>CP136060.1:182093249-183528249 GCA_032464435.1 Aegilops umbellulata
GTGGCATCCGAGCCTAGGTTTTATGTGTTGATGTTATATGCACGAGTAGAACACAAATGAGTTGTGGGCGATATAAGTCATACTGCTTACCAGCATGTCATACTTTGGTTCGATGGTATTGTTGGATGAAGCGGCCCGGACCGACATTACGCGTACGCTTACGAGACTGGTTCTACCGACGTGCTTTGCACACAGGTGGCTGGCGGGTGTCAGTTTCTCCAACTTTAGTTGAACCGAGTGTGGCTACGCCCGGTCCTTGCGAAGGTTAAAGCAGCACCAACTTGACAAACTATCGTTGTGGTTTTGATGTGTAGGTAAGAACGGTTCTTGCTAAGCCCGTAGCAGCCACGTAAAACTTGCAACAACAAAGTAGAGGACGTCTAACTTGTTTTTGCAGGGCATGTTGTGATGTGATATGGTCAAGACGTGAAGAGATATAAGTTGTTGTATGAGATGATCAAGTTTTGTTATCGGCAACTGGCAGAAGACTTATGGTTGTCTCTTTATTGCATAAGATGCAAGCGCCAAATAATTGTTTTACTTTATCGCTATGCGATAGCAATAGTTGCAAGAGCAATTGTTGGTGAGACAACCATGTGACGACACATTGATATAGATCAAGATGATGGAGATCATGGTGTCATGCCGGTGACGATGGAGATCATGATGCTGCTTCAAAGATGGAGATCAAAGACACAAGATGATGATGGCCATATCATGTCACATATTTTGATTGCATGTGATGTTTATCTTTTATACGTCTTATTTTGCTTAGTTTGACGGTAGCATTATACGATGATCTCTCACTAAATTTCAAGATAAAAGTGTTCTCCCTGAGTATGCACCATTGCCAAAGTTCGTCGTGCCCAGACACCACGTGATGATCGGGTGTGATAAGCTCTACGTCCATCTACAACGGGTGCAAGCCAGTTTTGCACACGCAGAATACTCAGGTTAAACTTGACGAGCCTAGCATATGCAGATATGGCCTCGGAACACTGAGACTGAAAGGTCGAGCGTGAATCATATAGTAGATATGATCAACATAGTGATGTTCACCATTGAAAGCTACTCCATTTCACGTGATGATCGGTTATGGTTTAGTTGATTTAGGTCACGTGATCACTTAGATGATTCGAGGGATGTCTATCTAAGTGGGAGTTCTTAAGTAATATGATTAATTGAACTTTAATTTATCATGACCTTAGTCCTGGTATTATTAGCATATCTATGTTGTAGATCAATAGCTCGCGTTTAGTTCCCCTGTTTTATTTTTGATATGTTCCTAGAGAAAATTAAGTTGAAAAATGTTAGTAGCAATGATGCGGATTGGATCCGTGATCTGAGGTTTATCCTCATTGCTGCATAGAAGAATTATGTCCTTGATGCACCTCTAGGTGACAGACCTATTGCAGGAGCAGATGCAGACGTTATGAACGTTTGGCTAGCTCAATATGATGACTACTTGATAGTTTAGTGCACCATGCTTAACGGCTTAGAATCGGGACTTCAAAGACATTTTGAACGTCATGGACCATATGAGATGTTCCAGGAATTGAAGTTAATATTTCAAGCAAATACCCGAGTTGAGAGATATGAAGTCTCCAACAAGTTCTATAGCTAAAAGATGGAGGTGAATAGCTCAAGCAGTGAGCATGTGCTCAGATTGTCTGGGTACTACAATCGCTTGAATCAAGTGGGAGTTAATCTTCCAGATAAAATAGTGATTGACAGAATTCTCTAGTCACCATCACCAAGTTAGTAGAACTTCATGATGAACTATAATATGCAAGGGACGACGAAAGTAATTCCCAAGCTCTTCGTGATGCTGAAATCGACGAAGGTAGAAATAAAAAAAACATCAAGTGTTGATGGTTAACAAGACCACTAGTTTCAATAAAAGGGCAAAGGGAAGAAGGGGAACTTCAAGAAGAACGACAAGCAAGTTGCTGCTCAAGTGAAGAAGCCCAAGTCTGGTCCTAAGCCTGAGACTGAGTGCTTCTACTGCAAAGGAACTGGTCACTGGAAGCGGAACTGTCCCAAGTATTTGGCGGATAAGAAGGATGGCAAAGTGAACAAAGGTATATTTGATATACAGATTATTGATGAGTATTTTACTAGTGTTCATAGCAACCCCTTGGTATTTGATACTGGTTCAGTTGCTAAGAGTAGTAACTCGAAACGGGAGTTGCAGAATAAATAGAAACTAGTAAAGGGCGAGGTGACGATTTGTGTTGGAAGTATTTCCAAGATTTATATGATCATCATACAACACTCCCTATGCTTTCGGGATTAGTGTTGAACCTAAATAAGTGTTATTTGGTGTTTGCGTTGAGCATGAATATGATTTGATCATGTTTATTGCAATACGGTTATTCATTTAAGTAAGAGAATAAATTGTTGTTCTGTTTACATGAATAAAACCTTATATGGTTACACACCCAATGAAAATGGTTCGTTGGATCTCAATCGTAGTGATACACATATTCATAATATTGAAACCAAAAGATGCAAAGTTAATAATGATAGTGCAACTTATTTGTGGCACTGCCGTTTAGGTCATATTGGTGTAAAGCGCATGAAGAAACTCCATGCTGATGGGCTTTTGGAATCACTTGATTATGAATCACTTGATGCTTGCAAACCATGCCTCATGGGCAAGATGACTAAGACTCCGTTCTCCGGAACAATGGAGCGAGCAACTGACTTATTGGAAATAATACATACTGATGTATGTGATCCGATGAGTGTTAAGGCTCGCTGCGGGTGTCGTTATTTTCTGACCTTCATAGATGATTTGAGCAGATATGGGTATATCTACTTGATGAAACATAAGTCTGAAACATTCGAAAAGTTCAAAGAATTTCAGAGTGAAGTGGAAAATCATCGTGACAAGAAAATAAGGTTTCTACGATCTGATCGCGGAGACAAATATTTGGGTTACGAGTTTGGTCTTCAATTAAAACAATGTGGAATAGTTTCACAATTTCGTGCCACCTGGAACACCACAGCATAATGGTGTGTCCGAACGTCATAACCGTACTTTATTGGATATAGTACAATCTATGATGTTTCTTACCGATTTACCACTATCGTTTTGGGGTCAGGCATTAGAGACAGTTGCATTCACGTTTAAAAGGGGCACCATCTAAGTCCGTTGAGATGACACAATATGAACTGTGGTTTGGCAAGAAACCAAAGTTGTCGTTTCTTAAAGTTTGGGGCTGCGATGCTTATAAGAAAAAGTTTCATCATGATAAGCTCAAACCCAAACCGGAGAAATATGTCTTCATAGAATACCAAAAGGAAACTGTTGGGTACACCTTCTATCACAGATCCGAAGGCAAGACATTTGTTGCTAAGAATGGATCCTTTCTAGAGAAGGAGTTTCTCTCGAAAGAAGTGAGTGGGAGGAAAGTAGAACTTGATAAGGTAATTGTACCTTCTCCCTTATTGGAAAGTAGTTCATCACAGAAATCTGTTCCTGTGACTACTACAGCAATTAGTGAGGAAGCTAATGATGATGATCATGTAACTTCAGATCAATTTACTACCAAACCTCGTAGGTAAACCAGAGTAAGATCCGCACCAAAGTGGTACGGTAATCCTGTTCTGGAGGTCATGTTACTTGACCATGATGAACCTACAAACTATGAGGAAGCGATGATGAGCCCAGATTCCGCGAAATGGCTTGAGGCCATGAAATCTGAGATAGGATCTATGTATGAAAACAAAGTATGGACTTTGGTGGAATTTCCCGATGATCGGCAATCCATAGAAAATAAATGGATCTTCAAGAGGAAGACAGACGCTGATAGTAGTGTTACTATCTACAAAGCTAGACTTGTCGAAAAAGGTTTTTTGACAAAGTTCAAGGTGTTGACTAGGATGAGATTTTCTCACTCGTATCTATGCTTAAGTCTGTCCGAATCATGTTAGCAATTGCCGCATTTTATGAAATCTGGCAAATGGATAAACAAAACTGCATTCCTTAATGGATTTATTAAAGACGAGTTGTATATGATGCAACCAGAAGGTTTTGTCAATCCTAAAGGTGCTAACAAAATGTGCAAGCTCCAGCGATCCATCTATGGACTGGTGCAAGCATCTCGGAGTTGGAATATGCGCTTTGATGAGATGATCAAAGCATATAGTTTTATACAGACTTGCGGTGAAGCCTGTAATTACAACAAAGTGAGTGGGAGCACTACAACATTTCCGATAAATATATGTGAATGACATATTGTTGATCGGAAATAATGTAAAATTATTCTGCAAAGCATAAAGGAGTGTTTGAAAGAATTTTTTCAAAGAAAGACCTTGGTAAAGCTGCTTACATATTAAGCATCAAGATCTATATAGATAGATCAAGACGCTTGATAAGTTTTTTCAATGAGTACATACCTTGACAATATTTTGAAATAGTTCAAAATGGAACAGTCAAAGAAAGAGTTCTTGGCTGTGTTACAAGATGTGAAATTGAGTAAGAATAAAAGCCCGACCACGGCAGAAGATAGAAAGAGAATGAAAGTCATTCCCTATGCCTCAGCCATAGGTTCTATAAAGTATGTCATGCTGTGTACCAGATCTATTGTATACCCTACACTGGTGTTAAGCAAGGGAGTACAATAGTGATCTAAGAGTAGATCAATAGACAGTGGTCAAAATTATCCTTAGTGAAATAAGGAAATGTTTCTCGATTATGGAGGTGACAAAAGGTTCATCGTAAAAAGTTACGTCAATGCAAATTTTGACACAGATCTGGATGACTCTAAGCCTCGATCTAGATACATATTGAAAGTGGGAGCAATCAGCTAGAGTAGCTCTGTGCAGAGCATTGTAGACATAGAATTCCCAAAATACTTACGGATCTGTATGTGACAGACCCGCTGACTAAAATTATCTCACAAGCAAAACATGATCACACCTTAGTACTCTTTGGGTGTTAATCACACAAGGGATGTGAACTAGATTACTGACTCTAGTAAACCCTTTGGGTGTAGGTCACATGACGATGTGAACTATGGGTGTTAATCACATGGTGATGTGAACTATTAGTGTTGAATCACATGGCGATGTGAACTAGATTATTGACTCTAGTGCAACTGGGAGACTGAAGGAAATATGCCCTAGAGGCAATAATAAAGTTATTATTTATTTCCTTATATCATGATAAATGTTTATTATTCATGCTAGAATTGTTTTAGCCGGAAACATAATACATGTGTGAATACATAGACAAACAGAGTGTCACTACTATGCCTCTACTTGACTAGCTCGTTAATCGAAGATGGTTATGTTTCCTAACCATGAACAAAAGAGTTGTTATTCGATTAACGAGATCACATCATTAGAAGAATGATGTGATTGACATGACCCATTCCATTAGCTTAGCACCCGATCGTTTAGTATGTTGCTATTGCTTTCTTCATGACTTATACATGTTCCTATGACTATGAGACTATGCAACTCGCGTTCGCCGGGGAATCACTTTGTGTGCTACCAAACGTCACAATGTAACTGGGTGATTATAAAGGAGCTCTACAGGTGTCTCTGAAGGTACATGTTGGGTTGGCGTATTTTGAGATTAGGATTTGTCACTCTGATTGTCGGAGAGGTATCTCTGGGCCCTCTCGGTAATGCGCATCACATAAGCCTTGCAAGCATTGCAACTAATGAGTTAGTTGTGAGATGATGTATTACGAAACGAGTAAAGAGACTTGCCGGTAACGAGATTGAACTAGGTATTAAGATACCGACGATTGAATCTCGGGCAAGTAACATACCGATGACAAAGGGAACACCGTATGTTGTTATGCGGTCTGACCGATAAAGATCTTCGTAGAATATGTAGGAGCCAATATGAGCATCCAGGTTCCGCTATTGGTTATTAACCGGAGACATGTCTCGGTCATGTCTACATTGTTTTCGAACCCGTAGGGTCCGCACGCTTAAGGTTTCGATGACAGTTATATTATGAGTGTATGAGTTTTGATGTACCGAAAGAGTTTGCAGTCCCGAATGAGATCGGGGACATGACGAGGAGTCTCGAAATGGTCGAGACGTAAAGATCGATATATTGGATGACTATATTCGGACATCGGAAATGTTCCGAGTGATTCGGGTATTTATCGGAGTACCAGAGAGTTACGGGAATTCGCTGGGGAATATATGGGCCTTATTGGGCCATACGGGAATAGAGGAGAGAGCCCAAAAGGAAGGAGGCGCGCGCGCCCCTTCTGGTCCGAATTGGACAAGGGGTGCAGCCCCCTTTTCCTTCTTCCTCTCCCCCTCTTTTATTCTCTCCTACTCCAACAAAGAAAGGAGGAATCCTACTCCCGGTGGGAGTAGGACTCCTCCCTTGGCGCGCCCTCCTCCTAGGCCGGCCGCCTCCCCCCTTTCTCCTTTATATACGGGGGCAGGGGGGCACCCCATGGACACAACAATTGATCTTTGATATCTCTAAGCCGTGTGCGGTGCCCCCTCCACCATAATCCTCGATAATATTATAGCGGTGCTTAGGCGAAGCCGTGCGACGGTAGAACATCAAGATCGTCACCACACCGTCGTGCTGACAGAACTCATCCCCGACACTTTGCTGGATCGGAGTCCAGGGATCGTCATCGAGCTGAACGTGTGCTAGAACTCGGAGGTGTCATAGTTTCGGTGCTTGATCGGTCGGGCCATGAAGACGTACTACTACATCAACCGCGTTGTTATAACGCTTCCGCTTTCGGTCTACGAGGGTACGAGACAACACTCTCCCCTCTCGTTGCTATGCATCACCATGATCTTGCATGTGCGTAGGAAATGTACTATACTCCGATGGTGCTCCAAGATATTTTGTACTGCATCTCACACGGTTGGTGATAATAAACAATGTGTGATCTACTTGATTTTTCATCTTGACTTGAACTACATAATGGGGTCACATCGGCAAAGGAGGGTGTTTGAATTGCTAAAACTTTTATCTGTAGTGAACATGCAACTATAGGGTGTCATAAAAAATTGGAATTATTCAGGGTTCGTTTGGACATTTTTATACATTAACTTGGTTTTCTAGCCATTTTAGGTGCACAATTCAAAATTAAACTACATGCACATGCTCCGGTGCACCAAAATGGGTTGTAAAATCATATATGTGACCATGGGTTTATGCTTATGTCCTATGCAAGAATCGGCATGAATTTCGAACACCATGGCACCGTGGCTCTCCGGCAAACGTTGAGGTACTTGCTTTTGTAATTATAGTAAATCCAAAACCCGTATGAAATTCATGAACCTTGGCATGCTATCATGGAATGGCATCAACATGCTAGGGTGAAAAATATTGACCCATTTGGGGCAGGTTATGGTATAAGCTTCACACAAACCAGAATTTCTCACAGGAAGCCTCATGGTTCCATTAGGGAAACATGTCACCTTTGTGGACAAAACGATATTCATCGCCTCTTCTTGCTTTCAATTTTTTCTGGTGTAAACATAGAACAGCAGGAGTGTCGTGTTAATTTTTGGAATTTTTTGGGAATCGTTTGGACTTTTTTATACGTTTACTGAGTTTTCTAGGCATTTATGTGCATAATTCAAAATTGAACAACATGCACATGCTCCAGTGCATAAAAACGGGTTGAAAAATCAAATGTGTGTCCTTGGTTGCAAGCTTAGGTCACATGCAAGAAATGAGAATTAATGTCAAACACCTTGACACTGTCGCTCGGCCGCTAACATTGAGATACACGGTTTTAAAATTCTAGTAAATCAAAAACTTGCCTGAAATTCATGAGACTTGACATGATATCATGGAAGAGCATCGACACGCCATGATAAAAATATTGTCCCATCTGGGGCAGGTTTGGGTATAAGCTTCTCGCAAACCAGAGCTTCTCCCACAACAAGCCTGATGGTCTCGATGGGGAACGTGCCACCTTGGGGGATGAAATGATATCTGTTGCCTCTTCTTACTTTTAAATTTTTTTTCTCATGTCAACGTAGAACAATAGGAGCGTTGTGTCAATTGTGGGCATTGTTTGGGGTTCGCTTGGACATTTTTATGCATTAACTGAGTTTTCTATGCATTTATGTGCATAATTCAAATTTGAACTACATGCACATGATCTAGTGCATATAAATGGGTTCAAAATTGAAATGTGTGTCCTTGGTTGCATCCTTAAGTCGCGTGCAAGAAATGAGAATGAATGTCAAACACCTTGCCACCGTCGCTTGACCGCTAACATTGAGATACATGGTTTTTAAATTCTAGTAAATTGAAAATGCGTCTGAAATTTATGAAACTTGGCATGCTAACATGGAACGGCATCAACATGACGTGGTAAAAATATTGTCCCCTTTGGGGCAGGTTGCGGTATAAGGTTCTCACAACAAGGCTCATGGTTACGGTGGGGAACGTTTCACCTTTCTGGAAGAAACGACATCCGTTACCTCTTCTTGATTTCAATATTTTTCCTAGTGTCAACATAGAACAACAGGAGTGTTGTGTTAATTTTAGGAATTTTTCGGGGTTCATTTGGGCATTTTTATACATTAACTAAGTTTTCTATGCATTTCTGTGCATGATTCAAATTTGAACTACAGGCACATGCTCCAGTGCATGTAAATTGGTTGAAAACTCAAATTTGTGTCCTTGGTTTCATGCTTAGGTCCCATGCAAGAAATGAGAATGAATGTCAAACACCTTGCCACCATCGCTCGGCTGCAAACATTGAGACACATAGTTTTTAAATTCTAGTAAATCAAAAACTCGTCTGAAGTTCATGAAACTTGACATGCTATCATGGAGCGGCATCAACATGTTGTGGTAAACATTTTGTCCCATTTGGGGCAGGTTTGGGTATAAGCTTCCCGCAAACCAGAGCTTCTCACAACAAGCCTAATGGTTTCGGTAGGGAACGTGCCACCTTTGGGGACAAAACGATATCTGTTGCCTCTTCTTGCTATCAAATTTTTTCTAGTGTCAACATAGAATGACAGGAGTGTTGTGTCAATTTTTGGGATTTTTCGGGGTTCGCTTGGACATTTTTATACATTAACTGGGTTTTCTAGGCATTTTAAGTGCATAATTCAAATTTGAACTACATGCACATGCTCCAGTGCAGAAAAATGGGTTGACATATCAAATATGTGTCCTTGGGTGCATGCTTAGGTCCCATGCAAGAAATGAGAATGAATTTCAAACACCTGGGCACTGTTGATTGCAAAACATTGAGATACTTTGTTTTTTAAATTCTAGTAAATCCAAAACTCGTCTGAAATTCATGAAACTTGGCATGCTATCATGGAATGGCACCCGACATGTTGTGGTATTTTTTATGTCCATTTTGAGAGAAGGCACACTCAAATAACAGCCAACAAAGGCATTTTGAAACAAATAGCTGCCACTCTAACATCTCAAACATTTGTATAATTTAAATCGTGTGTCTTCTGTTAACCATTCACGTGACGCCATGCGTCTCTCTTTTAATGGCTATAGGAGGTGCAGTGCGGACAGCTGCTTGACTGAACGGGAGGCATCCGAGCATAGTCTGGTGCGCATGCTGACCGAGAGGCGTGCAAGCTGTCCTCCAATGCGCAGGTCACCGGGAAGTGTGCAAGCTATACGCTGCGCAGGCTCACTGGGAAGTGAGCCCTTTGACTTCCATGGTTGGCCGCCTTGCTCGCATCCTCTCCATTAGTGGCGCCCGAGCTGCTGTTTAATATGGGCGGCCTTATTGTTCGCCTCCCATTCCCCTCCCTCCCATAGACCTCCACCAACACCATGGCGCAGAAGGATCATCTGCCACTAGTCTTAAAGTTTGGTGAAGTCAACTCTGAATTGGAGGAGATAGAAAATAAGGAGGAATGGGGCCTCATGGACATGGCCCTGAACAAGCTGGCCGTCACGATTGCTGCCCCCGCGCTCGTCCCAGCTCCCATCCTCGTGCCCGCGCTACCGACCATCCCTGTAGCATTGACGGGTTGGTCAACGAGCACTATCGCAGAGCTGGAAGCCGCGAGTGTCAACGAGGTATCCATGGACCCGCCCGAGCTCGTGTACATGCCAGCGCCAGCGCCCGTACCCGTCCTCCCGTGCCCCGCCCGTCGATCGCATGACGACATGATGTTTGATTTCCATGTGAAGAACATTCTATGCTACCTTGAAGACTTCAACAACAGCGTCCCAGAGGACGACAACGACAATGCCGACGCGTCAGGCCGCCTACGCCACCGCCGGAAATAGTTTTTTTGGGTTTAATATTGTATCTCGATCATATGAATATAAATTTGTAGTGTGACTGAATGAAAGATATGGTTTGAACGAACTTGCATTTTTCTCTCTTAATGTACAGACTTATCAAACGATTTTCTTTTAAAAACGTCAATGGTTTTAAAATATAAAACACTCGTCACAAATGGTTTAGTTAGAACACCCATATGCAAACCAAAAGCTTCCCCAGTAAGCCAAGGGAAAATGTGACGAGCAGGATTTGTGCAGCTCTTGATCGCAAACGTTTTAGACAGAACACATGTATGTAAGAAGACAGCTTCCCCAGTAAGCCAAGGGAAAATGTGCCGAGCAGGATTTGTGCAGCTCTTCATCGCAAACGTTCTAGATAGAACACCTGTATGCATAGTGAGAGCTATGGTCTTCCCCAGTAAGCCAAGGGAAAATTCGCAACGCAGGATTTGTGCATCTCTTCAACGCAAACGGTTTAGATTGAATACGGTATGCAAAGCCGGACTTTGGCGCTAAGCCAGGAGAAAATGTGTCGAGCAGGATTTGTACATCCCTTCAACGCAAACAGTTGTTTTGGATGACCCGTGTGCAACCACGTACAGACAATTTTGTAAGATTTGCATCTATCATATCGGGTATACTGCCATTTTCCAAACTGGAAAGATTGACATTTTTTGATCTAGTAACATTGCCATTTGTCAACCTTGTAACACTTCGATCTGTCAAAATATGCAGCTAAAAAACACTAGCACTATCTAATTTTTGCAAATAAAATTCAGCAATTAAGCGTAGATTTCATTCATAGATTAAGCAGTCATTCTTTATACAAACAGTTCAACTATATATACTAGCTAATTTAAGTACGTTGTACAGTTCCACCACATCTATAGTCAGATGAACTGAACAAAATAGCCCCTAAATAATACTACTACAGAGGGGCTTTCTACTACTTACGGCAGCCTCTCCTCTGTAAGAGGCAGAGGAGGAGGAGCCTACCATCAAGCTGGACAATTGCAATACAGTGCGTGCCGCTGCTGCACCTTTAGCGACGCTCACCTCGAACGCCCTCTGCCACTCCAGACGACCCCTCTCGAAGTGGTGGTTCTCCTCGTAGATCTCCTGATTCCTTGCCTCTGCGGTGGCGTGTGTTGTGGCCACGACGGTGGTAAGGCTCTTTGCGTGCTCGACAAGGTGCTCCTCCTCGTCCCGCAGGAACTTGATGTAGCGTGCAAGGTCAGTGATGCACGTGCAGGCCTCCACCTCCGCCTCCCACCTACGGGCGGTGGTGGCAGAGTGGGTGATGACCCGGCCGTTCGATGGTGGGCTGGCAGCCACGGCGGCCGATGATGGGGTGGCAGCCACGACCACCACCTCCCGCCTTCAAGACGCAGTGGTGGAGCAGGTGCTGGCCATGGTGGCCGGCAGTGGGGTGGCAGCCACGACGGCCAGCTCCCGCCTTTGGGCCGTGACGGTGGAGCGGGCGATGGCCCTGGCTTTCGACAATGGTGTGGCGGCCACAGCCGCAGACGATGGGGTGGTGATAACCCACAATTATAGGGGTCAATTCTAGCCTCTTTTGATAAGTAAGAGTGTCGAACCCAACGAGGATCTAAAGGTAGAACTAATATTCCCTCAAGTTCTATCGACCACCAATACAACTCTACGCACACTTGACGTTCGCTTTACCTAGAACAAGTATGAAACTAGAAGTACTTTGTAGGTGTGATAGGATAGGTTTGCTAGAGATAATACAGAGCACGTAAATAAAAACTATGGGTTGTTTAGATAAAGAAACAACTAAGTTAGTTTTAGTAGAGATCTTTTTGTCACAAGGAAGTTATTTGTCCCTAGGCAGTCGATAACTAGACCGGTAATCATTATTGCAATTTTATATGAAGGAGAGGCATAAGCTAACATACTTTATCTACTTGGATCATATGCACTTATGGCTGGAACTCTAGCAAACATCCATAAATACTAAAGATCATTAAGGTAAAACCCAACCATAGAATTATAAGGTATCAAGTCC
The DNA here is from genome assembly GCA_032464435.1 of Aegilops umbellulata. Taxonomy (NCBI): domain Eukaryota; kingdom Viridiplantae; phylum Streptophyta; class Magnoliopsida; order Poales; family Poaceae; genus Aegilops; species Aegilops umbellulata. The sequence continues at coordinate 182,105,510 of CP136060.1, forward strand.
TCTTTACTCCCATACGCAAACAACCAACTACCTCCGTCTAGGTGAATAAGTCATTCGCGTAGTTCTAGGTCATCGATTCGAGCAATTAAATATGTGTTATATGTCATGAAAAATATATCACTAGATTTCTACACGGATGTAGTTTCTAAATATATATTTTTTTGTCACATATAATGCATATTTAGATAGTTAAATCGTCGACCTAGAACTACGCGAATGACTTATTCACCGAGACAGAGGTAGTACTTACTCGGGTTTAAGCTTCTATCACTCTAGCAACCCACCATAAGCGAATCATGAAAATATTGCAAACCCTACAATGGGGATCCGTCACGCTTGCACAACACAGAGAGCACCATAGGACATCACCAATAATAAAAAATGCAACTCCAACCAATCCCGATCATCAATCAACCCATAGGACAAAAAGGATCTACTCAAACATCATAGGATAGCCATACATCATTAGGAAATAATATATAACGTTGAGCACCATGTTTAAGTAGAGATTACAGTGGGGATAAGAGGTGTTACAACGCTGCATAAAAGGGGAGAGAGTTGCTGATGACGGCGGCGAAGTTGTTGGTGTAGATCGCCGTCACGATGATGGCCCCGGTGGCGTTCCGGCGCCACCGGGAGAGAGGGGGAGAGATCCCCCCTCCTTCTTGTTCTTCCTTGACCTTCCCCTAGATGGGAGAAGGGTTTCCCCTCTGGTCCATGGCCTCCATGGCGGCGGAGGGGCGAGAGCCCCTCCGAGATTGGATCTCTCTCTCTGATTCCTTCTATCTCTGCACTCCCAGATTCTTGCCTTTCACCATTTCTTAAATTCCCGGAGATCCGAAACTCCGATTGGGATGAAATTTTAACATGACTTTTATCCAGATATTAGCTTTCTTGCGGCCGAAGAAGGGCACCAACCGCCTTACGGGGTGTCCACAAGGGCCCATGGCACACCCTACCCCCTGGGGTGTGCCCCTGCCTCGGGCATCGTCTCGCGTTGATTCCACTTCCAAAATTCACATATATTCCATAAAAAATCCCTATAAGTTTTTATCCTGTTTGGACTCCGTTTGATATGGATTTTCTGCGAAACAAAAAACATGCAACAAACATGAACTGACACTGGGCACTAGATCAATATGTTAGTCCAAGAAAATCATATAATTTGTTGCCAAAAGTATATAAAAGTTGTAAAACATTGGCATGAAATAATAAAAAATTATAGATACAACGGAGACGTATTAGCATCCCCAAGCTTAATTCATGCTTGTCCTCGAGTAGGTAAATGATAAAAAGGATAATTTTTGATGTGGAATGCTACCTATTATAATCTTGATCATATAATCTAATCATGGCATGAATATTAAGACATGAGCGATTCAAAGGAATAGTCTATCAGTTGACATTAAGACAATAAAACTTCAAGCATACTAATAAAGCAATTATGTATTTTCAAAATAACCTGGCCAAAGAAAGTTATCCCTACAAAATCATATAGCCTGGCTATGCTCCATCTTCGTCACACAAAGTATTAAGTCATGCACAACCCCGATGACAAGACAAGCAATTGTTTCATACTTTTGATGTTCTCAAACTTTTTCAACTTTCGCGCAATACTTAAGCGCGAGCCATGGATATAGCACTATAGATGGAATAGAATATGATGGTGGAGATTGTCTGGAGAAGACAAAAAGGGAGAAAGTATCACATCAACTAGGCAAATTAATGGGCTATGGAGATGCCCATCAATTGATGTCAATGCGAGGAGTAGGGATTGCCATGCAATGGACGCACTAGAGCTATAAGTGTATGAAAGCTCAAGCTGAAACTAAGTGGGTGTGTGATACGTCTCTGACGTATCTATAATTTATGAAGTATTCATGCCAGGTTTACAACAATTCCATATGATTTTGGTATGACTTTATTAGAACTAACCCAGACTGACGTTGTTTTCAGCAGAACTACCGTGGTGTCGTTTTTTGTGCAGAAATAAAAGTTCTCCGAATGGACTGAAAATTTGCGGTGATTTTTTATGGACAAGAATAGAACGCCGAAGCACAAGATTTGGACCAGAAGAGTCCCGAGGTGACGACAAGGTAGGGGCGCGCCGTACCCCCCGGGAGGGTGCTGCTACCTTGTCGCTGCCTCGTGGACCCCCTTAATGTGAGAGCGACGCCAAAAATTCCTATAAATACCAAAACCCTAGAAATAAACCTAGACCGGGAGTTCCGCCGCTGCAAGCCTCTATAGCCATGAAAAATCTATCTAGGCCCTCTATCACCGGAGGCCATGGAGGAGGATCCCGGAGGGGGCCATCATCACCATGGAGGCCAAGGACTAGAGGGAGGACCTCTCCCCATCTAGGGTGAGGCCATGGAGGAGGAAGCACAAGGGCGAGAATCTCTCCCCCTCTCTTTCGGTGGCGTCGGAGTGCCACTGGGGGAACCATCACCGTGGTGATCGTCTTCATCAACATCATTGTAGGTGTACAAAAGTAGGGGCCTTCTGTACCCCTTTACTTGTGCATGGGCACTCGCAGCCACACTTGCGACCGCGCTTGGCAGGACAGGGAAAGGTGCAAAGATACAAGACCACCAGAGCAACACCCAAGTCAGAGGCGCGAAGAACGAAGGGACAAGACGGGCTTCCTCCGGCAAGAGCCTTGCCGGGGCGGCCTGCATAGCCCCGGCAAGAGCCTTGCCGGGGCAGCTTACCCAACACTAGTGAGGCCGCCACCCTTGAGCCCAAGAGTTCCAACACCACTGACAACATTGGAACAAGAGCTCTGAGGCGCATGCGTGGTGGCTTGCAGATCTTTGTCAAGACTAGATGCCTGCAGGACTAGGTGAGAAGCAGAAGACGAAGGCCCCCGACAAGATCCTTGTCGGGGACGACCACGAGACCCCGGCAAGACCCTTGTCGGGGACATTTGCAGGGCCACAGCCAGTCCCACACTGACCGAGGCTCCACCGCCGTTCCAACACAGAAGTCAGCCCGCCAACTAAGCAGGCACCTGCAAGGCGGCATGCGGCTTCGAGGACAACTCAGCAAACACCTACATGGTGTCATGCAGATCTTCGTGAAGAATCTGCCACCACACCAGCTCAGCAGCCAACCAGCCAGCATGGCGCTGCACGCCTCGTCAGCATGGACGCGCGTCAGAGCGAGGCGGGGCGGCGACAGACGGGACAAGATTCCTTGTCGTCCCCAATAAAGTAAGAGGGCACGTCGGCAGCACATTAAATGCGTTTGTCCTGCGGTGCCAGGTGATAGACTTGTGTACAGTACATACTTTTCACCTCATGTGTGCCACTGTGGCGACCCCTTTGACTATAAAAGGAGGACTGGGGCATACTGGAGAAGGATTCGGACTTTTTGGACCCTGCACGCCTTGCAGCTAGTCCAAGAACACCAGATAAACACACCAAAGCAGGATTAGGGTATTATACATCGCTTGCGGCCCGAACCTGGATAAAATTCCCCCGCGTTGATCTCCTAAAGCCGCTCTTTCCACAGCCCCGTGCCCTGCTAACCGTAGTAGGGATTCCCTGTGATCCCATAGGTGTTGTTCCCCTGACATCTTTGGCATGCCAGGTAGGGGGCGCAAGCTGTGAAAATCTGGTTTGGAAGTTAGCGCATCGATTTAATCATCACCATGGGCCCCAAGAAAAAGGGGATAACAGCGATCGGGTCGTCCGGAGCCGGCAAGTCCGCACCAGCACGGACGGGCGACTGGGTGGCCACGGATGGTGTTGGAGACGTGGCCCACGAGCATCCATGACACTCTAGCAATCGGAGCCAGGTGAGCGACATTGTTCAGACCCAAAATGACGAGCCACGTGCCGCTGGGCCCGGGAACGGGGTTGTGCTGCCCACGGGCGGCGTGGCGACCTCCCGGACACCCCAGCCGGCATCCGCGCTACGAACTTCCCATGCCGCGCGCGATGAGCAACACCGCGACGTCCGCACCCCCGAGCGCCACCGCGGGAAGAGCCCTTTGCACCACTCTCAGGACGCGCCAGGCCGGCGTGCGCCCCTGGACGCTGGCAGGAGCGGCGCGTGACCGTGAGACCATGATAGAGCTCCTTCTAGCATGGTTAGAAGTCGGAGCGCGTCACGGTCCGTGCAGCCGCCACCCATGCCAGCAGAAGCGTTGGCGCACGTACACCTGCTACTCGACTTCCCTCCCACTGCGGAGAAGCTTGACGAGTGGAGGGCCACCATCCGAAGCCTTATCAGCTTCGCCAATAAAGACAAGCCGCTCCCAGCGGGACCCTCGTCCCGGCGTTCTGTCGAGCCGGTGCATGTCGATGGTGGGAGGACCGGGGATGCTGCAACCACGATGCACTCTCCTCCTCCACGGCCACGACAGCAGCCGCTGGCTCACCGGGCCGACGCCCGTGACAACGTTTCTATTGCGGCGTCCGACCCGCGAGCCCGCTGCGACCAACGCCAAGTCCTTCGGGAGCAAGCTCAGGAAGACGCTCGAACCACCATCAAGCAACGGCGGGAGATGCGCCATCAGTCAGATCAGCGTGCGGGGCCTACTATGGACCACCCAGCGTCGGGCGGCCCCGGCGACCTGCCTTACAAGGTGGGTTGTCCATCCTTTACCTGAGAGCTGCGGCACTTCCTGTGGCCCTCCCGCCGGACGTTCAAGCCTGATTTTGGGGAAAAGTACAACGGCAAGACCCAAACTTCATAGTTCCTTAGCATCTACACCATCGCGATGCAGGCCGCTGGGGATCGCGATGACAAGGTGCTCGCCAACTACTTTCCGTTGGCACTCAAACCCAACGTCATGTCATGGTTGATGCACCTGCGAGTGGACTCCATCTCTTCTTGGTCGGATCTGTGCCACGAGTTTGTTGGCACCTTTACCGGAGGCCACCAAGCTCCTGGCCAGGCAAGTGATTTGCATATCACCCCTAGAAGGATGGCGAGACCATGCGCAAATACATACAAAGGTTCAGTCGTGTACAGTACACCATCCTAGATGTTCATCTCGCCGCAGTCATTAGTGCATTCCATCAGAATGTACGCAACCGCAAGATGCGTGAAGAGCTGGCAATGAACAAGGTTAAGGATGTAGCCGAACTTTATGTTTTGGCTGATAGATGTGCTCGGGCTGAAGAGGGGAGGAAGTACCCCGGCGAAGATGCCGGCGCGGAAACCGAATCTACTGAAGAAGACGCTGCCGCCGCGGCAAAGAAGGGCCGACGCCGCAACAAGAAGCGTAAGGGCAAGATTGTGGTTGCCATCGAGGGATCCGGCGACCCTGGCGCCGCCAAGAAGGCCAAGGCTGACGACCCCGGCAAGGAAGTTACCGAGTGCGCCGCCTGCCGAGCATTGGTGGCTGCCGACAAGCTAGGAGGCTCCGACAAGCGGTACTGCAAGATCCATCGCACCAAGGGCCATGACCTCCAGAACTGCCGACAGGTCGAGCTGCTTGCAGAAAAGCAGAAAGCTGAATATGAAAGGCGGGACAAGGAGAAGGGCCAGGATGGTGCTGAGGGGTCTGGCAAGAAGCATGGTGGACAAGGAGGTCGCCGGAGCAAAGACAATCAACAAGAGAGGCCCGCTCGCGGCCGCGATAAGAAGGAGTAAGATGATGACCATGATGTGGACGACGAGTCTGGCAAGCACGAGTTCCAGAAAGCTACAAAGGCCATGTGCGCCGACAGTGGCGCCTCGCTGCACTCCTCTCACCGCCAACTGAAACAGTGGGCGCATGAGATCACTGCGGCAGAGCCATCGTTCGATGCCTAGAAGCCACTGAAGTGGTCCGGCACCCCTATCATTTTTTACACCGAGGACCACCCTGATAGTACGACTGTGGTCGGGTGTTTGCCGTTGTTGGTTTCACCAACAATACGCAACCTCAAGGTAACAAAAGTGCTAGTTGATGGTGGGGCCGGACTGAACTTGATCTCGCCCGCCATGATCAAGAGGCTGCAAATCCCTGACGGAGACCTCGAGGAGACGGGCACGTTTCAAGGGGTCAACCCGAGGAGGAGTCAACCGAAAGGTAAAATCACGTTGCCCATCACATTCGGGGGCGAACTGAACTATAGGACGAAGAAGATCATTTTTGGTGTCGCCGAGATCCCCTTACCCTAGAATGGGATCCTTGGACGACCAGCGCTGGCCAAGTTTATGGCAGCGTCACACTACGCCTACAACACATTGAAGATGTCGGGGCCACTGACCATCATCACCGTCCCCTCCGACAAGAAGGACGCGCTCATCTGCGCCGACCAACTCTACCGGGAGGCAGTTGCAGCAACTGCCGCCAAGGCACTTGCTCCTACCGCTGGAGACCCGGGAGAGAAGAAGACCGGCAAGACCTCTTCCAGCAAGACCTTCAGCACCCACTCCGGCAAGCGCGCCTCTATGGAGTGCAGCGCTCCCGTCGAGGACATGCCAGAGAGCTCCACCGGCAAGAGCAAGAAATCCAAGGCTGCACCACCGAAAACCAAGAAGGTGTGTGTCAAGGAGGACGGCATGGGCGGGGCTTTTACTATAAGATCCACCCTTGGCAGCAAATAGGAAAGTGCGCTCATCGCCTTCCTGCGGGCGAATGTCGATGTGTTTGCATGGCAAGCATCTGACATCCCCGGCGTTCCCAGAGGGGTGATTGAGCACCATCTTGATGTCTGTCCTCACGTGCGACCCGTCAAGCAGAAGGTCAGGAAGCAAGCTTTGGAGCGACAAGAGCTCATCATCGAGGAGATCAGGAAGTTAGAGGCGGCAGGCCTGGTCAAAGGAGTACTCCACCCCACGTGGTTGGCCAAACCAGTGGTGGTGCATAAGGCAAATGGGAAATGGAGGCTATGTATCGACTACACAGATATCAATAAAGCTTGTCCAAAAGATCATTTTCCTCTGCCATGCATCGACCAGATTGTGGACTCCAGTGCCGGGTGCGACCTGCTGTCGTTCCTCGACGCTTATTCAGGCTACCACCAGATCTTCATGATGAAGGAAGAGGAAGAAAAGACCGCGTTCATCACCCCATGTGGTACGTACTATTTTGTACGAATGCCTTTCGGGTAGAAAAGCACTGGTTCAACGTTTGACCAGGCGGTCCAAATTGGTTTTGAGCCCCAGTTGCATAGAAATATGGAAGCTTATATGGATGCTATAGTGGTCAAAACCAAGGACAGGGCCACGCTTGTGCAAGATCTAGAAGAAACATTCACAAATCCACGCAAGATCAACCTCAAGCTCAACCCAGAGAAGTGTGTTTTCGGTCTCCCATCCGGCAAACTTCTTGGTTTCTTTGTGTGTCAACATGGAATCGAAGCAAATCCCGACAAGATCAAAGCAATTGAGCAGATTGAGGCGCCAAAACAGGTCAAATACGTCCGTAGGCTCAACGGCTACATTGCTGCCCTGAGTAGGTTCATCTCCAGATCTGTTGAGTGCGCCCTCCCCTTTTTCAAAGTTTTGAAAAAGGCGGGTCCAGTAAAATGGACTCCGAAGGCAGAGGCAACACTACAAGATTTGAAGAGGTACCTCTCCTCCACGCCAATACTGGTCGCGCCTAAACCACAAGAGCCGTTGCTGCTATACTTAGCAGCAATGAATCAAGTGGTTAGTGCTGCGCTGGTGGCATAGAGGGAACTTGAGGAAGAAGTAGCAGTGGCGGCAGAGCCGTCGGATGGTGGGCCGGAGTCCTCCTCGGTAGGGCCTGACACTGGCAAGTCGGAACCCCCGGCAAGGCCCGGGCCCAGCAAGGCAAAGTCTGCGCAGATGGGTGAAGTGGAATAGAAGAAGAAGGTGGTGCAGCACCCGGTCTATTTTGACAGCTCCCTATTGCAAGGGGCTAGATCAAAATACTCTGGTATGCCGAAGCTACTTTTCACCCTCCTTATGGCCTCGAGAAAGTTGTGCCACTATTTCCAAGCACACGAGATCACCGTCGTCACCTGCCTCCCTTTGCAACGGATCTTGCACAACCCGGATGCAACTGGGAGGGTCGTGGAATGGGCATTGGAACTGTCGAGCTTCGGCCTCAATTTTGAAAGTACTTTGACAATGAAGAGCCGAGCCTTGGCAGAGTTCATAGCAGAATGGACATCAACACCCAACGAAGAGGTTTAAGAGACCACCCTTCCCGGCAAGGAGACAAGCCGCGATTGAATCATGTACTTTGATGGAGCCTTCCCACTTCAAGGCGCTGGTGCCGGCGTGCTACTCGTTGCACCCACCGAAGAGCGCCTCAAGTACATAATACAGATGCACTTTCCCCGGGAGAAATCAACGAACAAGATGGCGGAGTACGAGGGATTGCTTGCCGGTCTCAGGATCGCGGTAGACCTCGGAATCAGGAAGCTCATCATCAGAGGTGATTCGCAGCTCGTCGTCAAGCAAGTTAACAAGGATTACCAGAGCCCGCTGATAGAGGCCTATGTGGATGAGGTGAGGAAGTTGGATGAGCGTTTTGACGGTCTACAAGCAGAGCATGTTCCCCGAGTGAAGAACAGCATTGCTGACAACCTGTCAAAGCGCGCTGGCCTGAAGTTGCCTGTGGAACCAGGTACCTTTGTGCTTCAATTAACCCAACCATCCATTGAGCCATCAGTAGGATAGAACAAACGAAGAAAGGCGGGTACCGGCAAGTACTTTCCGGCTAAGCTCCCAGAAGCCGCCGGCAAGGATGTTTCCGGGTGCCCCAAGCTTGCCGGAGGATAGCAGCCTCTGGCAGGGCCTCAAGCCCTGATAGTAGAGGCAGCTGCCCCGCGGCCATGGACGAGCCTTTAGTCCTTGCCGTCGAGCCCCAGGCTACGGCATGGGCGCAGCGTACTGTCTGTTTCCTCCAAGCAGGAGAGCTCCCTGAGGAATAGGAAGAAGCAGAGAAAGTAGCCCATCGGTCCAGCATGTACCAGTTTGTGGATGATGCCCTATACAGAATAGACTAAACGGTGAGAAGTTGAAGTGCATTCCTTGGGAAGACGGACTGAGGCTGTTGTCATAGATACATGGAGGCATGTGTGGCTCCCACATAGGGTCGAGAGCCCTTGCCGGCAAAGCATTCCGGCAAGGTTTCTTCTGGCCCACCGCTCTCCAGGATGCAACTGCCCTAGTAACCAAGTGTGAAGCGTGCCAGTTCCATTCAAAGAAGCTTCATCAACCAGCCCAAGCTCTTCAGACAATCCCTCTATCCTGGCCATTTTCGGTCTGGGGGCTCGACATACTGGGCCCCTTTCCCCATGCTGTCAGGGGCTTTGATTACTTGTATGTCGCGATCGAAAAGTTCACAAAGTGGATGGAAGTGGAACCAGTGAGAAAGGTGACAGCATAATCAGCCGTCAAGTTCTTCAAAGGGGCTAGTCTGCCGTTTTGGGGTGCCAAAGAGGGTCATCACCGACAACGGCACGCAGTTCACGAGCCGCACCTTCATGCAGTACATTCAAGACCTCGGCAGGAAGGTCTATTTTGCTTCTGTTGCTCATCCCAGAAGTAACGGCCAGGCTGAGAGGGCAAATGCACAAGTGCTGCGAGGCCTCAAGACCAGAACTTTTGACAAGCTGCACAAGTGCGGAAGGCGCTGGTTTGATGAGTTGCCAAGGGTTCTTTGGTCAATGAGGACGACACCAAATCGAGCCACTGGCCAGATACCCTTTGCCCTGGTATATGGGGCAGAAGCAGCTCCCCACATAACTCGTATACGGGTCACCTCCAGTGGTCGCTTATGATGATCTTGAGCAAGAGCAGTTGCGCCATGATGATGCGACGATCCTTGAGGAAGATCGTCTTCAGGCTGCTGTGTGAGCCGCTCGCTACCAGCAAGCCTTGCACCGCTACCATAGCCGCAAGGTTCACGCCCAAAGCCTTGAGGAAGGCGACCTTGTTCTTCGGCGGATTCAATCCGCCAAGAATTCAAACAAGTTGATGCTGAGGTGCGAAGGCCCTTATCAGGTAATACAAGTCACCAGGCCCGGCGTAGTCCGCCTGGAGACCGAAGATGGCATTCCGGTGAGCAATTCCTGGAATATCGAACATCTTCGCAAGTTTTACCCTTAAGGCGTGGTTGTCAGGAGCCCTGGCAACCCCCATTTTGTTCTAGCCTTGCCGGAAAGGCATGTAACCCTACGTACAAAGCCAGGTGCAGACCCTGTGCGTAGTCAGGGAAAGGAATCCCTTAGTATGTATAGTTTCCTGCTGATTCCCATGTTTATGTGGACGTATATGCATGCTTGTCCAGGGCACTGTACCGCTTTTTGACTACAATAAATATTAGTGGACCGCCAAGGTTCCATGCTCTTGCCCTCTCTTCTTTCCAGCCATGGCATGGACGCGCAATCCCGCCAAGGACCCGGCTCCGGCAAGAAGTTGAGAAGACCGTCCAACACGGCGATCCACGACAAACCAAACAGATAAAATTTACCTCTTGACCATTCGTGTTCATAACCTATGAATTGTGCATTAGAAATCCTCGCTACTCTTCTTCAAAAAGCTTGGGTGCTCCCACTCTCGGCCCGAACGCTGCTTCGGTCGGAGTGGTCGTAGTAGCTTTTGCCAAGAAGAAGCAGATGGGGGGCTGGACCCTTTGTCTGTAACCCGACAGATGTGATTCTCCGGCAGGCGTAGAGGGCACCGGCATGACTTCTTGCCGAGGGGACTCGTTTATTTACATTAAGGAGGCGTTTCGCCTCTGCATGAACGTACGCGTGCACGGATCCCCGGCAAGGCTAGTTTTTTCATTAACATGCTGGTACAAGTATGAAGGTTACATGACACAAGCATGGGCTCGAGAGATTACATCATCTAGAAATTAAAGCTGGGCAAATGCCCACAGTTTAAAAAGAAAGATAGATGCGGCAGGTGAAGCCAAAAAGGAGACGACGGGGAGCGCGCTGATGGAGAGCTTGACGAGGAAAACCCTCGGCAAGGTGCGTGGCCGAGGGAGGAGGGTGAGGCGATCAGTCGGAGTCGGAGTCGGCGTCCTCCCGCTTGATCCCCTCGTCGTCGCCGTCGCTGTCCTCCTCATCACTCTCGCCCAAGGAGGAGGTTTCATCATCGGAGGAGCTCTCCACGCAGCACCTTAGGCGAGTTCCCAAGCACACAAAGACCTTGATGGAGAGCAGGTCGTTCTCCATCAGTTTGAAGTGGAGGACGAGCCCCTCCGACAGGCTATGGGCACGAGCGAAGGTTTTCCATCCACGGGGGAGATACATAACATGGGGGGCAGGGAAGTCGACGTCGACCCACATGCTACCATTCCCGCAGCCCCTCATGTGCAGCCTTAGGGCCTGTGGCGGTTCGAGCTCCATCTCCCGAGCGAACGGAGTAGGAAGGTGGAGGTGATCGCGCACTGGCTTATACAGCCTAATGAAGAATTCGCGAGGCTGGTCTCCGACATGGCCCTCCATTGGGGGAAGAGCCGCTGGTGCAGGCGTGGCCGATGCGCCGCCCCATCCTCCTCTCCCCCGAGCACCATGGTGGCCTCTGCCACGCCCCTCCCTCTTCCTCTCACAGCAGGCTCTGCCACCGTGAGCTCCCGGGGAGGGGGACACGCTATCGAGTAGAGGCCCTCGTCGCTGCCATTGGAGTGCCGGCGCGCCCTCTCGCCATGCCGAAGGTAAGGAAGAAGTCAAGATAGAAGGAGATGAATATTGAAAGATACCATCCCTCTTCCCTTTTTATAAAGGGGCGGGGCCGGGGCTCGCCCCCCCCCCCCAACTCAAGGGCGACCGCCTCACTCAACCAATCCATCCGCCAAAAGCGCAGGGAATCAGGACCGACCCGCTTCTCCAATCAGCGACGGCCCGGCTCCCCGCCTTTGTGTTGAGGCCCGTGCCCTCTGTATCCGTCACGTACCCTCCCTGGGGAATGGAGGACACGTGGCGAGCGATCCGAAATCAAGAGGACAAGTGAGGCGACCGTTTTCCACCCCATGATCGTGGGGCGCAGGCGCCTTGAAGACCACGACCCGATTCCGCCTAGTAAATGAGTCGCGCCCCTGCGGCTTCCTCTTTTGCTATGGGGAAAACACGGGCTGCCTCTTTACCATTTACCATGACGTGACGCAAGCATGCTGCAACTGCTCCACGCACGACCCCCACGTCACACACCCAACGTGGATTGTGGGGAGGCGCAACTGGCGGGGGAGTTAATGCGGTAAAACTTGGCCACGCATGCCCGCGCACCGTTCTGGGCCTGGCCCAATAACGCTCCACGCTTATATGTGGCCCAGGACCGGGGGCTCCTGTCGGTGTACAAAAGTAGGGGCCTTCTGTACCCCTTTACTTGTGCACGGGCAGTTACAACCACACTTGCGACCGCGCTTGGCAAGACAGGGAAGGGAGCGAGATACAAGACCACGAGAGCAACGCCCAAGTCAGAGGCGCGAAGAACAAAGGGACAAGACGGGCTTCCCCCGGCAAGAGCCTTGCCAGGGCAGCCTGCATAGCCCCGGCAAGAGACTTGCCGGGGCAGCTTGCCCAAAACCACCGATGCTTCCACCCTTGAGCCCAAGAGTTCCGACACCATCGACAACATTGGAACAAGGGCTCGGGAGGCGCCTGCTGATAACCCATAAGTATAGGGGATCGCAAAAAATTTCAAGGGTAGAGTATTCAACCCAAATTTATTGATTCGACACAAGGGGAGCCAAAGAATATTCTCAAGTATTAGCAGTTCAGTTCTCAATTCAAACACACCTGGATAACTTAATATTTGCAGCAAAGTATTTAGTAGCAAAGTAGTATGGAAGTAACGGTAACAGTGGCAAAAGTAACAGTAGTAGCTTTGTAGCAATTGTAATAGTGGCAACGGTAAAGTAACTAAGCAAAGATCAATATATGAAAAGCTCGTAGGCATTGGATCAGTGATGGATAACTATGTCGGATGCGATCATTCATGCAACAGTTATAACATAGGGTGACACAGAACTAGCTCCAATTCATCAATGTAATGTAGGCATGTATTCCGAATATAGTCATACGTGCTTATGGAAAAGAACTTGCATGACATCTTTTGTCCTACCCTCCCGTGGCAGCGGGGTCCTATTGGAAACTAAGGGATATTAAGGCCTCCTTTTAATAGAGTATGGGACCAAAGCATTAACACATAGTGAATACATGAACTCCTCAAACTACGATCATCACCGGGAGTTGTCCCGATTATTGTCACTTCAGGGTTGCCGGATCATAACACATAGTGGGTGACTATTGACTTGCAAGATAGGATCAAGAACTCACACATATTCATGAAAACATAATAGGTTCAGATCTGAAATCATGGCAATCGGGCCCTAGTGACAAGCATTAAGCATAGCAAAGTCATAGCAACATCAATCTCAGAACATAATGGATACTAGGGATCAAACCCTAACAACACTAACTCGATTACATGATAAATCTCATCCAACCCATCACCGTTCAGCAAGCCTACGTTGGAATTACTCACGCACGGTGGTGAGCATCATGAAATTGGTGATGGAGGAATGTTGATGATGACGACGGCGATGGATTCCCATCTCCGGAGCCCCGAACGGACTCCAGATAAGCCCTCCCGAGAGAGCTTAGGGCTTGGCGGCGGCTCCGTATCGTAAAACGTGATGAATACTTCTCTCCGATTTTTTGTCCCCGAACGTGAATATATAGAGTTGGAGTTGAGGTCGGTGGAGCACCAGTGGGCCCATGAGGCAGGGGGCGCGCCCATGGGGGTAGACACGCCCCCACCCTCATGGACAGGGTGTGGCCCCCTTGGCCTTGAATCTTTCGCCGATATTTTTTATTAATTCCAAAAATATTCTCCGTGAAGTTTCAGGTCATTCAGAGAACTTTTATTTCTGCACAAAAATAACACCATGGCAATTCTGCTGAAAACAGCGTCAGTCCAGGTTAGTTCCATTCAAATCATGCAAGTTAGAGTCCAAAACATGGGCAAAAGTGTTTGGAAAAGTAGATACGATGGAGACGTATCAAATCCCCCAAGCTTAAACCTTTGGTTGTCCTCAAGCAATTCAGTTGACAAACTAAAAGTGATAAAGAAAAACTTTTACAAACTCTGTTTGCTCTTGTTGTTGTAAATATGTAAAGCCAGCATTCAGGTTTTCAGCAAAGATTATGAACTAACCATATTCACTGTCGGTGTACAAAAAGGGGGGTACACTTTTTGTACCCCTATAACTGTGCACGGGCAGTCTGAGCCACGGGCGCCGCCACACCAAGCACGGCAAGGGAGGTAAGACAAGGTAAGGCCGAAGCTGAAGAGAAGCAGAACGACCCCAAGACCAAGACCACAAAGAGCAAAGGGGACGAAGCGGACTCCCCCAGCAAGATCCTTGCCGGGGGGTAGCTTTAGCTAACCCGGCAAGACCCTTGCCGTGGCAGCTCGCCCCACACCTACGAAGCGAAGCCACCCTTGAGTCCACTGCCCCCATGGGGCAAGGAGTCGGGAGACATCCCCGTGGTGGCATGCAGATCTTTGTGAAGACATTCAAGATCAGATACCCACTTTAGAAGATGATGATCCTTGGCGGGATCCCAGCCAAGGAGGACCATAAGGCCCCCGGCAAGAGCCTTGCCGGGGATGACAGCAGGCGACACGGCAAGACCCTTGCCGGAGCCGCGGCAAGACCCTTGCCGGGGCCGCAGCAAAGCCCTTGCCAAGGACGCCCGTGGGGCCACCATCAGGCCCGCACCAGTCGCACCCCCACCGCCGTTCGCATGCAGCTGCCGACCCAACCAGTTGGGAAGGCACCTGCGCGGCGGCGAACAGATCTTCGTGGAGACCCACCACCGCGCCACCTCAGCTGCCTGCCTGCCTACATGGCACCACAAGCACCGCTGGCCAGGGCCCGTGTCGACACAAGGGGGAGTGGTGACGGACGAGACGAGGCTCTCCTCCGTCCCCGATAAAGCAAGGACACCTAAGCAAGGCGCATTAAAGGCGCCTTGTCATGTAATGCGATGGATAGCCTCGCATTACTGTACCCTTTCCACCTCCTGTGTGCCACTGTGGCAACCCCTTTCCTATAAAAGGAGGCCCGAGGCGACCAGGAGGAGGATTCGGCTTTTCGGAGCTCTTGACGCCAATTGCTAGCTCAAGAACATAGATAAACAATCCACCAAAGCAGGAGTAGGGTTTTACGCATCCTCGCGGCCCGAACCTGGATAAAGGAACCGTGTGCTACCTATTTGATCCGCTCTTCTCGCAACCCCGCGCCCCGCAACCGTAGTAGGGATTCTTGTGATCCCATAGAAGTCGTTTCCCACCGACATCTTTGGCGCGCCAGGTAGGGGGCAGCGCAGTTGTGAGAATCGGCTTTAGCAGTTAGTTCGACGCTCCTTCATCATCATGGCGCCCAAGAAGGAGACGACGGTGGCGGTTGGCCCGTCGGAAGCCGGATATCCCGTCCTGACACGGGCGAGCAGCGGACCGATCGCGGAAAGGACCCGGGGCGCCGTTCGCGAACACCAACACCATCCCAGCAGCCGGAGTTTGGGAGGCGGCGATGTTCGTGCGCCTGGTAACGGGTTGCACGCCTCCAAATCCAAGGACGGAGCCAGGCCCTCCGCGGGTGGCGCGGGGCCTTCCACGATCGCTGCCACCCTGCCCGAAGGCGACGCGAGGGCTTCCCAGACTTCCACGCCGGCGTCGACGGCGCGCTCCTCTCAAGAGGCGCGCGAAAAATGGCGTAATCACACCGAAGACCCCGAGCGTCGCCGCGGGAAGAGGCCCGAGCGCCCCTCCCGGGATGTAGAAGACCTGCCCGCTCGCCGAGGCGCTGGCGAAGATGGCATGCGACCGCGGGGTCGTGATAGAGCTCCTTCTGACATGGTCAGAAGTCGAAGCGCGTCGCGATCCGTGCAGGTTTCACTGCCACCAACGCCAGCAGAGGCCCTAGCGCGCGCGCAGTTGCTCCTTGATTTCCCTCCCACTACGGGGAAACTCGACGAACGGAGAGCCACTATCCGAAGCCTTGTTGCGGTGGCCAACAAAGACGATCGAGTCCGGTGGAGCCCCCGGGTCGACGCTCCGACGGAGTCCCACG
Organism: Aegilops umbellulata; assembly: GCA_032464435.1. NCBI lineage: Eukaryota > Viridiplantae > Streptophyta > Magnoliopsida > Poales > Poaceae > Aegilops > Aegilops umbellulata. Next base: position 182,121,519 of record CP136060.1, read on the forward strand.
CACCAGTGGCAGGAGAGCCGGCGGCGCCCCGACCATGGTGCACTCTCCCCCTCCTCGCCCGGCGCCGCGGACGCCAGCCCGTCGCGATGTCACGGGCGATGAAATCTCCATAGCGTCGTCCGACCGGCGGACCCACTGTGACCAGCGCCAAGTCCTTCGGGAACGAGAACATGAAGACGCTCGAACCACTATCGAGCGCCGGCGCGGAGCGCGCCACCAATCAGACAGGCGAGCAGGGCCTGCTGTGAACCACCCGGCACCAGAGAGCCCTGGAGGCCTACCTTACGAGGTAGGCTGTCCGGCTTTTACCCGTGAACTGCGGCAGTTCCAGTGGCCCACTCACCTCACTTTCAAACCTGACGTGGGCGAAAAGTACAGCGGCAAGACCCACCCGTCCGAGTTCCTCAGCATTTACACCATCGCGATGCAAGCTGTCGGAGCCCGCGACGATAAGGTGCTTGCGAATTACTTTCTGTTGGCTCTTAAACCCAACGCCATGTCATGGTTGATGCACTTGCCGGTAGACTCCATTTCCTCCTGGTCGGATTTGTGCCATGAGTTCATGGGCGCCTTTATTGGAGGCCACCAAGCCCATGGCCAGGCGAGCAACCTGCACGTCATTCCCCAAAAGGGAGGCGAGAGTCTCCGCAAGTATATACAGAGGTTCAGCCGGATACAGTACAATTTCCCTGATGTTCACCCTGCCGCCATCATCAGTGCGTTCCATCAGAATGTGCGTAACCGCAAGATGCGCAAAGAGCTGGCGATGAACAAGGTGAAAGATGTAGCAGAACTCTATGTTCTTGCTGACAGATGTGCCCGGGATGAAGAGGGAAGGAAGTACCCCGGCGAATATGCCGGCGTGGAAACCGACTCCTCAGATGAAGATACTTCCGCCCCGGCGAAGAAAGGCCGGCGCCGCAACAGGAAGCGCAAAGGGAAAGCCGTGCTTGCCGTCGAGGGATCTGATGACACCGGCTCCACCAAGAAAACCAAAGCAGATGACCCCGGCAAGGAAATTGTCGGATGTGTCGCCTGCCGAGCCTTGGCGGCTGCCGAGAAGTCAGGAAACTCCGACAAGCGGTACTGCAAGATCCATCGCACCAAAGGCCATGCTCTCCAAGACTGCCGACAGGTTGAGCTCCTCGCTGAGAAGCAGAGGGCTGAATATGAGAGGCGGGACAAGGAGAAGGGCCAAGACGGTGCTGAGGGGTCCGGCAAGAAGCGTGACGGCCAGGAGGGCCGTCATGGCAAGGATAAACAACAGGAGAGGCCCGCCGTGGGCCATGACAGAAAGCCAGAAGACGACGATCACGAAGAGGACGACGAGTCCAGCGACCAAGAGTTTCAGAAAGCTACCGAGGCCATGTGCGTCGACGGCGGCGCCTCGTTGCATACTTCTCACCGCCGGCTTAAACAGTGGGCGCGAGAGATTATAGCGGCAGAGCCGTCGTTTGATGCCCAAAGGCCGCTGAAGTGGTCCAGCACACCTATCATCTTTGACACTGAGGATCACCCTGATCGCACTACTGCGGTCGGGTGCTTGCCATTGTTGGTTTCACCAACAATACGCAACCTCAAGGTGACAAAGATGCTAGTCGACGGCGGGGCCGGTCTGAACTTAATCTCACCTGCCGTGATCAAGAAACTGCAGATTCCTAACGGAGACCTCGAAGAGACCGGCATGTTTCAAGGGGTCAACCCGGGAAGAAGCCAACCCAAGGGATAGGTCACACTGCCCGTGACTTTTGGAAGCGACCTGAACTTCAGGACGGAGAGGATCGTATTTGATGTTGCCAAGATCCCCTTGCCCTACAACGGGATCCTTGGCCGCCCAGCGCTGGCCAAGTTCATGGCGGCGTCACACTACGCATACAACACCCTGAAGATGCCAGGGCCCATGACGATCATCACCATCCCCTCCGACAAGAAAGATGCGCTGATTTGTGCTGAATAACTATACCAGCAAGCAGTTGCAGCAGCTGCCGCCACTAAGGCACTTGCTCCTGCCGCTGGGGCCCCGGGAGGGAAGAAGAAGAAGAAGACCGGTGAGACCTCGGGCACCCACTCCGGCAAGCGCACCTCTTCGGAGTGTAGCGCTGCCGTCGAGGACGTGCCAGAGAGCTCCATCGGCGGGAACAAGAAGTCCAGGGCCATGAAGGAAATATGCCCTAGAGGCAATAATAAAGTTATTATTTATTTCCTTATATCATGATAAATGTTTATTATTCATGCTAGAATTGTATTAACTGGAAACATAATACATGTGTGAATACATAGACAAACAGAGTGTCACTAGTATGCCTCTACTAGACTAGCTCATTAATCAAAGATGGTTATGTTTCCTAGCCATGAACAAAGAGTTGTTATTTGATTAACGAGATCACATCATTAGTTGAATGATCTGATTGACATGACCCATTCCATTAGCATAGCACCCGATCGTTTAGTATGTTGCTATTGCTTTTGTCCATGACTTATACATGTTCCTTTAACTATGAGATTATGCAACTCCCGTTTACCGTAGGAACACTTTGTGTGCTACCAAACGTCACAACGTAACTGGGTGATTATAAAGGTGCTCTACAGGTGTCTCCGAAGGTACATATTGGGTTGGCATATTTCGAGATTAGGATTTGTCACTCCGATTGTCGGAGAGGTATCTCAGGGCCTTCTCGGTAATGCACATCACATAAAGCCTTGCAAGCATTGCAACCAATGAGTTGGTTGCGAGATGATGTATTACGGAACGAGTAAAGAGACTTTCCGGTAACGAGATTGAACTAGGTATTGGATACCGACGATCGAATCTCGGGCAAGTAACATACCGATGACAAAGGGAACAACGTATGTTGTTATGCGGTCTGACCGATAAAGATCTTCGTAGAATATGTAGGAGCCAATATGGGCATCCAGGTCCCGCTATTGGTTATTGACCGGAGACGTGTCTCGGTCATGTCTACATTGTTCTCGAACCGTAGGGTCCGCACGCTTAACGTTACGATGACAGTTATTATGAGTTTATACATTTTGATGTACCGAAGGAGTTCGGAGTCCCGGATGTGATCACGGACATGACGAGGAGTCTCGAAATGGTTGAGACGTAAAGAATGATATATTGGAAGCATGTGTTTGGACATCGGATGCATTCCAGGTGAAATCAGGATTTTACCGGAATACCGGGAGGGTTACCGGAACCCCCCAGGAGCATAATGGGCCAACATGGGCCTTGGAGGAGAGGTGAGAGGGCTGCCCTCATGGGCTGCGCGCCTCCCCCCTTCCGCTAGTCCTATTAGGACTAGGAGAGGTGGGCGCCCCCTCTCTCTCTCTCTCCCCCTTGGAGAATCCTAGTCCAACTAGGATTGGGGGGGGGGGGAATCCTACTCCCAGAGGGAGTAGGACTCTCCTGGCGCGCCAGGCTTGGCCGGCCAGCCCCTCCCCCTTGACTCCTTTATATACGGGGGCAGGGGGCACCCCAAAGACACACAAGTTGATCTACGGATCGTTCCTTAGCCGTGTGCGGTGCCCCCTTCCACCAAATTCCACCTCGATCATATCGTTGCAGTGCTTAGGCGAAGCCCTGCGCCGGTAACACATCAAGATCGTCACCACGCCGTCGTGCTGACGGAACTCTTCCTCGACGCTTTGCTGGATCGGAGCCCGGGGATCGTCATCGAGCTGAACGTGTGCCAAGAACTCGGAGGTGCCGGAGTAACTGTGCTGTGATCGGTTGGATCGCGAGGAGAACGTACGACTACTTCCTCTACGTTGTGTCAACGCTTCCGCTTCGGTCTACGAGGGTACGTAGACAACACTCTCCCCTCTTGTTGCTATGCATCACCATGATCTTGCGTGTGCGTAGGATTTTTTTTTTGAAATTACTACGTTCCCCAACAGTGGCATCCGAGCCTAGGTTTTTATGGTTTGATGTTATTTGCACGAGTAGAACACAAGTGAGTTGTGGACGATACAAGTCATACTGCCTACCAGCATGTCATACTTTGGTTCAGCGGTATTGTTGGACGAGACGATCCGGACCAACCTTACGCGTACGCTTACGCGAGACCGGTTCCCTCGACGTGCTTTGCACATAGATGGCTTGCGGAAGACTGTCTCTCCAACTTTAGTTGAACCGAGTGTGGCTACGCCCGGTCCTTGAGAAGGTTAAAACGGAGTCTATTTGACAAACTATCGTTGTGGTTTTGATGCGTAGGTAAGATGAGTTCTTGCTTAAGCCCGTAGCAGCCACGTAAAATTTTCAACAAACAAAGTAGAGGACGTCTAACTTGTTTTTGCAGGGCATGTTGTGATGTGATATGGTCAAGACATGATGCTAAATTTTATTGTATGAGATGATCATGTTTTGTAACCGAGTTATCGGCAACTGGCAGGAGCCATATGGTTGTCGCTTTATTGTATGCAATGCATTCGCGATGTAATGCTTTACTTTATTACTAAGCGGTAGTGATAGTCGTGGAAGCACAAGATTGGCGAGACGACAACGATGCTACGATGGAGATCAAGGTGTCGCGCCGATGACGATGGTGATCATGACGGTGCTTTGAAGATGGAGATCACAAGCACGAGATGATGATGGCCATATCATATCACTTATATTGATTGCATGTGATGTTTATCTTTTTTTGCTTTGATTGACGGTAGCATTATAAGATGATCTCTCACTAATTATCAAGAAGTGTTCTCCCTGAGTATGCACCGTTGCGAAAGTTCTTCGTGCTGAGACACCACGTGATGATCGGGTGTGATAGGCTCTACGTTCAAATACAACGGGTGCAAAACAGTTGCACACGCGGAATACTCAGGTTTAACTTGACGAGCCTAGCATATAACAGATATGGCCTCGGAACACAGAGACCGAAAGGTCGAGCGTGAATCATATAGTAGATATGATCAACATAAGATGTTCACCATTGAAACTACTCCATCTCACGTGATGATCGGACATGGTTTAGTTGATTTGGATCACGTGATCACTTAGAGGATTAGAGGGATGTCTATCGAAGTGGGAGTTCTTAAGTGATATGATTAATTGAACTTTAATTTATCATGAACTTAGTCCTGGTAGTATTAGCATATCTATGTTGTAGATCAATAGCTCGCATTGTTGCTTCCCTGTGTTTATTTTGATATGTTCCTAGAGAAAATTGTGTTGAAAAATGTTAGTAGCAATGATGCGGATTGGATCCGTAATCTGAGGTTTATCCTCATTGCTGCACAGAAGAATTTTGTCCTTGATGCACCGCTAGGTGACGGACCTTTTGCAGGAGCAGATGCAGACGCTATGAACGTTTTGCTAGCTCAATATGATGACTACTTAATAGTTTAGTGCACCATGCTTAACGGCTTAGAATCGGGACTTCAAAGACGTTTTTGAACGTCATGGACCATACGAGATGTTCCAGGAGTTGAAGTTAATATTTCAAGCAAATACCCGAGTTGAGAGATATGAAGTCTCCAGCAAGTTCTATAGCTAAAAGATGGAGGAGAATCACTCAACTAGTGAGCATGTGCTCAGATTGTCTGGGTACTACAATCGCTTGAATCAAGTGGGAGTTAATCTTCCAGATAAAATAGTGATTGACAGAATTCTCTAGTCACCATCACCAAGTTAGTAGAACTTTGTGATGAACTATAATATGCAAGGGATAACGGAAAATATTCCCAAGCTCTTCGCGATGCGAAAATCGGCGAAGGTAGAAATCAAAGAAAAACATCAAGTGTTGATGGTTGACAAGATCACTAGTTTCAAGAAAAGGGCAAAAGGAAAGAAGGGGAACTTCAAGAAGAACGGCAAGCAAGTTGCTGCTCAAGTGAAAAAGCCCAAGTCTAGTCCTAAGCCTGAGACTAAGTGCTTCTACTGCAAAGGGACTGGTCACTAGAAGCGGAACTACCCCAAGTGATTGGCGGATAAGAAGGATGGCAAAGTGAAACATAAGTATATTTGATATACATGTTATTGATGTGTACTTTACTAGTGTTCATAGCAACCCCTCAGTATTTGGTACTAGTTCAAGTTGCTAAGATTAGTAACTCGAAACGGGAGTTGCAGAATGAACAAAGACTAGTTAAAGGGCAAGGTGACGATGTGTGTTGGAAGTGGTTCCAAGATTGATATGATCATCATCACACACTCCCTATACTTTCAGGATTAGTGTTGAAACTAAATAAGTGTTATTTGGTGTTTGCGTTGAGCATGAATATGATTTGATCATGTTAATTGCAATACAGTTATTCATTTAAGTTAGAGAACAATTGTTGTTCTGTTTACATGAATAAAACCTTCTATGGTCATACACACCAATGAAAATGGTTCATTGGATCTCGATAGTAGTGATACACATATTCATAATATTGAAACCAAAAGGATGCGAAGTTAATAATGATAGTGCAACCTATTTGTGGCACTGCCGTTTAGGTCATATTGGTGTAAAGCGCATGAAGAAACTCCATGCTGATGTGATTTTGGAATCACTTGATTATGAATCACTTGATGCTTGTGTACCATGCCTCTTGGGCAAGATGACTAAAACGCCGTTCTTCGGAACAATGGAGCAAGCAACAGATTTGTTGGAAATCATACATACTGATGTATGTGGTCCGATGAATATTAAGGCTCGCGACAAGTATCATTATTTTCAGAACTTCACAGATGATTTAAGCAGATATGGGTATATCGACTTAATGAAACATAAGTCTGAAACGTTTGAAAAGTTCAAAGAATTTCAGAGTGAAGTGGATAATCATCGTAACAAGAAAATAAAAAGTTTCTACGATATGATCGCAGAGGTAAAATATTTGAGTTACGAGTTTTGGCCTTCAATTAAAACAATGTGGAATAGTTTCACAAATTCATGCCACCTGGAACACCACAGCATAATGGTGTGTCCGAACGTCATAACCGTACTTTATTGGATATAGTACAATCTATGATGTTTCTTATCGATTTACCAATATCGTTTTGGGATCATGCATTAGAGACAGCTGCATTCACGTTAAAAGGGGCACCATCTAAATCCGTTGAGACGACACCGTATGAACTATGGTTTAGCAATAAACCTAAGCTGTCGTTTCTTAAAGTTTGGGGCTGCGATGCTTACGTGAAAAAGCTTCAACCTGATAAGCTCGAACCCAAATCGGAGAAATGTGTCTTCATAGGATATCCAAAGGAAACTGTTGGATACACCTTCTATCACAGATCCGAAGGCAAGACTTTTGTTGCTAAGTTCGGAAACTTTCTAGAGAAAGAGTTTCTTTCGAAAGAAGTGAGTGGGAGGAAAGTAGAAAACTTGATAATGTAATTGTACCTTCTCCCTTATTGGAAAGTAGTTCATCACAGAAATCTGTTCTTGTGACTACTACACCAATTAGTAAGGAAGCTAATGATGATGATCATGTAACTTCAAGATCAAGTTACTACCGAATCTCGTAAGTAAACCAGAGTGAGATCCGCACCAGAGTGGTACGGTAATCCTGTTCTGGAAGTCATGTTACTAGACCATGACGAACTTGCGAACTATGAGGAAGCGATGATGAGCCCAGATTCCGCGAAATGGTTAGAGGCCATGAAATCTGAGATATGATCCATGTATGAGAACAAAGTATGGACTCTGAGGGATTTGCCCGATGATCGGCAAGCCAAAGAAAATAAATGGATCTTCAAGAGGAAGACGGACACTGATAGTAGTGTTACTATCTACAAAGCTAGAATTGTCGCAAAAGGTTTTCGACAAGTTCAAGGTGTTGACTACGATGAGAGTTTCTCACTCGTATCTATGCTTAAGTCTGTCCGAATCATGTTAGCAATTGTCGCATTTTATGAAATCCAGCAAATGGATAAACAAAACTACATTCCTTAATGGATTTATTAAAGAAGAGTTGTATACGATGCAACTAGAAGGTTTTGTCGATCCTGAAGGTGTTAACAAAATATGCAAGCTCCAGCGATCCATCTTTGGACTGGTGCAAGCATCTCAGAGTTGGAATATACGCTTTGATAAGTTGATCAAAGCATATAGTTTTATACAGACTTGCGGTGAAGCCTGTATTTACAAGAAAGTGAGTGGGAGCACTACAGCATTTCTGATAAGTATATGTAAATGACATATTATTGATCGGAAATAATGTAGAATTATTCTGTAAAGCATAAAGGAGTATTTGAAAGGAGTTTTTCAAAGAAAGACCTCGGGGAAGCTACTTACATATCGAGCATCAAGATCTATAGAGATAGATCGAGACGCTTGATAAGTTTTTTCAATGAGTACATACCTTGACAAGATTTTGAAGTAGTTCAAAATGGAACAGTCAAAGAAAGAGTTCTTGCCTGTGTTACAAGGTGTGAAATTGAGTAAGACTCAAAGCCCGACCACGGCAGAAGATAGAAAGAGAATGAAAAGTCATTCCCTATGCTTTGGCCATAGGTTCTATAAAGTATGCCATGCTGTGTACCAGACCTATTGTATACCCTACCCTGAGATTGGCACGGGAGTACAATAGTGATCTAGGAGTAGATCACTGGACGGCGGTCAAAATTATCCTTAGTGGAATAAGGATATGTTTCTCGATTATGGAGGTGACAAAAAGGTTCGTCGTAAAAGGTTACGTCGATGCAAGTTTTGACACTAATCTAGATGACACTAAGTCTCAATCTAGATACATATTGAAAGTGGGAGCAATTAGCTAAAGTAGCTCCGTGCAGAGCATTGTAGACATAGAAAATTGCAAAATACATAACGGATTTGAATGTAGCAGACCCGTTGACTAAGCCTCTTCCACGAGCAAAACATGATCAGCACCAAGACTCCATGGGTGTTAGAATCATTACTTTGTAATCTAGATTATTGACTCTAGTGCAAGTGGGAGACTGAAGGAAATATGCCCTAGAGGCAATAATAAAGTTATTATTTATTTCCTTATATCATGATAAATGTTTATTATTCATGCTAGAATTGTATTAACTGGAAACATAATACATGTGTGAATACATAGACAAACAGAGTGTCACTAGTATGCCTCTACTAGACTAGCTCATTAATCAAAGATGGTTATGTTTCCTAGCCATGAACAAAGAGTTGTTATTTGATTAATGAGATCACATCATTAGTTGAATGATCTGATTGACATGACCCATTCCATTAGCATAGCACCGATCGTTTAGTATGTTGCTATTGCTTTTGTCCATGACTTATACATGTTCCTTTAACTATGAGATTATGCAACTCCCGTTTACCGTAGGAACACTTTGTGTGCTACCAAACGTCACAACGTAACTGGGTGATTATAAAGGTGCTCTACAGGTGTCTCCGAAGGTACATATTGGGTTGGCGTATTTCGAGATTAGGATTTGTCACTCCGATTGTCGGAGAGGTATCTCAGGGCCTTCTCGGTAATGCACATCACATAAAGCCTTGCAAGCATTGCAACCAATGAGTTGGTTGCGAGATGATGTATTACGGAACGAGTAAAGAGACTTGCCGGTAACGAGATTGAACTAGGTATTGGATACCGACGATCGAATCTCGGGCAAGTAACATACCGATGACAAAGGGAACAACGTATGTTGTTATGCGGTCTGACCGATAAAGATCTTCGTAGAATATGTAGGAGCCAATATGGGCATCCAGGTCCCGCTATTGGTTATTGACCGGAGACGTGTCTCGGTCATGTCTACATTGTTCTTGAACCGTAGGGTCCGCACGCTTAATGTTATGATGACAGTTATTATGAGTTTATACATTTTGATGTACCGAAGGAGTTCGGAGTCCCGGATGTGATCACGGACATGACGAGGAGTCTCGAAATGGTCGAGACGTAAAGAATGATATATTGGAAGCCTGTGTTTGGACATCGGATGCATTCCAGGTGAAATCAGGATTTTACCGGAATACCGGGAGGGTTACCGGAACCCCCCAGGAGCATAATGGGCCAACATGGGCCTTGGAGGAGAGGTGAGAGGGCTGCCCTCATGGGCTGCGCGCCTCCCCCCTTCCCCTAGTCCTATTAGGACTAGGAGAGGTGGGCGCCCCCTCTCTCTCTCTCTCCCCCTTGGAGAATCCTAGTCCAACTAGGATTGGGGGGGGGGGGGAATCCTACTCCCAGAGGGAGTAGGACTCTCCTGGCGCGCCAGGCTTGGCCGGCCAGCCCCTCCCCCTTGACTCCTTTATATACGGGGGCAGGGGCACCCCAAAGACACACAAGTTGATCTACGGATCGTTCCTTAGCCGTGTGTGGTGCCCCCTTCCACCAAATTCCACCTCGATCATATCGTTGCAGTGCTTAGGCGAAGCCCTGCGCCGGTAACACATCAAGATCGTCACCATGCCGTCGTGCTGACGGAACTCTTCCTCGACGCTTTGCTGGATCGGAGCCCGGGGATCGTCATCGAGCTGAACGTGTGCCAAGAACTCGGAGGTGCCGGAGTAACGGTGTTGTGATCGGTTGGATCGCGAGGAGAACGTACGACTACTTCCTCTATGTTGTGTCAACGCTTCCGCTTCGGTCTACGAGGGTACGTAGACAACACTCTCCCCTCTCGTTGCTATGCATCACCATGATCTTGCGTGTGCGTAGGAATTTTTTTTTGAAATTACTACGTTCCCCAACAGGCCATACCGCCGGGAACCAAGAAGGTTTCCGTCAATGAGGACGGCACGGGAGGAGCTTTCACCATAAGCTCCACCCTTGACGACAAATAGGAAGACGCGCTCGTGACCTTCCTGTGGGCGAATGTCGATGTGTTTGCATGGCAAGCTTCCGACATCCCCGGCGTTCCCAGGGAGGTAATTGAGCACCACCTTGTTGTCTGTCCTCATGCGCGGCCCGTCAAGCAGAAGGTCAGAAAGCAAGCTTTGGAACGACAAGAGTTCATCACAGAAGAGATCCGGAAACTGGAAGCAGCGGGTTTGGTAAGAGGAGTGCTCCATCCAACATGGTTGGCCAATCCAGTCGTAGTGCGCAAGGCAAGTGGGAAGTGGAGGCTGTGTATTGATTACACAGATATCAATAAGGCTTGTCCTAAAGACCCCTTCCCGTTGCCGCGCATCGACCATATTGTTGACTCCACGGCTGGGTGTGATCTGTTGTCATTCCTCGACGCCTACTCCGGCTACCACCAGATCTTCATGACAAGAGAAGACGAAGAGAAAATAGCATTCATCACCCCATGTGGTACGTATTGTTTCATGCGGATGCCTTTCGGGTTGAAGAGTGTTGGTTCGATGTTTGCAAGGGCGGTCCAGATTGGTTTTGAACCCCAGCTCCATAGAAATATGGAAGCTTATATGGATGACATAGTGGTCAAAACCAAGGACAGGGCAACCCTCGTACCAGATTTGCAAGAGACATTTGCAAACCTGCGCAAGATCAATCTCAAGTTGAACCCTGAGAAGTGCGTCTTTGGCGTCCCGTCCGGCAAGCTTCTCGGGTTCTTTGTGTCGCAGCGTGGGATAGAGGCCAATCCGGACAAGATCAAAGCTATAGAGCAGATTGAGGCACCCAAGCGAATCAAGGATGTGCGTCGGCTTGCTGGTTGCGTTGCCGCCATGGGCAGATTCATTTCCAAGTCTGCCGAGCGCGCCCTTCCCTTTTTCAAGATCCTGAAAAAGGCGGGCCCAATGGAGTGGACGCCAGAAGCTGAGGCAGCATTGCAAGATTTGAAGAAGTACCTCTCCTCCGCGCCAATACTAGTTGCGCCTAGGCCACAGGAGCCGTTGCTGCTATACCTGGCAGCAACGAACCAGGTGGTCAGCGCCGCACTAGTGGCCCAGAGAGAGGTTGACGACGAGGTGATGGCAGCGACAGAGCCCAACACCACCAATGCAGAGACGACACAGCCAGTCTAAGTGTCGCCGAAGAAGAAAATGACGCAACACCCGGTCTACTTTGTTAGCTCCCTCCTGTAGGGGGCTAGATCAAGGTACTCCGGTGTGCAGAAATTTCTCTTCGGCCTTCTTATGGCCTCGAGGAAGGTGCGTCACTACTTCCAGGCACACGAGATCACTGTCGTCACTCGCCTCCCCCTGCAACGGATATTGCATAATCCAGATGCGACGGTGAGGATTGTGGAATGGGCACTGGAGCTGTCCAGCTTTGGCCTCAAGTTTGAAAGTACCTCGACGATCCAGAGCCGAGTCCTGGTGGAGTTCATTGCAGAGTGGACCGCAACACCTGATGAAGAAGCCCAAGGGACTGCTCTCCCCGGCAAGGAGGCAAGTTGCAATTGGATCATGTACTTTGATGGAGCTTTCTCCCTACAAGGTGCCAGGGCTGGCGTACTGCTTGTCGCCCCCACCGGAGAGCACCTCAAGTACTTAGTCCAGATGCACTTCCCCAGGGAGGTGTCAACAAACAATACGACAGAGTACGAAGGGCTGCTTGCCGGTCTCAGGATCGCGGCGGACCTCGGAATCAAGAAGCTCATCGTCAGGGGCGACTCGCAGCTTGTCGTCAAGCAAGTCAACAAGGATTACCAGAGCCCATTGATGAAGGCCTACGTTGATGAAGTGAGAAAGCTGGAAGAGCGTTTCGACGGTATACAGGCTGAATACGTTCCCCGAGCGGAGAACGATATCGCTGATTACCTGTCAAAACGCGCTGCACTCAAGCTACTTGTGGAACCAGGTACCTTTGTGCTTCAGCTGACTCAGCCATCCGTTGATCCATCAATAGAGCAAAACAAGAGGAGGAAATCAGGGCCTGGCAAGTACTTTCCCGCCGAGCTCCCCGGAGCCGCCGGCAAGGATGTTGCCAGGGACACTGAGCCCGCCACGGGACGGCTAGCTCCGGCGGAGCGTCAAGCTCTTGCCGTCGAGACAGCCGCTCCTATAGCAGAGGAAATGCCTTTAGTCCTCGCCGTCGAGCCCCAGGCTCCAGCGTGGGCATAGCATACCATCCGATTCCTCCAAACAGGGGAACTTCCTAGGGAGCAGGAAGAAGCGGAAAAAGTAGCTCGTCGCTCTACCATGTACCAGTTCGTCGATGACGTCCTGTACAGGAAGAGGCCGAACGGTGTGAAATTGAAGTGTATCCCACGAGAGGAAGGACTGGAGCTGTTGGCAGAGATACACGGAGGCATATGTGGATCCCACATCGGGTCAAGGGCCCTTGCCGGCAAGGCATTCCGGCAAGGTTTCTTCTAGCCCACCACCCTCCAGGATGCGACGACACTAGTCACCAGGTGTGAAACGTGTCAGTTCCATTCAAAGAAGCTTCATCAGCCAGCTCAAGCCCTTCAAACCATTCCTCTCTCCTGGACCTTCTCGGTCTGGGGGCTCGACATACTGGGCCCTTTCCCCCGCGCTGTCGGGGGCTTTGAGTACTTGTACGTTGCAATCGACAAGTTCACAAAGTGGCCATAGGTGGAAGCAGTGAAGAAGGTCACAGCTCAGTCAGCCGTCAAGTTCTTCAAGGGGCTAGTGTGCCGTTTCGGTGTACCCAACAGGGTCATCACCGACAACGGCACACAGTTCACAAGCCGCACCTTCATGCAATATACTCAAGACCTCGGCAGCAAAGTCTGTTTCGCTTCCGTTGCTCACCCGCGAATGGTCAAGCTGAGAGAGCAAATGCTGAAGTGATGCGAGGCTTAAGGACCATGACCTTTGATAGGCTGCACAAGAGCGGAAGGCGCTGGATTGATGAGTTGCCGACGGTTCTTTGGTCGATCAGGACGACGCCAAATCGAGCCACCGGCCAGACACCCTTTGCCCTGGTATACGGGGCAGAAGCAGTTATCCCCACTGAACTCATATACGGGTCACCTCGAGTGCTTGCTTATGATGAGCTTGAGCAAGAGCAACTGCGGCAAGATGACGCACTGCTCCTTGAGGAAGATCGTCTTCGGGCGGCTGTGAGAGCAGCATGCTACCGGCAAGACTTGCACCGCTACCATAGCCGCAAGGTTCATGCCCGAAGCCTTGAGGAAGGCGACCTTGTCCTTAGGCGCGTTCAATCGGCCAAGAATTCCAAAAAGTTGGCGCCAAAGTGGGAAGGCCCTTATCGGGTAATACGAGTCACCAGGCCCGGCGCAGTCCGCCTGGAGACCGAAGATGCCGTTCCGGTGAGTAACTCCTGGAACATTGAGCATCTTCGCAAGTTTTACCCGTGAGGCGCGGCTTGTCGGGCTTCCCGGCAAGCCACCTTTTGTACAAGCATTGCCGATGATGCATGTAACCCTTTGTACAAAGCCAGGCGCAGACCCTGAGCATAAATAAATGAAGCGCTGGCGCCCTAAGTTATAGCATGCATGCTAGGTCGAGTCTCGTCCTTGGTTAGGGTTGATAGTGCTTGGCAGCGGCTAACCCCAAGCTTAGAGGTCGACTGTGCGTCCCTTTGCCGTTCTTTTGTCTTCTTTGGTTCACAGGACTCACTGATATCCTTGCCGGATCACTTGAGAACGAAGAAGAGAAGAGGGACATACCAGCATCTAGACCCCGGCAAGCCAGTATTACCGGGGGATGCAAGAGCAAAGATTCACCCACGGCAGACCAAAGTTGCCGGGAGCTACAACTTCAGATAAGTTCTTCATCCCTTATCATGCATTCCCTTATGGACTGAGGTATGTGAAACCTCATTTTTCCTAAAAACTACAGTGCTCCCCTAACTCTAGGCCCTAGGGCTCGTTCCTGGGGCCGGGTTTGGTCATAGTCGCGGCAGCGAAAGGATGAAACGAGGAGCCTGAACCCGCCTCATCCCTGCCTCCGCCAAGGGCGTGAGAATGGTCGAGTGAAGTGGGGAGACGGCAAGGCCTGTTGCCGGGCGAGGAAATGTTTATCTTAAAGATATCAAGGATTTGCTCCTTGTCGTGGGTTCTACCCGCAAACAAATGACCCGGCAAGCATCCCTTTTTCATTAAAAACATTCCACTCAGGTACAGTCCATAGGGAATGAAAAACATGAATGATGGGATTACAAGTTTTAAATTCAGCTAAGGCCCGAAGGCTTACAAATTAAAAAGAGATAAGGTACCCGTAATCCCTTTCTTGTCTCTCCCCTCAGGAGGCAGGTCAAGGAGGCGAAAAGGGCAAAAGGGGCGCCTAGGCGAGCTACGGGTGGCAGAAGACACCAAGAGAACATCTCGGTGGCCATCCGGAGGCTGGATGGTGATGGCAGTGCCGGAAGCAGAGCTCGAAGATGAGGCGGCAGGACGTCAGCACGCGTCGAAGGCGTCGGTGCCCGCGTACTCAGAGTTGTCGGCCTTGCCTCCCGCCCTCTTCCTCTTCCGCAGCCTCCCAATGCCAGCCGCCCAAGGAGACGACCCCGAGAAGTTCAGGGAGCCGGCGACACGGATGATGGGGTCGCCGGTGCTGCACGGGGCGGCGCCCGACACCTAGTCGGACCCGTCATCCTACCGCCTGCTACCCTCATTGTCGCTGCCGCTGTCCTCCTCGTCACTCCCGCCCGAGGAGGAGTCTTCGCTATTAGAAGAGCTCTCCACGCAGCACCTTGCCCGGGTCCCGAAGCACCCGAAGACCTTGACGGAGAGGAGGCCACCCTCCGTCAGCTTGAAATGCAGAGTGAGCCCCTCCATCAAGCGGTGGATGTGAGTGAACATCTCCCATCCCCGTTGAAGATACATCACGTGAGGGGCTGGGAAGTCGACGCGAACCCATGTACCACTGATCCCACAGCCCCTCATGTGCAGCCGCAATGATTCCGGCGGATCCAACTCCATCTCCCACGCGAATGGGGTCAGGAGACGAAGGCGACGACGAGGCGGCCGGCGCAGCCTGACGAAGAACTCACAAGGGTCATCCCCAACGTGGCCCTCCATGGGGGAGGCGTTGCTGGCAGAGGCGAGGCCGGCGCGCCGCCCCGTCCTCCTCTTCCCCGAGCGCCTCGGCCTCGCCCACGGCCTCGCCCCCTCCCCCTTCCCCTTGCGGCTGGCTCTGCCACCGCGGGTGCAGGAGAAGGAGGGACGCGTTGTCGAGCGGCGACCCGCGCCGCCACCATTGAAGGACCAGGGTTCCCTCTCTCCATGGAGAATGGAAGGGAGGGGAGCAGAAGCTGAAGGAAGAAGGAGATGAAGGAATGCGGGACGCCATCCGCCCCCTCCCGCTCTTTATAAAGGAACGGGGTGGGGGCTCGGCCGCCCCGCTCCGCCAATCAAGATGCGGAAGACGCAGGGAACTGGGACCGACCCGCTGCCCCAGCCCGCGATGGCACGGTTTCCTGCCTCCACTGATCGCCACCCCAAGCGCATGCGAGCCACGTGGCAGGTGTACAGGACCGAGGCGACGGGTGAGGCGACCTCTCCCCACCCCGTGATCGCAGGGAGTGGATGCCTTGAAGACCACGCCTCAGCCCCGTTCAGTAAATGGGCCGCGCCTCCACGCCTCCCTCCGTTTATGGGGAAGGCGCGAACCGCCCCCTTTACTACGACGTGACGCATGCGTGTAGAGCTCAGCCCCACGCATGCCGCCCACGTCACGCACGCCTCCCCACGCCGCGCCACACGCGGGACGCGTGGGAAGCGCAGCGCACGAAGGGACTTACCGCGGTAAAAACCGCCCCGCATGCCCGCGCACCGTTTTTGGGCCTAGCCCAACAACGCGTTGCGCTTATGTGTGGCCCAGGCCCGGGGGCTCCTTTCGGTGTACAAAAAGGGGGTACACTTTTTGTACCCCTATAACTGTGCATGGGCAGTCTGAGCCACGGGCGCCGCCACACCAAGCACGGCAAGGGAGGTA
The DNA here is from genome assembly GCA_032464435.1 of Aegilops umbellulata. Taxonomy (NCBI): domain Eukaryota; kingdom Viridiplantae; phylum Streptophyta; class Magnoliopsida; order Poales; family Poaceae; genus Aegilops; species Aegilops umbellulata. Next base: position 182,138,222 of record CP136060.1, read on the forward strand.
AGCCAAGGTAAGGCCGAAGCTGAAGAGAAGCAGAACGACGCCAAGACCAAGACCACAAAGAGCAAAGGGGACGAAGCGGACTCCCCCGGCAAGATCCTTGCCGGGGGGCAGCTTTAGCTAACCTGGCAAGACCCTTGCCGTGGCAGCTCGCCCCACACCTACGGAGCGAAGCCACCCTTGAGTCCACTGCCCCCATGGGGCAAGGATTCGGGAGACATCCCCGTGGTGGCATGCAGATATTGTGAAGACATTCAAGATCAGATACCCACTTTAGAAGATGATGATCCTTGGCGTGATCCCAGCCAAGGAGGACCACAAGGCCCCCGGCAAGACCCTTGCCGGGGCCGCAGCAAAGCCCTTGCCAAGGACGCCCGTGGGGCCACCATCAGGCCTGCACCAGTCGCAGCCCCACCACCGTTCGCATGCAGCTGTCGACCCAACCAGTTGGGCAGGCACCTGCGTGGCAGCGAACAGATCTTCTTGGAGACCCACCATTGCGCCACCTCAGCTGCCTGCCTGCCTACATGGCACCACAAGCACCGCTGGCCAGGGCGCGTGTCGACGCAAGGGGGAGCGGCGACGGACGAGACGAGGCTCTCCCCCGTCCTTGATAAAGCAAGGACACCTAAGCAAGGCGCATTAAAGGCGCCTTGTCATGTAATGCGATGGATAGCCTCGCATTACTGTACCCTTTCCACCTCCTGTGTGCCACTGTGGCAACCCCTTTCCTATAAAAGGAGGCCCGAGGCGACCAGGAGGAGGATTCAGCTTTTTGGAGCTCTTGACGCCAATTGCTAGCTCAAGAACACAGATAAACAATCCACCAAAGCAGGAGTAGGGTTTTACGCATCCTCACGGCCCGAACCTGGATAAAGGAACCGTGTGCTACCTGTTTGATCCGCTCTTCTCGCAACCCCGCTCCCCGCAACCGTAGTAGGGATTCTTGTGATCCCATAGGTGTCGTTTCCCACCGACATTCACAATAACACTTAGGTCTCATGTTTACTTATATCAATGGCATAATCAACTAGCGAGCAATAATAGAAAATCTCGGATGACAACACTTTCTCAAAACAATCATAATATGATATAACAAGATGGTATCTCGCTAGCCCTTTCTGAGACCGCAAAACATAAATGCAGAGCACCTCTGAAGATCAAGGACTGACTAAACATTGTAATTCATGGTAAAAGAGATCCAGTCATAGTCAATATGAACTAATAATAATGCATGCAAAAGACAGCGGTGCTCTCCAGCTGGTGCTTTTAAATAAGAGGGTGATGACTCAACATAAAAGTAAATAGATAGGCCCTTCATAGAGGGAAGCACGGATTTGTAGAGGTGCCAGAGCTCGATTTTTGAAATAGGGATAAATAATATTTTGAGTGGCATACTTTCATTGTCAAGATAGCAACCGAGAGATCTCAATATCTTCCATGCTACACACATTATAGGTGGTTCCCAAGCAGAATGGTTAAGTTTATACTCCCCCTCCACCAATAAGAATCAATCCATGGCTTGCCCGAAACAACAGGTGCCTCTAACTAACAACAATCCTGGGGGAGTTTTGTTTGCAATTATTTTGATTTGGTTTGCTTAGAGCATGGGACTGGGCATCCCGGTGACCAGCCATTCTCTCGTGAGTGAGGAGCGGAGTCCACTCCTCTTGAGAATAACCCGCCTAGCATGGAAGATACAGATAACCCTAGTTGATACATGAGCTAGTCGAGCATACAAAACAGAATTTCGTTTGAAGGTTTAGAGTTTGGCACATACTAATTTACTTGGAACGGCAGGTAGATACCGCATATAGGAAGGTATGCTGGACCCATATGGAATAACTTTGGGGTTTATGGAAGTGGATGCACAAGTAGTATTCCCGCTTAGTACAAGTGAAGGCTAGAAAAAGACTAGGAAGTGACCAAATAGAGAGCGACAACAATTATGAACATGCATTAAAATTAATAAACATTAAGTGCAAGCATGAGTAGGATATAATCCACCATGAACATAAATATCGTGAAGGCTATGTTGATCTTGTTTCAACTACATGTGTGAACATGTGCCAAGTCAAGTCACTCGAATCGTTCTAAGGAGGATACCACCCTACCATACCACATCACAACCATTTTAATAGCATGTTGGCACGCAAGGTAAACCATTATAAACTCCTAGCAAATTAAGCATGGCATAAGCAACTATAATATCTAAATTTAATTGCAAACATGTTTCATTCATAATAGGTTGAATCAGGAGCGATAAACTAATCATATTTACAAAAACAAGAGAGGTCGAGTTCATACCAGCTTCTCTCAGCTCAATCAGTCCATCATATATCGTCATTACTGCCTTTCACTTGCATGACCGAACGGTGTGAATAATAATAATAGTGCACATGCATTGGACTAAGATGGAATCTGCAAGCATTTTAATACAAGTGAGAAGACAAGGTAACATGGGCTCTTGGTTAAATAAACAATAATGCATATAAGAGCCGCTTCAATAATTTCATCATGGTCTTCTCCTCTCGACCCCCAAAGAAAAGAAATAAAACTATTTACATGAGAAAGCTCCCAACAAGCAAAACAAGAACGGGATATATTTTCGAGTTTTCTTTTAATTATTATTACTACCAGCATGGAAAGTAAACTATATAAAATCTACAACTAATTTTTTTGGGTTTTTCTTAAGGTTTATCGAACACACAAGAAGAGAGCATAAAAAGGAAAAACAAACTAGCATGGATAGTACAATGAAAAAGTATGAGCACCGACAACTAGAATGAGTGTGTGAACATGAATGTAATGTCTGTCAGAAATACGTACTCCCCCAAGCTTAGGCTTTTGGTTGTCCTTGAATTTTACCTTGGGGTGCCTTGGTCATCCCCAAGCTTAGGCTCTTGCCACTCCTTGTTCCAAAATCCATCAAATCTTTGCCCAAAAACTTGAGAACTTCACAACACAAAACTCAACAGAAAATCTCATGAGCTCCATTAGCGAAATAAAACAAACCACCACTCTAAGGTATTGTAATGAACTGATTCTTTATTTATATTGGTGTTAAAACTACTGTATTCCAACTTCTCTATGGTTCATACCCCCGATACTAGCCATAGATTCATCAAAATAAGCAAACAACACACGAAAGACAGAATCTGTTAAAAACAGAACAGTCTGTAATAATCTGTATCAAACACAAATCTCTGTACCTCAGAAATATCTACCAAAATAGGAAGACCTAGATAATTTGTTTATTGATCTACTGCAATTGGAATCAGTATTTTATCACTTTCTGGTGATTTTTCACAATTGTTTACGTGAGCAGAAAGTTTCTGACTTTTTCAGCAAGATCAAATAATTATCACCCAAGAAGATCCTATAGGTTTTACTTGGCACAAACACTAATTAAAACATAAAACCACATCTAACCAGAGGCTAGATGAATTATTTATTACTAAACAAGAACAAAAAGCAAGGAACAAAAATAAAATTGGGCTGCCTCCCAACAAGCGCTATCGTTTAACGCCCCTAGCTAGGCATTTTTTTATTGCCAGGATAATTAAGAAAACAGACAGAAAATACTATTTTTGCTTTATTTAATATAAATAACAGAAAGTAAAAAGAGGATACAGAGAGTTGTGCTTTCTAACTTCATCCATCTCATGCTCATCGAACGGAATCTACTAACAAGGTTGATCAAGTCTTGTTAACAAACTCATTCCGAGTCGCATGAAACCGGAGAATTTTCGAATAGCACTAGGTTACCTCAACGGGGATATGCACATCCCCATTAATAAGAATATCATATTTCTTCTTGACAGTAGGAAGTGGAAATTCAAAACCTCCAATAGTAATTGTTGGAATTTTCCAATAGAATTGATACTATGGACTTGAGGTTGTTTCCTCATAAAGTATACCGTATGCTCATTAACATTAACATGAAAAGTGACATTGCCTTTGTTGCAATCAATAACAGCCCCTGAAGTATTCAAAAAGGGTCTACCAAGAATAATAGACATACAATCGTCCTCGGGAATACCAAGAATAACAAAGTCCGTTAAAATAGTAACGTTTGCAACCACAACAGGCATCCTCACAGATACCGACAGATATAGCGGTTGATTTATCGGCCATTTGCAAAGATATTTCAGTAGGTGTCAACTTCTTCAAATCAAGTCTACGATATAAAGAGAGAGGCATAACACTAACACCGGCTCCAATATCACATAGAGCGGTTCTAACATAGTTTCTTGTAATGGAGCATGGTATAGTTGGTACTCCTGGATCTCCAAGTTTATTAGGAATTCCACGTCTGAAAGTATAATTAGGAAGCATGGTGGAATTTCAGCTTCCGGTATCTTTCTTTTATTAGTTACAATATCTTTCATGTACTTAGCATACGGATTCATTTTAAGCATATCAGTCAAATGCATACGCAAAAAGATAGGTCTAATCATTTCAGCAAAGCGCTCAAAATCCGCATCATCCTTTTTCTTGGATGGTTTAGGAGGAAAAGGCATGGGTTTCTGAACCCATGGTTCTCTTTCTTTACCGTGATTCCTAGCAATGAAGTCTCTCCTATCATAATGTTGAATCCTTGATTGTGGGTTATCAAGATCAATAGCAGGTTCAATCTCTACATCATTGTCATTGCTAGGTTGAGCATCAAGATGAACATAATTATTAACATTATTGCTAGGTTCATGTTCATTACCAGATTTTGTTTCACCATCAAAGATAGAAATATCATTGGGATTCTCAGGTGTGTCAACAACAGGTTCACTAGAAGCATGCAAAGTCCTATCATTCTTCTTTTTCTTCTTTTTAGAAGGACTAGGTGCATCAACATTAGTTCTTTGAGAATCTTGCTCAATTCTCTTAGGGTGGCCCTCAGGATACAAAGGTTCCTGAGTCATTCTACCACCTCTAGTCACAACTCTAATAGCATTATCATTTTTCTTATTATTTAATTCATTGAGCAAATCATTTTGAGCTTTAAGCACTTGTTCTACTTGAGTGGTAATCATAGAAGCATGTTTACTAATGAGTTTAAGTTCACCTTTAACTCTAAACATATAATCACTCAAGTGCTCAATCATATAAGCATTGCGTTTCAACTGTCTACCAACATAAGCATTGAAGTTTTCTTGTTTAACAATAAAATTATCAAACTCATCTAAGCATTGGCTAGTAGACTTATAACGTGGAATATCACATTCATCAAATCTATAGAGAGAATTTACCTTCACTACCTATGTCGGGTTATCAAGACCATGTATTTCTTCAACAGGCGGCAAATTAAGAAAATGTATTTCTTCAATAGGAGGTAAATTCTTAACATCTTCATCTTTAATACCCTTTTCTTTCATAGATTTCTTTGCCTCTTGCATATCTTCGAGGCTGAGAAATAGAATACCCCTTTTCTTCGGAGTTGGCTTAGGAGTTGGTTTAGGAAGTGTCCAATTATTTTCATTAGTCAGCATATTATTCATAGCAATTCAACTTGATCAACTGTTCTTTCCCTGAAAACACAGCCAACACAACTATCCAGGTGGTCTCTGGAAGCATCAGTTAGTCCATTATAAAAGATATCAAGTATTTCATTTTTCTTGAGAGAATGATCAGGCAAAGCATTAAGTAATTGGAGAAGCCTCCCCCAACCTTGTGGGAAACTCTCTTCTTCAATTTCCACAAAATTGTGTATTTCACTTAAGGCAGCTTGTTTCTTATGAGTGGGGAAATATTTAGCACAGAAGTAATAAATCATATCCTGGGGACTACGCACGCAACCAGGATCAAGAGAATTAAACAATGTTTTAGCATCGCCCTTCAATGAGAACGGAAATAATTAGGATATAGTAGTAGCGAGTTTTCTAATCATTAGTGAATAGGGTGGCTATATCATTTAATTTAGTAAGATGTACCACAACAGTTTCAGATTCATAGCCATAGAAAAGGATCAGATTCAACCAAAGTAATTATCTAAGGATCGATAGAGAAATCATAATCCTTATCAGTAATGCAGATAGGTGAAGTAGCAAAAGCTGGGTCATATTTGATTCTAGCATTCAAAGATTTTTCTTTCAGCTTAGCTAATAATTTCTTAAGATCATTTCTATCATTGCAAGCAAGAAAGGCTCTAGCAGTTTCTTCATCCATAACATAACCCTCAGGCACAACAGGAAATTCATATCAAGGGGGAGCATCTTCATCATCACTTTCATCAATATTATCAGTTTCAATAATTTCATTCTCTCTAGCCCTAGCAATTTGTTCATCAAGAAATTCGCCCAATGGCACAGTAGTATCAAACATATAAGTACTTTCATCATAAGTATCATGCAAAGCAGAAGTGGCATCATCAATAACATGCGGCATGTCATAATTAATAGGAGAAGCAGGTTTAGATGTCGCAAGTTTACTCAAAATAGAAGGCGAATCAATTGCAGAGCTAGATGGCAGTTCCTTACCTCCCCTCGTAGTTGAGGGATAAATTTTGGTTTTTTCGTCTTTCAAGTTCCTCATAGTGATCAGCAGATATAAATCCCAAGTGACTCAAATAATAGAGCTATGCTCCCCGGCAACGGCGCCAGTGAAAGTGCGTTATATGACTAGAGGGGGGTGAATAGGCGATTTCTATGAAATTCTTCACTGAGGAATTTGCTGGTGAGGAAATTCCTTAGCGAAGAACTACTAGCAATGGAATAAGTACTCAGAAGAAAACATAACAGAATCCAAGCATAGTCATCATGATGAAATGAAGACAAACACAGAGTACAGAAAGCGTAAACACAGGATAGCACAAGATGAAGACAAACAGACTGAAGAAATTGAACTGAGGAAATTGAGAAAGTCTTCAGTCACAGTCTTCAAACACAGATATGAACAAACATGCAACACAGTAATGAGGAAATGAAAGTGTTGAGGAAATAGAACCAGTTGGCTTGGTGAAGACAATGATTTGGTAGACCAGTTCCAACTGCTGTCTCAGTTGTACATCTGGTTGGAGCGGCTGAGTATTTAAACTCGAGGACACCCAGTCCCGGACACGTAGTCCTCACCGTATTATCCTTGAGCTAAGGACACATAGTCCTCGCCCAATCACTCGTGGTAAGTCTTCAGGTGACTTCCGAACCTTCACAAACTCGGTCACTCGGCGATCCACAATTCCTCTTGGATGCTCTAGACCTTGACGCCTAACCGTCTGGAAGAAGCACAGTCTTCAAAGGTAACAAGCGTCGAATCCACGCAGGATCAATCTCTTCAGTGATGCTCAATCACTTTGGGTTTGTAGGTGTTTGGGTTTGGGTTTGGATTTTCCTCACTTGATGATTTTCGCTCAAAGTCCTCGGAGGATGGGTTGCTCTCAAATGACAAGTGTCAAGTTCTCGCGGAGCAGCCAACCAGCTAGTGGTTGTAGGGGGCGGCTATTGTCACATCCTAGTTAGACCATACATTAGAGTGTGCATCATGTTTACTTTTAACAGAAACTTGAAATGGGGAAGGCAGAACCCCCAGCACCCCTTCTGAAATCAACTAGGGTTTACTAAAAATAATTTCAATGAACCTAAAATGCCCTTCTAAAATGTTCACCCTCTTTGTCTTGGGTTAGAACCTCTGGCAAAATAGGTGCACAATTTTCTAGGTCAACAAAAGGTCACTGAATTAAATCATATGTATGTTGCCTTTGGACATTTAAATGCTAATAAATATTTTAAATGTTCAAATAATTCTGGAAATAAGTCAGGGCTGTTAGGAATAATCCCAACAGAGCCCACAATTATTTTCAGGATTTTAGGAAGTTTCTAAGCATTTTTAATAATGCCACAAAGTTACAGAAAAATAGGAAAAGGAAACAGAAACTAAAAGAGAGGAAACTAACCTGGCCGCAGCCCAGCAGCCAGCCCACCTAGCGGCCCAGCACTGTGCTGGCCCATGCCAGCCAGCTGCTTCGTCCTCGCCAGGCAGGCAGCCAGGTGCTCGACGGCGAGCACCACATGCGTGCCACGCAGCTGCCGCCGCCTCGCCGCTCCCCTCGTTGCGTTGTCGACGCGGGACGAACCCTCTCTCTCCCCGACCTCGCAGACACCCGCATGCCCCTCTGGCTCCTCTCCTTCGCTCTCCCTCCGCCATGGCCGACGCTGCCGTGCTCGCGCCACCATGAAACCGCGTCCACCGTCGTCCCTGTACCGAGCCACCGTGTCCAACAACTCCGCCGTCGTCGACTCCGTCGAGCAGCCGAGCCCCGAGCGCTCACACGCTCTACAACGTCTTCTTCAACGTCATCTTCACCGAGCACCGCCGGAGATCCCTTTCGACGTCGCCGCCGCATCAGCTCGTCCCCGACCGCGCCGTCTAGCTCTACGTGACCGCCGTGAGCTCAGCTACCTCCCCAACCTCCCCGTTTGCTTCCTCGTGCACCGCAGCAACTGCACGAAGCTCACCCGCACGCACCACCGCGGAGCTCGTCGCCGACGTGGCTCCGGCCAAACTCCGGCCACGCCATCGTGTCCGAACACCTCACCGCATCACCAGGAACTCAACACACCACTCCACGCACCTCGCCGTGCCCCGTAGCCTCGGGCTCACTTTCACCCGACTCCGGCGACCGCAAAGCTCGTCCCCGGCGACGTTTCCGGCCACCCCGAGCCCAGCCACTGCCACCAAACGCTGCGGCTTGCTCCCAGCTGCACGTAGATGCCCTCCGCCGCTCGTTTGGTCGCCGGAACATGCAAATGCACTTCCTCCGCCGCGTCTGGCCTCGCCGGCGGCTAGACGCCGGCGAGTTTTACTTATTGACTTTGACCAGGTGGGCCCAAGTTGACTCCTCTGAGTCAATGACAAGTGGGCCCCCCTCTGCTAACTAACTGGATTAGTTTTAATTAAAATTAATTAGTTTAACCAATTACTGACATGTGGGACCCACTGGTCAGTTTGACCTGGACGACCCCGTTGACCTCTGACGTCATCCTGACGTAGTGCTGACGCAGTAATTTAATTACTGGAATTATCTTTATACAGGAAATTCCAGAAAATAGTTCAAACTTCAAAAAATCATAGAAATTAATCTGTAACTCCAAATGCAAAGATTTATATATGAAATTTGATCAGAAAAATCCAATCTATCCATTGGTGCTAGTTTCATGCATGTCAGAACAAGTTAAACCTGCTGTTTATACAATACAAGGTGATGCACTATTATAGCTATGTTAAATGATCTAACACTTGAACCTTTGGTTCAAATAAGCACATTCCTTCCTGTTTTAGTTTGCATTAGGCCAAGACACATTCATATTGCCATGTCATAGCATGCATCATAATGTTGCATATCGTCATGTGTTGATTTTGTTCCGATGTGTTCTTCGTGGTAGGTTCTGCCTCTGAGGATATTTTCGAGTATCCAACTGAAGGGCAGTATCCCGCTACCACTCCATCAGGCAAGCAACCCATTGATCATTCTGATACAAACCCATGTTCTCGCTTCTGCTCTTGTTTTACTGCATTAAGACAACGCGATTCAAACTGATGTGTGTTGCGGTAGTTGAACCCACTTCCTCTGCATGACCTGTCATTGCCACAGTAACTAGATGAAACCCACTAGCATGTGTAGGAGTTGAATGAGCCATATGTGTGTGTGTTCCTACCATGCTATGCTTGCTATGCTTAGAGTTGTGTCAGGTCTGGCTCATCGGGATGATGAACTAGAGTGAAAGGTTGTGTCGGTAACAAGAGTGAAGTGTTGTATACGATTTGGTAAAGGAATCAATGAGAGGCCATGTAGGAGTACATGGTGGGTTGTTTCATTGAGGCCGTCCTTAAGAACTGAGATCTGTGTGTGTGATTTAAGACTCAGCTACTACCACACATTGGGCCCTGAAATATGACCCCGCTCGACTTACCGACCCTCTCGTCCTCTGTCCAGGAGTTGCAAGTAGTTTCTGGTGTTTGTAGTTGCTGGGGGCCGCACGCAGCGCTGACCATAGGGGTGGGTTGTGTTGCGGTAGGCACGTGGCCCGGTGTACCGATTCACCCGTTTGGTGTCTCAGGAACCCTGCACACATCGTTTGGGGCCGTTGAGGACACCCCGGCTGGATCTCCTTGCGGATGGAACCCGAATAGGCGATAAACCTGGACTAGAGACTTGTGTGGTTGGTTAGGTCGTGGTCTACACCCACGTCGGCTTTCGCTTGAAGTCTGCCGAGCACATGACGTGTGCAGACGCTAAGTGGTGGAAACATGTGTGAAGAAGTACACCCCTGCAGGGTATAAAACTATTCGAATAGCCGCGTCCGCGGTAAAGGACTACTTGGTCACCTATGCAGTTCATAGACAAGTAAATGGATACTACTAAAAATCTCAAGAGAAGTGTGAGTACCGCGGATGGCCCTCTCGCAGGATGACGAGGGAGGATCCACGGTGGAGTATTGTGGTGGTGATAGTGCACTCGTGTGCGACAAATGATTTACAAGTTGTGTCTATCGTAGGATAGCTTAGCCAAGAGTCTAAGCTGGCTTGCTGCAATAACTCCACTACCTTCTTGAGAATGTGCATGTATAGTAGGATCCTGTTGCAAGACTTGTTGAGTACCTCCGTACTCATGTTGCTTTAATCACTGTTTTTCAGACGACAACACCAACCCCTCTGATGGGTTCTACGTAGACCTCGACGTTGACGAGTGACTTATCACCCAGGTGGTGATCCAAGACTTGTGAAGGGTCGATGTAGATAGACAGGCTTCGTCAAGCCTTCTTTCTTTCTAGTGTCTGTACTCAGACTACTTTGCTTCCGCATGTGCTTGTATGTTTGTATGACTTGAGTGTCGGGTCATGTGACCCCTACCTGTATGGATGATATGTATGGCTCTTCGGAGCCTCTTAAATAAAGTACTTGAGTTGTAGAGTTTTGTTGTGATGCAATGTTGTATTTACTCATATCTGGCATAGTGTGTGTATGATTGAAATGCTTGGTATGAGTGGGATCCGACTATCTAGTTGTTTATCCTTGGCAGCCTATCATATGGGGAAATGTAGTCTAGTGCTTCTGAGCGATAGTAGTCCGCTACAGCCCGGTTCACCGGAGTCCTGCTAGCCCAGCACTACTGCTCGGAACACTTGACTGGCCGGCATGTGTTTCACTTCGTTCATGTGTCTGTCCCTTCGGGGAAATGTTACGCGGTGTTATCTGGAGTCCTGCCTAGCCTGCTACAACCCGGGTTACCGTAGTCCTGTTAGCCCAGTGCTACAGCCCGGATTTATACGTTGTTGACCGACATGCTCGATGTGATTCATGTATGCCTGTCCTCATGGGTTAGTGCCGCCTTGGGTTCACGACTAGCCATGTCGGCCCGGGTTCTCTGTCATATGGATGCTAGCGATACTATCATATACGTGAGCCGAAAGGCGCAAACGGTCCCGGGCCAGGTAAGGTGGCACCCGTGGGAGTACCGTGCGTGAGGCCGCAAAGTGATATGATGTGTTACATGCTGGATCGATGTGGCTTAGGATCGGGGTCCTGACAGCTATTTATAGCCTAGGGAGCAGCCCGACATGATAAGACATAAATGCCCTTCAATGATATGACTGTTAGGTGGATAAGATATTTTTGGACAGCTGGCGCGTAGCACAGCAACAGTCGGAAATTTGAGGTACAAATTCCTCAGGGCTATCATGTTCCTCACAGTGTAGGTAATTCGCACTGGCGAATTCCTAACTCCTCAGTCAGAGCAAAGTCCTCAGTGACCAGAAGAACTACGTCTCTGTCACTGAAGAAATTGACTGAACTGTATGAGATTTCCAATGGCTTCACTCGAAGGGATTGGTAGGTGTAGGATTTGAGATGAGCATCACATGGAAATTTTCTCCTTAGTATTTCCTCGACCCCCTTTAATAGTACGGTGTTTCCTATGACTCAAGAAAGAGAAAATGAAACTACGAAAACAAAAATCTTCACGCTTCGTATTCCTCGAATGAATACCAAATCTTCAAGGTCACACCAATTTCTTCACTTTCAAAGTCTTCAGAAAGTCTTCAGAATATCAAAGTCTTCACTTGAAGAACTTCATTTTTAGGGGTCGACTTTCTTTGTAAATATCAAACTCCTCATAGACTTATAGACCTGTGTACACTCATAAACACATTAGATACTTAACCTATAAGTCTTCAATACACCAAAATCACTAAGGGGCACTAGATGCACTTACAATCTCCCCCTTTTTGGTGATTGATGACAATATAGGTTAAGTTTCTAACGGGGATAAAAATATGGAGTGTAAATACTAATATTAAGGAATTTGATTGCAAGATATAGAAGAACTCTCCCTGAAGATGTGCATACTGAGGAATTTGCTTTTGAAGCAATGCACACTTGAAGAGTTGAATCATGGAGATCTCCCCCTATATCTTGTAATTCATACACGCATTTGATATATAATATGAAGAATTTGAAATGCATGATGAAATATGGTGCCTGATGAAATTCAGCATGCGTGCGATAATATTAATGAGGAATAAGCATGCAGAATAGCGCATCAAGAGTATCTAAGCATAGTGCAACAAAAGTATCAGAGCACCATCGTGTTTAAGATTACAACTCGATCCAATAAAAGTTTTGGAAGAACGAGAATTGTAACTTAGCAGAAAAAAATGCCCTTTATTATAGACCCGCTTGAAGACTAACTCAGATTTCTCCCCCTTTGTCATCGAATGACCAAAAGGATCGAAACTGAGGACTAACGCCCCTGAAGATAATCAAGTTGGTGAAGGAGCGCCAGCGTTGTTGGGGTCGGTAGTTAAAGTAGGGCCTGCCGCAGTGTCGTCCAAGTCTTCATTTTCATCAGTGTCGCGCGATGAAGAATAGGAGTTGACCACCAAAGAAGGAACTGGGACCTTCTTGTATTTCTTCGGAGGAGGTGCAGACCAGGTAGACTCTTCTTTGAGACCCATTTGCTTCAAATCATTAGCGCTGTAAACTTGAGACAGAACAGCCCAGGTGCGGTTGAGGGTTTCATGAAGGTAGTAGTGGTTTTTCTTCACTGCATTATGTGTTGCAGTCATGTTGTGATGAATTGAACCAAACTGACGCTTGACCCATTTGTGATTGCGATCAACCTTTTGATGAAGACTGAGGAGTAACTCACGATCAGTCATCACCCTGGGTGCTGTGGCTTGAGGATTTGGCTTGGCAATGTTGGCGGCAGAGTCATGTGTGGCAGAGTCATCATTGGTGGAATAAGAAGCACCCTTGCGAAATTGACCATCCAATGGACGAATGCCTTCATCTATCATAGCAGTTGTTTGCCCTTTTCTTCAGCTGAGGAAAATGTCCTTTTGAGGACTTCAATAGGGGGCAAGTAGCTGCAGTGGTTGAGAGTTTCAGCTTTGTAATTGAGTGAAGACCTTGTCCTGATGAATCTCATAATCCAAGGTGCATAAGGCTTCAGCTCAAATGGTGACATAGCAATGTTGGCCAGAGTCCTCATGAAGAAATCATGGAAGTTGACGGGAACGCCATGAATGATGTTGAAAAGCATATTCTTCATGATGCCAACGACTTCTTCATCATTAGAGTCGTGGCCTTTGATAGGACTCATTGTCTTCGCCAGAATGCGATAGACAGTCCGAGGCACATACCGCAATTCCTTGACGAGGAATTTGGTTCTAGGAGCCTGCCCTGGCTTCAAAGGCTTCATCAGCACTTGCATATAGTGATTTGAAAGCTCAGGTTCGTTGTAAACACAACGTGCATCTTCAAGGGGAGGACTTAGAGGAAGGGCACGAAGCAATTCAGATGCTGGGGCCTTATAATGTGTGTTCTCAGTCATCCAGTCCAGAACCCATGAATTCACATCTTCAGAGTTGCCGGTGATGTGCAGCGTTGCGTAGAACTGAAGAATGAGTTCTTCATTCCAATCGCATATGTTAGTGCAGAAATTGAGCAGCCCAGCGTCGTGAAGAACACTGAGAACTGGCGTGAAGCATGTCATAGACTCCATATCCACGTGAGGAATATGTGCATGGTCGAAGACTTTGTCTTTGTTGAATAGCACTGAGGAATGGAAGTTGGCTTGACTTGCAGTCCAGAAACGCCTCTTCCTTATGCGAGCAGAGTCATATGGATTATACTCAGTGGAGAACACGTGCTCACTAAAGAAGTCTTCAGCCTTGAACTTTTGTTTCCTTGAGAACGGATCCTTTGGCTTGGGCAGAGGAGTGTCAGTGAGTTGCATCACTACCTCAGGAATCACGATCTCAGGTTCTTCAGGCTGAGGAATTTCAGGTTCTTCCTCAGGTGCAGTCACCTTTTCAGCGGTAGCAGTAGTTTCTTCAGCACTAGTGGCTGGAATTTCTTCATGCACATATGTAGTGGGATGAGTTTCTTCAGATCCCATCGGAACAGTTGGTGCAGGGGAGTGAGGAATTTGCTGCAGTGGAGTGAACAGTGGAGAATTGGGATGCTGACTTTCCCAAAAGTCGTCATTCATCACTGGAGTTGTGCTTCCAATGTCCACATCTTCATCCTCTAATTCTTCAACACCAGCCTCTTCTGCAGTAAACTGAGGCATTGGTGATGAGACCACTAGGGTTGAAGGGATTCCATCCACTTCAGTTTCTTCATCAATCTGCTCTGAGGAAGCAGCATATTGAGTTTCTTCATCTGATCCACTTGGGATCTCATAGTCTTCACCAAAAGGAACAAGGTCCTTTGATGGCATGGTTGAAATTGGAACAACATCAATTGGATTGGCCAACGAGCTGGTCATGGGCTTCATCTTCTTGGGAGCTGAAGATCCTGAAGCATTTGATGCTTTCCTTTTCTTCACTGCAGCTCGTTCTGCAGCCTTGGTCTTCTTCACATGTGATGCAGATGGAAGGATTGGAGTTGGTGTAGGCGCAGGTGGAGCTGAGGAATCTGGTTGAATTTCCTCAGGCGCAACTGATGCAGTTGCCCTGATTTCTTTAGTTTCTTTAGTGGCTGGAATGGAGTCATCAGACCTGGAACTAGCATTTTCTTCAGCAGCCTGAACGTCATCAGCGGTGCTGGCATGTTCTTCAGTGGGCTGTGCTGAAGGTTCATCTTGAGGAATTCCTTGTTGCGATGGGGCCGCAACATTTGTGAATTTCTCAGTCAACTTCATAAATCTGACCTTGGCTCCTTTCTAGTCAGCATAGTATGCATCAAATTCATCGCTGAGGGTTTTGATGTCAGCCTGCATCTTGATGAGTTCTTCAGGTTTCATCGTGAGAACATTTTTCCTCAGCAGTTTCTCTTTCCTGTACTGCGATTTCTTGATCTGCCTGGCCCTATCATACTTCCATTTTTCTTCTTGAATGAAAGCAGTCAAGACGTGACTTTGGCCAGGTGTCAGCTTGAAGTCAGGCATAGGTGTGTTGGGATCCTTATGCCAAAGATTGATGTAATCGAGGATCGCCCTTGGATCCAACAGCAGTGGCACAGGTGTGCCTTTGGCTCTAGCGGCCCTTTCTTGGCGGTCTCTGATGATTTCAGCAAGTTCTTCTTCATCAGCTTCATCATCATCAGATGGTACACTGAAGACTACCTGCTTCTTCTTAGGACTTGGGCGAGTACCACGTCCAACAGTAGCCTTTTTCTTCAGCAGAGAGGGTCCAGCTGAGGAACTTGGTGCAGCTGAGGAACTAGCTGAGACACCAGAGGCAGTAGAGATGCCTACAGTCCTTTGGCATGTGGCAAGATGTGCAGGTGCTGAGGACTTTGTCGGATCGGCTGAGGACTTGGTCGGAGGTGCTGAGGATTTCGGAGGAGCGGGGGCAGCTTGAGGAATTTGCTTTGAAGACTTTGAAGTTTCTGGCCGTGAGGGCATAGCAAAGGAACTTGGTCGTGAGGGCATTGATGGTGAAGCACTTGGATTTCGAGTGGGCTTCTTAAGCATTACTTTCCTCGGCTTGATAGAGGCCTCAGTGGCGGCAGCAGCAGCAGAATCTTCATTGAATTTCCTCACTGCTTCTCTGGCTTGTCTTGCCAGCTTGGCTTGGCGCTTGGCCCATTCTTCAGGAAAATCCTCACCGTGTTTGACGCTAGTGGGATCAGCCACTTGGCCAGGTGCCAATGGGGCTCTTCGGCATGGAGGGTTCAGTGCGAATTTCTTCATGTACTTTGGAATGACGTATCTGTACTCCCTCCATGCACGTGCCCATCTCCGTTCAATCCTCTAAATGCGCACCTTGCGCTGATTTTTATCTTCTTTGCCAAACTTGGCTTCATCAGGCGTGCAGTAATCTTTATATAAATCCTTAGGGATTTCAAAGGCAGTCATGACCTCAGGCTTCTTTCCTCCTTTCTGTGGCCTTTTACCTTCAGCCATTTTCTTCAGCTGAGGAATTTGAACAATCGAATTCTCTGAAGAAGTATGCAACTTTTCTTCAAGGAACGCTGCAAATGAGTTAAGTTGATGAGAACCTAGAGATTCAGCAGCGGACATGTGTACCTGTGAACAGAGTATAGTTGCGAGGAATTTGGAGAGGTCATATGCGTTCTCAAAGGGTTTTTCAAAAAGAACAAGTTTGAGGAATTTGACCAGATGCGTCTTGAAGAATTTCACTAAGCGCGCTATGTCTTAGGTTCCAGAGTTGTATAGATCGAAGATCCAGACAATTGAGGAATCTTCAAGAAAATGATGCTTAGGGAAATGAATCAAGAACAGATAACATGTGAGGTGTTTTGTGTGTGAAGATTTGAAGAATAAAACACCTTTGAAGATTTTGTAGAAAAACTTTGAATCAAAGAGGGCAGCAAAAGTAACTTTTAATTACCATGAACGAAGAACACGACGAACAGTGAGGTGAAACACTGGAGTTCGTCGATGTAGATCTTCCACACCCTAACTTGGCGGAGGAAGACGTCTAAGGCGGTGGCGGAGGTGAAGATTTCCGCGGTCGGCGCGAGTACGACGGCGACGAGGTCGAGACAGTGAAGCTCATCCTCACCGGCAACGATGGAGTAGCGGAGGCGCTAGGGTTCGGGAAGCTCGAGCGGGAGAGGGAGATCGAGCGAAGTAAAGGAAGTGAGGAAGGGGAGAGGGGTATTTATAGAGGCAGTGAAAAACTGTTCGCCCGAAGATTTAGGACGAACATGCCCCTGACCATTCTCCTTCTCACGACATGTGTCACCCACGTACTGTGTAGTGGAGATCGTGTAAGATCGTGGGTGAGTAAAATAATGCATCATGGGATGCGGAACGGTTTAAGCGGCAAAACCGAAAGTTTGGATAAGATCAATTTTAACATTCCGTTCGCAATTTCTTCAGCTGACAAGGACACGGTGAAGAATTTGAGCGAGTTACAAATAGAACGCACATGAAGAATTTGTGAACAGATTGGATTGAGTATAGCATAGAGGGAAAGGGTCCGATCACATTCACTTAGCAGAAGATCCAACTTGAAGAAATAGCTATAAGTGAATGTTGTAGAGGACATAAACTCATATATAAATATATAGCCAATGAAGAAAAACGATGGCATACGTGAAGATTTTGCAAGTTGAAGAATTTGAACAACTGAGGAATTTCAAAACTGAGGAAAAACTCAAATTGAAGATTTTCAACTTTTGTGGTGGCGTGACCCACCGTATAAGAATGATGATTTCAGACACCGCGTACAATTGTCGTAGGGTTATGAGAATCAAATTCTTCGTTAATTTCTTCACACTTAGAGGGTTATTCTTCATTGATTGAAGAAAAATGTTTCTTCATGTGTTGCACATCTATGTCATCAATTTTGCATAAGTGTTAGGATGAGTGCCTTTTTCAAAGTACATTCGAAGACTCTAAGATATTTAGCTCACACCGCAACTTGCTAAATCTCTTCTCATCCAAGGGCTTAGTGAAGATATCGGCTAGCTGTTCTTCAGTCTTCACATGCTCAATAGAAATGTCGCCCTTCAACACATGATCACGAAGAAAATGATGACGAATCTGAATGTGCTTTGTCTTCAAGTGCTGAACTGGGTTGTGAGCAATCTTGATGGCACTCTCATTGTCACAGAGCAGAGGCACATTCTTCACGTTGACGCCATAGTCCTTGAGTGTTTGCTTCATCCATAGCAGTTGAGCACAGCAAGAACCAGCAGCAATGTACTCAGCTTCAGCAGTAGACAGTGATACGCAGTTCTGTTTCTTCGAGGACCAACAGACCAAAGATCGTCCGAGGAAATGACAAGTACCAGATGTTGACTTGCGGTCCACACGGTCACCAGCATAGTCAGAGTCAGAATATCCAATGAGATCAAAATCCGAGCCCTTGGGATACCATAATCCTAGTGTTGGTGTGTGAGCTAGATATCGAAGAATATGCTTCACAGCCTTATGGTGTGATTCCTTCGGTGCAGCTTGAAATCGGGCACACATGCAAACACTAAGCATTATATTTGGCCTAGATGCACATAAGTACAATAATGAGCCAATCATGGAGTGGTATACCTTATGATCGAAGTCAATACCATTTTCATCAGTGCATAGATGACCATTAGTAGGCATAGGAATTTTGATGCCTTAGCAATCTTGCATGCCGAATTTCTTCAGGACATCCTTGAGGTATTTCTCCTGAGATATGAATATGCCATTGCGCTGTTGACGAATTTGAAGACCTAAGAAGAATTTCAACTCTCCCATCATAGACATTTGATATTCTTCACTCATCATATAGGCAAATTCATCACTATAACGTTGGTCAGTACATCCAAAGATGATATCATCAACCTATATTTAGCACACAAACAGTTCACCATCATAAGATTTAGTAAAGAGAGTGGGATCGAGTGAACCGGGTGTGAAGCCTTTCTTCATGAAGAATTCCTTCAATGTATCATACCACGCCCGTGGGGCCTGCGTGAGGCCATAGAGGGCCTTGTTAAGTCTGAAGACTTTGTCAGGATGTTTTGGATCTTCAAAACCTGGGGGTTGAGCAACATATACTTCTTCCTCAAGCTTACCATTGAGGAATGCACTTTTCACATCCATTTGATATAAGATGATATCATGATGGTTAGCATAAGCATGTAATATGCGAATAGCCTCAAGTCTAGCAACAGGTGCAAAAGTTTCATCGAAATCAACTCCTTCAACCTGTGTGTAGCCTTGAGCTACTAGTCGTGCCTTATTCCTCACCACAACACCATTTTCATCTTGCTTGTTGCGGTAGATCCACTTTGTACCAATGATGTTATGCTTGCGAGGATCGGGACGATTGACTAGTTCCCAGACATTGTTGAGCTTGAACTGATGTAATTCTTCTTGCATGGCCTGAATCCACTCAGGCCCCAGAAATGCTTCATCTACCTTAGTGGGCTCTGTGATAGAGACAAAAGCAAAATGCCCACAAAAGTTAGATAGATGTGAAGCTTTTGAGCGTGTGAGAGGACCTGGTGCTCTAATGTCATCGATGATCTTCTCCACTTGCACTTCTTTTGCAACGCAAGGGTGAGCTGGTTGTCGTTGAGGAATTTGATCATCATTTTCTTCCGCATCAATTTCCTCAGCATTTTCTTCATGTGCATCAGCTCAACGTTCTTCATGTTTTGGAATGAATTCTTCAGCAGATTCTTCAGTAGGAATGACATCTTCAGTAGCCTTGTGTTTGATAGAATCCTCGGGTGGTGGTTCATCTAACATAGAAGGTAGGTGCTCTCTTTGCGAGCCATTAGTTTCATCGAACCGCACATCTACAGTTTCAACAATCTTGTGAAGAACATTGTTGAAGACTATGTAGGTGTGCGAGTCCTTTCCGTAGCCAAGCATAAAACCTTCATGTGCTTTTGGTGCAAATTTAGAGTTGTGATGAGGATCTCTAATCCAGCATTTAGCACCGAAGACTTTGAAATAACTCACATTGGGTTTCTTCTCAGTGAGGAGTTCATAGGCAGTCTTCTTGAAGAATTTGTGAAGATATACTCTGTTGATGATGTGGCACGCAGTATCAATTGCATCAACCCAGAAACGACGAGGGGTTTTGTACTCATCGAGCATAGTGCGAGCCATCTCAGCAAGAGTCCTGTTCTTGCGCTCCACGACGCCATTCTGTTGAGGACTATAAGGAGCAGATAACTCATGAGTAATACCAAGTTCATCAAGATATTCATTGAGACCCGAATTCTTGAACTTAGTGCCATTGTCACTTCTGATGTGCTTGATCTTCACACCAAAGTTGGTTGAAGCCCTCGAGGAAAATCGTTTGAAGACTTCCTGCACTTCATGTTTGTAAGAGACAAGGTGTACCCATGTGTAATGAGAGTAATCATCAACAATAACAAAGTCATATTGAGATGCTTCATTTGAAACAGAGGAGTAATGATTAGGACCGAAGAGATCCATGTGAAGCAATTCGAATGGTCGAGTAGTAGTCATGATGGTCTTTGCTGGATGCTTGGCCTTCGTCATCTTTCCAGCTTCACAGGCACCGCATAAGTGATCCTTGAGGAATTTGACATTCTCAATGCCAATGACATGCTTGCTGATGAATGCAGTAGCGAGGGCTAGGCTCGCCACACCAGACTCAGAATCATCAGATTCCTCTTCTGCTTCATTTTCTTCAGATTCAGCCTCAGAGTCCATTTCCTTGCCAATGAATGTCCGAGCCTTCTTGGAGCTGCTCTTCTTGTGAGACGAAGACTTCGAGGATTTTGACGATGAAGATTTTGAAGACTTCTTCTTTTTCTTTGCATCATCAGAACTGTAATCCTTGTATTTCTTCTTCTTTGATTCCTTTTCCCACTGAGGACAATCTTGAATGTAATGTCCTGGTTTCTTGCACTTGTGACAAAGCCTCTTCTTGTAGTCACTGGATGAGGAATCATTGCTCCTTGAGGGTTTTCCAAAACGACCACGTCTTGAGAACTTCTGGAATTTCTTCACAAGTAGTGCTAGATCATGACTCAGTTCTTCAGGATCACCAAGGCTGCTACCAGAGTCTTCATCTTCGGACTCAGATACTACCTTGGCCTTCAGTGCACGTGATCTACCATAGCTCGAACCATAGAGATCTCTCTTTTCAGCAAGCTGGAACTCATGAGTGTTTAGCCTCTCGAGGATATCAGCGGGGTCAAGTGACTTGTAATCAGCACGCTCTTGTATCATCAGTGCCAGAGTATCAAATGAGGAATCAAGCAATCTCAGCAATTTCTTCACCACCTCATGGTCGGTGATGTCAGTGGCACCAAGTGCTTGAAGCTCATTTGAGATGTCAGTGAGGCGATCGAAGGTTTGCTGAACATTTTCATTGTCGAGTCTTTTGAAGCGGTTGAAGAGATTGCGAAGAACATCAACTCGAGAGTCACGCTGAGTTGAAACTCCTTCATTGACCTTGGACAGCCTATCCCAGATAAGCTTAGCAGTTTCCAAAGCACTCACTCTACCATACTGTCCTTTACTCAGATGGCCACATATGATATTCTTCGCTTGAGAGTCGAGTTGCTTGATTCTCTTCACATCGGTAGCGTTCAGTGAGGGTGAGACGGAGGGAACACCATTTTCCACAACGTACCAGAGATCGTTATCAATTGCCTCAAGATGCATTCACATTCTATTCTTCCAGTAGGGGTAGCCCGTCCCATCGAAGGTAGGACACCCAGCAGAGACCTTGATCATACCTGCGGTCGACATAACTAAAACTCCAGGCGGTTAAACCAAAATCACACAGAACAAGGGAGTACCTCGCTCTGATACCAATTGAAAGTGCGTTATATTGACTAGAGGGGGGTGAATAGGCGATTTTTATGAAATTCTTCACTGAGGAATTTGCTGGTGAGGAAATTCCTTAGAGAAGAACTACTAGCAGCGGAATAAGTACTCAGAAGAAAACATAACAGAATCCAAGCATAGTCATCATGATGAAATGAAGACAAACACAGAGTACAGAAAGCGTAAACACAGGATAGCACAAGATGAAGACAAACAGACTGAAGAAATTGAACTGAAGAAATTGAGAAAGTCTTTAGTCACAGTCTTCAAACACAGATATGAACAAACATGCAACACAGTAATGAGGAAATGAAAGTGTTGAGGAAATAGAACCAGTTGGCTTGGTGAAGACAATGATTTGGTAGACCAGTTCCAACTGCTGTCTCAGTTGTACATCTGGTTGGAGCGGCTGAGTATTTAAACTCGAGGACACCCAGTCCCGGACACACAGTCCTCACCGTATTCTCCTTGAGCTAAGGACACACAGTCCTCGCCCAATCACTCGTGGTAAGTCTTCATGTGACTTCCGAACCTTCACAAACTCGGTCACTCGGCGATCCACAATTCCTCTTGGATGCTCTAGACCTTGACGCCTAACCATCTGGAAGAAGCACAGTCTTCAAAGGTAACAAGCGTCGGATCCATGCAGGATCAATCTCTTCAGTGATGCTCAATCACTTTGGGTTTGTAGGTGTTTGGGTTTGGGTTTGGATTTTCCTCACTTGATGATTTTCGCTCAAAGTCCTCGGAGGATGGGTTGCTCTCAAATGACAAATGTCAAGTTCTCGCGGAGCAGCCAAACAGCTAGTGGTTGTAGGGGGCGGCTATTTATAGCCTAGGGAGCAGCCCGACATGATAAGACATAAATGCCCTTCAATGATATGAACGTTAGGTGGATAAGATATTTTTGGACAGCTGGCGCGTAGCACATCAACGGTCGGAAATTTGAGGTACAAATTTCTCAGGGCTATCATGTTCCTCACAGTGTAGGTAATTCGCACTGGCGAATTCCTAACTCCTCAGTCAGAGCAAAGTCCTTAGTGACCAGAAGAACTGCGTCTCTGTCACTGAAGAAATTGACTGAACTGTATGAGATTTCCAATGGCTTCACTCGAAGGGATTGGTAGGTGTAGGATTTGAGATGAGCATCACATGGAAATTTTCTCCTTAGTATTTCCTCGACCCCCTTTAACAGTACGGTGTTTCCTATGACTCAAGAAAGAGAAAATGAAACTATGAAAACAATAGTCTTCACGCTTAATATTCCTCGAATGAATACCAAGTCTTCAAGGTCACACCAATTTCTTCACTTTCAAAGTCTTCAGAAAGTCTTCAAAATATCAAAGTCTTCACTTGAAGAACTTCATTTTTAGGGGTCGACTTTCTTTGTAAATATCAAACTCCTCATAGACTTATAGACCTGTGTACACTCATAAACACATTAGATACTTAACCTATAAGTCTTCAATACACCAAAATCACTAAGGGGCACTAGATGCACTTACAGCCAGAAAATAGTCTTGATAACCCACAAGTATAGGGGATCCCAACAGTTTTCGAGGGTAGAGTATTCAACCCAAATGTATTGATTCGACGCAAGGGGATCCAAAGAATATTCTCAAGTATTAGCAGTTGAGTTGTCAATTTAACCACACCTGGATAACTTAATATCTGCAGCAAAGTATTTAGTAGCAAAGTAGTATGGAAGTAACGGTAACAGTGGCAAAAGTAACAGTAGTAGCTTTGTAGCAATTGTAACAGTGGCAACGGTAAAGTAACTAAACAAAGATCAACATATGAAAAGCTCGTTGGCATTGCATCAGTGATGGATAATTATGTCGGATGCGATCATTCATGCAACAGTTATAACATAGGGTGACACAGAACTAGCTCCAAATCATCAATGTAATTTAGGCATGTATTCCTAATATAGTCATACGTGCTTATGGAAAAGAACTTGCATGACATATTTTGTCCTACCCTCCCGTGGCAGCGGGGTCCTATTGGAAACTAAGGGATATTAAGGCCTCCTTTTAATAGAGTACCGGACCAAAGCATTAACACATAGTGAATACATGAACTCCTCAAACTACGGTCATCACCGGGAGTGGTCCCGATTATTGTTACTTCGAGGTTGCCGGATCATAACACATAGTAGGTGACTATTGACTTGCAAGATAGGATCAAGAACTCACATATGTTAATGAAAACATAATAGGTTCATATCTGAAATCATGGCACTCGGTCCCTAGTGACAAGCATTAAGCATAGAAAATTCATAGCAACATCAATCTCAGAACATAATGGATACTAGGGATCAAACCCTTACAAAACTAACTCGATTACATGATAAATCTCATCCAACCCATCACCGTCCAGCAAGCCTACGATGGAATTACTCACGCAGGCGGTGAGCATCATGAAATTAGTGATGGACCAAGGTTGATGATGACGACGGCGACCGATTCTCCTCTCCGAAGCCCCGAACGGATTCCAGATCAGCCCTTCCGAGAGAGTTTAGGGCTTGGCGGTGGCTCCGTATCGTAAAACGCGATGAATCCTTCTCTCTGATTTTTTTCTCCCCGAACGTGAATATATAGAGTTGGAGTTGAGGTCGGTGGAGCACCAGGGGGCCCACGAGGCAGGGCGGCGCGCCCCCACCCTCGTGGACAGGGTGTGGGGCCCCTGGCCTTGATTCTTTCGCCAGTATTTTTATTAATTCCAAGAATATTCTCCGTGAAGTTTCAGGTCATTCTGAGAACTTTTATTTCTGCACAAAAATAACACCATGGCAATTCTGCTGAAAACAGCGTCAGTCCGGGTTAGTTCCATTCAAATCATGCAAGTTAGAGTCCAAAACAAGGGCAAAAGTGTTTGGAAAAGTAGAAACGATGGAGACGTATCACCTGCGTGGTGGCTGTAAGTGCATCTAGTGCCCTTAGTGATTTTGGTGTATTGAAGACTTATAGGTTAAGGGTCTAATGTGTTTATGAGTGTACACAGGCGTATAAGTCTATGAGGAGTTTGATATTTACAAAGAAATTCGACCCCTAAAAATGAAGTTATTCGACTGAAGACTTTGGGTTTCTGAAGACTTTGAAAGTGAAGAAATTGGTGTGACCTTGAAGACTTGGTATTCATTCGAGGAACATGAAGCGTGAAGACTTTTGTTTTCATAGTTTCATTTTCTCTTTCTTGAGTCATAGGAAACACCGTACTGTTAAAGGGGGTCGAGGAAATACTAAGGAAAAGTTTCCATGTGATGCTCAACTCAAAATCCTACACCTACCAATCCCTTCGAGTGAAGCCATTGGAAATCTTATACAGTTCAGTCATATTCTTCAGTGACAGAGACGAAGTTCTTCTGGTCTTTGAGGAATTTGTTCTGACTGAGGAGTTCGGAATTCGCCAGTGCGAATTGCCTACACAATGAGGAACATGATAGCCCTGAGGAATTTGAGCCTCCAATTTCTGACCATTGCTGTGCTACGCGCCAGCTGTCCCAAAATATCTTATCCACCTAACGGTCATATCATTGAAGGGCATTTATGTCTTATCGTGTTGGGCTGCTCCCTAGGCTATAAATAGCCGCCCCCTACAACCACTAGTTGGTTGGCTGCTCCGAGAGAAACTGACACTTGTCATTTGAGAGCATCCCTTCCTTCGAGGACTTTGAGCGAAAATCATCGAGTGAGGAAAACCCAAACCCAAACACCTACAAACCCAAAGTGATTGAGCATCACTGAAGAGATTGATCCTGCGTGGATCCGACGCTTGTTACCTTTGAAGATTGTGCTTCTTCCAGACGGTTAGGCGTCATGGTATAGACCATCCAAGAGGAATTGTGGATCGCCGAGTGACCGAGTATGTGAAGGTCTGGAAGTCACCTGAAGACTTACCACGAGTGATTGGGCGAGGTCTGTGTGACCTTAGATCAAGGAGAATACATTGAGGACTGTGTGTCCTCAGGTTCAAATACCGAGCCGCTCCAACCAGATGTACAACTGAGACAGCAGTTGGAACTGGTCTACCAAATCATTGCTTCACAAAGCTGACTAGTTCTATTTCCTCAACTCTTTCATTTCCTCATTGAAGTTGTTGTGTGCTTGCTCATATCTGTTTGAAGACTTTGACTGAAGACTTTCTCAATTTCCTCAGTTCAATTTCTTCTGTCTATTTGTCTTCATTCTGTGTTATCATGTGTTTACGCTTTCTGTACTCTATGTTTGTCTTCATTTCATCATGATGACCATGCTTGATTTCTGTTATGTTTACTTTTGAGTACTTATTCCACTGCTAGTAGTTCTTCGCTAAGGAATTTCCTCACCTGCAAATTCCTCAATGAAGAATTCATAAAAATCGCCTATTCACCCCCCCTCTAGTCGATATAACGCACTTTCAATTGGTATCAGAGCAAGGTACTCCCTTGTTCTGTGTGATTTTCGTTTAACCGCCTAGAGTTTTAGTTATGTCTACCACAGGAATGAAGAATGTTTCATGTCCCATCTTTGACGGTCACGAGTATCCCAAGTGGAAGGCCATGATGAAGAAGCGCCTCATGGCGATGAACAGCGAGCTGTGGACCATCACTGAGATTGGTCTGACCGATCTGTGCAAGATGGCGGAAGCTGATGACATTTGCAAGTACACTATGCTCAATCTCACGGCAAAGGACGTCATCTGCTCCTGTCTGTCTCAAAATCAGTTCAGGAACATCATGCATCTCGATCATGCAAAGCTTATCTGGGACCGTCTCTCTAAGGTATATGAAGGTCATCAAACTCGTCATGATCCTTGGTTTGAGGATTTCAAGGAATCTCTCAAAGCGATGACATTTGAACTAGAATCATCATCCTCTTCATCATGCCTTATGGCAAAAAGTGCTGAGGTAACTGAATGCTACCTCTCCGAATCTAGTGATGATGAATCTGGTGATGAATTTGGACCCAGTTATGTCAAACTTGCTTCCCTTGCCACTAAACAACAAAGAGCTTTGGAAAAAGTTCAATACATGCTAAATAAGAGTGATGATATGTTGGGTGAAGAAATGGATCAGTCGAAAGCTTTGGCTGAGAGTCTTCAGAGACTTCAGTCTAGGTTTGACAACTTTCAACGTCATCATAACACTCTCATATCTGATCATGAGAAACTTTCTTCTGAATTTCTTCAAAGAAAGCAAGATCTTGAAAAGCTAAGAGTGAGTTATGAAGATATTCAGAAGGAGCGTGATTCATTACTTGCTCAACAAATCAGCGCTGCTCAGGAAGAATTTGTTCCTCCATGTTTGAAATGCATTGAACGTGAATCTGCTAATTCATCACCTGAATGCTCAAATGCTTCTAATGCTACAGATTCTTTAACTGTATCTGCTATCACTAATTCCTCATCTGAGGACATTGCTAGTAGCACTGATAATGTAGGGCTGAAGGTATTGTACATGACAGGCATGTACATAAGCCTCAAAGGGCATCAGACTCTTTGTGATGTGCTTAAAAAGCAGATCCTCAAGAGGAACCCTAGGAAAGAGGATATTGCCTTTGAGAGGAAACTCAATGCTGATGGTACATATTGGAAGCCTGAGCAGTACCCCAAAACCTCATGGGTTACTGCAAAGGGACCTCCAGTTGATCCATCTAATCTATTTGGCTTTACATGTGAATCTCCTCATTCTTCTGATGAGTCATTTGACTCCAACTATAAACTGTTCAAAAATTAGAATGGTGAATTATTTGCTAGATATGTTGGCACTAACTGCAGGAACGGTTCCCCTATGAAGAAAATCTGGGTTCCCAAAAGGTGCCTTGAAAGTCTTCAGGTGAATATCCTCATGACACCACCTACGAAGAATAGAAACCCCAGATCGAATTCTTCATATGGACAAAATTCTTCACATGGATCCAAGTCCTCATACGGACCAAATTCGTCACGTGGATCAAATTCCTCAAAAGGATCAAAGTCCTCATATGAATATCATCGTGCGAACAACTTTGTTTCGCAGGGAAGAGCTAAGGGATATGAATATGAGCATTACTCTTCTAACCATTATGTTCATAAGTCCTCGAAGAATTTCTCTACTTATTCATATGCTTATCCTAGCTCCTATTATGTGAAATGAAATGGACTAGCTTCTATGCCGCCTTTCTCGTATGGAGCTCGCAGAGTGATGAACTCTTTGCCACCCCTTCAGATGTGGGTGGTGAAGAAAAAGAACTAATCTCTTATGCAGGGTCAGGTCTCCAGACGTGTGTAAACGTCTGAAGAATTTGCTGGAGACCTGTCGGCGTTCTGGGAATGGGGGTCCCTAGACTTGCCTGCCTGCGGCCTGCGGCGTGGTTCGAGTGGGGGCCCAACATGGCCCATCTTCATCAACACAAGACCCAAGACCCTCGCGAGGGGCCAAGCATCGCGAGGCAGACGACACGGCGCTTCCTCAAGCACGGCCTCCTTACGCTAGCTTGCGAGGAGGCGGAGAGATCAAGGTGGGGTACCTCACGAGGTGCCCATGACGCAAGCCATGACGATCAAGGGTGCCAGGCGGGTGCCAGCCCGCGCAGCATTCCCCTTTCCTCTTTGGTGCAAAGGGGGCAAGCGCAGGCGAGGGGATCAAGCAAAGGTATCTATTTTAGTGCAACGAGACCAAGACCAGCTCCGCGACAAGGAGGAAGTCACTGTGGAGCCCAAGCCGGCGTCATCACCAGAGCCTTTGGCAGGCGAAGACCAACTTTAGTCAGGATAAGTGTACCAGATGTTCCCCTTCAAATTGGCCAATTGTTGGCGCCCTTCCCGCTCAATATTTGGGAAGAGGCCCAAGGCCTTTGCCTATAAATAGGGCCAGCCACCCCCAGGGTAGGGGCAGCTAGAACCTGAGGTAGAATCCCGCATCTAGAGAGAGAGAAGGGCGATCGAACTCCCCCTAGCAGTTCATCCCCTAACCAAGAACAGACCCTCGCGAGGTCGTTCTTCCTTGTACCGTTCTTCCTCATCAGCCCAAGAGGAAATCCACCCACCACAAACTAGAGTAGGGTATTACACCATAATGGTGGCCCGAACTAGTATAAACCCTGTGTCTCATGTGTCGTTCTGGCAGTAGTTTAGATCCTTGCGAGACGGAGAGGTAGAAGGGAACGATCTCCGCACGCACCCTAGAGTTCGAACCTTAAGGGTCTGCCGGAACCCGGAATCCGACATTTGTCGCGCCAGGTAGGGGTGCGCCGGAATCTGCCTTCCCATCGCTCCGTCTCCCGTTGCGTCGTCGTCATCATGTCCGGCGACCAGGCGGGCAACCAAGGCCCGTGGGTGGCATGGCCCATCTGCGCGGAGCCTCCCGCTCCGGGCGACCCCGCGCCACAGGCAGCTCATGGTCCGCAGGGCGCTGCGGGCCACGGGCTACGCGGGCAAGCTTCTGCGACCCTCACGCCGCAGCAGGCGCGGTCGGCAGCGAGGGCCTCCAACCACGCCGTAGCTACAACACCGTACACCCGCCGAGAACAGGTGAACTCAAGGGCCGCGCTCAGGGTAGCACGGGAGCTGCTGCAGTGCAGGCTATTGGAGGGCGGCCGCGACGTGCTGCTAGAGCGGGTCGCCGAGCTCCTGGGCTTCGCCGCTTCGGGGGCTCACCCCTTCTGCGTCCAGCTTCCGCCTCAAGTTCAGGGCGGCACATGAGGGGGCCCCGCCCACCCGCGCGGGCCTCAAGACTACCCCAACACCGGCGAATCCGCCGGCACCAGACTGGCGGTGGCGCTACCCCCGCCCCCGGCGCGTGAAGGAGAGGGGCTCAGTGCAGCCCACGGCGCCAGTGGCCAACCACGCTACCACCCCGCGGTGGGCACGACAAGCGACGCTGCATGGCGCATGGAGCACTACAGCATAGCATTCGGGGTGGCGGCGCCAGAGGAATACGTGCCCCACATGATGGACCAAGGGCACGCTCATGGGGGCGAACAGGGCTCACTCTTCAGTCCCAGCTGGGAGGACGAGACGCCAGAGGCCGAGCCCCTCCAGGAACCCCATGACGGCTCCGTCGGTCACACTAGAGGCAACGACTATCGGGTACAATTAATTCCTCAAGAGCAGGCATACGCTAATCATGGGTCACAGGAGATGCAGGTCGCCGTGACAAGCAGCTGCCCCGCCCCTGCGGTCTCCTACCCCTCGGGAGGAGGACGCAGGGGGCTGCAGGAAAGGGGTAGAGATCCTACATCACCACCGAGGCGTTCGGCGCAAGGCGTTCTTAGAAGATAGGCCCTCCGCTGGGGAGGCGCCTGAGGGCCTGCCCCTGGCGGAAGACCCGTGGTCGTCGAGGGAACCGCTGGCGACCGCTCTACCCCACCAGCGGCGTCCTGGTTTCCGGTCGTCGTTGGTGGCACTAGAGTGTGGCGCAAGGCGTGGCCCTCGTCTGGCGATATGAAGCAAGGCCGGTTCCTGTGAAGAAGGCCCAGTGCCTGTGCAGCTCGCCGCCCCGTGACACTCTCACGTAATAATGAGTGGGGTTGTACACGCCCCGGAGTCTCAGGGGTGCCGGCCTCAGGCCCTGGGGCTCCCTCCCACGCCCAGTGGACAGCACTTAGCTCCACGCTGGTGAGAAGACATCGAAGACTAGATTAGGTGCCGGACGCGGCCTTTTTGTTTGCTTTCATTGCC
Source organism: Aegilops umbellulata (assembly GCA_032464435.1). NCBI lineage: Eukaryota > Viridiplantae > Streptophyta > Magnoliopsida > Poales > Poaceae > Aegilops > Aegilops umbellulata. The sequence goes on from CP136060.1 coordinate 182,168,568, forward strand.
TTCTTCCTTTGGTTGTAACCTTTTCCCCCCGCTGGATTTAAGTTGAATTCGAATCTGAGCTTTGCGTGCGTTCGGGGAAGGGGTGCTTGGTCTTGTTTGAATCGTTTCCCGCGTTCTGGTCACCATCTCATCACAGCTGCCTCCCCTCGCGAGCCCCTCGCGAGCCGGGCCAGGCCTAGCTTAAGCACGGCCCAGATTGCCGCTGCCGCTCCCTCGCAAGGTGACCATTGGTGCCTGCGGAGATCGTTTTCTCATGAAGGCCCGGAGCCTGTGAAGAAGGCGAATGCCTGTGAAGCCATCCCTCTCGGGAGAAGGCCCGGAGCCTGTGAAGAAGGCGAACGCCTGTGAAGCCATCCCTCTCGGGAGAAGGCCCGGAGCCTGTGAAGAAGGCGAACGCCTGTGAAGCCATCCCTCTCGGGAGAAGGCCCGGAGCCTGTGAAGAAGGCGAACGCCTGTGAAGCCATCCCTCTCGGGAGAAGGCCCAGAGCCTATGAAGAAGGCGAATGCCTGTGAAGCCATCCCTCTCGGGAAAAGGCCCGGAGCCTGTGAAGAAGGCGAACGCCTGTGAAGACGTCTCGCTCAAGAAAAGGCCCAGAGCCTGCAAAGACGGCCCACGCCTATGGGGTTTCCTGTCAGTAACGACCCCGCCTCCCGAGGTTTCAACTACCCAGCACCCGGGGCGTGACGCCCTCTAGAAGGCAGCTCCGGAGCCAGCAAGGGACAAGGGCGAACCAGCCTACCGTTGGACACGCGTACGATTTAATCACTGCAGATACATTAGATACAAGTTCATACATGAGGGGCTCCCCCTCCCAAAATTCTCTCACAACCGTCGGGCCAAACGCCTGAGTTCTATTTATGCAGGGTAAAAAGGCGAGGATAGCACATGGTCAATCTGACAAATCCCCCAATGCATCCTCGGAGGCGCCTCCCGAGCCGTCGCTGGCGTCGCTGAACTCACCTTTGTTGTTTGCGCCCCCGTCTGTGGCATTGGGGTCTTCCACCACGCCACCTTCGTCGGTGCCCACGACCACGCCGTCGTCATCCGAAGTGAAGGCCCGGACGAGGGCATCTATGTTGCTCTCCACCCATTCAGCCAAGTCGCCTCAAACAGCTTGGGGAACTGGGGCGATGGCGGCGTCGAAGTCGAAGTGGGGATCCATGTTTCGAAGGTGGCTGAAGACACGAGAGAAGGCGCGCCCGAGCAGGGCGCGGCTCCTCTCCTCCACCACCCTATCGGCTTTGGCCGACCGTGCCTCCAGCTGTGTCACCACGGTGGTGAAGGCCTGCAGGTTGCCGGCGTAGTTAATCGTGTGCGGCTCGCCCACAGCAGCCTCACAGATGTTGCCCAGGGCAATGTTGGCTCTATCCCGGAGCTTGGTGAGCATGGGGCCGTGCTGGTGCTCCAGGACTTGCCGCTGGCGTATCTCGTCGGCATTCTGACGCTCGACGGCCACGGCCTCTTCCACACGCTGGCGTAGGTGGAGCACCTCGGCCTGGGAGGAGGCCAGCTCTTTCTGCGCTGCCTCAAGGGCGACCCGGGAGGCGTCCGCTCGCCGTGTCGCCTCATCCCGCTGGGCCCTCAAGGCGGCGGTTCTACCCTCAGCTTCGACTCGGATCATCCCCAGCTTCCCCTCGAACTCACGCTCGAGGCCTTGGCGTGCTATCGCCACCCGACGGCAAACCTCCTCCAGGACGCGCGTTTCTCGCGCGGCGACATCGTTTTCCGCCTGCGTCACCAGGCGCTCCCTCGTCTCCAGCTGCTCGAGCTCGCGAGCGCGTTCAGCGGCCTCCAGCACCAACGCTTCCTCGCGCTTCCGAAGCTCAGCCGGGTCGCCAGAAGCCACCTCCATCGATGCAAGGGCTGCCTCGCGCAGCTCCGCTTGCTCCTCCAACGAGCGACACCAGGCCAAAAGCTCCCGAGCCTGTTCTTCTGCTGCTCCTCGCCGTCGGTCTGCTCCTCGGGCCTCCTCAACAGCCTGAGACCGAGCCGCCAGAGAGGCCTCCAGCGACGCCTTCGCCTCTTCGTCATCAAGGACGCGCTGATGACGTGCGAGGGCAGCGGCAGCCTCCAGCTCGCGCTGCTCGACAGCCAGGAGCAAGCCCTCAGCTTCCAGGCGCGCGTCTTCCTCAGCAAGCTCCTGCCCAAGCAGGTCTACGGCGCCACTCGCCCTCCGAAGGAATTCGTGGCGACGGGCACAGCTCTCCCGAGCACGCTCAAGCACGTCTGCCGCACCATCATCCGCCCCAAGCATGCGTCGAGAACCTCGGATCACCGCTCCGGCCCCGGGCAGGGGGCTGGGGGCTGGCGCCTTCCCGACGGACGGCCGCGCCGCATCAGAAGCCCGACTTGAGTCCAACCAGACCTCAGGAGAAGGGCCCCGGAGGTGCCTCAGCCGGTCGCAGCCCGCGACCAAACGGGGAGCCCACGGCAGGCTGCCTACGTCGAGGGAAGGCCCGCAGAAGGAGATCGCAGGGGCGGGAGAGTCGCCGCATGCTACACGGCGGTCCGCGCCGTCACCTGCCCAAACCACAAGGGCAGTGCCGCTCGAGACACCCAGGGGTGGTGGAGGAGACGGAGTCAAGGAGGGCGTCGGCCCGACGACTTCATCGAGCTCGGTAGGCAGAGGCCTGCAGGGCAAGTATCAGCGGATGCGGCAAGCAGGATAAGGAACAGAAAAGGAGAAGACTTACTCATCGACAGCGAAGTACTTCCGGCGCTTCAGCAAGCAGCAGGGGAAGTCATCGCCCAAGGCCTCCCTTTTACTCTGGAGGGCCTCAAAGTCCACACGGAAACGGCCCAGAAAAGTGCACAGGAACCAGCCTGCGAAGAGGACAGAGCGCCAAGGCCACTCGCGTCGAGGGCGCATGCCTGGAACACACGGGCAGTTGCCTCGTCAGAGATCCCGGCCGGGGGCTCAGGAGCCTCGGCCTCAAGCACCGGAGGCGGCGGCGCCTCACCCGTGGCCTCGGGAGCATGGACCTCGTGAGCTGCCCCGTCAAGAGCATCGCCAGGTGCGGTCACATCGTCCGCGGCTCCCTCGACCCCCGCTGTCTCCTGCCTCCCTGCGCCACCACTCGAGGAGGATTCACCCAGGCCGACCGGAAGGGAAATCACCACCACAGGGTTCTCGCGAGGCCCCTGGAGGCCGACAGGGCGTAGCCCCCACTCGTCGAAAGGGGGCATCTGCCTCACGAAGTCATCCCTATTGTGGCAGAGGTACAGCAAGGCTCCCCCCTGCCGGATACCCCCGGGGTTGGGATCGCCTGTCAGGACCAAGAGCACCCTCCTCAGCACCTCGGGCGTCAGGTCTTCTCCCTGAAGCCTCATGCGGTCACCATGCCCGCTGAAGGCCCACATTCTACAAGAATGGCATTGGAGAGGGGCAATGCGGTGCAATAGGAACTCCTTCACCACTTTGGGCGCCGTTACGCCAAGCTTCTTCAAGGACATGAAGCGATGCCACACGAAGGCGAGCCGGGGACTTACGAGCGTCTCCTGGCCCCAGACCGAATTAGGCACAGCAGGCGATGTCGACTTCGCGAGCTGGGGGGTGGGCACCCCGACATCAATGTACAACCACCGCTCGCGGAACTCGGCTGAAGGCGGAGGGAGGTTGAAGTCGATACCAGAGGCTGCGGTCTCGGACGAAGCCACGAAGCTCACGCATGCCGAGCATTGCGTGGGGTCGACAAGATGCAAGGAGAAGAAGTGGCGCAGCAGGGCAACAGAAGGAGGGATGCCCACCATCGCCTCACAAACAAAAGCAAAGACAGAAAGAAGAGCTATGGACTCAGGACCCATATGCATCATGTGGATCTGATAATGATCAAGGACGGAGTTGAAGAAATCGGAAAAGGGAGGCACCAAACCCGCCCACAAAGCGTCGGCAAAGTAATGGACCTCGGTGATTATCCTATCAGTGGGGAGGTGACACGTAGGCCACGTCGTCGTCCTCCCGCACTCGTTGAAGGCGGTGGCCAGAGCCGGATTGAGCTTGTCCAGGCACTCCAGGTTGAGTATGATTGAGCGGCCGACAGCAGGCGCCACCGGCGGCAGCGGGCGAGATGGAGCCGCAGGCTTCTTCCCCTTCCCTTTCTCTGGAGCCATGGCGGCGGGCGGAAGAGAGGAGATGTGAGATGGGATTGGAAGCAAGGGTCTGAGTTCGAAGGGAGGAAGAGCAGGAGACGGTCAAGCAACAGGGAGAAGGGCGGCTGTGTACGACTGCAGGGCAACCTAGCGCGGCGCAGAATAAGGGAGCATGGGTAAACAGTGCCGCCCACGTCCAATCAACCGCCACGCGGCGCCCGAGGCCGCAGGCTGTTAGGGCCCGCGGCGCTTCGCCCTTGCCCTTTCGCCCCTCGGCACGGCCAAGTCCGTGCACGCCTTGGGCCCGGGGGCTACTGTCGGCGTTCTGGGAACGGGGGTCCCCAGACTTGCCTGCCTGCGGCCTGCGACGTGGCTCGAGTGGGGGGCCAACGTGGCCCATCTTCATCAACACAAGACCCAAGACCCTCGCGAGGGGCCAAGCCTCGCGAGGCAGACGGCACGACGCTTCCTCAAGCACGGCCTCCTTAGGCTAGCTCGCGAGGAGGCAGAGAGATCAAGGTGGGGTACCTCACGAGGTGCCCATGATGCAAGCCATGACGATCAAGGGTGCCAGGCGGGCGCCAGCCCGCGCAGCGTTCCCCTTTCCTCTTTGGTGCAAAGGGGGCAAGCGCAGGCGAGGGGATCAAGCAAAGGTATCTATTTCGGTGCAACGAGACCAAGACCAGCTCCGCGACAAGGAGGAAGTCACTGTGGAGCCCAAGCCGGCGTCATCACCAGAGCCTTTGGCAGGCGAAGACCAACTTTAGTGAGGATAAGTGTACCAGATGTTCCCCTTCAAATTAGCCAGTTGTTGGCGCCCTTCCCGCTCAATATTTGGGAAGAGGCCCATGGCCTTTGCCTATAAATAGGGCCAGCCACCCCCAGGGTAGGGGCAGCTAGAACCTGAGGTAGAATCCCGCATCTAGAGAGAGAGAAGGGCGATCGAACTCCCCCTAACAGTTCATCCCCTAACCAAGAACAGACCCTCGCAAGGTCGTTCTTCCTTGTACCATTCTTCCTCATCAGCCCAAGAGGCAATCCACCCACCACAAACTAGAGTAGGGTATTACACCACAATGGTGGCCCGAACTAGTATAAACCCTGTGTCTCATGTGTCGTTCTGGCAGTAGTTTAGATCCTTGCAAGACGGAGAGGTAGAAGGGCACGAACTCCGCGCGCACCCCAGAGTTCAAACCTTAAGGGTCTGCCGGAACCCGGAATCCGACAAGATCTGAGAGTGCCTGAAAGGACGCAGGCTAATCATGAAGAAATGAACTTTCATTTCTCACGTCCTCATACTGCTTTATCTGTTCTATTGCTTGATGAAATTGATCTGATGAATTTATTTCATATTCTTCACTGATGAAGTATATGAGTTCGTAAGCTGCACTAATTCATCTGCAGGATGATCAACCCAAAGCCACCGAGTGGGTCCTCGATAGTGGATGTACAAATCACATGGGCAAAGTCATCCTTGTCGAGTCCTGAGGATACAACCTCAAGTCTGTCTCAATGCTTTGCGATCTTGATATGGTTGTTGTCTTTGGCAAGTATAGATGTGTTGTGATCATGGAAGCTGATAATTCCAAAGTCTTCGAAGGCTTTAGGAGAGGAGACTTGTATATTGTTGATTTCTCTACAGGACCGTAACCAGCCGTGTGCCTACTGGCAAAAGCTTCAGAAGGCTGGCTATGGCATCAACGACTTGGTCATGCAGGCATGAGGAATTTGAACACGCTTGTGAAGAAGAAGCATGTCATTGGCATTGAGAATGTCAAATTCCTTAAGGATCACTAATGCGGAGCCTGTGAAGCTGGAAAGATGACCAAGGCCAAGCATCCAGTGAAGACTATCATGACCACTACTCGACCATTTGAATTGCTTCATATGGATCTCTTCGGTCCTAATCATTATGCTACAGTTTCAAATGAAGCATCTCAATATGGCTTTGTTATTGTTGATGAATACTCTCGTTACACATGGGTACACATTGTTATTTACAAACATGAAGTGCAGGAAGTCTTGAAACGATTTTCCTCGAGGGCTTCAACCAACTTTGGTGTGAAGATCAAGCACATCAGAAGTAACAATGAAACTGAGTTCAAGAATTCTGGTCTTGATGACTATCTTAATGAACTTGGTATTACTCATGAGTTATCTGCTCCTTATACTCCTCAGCAGAACGGCATCGTGGAGTGCAAGAACAGGACTTTTGCTGAGATGGCTCGCACTATGCATGATGAATACAAAATGCCTCATAGCTTCTAGATTGATGCAATTGATACTGCATGCCACATCATCAACAGAGTATATCTTCACAAATTCTTCAAGAAGACTGCCTATGAACTCCTCACTGACAAGAAACCCAATGTGAGTTATTTCAAAGTCTTCGGTGCTAAATGTTGGATTAGAGATCCTCATCACAACTCAAAATTTGCACCGAAAGCACATGAAGGTTTTATGCTTGGTTACGGAAAGGACTCGCTGTCACACCCTGCATTTTGTAACATGTCATTTGCATTAATAAAGCATAAAAATTTGGACCAACAAAAACTTTTGCATTATTTGGTTTTTATTTTAAAGTTGGTTTTCTCTGTGTGGTTTTTCAAGTGCTCTTGATAGTCAACTACTCCATCTTCTATACTTCATCTCCTTGACCCAAACTTCTGCCCAATGATCATGCCATGTGTATAGAGCGATATAGTATTTTCTTACAAAAATGGTTTGGCCAAAAAGTATTTTCAAAATTAGTTTTCCAAAAACCCCTAGATTGAGGTTTGCACTGCAAATACTTAATTAAGGGCAGTAAAAATATTTCAAAAGGTATATTTGAAACCTATTAGATATAGGATACCCAGAAACCACAAAAATATAATTTTGAAAGTTATTTCCCTAGTTTATTTTAAGGATTTGTATTAAGGCCAGAAATGGTCTTAAATAGGTTTAAATTATTTAAAATCTTTAAAAATATTTTAGAAAAATTAGAAAGACTCAATGGACATATATTTTCCATATATATGAGTTTCAACACATGGTTATGATCAAAATATTGGACAAAACCTCCCAAAACCATTTCTGCCATTTCAAGGATTTGAAATATTTCTACAGGAAATATTTTCATAAAAATCCAAGGAAAATCCAGCAAGTCACAAATGCATATTGTGATCACCTTGAAAAGCCTCATGTCAATTAAAGTCATTTTGGTTCACCAAAATGCCCCAAAACCCTCTCTGACCAGAATCAAATTTGATCAAGTTTGTACTACCAACTTTCTCTCCTTCACCCCAACTTTTGTGAGCATGTTTAAATGACCAAATGAGGCCACTACACCAAGTGGTGCATCAAGGAGAAGTGATTTGCTCAACTAGATCTATACAAGTCTATTTCTGCTCATTTCTAGGGTTTACAAAAGTTGCATTGGCAACTTTGCCCGATTAAGCTCCCAATTGGTGGAAGGACCTAATTATATGTGTCATTTCACCCTGTGGAGTATCATGGAAATTGGAGATCGTATTCTTGCCAAAACCCTTATCAAACACCTTCTGCCACTTTCCAAAAATCCCCCTTTTTACCACTAAAACTATTCTCCTTAAGCTAAGCTTTTTACCACAGCTCCTCCTAGACCCTTTCACCTCCAGTAATAATGGCAAGTCCCCAGCTCAATAATTGAGGGGTGAAACCCCCCTCTTTCTCTCTCTGGACAGCCCACTTCTCCCTCTTCCTCACCTCCCTCCTCAATCCTGTGGCCCTCCATGGCACCCAATGCCTTTGCCACTTTCTTTACTGACCCCACAAAGCCCCTGACACTAGTCGACACACCCCTGCCCTCTAAACAATGCCATGGCAGCCAAAGGCATGCTCTGGAGCGCGCTACAGTGCGCTCCCGCACTGTAGCCGCCCCCTGCCGAGCACCCCCGGCCACCTCGGGCCTCCCCAGCGCGCCCGACGAGGTGCCTCGACGTCCACAGTACGCCACGCCCCTGGCCCCCTCCTCCTTCTCTCTCTCTCCTGCCCCTGCTCGCACGCGCTCCATGGCCGCCCGAGCGCTCCAATGAGCGAGCTCACACGCGCGCACCCCTGGCCTCTCCCCACTTCCTCTCTCTATCTCACCCGACGTGGTCGACGTCCAGGAACACCCCAGACACCACGCCTGCTCACCCCGAGCCCTGCAGCGACGAGCGTGAGCTCGCCGGTGCACGGGTCTGCTGGACCTCTCCATCCGCCTATATAAAGGCCTCCCCGAGCCCTTCTCTCCTCACCACTCGCTCTCTGCACCACCAAATCATCCCCCTGCACCCCTAGTTCCTCTCCAGAGCCGCCCGAGCTCGAGATCGAGCTCGAGCTCCGCCGCGTCGGCTCGCCGGAGTTCGCGAGGTATAGGCCTCCCCCGCTCCTCCTCTGCCTCGATCTGGAACCCCCGAGCACCCCTGATCATTTCCCCCTTTTTCCCCGCTTCTTTTGCAGCCGGAAACGGCCGGAACCGTCGACGCCGAAGCTCCTCCGCCGCGGCTCCTCGTCGCCGGCGAACCAAGCACCCCCGCCGTCCAAGTCCACCACCCCCGACGTGCGGCAGTCCCCTGAAGCCATCCCCGCACTCGCCGGAGCTCGCCGTGGCCTGCATCGTCGCCGGTGAGCAGCGCGACCCCCCTGTCCACGGGTTAGTGATGACAGGCGGGCCCCGCCTATCATCCTCTCCCTTGTTCCCGCACCCCTCTCTCTCTGACCTGTAGGCCCCGCCCGTCAGGTTTGAAATGGGTGGACGGGCGCCCGCGCGCTGTGCGCTGGCTCGGCTGGGCCTGCTGCCCTGCGGCTGTTCTGGCCCAGTGGCACAGTGGCACTTTTCTTTTTCCTTTTTCTTTCTGTCTTATAAAAATTCCACATGATTAAATAATAATCCAAATAAACTAATTCCAATTCCTAAATTCCTAGAATATTGGAACCTATTTAATGGTGCAGCTTTCATTCAAATCCAACCAACTTTTATGTACTGTTCAAATTTAAATTCAAATTTGAGCAGTTTTATCTCTGTTTGGAAATCCATATCCCCTCTTATTTAACTCCAAATCCAAAACTAAGAATTTTCCCCTTCTTAGTTTTACACCTAGTATTTTACAAAAATGAGTTGACATTTTTCTAAGCACTTTGGTTTTTCTGTTTTATTATTGCCTTATTTTCTCGTTATTATTTTGCGGCGATAGATTGCGTTGCTGACGAAGGAGTTGGACCAGAAGACTTTGAAGACCCAGAAGACTTTGCTGAGCCAGGCAAGCATCCCTTTGACCATGTCTATGAAACCCTTTTTATGCATGCCATATAGCACTTTATTGTTGTTGCAACGGAATCATGATGAGGTGGTAGCCACTTTGGTGGGTTGCCTCCGTTACTTCCTCATTGATACTTGCATTGTGCATGACCCTACCTCCTTATGAGGGTTATGCTGGTGGGAGTAGATAGGATGCTAAAGTACTTGCTACGCAAAAAGGGACGGGAACATGCATAGTGATGGAGTCAAAATATTTTCAAAGGACTTTTTCGAAAACCCCGTCGGGTGCCACTTATACCCAAGGGAGACAATGAGTTGGGTAACCACTTAACGACGAAGTGGTGTACCGAGGCAAGTGTGTGTGTTGTTTTCGAAAACGGATTAGATTTAAGATTTGTCGACTGTCCCAACCATACATGCGCAACCACTCTACGCTTATATGTGAAAGGGCATTATTGATTACCTAGGCCGATACTAGCTTGGAGCCCGCATTACTAGTGACGGGAGAGTTGTTGGTGCGCTCTCTCGGGACGGGGTCGTGCCAGGTAGGGCGGCCATGACTGTTTTCACAGGGCACCGGATACACCGTTGTGTCCCCTCTCGGATGTTACGATCTCGAGTGAGTCTCGTATGATGTACATCGTGAGGATACAGAACAACGAGTGGACTCCTTGCTAGTGTCGTCTAGGGAAAGATAGTGATCGGGCGCTTACCCCGGGCACTTGAGGTACCGCGGGTCGTGGATGACACGGAAGTTCCCCGGATCTTGAGGGTAAAGTGTGCAACCTCTGCAGAGTGTTAAACTATTCGAATAGCCGTGTCCACGGTCAAGGACAGTTGGGCGGTGCTGCTTAAACTACGTCCACATGTTTACAAACCAGTGTGTGTGTGTTTGGGTAAGTGGGAAGAACTACTTGGGTCAAGTCAAGGACTTGACATGATTGAGTTGGGTTGGTGCCCACTCTATTTATGTTGATATCTGTAACCTGTCCTCATGGTTACTTAAATTCTCCTGATGCATGTCTTACAAGTTGCTGAACATGTCATTACACTCAAAACTAGCTTTCCGCAAAAATTTACCTATATCATGCATTGTTGTACCTTGAACCAAAACATGGGTTGCTTGCGAGTACATTCAAAGTACTCATTGGCTTGCCACTGGTTATTTAATTGACCAGGCATGGAAGAACAGGAGTTCGAAGAAGAATTCTTTGGAGACGATCATGCGAACTAGGACGTTTCCCAGTCAGAATGCCTGTAGGGTTAAGGCAGATGGCGTGGGTTCTACTTATCGACGAAGATTTCCGCTGCTTGTGTTTCATTCGATGTTCAGCCCTTAAGGCTTTATCTATGTAAGACTTGACCATAATGGTCATAATTTGTGTAAGACGGTATGTATGGATGTAAGACTCTTGTTATTCAGCTTCTGTGTGTTCAGTGAGCATTGATCTCTGGGATCACTGTACACGTGTGTTCGGTGATCACGACTTATAAGTCGGGGTCCCCATAGAGCTGGTATCAGAGCCATCCTGACTGTAAGAAGCCTTAGTTAGCATGGACCTTAGTTAGCTCGAGACCATCTGAACCTCTCTTCTTTTCTAAGCTTACCCAACCCAATATATATTTCCCTTATTTGACCTCTCCCATTCAACCTTTGTAGATGGACGCCGTACCCGAAGACTTCCTGACCACCGGATTTCCCATGCTTCTCGAGGATAGCCTCAAGAAGTGCCAGTTCCACCGAGCCCCCATATTCACCTACCATGAGCACTGGATCAATGACACCGAGACGGAGTATCATGTGGAAGTGATCGTGAAGGCCAATGACTCTCCAACAAGCTGGTTCTTCGAGGGACCCCAGATGGCAACACTAGTTCTTGCCGTCGAGACGGCAACCCTGAAGGCACTCACCCGCCTTCGAGACCTTCTTCCCGAGATGGCAGACGAGATGGCAACCCGCTTCTTGCCTTACCGGAAGGAAGGTGAGGATGAGAGCAGTGCATCAGCTCCACCACTAGAAGGAGGACTTCCACTCCGATTCCAGACCTACTTCAGCCTTTGTGCCGATAGTTTGGCACAACACTTGGCCTCGGAATCGATGGAACTCCAAAAGGAACTCCATGAGACCAAGGCACTTCTTCGCCAAGCACAAGAGAAGACGGATAGGATCAAGAAGGAAGGTGCTCCCCCTGGCTAGCCCGCAATCGCATACAGAGGCGGAAAACCCCCAAAGGATGGAGAACCACCACAGCAGCAACACCGCATGAGCGCAAAGGAATACCGCAAGCTCTTCGCACCACCGGCAAAGCAACACCGTGTTGAGCTCCTCCACTCTCCCACCCCTTCAAGTGAAGAGGAAAGTCAGGCCACCGATGACGAGGAGGAAGACCCAAAAGAGCCAGACTACGCGACCGAGCATTCCACCACTTAGGCATCATTCACAGCCCAGTTGTGCCCGTTAGTAACCCCTACGGTAGGATAGGTCGTGTACCCCTATGCGAAGTCGAGTCCTTGTAATGGTTCATATGAAACCATGTAGTGTTGCATTTGCTTTTGGTGTGTTTGATGGATGTCGTGCTTTCCTACGGGAACTTGTAAGCGACTACATCACCCATTTGGATTTTAATGAATGTGTTTGGCCTTTTTGGCCCTTGCATGAAACAATTAGCATCATACCAACCCCCTTACTAGGCATCCCATCTATATTGCTTTCCCCATCTTTCCCAATCATGAGACCTTGATCGCTCCAACAGGATGCCGGTTGTAACTCGTACTGGTACCTCTACCCAGCAGCAAGAAGCCGGAGAAGGAGCCAGTCAGGACCAAACCCAAGGACAAGCCCCACCACCACCACCACCTCCAAGCATGGATATGGCTCAGCTTCTCCAAGCCTTCCGAGAGGAACGCCAAGCCAACACCGCAGCCCTCCAGATGATTGCTCAAGCTGTCAACCGCCAGCCGGCGGGAAACGGCAATGGACGTTCCACATTGGTGGAGTTCAAGAAGCATGCACCACCCACCTTCATCGAGACTGCTGAACCTCTGGATGCAGACGACTGGGTCCGCACCATTGAGGATCTGCTGCAACTAGTCAGATGCACTGAGGACCGTGAAAGGGTGGCATATGCTGCTCACTGTCTCGGGGGAACTGCCAGAGCTTGGTGGGATGGATTCAAGGCCATGCATGCTGAGCGAAACATCACTTGGAATGACTTCAAGGCAGAATTCCGCAAGGCCCACATTCCTTCCGGAATCATGGCCATCAAGAAGCGTGAATTCCGAGCCCTGAAGCAAGGTAGTAACACCGTCAAGGAGTACATGCAGAAGTTCAGTGTTCTCTCAAGGTATGCCCCTAAAGATGTCAGCACTGATGCTGCCAAAAGGGAGCGCTTCATGGAAGGCCTTAACCAGACTCTGCAGTACTCGCTTGTTGTGTGTGACTGCCAGACCTTTCCTGATCTGGTAAACAAGGCACTCATGCTTGAAGACAAGCGACGTGCTTTGGATGATACCCGTAAGCGCAAGATGATCAGCAAGGGTAGCTCCAGCAACCAGAAGCCTTGCCCATGGCAGCCAGCCCCGGTCAAGCCAACCCATCAGCAGCCAAGAGCTCCTGTACCCCGCACCAACTATCCACCTCAGCAGTATGCCAACCCCAGGCCAGCATACAACAACCCCAATAACAATGCCGGCAAGAGCAGCAACCCCAACCAAGTCACTTGCTATGGATGTGGTCAGCCAGGACACTACTCCAAGTATTGCCCCAACAAGAAGCCCGACGCCCCGCGCCCCAATGCGCAGAATCCAGGACAAGGCCGTGGTATGCCACCAAGGAACCAAGCTCCCCGCAACCCGCCCAACAACGGCAAGGGTCGTGTGAATCATGTCACTGCAGAGGAAGCCCAGGAAGACCCGGACGTCGTGTTGGGTATGTTCCTTGTCAACTCAACACCTGAAACTGTCTTGTTTGATTCTGGAGCCACGCATTCATTTGTCACCCAAAGGTTTGCATTAAAAAGTGGCATGACCCCTACACCCCTGAATAACCCTATGGTGGTACAAACCCCCGGAGCAGAGATGAGAGCCAAGATAGGATGTAAGGGAGTCGGGATTGTCATTAATGGGGTAGACTTCCAAGCAGACCTTATCATCTTAAGATCACAAGGCTTGGATGTGATCTTAGGAATGGATTGGCTCATCAAGCACCAAGGCTTGTTAGATTGTGCCAACCGGTCAGTCACTATGACCAATGACCGAGGAGTCGAAGTAAAGTTTGCTCCCAACCCCTCCTCCGCTCGAGGCACCCAAGTCAACTGTCTGACTGAAGTTGGATTGGAGCAAGTGCCGGTAGTATGTGAATACCCCGATGTATTTCCTGATGAGCTACCGGGAATGCCTCCTGACCGAGACATCGAGTTCATCATCAAGCTCGTGCCCGAAGCAGGACCCATCTATAAGAAGCCTTATAGAATGGCATCGGAAGAGTTAGCAGAGTTGAAGAAGCAACTGGCAGAGTAGTTGAGGAAGGGATTTATCCGCCCTAGTGCCTCCCCTTGGGGATCACCTATTCTGTTTGTGGCAAAGAAGGACGGTACCATCCGCTTATGCATTGACTACCGCTCCCTCAATGAAGTTACAATCAAAAACAAGTATCCACTTCCCAAGATTGAAGATCTGTTTGATCAACTCAATGGGGCCAAGGTGTTCTCCAAGATCGACCTCAGATCTGGGTACTATCAGCTGAAAATCAGACCCCAAGATATTCCGAAGACGGCATTTGTAACCAGATATGGCATGTATGAGTGCACGGTCATGTCCTTTGGATTGACCAATGCCCCAGCTTACTTCTTGTATCTCATGAATAAGGTCTTCATGGAATATTTGGACAAGTTTGTCGTTGTCTTCATTGATGACATTCTTGTCTTCTCGAAGTCGGAAGAAGAGCATGAGCAACACTTGAGGATGGTCCTAGACAAGCTTCGAGAGCACCAACTGTATGCCAAGTTCAGCAAGTGCGAATTTTGGCTGCGTAAAGTTGGATTCTTGGGTCATGTTTTGATCGAAGAAGGATTGTCGGTCGATCACACTAAGATTGAAGCCGTGACTGAATGGCAATCCCCAAGCAATGTGAAGGAAGTCAGAAGCTTCCTTGGGCTCGCGGGATATTACCGCAAGTTCATTGAAGGATTCTCAAGCATTGCCCGACCCATGACTCAGCTCTTGAAGAAGGACAAGAAGTTTGAATGGACGCCGAAGTGTGAAGAGAGCTTCCAGGAGCTGAAGAAGAATTGACCACCGCCCCAGTTTTGGCCACACCAGATATACATAAGGAGTTTGTGATATATTGTGATGCGTCAAAAACCGGACTAGGAGGTGTTCTGATGCAAGAGGGCAGAGTCGTAGCTTACCTTTCAAGGCAACTACGGCCTCATGAAGAGAACTATGCTACTCATGACCTCGAGTTGGCCGCTGTAGTTCATGCCCTGAAGACATGGCGACATTACCTCCTAGGGAAGCGGTGTGAGATATACACGGATCACAAAAGTCTGAAGTATATTTTCACTTAGAAGGAATTGAACATGAGGCAAAGAAGATGGCTAGAGTTGATCAAGGATTACGATCTCAGTGTTCAATACCACCCTAGAAAGGCTAATGTGGTAGCAGATGCATTAAGCAAAAAGGCTTGTACCTTGAATGCTATGCTTAAGAAAAGGCTACCCGCCCTGTATGAAGAACTCGAAAGCTTCGGGTTGGAACTGGTTGCACCAGGATTCTTAGCGAACCTTGAAGTCAAGCCTACCCTGATGAATGATATTAAGGAGGCTCAGAAGGGACACGAGAGTATTGAAGGCATCAAGAGGAAGATCAAGGCAGGCAAGGCCCCCGGATTCTCAGAGGATGAGCAAGGAATCGTGTGGTTTGGGAATTGCATTTGCGTACCTAACAAGTTTGAGCTCAAGAATTTGATCTTGCAAGAAGCTCATGACACCCCATATTCCATCCACCCCAGAGGGACCAAGATGTATCAAGACCTGAAGGAAAGATTCTGGTGGCATGGCATGAAGAGAGAGATAGCCACTTTCGTCGCTAAGTGTGACACATGCCAAAGGGTCAAAGTTGAACATCAGCGACCCGCTGGATTGTTACAGCCTCTCAAGGTGCCCGAATGGAAATGGGATAAAGTCAGAATGGACTTCATCATAGGATTACCCAGGTCAAATAAGGGACATGACTCCATCTGGGTCATAGTCGACCATTTGACCAAAGTAGCCCATTTCATTCCTGTCAAAACGACTTACAAGGGAAACCAGCTAGCCAGCCCCTACATCAACAGAATCGTAAGCCTTCATGGTGTTCCCAAAGAGATTGTGTCAGACTGAGGAACCCAGTTTACCTCAAGGTTCTGGAAGAAGTTCCAAGAGGCCATGGGGACCAAGTTGTCCTTCAGCACTGCTTTCCACCCACAGACCGGAGGTCAGACAGAACGAGTGAATCAGATACTCGAGGACATGCTCCGAGCCTGTGTCTTAGCATATGGAGCTAGGTGGGAAGATTGCCTCCCTTTCGCCGAGTTCTCCTACAACAACAGTTATCAGTCCAGCCTCCAGATGGCACCATTTGAGGTGTTGTACGGACGCAAGTGTCGCACACCCCTCAATTGGTCAGAGACCGGAGAAGGGCTAGTCTTTGGGCCCGATATCCTCCGTGAAGCAGAAGAGCAAGTCCAGCTCGTCAGAGAACGTTTGAAGACTGCCAAGTCAAGGCATAAGAGCTATGCTGACTCACGTCGTAGATACATGAACTTCCGAGTTGGAGACCATGTCTATCTCCGGGTCACACCTCTCAAGGGAACCCAGCGCTTCCATGTCAAAGGAAAGCTCGCCCCAAGATACATCGGGCCCTTCAAGATCACTGACCAGCGAGGAGAAGTGGCTTACCAGTTGGAATTGCCACCTGAACTATCCGATATGCACAACATATTCCACGTGTCGCAACTCCGGAAGTGTCTCCGAGTCCCAGACAAGCCTGATCTTTACAAGGACGTCAATCATCAAGCCATTGACCTTCAGCCTGATTTGACTTACTGTGAGAGGCCCATCTGCATTTTGGATAAGGCTGAGCGATGCACTCGAAGCCGCACAATCAAGTACTTCAAGGTCCAGTGGAGCAACCACACCGAAGCAGAAGCAACCTGGGAACGTGAAGACTACCTTAGATCCAAGTTTCCATATCTCTTTAAAGCCTAGTTTAGGAATCTCGGGGACGAGATTCTTGTAAGGGCGGTAGGTCTGTCACACCCTGCATTTTGTAACATGTCATTTGCATTAATAAAGCATAAAAATTTGGACCAACAAAAACTTTTGCATTATTTGGCTTTTATTTTGAAGTTGGTTTTCTCTGTGTGGTTTTTCAAGTGCTCTTAATAGTCAACTACTCCACCTTCTATACTTCATCTCCTTGACCCAAACTTCTGCCCAATGATCATGCCATGTCTATAGAGCAATATAGTATTTTCTTACAAAAATGGTTTGGCCAAAAAGTATTTTCAAAAATTAGTTTTCCAAAAACCCCTGGATTGAGGTTTGCACTGCAAATACTTAATTAAGGGCAGTAAAAATATTTCAAAAGGTATATTTGAAACCTATTAGATATAGGATACCCAGAAATCACAAAAATATAATTTTGAAAGTTATTTCCCTAATTTATTTTAAGGATTTTTCTTAAGGCCAGAAATGGTCTTAAATAGGTTAAAATTATTTAAAATCTTTAAAAATATTTGAGAAAAATTAGGAAGACTCAATGGACATATATTTTCCATATATATGAGTTTCAACACATGGTTATGATCAAAATATTGGACAAAACCTCCCAAAACCATTTCTGCCATTTCAAGGATTTGAAATATTTCTACAGGAAATATTTTCATAAAAATTCAAGGAAAATCCAGCAAGTCACAAATGCATATTGTGATCACCTTGCAAAGCCTCATGTCAATTAAAGTCATTTTGGTTCACCAAAATGCCCCAAAACCCTCTCTGACCAGAATAAAATTTGTACTACCAACTTTCTCTCCTTGACCCCAACTTTTGTGAGCATGTTCACATGACCAAATTAGGCCACTACACCAAGTGGTGCATCAAGGAGAAGTGATTTGCTCAACTAGATCTATACAAGTCTATTTCTGCTCATTTCTAGGGTTTACAAAAGTTGCATTGGCAACTTTGCCCAATTAAGCTCCCAATTGGTGGAAGGCCCTAATTATATGTGTCATTTCACCCTGTGGAGTATCATGGAAATTGGAGATCATTTGCTTGCCAAAACCCTTATCAAACACCTTCTGCCACTTTCCAAAAATCCCCCTTTTTACCACTAAAACTATTCTCCTTGAGCTAAGCTTTTTACCACAGCTCCTCCTAGACCCCTTTCACCTCCAGTAACAATGGCAAGTCCCCAGCTCAATAATTGAGGGGTGAAACCCCCCTCTTTCTCTCTCTGGACAGCCCACTTCTCCCTCTTCCTCACCTCCCTCCTCATTCCAGTGGCCCTCCATGGCACCCAATGCCTTTGCCACTTTGTTTACTCACCCCACAAAGCCCCAGACACTAGTGGACACGCCCCTGCCCTTTAAACAATGCCATGGCAGCCAAAGGCGCGCTCTGGAGCGCGCTACAGTGCGCTCCCGCACTGTAGCCGCCCCCTGCCAAGCACCCCCGGCCACCTCGGGCCTCCCCAGCGCGCCCGACGAGGTGCCTCGACATCCGCTGTACGCCATGCCCCTGGCCCCCTCCTCCTTCTCTCTCTCCTGCCCCTGCTCGCACGCGCTCCATGGCCGCCCGAGCGCTTTAATGAGCGAGCTCACACGCGCGCACCCCTGGCCTCTCCCCACTTCCTCTCTCTATCTCACCCGACGTGGTCGACGTCCAGGAACACCCCAGACACCACGCCTGCTCTCCCTGAGCCCTGCAGCGACGAGCGTGAGCTCGCCGGCGCACGGGTCTGCTGGACCTCTCCGTCCGCCTATATAAAGGCCTCCCCGAGCCCTTCTCTCCTCACCACTCGCTCTCTGCACCACCAAATCATCCCCCTGCACCCCCAGTTCCTCTCCAGAGCCGCCCGAGCTCGAGATCGAGCTCGAGCTCCGCCGCGTCGGCTCGCCGGAGTTCGCGAGGTATAGGCCTCCCCCGCTCCTCCTCTGCCTCGATCTGGAACCCCCGAGCACCCCTGATCATTTCCCCCTTTTTTCCCGCTTCTTTTGCAGTCGGAAACGGCTGGAACCATCGACGCCGAAGCTCCTCCGTCGCGGCTCCTCGTCGCCGGCGAACCAGGCACCCCCGCCGGCCAAGTCCACCACCCCCGACGTGCGGCAGTCCCCTGAAGCCATCCCCGCACTCGCCGGAGCTTGCCGTGGCCTGCATCATCGCTGGTGAGCACCGCGACCCACCTGTCCACGGGTTAGTGATGACAGGCGGGCCCCGCCTGTCATCCTCTCCCTTATTCCCGCGCCCCTCTCTCTCTCTGACCCGTGGTCCCCGCCCGTCAGGTTTGAAATGGGTGGACGGGCGCGCGCGCTGTGCGCTGGCTCGGCTGGGCCGGCCCGCTGGCTGGGCCTGCTGCCCTGCGGCTGTTCTGGCCTAGTGGCATAGTGCCACTTTTCTTTTTCCTTTTTCTTTCTGTCTTATAAAAATTCCACAGGATTAAATAATAATCCAAATAAATTAATTCCAATTCCTAAATCCTAGAATATTGCAACCTATTTAATGGTGCAGCTTTCATTCAAATCCAACCAACTTTTATGTACTGTTCAAATTTAAATTCAAATTTGAGTAGTTTTATCTCTGTATGGAAATCCATATCCCCTCTTATTTAACTCCAAATCCAAAACTAAGAATTTTCCCCTTCTTAGTTTTTAACCTAGTATTTTACAAAAATGAGTTGACATTTTTCTGAGCACTTTGGTTTTTCTGTTTTATTATTGCCTTATTTTCTCGTTATTATTTTGCGATGATAGATTGCGTTGCTGACGAAGGAGTTGGACCAGAAGACTTTGAAGACCCAGAAGACTTTGCTGAGCCAGGCAAGAAGCCCTTTGACCATGTCTATGAAATCCTTTTTTATGCATGTCATATAGCACTTTATTGTTGTTGAAACGGAATCATGATGAGGTGGTAGCCACTTTGGTGGGTTGCCTCCGTTACTTCCTCATTGATACTTGCATTGTGCATGACCCTACCTCCTTATGAGGGTTATGCTGGTGGGAGTAGATAAGATGCTAAAGTAGTTGCTACGCAAAAATGGACGGGAACATGCATAGTGATGGAGTCAAAATATTTTCAAAGGACTTTTTCAAAAACCCCGTCGGGTGCCACTTATGCCCAAGGGAGACAATGAGTTGGGTAACCACTTGATGACGAAGTGGTATACCGAGGCAAGTGTGTGTGTTGTTTTCGAAAATGGATTAGATTTAAGATTTGTCGACTGTCCCAACCTTACATGCGCAACCACACTACCCTTATATGGGAAAGGGCATTATTGATTACCTAGGCCGATACTAGCTTGGAGCCCGCATTACTAGTGACGGGAGATTTGTTGGTGTGCTCTCTCGGGACGGGGTCGTGCCAGGTAGGGCGGCCATGACTGTTTTCACAGGGCACCAGATACACCGTTGTGTCCCCTCTCAGATGTTACGATCTCGAGTGAGTCTCGTATGATGTACATCGTGAGGATACGGAACAACGAGTGGACTCCTTGCTAGTATCGTCTAGGGAAAGATAGTGATCGGGCGCTTACCCCGGGTACTTGAGGTACCGCGGGTCGTGGATGACACGGAAGTTCCCCGGATCTTGTGGGTAAAGTGTGCAACCTCTGCAGAGTGTTAAACTATTCGAATAGCCGTGTCCACTGTCAAGGACAGTTGGGCGGTGCTGCTTAAACTACGTCCACATGTTTACAAACCAGTGTGTGTGTGTTTGGATAAGTGGGAAGAACTACTTGGGTCAAGTCAAGGACTTGACATGATTGAGTTGGGTTGGTGCCCACTCTATTTATGTTGATATCTGTAACCTGTCCTCATGGTTACTTAAATTCTCCTGATGCATGTCTTACAAGTTGTTGAACATGTCATTACACTCAAAACTAGCTTTACGCAAAAATTTACCTATATCATGCATTGTTGTACCTTGAACCAAAACATGGGTTGCTTGCGAGTACATTCAAAGTACTCATTGGCTTGCCACTGGTTATTTAATTGACCAGGCATGGAAGAACAGGAGTTCGAAGAAGAATTCTTTGGAGATGATCATGCGAACTAGGACGTTTCCCAGTCAGAATGCCTGTAGGGTTAAGGCAGATGGCGTGGGTTCTACTTATCGACGAAGATTTCTGCTGCTTGTGTTTCATTCGATGTTCAGTCCTTAAGGCTTTATCTATGTAAGACTTGACCATAATGGTCATAATTTGTGTAAGACGGTATGTATGGATGTAAGACTCTTGTTATTCAGCTTCTGTGTGTTCAGTGAGCATTGATCTCTAGGATCACTGTACACGTGCGTTCGGTGATCACGACTTATGAGTCGGGGTCCCCACACTCGCACACCTACAGAGTCTTCAACAACGTTCTTCACAATGTTGTTGAAACTGTAGATGTGCGGTTCGATGAAACTAATGGCTCGCAAAGAGAGCACCTACCTTATGTGATAGACGAACCAGCACCTGAGGAGACAATCAAGTTCAAGGCTACTGAGGATGTCATACCTACCAAAGAATCTGCCGAAGAATTCATTCCAGAACGTGAAGAACGTCGAGCTGAGGCACCTAAAGAAAATGGTGCTGAAGAAAATACTGATCAAATTCCTCGACGACAACCAGCTCATCCTCGCGTTGCAAAAGAAGTGCAAATTGAGAAGATCATCGATGACATTGAAGCACCAGGTCCTCTCACACGCTCAAGAGCTTCACATTTATCTAACTTTTGTGGGCACTTTGCTTTTGTCTCTATCGTAGAGCCTGCTATGGTAGATGAAGCATTTCTGGAGCCTGAGTGGATTCTGGTCGTGCAATAAGAATTACATCAATTCAAGCTCAACAAAGTCTGGGAACTGGTCAAATGTCCAGATCCTCGCAAGCACAATATCATTGGCACAAAGTGGATCTACCGCAACCAGCAAGATGAAAATGGCCTTGTGGTGAGGAATAAGGCTCGGCTTGTAGCTCAAGGCTACACACAGGTTGAAGGAATTGATTTCGATGAAACTTTTGCACCTGTTGCTAGACTTGAGGCCATTCACAAATTACTTTCCTATGCTAACCATCATGATATCACCTTGTATCAAATGGATGTGAAAAGTGCATTCCTCAGTGGTAAGCTTGAGCAAGAAGTATATGTGGCTCAACCCCCAGGTATTGAAGATCCAAAGCATCCTGACAAATTCTTCAGACTCAATAAGGCCCTCTATGGCCTCAAGCAAGCCCCTCGGGCGTGGTATGATACTTTGAAGGAATTCCTCATGAAGCAAGGCTTTAAACCTGGTTCACTCGACCCTACTCTTTTCACTAAATCTTATGATGGTGAACTGTTTGTGTGCCAAATATATGTTGATGATATTATCTTTGGCTGTACTGACCAACGTTACACTGACGAATTTGGTTATATGATGAGAGAGGAATATGAAATGTCTATGATGGGAGAGTTGAAATTCTTCTTAGGTCTTCAAATTCGTCAACAGCGCAATGGCATATTCATATCTCAGGAGAAACACCTCAAGGATGTACTGAGGAAATTCGGCATGCAAGATTGCAAACGGGTCAAAATTCCTATGCCCACAAATGGCCATCTATGCACTGATGAAAATGGTACTGACTTCGATCAAAAGGTGTACCGCTCCATGATTGGTTCTTTATTGTACTTATGTGCATCTAGGCCAGATATTATGCTTAGTGTTTGCATGTGTGCCCGATTTCAAGCTACACCGAAGGAATCTCACCATAAGGCTGTGAATCATATTCTTCGATATCTAGCTCACTCACCAACACTTGGATTATGGTACCCCAAGGGCTCGGCTTTTGATCTCATTGGATATTCTGACTCTGACTATGCTGGTGATCGTGTGGACCGCAAGTCAACATCTGGCACATGCCATTTCCTTGGAAGATCTTTGGTCTATTGCTCCTCGAAGAAACAGAATTGCGTATCACTGTCTACTGCTGAAGCTGAGTACATTGCTGCTGGTTCTTGTTGTGTTCAATTGCTGTGGATGACGCAAACTCTCAAGGACTATGGCGTCAACGTGAAGAATGTGCCTCTCTTCTGTGACAATGAGAGTGCCATCAAGACTACTCACAACCCAGCTCAGCACTCAAAGACAAAGCACATTCAGATTCGTCATCATTTTCTTCGTGATCATGTGTTGAAGGGTGACATTTCTATTGAGCATGTGAAGACTGAAGAACAGCTAGCCTATATCTTCACAAAGCCCTTGGATGAGAAGAGATTTAGCAAGTTGTGGTGTGAGCTAAATATCTTATAATCTTCGAATGTTCTTTGAAAAGGACACTCATCCTAACACTTATGCATAAATTGATGACTTAGATGTGCAACACATGAAGAAACGTTTTTCTTCGATCAATGAAGACTAACAATCTAAGTGTGAAGAAATTAACGAATAATTTGATTCTCAGAGCCCTACGACAATTGTACGCGGTGTCTGAAATCATCATTCTTATACGGTGCGTCACGCTGATAACCCACAAGTATAGGGGATCGCAACAGTTTTCGAGGGTAGAGTATTCGACCCATATTTATTGATTCGACACAAGGGGAGTCAAAGAATATTCTCAAGTATTCGCAGTTGAGTTGTCAATTCAACCACACCTGGATAACTTAGTATCTACAGCGAAGTATTTAGTAGCAAAATAATATGGAAGTAACGATAACAATAGCAAAAGTAATATTTTTGGGTTTTGTAGTGATTGTAACAGTAGCAACTGAAAAGTAAATAAGTGAAGAACAATATGTGAAAAGCTCATAGGCATTGGATCGGTGATGGAGAATTATGCCAGATGCGGTTCATCATCACTACAAGAAATATGTCAACTTGTGACCTTGACTATTGGTCACTGAAAGGTCACAAATTTCCATTTACGACCTTTTAGTGACCAAAAACAGAAGGTCAAAAGCTGGCGGTCGTAAACTGACTATGGCGACCTTCTCTGTGAGAAGGTCGTAGACGTTTACGACCAAAATATGTCCACTATGGCGTTTTGGTCACTAGCAACCTCCCAGGCCACGTAGGCATCCAGCGTGGCAAGATGATGTGGCACAAGATTCAGCCCGGTCCAATTCAGTTTTCTACATGGGCCTAGCCCATTAATTCAGCCTTTCTATTTTTTTTCTATCAATTTTTGGTCGACTTCATGGGCCTGGCCCAACATTGTAGCCTTTTTTATTATTGGGCCTTGGCCTTTTCATCTAAATAATTATAATTTCCTTTTTTTATTAAATGGGTCCACCAGTCAGATGGGTCCCAGTTGTCAGGTTTGAGTCTGGTAAGTGAGTCCCATCTATCAGGCTCATATTCTTCATATTTCAACTAGTATTTAACTTGGCAGACAAAAGCACACATGATACTTCAAATAAGAGCAACCAGATAACATTGCCAATACATATGACCATGTGTAATACAATACTTTACAAGATCTACATGTGTAACGAGCTCTACAAGTGTGATACAATACTGCTTTACAAGAAAATGACGACATGCCGGACTCGCTGGACAACCATAGTCAAGGCTGGGAACAAACAAAACGGCAACATGGCTTCCTCTGTCAGGGCCGCCGATGCTGCTCCTTCCCCGTCGCCGCCGCACAGGTGAATTTCCTGTATAAGTGAAATTGGACTGAATCTGTAAACATGTTTATACTCCTGGACTGTGTTTGGAATGAATTTGGAGTACAAGGAAACCAAAACAATATCTGGACTGTGTTTGGACATATCTCACCTATCTTTCTCTGCTTGGCCCGGACCATCGCGCCCACCGCTAGTAGCAAGGATGCTGCCAGTGCATAACCGACACACTCACTGCAATAGAAAAGATGAAACTTGCATATTATTCCAAGTCCCATTTTCAACTTGAGTACACACAAATATGTAACCAGGATTCAATGAAAATGATGCTTATAATCTTAATGATGCACTAAGCAGACTAACGAAAATATATATGGGAGGTATTCAGAAACATGTTTAATGGAAATATCCAGCTTGGAGATATTCAGAAGCATGATACTCATAAGCATGCTGAATTAATCACATTTTTGTTCTAAAAAATGGAGAATAGATGTGCCTCATGAGTAATCCTATGAGATAACTAGAAGAAAAACAGTGAAGGGAATCTGTAGTATAATTCGTTCGGAACAATACTCAAGCCAGTCAGGTTAAGCAACATATGCATGAGTTTCATCTTTAGGATTAATAGAACAGGATAGATAAATTAATGTTTTTTCTGAAACTATAAGAGACATAGCAGCACACATAATGTAACTATTCAAGTTTTCAACTATAAGAGGCTATAGACTGTCAAATAAAGAACATCAGTTATAGAACTCTGTATCAGGTAGGCATATTTATTTGCATAGTTGTACAATGGTTGAGTGCTCATCTTATATTATAGCAGGCAATAGCATTTAGCAATAGTGATGGTCAACTACACTATTCGGCTATCATGAAGAATTAATTCTCAAGATGCAGAAAGCTTGTTTACAATAGTTTGGGTTTTAAAATTTGTCATCTTGAAGCATCACACTAGCAAATGATAGGAAAGATCACAGGAAATAGTATACATAACCATTACTATATTCTGCCATAAAATCAAAATCAAATTGTATTGAACAGCCGCATCGAATTCAGTTTGGAACCCAATCCTGAGTAGGGCTATAAGAATCATAAGACAATTGCGACAGCAAAGTGGATCGCTAAATACTAGTATTAGAGTATCCAGTACAAGCATCTGTTAGATGCATAGTTTGTTTATCTCATACAGCAGTGCAATGTGCAACATAGATTACGAGTGGTAAGACAAATTGGTACTGAATTGAAAGCAATCAGGCAGTTCAGTACAGGTGCGCAAAAAGAATCCTTGTAAAATAGTCCAGGCATCCATTAAAAGCCTCAGATTACTACCATGCGTTTGTTTGGGTGCTGTTCATTTTTAGGATCTGATAAGAATCGCTGGTGCTGGGCCTAGAGTAAAGCAGTCATCTGAACAAAGTAGTCCTACTAGTAGTACGTATTTGTCATCTGAACTGAAGATAGAGGCCAGTTGATTTGATAATAATAAGATAGTGACACAAGCCTGGCTAGTTGTGTAGTGAATTAAGACTGTCAGCTATTTGTTTGATTGATTCGTAAAAAGAGAAAGAGAGGATCTATATAAATCACGACTGAAATTTAGTGGTGGCCTGTAGAGCAGCAACGTCTCATGTGGATGATAACAAGTGGGATTCGGAGGTGGAGATCGAGCGAGGAAGGAAGGGATGGAATGAACCTGAGCTGAGGGGGGGAGGGAACCTGGGCTAAGGTTGGAGCCCAACCATGCGAGCGGTTGAGCAGGGGATCGAGCGGGGAGGCGCTGGCGATCTGGCCAGGCAGGGGCGCCGTCAACGCCCTTGACCCCATGCACGTGAGTGCGCTCGATGCGTCTTGGCGAGGGCGACGCTTGATGCAGGGGGACTTGATGCGTTCGAGGAGCGACGGGATGCAGTGGAGGAAGACAGCCAGGGAGGTCCGGCGGGCGGCGGGACGCCGTACTTGGGCGGTGGAGCTCGACGCAGCGACGGCCCGCTCGACGCACCTGTCAGTGGCAGGCAACCGATTCAGCGAATCGAATCAGATGGAACGAGGTAGCGAGCAGAGAGGACCAAGGAAAAGATGAGGACTCGTCACCTGCCATCGCGCGACGCTGCCGCCGGCTCCCTCTCCACCGCGCCGTCGTCCAGCTCCGGGATGCGATGGGCGTCGCTGCGGGACGCATTGAGGAAGGAGGTGGTGGCGGGACGCGCCGCTGCAGGACGGGGAGGAGGTGGCGGCAGCGAGGAGATGAGGGAGGGGGTGGATCTGGCCGCCACCATGGCCATGGCCGTGCCGTGCGGCTAGATTGGTGGGCGTCGAAGAGGGCGGAGCACAGTCACCGCCTGTCGGTGTACTAGAGTAGGGGTACCCTAGTATCCCGAACTTGTGCACGGGCAGTCGCAGCGTCCCGCGGCAATGCTTGCCGGGTGACCGCCAAGGTCCTCCGTGGTTCCTTTGGAGCCATTCGAGAACAAAGTATTTAAGCCAAAGAGACAAGTCCCCGGCAAGAGGAGCTTGCCGGGAAGGCCACTCAAGGCACAAGACCCCGGCAAGAGGAGCTTGCCGGGAAGGCCAACCAGGACATCTCAAGGAACTTGCCGCGACGCGCCACGCGTCCCGGCAGGGTCCGGTGAGCGACAAGCTTCCGGACGCGACAAGACAACGGCCGCGGCAAGGCGTTTGCCGCGGCAAGCAACCACTCTGTACCCGCGCTCCAGCTCACCCACCAACATGTCGCTCTGAGACCCTTCCAGACGCACGTGGCGGGAGGCTGTGCAGCCAGGGGTGCACCGTGGCAAGCGGCGCTGACAAGATCGCCATCGTGGCGAGCAGTGGCGTCCCTGACGGTCCCTTTTCTGCACTGTTTGGGCGACGTAGATAGGCATTTAATGCCTTTGTCCCCTGCCGTCAGGGTTAGGTATGATACACTGTGCAGGTAGTTGTACCAACCGCAGCACCTTTTCCATTTTTGCCCTCGCCTATGTTGCCACCTGTCGGTGACCCCTTGAGCATATAAAAGGAGGCCCATGCGCAATGTAGGGGGGGAGGGAGAAAAAGAGTAGAACACTCACGCTCGGTCTCGTTAGCTGCTGGTGTGTACTGTAGCACTCAGCGCTCCCGAGCAAGAACTCAATACAATCCACAAAGCAGCAGCAGGAGTATTATCTCTCCGGAGAGCTCCGAAGCTGGGTAAAATTGCTCGTGTGCCTCGCCTCGATCTGCTCTTCGTGCGACCTCCGCCCCCCGCCGAACCGAAAAGGGGCTCCGTCCCCATAGGTGTTCGTGGAGTCAGCTTCCCCGACATCTTTGGCGCTCCAGGTAGGGGGCGTTGAGGTTGTGTGAACCTGATTCGGCATTCACACGAGCTAGATCTTCAACATCTTCATCGACATGCCGCCGAAGAAGAAGGCTTCGGAGGCGGCTGCTCCGTCCGCGTCGAACCCACCGCCGCCGGAGCAAACGGCTGGTGGGGAAGACGCCGGCGGAAGAACGGGCGTCGATGAGGGAGCCCACGGTGCCGCCAGGTCCAAGGACAAGGTTGCGCTGCCCGTCGGCGGCGTAGCAGGCTCCCATGACGATCGGGCGTCCGTGGATGCCCCGCGCCCATCTCAGGAGGCGCGGGACCGGCAGCGTCGTGGTACTCACGGTACCATACGCTCGCTGGACCCAAATCAAGCTGGTGGATCTCGGGATGCTCAAGGCCAGCATGCACGCCAATGTGCTGGCGCGAGCGAGGCACGGTCGCCTGGACGGAATACTGCTCCTTCTAACATCGTTGGAAGTCCAAGCATATCCCGCTCCTCGCACCGTTCGCCACTGCTACCCGCCACTCCAGCAGAAGCTTTGGCGCGAGCACAACTGCCCCTAGACTTCCCTCCAACGCCAGACAAGATCGACGACTGGAGGGCCACCATTCAGAGTCTCATCGGCTTCGCCAACGGCGACACTCCATGGCAGCCGACCACATCGCAGCCGCGGCAAGCCAGCCAGGTGCGAGCCGATGGCGACAAGACCGGTGGGGGTGCAACCACCGTGCACTCTCTGCCCCGAAGGCCAAGATCGCCGACTCACCGGGTCCACCGCGACAGCGACTCCACCGCTTCATCAGATCCGCGAACTCGCCGCGATCAGCGCCAAGTTCTTCGCGAACGACAGCAAGAAGACGCTCGTACTCGCATCGAGCGCCGAAGAGAAGCGCGGCGTCAATCAGACAGGCGCGCTGGGCCCACTGTCGACATGCATGCGCCAGGGGAACCAGGCGACCTGCCGTATGCGGTAGGTTGCCCTGCGTTTACTCGTGAGCTGCGGCAAGTCCAGTGGCCCAGCGCAAAAAATTTCAAGCCCGACGTACCGGAGAAGTACGACGGCAGGTTGCATCCATCGGAGTTCCTCAGATCTACACCATCACGGTGCAGGCTGCCGGGGGACGAGACGAAAAGATCCTTGCCAACTACTTCCCGCTGGTGCTCAAACCCAATGTCAGGTCCTGGCTCATGCACTTTCCGGAAAACTCCATATCTTCCTGGGCAGACCTATGCCATCAGTTTGTCGGCGCCTTTACGGGCGGCCATAAACCTCATGGCTAGGAGAGTGACCTTCACCTGCTTGCCCAGAAGGAAGGAGAGCCTTTGCGCAAGTACATCCAGAGATTCAGCCAAGTGCAATGCAACATCCCAGATGTCCACCCTGCCGCGGTCATCAGCGCGTTCCACCAGAACGTGCGTAACCAC
Organism: Aegilops umbellulata; assembly: GCA_032464435.1. Classification (NCBI taxonomy): domain Eukaryota; kingdom Viridiplantae; phylum Streptophyta; class Magnoliopsida; order Poales; family Poaceae; genus Aegilops; species Aegilops umbellulata. Next base: position 182,197,490 of record CP136060.1, read on the forward strand.
AGGATGCGGGAGGAGATGGCGATGTGCAAAATCAGAGACGTCAGCGAGCTGTATGCCCTGGCCGACAGGTGTGCACGTGCTGAGGAAGGGAGGAAACTCCCCGGAGAGGATGCAGGAGCAGGAGGATCTGACAGCGAGGATGCTGCCCCGGCAAATAAAAACCGACGGCGGAACAACAGGAAGAGGAAAGGCAAAGACGTGCTAGTTGTTGAGCAGTCCGGCAACGACGGTGGCGCCAAGAAAGCCAAAGATGGTAGCTCCGGCAAGGAGGTTGCCGCATGCACCAACTGCCAGACTGTGGCGGCCGCCGACAAGCAGGAAGGCACCAACAAACAGTACTTCAAGATCCACCGCACCAAGGGCCATGACCTCCAGAGCTGCAAGAAGGTCGAGCAGCTTGTCGAGCTGCAAAAGGCTGAGTACTAGCGACGCGACAAGGAGAAAGCCCAAGCAGGTGCTGGAGGATCCGGTACGAAGCGCACCGGCCGGGGAGAACGCCCCGGCAAAGACAAGCAGCGGCAAGGAGACAGACCTCCCCGCGGCCGCGACAAAGATGAAGACGACAACGACGAACACATGGATGATGACGAGACCAGTGAGCAGGAGTTTCAGAAAGCCACAGAGGTCTCGTGCGTTGACGGCGGTGCTTCTCTGCATACTTCACACCGCCAACTCAAGCAGTGGGTGCGGGAAGTCAATGCGGCGGAACCGCCCATCGAATCACGCAAGCTTCTGAAATGGACCAGCACGCCTATCGTCTTTGATATTGAGGACCACCCTAATCGCACAACTGCGGTCGGCTGCTTGCCGATGTTGGTTTCACCAACTATCCACAACCTCAAGGTCACCAAGATGCTAGTTGACGGCGGGGCCGGCTTGAACCTGATCTCCTCCGCTGTGCTCCGGAAACTCCAAGTCCCTGACAGTGAGCTCGAAGAGACCGGCACCTTCCAAGGAATCAACCCGGGAAGGAGCAAGCCAAAGGGGAAGATCACGCTGCCGGTGACATTTGGCAGCGAGCTGAACTTCAGGACTGAGAGGATCACTTTTGACGTTGCCGATTTTCCATTGCCTTACAATGGAATTCTCGGTCGTCCAGCGCTCGCCAAGTTCAAGGCGGCCTGTCACTACGCGTACAACATGCTGAAGATGCCAGGCCCGATAAGTGTCATCTCTGTCCTTGGCGACAAGAAGGATGCTCTTATCTGTGCCGACAAGATCTACTGGGAAGCAGCAGCCGCAACGGATCGCGAGACACTTGCCGCTGAAGCTCCTGGGGGGAAGAAGAAGACCAAGTCCGACAAGAGTTCTGATGCCCACTCCGGCAAGCGCACCTCTTCGGAGTGCTGCGCTACCGTCGAGGATGCACCATCGAGCTCCACCGGCAAGTGTAAGAAGACAATGGCAGCTCCGCCAGCGACCAAGAAGGTGTCCGCCAAGGAGGACGGCACTGGTGGTACCTTCACCATCAGTGCCACTCTCGACCCTAAATAGGAAAGCGCGCTCATTGCTTTCCTGCGGGCGAATGTCGATGTGTTTGCGTGGCAACCGTCTGACATCCCCGGTGTTCCCAGGAAAGTAATTGAGCACCACCTTGCCGTCTGTCCTCATGCGCGGCCCGTCAAGCAGAAAGTCAGAAAACAAGCAGTGGAGCGCCAAGAATTCATCGCAGAAGAGATCAAGAAGTTGGAAGCAGCAGGCCTTATCAGAGGAGTGCTCCATCCTACGTGGTTGGCCAATCCTGTAGTCGTGCGCAAGGCAAACGGGAAATGGAGGCTTTGTATCGACTTTACCGATGTTAACAAAGCTTGTCCCAAAGATCCATTTCCCTTGCCGCGCATTGACCAGATTGTTGACTCCACGGCCGGATGTGATTTGCTTTCATTTCTTGACGCATACTCGGGATATCATCAGATCTTCATGGCAGAAGAAGATGAGGAGAAGACCGCATTCATCACTCCATGTGGCACGTACTGTTTCGTACGGATGCCTTTCGGTTTGAAGAATGCTGGTTCAACATTTGCAAGGGTAGTCCATACTGCTTTTGAACCGCAAATACACAGAAATGTGGAAGCCTACATGGATGACATAGTGGTCAAGAGCAGGGACAAAGCAACTCTGATTCAAGATCTAGAAGAGACTTTTGCAAATCTGCACAAGATCAGCCACAAGCTCAACCCCGAGAAGTGCGTGTTTGGAGTCCCTTCCGGCAAGCTTCTCGGGTTCTTCGTGTCTCAGCGGGGAATTGAAGCCAATCCCGACAAGATCAAGGCCATTGAGCAGATCGAAGCACTGAAGCGCGTCAAGGATGTGCGGAGACTTGCCGGCTGCGTGGCGGCTCTCAGCAGGTTTATCTCTAAGTCTGCTGAGCGCGCCCTGCCATTTTTCAAAATTTTGAAAAAGGCAGGTCCAATGAAATGGACTCCGGAAGCGGAGGATGCGCTACAGGACTTGAAGAGATACCTGTCCTCCACTCCAATACTTGTCGCACCTAAGCCACAAGAGAAGTTGCTGTTGTATCTGGCGGCAACCAATCAAGTGGTTAGTGCTGCGTTAGTAGCGGAGAGGGAGGCTGATGATGAGCCAGCAACTGCGGCAAGCACATCCAGCGACAAGCAGGGGGCTTCCCCGACAAGCTCTGGTCCGACAAAGATGGATCTGCGCAGATGTGCGAAGAGATACAGTAGAAGAGAATGGTGCAGCGCCCAGTCTACTTTGTCAGTTCCCTTCTGTAGGGGGCTAGGTCAAGGTACTCTGGTGTGCAGAAATTGCTTTTCGGCCTTCTCATGGCCTCGAGAAAGCTGCGCCATTACTTCCAAGCACATGAGATCACAGTTGTCACTCGTTTTCCGCTGAAGAGGATACTGCAGAATCCAGAAGCAACAGGCGGGATTGTTGAGTGGGCACTGGAACTGTCAAGCTTTGGCCTCAAGTTTCAGAGCACTTCAACTATCCAAAGCAGAGTATTGGCAGAATTCATAGCAGAGTGGACGCCAACACCAGATGAAGAAATTCCAGAAACGAGCATCCCCGTCAAGGAAGCAAGCAAAGAGTGGCTGATGTACTTTGATGGTGCTTTCTCGCTGCAAGGCGCCGGTGCTGGCGTGCTGCTTGTCGCACCCACCGGAGAGCACCTCAAGTACGTAGTCCAGATGCACTTTCCCAAGGAGCAAGCAACAAACAATACTGCAGAGTATGAAGGTTTGCTTGCCGGTCACAGGATCGCGGCAGACCTTGGGATCAAGCAGCTCATTGTCAGGGGTGACTCACAGCTTGTCGTCCGCCAAGTGAATAAGAGTTATCAGAGTCCGTTGATGGAAGCTTACGTTGATGAAGTGAGGAAGCTAGAAGAGCACTTTGTCGGCCTACAGATGGAACATGTTCCAAGAGCTCAGAACGACATCGCCGATGGCCTGTCAAAGTGCGCAGCATTTAAGTTACCTGTGGAACCAGGGATCTTTGTGCTCAAGCTGACTCAACCGTCTGTGACGCCATCAACTGGACAGAGCAAGAAGAGGAAGTTGATTCCTGGTGACTATCTTCCGGCGGAGCTTCCCGAAGCCGCCGCCAAGAAGGTCCCCAAGATCAACACCAAGAGTGCTGAGGAGCAGTCTGCTCCGACAAGCCCCAGGGTTTGTTTCGTTGAAGCAGACGCTCCCGACAAGTTTTGCCCCGGCAAGCTTGCCGGGGAACGTCAAGCTCCGGCTGAGCCGCAGGTTCTTGCCATAGAAGCGGATGTTCCCGCAGCAGCAGATGTGCCTTTAGTCCTTGTTGTCGAGCCACAAGCTCCAGCATGGGCACAGCAGATCGTCCGTTTCCTCCAGATAGGAGAACTTCCTGAAGAGCCAGAAGAAGCGGAAAGAGTAGCCCGGCAGTCAAGTATGTACCAGTTTGTCGACAACGCACTGTACAGAAGAAGACTCAACGGTGTGAAATTGAAGTGTATTCACCGGGAAGATGGACAGAAGCTGTTGGCAGAGATACATGGAGGCATATGTGGTCACCACATTGGCGCAAGAGCGCTTGCCGGCAAAGCTTTCCGGCAAGGTTTCTTTTGGCCGACAGCCCTCAAGGATGCAACTGCACAAGTAACCAAGTGTGAAGCGTGCCAGTTTCATTCCAAGCAGATACACCAACCAGCTCAAGCTCTCCAGACGATCCCTTTATCCTGGCCATTTTCAGTCTGGGGGCTCGACATCCTCGGCCCCTTCCCCCGAGCAGTCGGGGGCTTTGAGTACTTGTACGTCGCAATCGACAAGTTCACAAAGTGGCCGGAAGTGGAACCAGTGAGGAAGGTGACAGCACAGTCAGCAGTCAAGTTCTTCAGGTCGATTGTTTGCCGCTTCGGGATTCCTAACAGGATCATCACCGACAAGGGTACACAATTCACTAGCCGCACCTTCATGCAGTACGTCCAAGATCTTGGCGCCAAGGTCTGCTTCGCTTCTGTTGCTCACCCGAGGAGCAACGGTCAAGCGGAGAGGGCAAATGTTGAAGTGCTGCGTGGGCTCAAGACCAGGACTTTCGACAGGCTGCACAAGTGCGGAAGAAACTGGATTGAGGAGATGCCGGTGGTTCTTTGGTCGATCAGGACGACGCCAAATCGAGCCACTGGCCAGACACCTTTCGCTCTAGTCTATGGAGCAGAGGCAGTTATCCCCACGGAACTCGTATACGGGTCGCCTCGAGTGCTCGCTTATGATGAGCTTGAGCAAGAGCAGCTGCGACAAGATGACGCGCTTCTCCTTGAGGAAGACCGTCTTCAGGCTGCTGTGCGAGCTGCTCGCTACCAGCAAGCTTTGCGCCGCTACCATAGCCACAAAGTTAACGCCAGAAGTCTCGAGGAAGGCGACCTTGTTCTTCGGCGCGTTCATTCCGCCAAGAATTCCAACAAGTTGACGCCAAAGTGGGAAGGCCCTTACCAGGTGAAACGAGTCACTAGGCCTGGCGCTGTCCACCTTGAGACCGAAGATGGCATTCCGGTGAGCAACTCCTGGAACATCGAGCATCTTTGTAAGTTTTACCCGTAAGGCGCGGTTGTCGGACACTGTTCCGGCAACCACCTTTTGTACAAGTCTTGCCGCTGTTCCATGTGATCCTTTGTACAAAGCCAGGCGCAGACCCTGTGCATAAATAAAGCTCATATGCTCCGCGCATCTTGTCAATTTCATGCTTTTTATTTTTTGCATGAGTTATCTGACACTTTGTGCAGCGCCAAACACCGGTAAGCAACAACGAGCCATAAGGCTCCATATCACTATTTTCTCTTCTCTCTTTTCTCAAGGAAAGGAAGGTTCCTCTCGCCCACAAGTTTGCCGGGGGGAAGGAGAAGATAATGGTATGGACCAGGCGTCGTTCAAGAAAGTTTTGCCTTGCCAGGAAGCAAACGACAGAAAAGCTAAGTTGCCAAAGTTTGAGCAATCAGATGTTTTTAAATTTTTTAAGTTATCTTCCTTGAACGACCATGCTTTGTATGGAAAACCTGTGCGCGAAGGAACCGGCTCGTGGCTAGTTGCGCCCTTACTTTGTTTCGAGTTTGCTCAACAGTTTAAGTGTGCTGCGACTAGACTCGCGCCCTTACTTTGTTTCGAGTTCGCTCAACAACTTAAGCGAGCTACGGCTAGTTACGATAAGGTTTCTTGTCGGCAACGGCACTGCCAGCAGGCTGCTGACGTCCCGCACTCAGCGCTCGCGGCAAAGGTGCCTATGCCGGCAAGTTCCCTAAAAGCATAGGGCAAAAACATACAAAGGAAGGAATCGAGTAAAGAAAATAACATTGCAATCGCTGACCAAAATAAGAGTTATATATTACAAGATAGCTTGTCGCGGCTCTAATAGACTGTTTTCATAACATGATTAGCAGCGATAAGAAAAGAAGAAAACGGGCGGCCTAGTCCACGTGATCGCCCTAAAACTCTTGATCCCGCTCACCTTGTCCACAATGGGTGCGACAAGGTCCTTGAGCGCCTCCAGATCAGCTTCCGCCGGCAGGGATCTGAGAACATTGGTGAGGTTGAGGCCAGGGTTGCGGAAGGCTACCTTCACCAACACTTTTTGAAGAGCTCCTCCGCAGATCTTGCGCGACTCGTCAGCCAGCTGCTTTGGGATCCTCTCCCGGAGTCGCTGGAGGGCCGTCGCCACGCCTTTGAAGAACAGAGTGAGCTTGGCGCTGGATGGGAGGGTCTCATCGGAGGGATACCCGAGATCCCCCATCCCCAGCTGCGCCAGCTCCTTGTCGATGTCTGCGGCAGCATTCACAAGACCCTCCGTCCACTGCTCCACAGTTTCTCTAAAATTGTTCTGGGTGGCGGCAATGCTCTCCAGCAACGCCTTGTCGGCCTTGATCTCCTTCTTCAGGGACGCCTCCTGCTCCCTGGCGCTGTCCAGCGTCTTGGTCAAAGCAGCCAGCTTCAGCTCAAGATCGGCGTTGGAATCCTTGGCAGCGCTAAGCTCCTTGACCTTGTCGGCGAGGCGACCCTGCAGCTCGACAATGGTGTAGGCGTCCTTCTCGCGCTCATGCTTGAGCGCGGCAAGCTCTTCACCGCTCTCCTTGAGATCAGTCTCCAGCTGCGCCACCTTCGTCCCCAGCTCCTTCTTGGCGGCCTCGGCAGCTGCGGCAGCGTCCTTTGCTTCCTTGAGAGCTCCGCTGAGTGTTTGCTCGCGCGCAGCAAGCTCCTCTTCGTGGTTGTCTAGGCTGGCCTTCAGCTGCACCAACTCGCCCTCCCGCGCAGATAGCTCCTCGGCGGCAAGCCGCTGTTGCTCTGCAACTTCTGCCTTCTCGAGGATGAAGACCTTCTGCGCCTCATCGAGCCGCACATGCTCCGCCGCCAGCGACCGGAGAGCTGCCTGGTTGAGACCTCGGAGCTCCTCCGCGCGCTTCTCCATGTCCACCCCCGCCTTCGCGACAAGCGCTTCGCGGGACTCCAGTTTAGCTTGTCGAGCGCGGTAGAGCGACACCAGCTTCCGCAGCAGTCGCTCCTCCTCAGGCTCGTCACTGCTACTGCTTGGCGCGTCGACCAGCGTCAGCCCAGCGGAGGCGAGCACCTCCGCGTCAAAGTTTTCTCCTTCGACCGGCGCCCTGGACGTTGATGCCCAGGGGAGGTTGATGAAGACGCCATCGCCGGCCTTCAAGTAGACGCCTGGCTGGGGCACTTCGGAGCCTGACATTGCGGCAGCGGTGGGAGGATCGGCGGTCAGTATAGCGCCTGTCGCTCCTGCGGCCTCAGGGTCGTCAGTGCGATCGCCAGACCCCTCGTCAGCTGCTGCGGCGGCAGCCTTGGCGGCCTCTTCGCCGGCGGGATCATCAGCGCCGTCCACTTCTTCGGTGGCGGCGGCATCATCAACAGCAACCTCGGTCTCCATCGGCCCTGCAGTGGATGGATCTGACAACCGGAAAAGGAAGAAAAGTCAAGCAAATACCCAAAAAGAAGATCAAACAAAGAAGAACCCAAGGGAAGTTTAGAAGCAAGGAGTACCTGTACCAGGCTCGGCAGTTGGGATCTCCGCTGCCGGGGGGTCGCTGGTAATGTCCCTTGCCGGAGAATTCTCCCTTGCCGGGGAGCTCTCCCTTGTCGGAGATTTCTCCCTTGCCGGGGAGCTCTCCCTTGTCGGAGGATTCTCCCTTGCCAGAGAACTATCCCTTGGCGGCATAGTCGAAGCAGATGGCATATCAGGGGCGGCATCCGGACGCTCCTGGTGGGGCTGCTCTGCTCCTACACAAGCCAACAGTCAGATATCAGCAAACAAAGAGTACCTATGCGTGCCTAACAGCGGGAAGCAAACCATATACTTACGCTGGGGGCTGCGCTGGGGGCTGCTCTGAAGAACGGCTGTCGGGTCCGGCAAGTTTATCTCGGGCGCACCCCCTCCTGGCACGGTGGGATCGTCCTCGATGACAATCACTGGGACCTTGGTTCTCTTTGCCGCTCTCTGGGCCAGAGTCCTAAAAAGGAATAAGTTCAGAGTGAAGCAAATGAGATACAAGACAAGACAGCAAGTATTGAAGACATACAAGTACAACAAGAATCTTACTCTTCTTCTTCCTCGTCGGAGCTGAGCGCGAAAAAGTCAAAGCCTGGCCCACCTCCGGCGCGAGGAGGCGGAGGAGTAGGATCCCTTGGCCGCTTGGCGGGAGCTGGAGCGGCGGACCGGGAGGACCCCGCTCCAGTTGCCACTGCAGCGTGAGGTGCTTCCGCAGCAACAGAACTTGCCGCGGTGGAGCGTGTCGTGCGGCGCGGCGGGGTTGACTCGTCCGCCGCTCCGCTACGTCCCCGGCCTTGCAAAGACGCCTTCTTGGTGGGGCCGGGGGCTCTGCTTGTGGAGCCGGGGGCTCTGCTTACGGCAAGCTGCCCGAAGAGGAAGAGGAAGAGGAGTCGATCTCCAACGAGCCGCTCTTATCCTCGGCGGGCCCGCTCGGCTCGGCGTCGTGCCCGGCAGGCTCTCCCTCGCCGGCGAAATCCTCTCGCTCGGCAAGGCTTGCCTCCTCTGCTGCCTCTGCCTCCTCCATGGTGAACCCAAACTCGCCCGCAGCTGCGGCTGCCGCCGCCTCTTCCAGCCTAGTGGCGATGCGCTTGAGCTCCTCGTCGGTGGTGTCCCGAGTGAGACCCCTCTGCTCGTCGGCGTCGATCGGCACTTCTACCAAGCCATCGAAGAACGCCCGCACGACATCATCTGCAGGCTCTATCCAGGCTGGGTCAATTCCGTGCGAGTCGCACAGCGGCATCATTGCATGGATGCGGTCGAGCGAGGAGTTGTTGCACAGCGGAACGACGCCCCTCGGCAACCTGAACACTTCGGGATGTTGTGGGTCATACTTGAATAGCTCCTGGAGCATCGAGTTGAGCTCCAGGACAGTGAAGTTGAAGTTGAGGCCCGGCCGCAGCCTCATGATCTCCGCCGCATTCTGGAACTCTCAGGCGGGTCTCCTCCTCTCCTGCAGGGGGGCGATGCGACGGCGAAGGAAATCTGCGCCAACCACTCCTACAGTAAGCCCGGCAAGCCTGGGGCGTAGGATCCGGGCGACGGCGATCTTCAGTCTGTCGTCTTCCGGGGCCAAGCTACTCCAATCACTGCCGCGCACTACTGGAGTTTGGCGCAGGGAGGTAAACGGCTGCGGGTTCTCCTTGACAATCAGGCACTAGTCCGCCCTCCACTCCTCCCACTTGTTGCGGAACTCTCCATCCAGATAAGCATCCTTCTTGCCGGCTTTTCAGATCCAGGCGATCCCGCCAGATAAGGGCTCTCCTTTCTCAACTCGAGGCGAAAAGAAGTGGCGGAAAAGGGCTATGTTTGGATGGATTCCGACAAAGTTTTCACAGAGATGTGCGAAAACTGCCATGGTCAGGACAGCGTTGGGGTGAAGTCAAGGAGGTGGAGTCCATAGGTGTTCATGACGTCACAGAAAAATTCAGAAAAGGGCGGGCAGAGCCCACAGTAGAAGAACAAGGCGAAGAAAGGGTACCCAGTGGGGGCCTTTTTCCAAGCGGCGGCTGGGAGTACCCTCGTGCGCGGGTGAGCCCGCGTCGCCGTCGACCAGAAGAGGTAGTAGAACTCCTTCAGCTCTTCCGCGTCAAGCCTCGAAGGGAAGATTGCCCGCTCCTTTCGCAGCGCCGCGAGCCTCTGCGCCTCGGCCGACTTCGCCTTCTCGGCTTTCGGGGCCATGGCAGGAATGGTGAGGGAGGACGACGGCGTTGGTGGTGCTGGTGGCGATAGGGGCGGAGCGTTTCTCTCCTTCGGCTTTGAGAAGAAGGGGAGTGGCGGAGATTCTCGAGGAAGGAATAGCAACGGGCAGATGGGCGAACTGCCCCTGTTTCCCCTGTTTATGAGGAGGGAGGGGGTGGACGTTCCGCCTTTCCGAATAAAGAAACCACCCACGATCTCTCCCACGACGCCGCAATCGACGCGTGCCGTTCGGGGAGGGCGCGGTGGATGCGGAGTAAGATACAGTGTGATCCAGGCCGCGCGTGCCCGTGCCCTGTTTTGGGCCTGGCCCAATAGCGCTCGGCACCGTGTATGGCCCAGGCCCGGGGGCTCCTGTCGGTGTACTAGAGTAGGGGTACCCTAGTATCCCGAACTTGTGCATGGGCAGTCGCAGCGTCCCGCGGCAAGGCTTGTTGGGTGACCGCGAAGGTCCTCCGTGGTTCCTTTGGAGCCATTTGAGAACAAAGTATTTAAGCCAAGGAGACAAGTCCCCGGCAAGAGGAGCTTGCCGGGAAGGCCACTCAAGGCACAAGACCCCGGCAAGAGGAGCTTGCCGGGAAGGCCAACCAGGACATCTCAAGGAACTTGCCGCGACGCACCACGCGTTCCGGCAGGGTCCGGTGAGCGACAAGCTTCCGGACGCGACAAGACAGCGGCCGCGGCAAGGCGTTTGCCGCGGCAAGCAATCACTCTGTACCCGCGCTCCAGCTCACCCACCAACGTGTCGCTCTGAGACCCTTCCAGACGCACGTGGCGGGAGGCTGTGCAGCCAGGGATGCACCGTGGCAAGCGGCGCTGACAAGATCGCCATCGTGGCGAGCAGTGGCGTCCCTGACGGTCCCTTTTCTGCACTGTTTGGGCGACGTAGATAGGCATTTAATGCCTTTGTCCCCTGCCGTCAGGGTTAGGTATGATACACTGTGCAGGTAGTTGTACCAACCGCAGCACCTTTTCCATTTTTGCCCTCGCCTACGTTGCCACCTGTCGGTGACCCCTTGAGCATATAAAAGGAGGCCCATGCGCAACGTAGGGGGGAGGAAGAAAAAGAGTAGAACACTCACGCTCGGTCTCGTTAGCTGCTGGTGTGTACTGTAGCACTCAGCGCTCCCGAGCAAGAACTCAATACAATCCACAAAGCAGCAGTAGGAGTATTATCTCTCCGGAGAGCTCCGAAGCTGGGTAAACCCGCTCGTGTGCCTCGCCTCGATCTGCTCTTCGTGCGACCTCCGCCCCCCGCCGAACTGAAAAGGGGCTCCGTCCCCATAGGTGTTCGTGGAGTCAGCTTCCCCGACACCGCCGCCGCGCCGGAATTGGTGGGAACGCCACCCTCGAAATCCTAGTTGTGGGAAGGGGTTGGGGATGAGCTACCGGGGACGCAAGAGGCGGATCTGGCCGGAGGGGAGGGAAGAGCGGAGGCAGGGGAGCTCGGATCTGGGCTGCACACCGGCGAGGCCCGCCGGAACACGCTGGAACAAGAGGCGTAGGTGGCGGCAGCAAGGGTTTCGGGGGAGGGATTGTGGGTGCGTGAGGGAACGAGGACAGAGAAAGAAAGGAGGCAGAGAAAGAAAGGAGGCGGGGGGTGGATGGAAAACGTCCACGAGTAGAGCTAGGGTTTCGGCTTAGGTGGGCTTGGGGTTGGTGTGGTGGGCCGAGGAGTGCCGTTCGATCCGCGAGCATCCGACGGTGTTCCGGGCACGATCCGCGTGAGACGTCCACGGACCAATCAAAATGAAGTACCACGTTATGACCATTTAAATTGGTCGTAGTTGACTAAAAATAGCATGTTAAAATCATATCAGCTATTTTATGACCTGAGAAAATTCAAAAAGAAAATGAAAAACATTCTCATTGTGTCACCAAATGTGAATAAGTTTTCAGGAAAAGTACCAAACATGAAATAAGATAAATATCTTTAAAAATATGTCATGAGAAATGAGTTTTTTGTCAAAAAAAAACATTTTCCATTTTTCGAGTGCCCGAAATGAGTTTTTTTTGTGAAGGACCTACCATATATTTTTTGCAAAATTGGACCAAATCAATTTTCTAAAATACTAGGACATATTTAATGCACAATTGACAAAATGGTTGGGTGTCAAAAGCCTTGATCCACCTCTGGTGAAAAAGACAAATCTCCGCCAATTCAGTTGGAAGCGGGTCAAATTTGAACTGCAGGTGCCTCATAGTTTGCTATTTATTTTTTCCAAAAATCATTTATAGGTACATAAGTATCTATTTAATCAGAGAAACACCAAAAAAATTCCAAGATTCAACCACTAGCTAGGAACGGTCATTCCCGCCGTTTTGACCGTATTTTGAAACGGGCATAAAAAATTAAAAAAATCAAAAAATTGGGAAACCTTCGCATTATGTCATTATATGTGGCCAAGTTAGCAGCAAAAATAACAAACTTGTAATACGGCAATTATTTTAAAAAAGTGTTCGCAGAAACGAGCTATCACGTGTGGAGATCAATTGCTTTCAAGCCAAATGATCAATCTTATGGCCACATTCATGGCATAGTTTGTTTAAATCATCTCATATTGTGCACAAGGGTGCATATTGGAATGGGAAAGAATGTTTCCTAAGGAAGTTTTCATTTTCTATCAACGAAAAAACCATTTTCCATTTTTCGAGTGCCCAAAAGGAGGTTTTTTTGTGAAGGACCTCCCAAATAAATGTTGCAAAATTGGACCAAATCATTTTTCTAAAATACTAGGACATATTTAATGCACAATTGACAAAATGGTTGGGTGTCAAAAGCCTTGATCCACCTCTGGTGAAAAAGACAAATTGTCGCCGATTCAGCTGGAAGCGGGTCAAATTTGAACTGCAGGTGCCTCATAGTTTGCTATTTATTTTTTTTCAAAAATCATTTATAGGTACATAAGTATCTATTTAATCAGAGAAACACCAAAAAAATTCCAAGATTCAACCACTAGCTAGGAACGGACATTCCCGCCGTTTTGACCGCATTTTGAAACGGGCATAAAAAATTCAAAAAAAAATCAAAAAAATTGGAAAACCTTCGCATTGCGTCATTATATGTGACCAAGTTGCCAGGAAAAATTATGCACTTGTAATACGGCAAATATTTAAAAAAAGTGTTCTCAGAAACGAGCTATCAAGTGTGAAGATGAATGGCTTTCAACCCAAATGCTCAAACTTATGGCCACATACAAGGCATAGTTTGTTCAAATGATCTCATATTGTGCACAAGGGTGCATATTGGAATGACAAACAATGTTTCTTAAGGAAATTTTCATTTTCTTTGGACGAAAAATTCATTTTCCATTTTTTGAGTGCCCGAAAAGAGATTTTTTTTGTGAAGGGCCTACCATATATTTGTTGCAAAATTGTACCAAGTCAATTTTGTAAAATACTAGGACATATTTAATGCACAATTGACCAAATGGTTGGGTGTCAGAAGTTTTGATCCACCTCTGGTGAAAAAGACAAATTCCCGTCGATTTAGTTGGAAGCGGGTCAAATTTGAACTGCAGCTGCCTCATAGTTTGCTATTTATTTTTTCCAAAAATCATTTCTAGGTACATAAATATCTATTTAATAAGAGAACAACCAAAAAATTCCAATATTCAACCACTAGCTAGGAACAGTCAAGCCCGCCGTTTTGACCGCATTTTGAAACGGGCATAAAAAAATTCAAAAAAAAACAAAAAATTGGAAAACCTTCGCATTGTGTCATTATATGTGAACAAGTTTCCAGGAAAATAATAAAATTGTAATACAGTAATTATTTTAAAAAAGTGTTCTCAGAAATGAGCTATCAAGTGTGAAGATTCATGGCTTTCAAGTCAAATGATCAATCTTATGGCCACATTCATGGCATAGTTTGTTCAAATGATCTCATATTGTGCACAAGGGTGCATATTGAAATGGCAAACAATGTTGCCTAAGGAAGTTTTCATTTTCTTTGGACGAAAAAACCATTTTCCATTTTCCGAGTGCCTGAAATGAGTTTTTTTTGTGAAGGACCTACCATATATTTGTTGCAAAATTGGACCTAATCAATTTTATAAAATACTAGGCCATATTTAACTCACAATTGACAAAATGGTTGGGTGTCAAAAATTTTGATCCACCTCTGGTGAAAAGGACAAATTCCCGTCGATTCAGCTGGAAGCGGGTCAAATTTGAACTGCAGCTGCGTCATAGTTTGCTCTTTATTTTTTTCAAAAATCATTTCTAGGTAAATAAGTATCTATTTAATCAGAAATACATGGTTTGATGGAGAGACATCGAGGTTTGGATGGTGGTCGAGGGCCCCAACTCTAGAGCGCGTAAGCTCGCATGCCCGCCGCGTGGTCACCGCGTGACCATGGCGTTGGCATGTGTTCTAGGCGGCCTAGGCATGTCTAGTGGGTTGGGCACTCCCCAGGTAGGTGCTAGGAAGAAAATCACAACATAAGATTCTCACGAGGAGACCGATCGATGCTTAAACATGAATAAGCAGCCAAGTGTTTGATTAGCGGTACGGGAAATGTACATGGCTAATGGGCGTGAGTTTTGGCTGAGGATGATCAGTTACTAAGAAGACCGTCTTCACAAATTTTTAGCTCAAAAGGAGGAGCCTAGGTGATACTTGCTTTGCAAACCACCACACTGGACATAAATACGAATGTTGAAGCTCGGCTCAAAATAATGAATGGATTGAGCTGGCTGTCGGTGTACTAAAGTAGGGGTACCTTAGTACCCCGAACTTGTGCACGGGCAGTAGTAGCCTCCCGCGGCAAGGCCTGCCAGGGGAGCGACAAGAGTCTCCACGGCCCTTCCCGGGCCGGACGAAGGCCAAGTGATCGAGCCTAGAAGACCAAGCCCCGGCAAGAGGAGCTTGTCGGGTCGAGAAGGCAAGGTCCGGCAAGAGGAGCTTGCCGGGCCAAGGCGACAAGGCCCCGACAAGAGGAGCTTGCCGGGACGACTAAGCCGAAGCACCAAGGCCCCGGCGGTAGGAGCTCGCTGGGACGGCCAAGCCAAGGCACCCCAAGAGAAGCCCGCCGCGGCGCGCCGCGCGCCCCGGCAAGGCCTGGCGAGCGGCAACCTCCCAGGTGCGGCAAGGCAACTACCGTGGCAAGCCACTTGCCGCGGCAAACCACCACATCAGGCCCGCGCTCCAGCTCACCTGCCCACGCGTCGCTCTGGGGCTTCCCCGGAGACACGTGGCGGGGCGCCGTGCAACCTGAGACGCACGGTGGCATGCGACGTTGGCAGAATCACCCCCGTGGCGAGCGGAGGCGCTCCTAACGGTCCGCCTCGGCACTGTTCAGGCGATCCAGACGGGCATTTAATGCCTTTGTCCCCCGCCGTCAGAGTTAGGTGCGATAGCACTGTGCGGCCACTATTCACACAATCCCTTGCCATTTTTACCCTCACCTGCGTCGCTCCCTGTGGGAAACCCCTTGGCATATAAAAGGAGGCCCATGCGCACGTAGAGAGGGGATCGGACCCAATAGGCCCTCGCCTACGTCCAGCTCCAACTTACTGTAGCTTCTTGCGCTCCAAAGCAAGAACCCGAATCAACCAGACATGCAGCAGTAGGGTTTTACGCATCCATGCGGCCCGAAGCTTGGTAAAATCGTTGTGTGTGTGTGTCGCCTCGATCTGCTCTTTGTGCATCCTCCGCCCCCGCCGAACCGACAAGGGGCTCCGTCCCCATAGGTGCTCGTGGAGGCCGATATCCCCCGACATCTTTGGCGCGCCAGGTAGGGGGTGCGTCGAGGTTGTGTGAATCAGATCCGGCGTCCGCGCGAGCCAGACTCTCATCGTTTGCGCCGGCATGGCGCCGAAGAAGAAAGCTCCGGAGGTGACCGGCCCATCAGCGTCGAACCCACCGCCCATGGAGCAGATGGGTGGTGGGGAGGACGCCGGCGGAGGAACGGGCACCGTCGAGCCAGTTCTTGCCCCTGCGGCGTCCGAGCTCGCCCCGCGCCCCGCTCAGGAGGCGCGAAACCAGCAGCGTCATGGTACCCATGGTACCATACGCTCGCTGGACCCGGGCCACGCTGGTGGATCCCAGGGCGCTCAGGACCGGCATGCGATCCAGCATGCCGGGACGAGCGTCGCGCGGCTGCCTGGACCGGGTGCTGCTCCTTCTAACGTGGTTAGGAGTTCGAGCACATCCCGCTCCTCGCGCCGCTCGCCGCCTCTGCCCGCCACCCCAGCGGAAGCTCTCGCGCGAGCTCAGCTGCTCCTAGACTACCCTCCAACGGCGGACAAGCTCGACGGCTGGAGGGCAACCATCCAGAGCCTCATCGGTTTCGCCAACGGTGACACTCCGCGGCAGCACAGCGCGTCGCAGCCGCGGCCAGTCACCCAGGCGAGAACCGATGGCGCCAAGCATGGCGGGGGTGCGACCACCGTGCACTCCCCGCCCCAGAAGCCACGGTCGCCGACTCGTCAGGCTCACCTCGACGACGATTCTACCGCGTCGTCGAACCCGCGAACTCGCCGCGACCAACGCCAAGTCCTTCACGAACGAAGGGAAGAAGACGCTCGAACCCGCATCGAGCGCAGAAGAGAGGCGCGGCGTCAATCAGACCAGCTCGTTGGGCCCACTGGAGACATGCACGCGCCGGGGGAACCAGGCGAACTGCCGTATTCGGTAGGTTGCCCTGCGTTCACCCGCGAGCTGCGGCAAGTCCAGTGGCCCAGCACAAAGAACTTCAAGCCCGACGTGCCCGAGAAGTACGACGGCAAGTCGCATCCGTCTGAGTTCCTCAGCATCTACACCATTGCGGTGCAGGCTGCCGGGGGACGGGACGATAAGATCCTTGCCAACTACTTCCCGCTGGTACTCAAGCCCAACGTCAGATCCTGGCTCATGCACTTGCCGGAAGGCTCCATCTCCTCCTGGCCAGATCTATGCCATCAGTTCGTGGGCGCCTTCACGGGCGGCCACAAACCCCATGGCCAGGCGAGCGACCTTCATCTGCTTGTTCAGAAGGAGGGGGAGCCTTTGCGCAAGTTCATCCAGAGGTTCAGCCGTGTGCACTACAACATCCCAGACGTCCACCCCGCCGCGGTGATCAGCGCGTTCCACCAGAACATGCGTAACCGCAGGATGCGGGAGGAGATGGCGATGTGCAAAATCAAGGAGGTCAGCGAGCTTTACGCCCTGGCCGACAAGTGTGCACGCGCTGAGGAGGGGAGGCGGCTCCCCGGAGAAAGTGTTGGAGAAGGAGACTCTGACAGTGAAGGTACCGCCCCGGCAAGGAGAGGCCGGCGGCGGAACGGCAAGAAGAAGAAAAACCCAGAGGTACTGGTTGTCGAGAAGTCCGGCAGCGAGGGCTCCGCCAAGAAAGCCCAGGCGGGAGGCCCCGGCAAGGAGGTTGCCGGGTGCGCCAACTGCCGGGCGGTGGCGGCTGCCGATAAGCGGGACGGTACCGACAAGAATTACTGCAAGATCCACCGCACCAGGGGCCACGACCTCCAGAGTTGCAAGCAAGTCGAGCGACTCGTCGACCTGCAAAAGGCTGAGTACGCACGACGCGACAAGGAGAGGGCCCAAGCAGGTGGCGGGGGATCCGGCACGAAGCGTCCCGGCCCGGGGGAGCGTCGCGGCAAGGACAAGCAGCGGCAAGCAGACAGACCTCCCCGGGGCTGCGACAAGAGCGAAGACGAAGACGACGACGAAGACATGGAAGACCCCGAGACCAGCGAGCAGGAGTTTCAGAAAGCCACTGAGGTCTTGTGTGTGGATGGCGGTGCCTCCCTGCACGCTTCCCACCACCAGCTTAAACGATGGGTGCGAGAGGTCAATGCAGTGGAGCCACCCGTCGAGTCACGCAGACCCCTGAGATGGTCCAGCACTCCTATCATCTTCGACATTGAGGACCACCCTGATCGCACAACCGCGGTCGGGTGCTTGCCAATGTTGGTTTCCCCAACGATCCGCAACCTCAAGGTCACTAAGATGCTAGTTGACGGCGGGGCCGGCTTGAATCTGATCTCCTCTGCTGTTCTCCGGAGACTCCAAGTTCCCGACAGCGAGCTCGAAGAAACCGGCACATTCCAAGGAATCAACCCGGGAAGGAGCAAGCCGAAGGGAAAGATCACGCTGCCGGTAACATTTGGCAGCGAGCTGAATTTCAGAACTGAGAAGGTCACCTTTGACGTCGCCGACCTTCCGTTGCCTTACAACGGGATCCTCGGCCGACCAGCACTCGCCAAGTTCATGGCGGCCTCTCACTATGCGTATAACATGCTCAAGATGCCCGGCCCGATAAGCGTCATTTCTGTCCCCGGCGACAAGAAGGATGCCCTTATCTGCGCCGACCAATTATACCGGGACGCAACAGCGGCAACGGCCCGCGGTCCGCTCGCCGCTGGAGCTTCCGGGGGAAAGAAGAAGTCCGGCAAGTGCTCTGGCGCCCACTCCGGCAAGCGTGCCTCTTCGGAGTGCTACGCTGCCGCCGAGGACATGCCATTGAGCCCCGCCGGCAAGAAGACCAAGCCCGGCGAACGCTCTGGCGCCCACTCCGGCAAGCGCGTCTCTTCGGAGTGCTGCGCTGCCGTCGAGGACGTGCTATCGAGCCCCGCCGGCAAGAAGGCCAAGCCCGGCGAATGCTCTGGTGCCCACTCCGGCAAGCGCGCCTCTTCGGAGTGCTGCGCTGCCGTCGAGGACGTGCCATCGAGCCCCGCTGGCGAACACGAGAAGACGACGGCTGCTCCACCCGCGACCAAGAAGGTGCCCGCCAAGGAGGACGGCATTGGTGGTACCTTCACCATCAGTGCCACTCTCGGCCCCAAATAGGAAGGCGCGCTCGTTGCTTTCCTGCGGGCGAATGTTGATGTGTTTGCCTGGCAACCATCTGACATCCCCGGCGTTCCCAGGGAAGTGATTGAGCACCACCTTGCCGTCTTTCCTCATGCGCGGCCCGTCAAGCAAAAGGTCAGGAAACAAGCGGTGGAGCGCCAAGAGTTTATCGCGGAGGAAATCAAGAAGTTGGAAGCGGCAGGCCTCGTCAGAGGCGTGCTCCATCCGACGTGGTTGGCCAATCCTGTCGTCGTGCGCAAGGCAAACGGGAAGTGGAGGCTTTGCATCGATTTCACCGATGTCAACAGAGCTTGCCCTAAAGATCCATTTCCCCTGCCGCGCATCGACCAGATTGTTGACTCCACGGCCGGATGCGACCTGCTTTCATTCCTTGACGCCTACTCCGGGTACCACCAGGTCTTCATGGCCGAAGAAGACGAAGAGAAGACTGCGTTCATCACTCCGTGCGACACGTACTGTTTTGTGCGGATGCCTTTTGGACTGAAGAACGCGGGCTCGACATTTGCGAGGGTTGTCCACACTGCTTTTGAGCCACAGATCCACAGAAATGTGGAGGCCTACATGGACGACATTGTGGTCAAGAGCAGAAACAAGGCAACCTTGGTACAAGACTTGGAAGAGACCTTTGCAAACTTGCGCAAGATCAGCCTCAAGCTCAACCCCGAGAAGTGCGTGTTCGGAGTTCCCTCCGGCAAGCTTCTCGGGTTCTTCGTGTCTCAGCGTGGGATCGAAGCCAACCCCGACAAGATCAAGGCCATCGAGCAGATTGAAGCACCAACGCGTGTCAAGGACGTGCGAAGACTTGCCGGGTGCGTGGCGGCTCTCAGCAGATTTATTTCCAGGTCCGCGGAACGCGCCCTGCCGTTTTTCAAAATCTTGAAAAAGGCAGGTCTAGTAAAATGGACTCCGGAAGCGGAGGCTGCGCTGCAAGACTTGAAGAAATACCTGTCCTCCGCCCCTATACTTGTCGCGCCTAGACCACAAGAGAAGTTGCTGCTCTACCTAGCGGCAACCAATCAAGTGGCTAGTGCTGCGTTAGTTGCGGAGAGGGAAGTTGATGACGAGCCAGCAGCCACGGCAAGCGCGTCCGACGGCAAGCAGGGGGCTTCCCCGACAAGCTCTGGCCCCGGCAAAGGCGGATCAGTGCAAGCGCAAGGGGAAGTGCAGAGGAAGAGGATGGTGCAGCGCCCAGTTTACTTCGTCAGTTCCCTCCTACAGGGGGCTAGGTCGAGGTACTCTGGTGTGCAGAAATTGCTCTTCGGCCTCCTCATGGCCTCGAGGAAGCTGCGCCATTACTTCCAAGCACACGAGATCACCGTGGTCACTCGCTTTCCGCTTAAGAGGATACTGCAGAATCCCGAAGCAACAGGCAGGATTGTCGAGTGGGCACTAGAACTGTCAAGCTTTGGCCTCGAATTCGAGAGCACATCGACCATCCAGAGCAGAGCATTGGCAGAATTCATAGCAGAGTGGACGCCGACACCGGACGAAGAAATTCCCGAGACGAGCATCCCCGGCAAGGAAGCAACCAAAGAGTGGCTGATGTACTTTGATGGTGCCTTTTCGCTGGAAGGCGCCGGTGCCGGCGTGCTGCTCATCGCGCCCACCGGAGAGCACCTCAAGTACGTCGTCTAGATGCACTTTCCCAAGGAGCGAGCAACCAACAATACGGCAGAGTATGAAGGTTTGCTCGCCGGTCTCAGGATCGCGGCGGAACTTGGGATCAAGAAGCTCATTGTCAGGGGTGACTCGCAGCTCGTCGTCCGCCAAGTGAACAAGGATTACCAGTGCCCGTTGATGGAAGCTTACGTTGATGGAGTGAGGAAGCTGGAAGAGCGCTTTGACGGCCTGCAAATGGAATACGTTCCAAGAGCAGATAACAACATCGCCGACGGCCTGTCCAAATGCGCCGCACTAAAGCTACCTGTGGAACCAGGGACTTTTGTGCTCAAGCTGACTCAACCATCCGTGACACCATCGACTGGGCCAAGCAAGAAGAGGAAATCGGTCTCCAGCGACTACCTTCCGGCAGAGCTTCCTGAAGTCGCCGCTAAGGGAGTCCCCGGGATCGACGCCAAGAGTGCTGAGGAGCTGCCCGCTCCGGCAAGCCCCAGGGTTTGTCCCGACGAAGCAGGCGCTCCCGGCAAGCCACGCCCCGGCAAGCCTGCCGGGGAACGTCAAGCTCCGGCTGAGCCCCAAGACCTCGCCGTGGAAGCTGATGTTCCCGCAGCCGCCGACATGCCTCTAGTCCTCGTCGTCGAGCCACAGGCTCCGACGTGGGCACAGCAGATCGTCCGTTTCCTCCAGACAGGAGAGCTTCCCGAAGAACAAGAAGAAGCTGAAAGAGTAGCCCGGCAGTCCAGTATGTACCAGTTCGTCGACAGTGCACTGTACAGAAGAGGACGCAATGGGGTGAAATTGAAGTGCATCCACCGGGAAGACGGACAGAAGCTGTTGGCGGAGATACATGGAGGCATATGTGGGCACCACATTGGCGCCAGAGCACTTGCCGGAAAGGCGTTCCGGCAGGGCTTCTTCTGGCCCACAGCCCTCCCGGATGCAACTGCACAAGTAACCAAGTGTGAAGCGTGCCAGTTCCATTCCAAGAAGATACACCAGCCAGCTCAAGCTCTCCAGACGATCCCTTTATCCTGGCCCTTCTCGGTCTGGGGGCTCGATATCCTCGGCCCCTTCCCCCGATCCGTCGGGGGCTTTGAGTACTTGTTCGTTGCCATCGACAAGTTCACAAAGTGGCCAGAAGTGGAACCAGTGAGGAAGGTGACCGCCCAGTCCGCGATCAAATTCTTCAGGTCGATTGTTTGCCGCTTCGGGATCCCCAACAGGATCATCACCGACAACGGTACGCAGTTCACAAGCCACGCCTTCATGCAGTACACCCAAGATCTCGGCACCAAGGTCTGCTTCGCTTCTGTTGCTCATCCCCGGAGCAACGGTCAAGCGGAAAGGGCCAACGCCGAGGTACTGTGCGGGCTCAAGACCAGAAGTTTTGACAAGCTGCTCAAGCGCGGACGGAACTGGATCGAGGAGCTGCCGGCGGTTCTTTGGTCGGTCAGAACGACGCCAAATCGAGCCACCGGCCAGACACCATTTGCTCTAATCTATGGAGCAGAAGCAGTTACCCCCACGGAACTCGTATACGGGTCACCTCGAGTGCTCGCTTATGATGAGCTTGAGCAAGAGCGGTTGCGTGAAGATGACGCACTGCTCCTCGAGGAAGATCGTCTCCAGGCCGCTGTGCGATCTGCTCGTTACCAGCAAGCTCTGCGTCGCTATGACAGCCGCAAAGTTAAGGCTAGGAGCCTTGAGGAAGGCGACCTTGTTCTTCGGCGCGTTCAGTCGGCCAAGATACACAACAAGTTGACGCCAAAGTGGGAAGGCCCTTACCGGGTGAAACGAGTCACGAGGCCCGGCGCCGTCCGCCTCGAGACCGAAGATGGTACTCCGGTGAGCAATTCCTGGAACATTGAGCATCTTCGCAAGTTTTACCTGTAAGGCGCGGTTGTCGGACCCCGTCCGGCAACCAACTCTTTGTACAAAAGTCTTGCCGCAGACGCATGTAATCCTTTGTACAAAGCCAGGCGCAGACCCTGGCCGCAATTACGCGCTGGGCCCCCCCAAGTTTTAGCATGCATGCTGAGTCGAGTCTCGTCCTTGGCTAGGGTTGATAGTGCCTAACAGTCGCTAACCCCTAACTTAGAGGTCGAGTCCGCGTCTTTTTCCCGTCCTTTCCCTTTGGCTCGCGGGAACTGCCTACCCTTGCCGAGCCGCTCAAGGACGAAGAAAGGGAGAAGGACGAGCCAGCACCCGCCTCCCGACAAGCCAGAGTTGCCGGGGGCTGCCACCTCAGATAAGTCTTTACATCCCTTATCATGCATTCTCTCGTGAGTTGTGGAATGTGAAAACCTTGCTTCCTCCTAAAAAGCTGCCGTGCTCTCTTAAGCGGCAAACCCCGGAGCACGTTCCCGGGGCCCGCTTCGGATAGTAGCCGCGGCGGCAAGGGGAGGAAGCGAGGGGCCAGAACCCGCCTTCTCCCTGCCTCCGCCTAGAGCGGGAGGAGGGCCAAGGGGCGCGGGGGACGGCAGGGTCCGTTGCCGGGCGGGGAAGTGTCTATCTTAACGGTGCAAAGGGTCCGCCCCTTGCCGCGGGATGTACCCGCAAGACAAATGATCCGGCAAACAACCCCTTTTCATTAAAAACATTCCACTCAGGTACAGTTCAGAGAGAATGAAAAACATGAAAGATGGGATTACAAGATTTTAATGCAACTAAGGCCCGAGGGCTTACAAGATAAAAAGAGATAAGGTGCCCGTAATCCCTTTCTTGTCTCTCTCCTCAGGAGGTACGGCAAGGAGGCGAGAAGGGCAAAAGGGGTGCCTAGACGAGCTACGGGTGGCAGAAGACGCCAAGAGAGCGTCCGAGGCCCCACCCCGGAGCTCCGGAGGCCAGAAGAAGACGGCGACGCCGGAAGCGGAGCTCGAGAAGGAGGCGGCGAGACGTCAACACGCTGTCGAGGGCATCTAGCCCTCGTACTCCGAGTTGACGGCCTTGCCGCCAGCCTCTTCCGCAGCCTCACCACTCTGGCCGAGAAGACGAAGCCCCGGCAAGAGGAGCTTGCCGGGCCGGAGAGAAGACCCCGGTGGTCGTCGCCGCGAGCAGGGGTGGTGACGGCGTCTGGGGTGAGGTTGGAAGACGAGGCAGCGGCCTTGCCGCCCGTCCTCTTCCTCTTCCGCATCCTCCCTACGCCAGCCGCCCAAGAAGACGACCCCGGGGAGTTCACGGCGCCAGCGACGCGGACGATGGGGGCCGCCGGTGCCACGCGGAGCTGCGACTAGCGCCTAGTCGTGCCCGTCACCCCGGCAACCGCCCGCCCTTGTCGTCACTGTCGCTCCCCTCCTCGTCACTCTCGCTCGAGGAGGAGCCTTCGCTGTTGGAGGAGCTATCCACGCAGCACCGGGCCCGGGTGCCGAGGTCCCCGAAGACCTTGACGGAGAGCAGATCGCCCTCCATCAGCTTGAAATGGAGGGTGAACCCCGTCGTCAAGCTGTGGATCCGGGCGAACGACTTCCACCCTCGGCCCAGACACATCACGCCGGGGGCTCGGGATTCGACGTGGACTCGCGTACCACTGATCCCGCAGCCCCTCATGCGCAGCCTCAGCGTCTCGTGTTGTTCCGCCTCCAAGACGTCCGCGAAGGGGGCCGGGAGGCGGAGGCGACGGCGAGGCGCCCGGCGCAGCCTGATGATAAACTCGCAGGGGTCGTCCCCGAGATGAACCGCCGGGGGAAACGGAGCCGCCGGCGGAGGCGAGGCCGGCGCGACGTCCTGCCCGCCTCGAGCGCCTCGGCCCCGTCCACGGCCTCGTCCGCGACCTCGCCCCCTCCCCCTTCCCCTTACGGTTGGCTCCGCCGCCGCGCGTGCAAGGGGAGGAGGGGCTCGCTGCCTGGCGGCAACCCTTGCCGCCACCGAAGAAGGACCAGGGTTCCCTTCCTCCATGACAGCTGGGGAGAGGGGACCAGGGATCTAAGAGAAGGAAGAAGGAAGGAGTGCGGACCCTCGTCATCCCCTTCCGCTCCTTATAAAGGGGCGGAGTGGGGGATCGGCCGCCCCGCTCAACCAATCAAAGCAGAGGAAGGGCAGGCGACGGGGCCGACCCTCTACTTCGACCCGCGTCGGCCCGGCTTCCTGCCTCCACCACCGCGCCCCCAAGCGCGTGGAGGACGCGTGGCGAGCGAGCAGGGCCGAGGCGACTGATGAGGCAACCTCTCTCCCCCCCCCCCACTCGAAAGTGGGGGCGGACGTTTCGCTTCTCCAAATAAAAGAGATCGTGCCCGACATGACGCATGCCTGCGGGCCTCAAGCCCCGCGCACGCCACCCACGTCACGCACGCCTCGCCCCCCCCCCCCACACACGGTAAGCGCGCGCCACTTGGGGAGGGCGCGACGAGCATGGAGTTAAGGAGCAGCGCAACCCAGGCCACGCGTGCCCGTGCACTGTTAGGGCCTGGCCCAACAATGCTCGGCACCGTGTATGGCCCAGACCCGGGGGCTCCTGTCGGTGTACTAAAGTAGGGGTACCTTAGTACCCCGAACTTGTGCACGGGCAGTAGTAGCCTCCCGCGGCAAGGCCTGCCAGGGGAGCGACAAGAGTCTCCACGGCCCTTTCCGGGCCGGACGAAGGCCAAGTGATCGAGCCTAGAAGACCAAGCCCCGGCAAGAGGAGCTTGCCGGGACGAGAAGGCAAGGTCCGGCAAGAGGAGCTTGTCGGGCCAAGGCGACAAGGCCCCGGCAAGAGGAGCTTGCCGGGACGACTAAGCCGAAGCACCAAGGCCCTGGCGGGAGGAGCTCGCCGGGACGGCCAAGCCAAGGCACCCCAAGAGAAGCCCGCCGCGGCGCGCTGCGCGCCCCGGCAAGGCCTGGCGAGCGGCAAGCTCCCAGGTGCGGCAAGGCAACTACCGCGGCAAGCCACTTGCCGCGGCAAACCACCACATCAGGCCCGCGCTCCAGCTCACCTGCCCACGCGTCGCTCTGGGGCTTCCCCGGAGACACGTGGCGGGGCGCCGCGCAACCTGAGACGCGCGGTGGCATGCGACGTTGGCAGAATCACCCCCGTGGCAAGCGGAGGCGCTCCTAACGGTCCGCCTTGGCACTGTTCAGGCGATCCAGACGGGCATTTAATGCCTTTGTCCCCCGCCGTCAGAGTTAGGTGCGATAGCACTGTGCGGCCACTATTCACACATTGCCATTTTTACCCTCACCTGCGTCGCTCCCTGTGGGAAACCCCTTGGCATATAAAAGGAGGCCCATGCGCACGTAGAGAGGGGATCGGACCCAATAGGCCCTCGCCTACGTCCAGCTCCAACTTACTGTAGCTTCTTGCACTCCAAAGCAAGAACCCGAATCAACCAGACATGCAGCGGTAGGGTTTTACGCATCCATGCGGCCCGAAGCTGGGTAAAATCATTGTGTGTGTGTGTCGCCTCGATCCGCTCTTTGTGCATCCTCCGCCCCCGCCGAACCGACAAGGGGCTCCGTCCCCATAGGTGCTCGTGGAGGCCAATATCCCCCGACACTGACATTTGGTGGAGGATGGTTATTTGGGCATAGGAAAGCACTGTAGAAAATGGATACTATTTGGACATGCCAAAGTGGTACTTCCTTCACAAACTGTTACTCTGAACAGAATAGGAAAATGAATATTTTTGAATTATTTTTGATTAGGCAAGGAAGGTTTTTACATATTTGACGAAGATATGACCCAAAGAATTTATGAGATTTTTTTGGGAATTTTGGGAATGACAGAAATATAGGTTGCTTCGCAACCTAGGGCAAAAACTGCCACATGGACATGACACATAGGCAAAACTGATGAGGTGGCGCCTAGTCATAGCAACCCACCACAATTTACAAGGCTATGACCATCTATATTGGTCGTTAACAACTAGAAATAAGGCAGCGGAGTAGCACTATTTGCTTTATGACCATTTTGTGTAAGGAAATTATGACCTTTCTAACCAAAATGGTTGCAATGGTTTAGGGTTTGGAGCCCCCCGAATAGCTTTTGACCAATTGGTCTGAAATGGTCATAGATCTATGACCAATTCTTCCAGGGTCACTGACAGAAGGTCATAAGTTGACATATTTCTTGTAGTGCATGTAACAATCATAACATAGGGTGACACAGAACTAGCTCCAATTCATCAATATAATGTAGGCATGTATTCCGAATATAGTCATACGTGCTTATGGAAAAGAACTTGCATGACATCTTTTGTCCTACCCTCCCATGGCAGCGGGGTCCTAATGGAAACTAAGGGATATTAAGGCCTCCTTTTAATAGAGTACCGGACCAAAGCATTAACACATAGTGAATACATGAACTCCTCAAACTATGATCATCACCGGGAGTGGTACCGATTATTGTCACTTCGGGGTTGCCGGATCATAACACATAGTAGGTGACTATAGACTTGCAAGATAGGATCAAGAACTCACATATATTCATGAAAACATAATAGGTTCAGATCTGAAATCATGGTACTCGAGCCCTAGTGACAAGCATTAAGCATAGCAAAGTCATAGCAACATCAATCTCAGAACATAGTGGATACTAGGGATCAAACCCTAACAAAACTAACTTGATTACATGATAGATCTCATCCAACCCATCACCGTCCAGCAAGCCTAGAATGGAATTACTCACGCACGACGGTGAGCAACATGAAATTGGTGATGGAGGATGGTTGATGATGACGATGGCGATGAATCCCCCTCTCCGGAGCCCCGAACGGACTCCAGATCAGCCCTCTCGAGAGGTTTTAGGGCTTGGCGGCGGCTCCGTATCGTAAAACGCGATGAATTCTTCTCCTTTATTTTTTTCTCCCTGAAAGCAAATATATAGAGTTGGAGTTGAGGTCGGAGGAGCTCCAGGGGGCCCACGAGGTAGGGGGCACGCCCCCACCCTCGTGGACAGGGTGTGGGCCCCCTGGTCTTCATCTTTTGCAAGGATTTTTTATTATTTTCAAATAGACATTCTGTGAAGTTTCAAGTCATTCCGAGAACTTTTGTTCCTGCACATAAATAACACCATGGAAAGTCTGCTGAAAAAAGCGTCAGTCCGGGTCAGTTTCATTCAAATCATACAAGTTAGAGTCCAAAACAAGGGCAAAAGTGTTTGGAAAAGTAGATACGACGGGGACGTATCAACTCCCCCAAGCTTAAACCTTTGCTTGTCCTCAAGCAATTCAGTTGATAAACTGAAAGTGATAAAGAAAAACTTTTACAAACTCGGTTTGCTCTTGTTGTTGTAAATATGTAAAGCCAGCATTCATGTTTTCAGCAAAGATTATGAATAACTGTAGGATCGAAAGTATGTCTAGAGGGGGGGTGATTAGACTACTTGACCAAATAAAAATCTAGCCTTTTCACAATTTTAGTTCTTGGCAGATTTTAGCTATCTAAGCACAAGTCAAGCAATCTCCACACAATTCAAGCAAGCATGCAAAAGAGTATATGAGCAGCGGAAAGTAAAGCATGCAACTTGCAAGAATGTAAAGGGAAGGGTTTGGAGGATTCAAACGCAATTGGAGACACGGATGTTTTTGTCGTGGTTCCGATAGGTGGTGCTATCGTACATCCACGTTGATGGAGACTTCAACCCACGGAGGGTAACGGTTGCGCGAGTCCATGGAGGGCTCCACCCACGAAGGGTCCACGAAGAAGCAACCTTGTCTATTCCATCATGGTCGTCGCCCACGAAGGACTTGCCTCACTAGCGGTAGATCTTCACGAATTAGGCGATCTCCTTGCCCTTACAAACTCCTTGGTTCAACTCCACAATCTTGTCGGAGGCTCCCAAGTGACACCTAGCCAATCTAGGAGACACCACTCTCCAAGAAGTAACAAATGGTGTGTTGATGATGAACTCCTTGCTCTTGTGCTTCAAATGATAGTCTCCCCAACACTCAACTCTCTCTCACAGGATTTGGATTTGGTGGAAAGAAGATTTGAGTGGAAAGCAACTTTGGGAAGGCTAGAGATCAAGATTCATATGGTTGGAATGGAATATCTTGACCTAAACACAAGTGTAGGTGGTTCTCTCTCAGAAAATGTGTATTGGAAGTGTAGGTATGTTCTGATGGCTCTCTCCACGAATGAAGAGTGGGTGGAGGGGTATATATAGCCTCCACACAAAATCTAACCGTTACACACAATTTGCCAAACTCGGTGGGACCGAATGGTTAAACTCGGTCGGACCGATTCAGCAAACCTAGTGACCGTTAGGATTTTCGGTGGGACTGAGATGCAACTCGGTAGGAACGATATGGTTAGGGCTAGGGCATAACGTAATCTCGGTGTGACCGATTACACAAACTCGGTGGGACCGATTTTGGTAATAAGCTAACCAGAGATTTGGTCAGGTAAACTCGGTGGGACCGATTCGCTCATCTCGGTGAGACCGAAATGTTACAAAAGGGAAACAGAGAGTTTACATTCTCGGTGGGACCAATCGCTCATCTCGGTAAGACCGAAACGTTACGAAGGGAAACAGAGAGATTACAATCCCATCTCAGTGAGACCGTGATCCCTATCGGTGAGACCGATTTGCCTAGGGTTTGTGGCAGTGGCTATGACATTTGAAACTCAGTGGCGCCGGATAGAAAGAATCGGTGGGGCCGAGTTTGACTTTTGGTTTAGGTCATATGTGGATGTGGGAAGGTAGTTGAGGATTTTGGAGCATATCACTAAGCACTTTGAGCAAGCAAGCCATTAAGCAACACCTCATCCCTCCTTGATAGTATTGGATTTTCCTATAGACTCAATGTGATCTTGGATCACTAAAATATAAAATGTAGAGTCTTGAGCTTCAAGCTTGAGCCAAACTTTTTGTCCTTAGAATTTTGAGGGATCCACTTTCCTCATCCATACCATGCGATTCATTGAGCTTTTCCTGAAATATTAATCTTGGAATAATGTTAGCTCAATGAGCTATATGTTGTTAGGAATTACCAAAACCACCCAGGGATAGTTGCACTTTCAATCTCCCCCTTTTTGGTAATTGATGACAAGTATAGATCAAAGCTTCAACAAATGATAATAAGAGTGAAATATATTGTCGCTTTGAGAAGTATGTGAAAAGCAAGAGCTCCCCCTAAATTTGTGCATATCTTAAGATTTGCTTTGGACTGCAAATGCACAATGAGTTAGGATCATGGGTTACTCTTCCATGTCACATACATCTTGGTGGAGCGCTCAAAATGATAAGAATTAAATACATGCACTCATCACCAAGCAAAGTGAATGATCAAATAGGGATAAAATGATAGTATCATCCAACAAGCAATAATGTAGTATATGATCAAACACACATGATCATTCAAGTATCACAAACAAGCAAATAAAGTTCAACCACCAAAGCAAGAGAGAATAAAAAGCAACGCTCTCTCTCGAAGCCTATGATCTATACATTTTTCTCCCCCTTTGGCAACAAGTTACCAAAAAGTTCATAGAAAATGCGTAGCACTAAAACGTCTCTCAAGCTTGGTCTTCAGGTGGTGGTGTCCGGATAACTCCAAGAACGAAAGCTTCAGTCAAAGTAGATGGAGCTGCTGGGGTAGGTGCTGGAGCTGGTGGCATTGAAGTTGTAGCTGGTGCAGATGAAGTGGCTCTAGTGTCTGGTATTGGTACTGCAGTTGACCTCTGAGCTCTAGGCACTCTGGCAAATGCCTCAGTTGTTGTCTTTCCCTTCCTCTCCTGCATGTCATCTTGAAGTTGCTCCACAACAGACTGGATCTCAGTTACCTTCACATCCATGTCATAGAACTTCTACTCCATGATTCTTTCCAAGCTCTCCTGGTTTCGAGTCAGGGTGGCCAGTCCTTTCTCTATCCTTAGAGTGGATGCAATCAAGTAGCCAAGCTGATCTTGCTTGCTTTTTAGAAGATACTGAGATGCCTCCTCCTGGGTTGGCATCTTTGCTGCTTTTTCTGTCTTTGCCTTCTCTCTCTTGGCTTGTGCTTGTACTGAGGATAGTTCATCTTCATCCATAACCACTTGGTTGTCCTCAAAATCTGGATAGATGGCCAAGTGTTCCTTGTCCAACAAGTATGTGCCAGTACCCATCTTTGAGTTAATCAACTCCTGGATCTGTGGGGCATACCCACGTCTTCTGTTTTGGTCTGCAGCAGTCCTCTTGATAGTTTCAACAATAAGACTCATGACCTTGAACTTATGTGGCACATCAAATATATGTAGCAAATTTATGGAGTGGCCTCTGATCATCCTGTGATCCCCAGACTTGGGTAGAAGAGTATACCTTAGTATCCAATTGATAGTAGGCAGTCCTGACAGCAAATGTTTCACTGACCCAAACTGGTGAGTCTCAAGGTCTGCATCTGGAATTTCCTTGTACATGCTGGCCATGGAGTTGTGATCCTTCTTCTTCTTGGCATAGATATCCAAGTCATCTTCTTGCTCTTCTGGGGCATTGATCAACTGAGTCCATTCTGCAACTATAGACTGGTATCTAGTGCCTTCAGACATCCAGACAATTCTTCCATCTGGGTAGAAGTGAGCTGTGGAGTAGAATTGCATGATAAGTTCATCATTCCACTTAGTGAGCTTTTGAGCCACAAACTCATCTACTCCACAAGCCTTGAAACTGTCATACACACCAGGATAGTGTTCCTCATTCTCCTTCATGTAGGTCCAGTCGACCCACCTCATGTCACACACTATAGGTTTCTTGTCAAGCAGCACTGTCTCATAGAAATCTTGTTGTTCCTTGGTGTGGAACCTGTAATCAACAGCAGTTCTTCTTCTTGTAGCATATGGGTCTGTCTCTCTCCATTTCCTTAGTCCTGAGTCTCTCCTGATCTTCATGTTCTCAGCCATAGGATGAGCATCATTGTGGTCTGGAATTTTTGGCTTCAATTTTCTCAGAACATGCTCTTCATCTCCTTCTTCTTCAGCAACAATCTCAGGCACTAGGGTCTTGTTCTTCTCAGCAGCAGATATGTTTCTAGTATTTCTCTTTGGTGCAGTCTTGGGCTTGGAGGCAGCTTTGGGTGCTTCTTTGGGCTTTGATGAAGTAGCCCCTGTCCTGATAGCATCACCCATAAGCTTCTGGGTCTTAGGTGCTCGTGCAGCAACCTCTTCCTCTTCTTCTTCTTCTTCTTCTTCTTCTTCTTCTTCTTCTTCTTCTTCTTCTTCTTCTTCTTCTTCTTCTTCTTCTTCTTCTTCTTCAGAAGAGTGCTTCTCAAATTCTGCCATTGGATCAACTTTCTTGCACCATCTGCCCCTGTTTCTTTCCTTCTTCTCTTTTGCAGCAGCCCCTTTGGGTTGAGATTCCAAAGATGCTTGAGAGGAGGCTTTGGCTTTAGACATAGGTTGTCTCCCTGCTGACCTCTTGGTCTTCAGACCTGGCTTGGTTGAAGCAGCTGTGCCATATTCCTTCTTAAGCACTTTCTTCTTTGATGTGGCATCATCCTCAGTGGCCACATAGTATTCATCCTCAGACTCTGAAGTTTTCTTCTTCCTTGTTTTGGTGGCAGCTTTGGGCAAGTTGCTGGGAGTGCTCCCGCTTCCATCATCTGAGCTGCTAGAGGGACTAGTGCCCTCACTCATGTGAACTTGCTCCTCTGACTTGTTCTGACTGTCACTCTGATCAGACATGATGCAAACACTGACAGCTAACCCTGTGAATAGATTATAGATGAGGTAGAGTGGATAAGCATCACAAAATACAGAGGTTTTTGCAAAAGAATCAATCAAAAACTTAGTTTTAGTTTTCCTTAGAAAGCATTTCAGATCAACCGATTTGTAAACTCGGTGATACCGAAGCAGCTGTTGGACCCAAAACTAGTGAACTCGGTCAGACCGAGTCACAGTTCAGTGGCACCGAGACTGCTAGGGTTTCACAAAGTCCTGAAGTCGGTCACACCGATTTTCAATTCTCGGTCAGACTGAGAATCTCATGTGCAATGGCCTGAGCCGAATCGGTGGTACCGAGTTCCACAACTCGGATGGTCCGAGATGGTTTCGGCGGAAACCTAACCCTAAATTTTCAATTCAACTCTAATCTACGGAGTGTTTTGACTGGATAAGATCGTTTCAATCGTGGCAATATTCATGGCAAACACAATGTGCTAGGAATCGGATTGAGGATAGCACAGTGATCAAGTTCATACCCTAGTTCGGCGATGAACTTGCTATGGCGGCAACGGCGGGAATGATTTCCGTTGACGACGGCGGAGACCAGTAGCAGGAGGCAACTGGCGACGAGGAGGACGATCTGGAGACCCTGGAGGCAGAGCGGGCTAAGCGCGGGCGAAAAGTCTTCAAAGAAATTTCCAAAAAAAATGCCCGTGGACATATATAGTCCGACCCTGTCGGTGTGACCGAGTGGAACAACTCGGTGGCACCGAGATTCATAACTGCAAGCAGTTACTGAAACTCGGTGTGACCGAAAGGTTCAAATCAGTTGCGCCGAGATTGAAAACCTAGATCGACTTAGTGATCTTGGTATGACCGAAATGGATGAATCGGTCAGACCGAAACGCACAAAGAAGATTTGGAAGTTTGAGTCTATGACGAATCGGGGACTCGAGTGCTCCTCACACAGACTAGTTCGAATCTGACTTGATCAAATTTTGTGATGTAGCATGAATAGAGTTTGAGACGAGAAAAGCATAGATAGCTAGAGAGGGTTTTTAGGCATTCTTGTCCATCCACTTGGCAAAAGAAGAGAAAACCAATCAATCAAAACAACAAGTGGATGTCCTCGAATGAGTAAAATATGCAATCAACATGCTCACACAATAAAATGGCAATTGAAATATGTGGCAAAGCATGCACAACCAATTCTAGCATCTATCAAACAATTTGCGATGACTAGGTCATCTATATATGAGTATATTGACTTAGGAGTCAAATGAGAACATTGGATCATAGGTCATACTCATCGTTTAAGCACAAGTGGGGTTACCACTTTTACATAAAGCATTGTTGTGTTCACACCATTAGAGTTGCTTTAGCTCAATTCTTAGAGTAAAGCTCCCCCTAGATGTGAGATCCCCCCTAAGAGGGATGAACTAACCTTGGGTTTTGTCGATGATGACTTCATGTAGATGTTGAAGATGTGGATGATCAATGTTGATGTAGATCATTTGGAGCTATCCATTGGAGTGAGTTGCACTTTCAATACCTACATGGGTTAATCCCACAAGGAACAAACAAGGATATCCATAGACATAAAGTGATGCACACACAAGATGATGTCTATGAAAGCTTTTAGGTTACCTTGTCCCTTGTCTTACCAACAAGAGGGTTTGTGACTCCTTGAACTAGTGCAAGATGTGGAAGTTGATTGCACTTGTTCTTGCCAAGATGATAAGAGTGAAGTATGTTGGCGGAGTCACCCTCGAGAACTCTCTAGTTCTTCTTCTTCAGGATCCACACCATCTTGATGGTAATCCTCGGTGTTGTAGTTCTACTTGATGAAGTGGAACTTGAAGTAGTCTTGGGAACCCACTTGATCAAGGCCTTAGGAGCTTCTTCAAATGCATCAATTTCCTCTTGAAGCTTGTCCTTGCCTTTTTGCTTGTGGTCTTGTGGTGGAAGATCATCTTGAGCTTGTGTCCCTTTGAAAGAAGTAGGATCATACTTCTCTTGTTGAGGAACAAACTTCATCTTGGGGTATTGATCTTCTTCCCACTCAACTCCATTGGCATTGAACTTTCCTTCAAAACCAACACCTTGATTCTTCCGGTGCCTTCCTTGCTTGCGTACAATTTCCTCGAATTGCTTACTTCCGGCAAGGCTCTTGTAAACACCTTTCTCTATAATTTCCTTCAATAAGCTATTTTTTTGCTCAAGTGTAACTTGGCTAAGAGAATCATTAGTGGAATCAAGAGAACTACTAGAAGCAACAATATTGGATTTAGCATGATTATTGTTACTACTAGAGGAAGAATCTTTCTTGTTCTTGTTACTAGACTTGACTTGAGGCATGTAAGTGGATAAGAGTAAACGCTTGGCAATGTAAGAAGAACTTTTCTTACGAAGATCATCATTGATTGCTTTTAAGAACTCATGCTCTTGCTCAAGGTTAAGCTTTTCAAAGCGTAATTTCTCATGAGTCCTTAAAAGTTCTCGATGATCTCCTAAGATAGTTTCATGAGCTAACTTAAGAGTGTTTAGTTCTTTAGTTAGAGACTAAATCTTCTCCTTATCATTGTCATTCGTTTTATCTTGATTAGCATGATTAATTGACGTTTCATCATAGTATTCATCACTAGAGTTGTCAATAAGTAAATCATCATCACCTAACAAGTCATCTTAATCACTATTGAAATCAACATACTCGGGGTGTGATACCTTTGGGCCTTTAGCCATGAAGCATGTTCCAACTCCTTCATTTGGTGAGTCAAATATGTCGTAGGAGTTGGTTGTCACAAGTGCCAGACCAGCAACACCTTCATCTTGAGTATATTCGGAGTTGGAGTGATAGCTTCTCTCGGAGTGGTTGTCGGAGTCGGAGCCGGATACCCATTCACCAACACGAGCTTGATGTCTTTGTTTTGTGTAGCTCCTTGATGACTTGTCCTTTCTTTCCGAATCCTTGCTTCTCCGTGAGGGTCTTCGTTCATAACGATCATCTCTAGTCCTTCTTTCTCTAGATGGTGATTCTTCTCTTCTACTTCTTCTCTTGGGAGAATCTTCTCTTCTCTTGTAGGGGGCCGTACACTCATTGGAATAGTGTCCGGGCCTTCCACAATTGTAGCAGTTTCACTCTCGGCGAGAAGATCTTTTGTCATTGTAGGACCTTGACTTGGAGCTTCTCTCTTTGCTTCTACTCTTGTAGAACTTGTTGAAGTTCTTCACCATTAAGCTCAATTCTTCATTGAAGGTTTGTTTCTCACTCGATGATGTGGGGGCTTCACTTGAGGCTTTGTAAGCACCACTTGATTTGTTGTGAAGTTCCTCTTTATCCTTGAGTGACATCTCATGAGCAACAATTCTTCCGATGACTTCCGTTGGCTTGAGATCTTTGTAATTTGGCATCATTCGGATCAATGTGCACACGGTATCATATTTTCCATCCAAGGCTCTTAGGGTCTTCTTGATGATGAATCTATCGGTCATCTCTTCACTCCCTAAGCCGGCAATCTCATTTGTGATAAGAGCAAGCATAGAGTACATTTCAGCGACACCTTCACCATCCTTCATTTTGAACTTGTCAAGTTGACTTTGAAGCACATCCAATTTGGATTCCTTGACGGAGTCGGTACCTTCGCGCATATCAATCAAAGTATCCCAAATTTCCTTTGCATTCTCAAGACGGCTGATTTTGTTGAATTCTTCGGGGCACAATCCGTTGAAGAGGATATCACAAGCTTGAGCGTTGTATTGCAGAATTTTCAACTCTTCCGCGGTGGCTTCACGGTTCGGTTCTTTCCCGTCAAAGAATTCACCTTGCAAGCCAATACACACAATAGCCCAAACGGCGGGGTTATGTCCAATAATATGCATTTTCATCTTATGCTTCCAACTAGCAAAATTAGTACCATCAAAGTAAGGACCTCTACGGTGATAATTTCCCTCGCTAGACGCCATACTCTCCTAGGTTGTGAAACCAAGGCTATGACCACCAAAAGCTATGGAAATCAAAGCAAATGGAGACCAAAGCTCTGAAACCACTTGTAGGATCAAAAGTATGTCTAGAGGGGGGTGATTAGACTACTTCACCAAATAAAAATCTAGCCTTTTCCCAATTTTAGTTCTTGGCAGATTTTAGCTATCTTAGCACAAGTCAAGCAATCCCCACACAATTCAAGCAAGCATGCAAAAGAGTATATGAGCAGCGGAAAGTAAAGCATGCAACTTGCAAGAATGTAAAGGGAAGGGTTTGGAGGATTCAAACGCAATTGGAGACACGGATGTTTTTGTCGTGGTTCCGATAGGTGGTGCTATCGTACATCCACGTTGATGGAGACTTCAACCCACGGAGGGTAACGGTTGCACGAGTCCACGGAGGGCTCCACCCACGAAGGGTCCATGAAGAAGCAACCTTGTCTATTCCATCACGACCGTCGCCCACGAAGGACTTGCCTCACTAGTGGTAGATCTTCATGAAGTAGGCGATCTCCTTGCCCTTACAAACTCCTTGGTTCAACTCCACAATCTTGTCGGAGGCTCCCAAGTGACACCTAGCCAATCTAGGAGACACCACTCTCCAAGAAGTAACAAATGGTGTGTTGATGATGAACTCCTTGCTCTTGTGCTTCAAATGATAGTCTCCCCAACACTCAACTCTCTCTCACAGGATTTGGATTTGGTGGAAAGAAGATTTGAGTGGGAAGCAACTTGGGGAAGGCTAGAGATCGAGATTAATATGGTTGGAATGGAATATCTTGACCTCAACACAAGTGTAGGTGGTTCTCTCTCAGAAAATGTGTATTGGAAGTGTAGGTATGTTCTGATGGCTCTGTCCACGAATGAAGAGTGGGTGGAGGGGTATATATAGCCTCCACACAAAATCTAACCGTTACACACAATTTGCCAAACTCGGTGGGACCGAATGGTTAAACTCGGTCGGACCGATTCAGCAAACCTAGTGACCGTTAGGATTTACCTGTGGGACTGAGATGCAACTCGGTAGGACCGATATGTTTAGGTTTAGGTCATAACGTAATCTTGGTGTGACCGATTACACAAACTCGGTGGGACCGATTTTGGTAATAAGCTAACCAGAGAGTTGGTCGGGTAAACTCGATGGGGCCGATTCGCTCATCTCGATGAGACCGAAATGTTACAAAAGGGAAACAGATAGTTTACATTGAAATCTGGGTGGGACCGATCACTCATCTCGGTAAGACCGAAACGTTACAAAGGGAAACAGAGAGATTACAATCCCATCTCAGTGAGACCGAGATCCCTATCGGTACCGATTTGCCTAGGGTTTGTGGCAGTGGCTATGACATTTGAAACTCGGTGGCGCCGGATAGAAAGAATCGGTGGGGCCGAGTTTGACTTTTGGTTTAGGTCATATGTGGATGTGGGAAGGTAGTTGAGGATTTTGGAGCATATCACTAAGCACTTTGAGCAAGCAAGCCATTAAGCAACACCTCATCCCTCCTTGATAGTATTGGCTTTTCCTATAGACTCAATGTGATATTGGATCACTAAAATATAAAATGTAGAGTCTTGAGCTTCAAGTTTGAGCCAAACTTTTTGTCCTTAGAATTTTGAGGGATCCACTTTCCTCATCCATGTCATGCCATTCATTGAGCTTTTCCTGAAATATTAATCTTGGAATAATGTTAGCTCAATGAGCTATATGTTGTTAGGAATTACCAAAACCACCCAGGGATAGTTGCACTTTCAATAACCACATTTGCCATAACTCTCGGGTCTCATGTTTACTCATATCAATAGCATAATCAACTAGCGAGCCATAATAATAAATCTCGGATGACAACACTTTCTCAAAACAATCATGATATGATATAACAAGATGGTATCTCGCTAGCCCTTTCTGAGACCGCAAAACATAAATGCAGAGCACCTTTAAAGATCAAGGACTGACTAGACATTGTAATTCATGGTAAAAGAGATCCAATCATAGTCATACCCAATAAAAATTAATAGTGATGCATGCAAATGACAATGGTGCTCTCTAGCTAGTGATTTTTGATAAGAGGGTGATGACTCAACATAAAAGTAAATAGATAGGCCCTTCGCAGAGGGAAGCAAGGATTTGTAGAGGTGCCAGAGCTCGGTTTTGAAATAGAGATAAATAATATTTTGAGCGGCATACTTTCGTTGTCAACATAGCAACCAAGAGATGGCGATATCTTCCATGCTACACACATTATAGGCGGTTCCCAAACAGAATGGTAAAGTTTATACTCCCCCTCCACCAACAAGCATCAATCCATGACTTACTCGAAACAACGAGTGTCTCCAACTACCAACAGTCCTAGGGGGAGTTTTGTTTGCAATTAATTTGATTTAGTTTGCATAAAGCATGGGACTGGGCATCCTGGTGACCAGCCATTTTCTCGTGAGTGAGGAGCGGAGTCCACTCCTCTTTAGAATAACCCGCATAACATGGAAGATAAGGGCAGCCCTAGTTGATACATGAGCTATTCGAGCATACAAAACAGAATGTTTATTTGAAGGTTTAGAGTTTGGCACATACAAATTTACTTGGAATGGTAGGAAAATACCGCATATAGGAAGGTATAGTGGACTCATATGGAATAACTTTGGGGTTTAAGGGATTGGATGCACAAGTAGTATTCCCGCTTAGTACAAGTGAAGGCTAGCAAAAAACTGGGAAGCGACCAACTAGGGAGCGCCAACAGTCATGAACATGCATTAAAATTAATAAACATTGGATGCAAGCATGAGTAGGATATAATCCACCATGAACATAAATATCGTGAAGGCTATGTTGATTTGTTTCAACTACATGTGTGAACATGTGCCAAGTCGAGTCACTTAAATCATTCAAAGGAGGATACCACCCTACTATACCACATCACAACCATTTTAATAGCATGTTGGCACGCAAGGTAAACCATTATAACTCATAGGTAATCAAGCATGGCACAAGCAACTATGATCTCTAATTGTCATTGCAAACATGTTCATTCATAATAGGCTGAATCATGAATGATGAACTCATCATATTTACAAAAACAAGAGAGGTCGAGTTCATACCAGCTTTTCTCATCTCAGTCAGTCCATCATATATCGTCATAATTGCCTTTCACTTGCACGACCGAACGAAGTGAATAATAATAAGGGTGCACGTGCATTGGACTAAGCTGGAATCTGCGAGCATTCAATAAACAGGAGAAGACAAGGCAATATGGGCTCTTGGTTAAATCAACAATAATGCATATAAGAGCCACTTCAACAATTTAATTATGGTCTTCTCCTATCGACCCCAAAGAAAAGAAAAGAAATAAAACTATTTACATGGGAAAGCTCCCAACAGGCAAAAGAAGAACGGGAAATATTTTTGGGTTTTCCTTTTTTAATTATTACTACTACAGCAAGAAAGTAAACTAGCTAGAAGCTATTACTAATTTTTTTGGTTTTTCTTAAGGTTTATCAAACACACAAGAAGAAAGCAGAAAAGAAAATAAACTAACATGGATATTACAGTGAAAGAGTATGAGCACCGACATCTAGCAATGAGTGTGTGTGAACATAAATGTAATGTCGGTGGGAAATACGTACTCCCCCAAGCTTAGGCTTTTGGCCTAAGTTGGTTCATTGCCAAGGATGGCCTGGCGGATATCCGTAGGTGTAGCTGGGGTCGTACTGTGATGAAGAGGACTCTGACTGCCACTGGCTGGCAGGCACCTCCGGATCCCAAAAGTAATCAAACTGTCGTGGAGGCTCAAATTGTGGTTCCGGCTACGGGGTTTAGGGTTTAGGATTCCGGTAGGCTTGAATGGCAGCCCACGGAACGAGGTACGGACCTTCAGATAAATTAAACAAGGAAGGAGCAGGCAAGGTAATAGTCTCAGGGTGATGTTTATGAAAGAACAATTTGTATTTAAGCTCCCCTTCCCTATTAACAATAAAGTCGTGCGCTAGCATACTCTTATAATATAAATAAGCACTGGGCAGCAATTTTTCTTCTTTCTCATAAAGCCTAATAGGTATGTTACAATGTGCAGCAAGGCGTGAAGCATAAATACCTCCAAAGATGGGGCCCTTTGTACAGTTCAAACTTAACCCTTTAGCAATAATTCCGCCCATACTAACAGTGTTATCTCGGAATAAACCATGGAACAAGATAATAATATCAGGAACGCTAAGGTTTCCACAGTTTCCGCGACCAATCAAGCAACGACTAGCAAATATGGCTAAGTGCCGTAAAATAGGAAAATGTATGCTAGTGATTCTTGCATCGGAAACCTTCCTGGTTTCTCCCACAGTGATGGTGTCAATAAATCCTTCCACATCTTTACGATGTGGTTCATCTAAAGTACCCTCGAAGGGTATTTTACAAACCTTGCAAAATTCAGCTAGTGGCATCTTCTTAACAACATCATATAAATGAAACTCTACTGAAGGAGGTGATTCCCTAGGACAATAGTAGAAGTTTTGCATAGAAGTATTGGTGAGTAAGAGATAGTGATGATGTTGGTCGTGGAGGAAGTCTGTGAGGCCAGTATTCTCAACCAATGAATAGAAATCATCATAAATCCCGGCTGCTCTCAAGAAATAATCGGAAGGCCATTCACACGGCTGGACCTCCGCGGTGCGAGGCAAATTATATTTGGGCCTCTGTGCTTCTTCATTTTGCTTTTCCTTCGAGCTTCGGCTCGATGAGCCCCTCAAAAATCTCTTCATCATTTTCTGAAAATTTCTGAAATTTTTAGTAACTTCAAATAAAAGTGAACCAAGCTCAACCAAATTGTAGCAACTACTCCTACAAGTGCCT
Source organism: Aegilops umbellulata (assembly GCA_032464435.1). Classification (NCBI taxonomy): domain Eukaryota; kingdom Viridiplantae; phylum Streptophyta; class Magnoliopsida; order Poales; family Poaceae; genus Aegilops; species Aegilops umbellulata. The sequence continues at coordinate 182,237,965 of CP136060.1, forward strand.
AGAGACTATATCAAGCATTAGAACTACTTGGAACCATATAAATTCGACATGCAAGCTCAAGAACATGGTCACCTAGGCAGCACAAATTTGCAAAGAATAGAGCACTAGAACAAAAACTAATTGGATCAATGGAGGAGTCACATACCAAGGAACAATCGCCCCAAACAATTTTGTGAGAGGTTCTTTGAGGAAGGAGATCGAAAATCACAGCAAATTGAGCTAGAACTCGTGCTTGAGCTGGATATTGGTGTTTGTGGGAGGAAGAAGAACTGTATGGGTGCAGGAACAAGTGGAGGAGGGTCACCGTGGGCGCACGAGGCAGGGGCGCGCCCTGGGGGTAGGGCGCACCATCCACCCTCATGGCCAGGTGCTTGCCCCTCCTGCTGTGTTCTCAGTGCCAGAAATTCTCAAATATTCTAGAAAAAATCATATTCCATTTTCAGGGCATTTGGAGAACTTTTATTTTTGGGGTATTTTTATATTGCACAGATAAATCAGAAAACAGACAGAAAAATACTATTTTACTTAGTTTCAACTAAATAATAGAAAGTATAAAGAGGGTACAGAAGGTTGTGCCTTCTAGTTTCATCCATCTCATGCTCATCAAAAGGAATCCACTAACAAGGTTGATCAAGTCTTGTTAACGAACTCATTCCGAATAACATGAAACCGGAGAAATTTCGAATAACACTATGTTACCTCAACGGGGATATGCACATCCCCAATAATAAGAATATCATATTTCTTTTTGATAGTAGGAAGGGGAAACTCAACACCTCCAATAATAATCGATGGAATTTTTCTAATAGAGTTGATACTATGAACTTGAGGTTGTTTCCTCGGAAAGTATACCATATGCTCATTACCATTAACATGAAAAGTGACATTGCCTTTGTTGCAATCAATAACAGCCCCTGCAGTATTCAAAGAAGGTCTTCCAAGATTAATAGACATACTATCGTCCTCGGGAATATCAAGAATAACAAAGTCCGTTAAAATAGTAACGTTTGCAACCACAATAGGCAAATCCTCACAAATACCGACATGTATAGCAGTTGATTTATCAGCCATTTGCAAAGATATTTCAGTAGGTGTCAACTTGTTTAAATCAAGTCTATGATATAAAGAGAGATGCATAACACTAACACCAGCTCCAAGATCACATAAAGCAGTTTTAACATAATTTCTTTTAATGGAGCATGGTATAGTAGGTACTCCTGGATCTCCAAGTTTCTTTGGTATTCCACCCTTAAAAGTTAATTAGCAAGCATGGTGGAAATCTCAGCTTCCGGTATCTTTCTTTTATTTGTAACAATATCTTTTATATACTTAGCATAAGGATTCATTTTCAGCATATCAGTTAATCGCATACGCAAAAGGATAGGTCTAATCATTTCAGCAAAGTGCTCAAAATCCTCATCATCCTTTTTCTTGGATGGTTTGCTAGGAAAAGGCATGGGTTTCTGAACCCATGGTTCTCTTTCTTTACCATGTTTCTATTGGAAATATGCCCTAGAGGCAATAATAAATTAGTTATTATTATATTTCCTTGTTCATGATAATCGTTTATTATCCATGCTAGAATTGTATTGATGGGAAACTCAGATACATGTGTGGATACATAGACAACACCATGTCCCTAGTAAGCCTCTAGTTGACTAGCTCGTTGATCAATAGATGGTTACGGTTTCCTGACCATGGACATTGGATGTCATTGATAACGGGATCACATCATTAGGAGAATGATGTGATGGACAAGACCCAATCCTAAGCCTAGCACAAAGATCGTGTAGTTCGTATGCTAAAGCTTTTCCAATGTCAAGTATCATTTCCTTAGACCATGAGATTGTGCAACTCCCGGATACCATAGGAATGCTTTGGGTGTACCAAACGTCACAACGTAACTGGGTGGCTATAAAGGTACACTACAAGTATCTCTGAAAGTGTCTGTTGGGTTGGCACGAATCGAGACTGGATTTGTCACTCCGTGTGACGGAGAGGTATCTCTGGGCCCACTCGATAGGACATCATCATATGCGCAATGTGACCAAGGAGCTGATCATGGGATGATGTGTTATGGAACGAGTAAAGAGACTTGCTGGTAACGAGATTGAACAAGGTATCGAGATACCGATGATCGAATCTCGGGCAAGTGCAATACCGCTAGACAAAGGGAAATGAATACGGGATTGATTGAATCCTCGACATCGTGGTTCATCCAATGAGATCATCGTGGAACATGTGGGAGCCAACATGGGTATCCAGATCCCGCTGTTGGTTATTGACCGGAGAGTTGTCTCGGTCATGTCTACATGTCTCCCGAACCCGTAGGGTCTACACACTTAAGGTTCGATGACGCTAGGGTTATAAGGGAAAGTATGTACACGGTTACCAAATGTTGTTCGGAGTCCCGGATGAGATCCCGGACGTCACGAGGAGTTCCGGAATGGTCCCTAGGTAAAGATTTATATATAGGAAATATGGTTTTGGCCACCGGAAGTGTTATGGGCATCACCGGTAGTGTATCGGGACCACCGGAGGGGTCAAGGGGTCCACCGGGAGAGGCCACGGGCCCCGGAGGCATACATGGGCCAAGTGTGAGAAGGGACCAGCCCCTAGGTGGGCTAGGGTGCCTCCCCACCAAGGCCCATGTGCCTAGAGAGAAGAGGGGGCAAACCCTAGGGCAGATGGGCAATAAAGGCCCATGCCTGGTGCACCTCCCTCTCCCCCCCACTTGGCCGCCACCCCAGATGGGGATTGGGGCTGCCGCCGCCCCTAGGGTGGGAACCCTAGGTGGGGGCGCAGCCCTCCCTCTCCCCCTATATATAGTGGAGGCAAAGGGGCAGCCCAACACGCGATGTTCTTCTCCTGTTGGCGCAGCCCTACCCCTCTCCCTCCTCGTCTCTCGTAGTGCTTGGCGAAGCCCTGCTAGAGTTATGCGCTCCTCCACCACCACCATGCCGTCGTGCTGCTGCTGGATGGTGTCTTCCCAAACCTCTCCCTCTCTCCTTGCTGGATCAAGGCATGGGAGACGTCACCGGGCTGCATGTGTGTTGAACGCGGAGGTGCCGTCGGTTCGGCACTAGGATCATCGGTGATTTGGATCACGACGAGTACGACTCCATCAACCCCGTTCACTTGAACGCTTCCGCTTAGCAATCTACAAGGGTATGTAGATGCACTCTCCTTCCCCTCGTTGCTAGATTACTCCATAGATTGATCTTGGTGGTGCGTAGAAAATTTTGAATTTCTGCTACGATCCCCAACAATGGCATCATGAGCCAGGTTTATGCGTAGTTTCTATGCACGAGTAGAACACAAGTTGTTGTGGGCGTCGATTTTGTCAATTTACCTGTCGTTACTAGTCTTATCTTGATTCGGCGACATCGTGGGATGAAGCGGCCCGGACCAACCTTACACGTACTCTTACGTGAGACAGGTTCCACCGACTGACATGCACTAGTTGCATAAGGTGGCTAGCGGGTGTCTGTCTCTCCCACTTTAGTTGGATCGGATTCGATGAAAAGGGTCCTTATGAAGGGTAAATAGAATTGGCATATCACGTTGTGGTTTTGCGTAGGTAAGAAACGTTCTTGCTAGAAACCCATAGCAGCCACGTAAAAACATGCAACAACAATTAGAGGACATCTAACTTGTTTTTGCAGGGTATGCTATGTGATGTGATGTGGCCAGAAAGAATGTGATGAATGATATATGTGATGTATGAGATTGATCGTGTTCTTGTAATAGGAATCACGACTTGCATGTCGATGAGTATGACAACCGGCAGGAGCCATAGGAGTTGTCTTAATTTATTTATGACCTGCGTGTCAACATAAACGTCATGTAATTACTTTACTTTATTGCTAACCGTTAGTTGTAGTAGTAGAAGTAATAGTTGGCGAGACAACTTCATGAATAAACGATGATGGAGATCATAGTGTCATGCCGGTGACGATGATGATCATGGAGCCCCGAAGATGGAGATCAAAAGGAGCAAAGTGATGATGGCCATATCATGTCACTATTTGATTGCATGTGATGTTTATCATGTTTTACATCTTATTTGCTTAGAATGGCGGTAGCTTAAATAAGATGATCCCTCACTAAAATTTCAAGAAAAGTGTTCTCCCTAACTGTGCACCGTTGCGAAGGTTCGTTGTTTCGAAGCACCACGTGATGATCGGGTGTGATAGATTCTAAAATTCGAATACAACGGGTGTTGACGAGCCTAGCATGTACAGACATGGCCTCGGAACACATGCGAAACACTTAGGTTGACTTGACGAGCCTAGCATGTACAGACATGGCCTCGGAACACGGAGGACCAAAAGGTCGAACATGAGTCATATAGAAGATACGATCAACATGAAGATGTTCACCGATGATGACTAGTCCGTCTCACGTGATGATCGGACACGGCCTAGTTGATTCGGATCATGTATCACTTAGATGACTAGAGGGATGTCTATCTGAGTGGGAGTTCATTAAATAATCGGATGAACTAAATTATCATGAACATAGTCAAAAGGACTTTGCAAATTATGTCGTAGCTTACACTTTAGTTCTACTGTTTCAGATACGTTCCTAGAGAAAATTTAGTTGAAAGTTGATAGTAGCAATTATGCGGACTGGGTCCGTAAACTGAGGATTGTCCTCATTGCTGCACGGAAGGATTATTTCCTTAATGCACTGCTCAGTGAGCTGAACCTCGAGCGTCGGTTGTGGATATTGCGAACATCTGAAATACACGCTTTGATGACTACATAATAGTTCAGTGCGTATGGTTTAGAATTGAGGCACCAAAGACGTTTCTGAAACATCGCAGAACATATGAGATGTTCCAAGGACTGATGGGATTTCAGGCTAGTGCCCGCGTCAAGAGGTATGAGACCTCTGACAAGTTTCCTAAGCCTACAAACTAAGGAGAAAAGCTCAATCGTTGAGCATGTGCTCAGATTGTATGAGTGCTACAATCACTTGAATCGAGTGGGAGTTAATCTTCCAGATAAGATAGTGATGGTTCTCCAAAGTCACTGCCACCAAGCTACTAGAGCTTTGCGATGAACTATAACATAACAGGGATAGATATGATCCTTCAGCTATTCGCGACACCGCGAAAGTAGAAATCAAAAGGGAGCATCAATTGTTGATGGTTAGTAAAACCACTAGTTTCAAGAAGGGCAAGGACAAGAAAGGGATACTTCATGAAACAACAAATCAGTTGTTGCTCCAGTGAAGAAACCCAAAGTTGAACCCAAGCCCGAGACTAAGTGCTTCTGTAATAAGGGGAACGGTCACTGAAGCAGAACCACCCTAGATACTTGGTAGATAAGAAAGGCTGGAAAAATCAACAGAAGTATATTGGATATACATTATATTAATGTGTACTTTACTAGTACTCCTAGTAGCACCAGGGTATTAGATACCGGTTCGGTTGCTAAGTGTTAGTAACTCGAAATAAAAGGCTACGGAATAAACGCAGACTAGCCAAAGGTGAGATGACGATATGTGTTGGAAGTGTTTCCAAGGTTGATGTAATAAAATATCGTACGCTCCCTCTACCATCGAGATTGGTATTAAAACCTAAATAATTGTTATTTGGTGTTTGCGTTGGGCATAGACATGATTGGATTATGTTTATCGCAATACGGTTATTCATTTAAGGAGAATAATGGTTACTCTGTTTATTTGAATAATACCATCCCGATCGTAGTGATGCACGTGTTCATGCCAAAAGATATAAGATAGTAATGATAGTACCACATACTTGTGGCACTGCAATTTGAGTCATATTGGTATAAAACGCATGAAGAATCTCCATGTTGATGGATCATTTGGACTCACTTGATTTTGAATCACTTGAGACATGCAAATCATACCACATGGACAAGATGACTGAAAGGCCTCATTTTCAGTAAGATGGAACAAGAAAGCAACTTGTTGGAAGTAATACATCTTGATGTATGCAGTCCAATGAGTGTTGAGGCATGTAGTGGATATCGTTATGTTCCTACTTCACAGATGATTTGAGTAGATGCTGAGTATATTTACTTGCTGAATCATAAGTCTGAATTATTGAAAGGTTCAAGTAATTTCAGAGTAAAGTTGAAGATCGTCGTGACAAAAGGATAAAATGTCTATGATATGATCATAGAGATTTATATCTGAGTTACGAGTTTGGCACACAATTAAAACATTGTGGAAATTGTTTCATGACTAATACCACCGGGAACACCATAGTGTGATGGTGTGTCCGAACATCATAACTGCACCCTATTGGATGTGGTGCATACCATGATGTCTCTTGTCGAATTACCACTATCGTTTATGGGTTAGGCATTAGAGACAACCGCATTCACTTTAAATAGGGAACCACACAAATCCGTTGAGACGACACCGTATGAACTATGGTTTAGAGAAACCTAAGCTGTTGTTTCTTAAAGGTTTGCGGCTACGACGCTTATGTGAAAAAGTTTCAGGCTGATAAGCTCGAACCCAAAGCGGATAAATGCATCTTCATAGGACACCCAAAACAGTTGGGTATACCTCCTGTCTCAGATCCGAAAGCAATAGGGATTGTTTCTGAAATCGGGTCCTTTCTCGAGGAAAAGTTTCTCTTGAAAGAATTGAGTGGGAGGATGGTGGAGACTTGATGAGGTTATTGAACCGTCACTTCAACTAGTGCGTAGCAGGGCACATGAAGTTGTTCCTGTGGCACCTACACCAATTGAAGTGGAAGCTTATGATAGTGATCATGAAACTTCGGATCAAGTCACTACCAAACCTCGTAGGGCGACAAAGATGCGTGCTACTTCAAAGTGGCACGTGATCCTGTCTTGGAAGTCATGTTGCTAGACAACAATGAACCTACGAGCTATGGAGAAGCGATGGTGGGCCCGGATTCCAAAAATTGGCTCGAGGCCATAAAATCCAAGAGAGGATCCATGTATGAAAACAAAGTGTAGACTTTGAAAGAACTACTTGATAGTCGTAAGGCTGTTGGGTGCAGATGGATTTTAAAAGGAAGACGGACAATGATGGTAAGTGTCACCATTGAGAAAGCTCGACTTGTCGTTAAGATGTTTCCCGACAAGTTCAAGGAGTTGACTACGATGAGACTTTCTCACTCGTAGCGATGCTAAAAGTCTGTTGGAATTATGTTAGCAGTTACTGCATTATTTATGAAATCTTGCAGATAGGATGTCAAAACATTGTTTCCTCGACGATTTTCTTGAGGAAAGGTTGTATGAGATACAACCAGAAGGTTTTGTCAATCCTGAAAGATGCTAACAAATATGCAAAGCTCCAGCAATCCTTCTAAGGACTGGAGTAAGCATCTCGGAATTGGAATGTACGCTTTGATGATATGATAAAAGATTTCAGGTTTATACAAAGTTTATGAAAAACTTGTATTTCATAAGAAGTGAGTGGGAGCACTATAGAATTTTTGATGAGTATATGTTGTTAACATATTGTTGATCAGAAATGATGTAGAATTTCTGGAAAGCATATAGGGTTATTTGAAAAGTGTTTTTCAATGGAAAACCTAGATTAAGCTACTTGAACATTGAGCATCGAGATCTATAAGGATAGATCAAAATCGCTTAATAGTACTTTCAAATGAACACATACCATGACAAGATTTTGAAGGAGTTCAAAATAGATCGGCAAAGAAGGAGTTCTTGGCTATGTTATAAGGTATGAGTGTTGAGTAAGACTCAAAACCTGACCACGGCAGAATAGAGAGAAAGTATGAAGGTCGTTCCCTACGCTTCAGGCGTAGGCTCTAAAGTATGCTATGTTGTGTACCGCACCTGAAGTGTGCCAAGCCATGAGTCAGTCAAGGGGCACAAGTGTGATCTAGGAGTGGATCACAGGACAACGGTCAAGGTTACCCTTAGTAGCTAGTGGAATAAGGAATTTTCTCGATTATGGAGGTGGTAAAAGAGTTCGTCGTAAAGGGTTACGCCGATGCAATCTTTGACACTGATCTGGATGATTCTGAGTAATAAACCGGATTCGTATAGTAGAACAGTTATTTGGAATATCCAGTTAGAGCGTGGTAGCTGCATCTAGGAGATGACATAGAGATTTGTAAAGCGCACACGGATCTGAAAGATTCAGACCCATTGACTATAACATCTCTCACAGGCATAACATGATCAAACCCAGAACTCTTTGGGTGTTAGTCACATGGGGATGTGACCTTGAGTGTTAATCACATAGCGATGTGAACTGGATTATTGACTCTAGTGCAAGTGGAAGACTGTTGGAAATATGCCCTAGAGGCAATAATAAATTAGTTATTATTATATTTCCTTGTTCATGATAATCGTTTATTATCCATGCTAGAATTGTATTGATGGGAAACTCAGATACATGTGTGGATGCATAGACAACACCATGTCCCTAGTAAGCCTCTAGTTGACTAGCTCGTTGATCAATAGATGGTTACAGTTTCCTGACCATGGACATTGGATGTCATGATAATGGGATCACATCATTAGGAGAATGATGTGATGGACAAGACCCAATCCTAAGCCTAGCACAAAGATCGTGTAGTTCGTATGCTAAAGCTTTTCTAATGTCAAGTATCATTTCCTTAGACCATGAGATTGTGCAACTCCTGGATACCATAGGAATGCTTTGGGTGTACCAAACGTCACAACGTAACTGGGTGGCTATAAAGGTACACTACAGGTATCTCCGGAAGTGTCTGTTGGGTTGGCACGAATCGAGACTGGGATTTGTCACTCCGTGTGACGGAGAGGTATCTCTGGGCCCACTCGGTAGGACATCATCATATGCGCAATGTGACCAAGGAGTTGATCACGGGATGATGTGTTACGGAACGAGTAAAGAGACTTGCCGGTAACGAGATTGAACAAGGTATCGAGATACCGATGATCGAATCTCGGGCAAGTGCAATACCGCTAGACAAAGGGAATGGAATACGGGATTGATTGAATCCTCGACATCGTGGTTCATCCGATGAGATCATCGTGGAACATGTGGGAGCCAACAAGGGTATCCAGATCCCGCTGTTGGTTATTGACCGGAGAGTTGTCTCGGTCATGTCTACATGTCTCCCGAACCCGTAGGGTCTACACACTTAAGGTTCGATGACGCTAGGGTTATAAGGGAAAGTATGTACGCGGTTACCGAATGTTGTTAGGAATCCCGGATGAGATCCCGGACGTCACGAGGAGTTCTGGAATGGTCCGGAGGTGAAGATTTATATATAGGAAGTATGGTTTTGGCCACCGGAAGTGTTCTGGGCATCACCGGTAGTGTATCGGGACCACCGGAGGGGTCCGGGGGTCCACCGGGAGGGGCCACGGGCCCCGGAGGCATACATGGGCCAAGTGTGAGAAGGGACCAGCCCCTAGGTGGGCTGGGGCGCCTCCCCACCAAGGCCCATGCGCCTGGAGAGAAGAGGGGGCAAACCCTAGGGCAGATGGGCCCTAAAGGCCCATGCCTGGTGCGCCTCCCTCTCCCCCCCACTTGGCCGCCACCCCAGATGGGTATTGGGGCTGCCGCCGCCCCTAGGGTGGGAACCCTAGGTGGGGGCGCAGCCCTCCCTCTCCCCCTATATATAGTGGAGGCAAAGGGGCAGCCCAACACGCAATGTTCTTCTCCTGTTGACGCAGCCCTACCCCTCTCCCTCCTCGTCTCTCGTAGTGCTTGGTGAAGCCCTGCTAGAGTTCCGCGCTCCTCCACCACCACCACGCCGTCGTGCTGCTGCTGGATGGAGTCTTCCCCAACCTCTCCCTCTCTCCTTGCTGGATCAAGGCATGGGAGATGTTACCGGGCTGCATGTGTGTTGAACGCGGAGGTGCCGTCCGTTCGGCACTAGGATCATCGGTGATTTGGATCACGACGAGTACGACTCCATCAACCCCATTCACTTGAACGCTTCCGCTTAGCGATCTACAAGGGTATGTAGATGCACTCTCCTTCCCCTCGTTGCTAGATCACTCCATAGATTGATCTTGGTGATGCGTAGAAAATTTTGAATTTCTGCTACGATCCCCAACAGTTTCCTAGCAACAAAGTCTCTCTTATCATAACGTTGATTCTTTGATTGTGGGTTATCAATATCAACAGCAGGTTCAATTTCTACATCATTATCATTACTAGGTTGAGCATCATCATGAACATCATTATTAGCATTTTCATTAGGTTCATGTTCATTGCCAGATTGTGTTTCAGCATCATAAATAGATATATCATTTGGATTATCAGGTGGTTCAGCAATAGGTTCACTAGAAGCATGCAAAGTCCTATCATTTTTCTTTTTCTTCTTTTTAGAAGGACTAGGTGTATCAATATTATTTCTCTGAGAATCTTGCTCAATTCTCTTAGGGTGGCCTTCAGGATACAAAGGTTCCTGAGTCATTCTACCAGTTCTAGTAGCCACTCTAACAGCATAATCATTTTGCTTACTATTTATTTCATTGAGCAAATCATTTTGAGCCTTAAGTACTTGCTCTACTTAAGTGGTAACCATAGAAGCATGTTTGCTAATAACTTTAAGTTCACCTTTAACATTAGCCATATAATCACCCAAGTGTTTAAGCATATCGGAATTGTATTTCAATTGTCTACCAAAATAAGCATTAAAATTTTCTTGTTTGACAATAAAATTATCAAACTCATCTAAGCATGGGCTAGCAAACTTAGTAAGAGGGATTTAAGCTTTATCAAATCTATAGAGAGAATTTACCTTTACTACCTGTGTCGGGTTATCAAGACCATGAGTTTCTTCAATAGGTGAGGGATTAAGATCATATATTTCTTCAACATGCGGTAAATTAAGACCATGTATTTCTTCAATAGGAGGTCAATTCTTATCATCTTCAGCTTTAATACCTTTTTCTTTCATAGATTTCTTTGCCTCTTGCATATCTTCAGGACTGAGAAATAGAACACCTCTTTTCTTTGGAGTTGGTTTAGGAATAGGCTTAGGAGTTGGCTCAGGAGCTGGCTTAGGAAGTGTCCAATTGTTTTCATTTGCCAACATATTATTCAATAGAATTTCAGCTTCATCTGGTGTTCTTTCCCTGAAAACAGAACCAGCACAACTATCCAGGTAATCTCTGGAAGCATCGGTTAGTCCATTATAAAAGATATCAAGTATTTCATTTTTCTAAGAGGATGATCAGGCAAAGCATTAAGTAACTTGAGAAGCCTCCCCCAAGCTTGTGGGAGACTCTCTTCTTCAATTTGCACAAAGTTGTATATTTCCCTCAAAGAAGCTTGTTTCTTATGAGCAGGGAAATATTTAGCAGAGAAGTAATAAATCATATCCTGGGGACTACGCACACAACCAGGATCAAGAGAATTAAACCATATCTTAGCATCACCCTTTAATGAGAACGAAAATATTTTAAGGATATAGAAGTAGCGAGATCTCTCATCATTAGTAAACACGGTGGCTATATCATTTAATTTAGTAAGATGTGCCACAACAGTTTCAGATTCATAGCCATGGAAAGGATCAGATTCAACCAAAGTAATTATATCAGGATCAACAGAGAATTCATAATCCTTATCAGGAACACAGATAGGTGAAGTAGCAAAAGCAGGGTCAGGCCTCATTTTATCTTTAAGAGATTCTTCGTTCCATTTAATTAGTAGCCTTTTAAGTTCATGACGATCTCTGCAAGCTAGAATAGCGGCAGAAGACTCCATATCAAAAACATAACCCTCGGTAATAACAGTTTCAGATTCATAGCGATGAAAAGGATCAGATTCAACCAAAGTAATTATATCAGGATAAACAGAGAATTCATAATCCTTATCGGTAACACAGATAGGTGAAGTAGCAAAAGCAGGGTCATGTTTCATTCTATCATTAAGAGATTGCTTATTCCATTTAGCTAATAACCTCTTCAGTTCATATCTATCTTTGCAAGCTAAAATAGCTAAAGAAGCTTCTTTATCAAAAACATAACCCTCGGGAATAACAGGCAAATCTTCATCATCAATACAATCAGTTTCAATAATTTCTTTCTCTCTAGCCCTAGCAATTTGTTCATCAAGAAATTCACCAAGTGGCACAGTAGTATCAAGCATAGAAGTAGTTTCATCATAAGTATCATGCATAGCAGAAGTGGCATCATCAATAACATGCGACATATCAGAACGAATAGCAGAAGCAGGTTTAGGTGTCGCGAGCTTACTCAAAAACAGAAGGTGAATCAAGTGCAGAGCTAGATTGCAGTTCCTTACCTCCCCTCGTAGTTGAGGGATAAATTGTTGTCTTAGCGTCTTTCAAGTTCTTCATAGTGACCAGCAGATATAAATCCCAAGTGACTCAAAGAACAGAGCTATGCTCCCCGGCAACGGCGCCAGAAAATAGTCTTGATAACCCACAAGTATAGGGGATCGCAACAGTTTTCGAGGGTAGAGTATTCAACCCAAATTTATTGATTCGACACAAGGGGAGTCAAAGAATATTCTCAAGTATTAGCGGTTGAGTTGTTAATTCAACCACACCTGGATAACTTAGTATCTACAGCGAAGTATTTAGTAGCAAAGTAATATGGAAGTAACGGTAACAATAGCAAAAGATTGTAACAGTAGCAACGGAAAAGTAAATAAGCGAAGAACAATATGTGAAAGTCTTAAGAGTCTTATTCTAATAACACCCTTAAGAGTCTTATTCTGCACATCCACCGTCTTATTCTGATAACACCTTCCTCCCGCAACGAAATTACCCACCCTCCCTCTCGCTTTGTCTTCGTGCCCGACCCCCTCCCTCCCACGTTGTTTTCCTGCCCGACCCCCTCCCTTCCCACCTTCCTCCTCAGCCGGCTCCTCCCATCATCCCTCCACCTTCCTCTGCCGGCGCCGCCAGGGGCTCGTGCCTCTGAAGCTAGGGGCCGCTCCGCCGCCCCGGCAATCCACCACCTCGCAGCGCGACGCGGGCGGCTCCCCCATGCCCGACGACCTCCCACCGCCATGCCTCCTCCCTTCCCTGCTTCGCCGCCCCCACCCCGCTGCGCCGCTGCGCCATCCCCGCACTAGGCCGCCGCCCCCGCCAAGCCACCTACATCCACCGGCCACGCCCCGTCAAGCAACGGGCGGATCTGACGAGATCCGGCTCTACCTCCCTGTCTTCCCTCCTCAAAACCTGCGCTACCGCACCTCTCCGTGCCGCCGCCGGATTCATGACGGGGCGCCGCCTTGCAACCCCGCCTCTGCTTCCCACCACCACCACCTTCTCCTCCCCGTTCCGCCCCTCTATGCACGCCTCGCCGATGGTCAAAAGGGCAGTCGTCCCAGCCGTCGCACCCTCCCCTGGATCAAGCTGCCCTGCTCCCCATGAATTGATGGCGCACTGCGGTGGTCCGCGACAAGGGTTCTGAGGCAGCGACAGCCAACCGCGCCACCGGGGGTGGATCCGACCTGGAAACCGCCCCACGGATGCCCCGTCGCTTCCCTCCTCTGCCGTCGGCTGCCACCAGCGCCTTGCATCGGGGCATCTCCCATCGCGGCCCCTCCGACCCCGTCCGTCCTCCCTTGTCCCACCAGGATCTTTGTTTTTTTTTCGGCCAGGATGCTTCCCCCGACGGCACCTCTCCCGGTGACGGCACCCCCTGGCGCCCCCATCTGTGGCCTCTCTAGTCTAGAGGAGGGTACCAAAGCATGTGACAGCGAGCAGGAGGAGGCTGGGCCGCTCCAATCAAATGAGATGCAGTTTGGTGCGTGTATGTGCAGTTTGTCGGCTCATGCGTGCTGTCCATTGTGGGCAACGGCTGACCACCGTCACCGGCAATGGATTCCACACGCGTGCGGTACACTTGACGTGGTCAGAGTATGCGCCTTGCAGTTTGGCACAAGAGGGTATGCAATGCACTTCAGTTCGTTGCAGGTGTTCGCTGGACCGATGTACCTCTCGCTCCACCCTATGCGTTCAACTCTACTGCGAGCATGCAGTGCAGTTTTTTGTTAATTTGCATCTTCAGATAGCTTTAGTGAGCTCGGGCGCGATATGAATCTCCTGCAGGAAAAGTGTAGTAGCAAGCGTATGGTTATGTGGTTCAGTCTGCCGTGTATATATGACTTGACTGAAATTTACTTTTGGTTTTAGGTGTGTGCCTGCTAATTTCTTCAGTGAGCTTCAAAATGGTGCAAATTTCTTCAGTTTTCGCTGTTGCTTTTCTCTACAGTTCGGTGCAGTAGAGCTCCTGGCAGATCAATTCAGAGCGGTTTTGGGTTTTGTTGATGCAGTGCGGCGGGCCTGTTTGCACAGTTCAGCACTCTTCTTCGGGATGTTCTTCTAATGAACTTCTTTTTTCCTAAAGATTAATGCAGTACATTATCATCGACTATGCAGTTGAGACATGTTGGTTAAAAAAACATTATGAGGTACACTAGCCTCGACAATTCAGTTTGACACGTTTGTACAAAAAAAGTTAAGTACAACTACAAAAATGTTTTGCAGCTCTCATCAATTCATATAGTGGTTCAGTTGCCTTGCGGTCCACTCTTCATAAATTTTTAGGATAAAAAAATCATGCAGTTTGTTTGCCCCGTCTGATGCAGTGCGGTTCACTTGGCCTGCGGTCCATTATCGTTTGTGAAAAAATTTGAAAAAGAAACAACAAAAACTCATCTGAAAAATCTTACGTCTCACAACAAAAACATGAAGTTTATTTGCCCATTTGTTGCAGTGCGTTTTTCACTCTGAAGCAGTGCGGTCGGCCGTATAATGTTGTTCATCCCGTAAGTGCAAAAAAATTGTTACGGAAGCAAAGAAAAGTAATGCGGTTCACTTCTTAATAGTGTTGTGGTTCATTTACACCTGATGTGAAGTGCACTCTACTTTCTCGTCCTTGAAACAATTACGTTTGAATAAAAGAAGCCATGTAGTCTCTTACCCGTCTGATGCAGTGGGGTTTTTCTGTCCTATGCAGTGCGGTTTTCAGTCATATGAAGTACCCACGTCGATTTGGGTGTCGCGAAAAACAGAGTGTCCGCATTTCGGTAAATTGGAAATTCCTCTTAAACCGTAAAGAATTAGAGAGAGTGTTCTACATGGAAAAGTTATGCCTGGTCGATATCCTTCCAACGGCATATCGTTTGAATCATTCCGACTAGCGGTTTGTAAAAATTTCACGAAAAACGACCGCTGCCACTCGTCGTCTGCCGCACGATTTTCAAAATTAACTTAAAACCGCAAGGAATCTCAAAAACATTTCAACATATGAAAGTTGTACCTCGTCCATAGATTTTCAACGGTATATTACACGCCTCGTTTCGATTAACGGTTAGAAAACTGGAGCAAAAACATTACCAAAAATTTGTTTTTTTTAAACAGAATTCCACGATTTAGTAAATTTGAAACTGCTCTTAAACCGTAACGAATTAGATAAAATAATATGTAAAAGATGCGACTCGACGATATCTATCCAACAGTATGTCATTTGCCTCATTCCGATGAGCGGTTTAGAAAAAAAGCGAAAAACGCTCGCTGCCACTCTTTCTGGGCCGCACTGTTTTTGAAACTGATCTTAAACCGCGGGGAATCTCGAAAAGTGTTCAACATGGCGAAGTTGCGCCTAATCTGTAGCTTTCCAACGGTATATTACATACATCGTTCCGATAAACGGTTAAAAAATTAGAGCGAAAACAGTACCAAAAACACTACGCACAGTTTTTTCCGACGCGAAGTTCACTAGTCTCTGTAATGCAGTGCTCTTGCTAAAGAAAGTGCAGTGCCTTCACATTGAGCATACAGTGCGGAAGTGTTATCAGAATAACTATTCTGATAATATTATCAGAATAGACGGGATATATACGGATGCGAATTTTGAGGACATGCGGCCACGCGCTGCCGTTATCTCGTCCTTCCGCAGCACGTCGTGATCGGCAGCTAATATAGCATCTTGCCCTCCAACGCGCAATACTGCATAGTGTTAGTTACTTACGAAATGGGAATACGCCCGTCAGGGGTGGGTCATAACTGCTCCGCTGCAGTCCGTGTTAATTGAAGTAATCAATCCATGCTAGGTGTCGTTATTCGGTTCAGGGGAGCTGGGCAATGACTTCAATTGGGCAATTTATGGCATACACTGCTGTTTGGTGTACACACATTTACGGTTGATGTATTTTCACACATTTTGTGATTAGAGGCAGTCTAATGCCAGCAGGGGCGTCGGCTCACAAAGGTGGCTAAATGATTTATTGATAGACCAGCTCGCAGCCTGCATGAGCAAGCTAAACGTACTGGGTGATACATGCAGCTCGGCCAGCAAAAAATAGAACATATGAAAAATAAAACGACAGTCCCTACGCAGAGGCCATAAACTACGTAGTCCTGAGGAGGCAGCTCATGGCCAAGGCCATGCGCGGGATGCATGAAGTGCACTGAGCAGAAGAAGATGAGCACATGTATGACTACGACGCTTCCTACGCAGCCGGAATGATACTTCAGAACTTGTGGAGGAAGATAGTGACCATGACCATCAAGTTCGCAAGGCACAACATGAAAATGTTCTTCAGCAATGACTGGTTCTGCTCGAGAAGTGTGAGGTGGCGATGGACCGACGCATGCGAAATCAGATGTCCCCACCACGCGCTGAAGTACTGTATGTACTCGTTCTCCCACTTCCAAAACTGCACCCTCCGTGCTGTAGTAGGACGAAAGATTAGCACGCCTTGGAGAAGAAGGCATGAAAGGATTTAAAAAAACTTACCCCGTGCCGTTCGCATTTGTAGAAGTGCCTCCATGGGTTTAGTTCAGTCCCGAAGACAAACCAGAGCACGTAGTCGGCGTTGCATTCGGTGCAACGGAAGAGAGGGAGTGGAGGCATCTGATTGCTCGTGTGCTGAAATGGAGATGGTGTCGAAGTACTACGGGACATGGACGAATACATGATTTGCAAGCCCAGCTAAGTTGTGGGGAATGGAGAAGGGGAGCGGCTTCGAATGGCCATGTCCTGCACAATAAATGCCTCTGCGCGTCTCGCTCACAATAAATGCCTCTGCGCGTCTCGCTCCCGCCTGGTGCAGCTAGCCATTGTTGCTACAGGCTGCCATGTGGGCCTTTACTGTGGCACGCAGACGCGAATACGAGCGCTATACCAGCTGGTGTACGCTGCCCAGGGGAGATTATACGGCAACGTTGTATTGCGCTAGCACGAAGCGCATGGGGACGAGTGGTGCAGATAATGACCTCGCGTGGCCGCATGTGCACACATGAATTATCGTATCTTTTTACGTACTAATAAACCAGCGATTGCTCTTGGTCGTACGCCATCAGCAATCTTGCAAAAAAGCCCCTCTACTTCTGGGAATTCAACCCGCAGTCCCTGTTTAAGTGGACCTGAGAAAACGCTTCATTTTTGCACAAAACACCCTATTGTTTGGATTATTCAACCCGCGGTCCGAGCAGATTTTTGTAAAGAGAAAAAAAGACCATAGGAGGAGCACGGGCTCGCCTCCTCTCCCTCTCGCCCCCTCGTCGCCGCCGCCGCCACCACCACCCACGCTGGCAATTTCCGGCGAGCTCCGGCGCCGCACAGCACGCCCCCGAGCTCCTCACGGTCCACATCTCCCTTCCCTCCGGCCAGATTCTGCGCTCCCGACCTCTACCGCCTGGTCGCAACGCCACCCCTGTGGCTAGGGTTTGGGGCAGGGCTTCGTCGCCGCGTCTCCGGCGGCCCCGGGTTTGTCCCTCTTCCTTCCTGGTCGGGATCCACCACCCCTACACCTCACCTTCGACGCCATGGGAGTTCCCCATCTACCATGGTCGTCGCCGTCAAGGGCTTCTTCACGAAGATGTGAAGGACGCCATGGACCTGCAACTCCTTTTCTCCTCCACCACAGATGCCGCCTCACCCTTCCAAGCCGCCAGGCACCCTACAAACGGGTCGGCCCACAGCTCCTCCGCTCCTCTGCCATCTTGAGATGCACCTGGATCTGGGCGATTTCAGGGCCTTCATGGCTTTAGAATCGGCCTCTCGTTCGGGATGAGTTTGGATCTAGGACAAGCCAACCATGCTGCTGCGCCAAGCTCCTCTTGATATAGTACGCAGATACTTTGTTATAGTATTCAGATAAGCAAGACATCTGTGCATTGCATCTTACATCAATTGAATTGAGGGATTGATAATTGGTTTTGTGGCAGGTTTACATGAATGCTATCCGGGAGAAGGCAAATATCAGGAGCAAATAAAATCAATCCCTGTACAAATAAAAACACTCCCTGCAATCTATCATTTTTTTGAGGAATTAGCCACATTAGAGTAGTTGATACATTGGATGAGTATTCAGAAGGTGCAGTCAATTTGTCCTTTGGCATCTAGCCCTCCTGTTGGTATAATAATGCAAATTGCCTTTAAAAAAAATTTGGTCCTTCTTTTCTTTTCTTCGAGTTATCTGTGTATCTTTTAAGCTTTTGCTAGGCGAGGAAAGGTGGACCAAGTAGTCTAGCAGAACCAATTGCATTTTTGGGGTATTGGCTTCAGATTGGAGTGGGAAGGTATAGATATGTGTTCTTTCCACAAGAAGAACAATGAATACTACTACAATCTTTTCTAGCATGGTTTGTTCTTAGCCACCTGAGTTTTATAATCCTTCTAAAACAGTCACTTCCTTTCATATGAATGCACTTTTAGCAGATGTTATTCTGACTGGTCTGCTATATTTTGTTCATGAAGACGTTCATGTTTACTCCCTGTTCAATTCAAGTCTGAAAGATTCATATTTGGGTAGACAGGTTTCACTGATTGAAAATATTTGAGATGCTCTTTTTGATGTATGGCAATATGCTATCTCAAAAATGGTAGACGAGGAATACGGGCTCTTTTGAAGATAAATAAACTAGATAAAAAAAGAATTGAAATAGCCAAGCAAGTTTCATTGCATGTTAATTATATGGTCTGCTGTACTGAACCTTTTTCTGCAATTTTCTTATTTGTTCTGCTTGAAAAAGCTAACACTGATATTTTGCTACGTTTTGTGTTAATGAGTAAATGTTTTGTACAGAAAATCAGTGCTAGAGATTAGAATTGCCTCATATATAATACTTCATCTGTCTCATTATATAAGACATTTTTTCACGAGGTAGTACCAAATATGCCTTTATGTGCTTTCTTCAACAAGTCATATGTGTGACTGACCTCCACCCACCTCCCCATTCTCAACAAGCACCAGGACGTGACTTTGGTTCTGCCAAGTAGGTTTTAATAAACAAATCCTTCCTAAATTATGAGCTGTTTTTTTACTGAGCAAACAGAATGCCCAACATTCCAATTTGTGATGTTAAGGCTAACAAGAGATGCATATATCATATTTAACATACTATCTGCACTCTTCCTAATTTAGTTTTTTTGCTTGTCCAGAAAGAATAAATTGGTGTTTGATTTGACTACAACCCTACGATGTTCACTCTCAAAGGCATGTACTTTAAAAAAAGACATGATGTGCATTTGCATAGTTTGACAAATTCCGATCAATGAACTGTATTTTGTTTCCTGTTTTCATTGTAACATCAACCTTACGTGGTTCTTCTTATCAATGTTTGAACTGAAGTTATACAATAGAGGGCATGTACTTGATTGTTTTAGTGTCAATATATTCAGAAGACATGGATCCATCACGGAAGGAGTAGAGGAAGACCATGGAAAGGAGGAGTTACTAGGAGCAGAATACTGGTGAGTTAACTTCGGTTTTCAGAATTGAAGCTTCACTCAGGTGAAGTGGTTCCTTTGGACATTGATATCTGCTGCATAATATATGTAGATAAAGGAAAATTTAATTAAGAACTCAATCGGAGCAGAGACCATGAGTTGTGGACCATATAATGTTGTCTGCTTCACTTTCAGTTTCTGTTGGGAAAATTTGCAGAACCAGATAATGTCTCAACACTGACTAGAAGAAAGGAAGCCACATATAGCTGGTTCGGCCAGCCAACTAATCCATGAAATTTACCTTCTTTGTCTTTCCTTTTTAATGCTCATCACATTTTTATATATGTGCACCATCGTTAAAGTTTGCAAATATTATTGCGCAAAAGCAGTCTGTTCCTTGCACCTATTTTGCAAGCTGGATTATTCAAAGAATATATACAAATATGGGAAAAGGAAATCGTGTCACATTAATGTGGGGACGGCAATATTGGGTAGAGATTCTTGCATCTGCACGTTAAGTTTGTGGCAATCGTGAATTGCTTTATTTTCCTGCCATTCGTATTTCTTGTGTGAATAACATCAAGATGGTTTTGAGCCTGGAAACTTCAAGCGTGTCATAAGGCAGGAAACAAATATGTCGAGAAGTATAGGTGATGTGCTAGAAAACATGGCCATGCCAATGATTTTTCAGCTGGCCGTGCTTCATTGTATGATGCTTTTGTTGATTACCAGCTTATGTAGGTTGCTTAGAAGCAAGGCCTTCCCATAGTTGACGAAGATATGTGTAACCAGTGAAGAATATTAGGATGGGAATTTTACCTATTTTGTGGACTAGCTACAGTTCTTGGTGCCTTATAAATGATAAAGAGAGGTCTCTCTGACTAAATAATAATTTCCATTAGTTACTACTTTTCAGTTTTAGATTCCACTGTAATGTTGCTGATGATGTCAACACTGGTTTGAGTTATCATATATACGATCTCTAATTATTTCAGAAGATAATCAATCTGTCCATATTATACTACTTCCCATTATAACTTTCCCTGTGTATACTTTGGTAGCAGTGTGCTTTATTATTAGGCCCCGTAAAGATATGGAGTAAATTCTACACCGCTGTGACCTTTACCTTCTTTGTTAGTTTCTTGGTCGTCTTTCCAGATATACAATTGTTGACCAAATCACGGCTTTGCAGGGAGGAGGTGTTGTCGCCAGCCTCAGGTTGATGTGCGGTACTTGCGCCTCTCTGCTTCATGTGGACACAAGCACCAAACTAGAACATTTCCATGTTGTTATTTGTTGTTTAGAAAGTGTTTATCTGTAAGCTACATTAATACACTATAATAGTCCCACAACGTTTTGCATATGAATAGTTGTAGAAGAAACATGATAACAGGTTTCTTTTGTTGCTAACGCGTAGAGTTACTGTACAAATGCATTTTTTGCTACAGATTTACGGGTCATTATTTAGCTATTTCGGTTCCTCCTTATGAATAGATTTCTCTCTATATATGGCGGAAGATAATATAGACCTCTATTTGTAAACATCCATATAGTTTATGGAAAATGGAAAACCTTACTCTTTTTTCTGTTATCTTTATGAAAATACTATTATCTCTTTTTAGCCCTTTACTATTACTTCCAAAAGAGTTCTTTTTAGTGACATGCAACTTTCTCCTTGATGAGTAATGATCTGGTTATCTTGATAAAGACTGCTAATTCAGGTTATTTGTATGAATATTTTTATCAATTATAATTAATATTGTTTTGTTGCTTGTGGTAAGCCTCCCCACTTTGTGATGATCAATATATATGCCCGTACTTCAAGAATTTGTTGTTATCAGTTCTACATTTGGTCTGCTGATATGCCATGAATTTTGTTTTATTTCCATTTTTCTTTGATGCATGGAAGCAGTTTATCTATTTGGATGAATTAGTTTGACAATTACACAGAAATCTATGTGCCACGATGTTTAGAATAGCAAGTTTTCTAATTAACAAATGATGGCAAGCTAAACATGCAGCCTGAAACCACACGAAAGCTAATATAGAATCTCATTCTGCAAAGCTACCTTCCGGTGGCCAATAACAACCGCACTGCAAGCACCGAAGCGAATATCTCAGTGCCTTTGGGGCATCACATCTACTCCCTTCTTTCGGAATTACTTGTCGCATAAATGGATGTATCTAGACGTATTTTAGTTCTAGATACATCCATTTTTGAGACAAGTAATTCCGAACGGAGGGAGTATGTTGCTAATACTATTTTTGAAGTTGTTGGCATGGTTTGGCCAGTTAGGCCTTGGGACCGGCTGCACTATTATTGCTGCTGTTGCGCTCACTGGGCCAGCCCACTGAGCATTGCCGAACAGATTCTCATTTTGCAAATAAAGAAAAAGGAAGAGAAAAGAATAATATCCCCTCAAATATTTTCTGAGTGAGCTGAAAATTTCCAAACAATATGACTTTTAGACGAAGTTAAATAAATCATAAAATCATTGTGGATTCGAAAAATGTTCGCAATTTTGGAAAAAAAATGTTTGAGAAATCAAAAAAAATGTTCATGAGTTTCCAAAAAGTTCCTGTATTAAAAATGTTAAGCAAATTGAACAAATGTTTACCAAAATATTATTGGTGAAGCAGCAAAGTATGGTCATGGCCTTTAGAGATTATGATTTTTTTCTTCCATTACAACGCACGGGCCTTTTTCTAGTATATATAGAGAGTCTATTTAATACCCAAGGTGAAGAATAAGTAATTCTTCACCCCGGTCGAACGACCGAGCCAGCCGGCGGCAACTTGACTCCATCACACCCGCCCGCACCTCTCCAGCCGAGGTAATTTAGTCCCCCTACCAACTGTTTTTTACCATGGGCTTTAGCCGTTTAGGAGCTCACCCCACTCCCCGCAATTTATGAAGCTATTGGGAGCGGATGCGGCGAGCGGTTCAGAGGTGAGCGGCGCTAGATTTCAGCGGCGAGCGGACGGCAGTTGCGGGTGGATTCGGGTGTGTGCGACGCTGATGGTGGCCCCGTTGGCTTGCTGCAGCAGCGTTTCGTGAGGATTCCCGGCGGGTGGCAGCCTTGTCGGCCGGCGGCCGTGCCACCACCCGCCTTCACCCTACGGTTCCTTCGTCGCGCTGGCGATGGCCCGGCCTACTTTGCCATTCCCCGACCCCGAGCTCGTGCCATATCCTGTCGTCGTCGCACCGGCGCCGGAACCCATCCCACTTCTTTTTTTGTTGCGCACAACAGCAGGAGGTCTCCGTCTGGAGCGAGGCTCGCGGCCCCCTTCCTACGACCAGCGAAAGCAGACCCCGCGTAAGATGCGCGGTTGCAGCAGCAGTATCTATTCCACGCCCCTACTTCTTCAACCAGCTGGACGAGGCTCCATGGCCTTCGTGTCTTAGCTGCTATCCTCTGGACAGGTTTGGGTATCAAAGTTCAGTATTATTGCTGCTCTGAAATAGTGTTTTCATGGTGAAAAAAGTGGACTGCTACTGGAGAGATACAAATTTTGTCTAATGAGTTGAAAGTGATTAAATGCACCAACTCTCTACGTTGCAACAAATAAAGTGATGCAAGGTATTCAGGTTTCTGCTACCAATGAGAATTTACATGAGTTTTGGCATTAACCTAGTGCTTAATTGTTGTCGTGCTGATTGTTTCTCTTTGGTTTCAGAAGCATATGTACTGTTGGACTGTTCAAAAACTATTTGACTATAGGTTTCCATGGGATTACATCTCAATCTACCTCCTGTTGATGCACTGTCAAAATTAATTCAGTATTATTTTTGTCTTTTTTGGGCTAAAACCACCCATCCCTTGACTGTATGTTCTTTCATATGTTTTTGGGATAACTATTTGCTTTTATGTTGAGGGTCATTATTTTGCAGTTGAAGGTTTATGTGTGTGTACATAATCGTATAAAAAGTGTTCAACTACTTGTACGCGCTAGTTGATTTTATAAACAATGTTTGACTTATTAGTTCATCCGAAAATAGAAGAGGCATGGACTCTGTCTCAATGTTTACTTTCTTCTCATATGCTAATTGTGATCACTGCCAAATATTTTCCACTAATAAACTTTGTTTTAACATTTCTAGTTTGAGAATACTCCCCGCTTCACTCTTTTGGAAAGAATGAAGCATGGATTTTATTTATCCTAGAGCAGCTAATGCCAGTACAATTTAGTGATTACTATTTAGTTGCCTTTCAGAGCCTGTCAGTTTATAACTAAAAGATAATGGAGCACCAAACTTATGAAGGCTAACTGGCTAATTAATTAAAAATAAAGAAGAAATGAATAATATTTTGTTTGTAAAATATTGCAGCATGCATCATTATGCTTTTGTTTTTTTATCAATATATGTTCCATGGCTTTATGGCAAATTTGAAAGTGATATGCTTGCCTTTTAAGGTGTTACTATGGGAGAGAAAAGGAGAGCTGAGATCAAGGTGCCATTTGGAAGCGATGTAAACCTTGCATGTATGAACAATTTCAGGTCTCAATACTTTGATAGTGAGGTAAAGCTACCTATCGCCAACTTTTTGTGTTTAGATCTGAGACAAATAACCAAGAGAAAAGGAAGAAGGCAAGGTATGTGCCCACTAACTCCTAACGAGGTAGGGTTGCTGTTGGGAGCATTAGGCCATAGAAGCAATGTCCATATTTATGCTGCTTGTAGCGAGGTGAAGAAGATACTTTACCTACCCTTAGAGCACTCTTTCCATATTTCCATACATAAGGATCATTGTCAAGTAAATATGAGTTGACTCCATTTGGGCACACTCATCTCTCATGACTTCAATATATTGATTTCATTTTCTGCGATAGAAGTGATTCTGACAATAATGGCAACATGGCCAGAATACTTGCTATTGCTGGACCAAGGTGATGCTCTGATGCTTCTGTTGTTTCATTACAAATCCCTGTTAGCTATATCTCTTGGTTCATTTTGAATTATGACACTGCTTTTCGCTTGAGATATATTGTCACAGTAAAATGTTAAAAAACTCTATACCATATTTACAAACATGGGATATATGTCATGGGGCGAATTCTCATCACAGGTGTGAGTAGTCCAGAAAGCATCTATGGGACATTCCATGGAAATCATGCCACAAAGAGGCGAATTCTATGCCAACCCTACTGTGTGTATATGTGAAAAGACTAAAGATGACCCCTGCAGGGGCGAAGAATTCTGAAGATGATCCCACCAGGACAGAAGAGGTCATTGATATTGGGGCTGACGATGATTCTTTTGCCAGATAGGAGGTTTCTGAGCTAGAGGAAATCCTGATTAGTTGAGGAAATCCTGATTAGTTGTGTTATTTTGCAGCTCAAAGAAATTTGTTAAGTTCCTTGCGTACTGTAGTTTACGTGGTATACTAAAAATTCAGAGAATTTCTGAGTTAATGTGGATGGATTTTGGTGTATGCATGAACTTTACTTCTTAATATAGTGTACTGCATCTTATTTTGGCATGCATTATTTTCATTGAATTTGCACTAGAATCCGAGAATTTCAGAGTTCCAAGATTCAGGGATATGTATTTACAAAGACATATACTATCATGTCAGAGCAGAATCAAGACACATACTGTCATATTCTAATTACTCCAATAGAGCCACAGAATCAAACAGATAGAACTTACCTCGCGGAGAATGCTGAAGACGAGAACTGAGAAGAAAGGAGTTCCTTCACATTGATAGTATTAAGAGAATATCGTGCATTCTGAATTGGCATATCAGGAATCTTTTTGTTTGTGGTCTATGACTATCAAGATGATTCGGTAGACAACCATCAGGCAAAATACTAGAGGAAGATACAAACAGGAAGAATATCTTAATCCAAGAAATAAACACAAATTTTCTCGGATACGAACAAAGATACTTGTTGAAAATGACAAGCCTATCACAATCTGCTGAATAACATACACAAATTAGAATGAATTTCCAGTGGTACTTCTACAAGGAAATTCGGCAAGCTCTCACACGGAACGATTTTATCGATATAATATTTCAAAAGGTAAGTGCATTGCGCCCCAATCAAGTATTCACTATACATCATGAAAAAGATGGCGGTGAAATCTTTGCCATATTGTTACAAATTTTGCTATTTGTCAGACTGAATAACCAGAGAAGAGCTGAATGACATGTTCAATTCATGGCATAGAAATTTAGAGTTCTTCAACATCTTATGGCACTGGCAGGTTCAGTTGGGCTTCTAAATTTGCGGCGATCATCAACAGGTTGAGCAGCTGCACGTGCTTGTGGTTGTGCTTGTTCTCATATGTGACATGATCCCGCTATTACCGCAATACAACACCATGTGCTTCCTCCCGGGGCAGGCCTTGATACTTCTGCATCTGTAGAACACCCATGTACTCCATTAGTTCATACTGAATCACTTTATTAAGTTACCACCTAAAATGAAAGAGTGCTTCTCTCATCTTATGCCAAGGAACATGCATGAAATCCCTATAGCACAATGCTGATGGGTCAAACATCTGGAGCTTTGTTAATATGAATACCCAACAGTTTCAAACAAGAAATCAACACATAGATAACTGGAGTAAGAAATAAAACTGTGGGGTTTTCCATTAAAATTTCCTTTAGTGAAAACATTCTAAACAGAAAATGGTATTCTGAAGACAACAACCCAGCCAGAAAAAAGGAAATAAGAATTATTCAAAGTACCAACTTCTAAGGTTGAAAATAAAACAAATATTTAAGGTAGAAACTGGAAATGCCCATATACACATAAATTTCTTTTATCTATATAGAACAAGTAGTAACATCATGAATCTCAAACTGAAGACAACGACATGCCAACTAAATGAAGCTTCTAGTTAGATCCATGCATAACAAAGCCAGAAGATCTAGAAGCACGTTCATATGAGAGCATGGAGACTCATCTATTCCTGAATTACAAAATTCGGCATCCAATTGATTGATAATTTTCTAGTCCCCAAAAAATGTGTTGATGAATTTCTATTCAAACCTGTAAAAAACTGCGAGTTCTGACATTCTACATTGCCCAAACAATATATGGACCAGGATGCAGGTGAGCAAATGTACAACTATCTTTTGAGTTCCTTGCACATTGCAGTAGAAAACAAGAAAAGTAAAGCAGCCGCTAATTTGCATTACTAATTGTGAAAGTTCATCGATACGTTTGTTGAGGACTAAAAGGTTATCATTTTTTCAATTGTGTAAAGTGGCATGACAGGGGATGCAGTTGGTGATATAATTTTTACCTGAAATTAATGACATAATTTCGTAATTTTTATGTGAAAAATCACTGGTGACACACAAGGAGCTCAAAATTGATAGGAAACTCTACAAAAAGTATGTGCAGTATTTCCTTCAACTCCAACATGAGGTACATCTACTTTAAATCCATACCTGGATGATAGGAAAGTCACATATGCACTCTAAACAAACATAAATCCCTGAAATTATTTCTTTTATCTCTAGTAGGAAATTTTAGCAGCACCTCCAGGATCTACATTAAGTACTAACATTACAATAATGTTTGGAGGAGCACTAGCTCTATAGTTATGACTCTTAAGTAACAGAACAAGGAGTTTTCTAAACAATACAAGCGTATCTGCAGTGAGATTTGCACATCATGTAATGTGGTACAAACCTATATTCTGGAACAAGTTCTTTCTCCCCATAGCTTCCCAAAAAAAGGGCAAGGAAAAATAATTAGTTTCATAAGGCAATCAGGCCATAGAACCAAAGTTGATTCACAAAAGGGGAATTCTTCAGAGGAAAAAATAGATGTTTTGAAGGAGTTCATCATCATTGATGACAGCAGGTACAACTTACTTATAATGTGAGGCTCAGTTGGATCCCTACAACAAAAATATTGAACTCTTGAACTAAAGAATTAGTCGTGCTTCAATTTAAGGAAACAACATCAAGAAACAACGCTAGTTGGAGACAAGTACCTTCCTTTGGGATTGCGTATTGGCATCTCCCTGAAAATCAGGAAACAAGAGAAGAACTTAGACACCAAAATTACCATCTAGCCAGTACCCAAACTACAAGCTGAAGAAAAATTGCTAAGTAGATATATGCTGCGGTCGCAGCCATGCTAGCTTTGTGGCAGGAGAAATTCTCATAATCTGAGACCTTAGCATAAGCATTTTAAATTTCACATGGCATGGTAATTTCGCCCTGCTGGCATCACAACAGGCACGAGTAACTTCTTGACAAGTGATTGCCCCATCACAACTTACCAACCCCGTTTAGATGCCAAACACATAACACAAATAATCTGATGCACTCTTGATGACATCAAAACAATAAAATAAAATTAGTCTATAAAAAATAGGTAGGAAAGTCACCAGGGTATATATATATATATATATATATATATATATATATATATATATATATATATATATATATATGTTACGCATAACAGAATATTATTCGGTTACCCTACTTGAACTGATGAATTCAAGCGGTTGAACTGATGAAATTCGAGCGGTTGAACTGATGAAATTCGAGCGGTTGAACTGATGCTTTCTGTTGCTGTTAAAAATCGTCTTCTTTAGTTCAATTTTTTTTGCAATTTTTTTTTCGAAACGGGGCGTGTAATATATCGTTGGAAAGCTCTTGACATCCACATTACAATCTTATAATTTGTTTTTGCAAAAAATATATGATTTAAGAGCAGTTTTGAAAAAACCGTTTTTTTCAAAACCGAAAACGCGAATCATATTTTCGACTTAATTTTCAAACGGTTTGTCGGAATTGAACAAATGAGATGGCGTTGGAAAGCTATGGAAAATTCGCATCTTCCATATATATACTATTTTTTCAAATTCTATATATTTAAAAGTAATTTGAAAAACGGTGAAATTTTGGGCGAAATGTTTTTCACTGTTTTTTGCAAACGGTTTGCCGGATTGATGCAAATGATACGGCGTTGGAAAGCTATGGAAAATGCGCAACTTTTGCGTATAGAAAGTTTTTTCTATTTCCTTACGGTTTAAATACGAATTCAAATACGGTTAAAATTGGTTTTGAACACGGTTTTTTTAAAAAGTTGGTCGAAATGGGGCAAATAATATACCGTTGGATAGCTATCAAAAACGCGAAGGTTAGTCATGTTGAACGTTTTCTCTACTTCGAAACCGTTTAAAAGTATTTTTGAATAAGGTGAAACCCATTGTGTTGTTTTTTCGTGTCTAGAAAACAGAGTACTCGTACTGATCTATGTCTATGTTTGTACTGAGGTATTTTTCACAGAGTAGTTTTAAATGGTTCCGAAAAAAGAATACTTTGAACGGATGTCTTTATGATTTTGTACTTGCTCCCATCTTTTAAGAGTAATTTTGAAATACGGTGAGACTCATCGTGCTGTTTTTCTGTCCGGAAAAAAGAGTACTCGTACTGATCTATGTGTGTGTTTGTACCGAGGTATTTTCAGAGATATTTTGAATGGTTCCGAGAAAAGAGTACTTGCACAGATGTTCGTATGATTTTGTACTGAGCATGTTTTCACATACTAGACTTCACTCTGTTTTTTTGGGTATCATAGTCCCCGAACTTGCATGGTTTATATCGTTGAACCGAATGATATTTTTTCAAAAGGAAATAATTTCGTGTGTGTTTTTTAACTCAATTTTCTTACAAGATGTTTTGGACTTCTCTTGTTTTGCGACTTGAACTTTTACCATTTGATTTTTCATTGGGTTTCATTTTGTTTGAGCTTTTTTCTCAAACTTATCTAGGATGTCGTGTTGAACTTACAACTTTTTCAATTGTGAACTTGTTGTGTTTTTGCAATGCCAATATTTAGGAGAGCAGGGCGAGGACAAAGGAAATAATTTCGTGTGTTTGTTTTTTTAACTCAATTTTTCTTGCAAGATGTTTTGGACTTCTCTTGTTTTGCAACTTGAACTTTTACCATTTGAGTTTTCATTGGGTTTCATTTTGTTTGAGCTTTTTTCTCAAATTTATCTGGGACGTCGTGTTGAACTTACAACTTTTTTAATTGTGAACTTGCTGTGTTTTTGCAGTGCCAATATTGAGAAGAGCAGGGCGAGGACAACAATAGAAGGAAGCTGCGTGTGGTGATCGTGGAAGCACTACAAGGTTGAGCCACAATGGTGGTTAATGGCAAGGCGGCACGACACGGCATGCGGCGGAGAGGCATGGTGACGGGTGGTTGTCGTTGCTTTTTTAACCATGAATGCTTCAAAAGACACTAGGACTTTCTTCAAAGCTGCTTTATACTTTTTAACATGAGGGTTCTCTCAGCTGGGCCAAGAAGCAATGCATGCGTCATATTTTTATTCTACCAAGAACGAAATACATCATATTGTTCTCTAGCACTCATAGGATACACAAAGAACACACACTTAAGTTCAGAGAGCCATCCTGTTTATGTTCAGAGAATAAATGCATTTAAGCTCAAAGAACAAATGTGTTTAGGTTCAGAGAACAAAACAATCTTTAGTGTGATTTTCTACATATGGATAATCGCAGAAGCAACATAGTTGGAATGAAGCTTTAAATTTTTTTGGAAACTGCAATTGGAAAGGTGAGCATCAAGTGGTAATTAAGGAAGACTAACAAAAATGAAAGTAGCATTTTTTACATGACGGGTAGTGGTAGGTATTGGTTCATTGCTTTTGCCATCCAGTACGGTGTCAACAAGGATGCGGTAGCTCTCGTCCTCGATGGGCGCCCAGTCATCATCGAAGAGCTTGAGGAGGAGCTTCAGGACTGGCCAAACATGCTAATTGGAGAAGCCAAGAGGCTTCATCACCTCCAGCTCCTTTCTAGTAGCATTAGCATTGTTGGAAACCATGGAATTTAATGAAATGGTTCAGGGATCACTCCCAGTCAATCCCATTTGCTACTTGTGTTGTAGAGAACATGAATATAAAGCATATGGTGACTCATCGATTTTTATTTACGATATATCTAAACTTAAAGAATTTTGAAACTTGCACCCACGATATTAGGGTGATATATCTAAACTTTACTGAATTTTGAAGAAATGTGCTGCAAATCATTACTTATTTAGGTGATATATCTAAAGTTACAGAATTTTGAAACTTACACTGACGATTTTTCTACACACGCACCAACTATTCTGTGATTTTTCATGGAGTGAAGATAGAATATGCACCAAACTAATATTAAGTCTGGTACAGAAATTCTCTATTCATGAACTGACAATATGTCTTCTATGTGGAATACACAAGATCTCCTCAATGGGCCATGATGCAGGCATCTCCGCAGGCAATACTTGGCGCACCGGAGAACCTGTACTGTTGGATTTGTCGAGAGAGGACTGAGGGAACACGCCAGCGTTAGGGTGGCGGATGCAAGTATTGGAGTTCAGCCTAAAATCACAAGAGAATGGATCAAAATGAATTCAGATTGATTTCTAATCATTTATCAAGCTATAAAAGTTAGAACTGATGTTACACAAACCGAGGCATTTTTTTATATGAACAACTCACTTTTTTATAACCATAGACTAACGACGGAATGTATTACTCGACAATAGGCATTTTCTTCTTAGAACCACTTTGGTTTTATTTTCTTTTTCTTCACTTTTGCTCTGCTTTCTTTTTTCTTTGCTTTATGAAGTGCCCCATCAGAAAAGTTGAACTTTAGATTTTACCAATCTCCACATCTACTGAAACTAAGGGAGCTCCTTTTGAAACATGTACAATGAACTAAAAAGGCATATACAAGGTCAACTGAAAAACCATATACAAGGTGAACCAGAAAAGCTTCTGAGAAAAAAAGTGAACCAACTTTTTGTTGTTTTTCTAGTTACTAAACTACTTATTACCATAACAACGGCTGAACTGATGTTGCATATGTATATAGGAAGGTTACTAGTACCAAAAAATTAGGACAATAAACAACATTATAAATTGAATTCCTGAATGTTATATGAAGATGAGGCAATTGTACTTACGATTTGGCATTACATGGACTGATGTCCGTGCTCCACTTGGACGGGTGCGAGTAACCATGGTGGACGAGCTCGTGGCCGAGGGTGGCCAAGGTGACCACCGGAGACTGTAGGTGGTCGTGCTTGTTCTCGGCAGCAAACTTACACGAGGTGGTGGTGATGGCCGAGGAAGTCAGAAATTGGCGCTGTACTAAAAAAATAAGAATTGTACTAACTAAAAAATTAGAATTTGGACCGAGTGTGTCACTGAAGATGAACTTGCGCATCTGTTTTTTGCTCCCGCACCAGTGTAACAAATTCAGGATGACATGAATTTTGTGTGCATATAATAAGATGAATGAGTGAGAGAAGAAAGAGAGCAATAAAAGGATTTTTTTTCACCTTGAGATGATATCTCTTCTTGAGGTCTTGATGAAAAGTGACGGTGTAGGTACCACATAACCACCAACTAAACACCAGACCTTAACAAACGATGATCTCTCCTTCCAGAGTCTGAACTTACTAGCTTTTCATAATTTGAAGAGGTGTAAACCTTTTATTGGCAAACTGCTGCAAAATCCCCAAATGCCATATAATATAAAATCCCCAAACTGCAGCAACATCCAGTTCAAGATAAGTTATCAATTCAGATCTTAATAAGCAAGAGAAATAGTAAAGAAAGGCTGCATTTGTGTCCTCGGGCCATTCTTTAGGCACACTATAACAAACATGCCACTCATGTTAAGTATTATTTCCAATAAACTTTCTAGAGTATCTTTGTTTAAACATACTGTGGGGCGAACTCTTTCATTCTGTAGTTTTTGAACTCCTATGGTAGTAATACATGAACTCCCTGAGGACACGAATTCTTATATTAGCACCTAAAGTACAGATCACACATGAAAATTGCTCTAAGTGGAGAAATGATCACACACGAAAAATGATAATTGCAGGAAAACTTTTATTTGAAAAAAGCTCTTTGAATACCTTATTGAACTAGCTGTCTTGAACTTGCAAACGTTCATTTTTGCACTTATCCAAAATGTTTGAAAGGAGCAGTTTGTTTGACATTATTTTGAACACACCTTTTCATCTCCACTGTATGGTATCCTCTCATATGTGTTTGCACAAACAGGTGGTGTGCTATGAAGAACAATGGTACTGTGAGCGAGTGAAATCAGCTATTTTCTGAACTGAGCAGTGCATTTCTCCCTCTCAACATCTGAAAAATTCCAATTATCTGACGGTAACTATTTTTTGAACTGTTTTAGTTACTGAAGTTTTTGTGGTCTAGGCCCTAAACCACAGTATGTGTTTCTATTTTTTTTAACAAACTGTAGAATTTTTTGAATCGAACTGCTACTGCAGTGTATACATATCTAAGTGAATTATTTTCCATCAACTAACTGATTTCACTTTTTATGTTGAACTTCTACAAATCTTTTTTTGCTAGCAACTGAAAAAGCCTACAAAGGTGTACACATTTATAGCAAATCCTATGAGAGGCATTTTGATCATACCCATTTTGATGATACGTTGTGTCAACATGTGCATAGGAAAACCACCGCTGTATAATGAGCAATTGATCAATTTCTCCTTTTGCTCACTTCTTTGTCCCTGCCTCAAGCGAAACCAGATTTGACATTAGCTGCAAACGAACATGAACATATCAAAACTAGTAGGCGAGTGCACTGAGACATTTTAGCAAACACATGGCATGCACTCAGCAAAAGCTTATGCGGTGAAGAAGAAAGAAGGGGGGCGGGCAGGGACCTGGGAGCTGCGACGAGTGAACGGCCTGGGGCGGCCTGGTTGGACTGTTGGTCGCAGTGGCGGCGAACCCAACGCCCTGGCCACACCGGTATGACAGGCAACCAGAAGGAGGTAGAGGGGCGTGTCCACGACGGAGACATTGAACGGCCCATGTTCGCACGTTGAACTGTCTGCATGCGGTGGGGAAGAGGGCCGGACCCACCGCGGCGAGGAGGACGGCCCAAACCCTTGGCTTAAAGACAGAGGGGTCGGGCGGCGACGGTGCAGCCGTGGGACCTCGGGGAAGGGGAAAGGCGGCCGGATCTCGGGGAGGAAGATGGCGGAGCGCGGGGAAGAAAGCGCTGGCGCGTGGGGAGGGAGGCACCAGTCGCGTGGGAAGGAAGGCAGCGGCGCGCGGGGAGGGAGGCGGTGGGGCGCAGGGAGGAAGGCGGCGGCGCGTGGGGAGGGAGGCGGCGGCGTGTGGAAGCGGGAAGGCCGCAAGCGGCGCGTGGGAGCAGGGAGGCGGCGGGTGGTGGCGCGTGGGAGCAGGGGCGGCGGGCGGCGGCGCGTGCGAGCAGGGGGGCGGCGGGCGGCAGCGCATGGGAGTAGGGGGCGGCGCCCGAAGGCGTGTTGGAGCAGAGGGCGGCCGCCGATGATGCGGGAGGAGGGGCGGAGCCGTCGGGGAGAGGTGGTGAGCTTTCTCTGTGTTCCGGGTGGGGGTGCAGCACCGGGTTTTGCAAAATGGATCGGGCCCTTATAGGGGCGAGGGGTAACAGAATATTCCGTTACTAGTAACGGAATAGTCCAGATCTACAACATTCACTTATTGCTATTTCTTCAAGTTGTGTTCTCTGCTAAGTGAATGTGATCGGACCCTTCCCCCTCTATGCTAAACTCAACCCAATCTATTCACAAATTCTTCATGTGCGTTCTATTTAAAACTCGTTCAAAATCTTCACTGTGTTCTTGTCAGGTAAAGAACTTGCGAACGAAACTTTTAACTTATCTTATCTAAATTTTCGGCTTTGCCGCTCAAACCGTTCCGCATCCCACGAAAACACTTATCTCTTCACCCACGATCTCACACGATCTCCACTTCTCAGTATGTGGGTGACACATGTCAAGCGAATGAGAAGGGTCAGGGGCACGTTCATCCAAATTCTTCGGGCGAACAGTTTTTCACCGTGGCTATAAATACCCCTCCCCTTCCTCACTTCTCCTTTACTCCGCTCGAGCTCACTCCAGCTCGAGCTTCTCAAACCCTAGTGCCGCCGCTACTTCATCATCGCCGGTGAGGAAGAGCTTCACTGCCTCGACCTCGTCGCCGTCGTACTCACGTCGGCCGCGGATTTCTTCCCTCCGCCGCCGCCGTGGCTGTCTTCCTTAGCCAAGTTAGGGCGTGGAAGATCTGAACTGGCGAACTTAACATCTACACTTCCTAGTTCGTTGTGTTCTTCATCCAGGGTGATTAAAAGTTACTTTTACTACCCTCCTTGATTCAAATGATTTCTACAAAATCTTCAAAGGTGTTTACTCTTCAAATTCTTCACACACTAAACACCTTACATGTCATCTGTTCTTGATTCATTTCTCTAAGCTACGTTTTCTTCAAGATCCCTCAATTGTGTGGATTCTCAATCTACAGAACTTTAGAACCTAAGACAAAGAACGCTTAGTGAAATTCTTCAAGACTCATCTGGTCAAATTCTTCAAACTTGTTCTTTTTGAAAAACCTATGAGAACGCATATGACCTCTCCAAATTCCTCGCAACTATACTCTGTTCACAGGTACTCATGTCCCCTGCTGAATCACTAGGTTCTCATCAACTTAACTCATTTGCAGCGTTCGTCGAAGAAAAGTTGCATACATCTTCAGAGAATTCCATTGTTCAAATTCCTCATCTGAAGAAAATGGCTGATGGAAAGAAGCCACAAAAGGGAGGAAAGAGGCCTGAGATTAATACTGTGTTTGAAATCCCTGATGACATATATAAGGATTACTGTACTCCTGATGAGGCCAAGTTTGGCAAAGAGGATAAAAATCAGCGCAAGGTGCGCATACAGAGGATAGAAAGGAGATGGGCAAGAGAGCGGAGGGAGTACATGTATGTAACTCCCAAGTACATGAAGAAATTCGCACTCAATCCTCCATGCCCAAGACCTCCATTGGCAACTGGCCAAGAAGCAGATCCCACTAGCCTCAAGCGCGCTGAGGATTATCCTGATGAATGGGCCAAGCTGGCTAGACAAGCCAGAGAAGCAGTGAGGAAATTCAACGAGGACTCTACTGCTGCTGCCTCTGCTGAGGCCTCTGCTGTCAAGCCTAAGAAGGCCATGGAAAAGAAGCCCGCGCATAATCCAAGTGCTTCACCTTCAATGCCCTCAAGGACAAGTTCCTCAGCAATGCCCTTACGGCCAGATTCCTCAAAGCCCTCATGGCCAAATCCTCAAACTGCTCCTGCTCCTCCAAAGTCCTCAGCTCCTCCGCCAAAGTCTTCGGCTGCTCCGACCAAATCCTCTTCACCTGTGCATCTCGCCACGTGCCAAAGGACAACATGCATCTCTATTGCCTCAGGAGCTTCTGCTAGTTCCTCAGCTGCACCAAATTCTTCAACTGGGCCCTCTCTGCTGAAGATAAAGGCCACTGCTGGACGAGGTTCTCGCCCAAGTCCTCACAAGAAGCAGGTCCCCTTCCAAGTACCATCTGATGAAGACGAAGCTGATGATGATGAACTTGCAGAAATCATTAGAGATAGGCAGGTCAAGGCCGCTAGAGCCGAAGGCACTAATGTGCCTCTTCTTTTGGATCCCAAGTTGATCCTCGATTATATTGATCTCTGGCATAAGGACCCCAACACTCCTATGCCTGATTTCAAGGTGACTCCTGGCCAAAGTCATATGTTGACTGCCTTCATCCAAGAAGAAAAATGGAAATATGAGAAGGCCAGGCAGCTCAAGAAAGCACAATACAGGAAGGAGCGCTTCCTAAAGAAAAATGTTGTCTCTATGACAACTGAAGAACTTGTCACTATTCAATCTGAGATCAAGAAACTCAATGATGAATTTGATGTATACCGTGCTGACTGGCTTGGAGCCAAAGTCAGATTTGTGAAATTGACTGTAAATTCACCTCCAATGTTGTAGCCCCAACGCAACAAGAAAATCCTCAGGCTGAAGCATCTGCTCAGCCTACTGAAGAAAATGCCAGCACCACTGATGACAATCAGGCTGCCGAAGAAAATGTGAGTTCCAGGGCTGATGACTGCATTCCAGCTGCTGAAGATGTTACAAGGGCAACCTCTAGTGTTGCGGATGAAGAACAAGCCAGGCCATCTGAAGGTTCAGTTGATGTGCCTGAAGAAACTGAAATTGTCAGGGCATCCACTAGTGGTGCGCCTGAAGAAAATGAAGAAGTCAGGGCAACTACATCAGTTGTGCCTGAAGAAATTCAACCAAATTCCTCTGCTCCTCCTGCGCCTACCCCAACTCCAATCCTTCCATCTAAATTAGATGTGAAGAAGACTAAGGCTGCAGAGCGTGCAACAGTGAAGAAAAGGAAAGCATCAACTTCATCAGATTCTTCAGCTCCGAAGAAGATGAAGCCTTTGACCAGCTCATTTGAAAATCCCATTGATGTTGTTCCTATCTCAACCATGCCATCAAACGACCTTGTTCCTTTTGATGAAGATTATGTGATTCCAAGTGAATCTGATGAAGACATTCCCTCTGCTGCTTCCTCAGAGCAGATGGATGAAGAAATTGAAGCGGACCCAATCCCTTCAACTCCATTTGTCTCCTCGCCCATGCCTCAGTTCACTGCTGAAGAGGCTGGCATTGAGGAATTGGATGAACAAAATTCTGACTTGTACATTGGGAGTACTACTCCAGTGATGAATGATGACTTTCGGGAAAGTCAGCACCCCAACTTTCCTCTGTTCACACCACTCCAGCAAATCCCTCAGTCCCCTATTGCTACTGAAGTACAAATGGGATCTGAAGAACCTCGTGTGACTCCATCTGTCCATGAAGAAATTCCAACCACTAGTGCTGATGAAAATGTAAATGAAGAATTGAAGACCCAGGCTGTCACTGAAGAAGCTGAAATTCCTCAGCCCGTGCAACCTGAGATTGCGATTCCTGAGGTGATAATGCAATTGACTGACACTCCTCAACTCAAGCCAAAGGATCCATTCTCAAAGAAGCAGAAATTCAAGGCTGATGATTTCTTCGGCGAGCACGTGTTCTTCACTGACTATAATCCCTATGATTTTGCTCGTCTTAGAAGGAAGCGCTTCTTGACCGCCAGCTAGGCTAACTTCTATTCTTCACTGCTCTTCAACAAAGACAAAGTCTTCGACCACGAGCATATTCCTCATGTGGACATGGAATCACTGCCATGCTTCACACCTGTTATCAGTGTGCTTCATGACACAGGCCTCCTCAACTTTTGCACAGACATAGTTGATTGGAATGAAGAACTCATTCTTCAATTCTACGCAACACTGCACATCACAGGA
Source organism: Aegilops umbellulata (assembly GCA_032464435.1). Classification (NCBI taxonomy): domain Eukaryota; kingdom Viridiplantae; phylum Streptophyta; class Magnoliopsida; order Poales; family Poaceae; genus Aegilops; species Aegilops umbellulata. The sequence continues at coordinate 182,275,817 of CP136060.1, forward strand.
GATGCTGATGATGTAAACTCCTGGGTTTTGGACTGGATGACCGAAAATACTCACTATAAGGCACCGGCCTCTGAATTACTTCACGCCCTTCCCATCAGTCCTCCACCTGAAGGAGCTCGTTGCCTGTACCAGGAGCCTGAGCACACTCCTCATTATATGCAAGTGCTTATGAAGCCCCTGTAGCCCGGTCAAGCCTCAAGGACCAAATTCCTAGTGAAGGAATTGCAGTATGTACCAAGAACAGTCTATCGCATTCTGACGAAGACTATGAATCCAATCAAAGGCCACGACTCCTCTGATGAGGAAATTGTTGGCATCATGAAGAATCTGGTATTCAACATCAGTCATGGCATTCCTGTCAATTATCACGATTTCTTCATGAGGACTCTAGCAAACATTGCACTTTCTCCGTTTGAGCTGAAGCCTTATGCACCGTGGATTATGAGATTCCTCAGAACAAGATCTTCACTGAACTACAAGGCTGATTTTCAGAATCACCTCAGCTACTTGCCCCCAATCGAAGTCCTCAAATGGACATATTCATCAGCTGATGAAAAGGGCAACACACCAGCTGTTATTGATGAAGGCATTCGTCCATTGGATGGTGAGTTTCACAAAGCTGCATCTTATTCCACCAATGATGACTCTGCCACTCATGATTCTGCTGCCCATGCATCCAAGCCAAATCCTCAATCCACTGCTCCTCGTGTGATGACTGACCATGAGCTGCTCCTTAGTCTTCACCAGAAGGTGGATCGAAACCATAAATGGGTTAAGCGTCAGTTCGGTTCTATTCTTCACAACATGACTGCCACACATAATGCAGTGAAGAAAAACCATTACTACCTCCATGAAGTCTTCGGTCGCACCTGGGCTATTCTGTCACATGTATATGGTGAAGAAGATCTGAAGAAAATGGGTCTCAAGGAAGATTTTGATTGGTCTGCTCCTCCACCGAAGAAATACAAGAAGGTCAAGGTTCCTTCGTTGGTGGCCAGCTCCTATTCTTCATCGCGCGAAACCGACAAGCATGAAGATTTGGACGACACTACGGCAGGCCCTACTACGACAAACGACCCCAACAACACTGGCGCTCCTCCATCAACATGATATTCTTCAGGGGCGTTAGTCCTCATTTTCAACCCTTTTGGTCATTTGATGACAAAGGGGAGAAATTTGAGTTGGTCTTCAAGCGGGTCTATCTTATATGGGCGTTTTCTTTCTAAGTTACAACTCTCGTTCTTCTGATGACTTTGCTGGATCGAGTTGTAAACTTAAACGCTATCGTGGCCTGATACTTTTGCTGTGGTTTTTCTGCATGCTTATTCCTCATCAATGTTTATGCACGCATGCTGAATTACATCAGTCAGCATATTTCATCATGCATTTCAAACTCTTCATATTATATGTCAAATGCGTGTATGAATTACAAGATATAGGGGGAGATCTCCATGATTCTACTCTTCAAGTGTGCATTGCTCCAAAAGGATATTCCTCACTATGCACATCTTCAGGGGGAGTTCTTCTATATCTTGCAATCAAATTCCTCATTATCAGTATTTACACTTCATATGTTTATCCCTGTTGAAAACTTAACCTATATTGTCATCAACCACCAAAAGGGGGGAGATTGTAAGTGCATCTAGTGCCACTTAGTGATTTTGGTGTATTGAAGAGTTATAAGTTAAGGGTCTAATGTGTTTATGAGTGTACACAGGTCTATAAGTCTATGAGGAGTTTGATATTTACAGAGAAAGTCGACCCCTAAAAATGAAGTTATTTGACTAAAGACTTTGGATTTCTGAAGACTTTGAAAGTGAAGAAATTGGTGTGACCTTTAAGACTTGGTATTCATTCGAGGAACATGAAGCGTGAAGACTTTTGCTTTCGTAGTTTCATTTTCTCTTTCTTGAGTCATAGGAAACACCGTACTGTTAAAGGGGTCGAGGAAATACTAAGGAAAACTTTCCATGTGATGCTCAACTCAAAATCCTACACCTACCAATCCCTTCGAGTGAAGCCATTGGAAATCTCATACAGTTCAGTCATATTCTTCAGTGATGGAGACGAAGTTCTTCTGGTCTCTGAGATATTTGTTCTGACTGAGGAGTTAGGAATTCGCCAGTGCGGATTGCCTACACAGTGAGGAACATGATAGCCCTGAGGAATTTGAGCGTCAAATTTCCGACCATTGCTGTGCTACGCGCCAGCTGTCCCAAAATATCTTATCCACCTAACGTCATATCATTGAAGGGCATTTATGTATTATCATGTCGGGCTGCTCCCTAGGCTATAAATAGCGCCCCCTACAACCACTAGCTGGTTGGCTACTCCGAGAGAAACTGACACTTGTCATTTGAGAGCATCCCTTCCTCCGAGGACTTTGAGCGAAAATCATCAAGTGAGGAAAACCCAAACCCGAACACCTACAAAGCCAAAGTGATTGAGAATCACTGAAGAGATTGATCCTGCATGGATCCAATGCTTGTTACCTTTGAAGGCTGTGCTCTTCCGGACGGTTAGGCGTCATGGTCTAGAGCATCCAAGAGGAATTGTGGGTCGCCGAGTGACTGAGTCTATGAAGGTTTGGAAGTCACCTGAAGACTTACCATGAGTGATTGGGCGAGGTCTGTGTGACCTTAGCTCAAGGAGAATACGGTGAGGACTGTGTGTCCTCAGGTTTAAATACCTAGCCGCTCCAACCGGATGTACAATTGAGACAGCAGTTGGAACTGGTCTACCAAATCATTGTCTTCACCAAGCTTACTGGTTCTATTTCCTTAACTCTTTCATTTCCTCATTGCAGTTGTTGTGTGCTTGTTCATATCTGTTTGAAGACTTTGACTGAAGACTTTCTCAATTTACTCAGTTCAATTTCTCCAGTCTGTTTGTCTTCATTCTGTGTTATCCTGTGTTTACGCTTTCTGGACTCTATGCTTGTCTTCATTTCATCATGATGACCATACTTGATTCTTGTTATGTTTACTTTTGAGTACTTACTCCGCTGCTAGTAGTTCTTCACTAAGGAATTTCCTCACCCGCAAATTCCTAAGTGAAGAATTCATAAAAATCGCCTATTCACTCCCCTCTAGTTGATATAACGCACTTTCAGTGTCATGCAGATCTTTGTGAAGACCAAAGGCCTGCAGGACTAGGTGAGAACCAGGAGACGAAGGTGAGGGAGTCCTGGACTAAGGGTCCTCGGGCGTCTGGCCTGTTATCCATGGGCCGGACTAATTGGCTGTAAAGACGTTAAGGCCGAAGACGGTACTCGTGTCCGGATTGGACTCTCCTTGGCGTGGAAGGCAAGCTTGGTGACCAACTATGAAGATTCCTTCTTATTTAACCGACTCTATGTAACCCTAGATCCCTCCGATGTCTATATAAACCGGAAGGCGTAGTCCGAATAGAACATATATACTCATTACCATAGTCATACAGGCTAGACTTCTAGGGTTTAGCCATTACGATCTCGTGGTAGATCAACTCTTGTAACACTCATATTCATCAAGTCAATCAAGCAGGAAGTAGGGTATTATCTCCATAGAGAGGGCCCGAACCTGGGTAAACATCGTGTCCCCCGTCTCCTGTTACAATCAATCCTAGACGCACAATTTAGGACCCCCTACCCGAGATCCGCCGGTTTGGACACCGACATTGGTGCTTTCATTGAGAGTTCCACTGTGACGTCGACGAAAGGCTCGATGGCTCGCCTTGTCCTTAAAGACAACATTACCTCCGAGGGAGTTCTGGCCCCAGGCCAAACTTTCCGGCAGGGCGGCTTTACTATGATCGCCCGTTCGGCCTTTGAGCCGACGATGACCTCTCGGGCCATCGAAAACCCCCTTCGCATCAACTCCGAGCACTCCAAGCAGATGGATCCGGCAGAGTTTTCGTCTTTGAACGAACTCCTGGATCGCATCGTGTCTGTCGGTGGGAAACGACACCTATGGGATCACAGGAATCCCTACTACGGTTGCAGGGCGTGGGGTTGTGAAAAGAGCGGATCAAACAGATAGCACACGGTCCCTTTACCCGGGTTCGGGCCGCAAGGATGCGTAAAACCCTACTCATGCTTTGGTGGATTGTATATCTGAGTTCCTGAGCTAGCTACGGGGCGTCTAGAGCTCCAAAAAGCCGAATCCCCCTCCTGGTCGCCTTGGGCCTCCTTTTATAGGAAAGGGGTTGCCACAGTGGCACACAGGAGGTGGAAAGGGCACAGTAGCGCGAGGTTATCCTTCGCATTACATGACAAGGCACATTTAGTGTGCCTTGCTTAGGTGTCCTTGCTTTATCGGGGGCGGAGGAGAGCCTCGTCTTGTCCGTCACCGCTCCCCCTTGCGTCGACACACGCCCTGGCCAGCGGTGCCTGTGGTGCCATGTAGGCAGGTAGGCAGCTGAGGTGGCGCAGTGGTGGATCTCCACGAAGATCTGCATGCCGCCACGCAGGTGCCTGCCCGACTGGTTGGGTTGGTAGCTGCATGCGAACGGAGGTGGGGGCGTGACTGGCACGGGCCTGATGGTGGCCCTACGACGTCCTTGGCAAGGGCCTTGCTGCGGCCCCGACAAGGGTCTTGCCGCGGCCCCGGCAAGGGTCTTGCCCCGGCAAGGGTCTTGCCGCGGCGCCTGCTGTCATCCCCGGCAAGGCTCTTGCCGGGGGCCTTGTGGTCCTCCTTGGCTGGGATCCCGCCACGGATCATCATCTTCTGAAGTGGGTATCTGATCTTGAATGTCTTCACAAAGATCTGCATGCCACCACGGGGATGCCTCCCGAATCCTTGCCCCCATGGGGGCAGTGGACTCGAGGGTGACTTCGCTCCGTAGGTGTGGGGCGAGCTGCCACGGCAAGAGTCTTGCCAGGTTAGCTAAAGCTGCCCCCCGGCAAGGATCTCGCCGGGGGGGGGGGGGTCTGCTCTGTCCCCTTTGCTCTTTGTGGTCTTGGCGTCGCTCTGCTTCCCTTTAGCTTCGGCCTTACCTTGGCTTACCTCCCTTGCCGTGCTTGGTGTGGCGGTGCCCGTGGCTCAGACTGCCCGTGCGCAGTTGTAGGGGTACCAAAAGTGCACCCCCTTTTTGTACACCAACAGGAGCCCCCGAGCCTGGGCCACACATAAGCGCAACGCGTTGTCGGGCTAGGCCCAAAAAACGGTGAGCGGGCAGGCAGGGCGGTTTTTACGCGGTAAGTTTCTTCGCGCGCGGCGCCTCCCACGCTTCCCGCGCGTGGCGCGACGTGGGGAGGCGTGTGTGATGTGGGCGGCGTGCGTGGGACTGAGCTCTGCACGCATGCGTCACGTCGTAGTAAAGGGGGCGGTTCGCACCTTCCCCATAAACGGAGGGAGGCGTGGAGGCGCGACCCATTTACTGAACGGGGCCGAGGCGTGGTCTTCAAGGCGTCCACTCCCTTCGATCACGGGGTGGGGAGAGGTCGCCTCATCCATCGCCTCGGTGCTGCACGCTCGCCATGTGGCGCCCATGCGCTTGGCGTGGCAATCGGCGGAGGCGAAAAACCGGGCCGTCGTGGGCTGGGGCAGTGGGTCGGTCCCGGTCCCCTGCGCCTTCCGCGTCTTGATTGGCGGAGCGGGGCGGCCGAGCCCCCACCCCGTCCCTTTATAAAGAGCGGGAGGGGGATGGCGTCCCGCATTCCTTCATCTCCTTCCTTCTTCAGTTTCTGCTCCCCTCCCTTCCATTCGCCATGGAGAGAGGGAACCCTAGTCCTTCAACGGTGGTGACGCGGGTCGCCGCTTGACAACGCGTCCCTCCTTCTCCTGCACCTGTGGTGGCAGAGCCAGCCGCAATGGGAAGGGGGAGGGGGCGAGGCCGTGGGCGAGGCCGAGGTGCTCGGGGAGGAGGAGGACGGGGCGGCGCGCTGGCCTCGCCTCCGCCAACAGCTCCTCCCCCCATGGAGGGCCACGTTGGGGACGACCCTTGTGAGTTTTCGTCAAGCTGCGCCGGCCGCCTCGCCGTCGCCTTCGTCTCCCGACCCCATTCGCACGGGAGATGGAGTTGGATCCGCCGGAATCGCTGCGGCTACACATGAGGGGCTGTGGGATCAGCGGTACGCGGGTTCGCGTTAACTTCCCAGCCCCTCACGTGATGTATCTTTGTCGGGGATGGAAGACATTCGCCCATATCCACCGCTTGACGGAGGGGCTCACTCTCCATTTCAAGCTGATGGAGGGAGGCCTCCTCTCCGTCAAGGTCTTCGGGTGCTTCGGGACCCGGGCAAGGTGCTGCGTGGAGAGCTCTTCTGATAGCGAAGACTCCTCCTCGGGCGGGAGTGGCAAGGAGGACAGCGGCAGCGACGACGAGGGTAGCGGGCGGCAGGATGACGGGTCCGACTAGGTGTCGGGCACCGCCTCGTGCGGCACCGGCGACCCCATCATCCGTGTCACCGGCTCCCTGAACTTCTCGGGGTTGTCTCCTTGGGCGGCTGGCGTTGGGAGGCTGCGGAAGAGGAAGAGGGCGGGCGGCAAGGCCGTCAACTCGGAGTACGCAGGCACCGACGCCTTCGACGTGTGCTGACGTCCTGCCGCCTCATCTTCGAGCCCTGCTTCCGGCGCCGCCATCACCATCCAGCCTTCGGACGGCCACCGAGATGTTCTCTTGGTGTCTTCTGCCACCCGTAGCTCGCCTAGGCGCCCCTTTTGACCTGCCTCCTGAGGAGAGAGACAAGAAAGGGATTACGGGCACCTTATCTCTTTTTAGTTTGTTGGCCTTCGGGCCTTAGCTGAATTTAGAACTTGTAATCCCATCATTCATGTTTTTCATTCCCTATGGACTGTACCCGAGTGGGATGTTTTTAATGAAAAAGGGATGCTTGCCGGGTCATTTGTTTGCGGGTAGAACCCACGACAAGGGGCAAATCCTTGATATCTTTAAGATAACCACTTCCTTGCCCGGCAACAGGCCTTGCCGTCTCCCCACTTCATTCGACCTTTCTCACGCCCTTGGCAGAGGCAGGGATGAGGCGGGTTCAGGCCCCTCGTTTCATCCTTTCGCTGCCGCAACTATGACCAAACCTGGCCCCAGGAACGAGCCCTAGGGCCTAGAGTTAGGGGAGCACGGCAGTTTTTAGGGAAAACGAGGTTTCACATACCTCAGTCCATAAGGGAATGCATGATAAGGGATGAAGAACTTATCTGAAGCTATAGCCCCCGGCAACTTTGGTTTGCCGGGGGGTGAATCTTTGCTTTTGCAGCCCCCAGTAGTACTGGTTTGCCGGGGTCTAGATGCTGGTCTGTCCCTCCTATCTTCTTTGTCCTTAGTGATCCGGCAAGGATATCAGTGAGTCCTGCGAACCAAAGAAGGCAAAAGAACGACGAAGGGACGCACACTCGACCTCTAAGCTAGGGGTTAGCCGCCGTCAAGCACTATCAACCCTAACCAAGGATGAGACTCGACCTAGCATGCATGCTATAACTTTAGGGCGCCAGCGCTTCATTTATTTTTGCTCAGGGTCTGCGACTGGCTTTGTACAAAGGGTTACATGCATCATTGGCAATGCTTGTACAAAAGGTGGCTTGCCGGGGGGCCCGACAAGCCATGCCTTACGGGTAAAACTTGCGAAGATGCTCAATGTTCCAGGAGTTACTCACCGGAATGGCATCTTCGGTCTCCAGGCGGACTGCGCCGGGCCTGGTGACTCGTATTACCCGGTAAGGGCCTTCCCACTTTGGCGTCAACTTGTTGGAATTCTCGGCCGATCGAACGCGCCTTACAAGGTCGCCTTCCTCAAGGCTTCGGGCATGAACCTTGCGGCTATGGTAGCGGCGCAAGGCTTGCTGGTAGCGTGCTGCTCTCACAGCCGCCCGAAGATGATCTTCCTCAAGGAGCAGTGCGTCATCTTGCCGCAGTTGCTCTTGCTTAAGCTCATCATAAGCGAGCACTCGAGGTGACCCGTATATGAGTTCAGTGGGGATAACTGCTTCTGCCCCGTATACCAGGGCAAAGGGTGTCTGGCCGGTGGCTCAATTTGGTGTCGTCCTGATTGACCAAAGAACCGTCGTCAACTCATCAATCCAGCGCCTTTCGCTCTTGTGCAGCCTGTCAAAGGTCTTGGTCCTTAAGCCTCGCAACACTTCAGCATTTGCCCTCTCGGCTTGACCATTGCTTCGCGGGTGAGCAACGGAAGCGAAACAGACTTTGCTGCCGAGGTCTTGAGTATATTGCATGAAGGTGCGGCTTGTGAACTGCGTGCCGTTGTCGATGATGACCCTGTTGGGTAAACCAAAATGGCACACTAGCCCCTTGAAGAACTTGACGGCTGACTGAGCGGTGACCTTCCTCACTGCTTCCACCTCCGACCACTTTGTGAACTTGTCGATTGCAACGTGCAAGTACTCAAAGCCCCCCACAGCCCGGGAGAATGGGCCCAGTATGTCGAGCCCCCAGACCGAGAAGGGCCAGGAGAGAGGAATGGTTTGAAGGGCTTGAGCTGGCTGATGAAGCTTCTTTGAATGGAACTGACACGCTTCACACCTGGTGACGAGTGTCGTCGCATCCTGGAGGGCGGTGGGCCAGAAGAAACCTTGCCGGAATGCCTTGCCGGCAAGGGCCCTTGACCCGATGTGGGATCCACACATGCCTCCGTGTATCTCCGCCAACAGCTCCAGTCCTTCCTCTCGAGGGATACACTTCAATTTCACACTGTTCGGTCTCTTCCTGTACAGGACGTCATCGACGAACTGGTACATGGTAGAGCGACGGGCTACTTTTTCCGCTTCTACCCGTTCTTCAGGAAGTTCCCCTGTTTGGAGGAATCGGACGGTATGTTGTGCCCACGCTAGAGCCTGGGGCTCGACGGCGAGGACTAAGGGCATCTCCTTCGCTATAGGAACGACTGTTTCGACGGCAAGAGCTTGGCGCTCCACCGGAGCCAGCCGTCCCGTCGCGGGCTCAGTGTCCCCGACAACATCCTTGCCGGCGGCTCCGGGGAGCTCGGCGGGAAAGTATTTGCCGGGCCCTGATTTCCTTCTCTTGTTCTGCTCTGTTGATGGATCAACGGATGGCTGAGTTAGCTGAAGCACAAAGGTACCTGGTTCCACAGGTAGCTTGAGGGCAGCGCGCTTCGACAGGTAATCGGTGATATCGTTCTCTGCTCGGGGAACGTGTTCAGCCTGTATACCGTCGAAACGCTCTTCCAGCTTTCTCACTTCATCAACGTAGGCCTTCATCAACGGGCTCTGGTAATCCTTGTTGACTTGCTTGATGACAAGCTGCGAGTCGCCCCTGACGATAAGCTTTTTGATTCCGAGGTCCGCCGCGATCCTAAGACCGACAAGCAGCCCTTCGTACTCTGTTGTATTGTTTGTTGACACCGCCTGGGGAAGTGCATCTGGATCACGTACTTGAGGTGCTCTCCGGTGGGGGCGACGAGTAGTACGCCAGCCCCGGCACCTTATAGGGAGAAAGCCCCATCAAAGTACATAATCCAATTGCAACTTGCCTCCTTGCCGGGGAGAGCAGTTTCTTGGGCTTCTTCGTCAGGTGTTGTGGTCCACTCTGCAATGAACTTCGCCAGGACTCGGCTCTGGATCGTCGAAGTACTTTCAAACTTGTGGCCAAAGCTGGACAGCTCCAGTGCCCATTCCACAATCCTCCCCGTCGCATCTGGATTGTGCAATACCCGTTGCAGAGGGAGGCGAGTGACGACAATGATCTCGTGTGCCTGGAAGTAGTGACGCAGCTTCCTCGAGGCCATGAGGAGGCTAAAGAGCAGTTTCTACACGCCGGAGTACCTTGATCTAGCCCCCTGCAGGAGGGAGCTAACAAAGTAGACCGGGTGCTCCATCATTTTCTTCTTTGGCGACACTTCGACTGACTGTGTCGTCTCCGCATTGGTGGCGTCAGGCTCTGTCGCTGCCATTACCTCGTCGTCAACCTCCCTCTGCGCTACTAGTGCGGCGCTGACCACCTGGTCCGTTGCCGCTAGGTATAGCAGCAACGGCTCCTGGGGCCTAGGCGCAACTAGTGTTGGCGTGGAGGAGAGGTACTTCTTGAAATCTTGCAATGCTGCTTCGGCTTCTGGCGTCCACTCCATCGGGCCCGCCTTTTTCAGGATCTTGAAAAAGGGGAGGGCACGCTCGGCAGACTTGGATATGAACCTGCCCATGGCAGCGACACAACCAGCAAGCCGACGCACATCTTTAATTCGCTTGGGTGCTTCAATTTGCTCTATAGCTTTGATCTTGTCCGGGTTGGCCTCTATCCCACGTTGTGACACAAAGAACCCGAGAAGCTTGCTGGACGGAACGCCAAAGACACACTTCTCAGGGTTCAGCTTGAGGTTGATCTTGCGTAGGTTTGCAAATGTTTCTTGCATATCTGATGAGGGTTGCCCTGTCCTTGGTTTTGACCACTATGTCGTCCATATAAGCCTCCATATTTCTATGGAGCTGGGGTTCAAAACCAATCTGGACCGCCCTTGCAAACGTCGAACCAGCACTCTTCAACCCGAAAGGCATCCATACGAAACAATACGTACCACATGGGGTGATGAATGCTGTTTTCTCTTCATCTTCTCTTGTCATGAAGATCTGGTGGTAGCCGGAGTAGGCGTCGAGGAACGACAACAGATCACACCCAGCCGTGGAGTCAACAATCTGGTTGATGCGCGACAACGGGAAGGGGTCCTTGGGGCAGGCCTTATTGATATCTGTGTAATCAATACACAACCTCCACTTCCCATTCGCCTTGTGCACTACGTCCGGATTGGCCAACCATGTTGGATGGAGCACTCCTCTTACCAAACCCGCTGCTTCCAGTTTCCGGATCTCTTCTGTGATGAACTCTTGTCGTTCCAAAGCTTGCTTTCTGACCTTCTGCTTGACGGGCCGCACATGAGGACAGACAGCAAGGTGGTGCTCAATCACCTCCCTGGGAACGCCGGGGATGTCGGAGGCTTGCCAGGCAAACACATCGACATTCGCCCGCAAGAAGGTGACGAGCGCGTCTTCCTATTTGTCGTCAAGGGTGGAGCTTATAGTGAAAGCTCCTCCCGTGCCGTCCTCATTGACAGAAACCTTCTTGGTTCCCGGCGGAATGGCCCTGGACTTCTTGTTTCCGTCGGCGGAGCTCTCTGGCACGTCCTCGACGGCAGCACTATACTCCGAAGAGGTGCGCTTGCCAGAGTGGGTGTCCGAGGTCTTACCGGCCTTCTTCTTCTTCTTCCCTCCCGGGGTCCCAGTGGCAGGAGCAAGTGCCCTAGCGGCGGCAGCTGCTGCGACTGCTTGCTGGTATAGTTGGTCGGCGCAAATCAGCGCATCTTTCTTGTCGAAGGGGATGGTGATGATCGTCACTGGTCCTGGCATCTTCAGGGTGTTGTATGCGTAGTGTGACGCCGCCATGAACTTGGCCAGCGCTGGGCGGTCAAGGATCACGTTGTAGGCAAGGGGATCTTGGCAACGTCAAACACGATCCTCTCCGTCCTGAAGTTCAGGTCGCTCCCAAAAGTCACGGGCAGCGTGACCTTTCCCTTGGGTTGGCTTCTTCCCGGGTTGACCCCTTGAAACGTACCCGTCTCTTCAAGGTCTCCATCAGGAATCTGCAGTTTCTCGACCACGGTAGACGAGATCAAGTTCAGACCGGCCCCGCCATCGACTAGCATCTTTGTCACCTTGAGGTTGCGTATTGTTGGTGAAACCAACAACGGCAAGCACCCGACCGCAGTAGTGCGATCAGGGTGATCCTCAGTGTCAAAAATGATAGGTGTGCTGGACCACTTCAGCGGCCTTCGGGCATCAAACGATGGCTCTGTCGCTGTAATCTCTCGCGCCCACAGTTTAAGCCGACGGTGAGAAGTATGCAACGAGGCGTCGCCGTCGACGCACATGGCCTCTGTAGCTTTCTGAAACTCTTGGTCGCTGGACTCGTCGTCCTCTTCATGATCGTCGTCTTCTAGCTTCCTGTCACGGCCCCGGGCGGGCCTCTCCTGTTGTTTATCCTTGCCGCGACGGCTCGCCTAGCCGTCACGCTTCTTGCCGGACCCCTCAGCACCGTCTTGGCCCTTCTCCTTGTCCCGCCTCTCATATTCAGCCCTCTGCTTCTCAGCGAGGAGCTCAACCTGTCGCCAATCTTGGAGAGCATGGCCTTTGGTGTGATGGATCTTGCAGTACCGCTTGTCGGAGTTTCCAGACTTCTCGGCGACCACCAAGGCCCGACAGGCGACACATCTGGCAATTTCCTTGCCGGGGTCATATGCCTTGGTTTACTTGGTGGAGCCGGTGTCATCAGATCCCTCGACAGCAAGCACGGCTTTCCCTTTGCGCTTCCTGTTGCGGCGCCAGCCTTTTTTCGCCGGGGCGGCAATATCCTCTTCTGAGGAGTCGGTTTCCACGCCGGAATCTTCGCCGGGGTACTTCTGTCAGGACCCCGATCCTAAGTCACACCGATCTAGCATGTAACACATCATATCACTTGGCGGCCTCACGCACGGTATTCCCACGGGTGCCACCTTACCTGGCCCGGGACTGTTTGCGCCTTTTGGCTCACGTATATGATAGTGTCGCTAGCATCCATATGACAAAGAACCCGGGCCGACACGGCTAGTCATGAACCCTAAGCGGCACTAACCCATGGGGACAGGCATACATGAATCAACTTCGAGCATGTCGGTCAACAGCGTGTGAATCCGGGCTGTAGCACTGGGCTAACAGGACTTCGGTAACCCGGGCTGTAGCAGGCTAGGCAGGACTCCGGATGTCACCGCGTGACATTTCCCCGAAGGGACAGACACAGGAACGAAGTCAAACACATGCCGGCCAGTCAAGTGTCCTGAGCAGTAGTTCTGGGCTAGCAGGACTCCGGTGAACCGGGCTATAGCGGACTACTATGGCTCAAGGAAGCACTAGACTACATTTCCCCATAAGAGAGGCTGTCAAGGATAAACAACTAGATTGTCGGATCCCACACATACCAAGCATTTCAATCATCCACACAATATGCTCGATATGTGTAAATACAACATGGCATCACAACAAGACTCTAAGACTCAAGTATTATTTCATTAGGCTCCGAGGAGCGAGATATTACAAACATGGGTCTCATGACCCAACATTCAGAGCATACAAGTCAAAGCACATGCGGAAACTTAACATGTCTGAGTACAGACATCTACAAATGAAAAAGGCTGAGAAGCCTGACTATCTACAAGATCCTGCCGAGGGCACAAGATCGTAGATGAGGTAACAAGCTAAACGTTGAATTCCACACGGAACTACTAGAGAGACTGACGTCTCTCTGCAAAACATAAAATAGGCAAACGTGAGTACAAATTTACCCAGCAAGACTTACATCAGAACTAGCTACATATGCATCGGTATAAATAAAGGGGTGGTGGAGTTTAACTGCAGCAAGCCAGCTTTGACTCAGTGGCTATCCTGAACTACGACCGCCAGTAACTCCTTTGAGGTGGCGCACACGAGTCCACATATTCACCATTTCAATACACCATTATGGATCTGCTCCCGTCTCCCTACGAGAATGCCATCCATAGCACTCACACTTATCTTGCGCATTTTAGAGTATCCACTTTCACTTGTCTATGAACTATGCAAGGGGTCCAAGTTTCCATATCCGAGGAATCCGGCTATTCGAATAGATAATGATAACCCACCTGTACCGTGCCCACCTCGACGGGTAGATCTACGCTTGGTACACCGTGCCACGGTGCCTAGTCTGTCCCAAGCCCACCTGTACCGGGTGCCACTTGGTAGACTACTAACACGACCTACAAACACCAGAAACTAGTTGCAACTCCTGGACAGAGATCAGGTTGATTTATAAGTCGAGAGGGGCACTTAAGCATTCCAATGTGTGGTAGTAACTATTCATGGATCACAAACACAGAACTCAGTTCCTGAGGATGGATGCAATGAGACAACCCACCATGTACTCCTACATGGCCTCTCACCGCTACCTTTACCAAATCATGTTCACACACTTAGCTATCAACAGTAGGACATGTTCACCACATTCCAATTTATTCCCGATGAATCAGACCCGACTCAAGTCTAAGCAGTAGCAGGCATGACAACAAGCATGAATGAGTAGGCACATCAGGGCTCAAACAACTCCTACTCAGGCTAGTGGGTTTCATCTATTTACTGTGGCAATGACAGGTCATGCAGAGGAAAGGGGTTCAACTACCGCTTCATGTAATAGTTGAATCGTTGTTGTCCTAATGCAGTAAAAGAGAGCAAGAGCGAGAGAGTGGGACTGTATCGGAATGAACCAGGGGGTTTTGCTTGCCTGGCACTTCTGAAGATGATATAGTTCTTCATCGGTGTCATCGAGCTCATCGTTGGAACCACGTCTATCGAGAGGGGACAAATACCGGCAACAAAGAGAAAGAAACACAATCAATGCAATGCACAATATGATGCATGATCAAGACATGGCAAAATGGGTGTGTTGGGATAGTGCAACTACAACCAGAAGGTTTTGAGCTTATTTGAATCAAGGATTCAAATACAAGCCTAACTATGAGCTTACATAAGTGCATTATCATGTTTCATCTATACAGCAAAGCTAGGTTGCTCTAACATGCATGAAACTCATAAAGATGGATAGATTGGATTTTTCTAATCATTTTTCATATATAATTTGTTTGATTTGGAGCTACGTTTGATTTTATATGAATTTTAGAAGTTAGCTCTATTTTCTGGAATTTTCTAAAAAAGAATAAATCCAGAAAAAGAGTTACTGCGTCAGCACTACGTCACCATGACGTCAGCAGGTCAACGGCGGCTGACCAGGTCAACCCTGACCAGTGGGGTCCACACGTCAGTGACCCAGTGCCAATTTGTCTCACAGACAGGTGGGGCCAGTCAATGGCCACGTCAGCGTGGTCAACACCGACGCGTGGGGCCACTGTGTTTAGATTAAGTCTAATCTAAACTTAACCCGAGGTTATTTAGTCGGTGGGTCCCCGTTGTCAGTGGCTGAGGTGATTAAACTAAACATGATTAGGACATAATTTGACGCCACGTCAGCAGTCGTCGGGGTTAATCACCGGCGCTAGTAGAGGGCACCGGAGTTGCCCTCCCGGCCATTTCCGGCGATGGGAGCAAGTGGGGCTGGCCTCTACAGCTGCGGTGCGACGAGGCGCTTCGATTGGTGGCCATAGGCGGTGCCGGGGCAGCGTGTAGCAGCGGTGGCGACGAGTCGGGCGGCGGCCGGAGCTCGGAGCTCACGGACGAGGGCGCTACGGCACGACAATGAGCAGAACAAAGGGGGGAGAACGGGCAGGAGCTCACGATGAACTCGATGGCGTCGTCGGTGAGGTCAGGGAAGCACCGGAGAGACCGGAGCGGCGATGGGGATCTCCGGCGTCCGGGATTGAAGAAGACGACGGGGAGAGCACTCGGGGGCGTCCGGTGGCACGTGGGTCGTCGGGGAGGCATAGGAGACGGTGGCGGATCTCTGGAACACGATGCCGACGCTAGGCAGTGGCAGCGGCCGCGGCGGACGGTGTCGGCGGCGACGAGCTCCGCTCGGTCGCGAGGAGGGGAAAGCGAGAGGGAGCGCTGGGCGTCTCCGTGGCGCGGTTCGAAGGCCGAGGAGGCTGCCACGGCGAAGCAGGAGGTGGCGTCGTCAGCCGCGCGTGTGCAGGCACGCAGCTGCTTCTCCTCCTAGCAGGAGGAAGAAGACGGTGTTGCCCCTATGGGCTGGGCCAGAATAGGAGTTGGGCCAGGCAGGCTGGACAGGTAAGTGGCTCAGGTAGTTTCCTCTCTCTCTGTTTTATTTTCTTCTGTTTTATTTTTCTTTTACTTTGCCACTGTTTTCAAATTTAAACAAATTCAAAACAGTGTCAAATCTCCTCTGAATAATTTATGTTGCTAGATGGACTTTTCCAACAGCACATAAGACATTTCAAAGTTATTTGAAAATATATCCCATATATTATGAATATAATTCCAAATTCAAATACAACAATGATTTAAATTCAATGCCAAAATAATTCCTTAAAAATGTTCAATATTTTTGGCTTGGATACAAACCCTTGCCAAAATTATCAAACATTAATGAAGGCCATTTTGGTTTCACTGAATGCAAGTTTAAGGGTTCTTGCCCTTTTTTTATTTAAGTTTTTGAGGCTTCCACTTTCCTCAATTCCAAGTTTCAGAAATTTAGACATGATGCAAGAAAGATACAAACATTAGGCAGCACCAGAAGCTAGGGATGTGACAGCTCACCCCTACTAAACAAGAATCTCGTCCCGAGATTCAAGCGTAGGGTAAGGTGAAGGGGGAACACAAACTAACACAATCTTCACGATCCAGGTGGCACTTCATAAGAACGTTGAATTGGTCACCATCTTTGTCTCGATGTGTTGCTCTGAGAACTCCAACCCACATGACAACGAGAGGAAAGGAAAGACTCTAGAAGGATCGATCTTCTCGAAGACCGAACAACTCAGGATCAGCTCATGGAATGAGACATAGCAACATCTCTCGAGCTGAGACACGAAGCACACATATAGAGGGATGGAGTGGAACAGATGATGAGGGTTCACTAGGTAGACAACAATTCCACACTTAATAAGATGGTGCATGGTTTCAAGATAACAAGGAGTTATCTGCCATGATTCCATAACGGGGCTCCTCAGGGAAGGTGACTCATAGAATCATTCCTTAAGTGGCAAAAAGAATTACTTTTGATCCATAGATCATTGAAACTCTTCATACCAGCCTGAGGCAAATCACAATTGATCGTTTGAAAGAATCTGAGAGGATGGCATACTCAGTTTGGAAAGGAAACTACGGTTATGGAACAACTCGGCAAATGGAAGGCACATTCCAGTTGATACCAAGGATATAACCTAGTGACTGGGTGTGCTCTCAAGAACTTGAGCATTTCCATATCCATCAAGGTTTGCCAACATTTGTGCCAAGATGTTGGTGACACCTCGTACTACCATGATGAATATCGGTGGAGGATGCAGATGCAAAGGAAGATAACACCTTCTCAGATTTCACCTTAGCGGAGCCAAGGAAATGAAATCTGAATGATCGACCGAGCGACATTTAGCACTCCGCTTCTAATGTTCTCCTTGATGTGCTAGCGTAACCCATTTATAGATATGGTTTTATAACTAGAACATCAGGTAAAAGATCGGACTTCGAGCACAAGAATCCATAAGGAATAACTACTAGAGTAAATCCTACGAAATCCTTATGGGAGGTGACCAAACGACTTAATCAAGATACTACAACAGTAGTACTTCCAGCTATGTGCGTCCACTTCACTGGAACCTATATCATAGTTCTTGGAAGAAGTTCCAACCATCATATCTGCCTGAAATTTAGATCTGGTTGGTAACATGATAATTCAGACAACGTGTCTGGAAAAGAAAGTTTGCAACACAAATCGACGAGATGACGTTGCGAGATTCTCAGGAGATGAACTACGATAGCAAGCTCCAAAACATGAGCTGGTTCTGCTACATACCTGTGAGCACACTGTCTTGGACAAGCATGACCACATAGTAGTCTTATAATAAAACACTACCGAGTTCAGGTTGGGGACCATCATTGAGGATATCGAAGTCCTTGCATAAGTCATGATTAGCTCTTAAGAAGGAACTTCTTCTCCTTGAACAAATCAATCAGTGGCTCTTGGTGTGCTAGGAACACATATGGAGTGGAGGCGGCCAACCTATCAAACCAAAGAGCACGGCGCATGTATGCATGACTGATTTGGGATGATTCCAGAGGAAACAAAACAAACATTTCCCAAATTCATGGCGACAACTTACATCAAATGCACGTGAATCAAAAGAAGTCACTTCTTTCATCCAAGCGTGTCCTTCATGAGCTAGCATGAAGAAATGCTTACAAAAGTTTCCAACACTAACATAGATGTCTAACATGAATCATGGATAAGATGAAAATATTGCTGATGGGCTCAACAACAGGTCATCCAGATTTCCATGAAGATGGAATTCCACAACTATGTGAACAAAGCGATAGCATTGGTCAGACCCAAAAGATATAATGGTGTATGCTCGAGGAAACAACCACGTGTAAGACAACATTACGAATATCGTTGGTTCTGATTTGATCTGACAATAGCCCACACTCAAATCAAAGTTTGGATAAGACAATAGGTCCAACAACTGATCACAGGGACCAATCGATGAAGATATCATCTTTCTTCAACACACACAGATACATCCCTTTGAAAATGAACTAAATCATGCAGCTTTTATCCTCCAACTCTCCAAGTTGTTGTCTAGCTTAACCAACTAGCTCAGGGATATCCAACACAGATTCTTAGAGAAGGGGTGGTTCACAAGAAACCAACTTGATCACGAACTCAACATAGTGGTCAGGTGACAACCTGGTAACACTTCCGAGAAGATATTCAGAAAATCACGAACCACCGATATGTTACTAAGCTCGAGAACAATCTTGCTTTTCAAGGCAAGACGATATGATCAAAAGAGCGAGGGCTTGACACAATCCTAACTCATTGATCGAAGAGTGCACCAGAAATAAGGACTAGGTAGCACGATCCATCTTAGAATGATGGTTCAGTAACCAACACGCTAAGAATGAAATTATTGTCCTTTAACTACCAAGCAACATGGTTGCCAGGAGTATTGATTTCACACATCAGAATTCACTTGTCGGCATTTCGCTTACAACAACACGGGACCGAGGAATGAATAATGATGGCGAGAAGTATCACTCCATCAAGAATTCATAAGAGATGGTGCAATTCCTATGATATTCTTGACATAAATAGGATAATACTCCAAGGTATAATAGAACAAAAGCTGGTTTGACATTTGATCTGCGGAATACAACTACTTTGATCCAATCCTAGAAATGGATAGGGTACTGGAGTTTGTTTCTCCTAGTCATTCCGGAATAGGATGGCTTGACGGACCACAAGAATAATAGGCATCGATGAACACGATCGCACACATAATCTTGACTATCAATTGATAGCTGAAGGTCGGAATATAACTGAAGGGGGACAACTCAGAGAACATATGAATTTGTGAGTCGTGGATTCATGGGTTAGTATGTCAAACGAGTTCAACATATTTCTTTCGGATAACCTATGCAGAATGACAGAACTGGCAGAGTCACAGTTATGGATGGAGAACTCCTCAAGAGTACTCTGATTGTGAGCTTTTGGTTCAAAGAACTTCTGCCTTAATGGTTCATAGTATTTGGAAGAAGGAAATACCATGGACCTCGAGGACTATCGCAAAGGTTACTAATATCCTAAAGGAACTAGCAACACTATCAACATGAGGTAAGTAGAGTGAATCTTGGATCAAGAACCCAAGAGTAGAATACCTACTACTAAATGGCATCACGGGATGCTTTGAAGAATGGTGGCCAGAATCATCACACCGGGAACACCAAACATGGCTAGATTACTAGATGGTTTCATAAGACACCTAGGGTCATAATAGTAGCTCCAACAGATATGTCGAGGTAGTGGAGTACCTCAACTCACCGATTAGTGTGCTTAATCTGGCCCAAAAGGACATCGGAAACGGGAAGAAGGGACTTGCAAATGCATCAGACTATTTAGAAACCTGGGATGACTCGGACAACATAACGGCTGTAAATGCTCAAAATGATTTGAGACATCCTGCAAAATGGTGGCATAACCACTTAAAACCACAATATCAATGTTTTCGAGAGCAACTGTGAACACACAGAAGTAGTAGTAACTGAACTGGGGCTTAAATCCATCAATCCTATAAGTCTCTATCATAGCAACTCGTCATCCTGGTAGATAGATGAGAAGGCCTAGTTCTTAATCCCCGTAGAAGAGAAGAGGTTGACTCAGATCAGAAGTCCATGAGGTATAAGGAGTAAAAAGAGCCTTACGTTCCCTTCCACAATCAATTCCCTTATATAACTAGAGCATTTCTAGATTCAAGTTCGACTAGTTTGGCTTGGTAATCCTACAGGCAGTCAGGCTCTGATACCAAAGCTATCAGGACCCCGATCCTAAGTCACACCGATCTAGCATGTAACACATCATATCACTTTGCGGCCTCACGCACGGTATTCCACGGGTGCCACCTTACCTGGCCCGGGACCGTTTGCGCCTTTTGGCTCACGTATATGATAGTGTTGCTAGCATCCATATGACAAAGAACCCGGGCCGACATGGCTAGTCGTGAACCCAAAGCGGCACTAACCCATGTGGACAGGCATACATGAATCAACTTCGAGCATGTCGGTCAACAGCGTGTGAATCCAGGCTGTAGCACTGGGCTAATAGGACTCCGGTAATCCGGGCTGTAGCAGGCTAGGCAGGACTCCGGATGTCATCGTGTGAGATTTCCCCGAAGGGACAGACACAGAAACAAAGTGAAACACATGCCGGCCAGTCAAGTGTCCCGAGCAGTAGTGCTGGGCTAGCAGGACTCCGGTGAACCGGGCTGTAGCGGACTACTATGGCTCAAGGAAGCACTAGACTACATTTCCCCATAAGAGAGGCTGTCAAGGATAAACAACTAGATTGTCGGATCCCACACATACCAAGCATTTCAATCATACACACAATATGCTCGATATGTGTAAATACAACATGGCATCACAACAAGACTCTAAGACTCAAGTATTATTTCATTAGGCTCCGAGGAGCGAGATATTACAAACATGGGTCTCATGACCCAACATTCAGAGCATACAAGTCAAAGCACATGCGGAAACTTAACATGTCTGAGTACAGACATCTACAAATGAAAAAGGCTGAGAAGCCTGACTATCTACAAGATCCTGCCGAGGGCACAAGATCGTAGATGAGGTAGCAAGCTAAACGTCGAAGTCCACACAAAACTACTAGCGAGACTAATGTCTCTCTGCAAAACATAAAATAGGCAAACGTGAGTACAAATTTACCCAGCAAGACTTACATCAGAACTAGCTACATATGCATCGGTATCAATAAAGGGGGTGGTGGAGTTTAACTGCAGCAAGCCAGCTTTGACTCGGTGGCTATCCTGAACTACGACTGCCAGTAACTCCTTTGAGGTGGCGCACACGAGTCCACATATTCACCATTTCAATACACCACTATGGATCTGCTCCCGTCTCCCTACGAGAACGCCATCCATAGCACTCACACTTACCTTGCGCATTTTAGAGTATCCACTTTCACTTGTCTATGAACTATGCAAGGGGTCCAAGTTTCCATATCCGAGGAATCCCGCTATTCGAATAGATAATGATAACCCTGCAGGGGTGTACTTCTTCACACACGCTCTCGCCACTTACCACCATGTACATGTCATGTACCTCGGCAACCTTCAAGCGGAAGCCTGGCGAGGGAGTCGGCCACGACCTGACTAACCACACAAGTCTCTAGTCCAGGTTTATCACCTATTCGGGTTCCATCCGCAAGGAGATCCGATCGGGTTCTCGCTCACGGCCCCAAACGATGTGTGCAGGGTTCCCAAGCCCACCTCGACGGGTAGATCTACGCTTGGTACACCGTGCCACGGTGCCTAGTCTGTCCCAAGCCCACCTGTACCAGGTGCCACTTGGTAGACTACTAACACTACCAACAAACACCAGAAACTAGTTGCAACTCCTGGACAGAGATCATGCTGATTAATAAGTCGAGAGGGGCACTTAAGCATTCCAATGTGTGGTAGGAACTATTCATGGATCACAAACACAGAACTCAGTTCCTGAGGGCGGCTGCAATGAGACAACCCACCATGTACTCCTACATGGCCCTCTCACCGCTACCTTACCAAATCGTGTTCACACACTTAGCTCTCAACAGTAGGACATGTTCACCACATTTCAATTCATTCCCGACGAATCAGACCCGACTCAACTCTAAGCAGTAGCAGGCATGACAACAAGCATGAATGAGTAGGCACATCAGGGCTCAAACAACTCCTACTCATGCTAGTGGGTTTCATCTATTTACTGTGGCAATGACAGGTCATGCAGAGGAAAGGGGTTCAACTACCGCAGCATGTAACAGTTGAATCGTTGTTGTCCTAATGCAGTAAAAGAGAGCAGGAGCGAGAGAGTAGGATTGTATCGGAATGAACCAGGGGGTTTTGCTTGCCTGGCACTTCTGAAGATAATATAGTTCTTCATCGGTGTCATCGAGCTCATCGTTGGAACCACGTCTATCGAGAGGGGACAAATACCGGCAACAAAGAGAAAGAAACACAATCAATGCAATGCACAATATGATGCATGATCAAGACATGGCAAAATGGGTGTGTTGGGATAGTGCAACTACAACCAGAAGGTTTTGAGCTTATTTGAATCAAGGATTCAAATACAAGCCTAACTATGAGCTTACATAAGTGCATTATCATGTTTCATCTATAAAGCAATGCTAGGTTGCTCTAACATGCATGAAACCCGTAAAGATGGATAGATTGGATTTTTCTGATCATTTTTCATATATAATTTGTTTGATTTGGAGCTACGGTTGATTTTATATGAATTTTAGAAGTTAGCTCTATTTTCTGGAATTTTCTAAAAAAGAATAAATCCAGAAAAAGAGTTACTGCGTCAGCACTACGTCACCATGACGTCAGCAGGTCAACGGCGGCTGACCAGGTCAACCCTGACCAGTGGGGTCCACACGTCAGTGACCCAGTGCCAATTTGTCTCACAGACAGGTGGGGCCAGTCAATGGCCACGTCAGCGTGGTCAACGCCGACGCATGGGGCCACTGTGTTTAGATTAAGTCTAATCTAAACTTAACCCGAGGTTATTTAGTCGGTGGGTCCCCGTTGTCAGTGGCTGAGGTGATTAAACCAAACGTGATTAGGCCATAATTTGACGCCACGTCAGCAGTCGCCGGGGTTAATTGCCGACGCTAGCATAGGGCACCGGAGTTGCCCTCTCGGCCGTTTCCGCCGACGAGAGCAAGCGGGGCTGGCCTCTACGGCTGCGGTGCGACGAGGCGCTTCGATTGGTGACCATAGGCGGTGCCGGGGCAGCGTGTAGCAGCGGTGGCGACGAGTCGGTCGGCGGCCGGAGCTCGGAGCTCGCGGACGAGGGCGCTACGACACGACAATGAGCAGAACAAAGGGGGGAGAACGGGCAGGAGCTCACGGTGAACTCGATGGTGTCGTCGGTGAGGTCGGGGAAGCACCGAAGAGACCGGAGCAGCGATGGGTGTCGGGACCCCGATCCTAAGTCACACCGATCTAGCATGTAACATATCATATCACTTTGCAGCCTCACGCACGGTATTCCCACGGGTGCCACCTTACCTAGCCCGGGACCGTTTGCGCCTTTTGGCTCACGTATATGATAGTGTCGCTAGCATCCATATGACAAAGAACCCGGGCCGACATGGCTTGTCGCGAATCCAAAGCGGCACTAACCCATGAGGACAGGCATACATGAATCACATCGAGCATGTCGGTCATCAACGTGTGAATCCGGGCTGTAGCACTGGGCTAACAGGACTCCGGTAACCCGGGCTGTAGCAGGCTAGGCAGGACTCCGGATGTCACCGCGTGACATTTCCCCGAAGGGACAGACATAGGAACGAAGTGAAACACATGCCGGCCAGTCAAGTGTTCTGAGCAGTAATGCTGGGCTAGCAGGACTCCGGTGAACCGGGCTGTAGCGGACTACTATCGCTCAGAAAGCACTAGACTACATTTCCCCATATGATAGGCTGCCAAGGATAAAGAACTAGATTGTCGGATCCCACACATAGCAATACACGTTACACGTACGCATAACATGCAAGTATGTGCTGTACAACATGGCATCAGAACATAACGCAAACTCTATAGATAAAGGCCCAGAAGAGCCACATAGCATTAAATACAAACAGGGGTCACATGACCCAACATTCAGAGCATACAAGCAACAAGCGGAAGCATTACATGTCTGAGTACAGACAACAACAAAAGGAAAAGGCTGAGAAGCCTGACTATCTACGAGACCCTCCCAAGGGTACAAGATCGTAGCTGAGGTAACAAGCTACTCGTCGAAGTCCAAGCGGAAATACTTGTAAGACCGAAGTCTCCGCTGCAAAACATAAATAAAGCAAACATGAGTACAAAGGTACTCAGCAAGACTTACATCAGATCCTATCATACATGCATTAGTATCAAGGAGGTAATGTGGGGTTTAGTTGCAGCAACCCAGCTTTGACTCAGTGGCTATCCTGTTCTATGACTACAAGAACTTCTTTGAGGTGAAGCAGCGCACACGAGTCCATTAATCACCACATCAATACACTACTATGGATTCATCCCCGTCTCACTACAAGAAGGCCATCCATAGCACTCACACTTATCTTGAGCATTTTAGAGTATCCACTTTAAGTTGTCTATGTACCACGTAAGCATCCAAGAAGTCCATAACCGAGGACACGGCTATTCGAATAGATCATGATAACCCTGCAGGGGTGTACTTCTTCACACACGCTCTCACCACTTATCACCATGTACACGTCATGTATCTCGGCAACCTTCAAGCGGAAGCCTGGCGAGGGTGTCGGCCACGACCTGACTAACCACACAAGACTCTAGTCCAGGTTTATCGCCTATTCGGGTTCCATCCGCAAGGAGATCCGACCGGGGTGTCGCTCACGGCCCCAAACAATGTGAGCAGGGTTTCCAAGCCCACCATCCGGGTGCCACTTGGTACACCGTGCCACCTGTGCCTAGTTTGTCCCAAGCCCACCCTGTCGGGTGCCACTCGGTAGAAAAATAGCACTACCTACAAACACCAGAAACTAGTTGCAACTCCTGGACAGAGATCAAGTTGGTTAATAAGTCGAGAGAGCTTGGAGCGCCCGGAGCCCAATGTGTGGTAGTAGCTAGTCATTGGACAACTTACACATAACTCGGTTCTTAAGGACGGTTCCAGTGAGACAACCCACCATGTACTCCTACATGGCCTCTCACCGCTACCTTTACCAAAACGTGTTCACACGATCACTCTCAGCACCAGAACATATCGTAACACTCCAATTCATTCCCAATGAATCAGACCTGACACAACTCTAAGCAATAGCAGGCATGGCATGGTAGGAACACAACATGGCTCAATCAACTCCTACACATGCTAGTGTGTTTCAACTATTTACTGTGGCAATGACAGGTCATGCAGAGGAATGGGTTCAACTACCGCAGCATAAAGTAGCAGTTGAATCGTTGTTGTCCTAATGCAATAAAAGAGAGCAGGAGCGAGAGAGTGGGACCACATCGGAATGAACAAGGGGGTTTGCTTGCCTAGTAGATCAACAGGGGGGCACTGCTCCTCTGACAGGTACTCTGGATCGGTCTTCGGAGCAGGACCTATCGAGAAGGAACGGTGTCGGCAATCAATACACAATCATATGCAACAATATGATGCATGAACATGGCATGAAGACGTGATGTTGTTTGTGCTAATGAACCTAGCATTCTATTTGGAAGAGGTCCATTTGAACCAAAGGTTCAAATGCATCTTCAAGTTAAGCTCTTATATATGCCATTTATATGTTTTCACTTATACAGCATGTATAAGTTGTTTTGTCATGGATGAAACTGGTACAGATGGATAGATTGCATTTTTCTGATAATTTTTCATATATAAATTATTTCAATCTGAGCTACGGTTGAATTGATATGAATTTTTGAAGTTTTGAATATTTTCTGGAATTTCCTGTTTAAAAATAATTCCAGAAAATGAATAACTGCGTCAGCATGACGTCAAGATGACGTCATCAAGTCAACATAGCTGACCGGGTCAAATCTGACGTGTGGGGGCCACACGTAAGTGTTATAGTTTGTTAACAAAGTTAATTAGTTATCCTAACTAAAATTAGTCAGGGCCTGGCCCCACCTGTCATTGACCCACGCAGGTCCAATCTGGTCAACTGGGGGGGGGGGTGGTTGGTTAGTGTGGGTTGACCCGGTCAATCCCGCCGACGTTTAGCCGCCGGCGGCCACGGGGCGCGGCGGAGTCCCCGCTGGAGGCCACGGGAGCGGCGGCTGGGGGCACCAGGAGGTCGCCCGCGCTCCCGCGCATCCAGGGAAGCCAGCGAGAGGCGACGGAGGTGGCGGAGCTCACCGGAGCAGAGCTCACGGCGGCGGCCGGAGTTCGGTGGCGTGCGACGCAGGCTACGGCTCGGGAACGGCAAAAGGAAGAGCGGGGGAGGGTGCAGCAGCTCACCACGGGGACAGCGGAGGCGGGGACGAGGCTGGGGGGCGCGTCGAGGGCAGCGTGATGTCGCCGGAGACCTGGCAGCCGAAGGTAGAAGACGGCGATGGCGGCGGCGATGCAGAGCGTCCGGCGTTGCGTGACTCGGTGGAGAGGACGAGGGAGTCGCGGAGAAGCTGTGGAGCGCGTCGGGGAGGCGAGGCCGTGGCTCTGGCGACGACTACGGCGAACGGCGGCGAGTTGCGGCGATGGCAGCCGCTCGGCTGTGAGAGAAAGAGCGAGAGGGAGGGAGGAATGGGCACGGGAGAGTGAGAGGGGAACGGGGCGGCGCGTGGCGTCACGCGAGGCATCCAGGGCGACGAGGGGGAGCCAGGCAGGCAGGTGGCGTGGCGGCACGGCGGCACGCGCGCGTCGGCCACACGCCCTGTCCTCCTGGCGAGAGGTCAGGGACGACTGGCGTCGCCCAGTCAGCTGGGCCGAGCTACTGGGCCGATCTGGTAAGTCGCCCAGGTAAGTCTCTCTCCCTTTTCTGTTTTCTTTTCTATTTCTGACATTTGTTTTTGATTTAGTAAAAATACTAAATCAATTTATTTTCTTATGCCAATTTTTGCAGGAGCTAGTGGTATTATTCCAGAGCTCCTTAACAACTAACATAATTTTTGGACATATATTATATATATAACAAATATATATCCAAAGCAAATAATTACTGGATTAATTCAAATGGCCAAAAATAAATACTTCTGAGCTCCCAAAAATATTCGTTGGAATTTTACCACTGGCCAATATTTTTAGAGAAAATCAGGAACATTTTCTTGGGCCAAATTGAAGCAACTTTTATCTGGGTCATTCCCTGAAATGATTTCTGAGGGTTTCACAAATCCCCATTTCAAATTTAAATAAAATTTAAACATGATGCACACATGTCTAGCTAGCCTTGAGCATACCAGAACTAGGGATGTGACAACTCGCCCCCACTTGAAAGAATCTCGTCCCGAGATTCAGGGGTTGATGGAAAGAAAGTGGGGTACTCCAGTTGAAGACGATCTTCTCGCTCCCAAGTAGCTTCTCTCTCAGAATGATGAGACCACTAAACCTTGAGAAACTTGATGTTCTGACGTCGAGTGACACGCTCTGCTTGATCAAGAATACGAACAGGGTACTCTCGATATGTGAGGTTATCTTGGAGATCAAGCGTTTCATGGTCCACTCCGCAGATGGGATCCGAGAAGCAACGCCTGAGTTGAGAGACGTGGAAGACATCATGAACTCGAGAAAGGTGTGGCGGTAGTTCCAACTGGTAGGCAACCTCTCCTCGTTTAGTGAGAATGTGAAAAGGACCAATGTAACGAGGAGCCAACTTGCCCTTGATACCGAAACGATGGGTACCCTTCAAAGGGGTAACCCAAAGGTAAACTTTGTCGCCAACTTCATAAGCCACTTCCTTATGACGATGGTCATACTGGCTCTTTTGACGAGATTGGGCTGTTTCTAAATTCTCACGAATGATGCGAACTTGCTCTTCTGCCTCCTGGATCATATCCGGTCCAAAGAATTGTCTTTCACCGGTTCCTGACCAGTCAAAGGTGTTCGACATCTTCGTCCATACAGAATCTCAAAAGGAGCTTTCTTGAGACTGGATTGGTAGCTATTGTTATAAGCAAACTCGGCGAAAGGAAGGCATTTCTCCCAATCCATACCGAATGAGATAACGCAAGCTCTAAGCATGTCTTCGAGAATTTGGTTGACCCTTTCCACCTGACCACTTGACTGAGGGTGGAAAGCGGTACTGAAGGAAAGATGGGTGCCCATGGCAGTTTGGAAACTCTCCCAGAAATGAGAAGTGAAAAGACTACCACGGTCTGAATTTATCTCTAGTGGAACACCATGAAGTGAAACTATTCGAGAAATATATAAGTCAGCGAGCTGACTAGCAGTGATATTCTCTCGAACAGGTAGGAAGTGAGCCACTTTGGAAAGACGTTCAACGACTACGAAGATAGCATTATTCCCTTTCTTGGTCCTGGGAAAGCCGGTGATGAAGTCCATACCAACCTTATCCCATTTCCACTCAGGAATAGCTAAGGGATGAAGGGTGCCAGCAGGTCTTTGATGTTCTGCCTTAACTCGACGACAAACGTCACAGTTAGCAATGAACTGAGCGATTTCTCTCTTCATCCTAGTCCACCAGAACCTCTGGCGTAGGTCTTGATACATCTTAGTACTACCGGGATGAATCGTGAGAGGAGATTCGTGAGCCTCCTTAAGGATCAGTTGTCGAAGATGTTGCTTCTTGGGAACCACCAGACGGTTCTCGAAGAGAACGACACCTCGATCATCTATAGAGAAACTACCAGCAATACCCTTGGCAATGTTTCTCTTGATCCGGGTAATCCCCGTATCATGCTTCTGGGCTTCTATGATATGATCCACAAGAGTAGGTTTCGCCACCAAGGTAGAAAGGAATCCTTGAGGAGCAATGTGAAGATTAAGCTTACAGAATTCCTCATGGAGAAGTGGTTGGCCCTGCTGCAACATAAGATTGTTGTAATAGGACTTACGACTTAGCGCATCAGCCATGACATTACCCTTACCTGGGGTGCAGGTAATCCCTAAGTCGTAATCTGAGATCAACTCCAACCAACGTCTTTGCCTAAGGTTCAAATCTGGTTGGGTGAAGATATACTTGAGGCTCTGGTGATCGGTATAAATCTCGCAACGTTTACCAAGGAGGTAATGTCGCCATGTCTTAAGTGCATAGACTACGGCTGCAAGCTCTAGATCATGTGTAGGATAATTATCCTCATGTGGATGCAACTGTCGAGATGCATAGGCAATCACATGACGATCCTGCATAAGAATGCAACCTAGTCCCTGTCGTGAGGCATCACAATAGATAACAAAGTCCTTAGTGAAATCCGGTGGCACAAATATGGGAGCAGAAGTCAGGCGTCTTTTCAGTTCCTGAAAACTGTACTCACACTGTGGGGACCACCAAACTTTTTATCTTTCTTGAGAAGTTCCGTGAGAGGTTTGGCCACTTTAGAGAAGTTTTCGACAAAGCGGCGGCAATAACTGGCTAGACCAAGGAAACTTCTAACTTGCTTAACGGTTTCAGGTGGAGTCCAATCAAGAACGGCCTGAACTCTCTCGGGATTGACAACAATGCCCTTACCAGATATCACGTGGCCTAGGTAGGTCACTTCTGGCAACCAAAATTCACACTTGGAGAACTTGACATAAAGGTGGTGCTCTCTGAGTTTTTCTAACACAAGTCTAAGATGTTCGGCATGCTCTTCCTTGTTCTTCGAGTAAATAAGAATATCATCGATATAAACCACGACGAACTTATCTAAGTACTCCATGAAGATCGAGTTCATCAAGCGGGAGAAGGTAGTTGGAGCATTGGTTAGACCAAAGGACATGACGGTGTACTCGTACTGGCCATAACGAGTGACAAAAGCCGTCTTAGGAATGTCCCCGTTTCTAATCTTGATTTGATGGTAGCCTAACCTCAAATCCATCTTGGAAAAGACTGAGGATCCAGCGAGCTGATCATACAGATCGTTGATCCTGGGGAGCGGATACTTGTTCTTTATCGTGACCAAATTAACGGGACGATAATCTACAACCATCCGGTCCATACCATCCTTCTTCTTGACGAAGAGGACGGGGCAAGCCCAGGGAGAAGAACTAGGACGGATGAAACCCTTTTGCAAGGACTCATCAAGTTGTTTCTTAAGCTCGGCTAGTTCTAAGGGTGCCATCTTGTAAGGTCTCCTAGAAATTGGGGCGGTTCCTGGGAGAAGATCTATGATGAACTCTACATCCCTGTCAGGTGGAATACCTGGCAGTTCTTCTGGAAAGACATCCGGAAAGTCACGAACTACCGGGATATCTTCAAGGTCTGGAAGAGGGCTGGCATTAAGAGAATAGAGTTGACGCTTTGCAACTCTAGTAGAGACAGTGACTATCTTGCCACATGGGTGTGTGAGCTGAACAGACCTGGTGTAACAATCAATCTTGGCATAATGAGGTTTCATCCAGTCCATACCCAAGATGATGTTAATATCTGTAGACTTGAGTGCTATAAGTGATGCAAGGAATACAAGTCTGTCAACGAGGATTTCATTACCATGGCTTACACTAGAAGTTTGCCATTTGGATCCAGGAGTTTGAATGACTAGTGGAGAAGGCATATCACAAAAGGATAAGTTGTGCAAGCTGGCATAGCTTTCAGAAATGAAGGAGTGAGATGCTCCAGTATGAAATAGAACCGAAGCTGGATGACAGTTAACAAGGAGTGTACCAAGAACGACATCTGGATCATCATAAGCGCCTTTAGCTGAGACGTGATGCACACCTCCATGTTCAGTGGGAGCTGACTTGACACTGATCATCTTGCGTGATGGCTTATCACAGCCAACAGACTTCTCGGGCGGGGGTGGAGCATAACTGGCTTAAGAGCAGTCACGTGCATAGTGTCCTGGCTCTCCGCATGTGAAGCATGTCCCTGAAGTAGGATGTGGACCCGCATTGACAAGCGGTCTACCAATAGGCCTGGGTAGAGCATACTGCTGAACTGGGTGAGGTGCCACACAAGATGGCCTCGGTGTATAACCGGGTGGAAGAGCGGAGTTCGGAACCCAAATCCGGCGCTTCTGCGAACTAGAACCGGAGGAAGAACCCAAATCACGGGTGTGCTTACGAGACTCCTCGTAAGTGAGCTGAACTGTCTCTGCATTAATGGCCTTGTTCACAAGAGCCTGGAATGTATTGCAATGGTGCAAGTGGAGATCACGACGCAACTTGGGGTTGAGACCCTTCCGGAACCTAGCCTGCTTCTTGGCGTCCGTGGACACTTCTTCTGTAGCATAGCGGGCGAGGTTCTCAAACTCTCTACTGTAGGCATCAACACCCATCTTACCCTGGGTGAAACTACAAAACTCTTCTCTCTTACGGTCAATGAGAGCTAGAGGAATGTGATGCTCGCGAAAAGCCTCAGTGAAATCTCTCCAGGTAGGTATCTGGCCAGCTGGAAGCATAGCCTCATAATTCTGCCACAAAAGACTAGCAGGATCGATGTGGCTTAGTATCCACTTCAAGTTGTCTATGTACCACGTAAGCATCCAAGAAGTCCATAACCGAGGACACGGCTATTCGAATAGATCATGATAACCCTGCAGGGGTGTACTTCTTCACACACACTCTCACCACTTATCACCATGTACACGTCATGTATCTCGGCAACCTTCAAGAGGAAGCCTGGCGAGGGTGTCGGCCACGACCTGACTAACCACACAAGACTCTAGTCCAGGTTTATCACCTATTCGGGTTCCATCCGCAAGGAGATCCGGCCGGGGTGTCGCTCACGGCCCCAAACGATGTGAGCAGGGTTCCCAAGCCCACCATCCGGGTGCCACTTGGTACACCGTGCCACCTGTGCCTAGTCTGTCCCAAGCCCACCCTGCCGGGTGCCACTCGGTAGAAAAATAGCACTACCTACAAACACCAGAAACTAGTTGCTACTCCTGGACAGAGATCAAGTTGGTTAATAAGTCGAGAGAGCTTGGAGCGCCCGGAGCCCAATGTGTGGTAGTAGCTAGTTTGGACAACTTACACATAACTCGGTTCTTAAGGACGGTTCCAGTGAGACAACCCACCATGTACTCCTACATGGCCTCTCACCGCTACCTTTACCAAAACGTGTTCACACGATCACTCTCAGCACTAGAACATATCGTAACACTCCAATTCATTCCCAATGAATCAGACCTGACACAACTCTAAGCAATACCAGGCATGGCATGGTAGGAACACAACATGGCTCAATCAACTCCTACACATGCTAGTGGGTTTCAACTATTTACTGTGGCAATGACAGGTCATGCAGAGGAATGGGTTCAACTACCGCAGAATAAAGTAGTAGTTGAATCGTTGTTGTCCTAATGCAATAAAAGAGAGCAGGAGCGAGAGAGTGGGACCATATCAGAATGAACAAGGGGGTTTGCTTGCCTGGTAGATCAACAGGGGGGCACTGCTCCTCTGACAGGTACTCTGGATCGGTCTCCGGGGCAAAGACCTATCGAGAAGGAACGGTGTCGACAATCAAACACAAGCATATGCAACAATATGATGCATGAATATGTGATGTGGTTTGTGCTAATGCATCTAGCATTCTGTTTGGAAGAGGTCCATTTGAACCAAGGGTTCAAATGCAACTCTAATTTAAGCCTTTATAAATGCCATTCATATGTTTTCATATATACAGCAGGTATAACTTGATTTTTCATGCATGAAACTGTTACAGATGGATAGATTGCATTTTTCTGATAATTTTTCATATATAAATTATTTCAATCTGAGCTACGGTTGAATTGATATGAATTTTTGAATATTTTCTGGAATTTCCTGTTTAAAAATAATTCCAGAAAATGAATAACTGCGTCAGCATGACGTCAAGATGACGTCATCAGGTCAACATAGCTGACCGGGTCAAATCTGACGTGTGGGGGCCACACGTCAGTGTTATAGTTAGTTAACAAAGTTAATTAGTTATCCTAACTAAAATTAGTGAGGGTCGGGCCCCACCTATCATTGACCCACGCAGGTCCAATCTGGTCAACTGGGGGGGGGGGGGGTTGGTTAGTGCGGGTTGACCCGGTCAATCCCGCCGGCGTTTAGCCGCCGGTGGCCACAGGGCGCGGCGGAGTCCCCGCTGGAGGCCACGGGAGCGGCGGCTGGGGCCACCAGGAGGTCGCCCGCGCTCCCGCGCATCCAGGGAAGCCAGCGAGAGGCGGCGGAGGTGGCGGAGCTCACCGGAGCGGAGCTCACGGCGGCGGGCGGAGTTCGGTGGCGTGCGACGCAGGCTACGGCTCGGGAACGGCAAAAGGAAGAGCGGGGGAGGGTGCAACAGCTCACCACGGGAACAGCGGAGGCGGGGACGAGGCTGGGGGGCGCGTCGAGGGTAGCGTGAGGTCGCCGGAGATCTGGCAGCCGAAGGTAGAAGACGGCGATGGCGGCGGCGATGCAGAGCGTCCGGCGTCGCGTGACTCGGTGGAGAGGACGAGGGAGTCGCGGACAAGCTGTGGAGCGTGTCGGGGAGGCGAGGCCGTGGCTCTGGCGACGACTACGGCGAACGGCGGCGAGTTGCGGCGACGGCAGCCGCTCGGCTGTGAGAGAAAGAGCGAGAGGGAGGGAGGAATGTGCACGGGAGAGTGAGAGGGGAACGGGGCGGTGCATGGCGTCACGCGAGGCATCCAGGGCGACGAGGGGGAGCCAGGCAGGCAGGTGGCGTGGCGGCACGGCGCGGCGCGCGCGTCGGCCACACGCCCTGTCCTCCTGGCGAGAGGTCAGGGATGACTGGCGTCACCCAGTCAGCTGGGCCGAGCTACTGGGCCGATCTGGTAAGTGGCCCAGGTAAGTCTCTCTCCCTTTTCTGTTTTCTTTTCCATTTCTGACATTTGTTTTTGATTTAGTAAAAATACTAAATCAATTTATTTTCTTATGCCAATTTTTGCAGGAGCTAGTGGTATTATTCCAGAGCTCCTCAACAACTAACATAATTTTTGGACATATATTATATATATAACAAATATATATCCAAAGCAAATAATTACTAGATTAATTCAAATGGCCAAAAATAAATACTTCTGAGCTCCCAAAAATATTCGTTGGAATTTTACCACTGGCCAATATTTTTAGAGAAAATCAGGAACATTTTCTTGGGCCAAATTGAAGCAATTTTTATCTGGGTCATTCCCAGAAATGATTTTTGAGGGTTTCACAAATCCCCATTTCAAATTTAAATAAAATTTAAACATGATGCACACATGTCTAGCTAGCCTTGAGCATACCAGAACTAGGGATGTGACAACTCGCCCCCACTTGAAAGAATCTCGTCCCGAGGTTCAGGGGTTGATGGAAAGAACGTGGGGTACTCCAGTTGAAGACGATCTTCTCGCTCCCAAGGAGCTTCTCTCTCAGAATGATGAGACCACTGAACCTTGAGAAACTTGATGTTCTGACGTCGAGTGACACGCTCTGCTAGATCAAGAATGCGAAAAGGGTACTCTCAATATGTGAGGTTATCTTGGAGATCAAGCGTTTCATGGTCCACTCCGCGGATGGGATCCGAGAAGCAACGCCTGAGTTGAGAGACGTGGAAGACATCATGAACTCGAGAAAGTTGTGGCGGTAGTTCCAACTGGTAGGCAACCTCTCCTCGTTTAGCGAGAATGTGAAAAGGACCAATGTAAGGAGGAGACAACTTGCCCTTGATACCGAAATGATGGGTACCCTTCAAAGGGGTAACCCGAAGGTAAACTTTGTCGCCAACTTCATAAGCCACTTCCTTATGACGATGGTCATACTGGCTCTTTTGACGAGATTGGGCTGTTTTTAAATTCTCACGAATGATGCGAACTTGCTCTTCTGCCTCCTGGATCATATCCGGTCCAAAGAATTGTCTTTCACCGGTTTCTGACCAGTTCAAAGGTGTTCGACATCTTCGTCCATACAGAATCTCAAAAGGAGCTTTCTTGAGACTGGATTGGTAGCTATTGTTATAAGCAAACTCGGCGAAAGGAAGGCATTTCTCCCAATCCATACCGAATGAGATAACGCAAGCTCTAAGCATGTCTTCGAGAATTTGGTTGACCCTTTCCACCTGACCACTTGACTGAGGGTGGAAAGCGGTACTGAAGGAAAGATGGGTGCCCATGGTAGTTTGGAAACTCTCCCAGAAATGAGAAGTGAAAAGACTACCACGGTCTGAATTTATCTCTGGTGGAACACCATGAAGTGAAACTATTCGAGAAATATATAAGTCAGCGAGCTGACTAGCAGTGATATTCTCTCGAACAGGTAGGAAGTGAGCTACTTTGGAAAGACGATCAACGACTACGAAGATAGAATTATTCCCTTTATTGGTCCTGGGAAAGCCGGTGATGAAGTCCATACCAACCTTATCCCATTTCCACTCAGGAATAGCTAAGGGCTGAAGGGTGCCAGCAGGTCTTTGATGTTCTGCCTTAACTCGACGACAAACGTCACAGTTAGCAATGAACTGAGCGATTTCTCTCTTCATCCTAGTCCACCAAAACTTCTGGCGTAGGTCCTGATACATCTTAGTATTACCAGGATGAATCATGAGAGGAGATTCGTGAGCCTCCTTAAGGATCAGTTGTCGAAGATGTTGCTTCTTGGGAACCACCAGACGGTTCTCGAAGAGAACGACACCTCGATCATCTATAGAGAAACTACCAGCAATACCCTTGGCAATGTTTCTCTTGATCCGGGTAATCCCCGTATCATGCTTCTGGGCTTCTATGATATGATCCACAAGAGTAGGTTTCGCCACCAAGGTAGAAAGGAATCCTTGAGGAGCAATGTGAAGATTAAGCTTACAGAATTCCTCATGGAGAAGTGGTTGGCCCTGCTGCAACATAAGATTGTTGTAATAGGACTTACGACTTAGCGCATCAGCCATGACATTACCCTTACCTGGGGTGCAGGTAATCCCTAAGTCGTAATCTGAGATCAACTCCAACCAACGTCTTTGCCTAAGGTTCAAATCTGGTTGGGTGAAGATATACTTGAGGCTCTGGTGATCGGTGTAAATCTCTCAACGTTTACCAAGGAGGTAATGTCGCCATGTCTTAAGTGCATAGACTACGGCTGTAAGCTCTAGATCATGTGTAGGATAATTATCCTCATGTGGATGCAACTGTCGAGATGCATAGGCAATCACATGACGATCCTGCATAAGAATGCAACCTAGTCCCTGTCGTGAGGCATCACAATAGATAACAAAGTCCTTAGTGAAATCCAGTGGCACAAGTATGGGAGCAGAAGTCAGGCATCTTTTCAGTTCCTGAAAACTGTACTCACACTGTGGGGACCACCAAACTTTTTATCTTTCTTGAGAAGTTCCGTGAGAGGTTTGGCCACTTTAGAGAAGTTTTGAACAAAGCGGCGGCAATAACTGGCTAGACCAAGGAAACTTCTAACTTGCTTAACGGTTTCAGGTGGAGTCCAATCAAGAACGGCCTGAACTCTCTCGGGATTGACAGCAATGCCCTTACCAGATATCACGTGGCCTAGGTAGGTCACTTCTGGCAACCAAAATTCACACTTGGAGAACTTGACATAAAGGCGGTGCTCTCTGAGTTTTTCTAACACAAGTCTAAGATGTTCGGCATGCTCTTCCTCGTTCTTTGAGTAAATAAGAAAATCATCGAGATAAACCACGACGAACTTATCTAAGTACTCCATGAAGATCGAGTTCATCAAGCGGGAGAAGGTAGCTGGAGCATTGGTTAGACCAAAGGACATGACGGTGTACTCGTACTGGCCATAACGAGTGACAAAAGCCGTCTTAGGAATGTCCCCGTTTCTAATATTGATATGATGGTAGCCTAACCTCAAATCCATCTTGGAAAAGACTGAGGATCCATCGAGCTGATCATACAGATCGTTGATCCTGGGGAGCGGATACTTGTTCTTTATCGTGACCAAATTAACGGGACGATAATCTACAACCATCCGGTCCGTACCATCCTTCTTCTTGACGAAGAGGACGGGGCAAGCCCAGGGAGAAGAACTAGGACGGATGAAACCCTTTTGCAAGGACTCATCAAGTTGTTTCTTAAGCTCGGCTAGTTCTAAGGGTGCCATCTTGTAAGGTCTCCTAGAAATTGGGGCGGTTCCTGGGAGAAGATCTATGATGAACTCTACATCCCTATCAGGTGGAATACCTGGCAGTTCTTCTGGAAAGACATCCGGAAAGTCACGAACTACCGGGATATCTTCAAGGTCTGGAAGAGGGCTGGCATTAAGAGAATAGAGTTGACGCTTTGCAACTCTAGTAGAGACAGTGACTATCTTGCCACATGGGTGTGTGAGCTGAACAGACCTGGTGTAACAATCAATCTTGGCATAATGAGGTTTCATCCAGTCCATACCCAAGATGATGTTAATATCTGTAGACTTGAGTGCTATAAGTGATGCAAGGAATACAAGTCTGTCAACGAGGATTTCATTACCATGGCTTACACTAGAAGTTTGCCATTTGGATCCAGGAGTTTGAATGACTAGTGGAGAAGGCATATCACAAAAGGATAAGTTGTGCAAGCTGGCATAGCTTTCAGAAATGAAGGAGTGAGATGCTCCAGTATCAAATAGAACCGAAGCTGGATGACAGTTAACAAGGAGTGTACCAAGAACGACATCTGGATCATCATGAGCGTCTTTAGCTGAGACGTGATGCACACGTCCATGTTCAGTGGGAGCTGACTTGACACTGATCATCTTGCGTGATGGCTTATCACAGCCAACAGACTTCTCGGGCGGGGGTGGAGCATAACTGGCTTAAGAGCAGTCACGTGCATAGTGTCCTGGCTCTCCGCATGTGAAGCATGTCCCTGAAGTAGGATGTGGACCCGCATTGACAAGCGGTCTACCAATAGGCCTGGGTAGAGCATACTGCTGAACTGGGTGAGGTGCCACACAAGATGGCCTCGGTGTATAACCGGGTGGAAGAGCGGAGTTCGGAACCCAAATCCGGCGCTTCTGCGAACTAGAACCGGAGGAAGAACCCAAATCACGGGTGTGCTTACGAGACTCCTCGTAAGTGAGCTGAGCTGTCTCTGCATTAATGGCCTTGTTCACAAGAGCCTGGAATGTATTGCAATGGTGCAAGTGGAGATCACGACGCAACTTGGGGTTGAGACCCTTCCGGAACCTAGCCTGCTTCTTGGCGTCCGTGGACACTTCTTCTGTAGCATAGCGGGCGAGGTTCTCAAACTCTCTACTGTAGGCATCAACAGCCATCTTACCCTGGGTGAAACTACAGAACTCTTCTCTCTTACGGTCAATGAGAGCTAGAGGAATGTGATGCTCGCGAAAAGCCTCAATGAAATCTCTCCAGGTAGGTATCTGGCCAGCTGGAAGCATAGCCTCATAATTCTGCCACAAAAGACTAGCAGGATCGATGTGGCTTAGTATCCACTTCAAGTTGTCTATGTACCACATAAGCATCCAAGAAGTCCATAACCGAGGACACGACTATTCGAATAGATCATGATAACCCTGCAGGGGTGTACTTCTTCACACACGCTCTCTCCACTTATCACCATGTACACGTCATGTATCTTGGCAACCTTCAAGAGGAAGCCTGGCGAGGGTGTCGGCCACGACCTGACTAACCACACAAGACTCTAGTCCAGGTTTATCGCCTATTCGGGTTCCATCCGCAAGGAGATCCGGCCGGGGTGTCGCTCACGGCCCCAAACGATGTGAGCAGGGTTCCCAAGCCCACCATCCGGGTGCCACTTGGTACACCGTGCCACCTGTGCCTAGTCTGTCCCAAGCCCACCCTGCCGGGTGCCACTCGGTAGAAAAATAGCACTACCTACAAACACCAGAAACTAGTTGCAACTCCTGGACAGATATCAAGTTGGTTAATAAGTCGAGAGAGCTTGGAGCGCCCGGAGCCCAATGTGTGGTAGTAGCTAGTCATTGGACAACTTACACATAACTCGGTTCTTAAGGACGGTTCCAGTGAGACAACCCACCATGTACTCCTACATGGCCTCTCACCGCTACCTTTACCAAAACGTGTTCACACGATCACTCTCAGCACCAGAACATATCGTAACACTCCAATTCATTCCCAATGAATCAGACCTGACACAACTCTAAGCAATACCAGGCATGGCATGGTAGGAACACAACATGGCTCAATCAACTCCTACACATGCTAGTGGGTTTCAACTATTTACTGTGGCAATGACAGGTCATGCAGAGGAATGGGTTCAACTACCGCAGAATAAAGTAGCAGTTGAATCGTTGTTGTCCTAATGCAATAAAAGAGAGAAGGAGCGAGAGAGTGGGACCATGTAGGAATGAACAAGGGGGTTTGCTTGCCTGGTAGATCAACAGGGGGGGCACTGCTCCTCTGACAGGTACTCTGGATCGGTCTCCGGGGCAAAGACCTATCGAGAAGGAACGGTGTCGACAATCAAACACAAGCATATGCAACAATATGATGCATGAATATGTGATGTGGTTTGTGCTAATGCATCTAGCATTCTGTTTGGAAGAGGTCCATTTGAACCAAGGGTTCAAATGCAACTCTAATTTAAGCCTTTATAAATGCCATTCATATGTTTTCATATATACAGCAGGTATAACTTGATTTTTCATGCATGAAACTGGTACAGATGGATAGATTGCATTTTTCTGATAATTTTTCATATATAAATTATTTCAATCTGAGCTACGGTTGAATTGATATGAATTTTTGAAGTTTTGAATATTTTCTGGAATTTCCTGTTTAAAAATAATTCCAGAAAATGAATAACTGCGTCAGCATGACGTCAAGATGACGTCATCGGGTCAACATAGCTGACCGGGTCAAATCTGACGTGTGGGGGCCACACGTCAGTGTTATAGTTAGTTAACAAAGTTAATTAGTTATCCTAACTAAAATTAGTGAGGGCCGGGCCCCACCTATCATTCACCCACGCAGGTCCAATCTGGTCAACTAGGGGGGGGGGGTTGGTTAGTGTGGGGTGACCCGGTCAATCCCGCCGGCGTTTAGCCGCCGGCGGCCACGGGGCGCGGCGGAGTCCCCGCTGGAGGCCACGGGAGCGGCGGCTGGGGCACCAGGAGGTCGCCCGCGCTCCCGCACATCCACGGGAGCCAGTGAGAGGCTGCGGAGGTGGCGAAGCTCGCCGGAGCAGAGCTCGCGGCGGCGGCCGGAGCTCGGCTCGAGCGGCAGACGACTAGAGGGAGCTGGAAGAGCAGGGGAGAGAGTTGGGCGACGGCGGGGCTCACAGCGGACCCGGTGGAGGCGTCGGAGAGCTCGGGGGAGGCGCGGAGCGTGCAGGGCGGCGAAGGCGATCTCCGGCGGCTGACGATGAAGAAGACGGCGGTGACGGCGATGTGGGGCGTTCGGAGATGCCCGGCTTGACGGAGAGGACGAGGGCGATGGCGTGGAGCCCGTGGGGACGACGGAGAGGCGAGAGGGAGGCTGTGGCCGCGGCAACGGCGAGCGGTGGCGTCGGCTGCGCTCGGGTGCGTGCGAGAGAGGGTGACAGAGGAGAGGGGGAGCACGGGGGAGAGTGAGAGCGGTCCGGGGTCGCATGGCGCTGTCTGAGCGCGACGAGGAGGAGCCAGGCAGGCAGCTGCGTGCCGGCGCGCACGGCGTCGGGCACCGCTTCCCCTCTGCCTACTGGCAAGAGGAGGAAGACGGCTATGCCCCTGGTGGGCTGGGCCAGAACAGAAAACGGGTCGGCCAGAGGCGCCAGGTAAGAAGCCCAGGTAAGGTTTTCCCTTTTTTTGTTTTCTTTTCTATTTCTGACATTTTTTTTGATTTAATAAAAATACTAAATCCATTTATTTTCTTCTGAAAATTAATGTAGGAACTTTATTGGATTATTCCAAAGCCCCACAGTAAAAATCAGAATTATTGGACATATATAATATATATAACCTTTGTTGAGGAAATCGTTAACTGGTAGCTGCTTGGTTGGCTAGCGAGTAGGGGATTAATAGGCTAATCGGCAAGTTAATCGGCCATTTAATCAATTAATCGGATGATTTATCAGTTTATCGGCTACTCGGTGACCCTACGAGTAGGGATTAATCGAAAAGTTAACTGGTTAATCGGACGAATTCTTGAATAGGGTATATAACATATATATACCCTATGCAAATATTTACCGGATTAACTCAAATGGCCAAAAATAAATACTTCTGAGCTCCCAAAAATATTGGTTGGAATTTTACCTCTGGCCAACATTTTTATAGAAA
The DNA here is from genome assembly GCA_032464435.1 of Aegilops umbellulata. Lineage (NCBI taxonomy): Eukaryota > Viridiplantae > Streptophyta > Magnoliopsida > Poales > Poaceae > Aegilops > Aegilops umbellulata. The sequence continues at coordinate 182,316,754 of CP136060.1, forward strand.
ATCAGGAACATTTTCTTGGGCCAAATTGAAGCAATTTTATCTGGGTCATTTCCAGAAATGATTTCTGAGGGTTTCACAAATCCCCATTTCAAACTTAAATAAAATTTAAACATGATGCACACATGTCTAGCTAGCCTTGAGCATACCAGAACTAGGGATGTGACAGCTAGCAACGCTGTCAGGACCCCGATCCTAAGTCACACCGATCTAGCATGTAACACATCATATCACTTTGTGGCCTCACGCACGGTATTCCCACGGGTGACACCTTACCTAGCCCGGGACCATTTGCGCCTTTTGGCTGATGTATTTGATAGTGTCGCTAGCATCCATATGACAGAGAACCCGGGCCGACATGGCTAGTCGTGAACCCAAGGCGGCACTAACCCATGGGGACAGGCATACATGAATCAACATCGAGCATGTCGGTCAACAACGTGTGAATCCGGGCTGTAGCACTGGGCTAACAGGACTCCGGTAACCCGGGCTGTAGTAGGCTAGGCAGGACTCCGGATGACACCGCGTGACATTTCCCCGAAGGGACAGACACAGGAACGAAGTGAAACACATGCGGGCCAGTCAAGTGTTCCGAGCAGTAGTGCTGGGCTAGCCGGACTCTGGTGAACCGGGCTGTAGCGGACTACTATGGCTCATGGAAGCACAAGACTACATTTCCCCATAAGAGAGGCTGCCAAGGATAAACAACTAGATTGTCGGATCCCACACATACCAAGCATTTCAATCATACACACAATATGTTCGATATGTGTAAATACAACATGGCATCACAACAAGACTCTTTGACTCAAGTATTTAATCATTAGGGTGTGAGGAGCGAGATATTACAAACATGGGTCTCATGACCCAACATTCAGAGCATACGAATCAAAGCACATGCGGAAGCTTGACATGTCTGAGTACAGAAACCTACAAATGAAAAAGGCTGAGAAGCCTGACGATCTACCAGATCCTGCCGAGGGCACAAGATCGTAGCTGAGGTAACAAGCTAAACGTCAAAGTCCACACGGAACTACTAGCGAGACTGACGTCTCTCTGCAAAAACATAAAATAGGCAAATGTGAGTAACAATGTACCCAGCAAGACTTACATCAGAACTAGCTACGTATGCATCAGTATCAACAAAGTGGGTAGTGGAGTTTAACTGTAGCAAGCCAGCTTTGACTCAGTGGCTAACCTAAACTATGACTGCAAGTAACTCTTTTGAGGTGGCGCACACGAGTCCACATATTCACCATATCAATACACCACTATGGATCCGCTCCCGTCTTCCTACGAGATCGCCATCCATAGCACTCACGCTTATCTTGCGCATTTTAGAGTATCCACTTTCACTTGTCTATGAACTGTTATAGGCAACCCATAAGTCCATTACCGCGGACATGGCTATTCGAATAGATGATGTTAACCCTGCAGGGGTGTACTTCTTCACACATGCTCTCACCACTTATCGCCGTTTACACGACATGTACTCGGCAACCTTCAAGCGGAAGCCCAGCGAGGGTGTCGGCCACGGCCTAGCTAAACACTCAAGTCTTTAGTCAAGGTTTATCACCTATTCAGGTTCCATCCGCAGGGAGTCCGGCCGAGGTTTCCACATACGGCCCCGAATGATGTGAGCAGGGTTCCCGAGACACCAAACGGGCGCCCGGTACACCGTGCCACGTGCCTACCGCAACACAGCCCACCCCTACGGTCAGCACTGCGTGCGGCCCCCAGCATACTACAAACACCAGAAACTACTTGCAACTCCTGGACAGAGGACAAGGGTGATTAAGAAGCCGAGAGAGTCAATTAAGGATCCCAATGTGTGGTAGTAACTGTTTCATGGATCACAAACACAGAACTCAGTTCCCGAGGACGGCTTCAATGAGACAACCCACCATGTACTCCTACATGGCCTCTCACTGCTACCTTTACCAAATCGTGTTCACACACTTAGCTCACACATAGTAGGACATGTTCATCACCATTCCAATTCATTCCCGATGAATCAGACCCGACTCAACTCTAAGTAGCAGCAGGCACGACAAACAAGCATGAATGAGTAGGCACATCAGGGCTCAAGCAACTCCTACTCATGCTAGTGGGTTTCATCTATTTACTGTGGCAATGACAGGTCATGCAGAGGATAAGGGGTTGAACTACCGTAGCAAGTAACACATGAATCGTTGTTGTCCTAATGCAGTAAAAGAGAGCAGGAGCGAGAGAGTAGGATTGTATCGGAATGAACAAGGGGGTTTTGCTTGCCTGGCACTTCTGAAGATAATATAGTTCTTCATCGGTGTCATCGAACTCATCGTCGAAACCACGTCTATCGAGAGGGAACAAATACCGGCAACAGAGAAAGAAACAAAATCAATGCAATGCACAATGTGATGCATGATCATGACATGGTAAAATGAGTGTGTTGGGCTAATGCACCTACAACCAGATGGGTTTGGGTCACTTTGAACCAAAGGTTCAATCCCAAACTCAAATTATGAATTTAAATAGTGCCTTATCATGTTTCAATATAAACAGCAGGTTTAAGTTGCTTTATCATGCATGAAAATGGCACAGATGGATATATTAGATTTTCCTGATCATTTTTCATATATAATTTATTTCATTCTGAGCTACGGTTGAATTCTATGATTTTTAGAAGTTTTAGCTATTTTTTGGAATTTCCTGTATAAGAATAGTTCCAGTAATTGAATTAATGCGTCAACATGACATAGGTGTGACGTCAGCGGGTCAACTGGGTCGGCCAGGTCAAACCTGACCAGTGGGGTCCACTGGTCAGTGACACAGAGCTGTCTGGGTCACAGACATGTGGGGTCAAGTCAACAGCCACGTCAGCACGGTCAACTCTAACCTGTGGGTCCCGCGTGTCAGGTCATTAGTCTAACTAATATTTAGTTAACACTAATCCTATCCTAATTAACAGGCCGGCCCCACCTGTCATAGACTCAGGGGGAAGTCAACCGGTGCCCACACGGGGTCAAATGTGGTCACAAGGGGTCAAACTCGCCGGCGTTTAACCGCCAGCGAGGCCAGACGCGGCGGGGCGGTGCGGGTTTTGCCTACGGAGCGCCGTTTGGCGCGCGGAGCATAGCTACGGGATGCGGACGCTCGTCCGCATCCAACCGGGGTGGTGGCGCGGCCGGGGAGTGGCCGGAGTAGCGTCGGCGACGAGGTTTGCGGCAGCGCGTGCGGGTGAGCTCGGTGCAGCAGCTACGGCGCGCGAGAGAGGAAGTGGAGAAGGGGAGAAGGGGCAGGAGCTCACTGCGGTTGCGACAGTAGCCTCGGCGAGCTCGGGGACGGGATGATGAGGTCGTGCGGCCGCCGGCGATCTCGGGCAGAGACGACGAAGATGGCGGGGTAGAGAGCGAGGCAGGGCGTCCGACGTCGTGCGAGCTTATGGAGGGATGCGGGAGATGGAGTCGGAGCCCGTGGACTGCTCGGAGTGGCGAGGGGGGCTCGGTGGGCACGGGGACAGTGGGCGGCGGCGGCAGTGGTGCTCGGCGCGAGAGAGGAAGTGACGACACGGCCCAGAAGAGCTAGGGGTGCTGTCAGGACCCCGATCCTAAGCCACATCGATCCAGCATGTAACACATCATATCACTTTGCGGCCTCACGCATGGTACTCCCACGGGTGCCACCTTACCTGGCCCGGGACCGTTTGCGCCTTTTGGCTCACGTATATGATAGTGTCGCTAGCATCCATATGACAGAGAACCCGGGCCGACATGGCTAGTCGTGAACCCAAGGCGGCACTATCCCATGGGGACAGGCATACATGAATCAACATCGAGCATGTCGGTCAACAACGTGTGAATCCGGGCTGTAGCACTGGGCTAAGAGGACTCCGGTAACCCGGGCTGTAGTAGGCTAGGCAGGACTCCGGATGACACCGCGTGACATTTCCCCGAAGGGACAGACACAGGAACGAAGTGAAACACATGCTGGCCAGTCAAGTGTTCCGAGCAGTAGTGCCGGGCTAGCCGGACTCCGGTGAACCGGGCTGTAGCGGACTACTATGGCTCATGGAAGCACAAGACTACATTTCCCCATAAGAGAGCCTGCCAAGGATAAACAACTAGATTGTCGGATCCCACACATACCAAGCATTTCAATCATACACACAATATGCTCGATATGTGTAAATACAACATGGCATCACAACAAGACTCTACGACTCAAGTATTTAATCATTAGGGTCTGAGGAGCGAGATATTACAAACATGGGTCTCATGACCCAACATTCAGAGCATACAAATCAAAGCACATGCGGAAGCTTGACATGTCTGAGTACAGACACCTACAAATGAAAAAGGCTGAGAAGCCTGACGATCTACCAGATCCTGCCGAGGGCACAAGATCGTAGCTGAGGTAACAAGCTAAACGTCGAAGTCCACACGGAACTACTAGCGAGACTGACGTCTCTCTTCAAAAACATAAAATAGGCAAACGTGAGTACAAATGTACCCAGCAAGACTTACATCAGAACTAGCTACGTATGCATCAGTATCAACAAAGTGGGTAGTGGAGTTTAACTGCAGCAAGCCAGCTTTGACTCAGTGGCTAACCTAAACTATGACTGCAAGTAACTCTTTTGAGGTGGCGCACACGAGTCCACATATTCACCATATCAATACACCACTATGGATCCGCTCCCGTCTTCCTACGAGATCGCCATCCATAGCACTCACGCTTATCTTGCGCATTTAGAGTATCCACTTTCACTTGTCTATGAACTGTTATAGGCAACCCAGAAGTCCATTACCGCGGACATGGCTATTCGAATAGATGATGTTAACCCTGTAGGGGTGTACTTCTTCACACACGCTCTCACCACTTATCGCCGTTTACACGACATGTACTCGGCAACCTTCAAGCGGAAGCCCAGCGAGGGTGTCGGCCACGGCCTAGCTAAACACTCAAGTTTTTAGTCCAGGTTTATCACCTATTCAGGTTCCATCCGCAGGGAGTCCGGCCGAGGTTTCCACATACGGCCCCGAATGATGTGAGCAGGGTTCCCGAGACACCAAACGGGCGCCCGGTACACCGTGCCACGTGCCTACCGCAACACAGCCCACCCCTACGGTCAGCACTGCGTGCGGCCCCCAGCATACTACAAACACCAAAAACTACTTGCAACTCCTGGACAGAGGACGAGGGTGATTAAGAAGCCGAGAGAGTCAATTAAGGATCCCAATGTGTGGTAGTAACTTTTTCATGGATCACAAACACAGAACTCAGTTCCTGAGGACGGCTTCAATGAGACAACCCACCATGTACTCCTACATGGCCTCTCACCGCTACCTTTACCAAATCGTGTTCACACACTTAGCTCACACACAGTAGGACATGTTCGTCACCATTCCAATTCATTCCCGATGAATCAGACCCGACTCAACTCTAAGAAGTAGCAGGCACGACAAACAAGCATGAATGAGTAGGCACATTAGGGCTCAAGCAACTCCTACTCATGCTAGTGGGTTTCATCTATTTACTGTGGCAATGACAGGTCATGCAGAGGATAAGGGGTTCAACTACCACAGCAAGTAACACATGAATCGTTGTTGTCCTAATGCAGTAAAAGAGAGCAGGAGCGAGAGAGTAGGATTGTATCGGAATGAACAAGGGGGTTTTGCTTGCCTGGCACTTCTGAAGATAATATAGTTCTTCATCGGTGTCATCGAACTCATCGTCGAAACCATGTCTATCGAGAGGGAACAAATACCGGCAACAGAGAAAGAAACAAAATCAATGCAATGCACAATGTGATGCATGATCATGACATGGTAAAATGAGTGTGTTGGGCTAATGCACCTACAACCAGATGGGTTTGGGTCACTTTGAACCAAAGGTTCAATCCCAAACTCAAATTATGAATTTAAATAGTGCCTTATCATGTTTCGATATAAACAGCAGGTTTAAGTTGCTTTATCATGCATGAAAATGGCACAGATGGATAGATTAGATTTTCCTGATCATTTTTCATATATAATTTATTTCATTCTGAGCTACGGTTGAATTCTATGATTTTTAGAAGTTTTAGCTATTTTTTGGAATTTCCTGTATAAGAATAGTTCCAGTAATTGAATTAATGCGTCAGCATGACATAGGTGTGACGTCAGCGGGTCAACTGGGTCGGCCAGGTCAAACTTGACCAGTGGGGTCCACTGGTCAGTGACACAGAGCTGTCTGGGTCACAGACATGTGGGGTCAAGTCAACAGCCACGTCAGCACGGTCAACTCTAACCTGTGGGTCCCGCGTGTCAGGTCATTAGTCTAACTAATATTTAGTTAACACTAATCCTATCCTAATTAACAGGCCGGCCCCACCTGTCATAGACTCAGGGGGAAGTCAACCGGTGCCCACACGGGATCAAATGTGGTCAAAAGGGGTCAAACTCGCCGGCGTTTAACCGCCAGCGAGGCCAGACGTGGCGGGGCGGTGCGGGTTTTGCCTACGGAGCGCCGTTTGGCGCGCGGAGCATAGCTACGGGATGCGGACGCTCGTCCGCATCCAACCGGGGTGGTGGCGTGGCCGGGGAGTGGCCGGAGTAGCGCCGACGACGAGGTTTGCGGCAACGCGTGCGGGTGAGCTCGGTGCAGCAGCTACGGCGCGCGAGAGAGGAAGTGGAGAAGGGGAGCAGGGGCAGGAGATCACTGCGGTTGCCACGGTAGCCTCGGCGAGCTCGGGGACGGGATGATGAGGTCGTGCGGCCGCCGGCGATCTCGGGCAGAGACGACGAAGATGGCGGGGTAGAGAGCGAGGCAAGGCATCCGACGTCGTGCGAGCTGACGGAGGGATGCGGGAGATGGAGGCGGAGCCCATGGACTGCTCGAAGTGGCGAGGGGGGCTCGGTGGCCACGGGGACAACGGGCGGCGGCGGCGGTGGTGCTCGGCGCGAGAGGTGGAGAGGACCAGAGGAGGGGAGAGGCACGGGAGAGAGATCGAGGGGGTCGGGGAGGTTGCGTGGCGTCTCCAGAGCGTCGAGGGGTGAAGCCGCAAGTAGGAGGTGGCGCACGGCGGTGCGCGCGCGTCGGCCACGCGCCCATCCTCCTGGCAAGGAGGAAGACTATAGGGAAGGGGGCCAGGTGGGCAGGGCCGGCCACTTGGGCCGCCAGGTGGGTGCACAGGTGAGGTAAGGAGCGTGTGTGAAGAAGTACACCCTGCAGGGTTAAGATCATCTATTCGAATAGCCGTGTCCGCGGTAATGGACTTCTGGGTTGCCTATAACAGTTCATAGACAAGTGAAAGTGGATACTCTAAAATGCGCAAGATAAGCGTGAGTGCTATGGATGGCGATCTCGTAGGAAGACGGGAGCGGATCCATAGTGGTGTATTGATATGGTGAATATGTGGACTCGTGTGCGCCACCTCAAAAGAGTTACTTGCAGTCGTAGTTCAGGATAGCCACCGAGTCAAAGCTGGCTTGCTGCAGTCAAACTCCACCACCCCCTTTGTTGATACTGATGCATATGTAGTTAGTTCTGATGTAAGTCTTGCTGAGTACATTTGTACTCATGTTTGCCTATTTTATGTTTTTGCAGAGAGACGTCAGTCTCGCTGGTAGTTCTGTGTGGACTTCAACGTTTAGCTTGATACCTCAGCTACGATCTTGTGCCCTCGGCAGGATCTGATAGATAGTCAGGCTTCTCAGCCTTTTTCATTTGTAGCTGTCTGTACTCAGACATGTTAAGCTTCCGCATGTGCTTTGATTTGTATGCTCTGAATGTTGGGTCATGAGAGCCATGTTTGTAATATCTTGCTCCTCGGAGCCTATTGAATAAATACTTGAGTCGTAGAGTCTTATTGTGATGCCATGTTGTATTTACACATATCGAGCATATTGTGTGTATGATTGAAATGCTTGGTATGTGTGGGATCCGACAATCTAGTTGTTTATCCTTGGCAGCCTCTCTTATGGGGAAATGTAGTCTTGTGCTTCCATGAGCCATAGTAGTCCGCTACAGCCCGGTTCATCGGAGTCCTGCTAGCCCAGCACTACTGCTCAGGACACTTGACTGGCCGGCATGTGTTTCACTTCGTTCCTGTGTCTGTCCCTTCGGGGAAATGTCACGCGGTGACATCCGGAGTCCTGCCTAGCCTGCTACAGTCCGGGTTCCCAGAGTCCTGTTAGCCCAGTGCTACAACCCGGATTCACACGCTGTTGACCGACATGCTCGAAGTTGATTCATGTATGCCTGTCCCCATGGGTTAGTGCCGCTTTGGGTTCACGACTAGCCATGTCGGCCCGGGTTCTCTGTCATATGGATGCTAGTGACACTATCATATACGTGAGCCAAAAGGCGCAAACGGTCTCGGGCCAGGTAAGGTGGCACCCGTGGTAATACCGTGCGTGAGGCCGCAAAGTGATATGATGTGTTACATGCTAGATCGATGTGGCTTAGGATCGGGGTCCTGACAGCGTTGGTATCAGAGCCTGGCTGCCTGTAGGATTACCAAGCCAAACTGGTCGAAGTTGTGTCTAGAAATGCTTTAGTTATGTAAGGGAATTGATTGTGCAAGGGAACGTAAGGCTCTTTTTACTCCTTTACCTTATGCCTTCTGATCTGAGTCATCCTCTTCTTTTCTACGGGGATTAAGAACTAGGACTTCTCATCTATCTATTAGGATGATGAGTTACTATGGTAGAGACTTATAGGATTGTTGGTTTCAAGCCTCTGTTCAGTTCTACCACTTCCATGTGCTCTCAGTTGATCTCAGAACATTGATATTGTGATGTTGAGTGGTTATGCCCCCATTTTGCAGGATGTCTCAAATCATTTTGAGCATTTACAGCCGTTATGCTGTCCAAGTCATCCCAGGTGTCTAAATAGTCTGATGCATTTGCAAATCCCTTCTTTCCGTTCCTGATGTCCTTTCTGGTCAGAATAAGCACACTAATCGGTCTGTTGAGGTACTCCGTTGCCTTGACATATATGTTGGGGTTAGTATTATGACCCTAGGTGTCTTAGGGAGTCACCTAGTAATCTAGCCATATTTTGTGTTCCCAGCGTGATGATTCTGGCCATCATTCTCGAAAGCATCCCGTGATGTTATTAGTTAGTAGGTATTCTATTCCTGGGTTCTTCAACCCGGGATTCACCCTACTTACCTCATGTTGATAGTGTTGCTAGTTCCTTTAGGATATTAGTAACCTTTGCGATAGTCCTTGTGGTCCGTGGTATTTCCTTCTTCCAAATACTATGAACTGCTTATGGCAGAAGTTCGTTGAACCAAAAGATCACAACCAGGGTGCTCTTGAGGGGTACTCTATTCATATTGTGATTCTGCCAGTCCTACCTTTCTGCATGGGTTGTCCGGAAGAAATGTTGAGCTTTGCTCGACATACTAATCTATGCATCCACAACTCAGAAAGTAATATGTTCCTTGCGTTGTCCCTCTTCATTTGTATTCCGTCCACCGACTATCAATTGATAGTCAGGAGTAATTGTGCATCCGTGTTATCGATGCTTATTACTCTTGTGGTCCGTCAAGCCATTCTATTCCGGAATGACTAGGAGAAACAAACTCCAGAACCACATCCATATCTAGGATTGGGTCAAAGCAATTGTATTCCACGGATCGAAATGCCAATCCAGCTTTTGTTATGTTCTACCTCAGAGTATTACCCCCTTTATGTCAGGATGGTCATGAGAATTGCACCATCTCTTATGATTTCTCGACGCAGTAATACTTCTTGCCATCATTGTTCATTCCTCGGTTCCGTGTTTTTGTAACCGGAATGCCGACGAGTGAATCATATTGTGTGAAATCAATACTCCTAGCAACTAGTTGCTTGGTAGTAAATGGACAATGTTCTCATTCTTAGCGTGTTGGTTATTAAATCATCATCCTAAGATTGACCGTGCTACCTAGTCCTTATTTCTGGTGCACTTTTCGATCAATGAGCTGAGATTATTCAAGCCCTTGCTTATTTGATCATATCGTCTTGCTCTGAAAAGCAAGATTGCTCTCGAGCTTAGTAACATATCGGTGGTTCGTGATTTTCCGAAGATCTTCTCGGAAGTATTACCTGGTTGTCACCTGGCCGCTATGCTGAGTTCGTGATCAAGTTGGTTTTCTTATAAATCACCCCCTTCTCCAAGAGTCTGTGTTGGATACCCCTGAGCTACTTGGTTAAGCTAAACAACAACTTGGAGAGTTGGAAGATAAAAGCTTGTCCAACTCAGCACATTCCTAAGGGATACCCTTGTGTGTGTGTGTGTGTGTGTGTTGAAGAAAGATGATATCTTCATCAATTGGTCCTCGTGATCAGTTGTTGGGCCTAATGTCTTACCCAATCTTTGATTTAAGTATGGGCTATCGTCAAATCAAATTAGAACCAACGATGTTCGTAATGTTGTCTTACTCGTGGTTGATCCCTCGAGCATACATCATTATATCTTTTGGTCTGACCAATGCTATCACCATGTTCACATGATGGTGGAAGTCCAGTGATATGGAAATTCTGATGAGTTGCTGTTGGGCCCATCAGCAGCATTTTGTCTCCCCCCATGACTCATGTTGAACATCAACCTAGTGTTGGAAACTTTAATAAGCATTATCTTCATGTCCCATTCGTGAAGAATATGTTGGATGAAAGAAGTGACTTTCTCTGATTCATGTGCATTTGGTGCAAGTTGCCGCCGTGAGTTCGAGAAAGATTGGTTTTGTTCCCTCTGGTACCATCCCAAGTCAGTTATGCATGCGCGAATGTATTCTATGGTTTGGTAGACTAATTACCTCCACTCCATATGGGTTCCCTAGCACACCAAGCCACTGATTGATTTGCTCAAGGAAAAGGAGTCTGTTGTGCTAATTCTAGATCATGCACAAGACTCCGATATCCTCGACGATGGTTCCCCACCTGAACTCGGTAGTGTTTTGTTGTAAGACTTCTACGTGATCATGCTTGTCTTGGACATCATGTTCACATGTATGTAGCAGAATCAGCTCATGTTTTGGAGCTTGCTATCGTAGTTCATCCCCCGAGAATCTCGCAACGCCATCTCGTCGGTTTGTGTTGCAAACTTTCATTTTTCTTCTAGACTTGATGAGTCTGGGATATCCTGACACCAACCAGATCTGAATCTCAGGCAGATATGATGGTTGGAACATTTCCAACATTTGCATGTTGTTCCTAACTTGCACCCCATCATGCCAAATTTTCCATGGGCTGTCCTTCTCAGCAGTTGTTGTCCAGGATCATCTTCAAAAGTGGTCCTGTTATGGGTCCCATCCATTTCCGGTGATAAGCAAAAATCATCCATTGCTTTGTCTTCAACAAGGTAGTCCACATCATCCATTCAAATCTGGATATGCCATTCCTTTAAACTCCGCGAAATGATCGATGGTGATTGCCTTAGGCTGGTATAAAGAGTTTCAATGATCTCTGAATCAAAAGTAATCCTTTTTGCCACTTAAGGGAATATTTCTGCGAGTCACCTTCCTTAAGATGTTCCTTATGGTAGCATGGAAACTCAACTCCTCGCTGCGTTGACAACCGTTCACCACCCTCCTAAGTGTGGAAATGTATCTACGTAGTGAACCTTCGTCATCTGTTACACTTCATCCCTCGGGATGTATGTTTCATGTCTCAGCTCGAGAAATGTTCAACGTCTCATTCCATGAGTTGATCGTCAGTGTCCGATCTTCGGGAAGATCAATCCTTCTAGAGTTATCCTTTTCCTCTCGTTGTCATGATAGTTGGAGTACTCAGAGCAAGACATCGAGACAAAGATGGTGATCGTGTCAACGTTCTTATGAAGTGCAACCTGGATCATGAAGTTTGTGATGCTTAGTGCCCCTTTTGTCTTCTTACCTCACATCTTGAATCTCGGGGCGAGATTCTTGTTTAGTGGGGGTGAGTTGTCACAGCCCCAGAATTGTTTGTAGTTAGTGGCATCTGCATCCATGCATCATGTTTGATTTCAAAGGAAATTTTGAAGTGGGGATGACCAAGCCCTAGCACTAAAGCAATTCAAATAGGTTTAACCAAGAAAATGTTTTCCAATGAACCCAAATGGCCTTCAAAAATGTTCACCATTTTTGGGAAATGCTGGAAACAGTAACCAGAGATATTGCACATTTTTCCATGACATTTGGATTATTGAATTAACTCATATTGTATTTGAATTGGGGCATTTAAATCCTATAAATATTTTTAAATGCTCTAATAATTCTGAAACTGGTTTGGGTTGTTGGAAATAATCCAAACACTGCCCAACATTATTTTTAGGATTTTACAAAATGGATTAGTATTTTTACTAATTCAAAACAGATCAAAATAATTAGAAAACAGAACAAAATAGAAAGGGTTAGAGCTTACCTGGCCTCGCCTGAGCAACCCACCTACCTGTGCGGCCCAGCACCGCAGCTGGCCGGCCCAGCCAACTAGCCCAGCCCACCAGGGGCACGCCTGTCTTCTTCCCCTTGCCAGCGCACGAAGCAGCTCGGTGGCGAGCGCCGACGTTGCACCTGGCCACCTCCTGCTTGCTGCCGCCTCCCCGATGTCGCCCTGGAGACGCCACGCGCCCCCTCAAGCCCTCTCAGCCTCTCCCCGAGCTCCTCTCCTCCTATGGCTCTCTCGCACGCCACCACCGAGCACTACCGCCGCCGCCGACGAACACCACCGCGGCCATCGCTTCTCCCTCGTCCCCTCGAGCAGACCAGAAGCTCCGCCGCAACCTCTTCTCCCTCCTCTCCGAGCTACACTAGCCAGGACGGCCCCAAGAGGACGCTTGAGGCCTTCTTCCCCGACCACGGCCGCCGGATGCCGCCGTCCGATTCGCCCTCTCCGCCGTCTCCCCGCGCACGCAGACCTGCTCTTCGCACTCACCGTGAGCCCCTGTCCATTTCCTCTCTCTCCCCGTGCCGTCCACGCCTTCTAACCACCGTGGTTGTCGGAGCCGACAGCTCCTCGCCGCTGGTCATGTTGCCACCGCGACTACAGCCGTGCAAGCACGCGCCCGAGCTCACCGCTGCACTCGCCGCACTCCCGCGAGTCGAACACGACCGTCCACGGCTCTTCCCGTGCCCCGCACCGCCCACACCGTTGTTGCCCGAACTCCGGCCGCCGCAAAAGTTGCCGCCGTCATCGATTTAGTCCACTCCGGCGCGGGTTGTTACCTCCGTTGGATGCGCGAGACTCTCAGCTTTCTATAGCCGCAAACCGCGTCCAAAACCGAGCCCTGTGGGTGTTTTCCGAAGCCCTCCGCCGCGTCCGTCGTCGCCGGCGTCAAACCGCCGGCGAGTTGACCTCGTTGGACCTAGGGTTTGACTCCCCTGGGTCAACGAAAGTGGGCCCAGAGCCCTGCTAGTTTTAGCTTAGCACTAATTAACTTGTAGTTAACCCACTAATTCACTGACATGTGGGCCCAGGCCCTAATTAACCTAGGTTAGTGCTAACCCAACACTAACTAACCATGTTAGTTAGTTGTTACACCGACATATGGGTCCTAGACGTCAGGTTTGACCTGGGCTGGCGCCTTTGACCTGCTGACGTTGCCCCGACGTCATGCTGACGCAGTATTACGTTTTCTGGATTTATTTTTAATCAGGAAAATCCAGAAAATTGCCTAAACTTCCAAAATTCATAGTAAATCAACCGTAGCTCCAAATCAAACAACTTATATATGAAAATGATCAGAAAAATCCAATCTATCCATCTGTACTAGTTTCATGCATGTTAAAGCAACCTAACCTTGATGTTTAGATGAAACATGATAATGCACTTATATGAGTTCATAGTTTAGGCTTGTATTTGAATCCTTGATTCAAATAAGCTTAAAACCTTCTGATTGTAGTTGCATTAGCCCAACACACCCATTTTACCATGTCATGAGCATGCATCATATTGTGCATTGCATTGATTGTGTTTCTTTCTCTGTTGCCGGTATTTGTCCTCTCTCAATAGACGATGTTTCGACGATGTGTTCGATGACACCGATGAAGAACTATATTATCTTTAGAAGTGCCAGGCAAGAAAAACCCCCTCGTTCATTCCGTTACAATCCTACTCTCTCGCTCCTGCTCTCTTTTACTGCATTAGGACAACAACGATTCATGTGTTACTTGCTACGGTAGTTCAACCCCTTATCCTCTGCATGACCTGTCATTGCCACAGTAAATAGATGAAACCCACTAGCATGAGTAGGAGTTGCTTGAGCCCTGATGTGCCTATTCATTCATGCTTGTTTGTCGTGCCTGCTACTGCTTAGAGTTGAGTCGGGTCTGATTCATCGGGAATGAATTGGAATGGTGATGAACATGTCCTACTGTGTGTGAGCTAAGTGAGTGAACACGACTTGGTAAAGGTAGCGGTGAGAGGCCATGTAGGAGTACATGGTGGGTTGTCTCATTGAAGCCATCCTCAGGAACTGAGTTCTGTGTTTGTGATCTGTCACATCCCCAGCTTCTGGCATTGCACTAGGGTAACTTCATGAGTGCATCATGTTTAAACTTTGAAAGAAACTTGAAGTGGGGATTGCCTAAACCCTAGCATTAAAGGAATTCACTAGGTTCAACCAAAATATTTCCAGTAAATCCAAATGGCTTTTAAAAATGTTCATCATTTCTGGAAAATGCTAAAACCATAACCAGAGGTGTTGCACATTTTTCCATGACATATTTGTTCACTGAATTAAATCATACTTTATTTGCATTTGGGCATTTAAATGCTACTAAATATTTTAAATGCTCAAATAATCATAAACTAAAATGTTTACTGTTTGATATATTCTAAACAGTAGCCATGAGCAGTTTCTTGATTTTTGGGTTTGATCTGGTATTTAATTAAAGCCCTAAAGCTACAGAAGAAATAGAAAACTAAAACAGAATAAAAGCAGAGAGAGAAGCCCACCTGGACCTTACCTGGCGGGCCAAGTGGCCGGCCCAGCCCACTTGGCCCCTCCCCCTGTCGTCTTCCTCCTTCCCAGGAGGATGGGCGCGTGGCCGACGCGCACGGCCACCGCATGCCACCTCCTGCTTGCCGACGAGGGCCAGGACGCCTCCACGATGCCACGTGCCCCCCCGACCGCTCTCACTCTCTCGCGCGCTCATTCTCTCCTCTGCTCCCTCTCTCTCGCCCAGTCCGAGCGCTGCCGCCACCGCCGACGAGCTCCACCACGGCCACCGCCTCCCCCTCGCTTCCCTGACCAGCCCAGAGGCTCCGCCTCGACCCCCTCTTTCTTCCACCCCGAGCCACGCCACCGCGGGAGCCCCACATCGCCGCCACGAGTCGTCTTCTATGAGCACGGCCGCCGGACTCCATCAACGGATTCGTCGCCTTCCGGTCGTCCCCGAGCCCACTAACTCCTTCCTCGAGATCGTTGTGAGCTCCCACACCTTTCCCCCTCCTCCCCGCACTCGTTCCTGCACTCTGGCCGCCCTTTTCACAGGAGCCGTGAGCTCCTCGCCGCCGGTGATGATGCAGATGAGACCAGAGCCATCGCAGCTCACTCCCGAGCACGGCAACGTGCTCCACACCTCACAAGGAGCACGTAGAACCCATCAGCTCCTCCTCCCGTGCACCGCAGCATCGATCCCGCGAACACCCGAACTCCGGCGGCCGCAAAAGCGCTCGCCGCCGTCAGCTCCGGCCACCCCAGGCCCGGCTACTGCCACCGGGCGACGCGCTGCAACGCCAGCTACCCGTAGAGACCAACCGTGGCTCAAACCGTGACCTGTACGCGAAACCCGAGCAACTCCGGCGAGCTGCCGCCACGGTTTTGGTCGCCGCCGGCTTAACTCCGGCCGTGCCGACGTGGCACCATTATTAGTGGCTAATGACGCCACTAAACTAACCCCTAGCTCACTGACGTGTGGGCCCCAGGCCACTAATGAACCAGGATTAGAATTAACTTACATTAGTTAAACTAATGACCCTGACACGCGGGACCCACATGTTAGAGTTGATCTGGACCGTGCCTTTGACCTGCTGACGTCACCCCGGCGTCGTGCTGACGCAGTAATGCCTTTTCTGGATTTATTCTAATTCAGGAAATTCCACAAAATGTTGCAAACTTCTAAAATTCATAGTAAATCAACCGTAGCTCCAAATCAAACAAATTATATATGAAAAATTATCAGAAAAATCCAATCTATCCATCTGTACTGGTTTCATGCATGTTAGAACACAATAACCTTGCTGTTTAGGTGAAACAAGTTAATGCACTTATATGACTTCATAAAATGGGTTTGCATTTGAATCTTTGGTTCAAATGGACTCATTTCAATCTGTTCTAGCTTGCATTAGCCCAAAACACATTCATATTGCCATGTCATAGCATGCATCATATTGCTGCATATCGCCATGTGTTGATTGTGTTCTTTCTGTGTTTGTCGGTGGTTGTTCCCCCTCGGTAGACTTATGTTCCGACGATGAGTTCGATGACACCGATGAAGAGCTATATTATCTTCAGAAGTGCCAGGCAAGCAAAACCCCCTTGTTCATTCCGATACAAACCCACTCTCTCGCTCTTGCTCTCTTTTACTGCATTAGGACAACAACGATTCATCTCTTACTTGCTGCGGTAGCTGAACCCCTTTATCCTTTGCATGACCTGTCATTGCCACAGTAAATAGATGAAACCCACTAGCATGAGTAGGAGTTGTTTGAGCCCTGATGTGCCTACTCAATCATGTTTGTTGTCATGCCTGCTACTGCTTAGAGTTGAGTCCGGTCTGATTCATCGGGAATGAATTGGAATGGTGATGAACATGTCCTACTGTGTGTGAGCTAAGTGTGTGAACACGATTTGGTAAAGGTAGCGGTGAGAGGCCATGTAGGAGTACATGGTGGGTTGTCTCATTGAAGCCGTCCTCAGGAACTGAGTTCTGTGTTCGTGATCCATGAAACAGTTACTACCGCGCATTGGGCCCGAAACCAATGGACCCTCGCGGCTTCTTGATCACCCTTGTTCTCTGTCCAGGAGTTGCAAGTAGTTTCTGGTGTTTGTAGTATGCTGGGGGCCGCACGCAGCGCTGACCGTCGGGGTGGGCTGTGTTGCGGTAGGCACGTGGCACGGTGTACTGGGCGCCCGTTTGGTGTCTCGGGAACCCTGCTCACATCGTTCGGGGCCGTATGTGGAAACCTCGGCCGGACTCCCTGCGGATGGAACCTGAATAGGCGATAAACCTGGACTAGAGACTTGAGTGTTTAGGTAGGCTGTGGCCGACACCCTCGCTGGGCTTCCGCTTGAAGGTTGCCGAGTACATGTCGTGTAAGCGGCGGTAAGTGGTGAGAGCGTCTGTGAAGAAGTACACCCCTGCAGGGTTAATATGATCTATTCGAATAGCCGTGTCCGCGGTAATGGACTTCTGGGTTGCCTGTAACAGTTCATAGACAAGTGAAAGTGGATACTCTAAAATGCGCAAGATAAGCGTGAGTGCTATGGATGGCGTTCTCATAGGGAGACGGGAGCGGATCCATTGTGGTGTATTGATATGGTGAATATGTGGACTCGTGTGCGCCACCTCAAAGAGTTACTTGCAGTCATAATTCAGGATAGCCACCGAGTCAAAGCTGGCTTGCTGCAGTCAAACTCCACCACCACCTTTATTGATACTGATGCATATGTAGCTAGGTCTGATGTAAGTCTTCCTGGTACATTTGTACTCACGTTTGCCTATTTTATGTTTTTGCAGAGAGACGTCAGTCTCGCTAGTAGTACCGCTTGGACTTCGACGTTTAGCTTGTTACCTCAGCTACGATCTTGTGCCCTCGGCACGATCTGGTAGATAGTCAGGCTTCTCAGCCTTTTTCATTTGTAGATGGCTGTACTCAGACATGTTAAGCTTCCGCATGTGCTTGTTGCTTGTATGCTCTGAATGTTGGGTCATGAGACCCATGTTTGTAATATCTCGCTCCTCGGCGCCTCATGAATAAATACTTGAGTTGTAGAGTTTTGTTGTGATGCCATGTTGTATTTACTCATATCGGGCATATTGTGTGTATGATTGAAATGCTTGGTATGAGTGGGATCCAACTATCTAGTTGTTTATCCTTGGCAGCCTATCATATGAGGAAATGTAGTCTAGTGCTTCTGAGCGATAGTAGTCCGCTACAGCCCGGTTCACCGGAGTCCTGCTAGCCCGGCACTACTGCTTGGAACACTTGACTGGCCGGCATGTGTTTCACTTCGTTCCTGTGTCTGTCCCTTCGGGGAAATGTCACGCGGTGTTATCCGAAGTCCTGCCTAGCCTGCTACAGCCCGGGCTACCGGAGTCCTGTTAGCCCAGTGCTACAGCCCGGATTTATACGTTGTTGACCGACATGCTCGATGTGATTCATGTATGCCTGTCCTCATGGGTTAGTGCCGCCTTGGGTTCACGACTAGCCATGTCGGCCCGGGTTCTCTGTCATATGGATGCTAGCGACACTATCATATACGTGAGCCAAAAGGCGCAAACGGTCTCGGGCCAGGTAAGGTGGCACTAGTGGGAGTACTGTGCGTGAGGCCGCAAAGTGATATGATGTGTTACATGCTGGATCGATGTGGCTTAGGATCGGGGTCCTGACAGCGTTGGTATCAGAGCCTGACTGCCTGTAGGATTACCAAGCCAAACTGGTCGAAGTTGAGTCTAGAAATGCTTTAGTTATATAAGGGAATTGATTGTGGGTTGGAACGTAAGGCTCTTTTTACTCCTTATACCTCATGCCCTCTGATCTGAGTCAACCTCTTCTTTTCTACGGGGATTAAGAACTAGGCCTTCTCATCTATCTATTAGGATGACAAGTTACTATGTTAGAGACTTATAAGATTGTTGGATTTAAGCCCCAGTTCAGTTTCTACTACTTCCGTGTGCTCATAGCTGGCCTCGGAACTTTGATATTGTGATGTTAAGTGGTTATACCACCAT
Organism: Aegilops umbellulata; assembly: GCA_032464435.1. Lineage (NCBI taxonomy): Eukaryota > Viridiplantae > Streptophyta > Magnoliopsida > Poales > Poaceae > Aegilops > Aegilops umbellulata. The sequence continues at coordinate 182,335,637 of CP136060.1, forward strand.
TTTGCAGGATGTCTCAAATCATTTTTGAGCATTTACAACCGTTATGCTGTCCGAGTCATCCCAGTTTCTAAATAGTCTGATGCATTTGCAAATCCCTTCTTTCTATTCTTGATGTTCCTTTGGGCCAGATTAACCACACAAATCGTCAAGTTGAGGTACTCCGTTGCCTCGGCATATATGTTGGAGCCATTATTATGACCTAGGCATCTTAGAGAACCACCCATAATCTAGCCATGCTTTATATTTCTAGTGTGATGATTCTGGCCATCATTCTTGAAAGCATCCCGTGATGTTATTAGTTAGTAGGTATTCTATTAGTGGGTTCTTGAATCCGAGATTCACTCTACCATTCATGTTGATAGTGTTTGCTAGTTCCTTTAGGAATTTAGTAACCTTTGTGATAGTCCTCGAGGTCCGTGGTATTCCTTCTTCCAAATACCATGAACCAATATGGCAGAAGTTCTTCTGAACCAAAAGATCACAACTAGAGTGCTCTAGATGAGTTCTCGATTCTATGTTGTGACTCTGCCAGTTCTACCTTTCTGCATGGGTTATCCGGAAGAAATATGTTGAGCTTTGTTCGACATACTAATCTATGCATCCAACTCAGAAAGTGATATGTTCCCTTGAGTTGTCCCTCTTCATTTGTATTCCAACCAACATCTATCAATTGATAGTCAGGAGTATTTGTGAATCCGTGTTATCGATGCTTATTATTCTTGTGGTCCGTCAAGCCATTCTAGTTCAGAATGACTAGGAGAAACAAACTCCAGTACCTCATCCATTTCTAGGATTGGGTCAAAGCAGTTGTGTTCCGCAAATCAAGTATTAATCCAGCTTTTGTTCTGTTCTACCTTGGAGTATTACCATCTTTATATTAAGATTATCATGGGAATTGCACACCATCCTATGAACTCTTGATACAGTGATACTCTCACCATCGTCATTCATTCCTCGGCCCTCGTGTTGTTGTAACCGGAATGCCGACAAGTGAATTGTGATGTGTGAAATCTATACTCCTAACAACTCCGTTGCTTGGTAGTAAATGGACAATATTCCCATTCTTAGCGTGTTGGTTATCAAATCATCATCCTAAGATTGATCGTGCTACCTAGTCCTTATTTTTGGTGCACTCTTCGATCAATGAGTTGGGATTGTGCCAATCCCTCACTCTGGTGATCATATCATCCTGCCCTGAAAGGCAAGATTGTTCTCGAGCTTAGAAACATATCGGTGGTTCGTGATTTTCCAAAGATCTTCTCGGAAGTATTACCTGGTTGTCACCTGACCGCTATGTTCAGTTCGTGATCATGTTGGTTTTCCTCTAAACCAGCCATTCTCCAAGAATCTGTGTTGGATACCCCTGAGCTAGTTGGTTAAGCTAAACAATAACTTGGAGAGTTCGAAGATGAAAGCTTGTCCGACTTAGTTCATTCCAAAGATATATCCTTGTGTCTGTGTGTGTTGAAGAGAGATGATATCTTCATTGATTGGTCCCTGTGATCAGTTGCTGGACCTATTGTCGTATCAAAACTTTGACTTGGGTATGGGCTATCATCAAGTCAAATCAGAACCAACGATGTTCATAATGTTGTCTTACTCGTGGTTGATCCCTCGAGCATACACCATTGTATCTTTGGGTCTGACCAATGCTATCACCGTGTTCACATGATGGCGGAAGTCCAGTGATATGGAAATTCCGATGAGTTGTTGTTGAGCCCATCAGCAGCATTTTGTCTCCCCCATGATTCATGCTGAACATCAACCTAGTGTTGAAAATTTTATAAGCAATGCCTTCGTGTTCCGTTCATGAAGCATATGTTTGGATGAAAGTAGTGACTTCCTTTAGTTCACGTGCATTTGATGAAAGTTGCCGCCGTGAATTCGAGAAAGCTTGTTTTGCTTCCTTCGGAACCATCCCAAGTCAGTCATGCATATGTGCGAATTACTGTATGGTTTGATAGGTTGGCTGCCTCCATTCTGTATGTGTTCCTAGCACACCAAGCCACTGATTGATTTGTTCAAGGAGAAGAAGTTCTTTCTTAGGATCCGGACTTATGAAAGGACTTCGTTATCCTCATTGATGGTTCCCAACCAGGACTCGGTAGTGTTTCGTTGTAAGACTACTATGTGGTCATGTTTGTCTTAGACAACATGCTCACATGTATGTAGCAGAACCAGCTCATGCTTTGGAGCTTGCTACCGTAGTTCATCTCCCGAGAATCTCGCAACGTCATCTCGTCGATTTGTGTTGCAAACTTTCATTTCTCTTTTAGGGCTTGATGAGTCTGGAATGTCCTGACACCAACCAGATCTGAATCTCAGACAGATATGATGGTTGGAACATTCCCAACATTTGCATTTTGTTCCCAGCTTGCACCGCCTTGTGCCAATCTCCCTTGGACTGCCCTTCTCAGCAATTGTTGTTCAGGATCATCTTCAGAAGTGGTCTTACCATGGGTCCCATCCATTTCCGATGATAAAGTAAAAATCATCCATTGCGTTGTCTTCAACAAGGTAGTCCACATCATCCATTCTAGTCTGCATATGCCATCCCTTCATACTCCGCCAAACGATTGTTGTGGTTTGCCTTAGGCTAGTACAAAGAGTGTCAATGATCTCTGAATCAAAAGTAATTCTTTTTACCACTTAAGGGAATAGTTCCTCGAGTCACCTTTTCCAAAGTGCCCCATTACGGGACCATGGCAATTATTTCCTCGCCACCTCGACACCATCCACCATCTTTCTAAGCGTGGGATTGTTGCCCACCAAATCAAACCACGTCGTTTGTTCTTCCATTCCTCTGATGTGTTTTGTGTCTCAACTCGAGATGTTTCAACATCTCATTCCGTGAGTTGATCTTATGATCATCAAGATGATCCTAAGTTACTCGAACCTCAAGAAGATCAATTCTTCTAAAATTCTCCATTTCTTCTCAATGGTCATATTGAATGAAGTTCGCAAAGCAAGACATCGAGATCAAGATGATGCAATGAATCAACATCCTCGAGAGGAGCAATTGGATCATGAAGATCGTGTTAGCTTGTGACCCCTTTGTCTTCTTACCTCACGACTTGAATCTCGGGACGAGATTCTTGTTTAGTGGGGGTGAGTTGTCACATCCCCAGCTTCTGGCATTGCACTAGGGTAACTTCATGAGTGCATCATGTTTAAACTTTGAAAGAAACTTGAAATGGGGATTGCCTAAACCCTAGCATTAAAGGAATTCACTAGGTTCAACCAAAATATTTCCAGTAAATCCAAATGGCTTTTAAAAATGTTCATCATTTCTGGAAAATGCTAAAACCATAACCAGAGGTGTTGCACATTTTTCCATGAAATATTTGGTCACTGAATTAAATCATACTTTATTTGCATTTGGGCATTTAAATGCTACTAAATATTTTAAATGCTCAAATAATCATAAACTAAAATGTTTATTGTTTGGAATATTCTAAACAATAGCCACGAGCAGTTTCTTGATTTTTGGGTTTGATCTGGTATTTAATTAAAGCCCTAAAGCTACAGAAGAAATAGACAACTAAAACAGAATAAAAGCAGAGAGAGAAGCCCACCTGGACCTTACCTTGCGGCCCAAGTGGCCGGCCCAGCCCACTTGGCCCCTCCCCCTGTCGTCTTCCTCCTTGCCAGGAGGATGGGCGCGTGGCCGACGCGCACGACCACCGCATGCCACCTCCTACTTGCCGACGAGGGCCTGGACGCCTCCACGATGCCACGCGCTCCCCCCGACTGCTCTCACTCTCTCGCGCACTCATTCTCTCCTCTGCTCCCTCTCTCTCGCCCAGTTCGAGCGCTGCCGCCGCCGCCGACGAGCTCCACCATGGCCACCGCCTCCCCCTTGCTTCCCTGACCAGCCCAGAGGCTCTGCCTCGACCCCCTCTTTCTTCCACCCCGAGCCACGCCACCGCGGGAGCCCCACATCGCCGCCACGAGTCGTCTTCCCTGAGCACAGCCGCCGGACTCCATCGACGGATTCGTCGCCTTCCGGTCGTCCCCGAGCCCGCTGAGTCCTTCCTCGAGATCGTTGTGAGCTCCCACACCTTTCCCCCTCCTCCTCGCACTCGTTCCCGCACTCTGACCGCCCTTTTCATCGGAGCCGTGAGCTCCTCGCCGCCGGTGATGATGCAGATGAGACCAGAGCCATCGCAGCTCACTCCCGAGCACGACAGCGTGCTCCACACCTCACAAGGAGCACGTAGAACCCATCAGCTCCTCCTCCCGTGCACCGCAGCATCGATCCCGCGAACACCCGAACTCCGGCGGCCGCAAAAGAGCTCGCCGCCGTCAGCTCCGGCCACCCCAGGCCCGGCTACTGCCACCGGGCGACGCGCTGCAACGCCAGCTACCCGTAGAGACCAACCGTGGCTCAAACCGCGGCCTGTACGCGAAACCCGAGCAACTCCGGCGAGCTGCCGCCACGGTTTTGGTCGCCGCCGGCTTAACTCCGGCCGTGCCGATGTGGCACCATTATTAGTGGCTAATGACGCCACTAAACTAACCCCTAGCTCGCTGACGTGTGGGCCCCAGGCCACTAATGAACCAGGATTAGAATTAACTTAAATTAGTTAAACTAATGACCCTGACACGCGGGACCCACATGTTAGAGTTGATCTGGACCGTGCCTTTGACCTGCTGACGTCACCCCAGCGTCATGCTGACGCAGTAATGCCTTTTCTGGATTTATTCTAATTCAGGAAATTCCACAAAATGTTGCAAACTTCTAAAATTCATAGTAAATCAACCGTAGCTCCAAATCAAACAAATTATATATGAAAAATTATCAAAAAATCCAATCTATCCATCTGTACTGGTTTCATGCATGTTAGAACACAATAACCTTGCTGTTTAGGTGAAACAAGTTAATGCACTTATATGACTTCATAAAATGGGTTTGCATTTGAATCTTTGGTTCAAATGGACTCATTTCAATCTGTTCTAGCTTGCATTAGCCCAAAACACATTCATATTGCCATGTCATAGCATGCATCATATTGCTGCATATCGCCATGTGTTGACTGTGTTCTTTCTGTGTTTGTCGGTGGTTGTTCCCCCTCGGTAGACGTATGTTCCGACGATGAGTTCGATGACACCGATGAAGAGCTATATTATCTTCAGAAGTGCCAGGCAAGCAAAACCCCCTTGTTCATTCCGATACAATCCCACTCTCTCGCTCCTGCTCTCTTTTACTGCATTAGGACAACAACGATTCATCTGTTACTTGCTGCGGTAGCTGAACCCCTTTATCCTTTGCATGACCTGTCATTGCCACAGTAAATAGATGAAACCCACTAGCATGAGTAGGAGTTGTTTGAGCCCTGATGTTCCTACTCATTCATGTTTGTTGTCATGCCTGCTACTGCTTAGAGTTGAGTCGGGTCTGCTTCATCGGGAATGAATAGGAATGGTGATGAACATGTCCTAATGTGTGTGAGCTAAGTGTGTGAACATGATTTGGTAAAGGTAGCGGTGAGAGGCCACGTAGGAGTACATGGTGGGTTGTCTCATTGAAGCCGTCCTCAGGAACTGAGTTCCGTGTTTGTGATCCATGAAACAGTTACTACCACGCATTGGACCCGAAACCAATGGACCCTCTCGGCTTCTTGATCACCCTTGTTCTCTGTCCAGGAGTTGCAAGTAGTTTCTGGTGTTTGTAGTATGCTGGGGGCCGCATGCAGCGCTGACCGTCGGGGTGGGCTGTGTTGCGGTAGGCACGTGGCACGGTGTACCGGGCGCCCATTTGGTGTCTCGGGAACCCTGCCCACATCGTTCGGAGCCGTATGTGGAAACCTCGGCCGGACTCCCTGCGGATGGAACCTGAATAGGCGATAAACCTGTACTAGAGACTTGAGTGTTTAGGTAGGCTGTGGCCGACACCCTCGCTGGGCTTCCGCTTGATGGTTGCGGAGTACATGTCGTGTAGACGGCGGTAAGTGGTGAGAGCGTGTGTGAAGAAGTACACCCCTGCAGGGTTAATATGATCTATTCGAATAGCCGTGTCTGCGGTAATGGACTTCTGGGTTGCCTGTAACAGTTCGTGAACAAGTGAAAGTGGATACTCTAAAATACGCTAGATAAGCGTGAGTGCTATGGATGGCGTTCTCATAGGGAGACGGGAGCGGATCCATAGTGGTGTATTGATATGGTGAATATGTGGACTCGTGTGCGCCACCTCAAAGAGTTACTTGCAGTCATAATTCATGATAGCCACCGAGTCAAAGCTGGCTTGCTGCAGTCAAACTCCACCACCACCTTTATTGATACTGATGCATATGTAGCTGGTTCTGATGTACGTCTTGCTGGGTACATTTGTACTCACGTTTGCCTATTTTATGTTTTTGCAGAGAGATGTCAGTCTCGCTAGTAGTACCGCTTGGACTTCGACGTTTAGCTTGTTACCTCAGCTACGATCTTGTGCCCTCGGCATGATCTGGTAGATACTGAGGCTTCTCAGCCTTTTTCATTTGTAGATGGCTGTACTCAGACATGTTAAGCTTCCGCATGTGCTTGTTGCTTGTATGCTCTGAATATTGGGTCATGAGACCCATGTTTGTAATATCTCGCTCCTCGGAGCCTAATGAATAAATACTTGAGTTGTAGAGTTTTGTTGTGATGCCATGTTGTATTTACTCATATCGGGCATATTGTGTGTATGATTGAAATGCTTGGTATGAGTGGGATCCGACTATCTAGTTGTTTATCCTTGGCAGCCTATCATATGAGGAAATGTAGTCTAGTGCTTCTGAGCGATAGTAGTCCGCTACAGCCCGGTTCACCGGAGTCCTGCTAGCCCAGCACTACTGCTTCGAACACTTGACTGGCCGGCATGTGTTTCACTTCGTTCCTGTGTCTGTCCCTTTGGGGAAATGTCATGCGGTGTTATCGGGAGTCCTGCCTAGCCTGCTACAGCCCGGGTTACCGGAGTCCTGTTAGCCCAGTGCTATAGCCCGGATTTATACGTTGTTGACCGACATGCTCGATGTGATTCATGTATGCCTGTCCTCATGGGTTAGTGCCGCCTTGGGTTCACGACTAGCCATGTCGACCGTTTGCGCCTTTTGGCTCACGTATATGATAGTGTCACTAGCATCCATATGACAGAGAACCCGGGCCGGCATGGTTAGTCGTGAACCCAAGGCGGAACTAACCCATGAGGACAGGCATACATGAATCACATCGAGCATGTCGGTCAACAATGTATAAATCCGGGCTGTAGCACTGGGCTAACAGGACTCCGGTAACCCGGGCTGTAGCAGGCTAGGCAGGACTCCGGATAACACCGCGTGACATTTCCCCGAAGGGACAGACACAGGAACGAAGTGAAACACATGTTGTCCAGTCAAGTGTTCCGAGCAGTAGTGCTGGGCTAGCAGGACTCCGGTGAACCGGGCTGTAACGGACTACTATCGCTCAAAAGCACTAGACTACATTTCCCCATATGATAGGCTGCCAAGGATAAACAACTAGATAGTCGGATCCCACTCATATCAAGCATTTCAATCATACACACAATATGCCCGATATGAGTAAATACAACATTGCATCACAACAAAACTCTACAACTCAAGAACTTTATTTAAGAGGCTCCGAAGAGCCATACATATCATCCATACAGGTAGGGGTCACATGACCCGACACTCAAGTCATACAAACATACAAGCACATGCGGAAGCAAAGTAGTCTGAGTACAGACACTAGAAAGAAAGAAGGCTTGACGAAGCCTGTCTATCTACATCGACCCTTCACAAGTCTTGGATCACCACCTGGGTGATAAGTCACTCGTCAACGTCGAGGTCTACGTAGAACCCATCAGAGGGGTTGGTGTTGTCGTCTGAAAAACATTGATTAAAGCAACATGAGTACGGAGGTACTCAGCAAGTCTTACAACAGGATCCTACTATACATGCACATTCTCAAGAAGGTAGTGGAGTTATTGCAGCAAGCCACCTTTGAGTCTTGGCTAAGCTATCCTACGACAGACACAACATGTAAATCATTTGTCGCACACGAGTCCACTATCACCAACACAATACCCCACCGTGGATCCTCTCTCGTCATCCTACGAGAGGGCCATCCGCGGTACTCACACTTATCTTGAGATTTTTAGTAGAATCCATTTACTTGTCTATGAACTGTATTGGTGACCAAGTAGTCCTTTACCGTGGACGCGGCTATTCAAATAGTTTCATACCCTGCAGGGGTGTATTTCTTCACACACGCTCCCACCACTTATCGCTGTTACACGACGTGTACTCGGCAACCTTCAAGCGGAAGCCCAGCGAGGGTGTCGGCCACGACCTGACTAAACACACAAGTCCCTAGTCCAGGTTTATCGCCTATTCGGGTTCCATCCGCAGGGAGTCCGGCCGAGGTTTCCACTAACGGCCCCGAACGATGTGAACAGGGTTCCCGAGACACCAAACGGGCGAATCGGTACACCGTGCCACGTGCCTACCGCAACACAGTCCACCCCTATGGTCAACTCTGCGTGCGGCCCCCAGCATACTATAAACTCCAGAAACTACTTTGCAACTCCCGGACAGAAGACAAGAGTGGTTAATAAGTCGAGAGAGTCATTTAAGGATCCCAATGTGTGGTAGTAGCTGAATCTTAAATCACACACACAGATCTCAGTTCTTAAAGACGGCCTCAATGAAACAACCCACAATGTACTCCTACATGGCCTCTCATCGATTCCTTTACCAAATCGTATTCAACACTTCACCCTTGTTACCGACACAACCTTTCACTCTAGTTCATCATCCCGATGAGCCAGACCTGACACAACTCTAAGCATAGCAAGCATAGCATGGTAGGAAACACACACATATGGCTCAATCAACTCCTACACATGCTAGTGGGTTTCATCTAGTTACTGTGGCAATGACAGGTCATGCAAAGGAAGTGGGTTCAACTACCGAGACACACAACAGTTTGAATCGTTAATGCAGTAAAACAAGAGCAGAAGCGAGAACATGGGTTTGTATCAGAATGATCAATGGGTTGCTTGCCTGATGGAGTGGTAGTGGGATACCGCCCTTCAGTTGGATACTCTTGAATATCCTCGGAGGCAGAACCTACCACGAAGAACACATCGGAACACAATCAACACATGACGATATGCAACATTATGATGCATGCTATGACATGGCAATATGAAAGTGTCTTGGCCTAATGCAAGCTAAAACAGGGAGGAATGTGCTTAATTGAACCAAAGGTTCAAGTGTTAGATCATTTAACATAGCCATTTAAGTGCATCATCTCGTATTGGATAAACAGCAGGTTTAACTTGTTCTGACATGCATGAAACCAGTTCCAATGGATATATTGAATTTTTATGATCAAATTTCATATATAAATCTTTGCATTTGGAGTTACAGATTAATTTCTATGAATTTTTGAAGTTTGGACTAATTTCTAGAATTTCCTGTATAGAAATAATTCCAGTAATTAAATTACTGCGTTAGCATTACGTCAGTGTGACGTCAGGGTCAACGGGGGCGTCCAGGTCAAACTGACCAGTGGGTTCCGCGTGTCAGTAATTAGTTAAACTAATTAATTTTAATTAAAACTAATCCAGTTAGTTAGCAGAGGGGGGCCCCACTTGTCATTGACTCAGAGGAGTCAACTTGGGCCCACCTGGTCAAAGTCAAAGGTCAAACTCGCCGGCGTCTAGCCGCCGGCGAGGCCAGACGCGGCGGAGGAAGTGCATTTGTACGTTCCGGCGACCAAACGAGCGGCGTATGGCATCCACGTGCAGCTGGGAGCAAGCCGCAGCGTTTGGTGGCAGTGGCTGGGCTCGGGGTGGCCGGAAATGTCACCGGCGATGAGCTTTGCGGTCGCCGGAGTCGGGTGGAAGTGAGCCCGAGGCTACGGGGCACGGCAAGGTGCGTGGAGTGGTGTGTTGAGTTCCTGGTGATGCGGTGAGGTGTTCGGACACGGTGGCGTGGCCGAAGTTTGGCCGGAGCCACGTCGGCGACGAGCTCTGCGGCGGTGTGTGCGAGTGAGCTTCGTGCCGTTGCTGCGGTGCACGAGGAAGCAAACGGGGAGGATGGGTAGGTAGCTAAGCTCGCGGCGATCACGTAGAGCTAGCCGGCGTGGTCGGGCACGAGCTGATGCAAGCGGGGCATCGAAAGGGATCTCCGGCGGTGCTCGGTGAAGATGAGGTTGAAGAAGGCATTGCAGAGCGTGTGAGCGCTCGGGGCTCGGCCTGTTCGAAGCAGTCGACGGCAGCGGAGCGAGTGGACACGGTGGTGCAGCGCGGGAACGGCGTTGGACGCGGCTACGGTGGCGGAACGGCGACGACTGCGTCGGCCATGGCGAGGGAGTGCGAGGGAGAGGAGCCAGGGGGGTGAATGAGGTGTCTGCGAGGTCGGGGAGAGAGAGAGGGTTCGTCCCGCGTCGACAACGCGACGAGGGGAGCGGCGAGGCGGCGGCAGCTGCATGGCGCGCATGCGGTGCTCGTCGTCGAGCACCTGGCTGCCTGCCTGGCGAGGACGAAGCAGCTGGCTGGCATGGGCCAGCATAGTGCTGGGCCGCCAGGTGGGCCGGCTGGTGGCTGCGGCCAGGTTAGTTTTTTTCCATTTTGTTTCCTTTTTCTATTATTCTGTAACTTTGTGGCATTATTAAAAATACTTAGGCACTTCCTAAAATCCTTAAAATAATTGTGGGCTCTGTTGGGATTATTCCTAACAGCCCTGACTTATTTCCAGAATTATTTGAACATTTAAAATATTTATTAGTATTTAAATGTCCAAAATCAGCATACATATGATTTAATCCAGTGACCTTTTGTTGACCTAGAAAACTGTGCACCAATTTTGCCAAAGGTTCTAACCCAAGACAAAGAGGGTGAACATTTTAGAAGGGCATTTCAGGTTCATTGAAATTATTTTTAGTAAACCCTAGTCGATTTCAGGGGGGGTGTTGGGGGGTTCTGCCTTCCCCATTTCAAGTTTCTGATGAAAGATAAACATGATGCAACACTCTAATGCATGACTAGCTAGGATGTGACAACTCACCCCCACTTGAAAGAATCTCGTCCCGAGATTTAGGATCCGTCGGAAAGAAGGTGGGTACTCGAGTCGAAGACGATCCTCCCTTTCCCAAGTAGCCTCATGCACGGAATGGTGTGACCATTGGACTTTGAGAAACTTGATATTCTGGCGTCGAGTGGTACGCTCGGCTTGATCAAGGATACGAACGGGGTATTCTGGATATGTGAGGTTGTCTTGGAGATCAAGCGTTTCGTGGTCCACTCCACGGATAGGATCCGAGAAGCAATGCCTGAGTTGAGAAACGTGGAAGACATCATGAACTCTGGAGAGATGCGGAGGTAGTTCCAGTTGGTAGGCAACCTCCCCTTGTTTGGCGAGAATGCGAAAGGGTCCAATGTAACGAGGAGCCAATTTGCCTTTGATACCTAAGCGATGGGTTCCCTTTAAAGGTGTAACCCGAAGGTAAGCCATCTCGCCAATTTCATAAGCCATCGGCTTATGCTTGCGGTCATACTGACTCTTTTGTCGAGATTGGGCTGTTTTCAACTTCTCACGAATAATGCGAACCTGCTCTTCTGCATCCTGGATCATGTCCGGGCCAAAGAGTTGTCTCTCGCCAGTTTCTGACCAGTTAAGAGGCGTTCGACATTTTCGTCCATAAGAACTTCGAAAGGAGCTTTGCCCAAGCTAGCTTGATAACTGTTGTTATAAGCGCACTCGGCGAATGGAAGGCACTTCTCCCAATTCATACCAAAAGAGATGACAGAAGCTCGAAGCATATCCTCCAGAATTTGATTGACTCGTTCTACTTGACCACTTGACTGAGGATGGAAGGCGGTGCTAAAGATTGGACCTGCGTGGGTCAATGACAGGTGGGGCCCGACCCTGCTAATTTCTAGATTAGGATTAGTTTAAAAATTAATTAACCGACGGGTGGACCCCGCGTGTCAGGTTTGACCTGGTCAGCGCCGTTGACCGCTGACGCGGTGCTGACGTCATGCTGACGCAATTATTTATTTTCTGGAATTATTTTTAAACAGGAAATTCCAGAAAATATTCAAAACTTCAAAAATTCATATAAATTCAACCGTAGCTCAGATTGAAATAAGTTATATATGAAAAATCATCAGAAAAATGCAATCTATCCATCTGTACCAGTCTCATGCATGAAAAACCAAGTTATACCTGCTGTATAAGTGAAACACTAAAATGGCTTATATAAAGAGCTTAACTTGAAGATGCATTTGAACCTTTGGTTCAAATGGACCTCTTCCAAATAGAATGCTAGTTGCATTAGCACAAACAACATCACATCTTCATGCCATGTTCATGCATCATATTGTAGCATATGATTGTGTATTGATTGCCGACCCCGTTCCTTCTCAATAGGTCCTGCTCCGGAGACCGATCCAGAGTACCTGTCAGAGGAGCAGTGCCCCCCCTGTTGATCTACCAGGCAAGCAAACCCCCTTGTTCATTCCTACATGGTCCCACTCTCTCGCTCCTTCTCTCTTTTATTGCATTAGGACAACAACGATTCAACTGCTACTTTATGCTGCGGTAGTTGAACCCATTCCTCTGCATGACCTGTCATTGCCACAGTAAATAGTTGAAACCCACTAGCATGTGTAGGAGTTGATTGAGCCATGTTGTGCTTCTACCATGCCATGCCTGCTATTGCTTAGAGTTGTGTCAGGTCTGATTCATTGGAAATGAATTGGAGTGTTATGATATGTTCTGATGCCGAGAGTTAAGCGTGTGAACACGATTTGGTAAAGGTAGCGGTGAGAGGCCATGTAGGAGTACATGGTGGGTTGTCTCATTGGGACCGTCCTTAAGAACCGAGTTCTATGTAAGTTGTCCAATGACTAGCTACTACCACACATTGGGTTCCGGTAACTCGACCCCTCTCGACTTATTAACCAACTTGATCTCTGTCCAGGAGTTGCAACTAGTTTATGGTGTTTGTAGGTAGTGCTATTTTTCTACCGAGTGGCACCCGGCAGGGTGGGCTTGGGATAGACTAGGCACAAGTTGCACAGTGTACCAAGTGGCACCCGGATGGTGGGCTTGTGGAACCCTGCTCGCATCATTTGGGGTCGTGAGCGACACCCCGGCCGGATCTCCTTGCGGATGGAACCCGAATAGGCGATAAACCTGGACTAGAGTCTTGTGTGGTTAGTCAGGTCGTGGCCGACACCCTCGCCAGGCTTCCGCTTGAAGGTTGCCGAGATACATGACGTGTACATGGTCATAAGTGGTGAGAGCGTGTCTGAAGAAGTACACCCCTGCAGGGTTATCATGATCTATTCGAATAGCCGTGTCCTTGGATATGGACTTCTTGGATGCTTACGTGGTACATAGACAACTTGAAGTGGATACACTAAAATGCTCAAGATAAGTGTGAGTGCTATGGATGGCGTCCTTGTAGAGAGACGGGAATGAATCCATAGTAGTGTATTGATGTGGTGATTAGTGGACTCGTGTGTGCTGCCTCACCTCAAAGAAGTTTACCGTAGTCGTAGAACAGGATAGCCACTGAGTCAAAGCTGGCTTGCTGCAACTAAACCCCACATTACCTTCTTGATACTAATGCATGTATGATAGGATCTGATGTAAGTCTTGCTGAGTACCTTTGTACTCACGTTGCTTTATTTATGTTTTTGCAATAGAGACTTCAGTCTTCCTAGTAATTCCGCTTGGACTTCGACGAGTAGCTTGTTACCTTAGCTACGATCTTGTACCCTTGGGAGGGTCTTGTAGATAGTCAGGCTTCTCAGCCTTTTTCTTTTGATGTTGTCTGTACTCAGACATGTAATGCTTCCGCTTGTTGCTTGTATGCTCTGAATGTTGGGTCATGTGACCCCTGTTTGTATTTAATGCTATGTGGCTCTTCTGGGCCTTTATCTATATGAGTTTGTGTTATGTTGTGATGCCATGTTGTACAACACATACTTGCATGTTATGCGTACGTGTAACATGTATTGCTATGTGTGGGATCCGACAATCTAGTTGTTTATCCTTGGCAGCCTATCATATGGGGAAATGTAGTATAGTGCTTTCTGAGTGATAGTAGTCCGCTACAGCCCGGTCCTCCGGAGTCCTGCTAGCCCAGCACTACTGCTCGGAACACTTGACTGGCCAGCATGTGTTTCACCTCGTTCCTGTGTCTGTCCCTTCGGGGAAATGTCACGCAGTGACATCTGGAGTCCTGCCTAGCCTGCTACAGCCCGGGTTACCGGAGTCCTGTTAGCCTAGTGCTACAGCCCGGATTAACACGTTGATGACCGACATGCTCGATGTGATTCATGTATGCCTGTCCTCATGGGTTAGTGCCGCTTTGGATTCACGACTAGCCATGTCGGCCCGGGTTCTTTGTCATATGGATGCTAGCGAGACTATCATATACGTGAGCCAAAAGGCGCAAACGGTCCCGGGCCAGGTAAGGTGGCACCCGTGGGAATACCTTGTGTGAGGCCGCAAAGTGATATGATGTGTTACATGCTAGATCGGTGTGACTTAGGATCGGGGTCCCGACAGCTTTGGTATATGATAGGATGCGGTAGTTGAACCCCTTATCCTCTGCATGACCTGTCATTGCCACAGTAAATAGATGAAACCCACTAGCATGAGTAGGAGTTGCTTGAGCCCTGATGTGCCTACTCATTCATGCTTGTTTGTCGTGCCTGCTACTGCTTAGAGTTGAGTCGGGTCTGATTCATCGGGAATGAATTGGAATGGTGATGAACATGTCCTACTGTGTGTGAGCTAAGTGTGTGAACACGATTTGGTAAAGGTAGCGGTGAGAGGCCATGTAGGAGTACATGGTGGGTTGTCTCATTGAAGCCGTCCTCAGGAACTGAGTTCTGTGTTTGTGATCCATGAAACAGTTACTACCACACATTGGGATCCTTAATTGACTCTCTCGACTTCTTAATCACCCTTGTCCTCTGTCCAGGAGTTGCAAGTAGTTTCTGGTGTTTGTAGTATGCTAGGGGACGCACGCAGTGCTGACCGTAGGGGTGGGTTGTGTTGTGGTAGGCACGTGGCACGGTGTACCGGGCGCCCGTTTGGTGTCTCGGGAACCCTGCTCACATCGTTCGGGGCCGTATGTGGAAACCTCGGCCGGACTCCCTGCGGATGGAACCTGAATAGGCGATAAACCTGGACTAGAGACTTGAGTGTTTAGGTAGGCCGTGGCTGACACCCTCACTGGGCTTCCGCTTGAAGGTTGCCGAGTACATGTCGTGTAAACGGCGATAAGTGGTGAGAGCGTGTGTGAAGAAGTACAGCCCTGCAGGGTTAACATCATCTATTCGAATAGCCGTGTCCGCGGTAATGGACTTCTGGGTTGCCTGTAACAGTTCATAGACAAGTGAAAGTGGATACTCTAAAATGCGCAAGATAAGCGTGAGTGCTATGGATGGTGATCTCATAGGAAGACGGGAGCGGATCCATAGTGGTGTATTGATATGGTGAATATGTGGACTCGTGTGCGCCACCTCAAAAGAGTTACTTGCAGTCATAGTTTAGGTTAGCCACCGAGTCAAAGCTGGCTTGCTGCAGTTAAACTCCACTACCCCCTTTGTTGTTACTGATGCATATGTAGCTAGTTCTGATGTAAGTCTTGCTGGGTACATTTGTAATCACGTTTGCCTATTTTATGTTTTTGCAGAGAGACGTCAGTCTCGCTAGTAGTTCCGTGTGGACTTCGACGTTTAGCTTGTTACCTCAGCTACGATCTTGTGCCCTCGGCAGGATCTGGTAGATCGTCAGGCTTCTCAGCCTTTTTCATTTGTAGGTGTCTGTACTCAGACATGTCAAGCTTCCGCATGTGCTTTGATTTGTAGGCTCTGAATGTTGGGTCATGAGACCCATGTTTGTAATATCTCGCTCCTCGGAGCCTAATGATTAAATACTTGAGTCATAGAGTCTTGTTGTGATGCCATGTTGTATTTACACATATCGAGCATATTGTGTGTATGATTGAAATGCTTGGTATGTGTGGGATCCGACAATCTAGTTGTTTATCCTTGGCAGCCTCTCTTATGGGGAAATGTAGTCTTGTGCTTCCATGAGCCATAGTAGTCCGCTACAGCCCGGTTCACCGGAGTCCTGCTAGCCCAGCACTACTGCTCAGGACACTTGACTGGCCGGCATGTGTTTCACTTTGTTCCTGTGTCTGTCCCTTCGGAGAAATGTCACGCGGTGTCATCCAGAGTCCTGCCTAGCCTGCTACAGCCCGAGTTACTGGAGTCCTGTTAGCCCAGTGCTACAGCCCGGATTCACACGTTGTTGACCGACATGCTCGAAGTTGATTCATGTATGCCTGTCCCCATGGGTTAGTGCCGCTTTGGGTTCATGACTAGCCATGTCGGCCCGGGTTCTTTGTCATATGGATGCTAGCGACACTATCATATACGTGAGCCAAAAGGCGCAAACGGTCCCAGGCCAGGTAAGGTGGCACCCGTGGGAATACCGTGCGTGAGGCCACAAAGTGATATGATGTGTTACATGCTAGATCGGTGTGACTTAGGATCGGGGTCCTGACATCATGTACTCGAGAAAGATGTGGGGGTAGTTCCAACTGGTAGGCAACCTCTCCTCGTTTAGCGAGAATGCAGAAAGGACCAATGTAACGAGGAGCCAACTTGCCCTTGATACCGAAACGATGGGTACCCTTCAAGGGAGTAACCCAAAGATAAGCCTTGTCGCCAACTTCATAAGCCACTTCCTTATGACGACGGTCATACTGGCTCTTTTGACGAGATTGGGCCGTTTTGAAATTCTCACGAATGATGCGAACTTGCTCTTCTGCCTCCTGGATCATATCCGGTCCAAAGAATTGTCTCTCACCGGTTTCTGACCAGTTCAAAGGTGTTCGACATCTTCGTCCATATAGAATCTCGAAAGGAGCTTTCTTGAGACTGGATTGGTAGCTATTGTTATAAGCAAAGTCGGCGAAAGGAAGGCACTTCTCCCAATCCATACCGAATGAGATAACGCAAGCTCTAAGCATGTCTTCGAGAATTTGATTGACCCTTTCCACCTGACCACTTGACTGAGGGTGGAAAGCGGTACTGAAGGAAAGATGGGTGACCATGGCAGTTTGGAAACTCTCCCAGAAATGAGAAGTGAAAAGACTACCACGGTCTGAATTGATCTCTAGTGGAACACCATGAAGTGAAACTATTCGAGAAATTTATAAGTCAGCGAGCTGACTGGCGGTGATATTCTCTCGAACAGGTAGGAAGTGAGCCACTTTGGAAAGACGATCCATGACTACGAAGATAGCATTATTCCCTTTCTTGGTCCTGGGAAAGCCGGTGATGAAGTCCATACCAACCTTATCCCATTTCCACTCAGGAATAGCTAAAGGCTGAAGGGTGCCAGCAGGTCTTTGATGTTCTGCCTTAACGCGACGACAAACGTCATAGTTAGCAATGAACTCAGCGATTTCTCTCTTCATCCTAGTCCACCAGAACCTCTGGCGTAGGTCCTGATACATCTTAGTACTACCGGGATGAATCGTGAGAGGAGATTCATGAGCCCCCTTAAGGATTAGTTGTCGAAGATGTTGATTCTTGGTAACCACCAAGCGATTCTCAAAGAAAACAACACCTCGATCATCTATAGAGAAACTACCACCAACTCCTTTGATAATGTTTCTCTTGATCCGGGAAATTCCCGTATCCTGCTTCTGAGCAGAGGTGATCTGGTCCACAAGAGTAGGTTTCGCCACCAAGGTAGAAAGGAATCCGTGAGGAGCAATGTGAAGGTTAAGCTGTCGGGACCCCGATCCTAAGTCACACTGATCTAGCATGTAACACATCATATCACTTTGCGACCTCACGCACGGTATTCCCACGGGTGCCACCTTACCTGGTCCGGGACCGTTTGCGCCTTTTGGCTCACGTATATGATAGTGTCGCTAGCATCCATATGACAAAGAACCCGGGCCGACATGGCTAGTCGTGAATCCGAAGCTGCAGTAACCCATGAGGACATGCATACATGAATCACATCGAGCATGTCGGTCATCAACGTGTGAATCCGGGCTGTAGCACTGGGCTAACAGGACTCCGGTAACCCGGGCTGTAGCAGGCTAGGCAGGACTCCGGATGTCACCGCGTGACATTTCCCCAAGGGACAGACACAGGAACGAAGTGAAACAAATGCTGGCCAGTCAAGTGTTCCGAGCAGTAGTGCTGGGCTAGCAGGACTCCGGTGGACCGGGCTGTAGCGGACTACTATCGCTCAGAAAGCACTAGACTACATTTCCCCATATGATAGGCTGCCAAGGATAAACAACTAGATTGTCGGATCCCACACATAGCAATACACGTTACACGTACGCATAACATGCAAGTATGTGTTGTACAACATGGCAGCACAACATAACGCAAACTCATATAGATAAAGGCCCAGAAGAGCCACACAACATTAAATACAAACATGGGTCACATGACCCAACATTCAGAGCATACAAGCAACAAGCGGAAGCATTACATGTCTGAGTATAGACAACTACAAAAGAAAAAGGCTGAGAAGCCTGACTATCTACAAGACCCTCCGAAGGTTACAAGATCGTAGCTGAGGTAACAAGCTACTCGTCGAAGTCCAAGCGGAATTACTAGAAAGACCGAAGTCTCCGCTGCAAAAACATAAATAAAGCAACGTGAGTACAAAGGTACTCAGCAAGACTTACATCAGATCCTATCATACATGCATTAGTATCAAGAAGGTAATGTGGGGTTTAGTTGCAGCAAGCCAGCTTTGACTCAGTGGCTATCCTGTTCTACGACTACGAGAAACTTCTTTGAGGTGAGGCAGCGCACACGAGTCCACTAATCACCACATCAATACACTACTATGGATTCATTCCCGTCTCTCTACGAGGACGCCATCCATATCACTCACACCTATCTTGAGCATTTTAGTGTATCCACTTCAAGTTTTCTATGTACCACGTAAGCATCCAAGAAGTCCATAACCGAGGACACGGCTATTCGAATAGATCATGATAACCCTGCAGGGGTGTACTTCTTCACACATGCTCTCAGCACTTATCACCATGTACACGTCATGTATCTCGGCAACCTTCAAGCGGAAGCCTGGCGAGGGTGCCGGCCACGACCTGACTAACCACACAAGACTAGTCCAGGTTTATCGCCTATTCGGGTTCCATCCGCAAGGAGATCCGGCCGGGGTGTCGCTCACGGCCCCAAACGATGTGAGCAGGGTTCCCAAGCCCACCATCCGGGTGCCACTTGGTACACCGTGCCACCTGTGCCTAGTCTGTCCCAAGCCCACCCTGCCGGGTGCCACTCGGTAGAAAAATAGCACTACCTACAAACACCAGAAACTAGTTGCAACTCCTGGACAGATATCAAGTTGGTTAATAAGTCGAGAGAGCTTGGAGCGCCCGGAGCCCAATGTGTGGTAGTAGCTAGTCATTGGACAACTTACACATAACTCGGTTCTTAAGGACGGTTCCAGTGAGACAACCCACCATGTACTCCTACATGGCCTCTCACCGCTACATGGCCCCAAACGATGTGAGCAGGGTTCCCAAGCCCACCATCCGGGTGACACTTGGTACACCATGCCACTGAAGGAAATATGCCCTAGAGGCAATAATAAAGTTATTATTTATTTCCTTATATCATGATAAATGTTTATTATTCATGCTAGAATTGTATTAACTGGAAACATAATACATGTGTGAATACATAGACAAACAGAGTGTCACTAGTATGCCTCTACTTGACTAGCTCATTAATCAAAGATGGTTATGTTTCCTAACCATGAACAAAGAGTTGTTATTTGATTAACGAGATCACATCATTAGTTGAATGATCTGATTGACATGACCCATTCCATTAGCTTAGCACCCGATCGTTTAGTATGTTGCTATTGCTTTTATCCATGACTTATACATGTTCCTTTAACTATGAGATTATGCAACTCCCGTTTATCGTAGGAACACTTTGTGTGCTACCAAACGTCACAACGTAACTGGGTGATTATAAAGGTGCTCTACAGGTGTCTCCGAAGGTACATGTTGGGTTGGCGTATTTCGAGATTAGGATTTGTCACTCCGATTGTCGGAGAGGTATCTCTGGGCCCTCTCGGTAATGCACATCACATAAGCCTTGCAAGCATTGCAACTAATGTGTTAGTTGTGAGATGATGTATTACGGAACGAGTAAAGAGACTTGCCGGTAACAAGATTGAACTAGGTATTGGATACCGACGATCGAATCTCGGGCAAGTAACATACCGATGACAAAGGGAACGACGTATGTTGTTATGCGGTCTGACCGATAAAGATCTTCGTAGAATATGTAGGAGCCAATATGGGCATCCAGGTCCCGCTATTGGTTATTGACCGGAGACGTGTCTCGGTCATGTCTACATTGTTCTCGAACCGTAGGGTCCGCACGCTTAACGTTACGATGACAGTTATTATGAGTTTATGCATTTTGATGTACCAAAGGAGTTCGGAGTCCCGGATGTGATCACGGACATGACGAGGAGTCTCGAAATGGTCGAGACGTAAAGAATGATATATTGGAAGCCTATGTTTGGACATCGGATGCATTCCAGGTGAAATCAGGATTTTACCGGAATACCGGGAGGGTTACCGGAACCCCCCGGGGGCATAATGGGCCAACATGGGCCTTGGAGGAGAGGTGAGAGGGCTGCCCTCATGGGCTGCGCGCCTCCCCCCTTCCCCTAGTCCTATTAGGACTAGGAGAGGTGGGCGCCCCCCCTCTCTCTCTCTCCCCCTTGGAGAATCCTAGTCCAACTAGGATTGGGGGGGGGGGGGAATCCTACTCCCAGAGGGAGTAGGACTCTCCTGGCGCGCCAGGCTTGGCCGGCCAGCCCCTCCCCCTTGGCTCCTTTATATACAGGGGCAGGGGGCACCCCAGAGACACACAATTGATCATTGAGATCTTTCCTTAGCCGTGTGCGGTGCCCCCTTCCACCAAATTCCACCTCGGTCATATCGTTGCAGTGCTTAGGCGAAGCCCTACGCCGGTAACACATCAAGATCGTCACCACGCCGTCGTGCTGACGGAACTCTTCCCCGACGCTTTGCTGGATCGGAGCCCGGGGATCGTCATCGAGCTGAACGTGTGCCAAGAACTCGGAGGTGCCGGAGTAACGGTGCTGTGATCGGTTGATCGCGAGGAGAACGTACGACTACTTCCTCTACATTGTGTCAACGCTTCCGCTTCGGTCTACGAGGGTACGTAGACAACACTCTCCCCTCTCGTTGCTATGCATCACCATGATCTTGCGTGTGCGTAGGAAAGTTTTTGAAATTACTACGTTCCCCAACAGTGGCATCCGAGCCTGGTTTTATGGTTTGATGTTATTTGCACGAGTAGAACACAAGTGAGTTGTGGGCGATATAAGTCATACTGCCTACCAGCATGTCATACTTTGGTTCGGCGGTATTGTTGGACGAGACGATCCGGACCAACCTTACGCGTACGCTTACGCGAGACCGGTTCCCTCGACGTGCTTTGCACATAGATGGCTTGCGGAAGACTGTCTCTCCAACTTTAGTTGAACCGAGTGTGGCTACGCCCGGTCCTTGAGAAGGTTAAAACGGAGTCTATTTGACAAACTATCGTTGTGGTTTTGATGCGTAGGTAAGATGAGTTCTTGCTTAAGCCCGTAGCAGCCACGTAAAACTTGCAACAACAAAGTAGAGGACGTCTAACTTGTTTTTGCAGGGCATGTAGTGATGTGATATGGTCAAGACATGATGCTAAATTTTATTGTATGAGATGATCATGTTTTGTAACCGAGTTATCGGCAACTGGCAGGAACCATATGGTTGTCGCTTTATTGTATGCAATGCAATCGCGATGTAATGCTTTACTTTATTACTAAGCGGTAGTGATAGTCGTGGAAGCATAAGATTGGCGAGACGACAATGATGCTGCGATGGAGATCAAGGTGTCGCGCCGGTGACGATGGTGATCATGACGGTGCTTCGAAGATGGAGATCACAAGCACGAGATGATGATGGCCATATCATATCACTTATATTGATTGCATGTGATGTTTATCTTTTATGCATCTTATCTTGCTTTGATTGACGGTAGCATTATAAGATGATCTCTCACTAATTATCAAGAAGTGTTCTCCCTGAGTATGCACCGTTGCGAAAGTTCTTCGTGCTGAGACACCACGTGATGATCGGGTGTGATAGGCTCTACGTTCAAATACAACGGGTGCAAAACAGTTGCACACGCGGAATACTCAGGTTTAACTTGACGAGCCTAGCATATAACAGATATGGCCTCGGAACACGGAGACCGAAAGGTCGAGCATGAATCATATAGTAGATATGATCAACATTGTGATGTTCACCATTGAAACTACTCCATCTCACGTGATGATCGGACATGGTTTAGTTGATTTGGATCATGTGATCACTTAGAGGATTAGAGGGATGTCTATCTAAGTGGGAGTTCTTAAGTAATATGATTAATTGAACTTTAATTTATCATGAACTTAGTCCTGGTAGTATTAGCATATCTATGTTGTAGATCAATAGCTCGCGTTATTGCTTCCCTGTGTTTATTTTGATATGTTCCTAGAGAAAATTGTGTTGAAAAATGTTAGTAGCAATGATGCGGATTGGATCCGTGATCTGAGGTTTATCCTCATTGCTGCACAGAAGAATTACGTCCTTGATGCACCGCTAGGTGACGGACCTATTGCAGGAGCAGATGCAGACGTTATGAACGTTTTGCTAGCTCAATATGATGACTACTTAATAGTTTAGTGCACCATGCTTAACGGCTTAGAATCGGGACTTCAAAGACGTTTTGAACGTCATGGACCATATGAGATGTTCCAGGAGTTGAAGTTAATATTTCAAGCAAATACCCGAGTTGAGAGATATGAAGTCTCCAACAAGTTCTATAGCTAAAAGATGGAGGAGAATCGCTCAACTAGTGAGCATGTGCTCAGATTGTCTGGGTACTACAATCGCTTGAATCAAGTGGGAGTTAATCTTCCAGATAAGATAGTGATTGACAGAATTATCTAGTCACCATCACCAAGTTAGTAGAACTTCGTGATGAACTATAATATGCAAGGGATAACGGAAAATATTCCCAAGCTCTTCGCGATGCTAAAATCGGCGAAGGTAGAAATCAAAGAAAAACATCAAGTGTTGATGGTTGACAAGATCACTAGTTTCAAGAAAAGGGCAAAAGGAAAGAAGGGGAACTTCAAGAAGAACGGCAAGCAAGTTGCTGCTCAAGTGAAAAAGCCCAAGTCTGGTCCTAAGCCTGAGACTAAGTGCTTCTACTGCAAAGGGACTGGTCACTGGAAGCGGAACTACCCCAAGTGATTGGCGGATAAGAAGGATGGCAAATTGAACATAAGTATATTTGATATACATGTTATTGATGTGTATTTTACTAGTGTTCATAGCAACCCCTCTGTATTTGGTACTAGTTCAGTTGCTAAGATTAGTAACTCGAAATGGGAGTTGCAGAATGAACAGAGACTAGTTAAGGGTGAAGTGACGATGTATGTTGGAAGTAGTTCCAAGATTGATATGATCATCATCGCACACTCACTATACTTTCGGGATTAGTGTTGAACTTAAATAAGTGTTATTTGGTGTTTGCGTTGAGCATAAATATGATTTGATCATGTTTATTGCAATACGGTTATTCATTTAAGTTAGAGAACAATTGTTGTTCTGCTTACATGAATAGAACCTTCAATGGTCATACACCCAATGAAAATAGTTCATTGGATCTCGATCGTAGTGATACACATATTCATAATATTGAAGCCAAAAGATGCAAAGTTAATAATGATAGTGCAAATTATTGTGGCACTGCCGTTTAGGTCATATTGGTGTAAAGCGCATGAAGAAACTCCATGCTGATGGAATTTTGGAATCACTTGATTATGAATCACTTGATGTTTGCGAACCATGCCTCTTGGGCAAGATGACTAAAACGCCGTTCTCCGGAACAATGGAGCAAGCAACAGATTTGTTGGAAATAATACATACTGATGTATGCGATCCGATGAGTACTGATGCTCGCGGCAAGTATCATTATTTTCTGACCTTCACAGATGATTTGAGCAGATATGGGTATATCTGCTTAATGAAATAAGAAGTCTGAAACATTTGAAAAGTTCATATAATTTCAGAGTGAAGTGGAAAATCATCGTAACAAGAAAATAAAGTTTCTATGATCTGATCGTGGAGAAGAGTATTTGAGTTACGAGTTTGGTCTTTAGTTAAAGCAATGTGGAATAGTTTCACAAACTCATGCCACCTGGAACACCACAGTATAATGGTGTGTCCGAACGTCATAACCGTACTTTATTGGATACAGTACAATCTATGATGTTTCTTACCGATTTACCAATATCGTTTTGGGATCATGCATTAGAGACAACTGCATTCACGTTAAAAAGGGCACCATCTAAGTCCGTTGAGACGACACAATATGAACTATGGTTTGGCAAGAAACCAAAGTTGTCGTTTCTTAAAGTTTGGGGTTATGATGCTTATGTGAAAAAGTTTCATCCTGATAAGCTCAAACCCAAATCGGAGAAATGTGTCTTCATAGGTACCCAAAGGAGACTGTTGGGTACACCTTCTATCACAGATCCGAAGGCAAGATATTCGTTGCTGAGAATGGATCCTTTCCAGAGAAGGAGTTTCTCTCGAAAGAAGTGAGTGGGAGGAAAGTAGAAAACTTGATAAGGTAATTGTACCTTCTCCCTTATTGGAAAGTAGTTCATCACAAAAATCTGTTCTTGTGACTACTACACCAATTAGTAAGAAAGCTAATGATGATGATCATGTAACTTCAAGATCAAGTTACTACCGAATCTCGTAAGTAAACCAGAGTGAGATCCGCACCAGAGTGGTACGGTAATCCTATTCTGGAAGTCATATTACTAGACCATGACGAACTTGCGAACTATGAGGAAACGATGATGAGCCCAGATTCCGCGAAATGGTTAGAGGCCATGAAATCTGAGATATGATCCATGTATGAGAACAAAGTATGGACTTTGATGGATTTGCCCGATGATCGGCAAGCCAAAGAAAATAAATGGATCTTGAAGAGGAAGACGGACGCTGATAGTAGTGTTACTATCTACAAAGCTAGAATTGTCGCAAAAGGTTTTTGACAAGTTCAAGGTGTTGACTTCGATGAGAGTTTCTCACTCGTATCTATGCTTAAGTCTGTCTGAATCATGTTAGCAATTGCCGCATTTTTTGAAATCTGGCAAATGGATAACAAAACTACAATCCTTAATGGATTTATTAAAGAAGAGTTGTATACGATGCAACTAGAAGGTTTTGTCGATCCTAAAGGTGTTAACAAAATATGCAAACTCCAGCGATCCATCTATGGACTGGTGCAAGCATCTCGGAGTTGGAATATACACTTTGATAAGTTGATCAAAGCATATAGTTTTATACAGACTTGCGGTGAAGCCTGTATTTTACAAGAAAGTGAGTGGGAGCACTACAGCATTTCTGATAAGTATATGTGAATGACATATTGTTGATCGGAAATAATGTAGAATTATTCAGTAAAGCATAAAGGAGTATTTGAAAGGAGTTTTTCGAAGAAGGACCTCGGTGAAGCTGCTTACATATTGAGCATCAAGATCTATAGAGATAGATCAAGACGCTTGATAAGTTTTTCAATAAGTACATACCTTGAAAAGATTTTGAAGTAGTTCAAAATGGAACAGTCAAAGAAAGAGTTCTTGCCTGTATTACAAGGTGTGAAATTGAGTAAGACTCAAAGCCCGACCACGGCAGATGATAGAAAGAGAATGAAAGTCATTTCCTATGCCTCAGCCATAGATTCTATAAAGTATGCCATGCTATGTACCAGATCTATTGTATACCCTACACTGTGTTAAGCAAGGGAGTACAATAGTGATCTAGGAAGTAGATCACTGGACATCGGTCAAAATTATCCTTAGTAAAATAAGGATATGTTTCTCGATTATGGATGTGACAAAAAGGTTCGTCGTAAAAGGTTACGTCGATGCAAGTTTTGACACTAATCTAGATGACTCTAAGTCTCAATCTAGATACATATTGAAAGTGGGAGCAATTAGCTAAAGTAGCTCCATGCAGAGCATTGTAGACATAGAAATTTGCAAAATACATAACGGATCTGAATGTGGCAGACCCGTTGACTAAACTTCTCTCACAAGCAAAACATGATCACACCGTAGTACTCTCTGGGTGTTAATCACATAGCGATGTGAACTAGATTACTGAATCTAGTAAACCCTTTGGGTGTTGGTCACATATCGATGTGAACTATGGGTGTTAATCACATGGTGATGTGAACTATTGCTATTAACTCACATGACGATGTGAACTAGATTATTGACTCTAGTGCAAGTGGGAGACTGAAGGAAATATGCCCTAGAGGCAATAATAAAGTTATTATTTATTTCCTTATATCATGATAAATGTTTATTATTCATGCTAGAATTGTATTAACTGGAAACATAATACATGTGTGAATACATAGACAAACAGAGTGTCACTAGTATGCCTCTACTTGACTAGCTCATTAATCAAAGATGGTTATGTTTCCTAACCATGAACAAAGAGTTGTTATTTGATTAACGAGATCACATCATTAGTTGAATGATCTGATTGACATGACCCATTCCATTAGCTTAGCACCCGATCGTTTAGTATGTTGCTATTGCTTTTATCCATGACTTATACATGTTCCTTTAACTATGAGATTATGCAACTCCCGTTTATCGTAGGAACACTTTGTGTGCTACCAAACGTCACAACGTAACTGGGTGATTATAAAGGTGCTCTACAGGTGTCTCCGAAGGTACATGTTGGGTTGGCGTATTTCGAGATTACGATTTGTCACTCCGATTGTCGGAGAGGTATCTCTGGGCCCTCTCGGTAATGCACATCACATAAGCCTTGCAAGCATTGCAACTAATGTGTTAGTTGTGAGATGATGTATTACGGAATGAGTAAAGAGACTTGCCGGTAACGAGATTGAACTAGGTATTGGATACCGACGATCGAATCTCGGGCAAGTAACATACCGATGACAAAGGGAACGACGTATGTTGTTATGCGGTCTGACCGATAAAGATCTTCGTAGAATATGTAGGAGCCAATATGGGCATCCAGGTCCCGCTATTGGTTATTGACCGGAGACGTGTCTCGGTCATGTCTACATTGTTCTCGAACCGTAGGGTCCGCACGCTTAACGTTACGATGACAGTTATTATGAGTTTATGCATTTTGATGTACCGAAGGAGTTCGGAGTCCCGGATGTGATCACGGACATGACGAGGAGTCTCGAAATGGTCGAGACGTAAAGAATGATATATTGGAAGCCTATGTTTGGACATCGGATGCATTCCAGGTGAAATCAGGATTTTACCGAAATACCGGGAGGGTTACCGGAACCCCCCGGGGGCATAATGGGCCAACATGGGCCTTGGAGGAGAGGTGAGAGGGCTGCCCTCATGGGCTGCGCGCCTCCCCCCTTCCCCTAGTCCTATTAGGACTAGGAGAGGTGGGCGCCCCCCCTCTCTCTCTCTCCCCCTTGGAGAATCCTAGTCCAACTAGGATTGGGGGGGGGGGGAATCCTACTCCCAGAGGGAGTAGGACTCTCCTGGCGCGCCAGGCTTGGCCGGCCAGCCCCTCCCCCTTGGCTCCTTTATATACAGGGGCAGGGGGGCACCCCAGAGACACACAATTGATCATTGAGATCTTTCCTTAGCCGTGTGCGGTGCCCCCTTCCACCAAATTCCACCTCGGTCATATCGTTGCAGTGCTTAGGCGAAGCCCTGCGCCGGTAACACATCAAGATCGTCACCACGCCGTCGTGCTGACGGAACTCTTCCCCGACGCTTTGCTGGATCGGAGCCCGGGGATCGTCATCGAGCTGAACGTGTGCCAAGAACTCGGAGGTGCCGGAGTAACGGTGCTGTGATCGGTTGATCGCGAGGAGAACGTACGACTACTTCCTCTACATTGTGTCAACGCTTCCGCTTCGGTCTACGAGGGTACGTAGACAACACTCTCCCCTCTCGTTGCTATGCATCACCATGATCTTGCGTGTGCGTAGGAAAGTTTTTGAAATTACTACGTTCCCCAACAGCCACCTGTGCCTAGTCTGTCCCAAGCCCACCCTGCCGGGTGCCACTCAGTAGAAAAATAGAACTACCTACAAACACCAGAAACTAGTTGCAACTCCTGGACAGAGATCAAGTTGGTTAATAAGTCGAGAGAGCTTGGAGCGCCCAGAGCCCAATGTGTGGTAGTAGCTAGTCATTGGACAACTTACACAGAACTCGGTTCTTAAGGATGGTTCCAGTGAGACAACCCACCATGTACTCCTACATGGCCTCTCACCGCTACCTTTACCAAAACATGTTCACACGATCACTCTCAGCACCAGAACATATCGTAACAGTCCAATTCATTCCCAATGAATCAGACCTGACACAACTCTAACCAATAGCAGGCATGGCATGGTAGGAGCACAACATGGCTCAATCAACTCCTACACATGCTAGTGGGTTTCAACTATTTACTGTGGCAATGACAGGTCATGCAGAGGAATGGGTTCAACTACCGCAGCATAAAGTAGCAGTTGAATCATTGTTGTCCTAATGCAATAAAAGAGAGCAGGAGCGAGAGAGTGGGACCATATCTGAATGAACAAGGGGGTTTGCTTGCCTGGTAGATCAACAGGGGGGGCACTGCTCCTCTGGCACGTACTCTGGATCGGTCTCCGGGGCAAAGACCTATCGAGAAGGAACGGTGTCGACAATCAAACACAAGCATATGCAACAATATGATGCATGAATATGGCATGGATATGTGATGTGGTTTGTGCTAATGCATCTAGCATTCTGTTTGGAAGAGGTCCATTTGAACCAAGGGTTCAAATGCAACTCTAATTTAAGCCTTTATAAATGACATTCATATGTTTTCATATATACAGCAGGTATAACTTGATTTTTCATGCATTAAACTGGTACAGATGGATAGATTGCATTTCTCTGATAATTTTTCATATATAAATTATTTCAATCTGAGCTACGGTTGAATTGATATGAATTTTTGAAGTTTTGAATATTTTCTGGAATTTCCTGTTTAAAAATAATACCAGAAAAATAATAACTGCGTCAGCATGACGTCAAGATGACATCATCAGGTCAACATAGCTGACCGGGTCAAATCTGACGTGTGGGGCCACACGTCAGTGTTATAGTTAGTTAACAAAGTTAATTAGTTATCCTAACTAAAATTCGTCAGGGCCGGGCCCCACCTGTCATTGACCCACGCAGGTCCAATCTGGTCAACTGGGGGGGTTGGTTAGTGCGGGTTGACCCGGTCAATCCCGCCGGCGTTTAGCCGCCGGCTACCACGGGGCTCGGCGGAGTCCCCGCTAGAGGCCACGGGAGCGGCGGCTGGGGGCACCAGGAGGTCGCCCGCGCTCCCGCGCATCCACGGGAGCCAGTGAAAGGATGCGGAGGTGGCAGAGCTCGCCGGAGCAGAGCTCGCGGCGGCGACCGGAGCTCGGCTCGAGCGGCAGACGGCTAGAGGGCGCTAGAAGAGCAGCGGAGAGGGGTGTGCGACGGCGGGGCTCACAGCGGACCGGTGGAGGCGTCGGAGAGCTCGGGGGAGGCGCGGAGCTTGCAGGGCAGAGAGCAACGCTGTCAGGACCCCGATCCTAAGCCACATCGATCCAGCATGTAACACATCATATCACTTTGCGGCCTCACGCACGGTACTCCCACGGGTGCCACCTTACCTGGCCCGGGACCGTTTGCGCCTTTTGGCTCACGTATATGATAGTGTCGCTAGCATCCATATGACAAAGAACCCGGGCCGACATGGCTAGTCGTAAACCCAAGGAGGCACTAACCCATGAGGACAGGCATACATGAATCACATCAAGCATGTCGGTCAACAACGTATAAATCCGGGCTGTAGCACTGGGCTAACAGGACTCCGGTAACCCGGGCTGTAGCAGGCTAGGCAGGACTCCGGATAACACCGCGTGACATTTCCCCGAAGGGACAAACACAGGAACGAAGTGAAACACATGCCGGCCAGTCAAATGTTCCGAGCAGTAGTGCTATGCTAGCAGGACTCGGGTGAACCGGGCTGTAGCGGACTACTATCGCTCAGAAGCACTAGACAACATTTCCCCATATGATAGGCTGCCAAGGATAAACAACTAGATAGTCGGATCCCACTCATACCAAGCATTTCAATCATACACACAATATGCCCGATATGAGTAAATACAACATTGCATCACAACAAAACTCTACAACTCAAGTACTTTACTTAAGAGGCTCCGAAGAGCCATACATATCATCCATACAGGTAGGGGTCACATGACCCGACACTCAAGTCATACAAACATACAAGCACATGCGGAAGCAAAGTAGTCTGAGTACAGACACTAGAAAGAAAGAAGGCTTGACGAAGCCTGTCTATCTACATCGACCCTTCACAAGTCTTGGATCACCACCTGGGTGATAAGTCACTCGTCAACGTCGAGGTCTACATAGAACCCATCGGAGGGGTTGGTGTTTTCGTCTGAAAACGTTAATTGAAGCAACATGAGTACGAAGGTACTCAACAAGTCTTACAACAGAATCCTACTATACATGCACATTCTCAAGAAGGTAGTGGAGTTATTGCAGCAAGCCAGCTTTGACTCTTGGCTAAGCTATCCTATGACAGACACAACATGTAAATCATTTGTCGCACACGAGTCCACTAACACCAACACAATACTCCACCGTGGATCCCCTCTCGTCATCCTACGAAAGGGCCATCCGCGGTACTCACGCTTATCTTGAGATTTTTAGTAGAATCCATTTACTTGTCTATGAACTGCATAGGTGACCAAGTAGTCCTTTACCGCGGACGCGGCTATTCGAATAGTTTTATACCCTGCAGGGGTGTACTTCTTCACACACGCTCTCACCACTTATTGCCGTTTACACGACATGTATTCGGCAACCTTCAAGCGGAAGCCCAGTGAGGGTGTCGGCCACGACCTGACTAAACACACAAGTCCCAAGTCCCTAGTCCTATTCGGGTTCCATCCGCAGGGAGTCCGGCCGAGGTTTCCACTAACGGCCCCGAACAATGTGAACAGGGTTCCCGAGACACCAAACGGGCGAATCGGTACACCGTGCCACGTGCCTACCGCAACACAGCCCACCCCTATGGTCAGCGCTGCGTGCGGCCCCCAGCATACTACAAACACCAGAAACTACTTTGCAACTCCCGAACAGAGGACAAGTGTGGTTAATAAGCCGAGAGGGTCCATTGGTTTTGGGCCCAATGCGTGGTAGTAGCTGAACCTTAAATCACACACACAGATCTCAGTTCTTAAGGACGACCTCAATGAAACAACCCACCATGTACTCCTACATGGCCTCTCATCGATTCCTTTACCAAATCGTATTCAACACTTTCACACTCTCGACACCGTCACAACCTTTCACTCTAGTTCATCATGCCGATGAGCCAGACCTGACACAACTCTAAGCATAGCAAGCATAGCAAGGTAGGAAACAAACATACATATGGCTCAACCAACTCCTACACATGCTAGTGGGGTTCATCTAGTTACGGTGGCAATGACAGGTCATGCAAAGGAAGTGGTTTCACCTACCGCGACACACAACAGTTTGAATCGTGTTGTCTTAATGCAGTAAACGAGAGCAGAAGCGAGAACTTGGGTTTGTATCGGAATGATCAATGGGTTGCTTGCCTGATGGAGTGGTGGTGGTATACTGCCCTTCGGTTGGATACTCTTGAATATCCTCGGAGGCAGGACCTACCACGAAGAACACATCGAAACACAATCAACACATGACGATATGCAACATTATGATGCATGCTATGACATGGCAATATGGAAGTGTCTTGGCTTAATGCAAGGTAAAACAGTGTGGAATGTGCTTAATTGACCCAAGGGTTCAAGTGTTAGATCATTTAACATAGCCATTTAAGTGCATCATCTTGTATTGCTTAAACAGCAAGGTTAACTTGTTCTGACATGCATTAAACCAGCTCCAATGGATAGATTGAATTTTTTTGATCAAATTTCATATATAAATCTTTGCATTTGGAGTTACAGATTAATTTCTATGAATTTTTGAAGATTGAACTATTTTCTGGAATTTCCTGTATAAGAATAATTCCAGTAATTAAATTACCACGTCAGCATTACGTCAGGATGACGTCAGAGGTCAACGGGGTCGTCCAGGTCGAACTGACCAGTGGGTCTCGCATGTCAGTAATTAGTTAAACTAATTAATTTTAATTAAAACTAAACCAGTTAGTTAGCAGAGGGGGCCCCACTTGTCATTGACTCAGAGGAGTCAACTTGGGCCCACCTGGTCAAAGTCAAAGGTCAAACTCGCCGGCGTCTAGCTGCCGGCGAGGCCAGACGCGGCGGAGGAAGTGCATTTACACGTTCCGGCGACCAAACGAGCGGCGGAGGGCATCTACGTGCGGCTGGGAGCAAGCCGCAGCGTTTGGTGGCAGTGGCTGGGCTCGGGGTGGACGGAAACGTCGCCGGCGACAAGCTTTGCTGTCGCCGGAGTCGGGTGGAAGTGTGCCCGAGGCTACGGGGCACGGCGAAGTGCGTGGAGTGGTGTGTTGAGTTCCTCGTGATGCGGTGAGGTGTTCGGACACGGTGGCGTGGCCGGAGTTTGGCCGGAGCCACGTCGGCGACGAGCTCCGCGGCGGTGCATGCGGGTGAGCTTCGTGATGTTGCTATGGTGCACGAGGAGGCAAACGGAGAGGATGGGGAGGTGCAGCAGCTCACGGCGGTCACGTAGAGCCAGACGGCGTGGTCGGGGACGATCTGATGCGGCGGCGACGTCGAAAGGGATCTCCGGCGGTGGTTGACGAAGGCGGGGTCGATGGAGGTGCTGCAGAGCGTGCGAGCACTCGGGGCTCGGCCTGTTCGAAGCAGTCGACTACGGCGGAGCGGGTGGACACGGTGGTGCAGCACGGGGACGGCGTTGGACGCGACTACGGTGGCGGAACGGTGACGACTGCGTCGGCCATGGCGAGGGAGTGCGAGGGAGATGAGCCAGAGGGGCGTGCGGGTGTCTGTGAGGTCGGGGAGAGAGAGAGAGGGTTCGTCCCGCGTTGATAGCGTGACGAGGGGAGCGGCGAGGCGGCGGCAGCTGCATGGCGCGCATGCGGTGCTCGCCGTCGAGCACCTGGCTGCCTGCCTTGCGAGGACGAAGCAGCTGGCTGGCATGGGCCAGCACAGTGCTGGGCCGCCAGGTGGGCCAGCTGGTGGCTGCGGCCAGGTTAGTTTTTTTTC
Organism: Aegilops umbellulata; assembly: GCA_032464435.1. Lineage (NCBI taxonomy): Eukaryota > Viridiplantae > Streptophyta > Magnoliopsida > Poales > Poaceae > Aegilops > Aegilops umbellulata. Next base: position 182,369,058 of record CP136060.1, read on the forward strand.
TATTTTGTTTCCTTTTCCTATTATTCTGTAACTTGTGGCATTATTAAAAATACTTAGGCACTTCCTAAAATCCTGAAAATAATTGTGGGCTCTGTTGGGATTATTCCTAACAGCCCTGACTTATTTCCAGAATTATTTGAACATTTAAAATATTTATTAGTACTTAAATGTCCAAAATCAGCATACATATGTTTTAATTCAGTGACCTTTCGTTGACCTAGAAAATTGTGCACCAATTTTGCCAAAGGTTCTAACCCAAGACAAAGAGGGTGAACATTTTAGAAGGGCATTTCAGGTTCATTGAAATTATTTTTAGTAAACCCTAGTTGATTTCAGGGGGGGTGCTGGGGGTTCTGCCTTCCCCATTTCAAGTTTCTGATGAAAGGTAAACATGATGCAACACTCTAATGCATGGCTAGCTAGGATGTGACAACTCACCCCCACTCGAAAGAATCTCGTCCCGAGATTTAGGATCCGTCGGAAAGAAGGTGGGGTACTCGAGTCGAAGACGATCCTCCCTTTCCCAAGTAGCCTCTTGCTCGGAATGGTGTGACCATTGAACTTTGAGAAACTTGATATTCTGGCGTCGAGTGGTATGCTCGGCTTGATCAAGGATACGAACGGGGTATTCTCGATATGTGAGGTTATCTTGGAGATCAAGCATTTCGTGGTCCACTCAACGGATAGGATCCGAGAAGCAACGCCCGAGTTGAGAAACGTGGAAGACATCATGAACTCTGGAGAGATGCGGAGGTAGTTCCAATTGGTATCCAACTTCCCCTCGTTTGACGAGAATGCGAAATGGTCCAATGTAACGAGGAGCCAATTTGCCTTTGATACCGAATCAATGGGTTCCCTTTAATGGTGTAACCCGAAGATAAGCCATCTCGCTAACTTCATAAGCCATCAGCTTATGCTTGCGGTCATACTGACTCTTTTGTCGAGATTGGGTTGTTTTCAACTTCTCACGAATAATGCGAACCTCCTCTTCTGCTTCCTGGATCATATCCGTGCCAAAGAGTTGTCTCTCGCCGGTTTCTGACCAGTTAAGAGGCGTTCGACATTTTCGTCCATAGAGAACTTCGAAAGGAGCTTTGCCCAAGCTAGCTTGATAACTGTTGTTATAAGCGAACTCAGCGAATGGAAGGCACTTCTCCCAATTCATACCGAAAGAGATGACAGAAGCTCGGAGCATGTCCTCCAGAATTTGATTGACTCGTTCTACTTGACCACTTGACTGAGGATGGAAGGCGGTGCTAAAGGAGAGACGGGTTCCCATAGCATTTTGGAAACTTTCCCAAAATCGCGAGGTGAAAAGACTTCCACGGTCTGAATTAATTTCCAATGGAACACCATGGAGAGACACTATTCGAGAGATGTACAAATCAGCTAGCTGGCTAGCGGTTATACTCTCGCGAACAGGTAAGAAGTGGGCTACTTTGGAAAGACGATCGACAACAACGAAGATAGCATTATTCCCTCTTTTGGTTCTGGGAAACCCGGTAGTGAAATCCATACCGACTTTATCCCATTTCCATTCAGGAATTTCCAATGGTTGAAGGGTGCCAGCAGGCCGTTGATGCTCTGCTTTAACACGACGACAAACGTCGCACTTAGCAATGTATTGGGCGATTTCTCTCTTCATCCTAGTCCACCAAAACCTCTAGCGTAGGTCTTGATACATTTTAGTGCTACCGGGATGAATGGTAAGAGGGTATTCATGAGCTTCCTTAAGGATCAATCGCCTTAGGTTGTGTACTTTGGGAACCACTAGGCAGTCCCCAAAGAACACGACACCTTGATCATCAATGGAGAAACAATCTGCAACTCCCTTCTTGATGTTTCCCTTGATACGGGAAATTCCCGGATCCACCTTCTGTGCCTTGATGATCTGATCCGTAAGGGTAGGTTTCGCCACCAGGGTGGAAAGGAATCCTCGAGGAACAATGTGAAGGTTAAGCTTACGAAATTCCTCGTGGAGAAGTGGTTGACTTTGTTGTAACATCAGGTTGTTACAATAAGACTTACGACTTAGTGCATCAGCCATTACATTGGCTTTGCCTGGGGTGTAAGTTATTCCTAAGTCGTAATCTGAGATCAACTCGACCCAACGTCTTTGCCTGAGATTCAAATCCGGTTGGGTGAAGATGTATTTCAGACTTTAGTGATCAGTGTAGATTTCGCAACGATTACCAAGAAGGTAATGTCGCCAGGTTTTGAGTGCATGGACTACAGCTGCAAGCTCTAGATCATGTGTGGGATAGTTATCCTCATGTGGATGCAACTATCGAGAAGCGTAAGCAATCACATGACGATCTTGCATGAGTATGCAACCTAATCCTTGTCGCGAGGCATCGCAATAGATAACAAAGTCCTTAGAAAAATTTGGTGGTACAAGTACGGGAGCAGATGTCAGGCGTCGTTTCAGTTCCTGAAAGCTGAACTCGCACTGTGGGGTCCACTCGAACTTTTTATCTTTCTTGAGGAGTTCAGTTAGAGGCTTAGCAACTTTGGAGAAATTCTCGACGAAGCGGCGGCAATAGCTCGCTAAACCAAGAAAACTCCGAACTTGCTTGACCGTTTCAGGTGGAGTCCAGTCAAGGACGGCTTGAACTCGCTCGGGATTGACAGCAATGCCCTTACCAGAGATTACATGACCCAGATAGGTCACTTCTGGCAACCAAAATTCGCACTTAGAGAATTTGGCATAAAGGCGATGCTCTCGAAGTTTCGTCAATACTAGCCTTAGATGTTCGGCATGTTCCTCCTCATTCTTGGAGTAGATGAGTATATCATCGAGGTAAACCACGACGAATTTATCCAAGTACTCCATGAAGATCGAGTTCATCAACCGAGTGAAGGTGGCTGGAGCATTGGTTAAACCGAAGGACATGACGGTGTACTCGTATTGGCCATAACGAGTAACAAAGGCCGTTTTGGGAATGTCCCCGTTCTTGATTTTGATTTGATGGTAGCCCAACCTCAAATCCATCTTGGAAAAGACTGAGGATCCAGTGAGCTGGTCATACAGGTTGAACCACGGGTGCCACCTTACCTGGCCCGGGACCGTTTGCGCCTTTTGGCTCACGTATATGATAGTGTCGCTAGCATCCATATGACAGAGAACCCGGGCCGACATGGCTAGTCGTGAACCCAAGGCGGCACTAACCCATGAGGATAGGCATACATGAATCACATCGAGCATGTCGGTCAACAACGTATAAATCCGGGCTGTAGCACTGGGCTAACAGGACTCCGGTGAACCGGGCTGTAGCAGGCTAGGCAGGACTTCGGATAACACCGCGTGACATTTCCCCGAAGGGACATACACAGGCACGAAGTGAAACACATGTCGGCCAGTCAAGTGTTCCGAGCAGTAGTGCTGGGCTAGCAGGACTCCGGTGAACCGGGCTGTAGCGGACTACTATCGCTCAGAAGCACTAGACTACATTTCCCCATATGATAGGCTGCCCAAGATAAACAACTAGATAGTCGGATCCCACTCATACCAAGCATTTCAGTCATACACACAATATGCCCGATATGAGTAAATACAACATTGCATCACAACAAAACTCTACAACTCAAGTACTTTATTTAAGAGGCTCCAAGGAGCCATACATATCATCCATACAGGTAGGGGTCACATGACCCGACACTCAAGTCATACAAACATACAAGCACATGCGGAAGCAAAGTAGTCTGAATATAGACACTAGAAAGAAAGAAGGCTTGACGAAGCCTGTCTATCTACATCGACCCTTCACAAGTCTTGGATCACCACCTGGGTGATATGTCACTCGTCAACGTCGAGGTCTACGTAGAACCCATCAGAGGGGTTGGTGTTGTCGTCTGAAAACATTAATTAAAGCAACATGAGTACGGAGGTACGCAGCAAGTCTTACAACAGAATCCTACTATACATGCACATTCTCAAGAAGGTAGTGGAGTTATTGCAGCAAGCCAGCTTTGACTCTTGGCTAAGCTATCCTATTACAGACACAACATGTAAATCATTTGTCGCACACGAGTCCACTATCACCAACACAATACTCCACCGTGGATCCTCTCTCGTCATCCTACGAAAGGGCCATCCGCGGTACTCACGCTTATCTTGAGATTTTTAGTAGAATCCATTTACTTGTCTATGAACTGTATAGGTGACCAAGTAGTCCTTTACCGCGGACGCGGCTATTCGAATAGTTTCATACCCTGCAGGGGTGTACTTCTTCACACACGCTCTCACCACTTATCGTCGTTTACACGACATGTACTCGGCAATTTTCAAGCGGAAGCCCAGCGAGGGTGTCGGCCATGACCTGACTAAACACACAAATCCCTAGTTTAGGTTTAACGCCTATTCGGGTTCCATCCGCAGGGAGTCCGCCCGAGGTTTCGACTAACGGCCCCGAACGATGTGAACAGGGTTCTCGAGACACCAAACGGGTGAATCGGTACACCGTGCCACGTGCCTACCGCAACACAGCCCACCCCTATGGTCAGCGCTGCATGCGCCCCCCAGCATACTAGTAACACCAGAAACTACTTTGCAACTCCCGGACAGAGGACAAGAGTGGTTAATAAGTCGAGAGAGTCAATTAAGGATCCCAATGTGTGGTAGTAAATGAATCTTAAATCACACACACAGATCTCAGTTCTTAAGGACGGCCTCAATGAAACAACCCACCATGTACTCCTACATGGCCTCTCATCGATTCCTTTACCAAATCGTATTCAACACTTCACTCTTGTTACCGACACAACCTTTCACTCTAGTTCATCGCCCCGATGAGCCAGACCTGACACAACTCTAAGCATAGCAAGCATAGCATGGTAGGAAACACACACATATGGCTCAATCAACTCCTACACATGCTAGTGGGTTTCATCTAGTTACTGTGGCAATGACAGGTCATGCAAAGGAAGTGGGTTCAACTACCGAGACACACAGCAGTTTGAATCGTTAATGCAGTAAAACAAGAGCAGAAGCGAGAACATGGGTTTGTATCGGAATGATCAATGGGTTGCTTGCCTGATGGAGTGGTAGTGGGATACTGCCCTTCAGTTGGATACTCTTGAATATCCTCGGAGGCAGAACCTACCACGAAGAACACATCGGAACACAATCAACACATGACGATATGCAACATTACGATGCATGCTATGACATGGCAATATGAAAGTGTCTTGGCCTTATGCAAGCTAAAACAGGGAGGAATGTGCTTAATTGAACCAAAGGTTCAAGTGTTAGATCATTTAACATAGCCATTTAAGTGCATCATCTTGTATTGCTTAAACAGCAAGGTTAACTTGTTCTGACATGCATGAAACCAGTTCCAATGGATAGATTGAATTTTTCTGATCAAATTTCATATATAAATCTTTGCATTTGGAGTTACAGATTAATTTCTATGAATATTTGAAGTTTGGACTAATTTCTGGAATTCCCTGTATAGAAATAATTCCAGTAATTAAATTACTGCGTCAACATTACGTCAGTGTGACGTCAGGGTCAACGGGGTCATCCAGGTCAAACTGACCAGTGGGTCCCGCGTGTCAGTAGTTAATTAAACTAACTAATTTTAATTAAACTAATCAGGTTTAGTTAGCAGAGGGGGGGCCCACTTGTCATTGACTCAGAGGAGTCAACTTGGGCCCACCTGGTCAAAATCAAAGGTCAAACTCGCCGGCGTCTAGCCGCCGGCGAGGCCAGACGCGGCGGAGGAAGTGCATTTGCATGTTCCGGCGACCAAACGAGCGGCGGAGGGCATCTATGTGCAGCTCGGAGCAAGCCGCAGCGTATGGTGGCAGTGGCTGGGCTCGGGGTGGCCGGAAACATCGCTGGCGACTAGCTTTGCGGTCGCGGAGTCGGGTGGAAGTGAGCCCGAGGCTACGGGGCACGGCGAGGTGCGTGGAGTGGTGTGTTGAGTTCCTGGTGATGCGGTGAGGTGTTCGGACACGGTGGCGTGGCCGGAGTTTGGCCGGAGCCACGTCGGCGACGTGCTCTGCGGCGGTGCGTGAGGGTGAGCTTCGTGCAGTTGCTATGGTGCACGGGGAGGCAAACAGAGAGGATGGGGAGGTGCAGCAGCTCACGGCGGTCACGTAGAGCCAGACGGCGCGGTCGGGGACGAGCTGATGCGGCGGCGACGTCGAAAGGGATCTCCGGCGGTGGCTGACGAAGGCGGGGTCGATGGAGGTGATGCTGAGCGTGCGAGTGCTCAGGGCTCGGCCTGTTCGAAGCAGTCGACGACGGCGGAGCGAGTGGACACAGTGGTGCAGCACGGGGACGGTGTTGGACGCGACTACGGTGGCGGAACGGCGACGGCTGCGTCGGCCATGGCGAGGGAGTGCGACGGAGAGGAGCCAGAGGGGTGTGCGGGTGTCTGCGAGGTCGGGGGGGGAGAGAGAGAGTTCGTCCCACGTTGACAGCGCGACGAGGGGAGCGACGAGGCGGCGGCAGCTGCGTGGCGCGCATGCGGTGCTCGTCGTCGAGCACCTGGCTGCCTGCCTGGCGAGGATGAAGCAGCTGGCTGGCATGGGCCAGCACAGTGCTGGGCCGCCAGGTGGGCCGGCTGCTGGGCTGCGGCCAGGTTAGTTTCCTCTCTTTTAATTTCTGTTTCCTTTTTCTATTTTTTGTAACTTTGTGGCATTTTTAAAAATACTTAGAAACCTCCTAAAATCCTGAAAATAATTGTGGGCTCTGTTGGGATTATTCCTAACAGCCCTGACTTATTTCTAGAATTATTTAAACATTTAAAATATTTACTAGCATTTAAATGTCCAAAGGCAACATACATATGATTTAATTCAGTGAACCTTTGTTGACCTACAAAATTGTGCACCTATTTTGCCAGAGGTTCAAACCCAAGACAAAGAGGGTGAACATTTTGGAAGGGTATTTCAGGTTCATTGAAAATATTTTTAGTAAACCCTAGTTGAATTCAGGGGGGTGCTGGGGGGTTCTGCCTTCCCCATTTCAAGTTTCTGATGAAAGGTAAACATGATGCAACACTCTAATGCATGACTAGCTAGGATGTGACAACTCACCCCCACTCGAAAGAATCTCGTCCCGAGATTTAGGATCCGTCGGAAAGATGGCGGGGTACTTGAGTCGAAGACGATCCTCCCTTTACCAAGTAGCCTCTTGCTCGGAATGGTGCGACCATTGAACTTTGAGAAACTTGATATTCTGGCGTCGAGTGGTACGCACGGCTTGATCAAGGATACGAACGGGGTATTCTCGATATGTGAGGTTATCTTGGAGATCAAGCGTTTTGTGGTCCACTCCACGGATAGGATCCGAGAAGCAACGCCTGAGTTGAGAAACGTGGAAGACATCATGAACTCTGGAGAGATGCGGAGGTAGTTCCAACTGGTAGGCAACTTCCCCTCGTTTAGCGAGAGTGGGATTGTATCGGAATGAACAAGGGGGTTTGCTTGCCTGGTAGATCAACAAGGGAGGCATTGCTTCACACACAGGATCTCTGGAACGGTCTCCGGTGCAGGACCTATCGAGAAGGAACGGTGCCAACAATCAATACACAAGCATATGCAACAATATGATGCATGAACATGGCATGAAGATGTTATGTTGTTTGAGCTAATGCAACTAGTATTCAAATTGAATGAAGTCCATTTGAACCAAGGGTTCAAATGCAACTCCAAATTAAGCTCTTATATATGCCATTCATATGTTTTCATATATACAGCAGGTATAACTTGATTTTTCATGCATGAAACTAGTACAGATGGATAGATTGCATTTTTCTGATAATTTTTCATATATAAATTATTTCAATCTGAGCTACGGTTGAATTGATATGAATTTTTGAAGTTTTGAATATTTTCTGGAATTTCCTGTTTAAAAATAATTCCAGAAAATGAATAACTGCGTCAGCATGACGTCAAGATGACGTCATCAGGTCAACATAGCTGACCGGGTCAAATCTGATGTGTGGGGCCACACGTCAGTGTTATAGTTAGTTAACAAAGTTAATTAGTTATCCTAACTAAAATTAGTCAGGGCCGGGCCCCACCTGTCATTGACCCACGCAGGTCCAATCTGGTCAACTGGGGGGGGGGGATTGGTTAGTGCGGGTTGACCCGATCAATCCCGCCGGCGTTTAGCCGCCGACGACCACGGGGCTCGGCAGAGTCCCTGCTGGAGGCCACGGGAGCGGCGGCTGGGGGCACCAGGAGGTCGCCCGCGCTCCCGCGCATCCACGGGAGCCAGTGAGAGGCTGCGGAGGTTGCGGAGCTCGCCGGAGCAGAGCTCGCGGCGGCGGCCGGAGCTCGGCTCGAGCAGCAGACGGCTAGAGGGCGCTGGAAGAGCAGGGGAGAGGGGTGTGCGACGGCAGGGCTCACAGCGGACCCGGTGGAGGCGTCGGAGAGCTCGGGGGAGGCGCGGAGCGTGCAGGGCGGCGAAGGCGATCTCCGGCGGCCGGCGATGAAGCAGAAGGCGGTGACGGCGATGCGGGGCGTTCGGAGATGCCCGGCTTGACGGAGAGGATGAGGGCGATGGCGTGGGGCCCATGGGCACGACGGAGAGGCGAGAGGGAGGCTGTGGCCGCGGCAACGCGAGCGGTGGCGTCGGCTGCGCTCGGGTGCGTGCGAGAGAGGGTGACAGAGGAGAGGGGGAGCACGGGGGAGAGTGAGAGCGGTCCAGGGTCGCGTGGCGCTGTCTGAGAGCGACGAGGAGGAGCCAGGCAGGCAGCTACGTGCCCGCACGCACGGCGTCGGGCACCGCTTCCCCTCTGCCTACTGGCAAGAGGAGGAAGACGGCTATGCCTTTGGTGGGCTGGGCCAGAACAGAAAACGGGCAGGCCAGAGGCGCCAGGTAAGAAGCCCAGGTAAGGTTTTCCCTTTTTTGTTTTCTTTTCTATTTCTGACATTTGTTTTGATTTAATAAAAATACTAAATAATTTTATTTTGTTCTGAAAATTAATGTAGGAACTTTATTGGATTATTCCAAAGCCCCACAGTAAAAATCAGAATTATTGGACATATATAATATATATAACATATATATATCCTATGCAAATATTTACCGGATTAACTCTAATGGCCAAAAATAAATACTTCTGAGCTCCCAAAAATATTGGTTGGAATTTTACCTCTGGCCAATATTTTTATAGAAAATCAAGAACATTTTCTTGGGCCAAAATGAGAGCAAAGCTGTCGGAACCCCGATCCTAAGTCACACCGATCTAGCATGTAACACATCATATCACTTTGCGTCCTCACGCACGGTATTCCCACGGGTGCCACCTCACCTGGCCCAGGACCGTTTGCGCCTTTCGGCTCACGTATATGATAGTGTCGCTAGCATCCATATGACAAAGAACCCAGGCCGACATGGCTAGTCGCGAATCCAAAGCGGCACTAACCCATGAGGACAGGCATACATGAATCACATCGAGCATGTCGGTCATCAACGTGTGAATCCAGGCTGTAGCACTGGGCTAACAGGACTCCGGTAACCCGGGCTGTAGCAGGCTAGGCAGGACTCCGGATGTCACCGCGTGACATTTCCCCGAAGGGATAGACACAGGAACGAAGTGAAACACATGCCGGCCAGTCAAGTGTTCCGAGCAGTAGTGCTTGGCTAGCAGGACGCCGGTGAACCGGGCTGTAGCGGACTACTATCGCTCAGAAAGCACCAGACTACATTTCCCCATATGATAGGCTGCCAAGGATAAACAACTAGATTGTCGGATCCCACACATAGCAATACACGTTACACGTACACGTAACATGCAAGTATGTGTTGTACAACATGGCATCATAACATAACGCAAACTCATGTAGATAAAGGCCCGGAAGAGCCACATAGCATTAAATACAAACAGGGGTCACATGACCCAACATTTAGAGCATACAAGCAACAAGCGGAAGCATTACATGTCTGAGTACAGACAACTACAAAAGAAAAAGGCTGAGAAGCTTGACTATCTACAAGACCCTCCCAAGGGTACAAGATCGTAGCTGAGGTAACAAGCTACTCGTCGAAGTCCAAGCGGAGTTACTAGAAAGACCGAAGTCTCCGCTGCAAAAACATAAATAAAGCAACGTGAGTACAAAGGTACTCAGCAAGACTTACATCAGATCCTATCATACATGCATTAGTATCAAGAAAGTAATGTGGGGTTTAGTTGCAGCAAGCCAGCTTTGACTCAGTCGCTATCCTGTTCTACGACTACAAGAAACTTCTTTGAGGTGAAGCAGCGCACACGAGTCCACTAATCACCACATCAATACACTACTATGGATTCATCCCCGTCTCACTACGAGAAGGCCATCCATAGCACTAACACTTGTCTTGAGCATTTTAGAGTATCCACTTTAAGTTGTCTATGTACCACGTAAGCATCCAAGAAGTCCATAACCGAGGACACAGCTATTCGAATAGATCATGATAACCCTGCAGGGGTGTACTTCTTCACACACGCTCTCACCACTTATCACCATGTACACGTCATGTATCTCGGCAACCTTCAAGCGGAAGCCTGGCGAGGGTGTCGGCCACGACCTGACTAACCACACAAGACTCTAGTCCAGGTTTATCGCCTATTCGGGTTCCATCCGCAAGGAGATCCAGCCGGGGTGTCGCTCACGGCCCACAAACGATGTGATCAGGGTTCCCAAGCCCACCATCCGGGTGCCACTTGGTACACCGTGCCACCTGTGCCTAGTCTGTCCCAAGCCCACCCTGCCGGGTGCCACTCGGTAGAAAAATAGCACTACCTACAAACACCAGAAACTAGTTGCAACTCCTGGACAGAGATCAAGTTGGTTAATAAGTCGAGAGAGCTTGGAGCGCCCGGAGCCCAATGTGTGGTAGTAGCTAGTCATTGGACAACCTACGCAGAACTCGGTTCTTAAGGACGGTCCCAATGAGACAACCCACCATGTACTCCTACATGGCCTCTCACCGCTACCTTTACCAAATCGTGTTCACACGCTTAACTCTCAGCATCAGAACATATCATATCACTCCAATCCATTCCCAATGAATCAGACCTGACACAACTCTAAGCAATAGCAGGCATGGCATGGTAGGAACACAACATGGCTCAATCAACTCCTACACATGCTAGTGGGTTTCAACTATTTACTGTGGCAATGACAGGTCATGCAGAGGAATGGGTTCAACTACCGCAGCATAAAGTAGCAGTTGAATCATTGTTGTCTTAATGCAATAAAAGAGAGCAGAAGCGAGAGAGTGGGACCATATCGGAATGAACAAGGGAGTTTGCTTGCCTGGTAGATCAACAGGGGGGCACTGCTCCTCTGACAGGTACTCTGGATCGGTCTCCGGAGCAGGACCTATCGAGAAGGAATGGTGTCGGCAATCAATACACAATCATATGCAACAATATGATGCATGAACATGGCATGAAGATGTGATGTTGTTTGTGCTAATGCAACTAGCATTCTATTTGGAAGAGGTCCATTTGAACCAAAGGTTCAAATGCATCTTCAAGTTAAGCTCTTATATATGCCATTTATATGTTTTCACTTATACAGCATGTATAAGTTGTTTTGTCATGGATGAAACTTGTACAGATGGATAGATTGCATTTTTTCTGATAATTTTTCATATATAAATTATTTCAATCTGAGCTACAGTTGAATTGATATGAATTTTTTAAGTTTTGAATATTTTATGGAATTTCCTGTTTAAAAATAATTCCAGAAAATGAATAACTGCGTCAGCATGACGTCAAGATTACCTTATCAGGTCAACATAGCTAACCGGGTCAAATCTGACATGTGGGGGCCACACGTCAGTGTTATAGTTAGTTAACAAAGTTAATTAGTTATCCTAACTAAAATTAGTCAGGGCCGGGCCCCACCTGTCATAGACCCACGCAGGTCCAATCTGGTCAACTTGGGGGGGTTGGTTAGTGCGAGTTGACCCGGTCAATCCCGCCGGCGTTTAGCCGCCGGTGACCATGGGGCGCGGCTGAATCCCCGTTGGAGGCCAAGGGAGCGGTGGCTGGGGGCACCAGGAGGTCGCCCGCGCTCCCGCGCATCCAGGGAATCCAGCGAGAGGCGGCGGAGGTGGCGGAGATCTCCGGAGCGGAGCTCACGGCGGCGGCCGGAGTTCGGTGGCGTGCGACGCAGGCTACGGCTCGGGAACGGCAAAAGGAAGAGCAGGGGAGGGTGCAGCAGCTCGCCAAGGGGACATCAGAGGCGGGGACGAGGCTGGGGGGGCGTGTCGAGGGCAGCGTGAGGTCGCCGGAGATCTGGCAGCCGAAGGTAGAAGACGGCGATGGCGGCGGCGATGCAGAGCGTCCTTCGTCGCGTGACTCGGTGGAGAGGACGAGGGAGTCGCGGAGAAGTTGTGGAGCGCGTCGGGGAGGCGAGGCCGTGGCTCTGGCGACGACTACGGCGAACAGCGGCGAGTTGCGGCAACGGCAGCCGCTCGGCTGTGAGAGAAAGAGCGAGAGGGAGGGAGGAATGGGCAAGGGAGAGTGAGAGGGGAATGGGGCGGCGCGTGGCGTCACGCGAGGCATCCAGGGCGACGAGGGGGAGCCATGCAGGCAGGTGGCGTGGCGGCACGACGGCGTGCGCGCGTCGGCCACACGCCCTGTCCTCCTGGCGAGAGGTCAGGGAAGACTGGCGTCGCCCAGTCAGCTGGGCCGATCTGGTAAGTGGCCCAGGTAAGTCTCTCTCCCTTTTCTGTTTTCTTTTCTATTTCTGACATTTGTTTCTGATTTTGTAAAAATACCAAATCAATTTATTTTCTTATGCCAATTTTTGCAGGAGCTAGTGGTATTATTCCAGAGCTCCTCAACAACTAACATAATTTTTGGACATATATTATATATATAACAAATATATATCCAAAGAAAATAATTACTGGATTAATTCAAATGGCCAAAAATAAATACTTCTGAGCTCCCAAAAATATTGGTTGGAATTTTACCACTGGCCAATATTTTTAGAGAAAATCAGGAACATTTTCTTGGGCCAAATTGAAGCAATTTTTATCTGGGTCATTCCCAGAAATGATTTATGAGGGTTTCACAAATCCCCATTTCAAATTTAAATAAAATTTAAACGTGATGCACACATGTCTAGCTAGCCTTGAGCATACCAGAACTAGGGATGTGACAACTCACCCCCACTTGAAAGAATCTCGTCCCGAGATTCAGGGGTCGATGGAAAGAAAGTGGGGTACTCCAGTCGAAGACGATCTTCTCGCTCCCAGGTAGCTTCTCTCTCAGAATGATGAGACCACTGAACCTTGAGAAACTTGAAGTTCTGACGTCGAGTGACACGCTCTGCTTGATCAAGAATGCGAATAGGGTACTCTCGATATGTGAGGTTATCTTGGAGATCAAGCATTTCATGGTCCACTCCGCGGATGGGATCCGAGAAGCAACGCCTGAGTTGAGAGACGTGGAAGACATCATGTACTCGAGAAAGATGTGGGGGTAGTTCCAACTGGTAGGCAACCTCTCCTCGTTTAGCGAGAATGCGGAAAGGACCAATTTAACGAGGAGCCAACTTTCCCTTGATACCGAAACGATGGGTACCCTTCAAGGGAGTAACCCGAAGATAAGCCTTGTCGCCAACTTCATAAGCCACTTCCTTATGATGACGGTCATACTGGCTCTTTTGACGAGATTGGGCTGTTTTTAAATTCTCACGAATGAACTTGCTCTTCTGCCTCCTGGATCATATCTGGTCCAAAGAATTGTCTCTCACCGGTTTCTGACTAGTTCAAAGGTGTTCGACATCTTCGTCCATACAGAATCTCGAAAGGAGCTTTCTTGAGACTGGATTGGTAGCTATTGTTATAAGCAAACTCGGCGAAAGGAAGGCACTTCTCCCAATCCATACCGAATGTGATAACGCAATCTCTAAGCATGTCTTCGAGAATTTGATTGACCCGTTCCACCTGACCACTTGATTGAGGGTGGAAAGCGGTACTGAAGGAAAAATGGGTGCCCATGGCAGTTTGGAAACTCTCCCAGAAATGAGAAGTGAAAAGACTACCACGGTCTGAATTGATCTCTAGTGGAACACCATGAAGTGACACTATTCGAGAAATATATAAGTCAGCGAGCTGACTAGCAGTGATATTCTCTCGAACAGGTAGGAAGTGAGCCACTTTGGAAAGACGATCAATGACTACGAAGATAGCATTATTCCCTTTCTTGGTCCTGGGAAAGCCGGTGATGGAGTCCATACCAACTTTATCCCATTTCCACTCAGGAATGGCTAAAGGCTGAAGGGTGCCAGCTGGTCTTTGATGTTCTGCCTTAACGCGACGACAAACGTCACAATTAGCAATGAACTGATACATCTTAGTACTACCGGGATGAATCGTGAGAGGGGATTCATGCGCCTCCTTAAGGATCAGTTGTCGCAGATGTTGATTCTTGGGAACTACCAAACGATTCTCAAAGAAAACAACACCTCGGTCATCTATAGAGAAACTTCCACCAACTCCTTTGTTGATGTTTCTCTTGATCCGGGAATGGAAGTATCTGTGAGTCACGGGGACTCAGCAATCTCACACCCGTGAGATCAAGACTATTTAAGCTTAAAGGTAGGACAGGGTAGTGAGGTGGAGCTGCGGCAGCGACTAGCATATATGGTGGCTAACATACGCAAATGAGAGCGAGAAGAGAAGGCAAAGCACGGTCGAACAACTATGATCAATAAGTGATCCTGAACTACTTACGTCAAACATAACTCCAACAACCATGTTCACTTCCCGGACCCCGCCGAGAAGAGACCATCACGGTTACACACGCGGTTGGTGTATTTTAATTAAGATCAACTTCGGGTTTTCTACAACCGGACATTAACAAATTCCCATCTGCCACATAACCGCGGGCACGGCTTTCGAAAGATAATACCCTGCAGGGGTGTCCCAACTTAGCCCATTATAAGCTCTCGCGATCAACGAAGGATATTCCTTCTCCCCGGGAAGACCCGATCAGTATCGGAATCCCGGCTACAAGACATTTTGACAGTAATAAAACAAGTCCAGCAAAGCCGCCCGATGCGCCGACATCCTGATAGGAGCTGCACATATCTCGTTCTCAGGGCAACACCGGATAAGACAAGCTACGAGTAAAACCAGGCCTCGAGTTTCCGCGAGGGGGCCCCGCAGGCGGCTCGGTTCGGACCAACACTTAGACAAGCATTGGCCCGGGGGGGCTAAATAAAGATGACCCTCGGGTTAGCTACTCCCAAGGGAAAGGTATAGGTGGTAGGCAAATGGTAAAACCAAAGTTGGGCCTTGCCGGAAAAGTCTTATTCAAAGCGAACTGTCAAGGGGGTCCCATAAATCACCCGACCACGTTAGGGACGCAAAATCCGGGAACATAACACCGATATGACGGAAACTAGGGCGGCAAG
Organism: Aegilops umbellulata; assembly: GCA_032464435.1. Taxonomy (NCBI): domain Eukaryota; kingdom Viridiplantae; phylum Streptophyta; class Magnoliopsida; order Poales; family Poaceae; genus Aegilops; species Aegilops umbellulata. The sequence continues at coordinate 182,384,439 of CP136060.1, forward strand.
AGTGGAACAAAACACTAGGCATAAGGCCGAGCCTTCCACCCTTTACCAAGTATATAGATGCATTAATTAAATAAGATATATTGTGATATCCCAACAAGTAAACATGTTCCAATCAAGGAACAACATCTCCATGTTCCAACAAGGAACAAACTTCATCTTCACCTGCAATTAACAACGCTATAAGAGGGGCTGAGCAAAGCGGTAACATAGCCAAACAACGGTTTGCTAGGACAAGGTGGGTTAGAGGCTTGGTTTAACAATATGGGAGGCATGATAAGCAAGTGGTAGGTATCACAGCATAGGCATAGCAAAAGAGCGAGCATCTAGCAAGCAAAGATAGAAGTGATTTCGAGGGTATGGTCATCTTGCCTGAGATCCCGCAAGGAAGAAGAACGAGTCCATGAAGAAGAAAAACGGACGTAGACGAATGGATCCTCACAATCGCAACGTTATCGGAACTAACCCGAAGAAGCAACACCGGAAAGAAGCAAACAACAAAGTAAACAACCACCACATAAACATGGCATGCTATGCGAGATGTGGTATGCAATGCATATGCATGCTTCGGAAGGAAAAGGATGAACCAGGAATAATCTTGTCAAACCAAGTATTCCACTAGAAAGGTGAGGCGATTTCGGTTGAAATCGATATAAAGATCACCGGAATCGGATGCACGGTTTGCAAATGACAAGCAAAACAAGAATGACAAGATTCTGCCATTAACAGCATGATACTACTTAGCAAGCAACAAGAAATTAAGCTACTGCAACCGAACATATCAGAAAAGCATATTTCAGGGATCTACTCAAGATGCTTGACAAAATATGAACACTGAGCTACGGCTAAATTACACCACAACAGGTTCAAACAAGCATGGCAAAAGTGCAAAACATATCAGCTTCACAGACTTGGAGAAAATACTATTATGCCAGAAATTAACATCAGGATGGCATGTTTAGAGTAAGGAAACAACATTCTACAGGAACACAATATAGCAAAGCAAGGCATGGCATGCATCTAATCAAAGCATAGAACAAAAGTCCCTTACTGACCATGAGCCAAAAAGGACCAGAAAATATAATAGCACCCATGTCAATTAAGCAAGTTTCGTTACAGATTTCAGACTTAGCAGAAAACTGGACATGTCAAAAACAGATAACAAGTAGGCATGTTTACGAGCTCGATGCACTCACTACAGAGCATTGCATGATAAACTAAGCATACATCCATCAATAAGACATGGCATAGAAGCTAGACATGCCAAGAACAACAACATGGCATGCAAGGAACAACTACAACAAGCTTGGCAAAATCGAATAACATGTAAACAATCTGCCAGTAACATTTTATAGCAAAAGTAGAGCTCGATTGACTCAAGCTATGGCACTCCATAATTACAACCAAAGGCATGGATGGATAGAGCAGATCCATATGCTCAAAACACCCTTACTGATCATGCTCAAAAGAGGCATGGATCTCTCTGAAACAACATGAACACATGGCATAAAAATAACAGCAGGACATGACAGCGAAAATACTGTCTCTGGAATCAGCAACATTATGATGCCTAGTTTGCATGCTTGTGCTAGTCACCACAAAGATCACAAAAATACATGGCATACACCCCTGTAAAGATGGCATGGCATATTACAAAACACATGTAGGACTCAACTTCATAGGATGCACCCATCAATCATGGCAAAAATGACAAAAGTGCATGTACTGAAACAGATCTAAAACTAACATCACATAGCCCTCTTCTAACAGCATTTCGGGCATCAATATGAGCTCAAATGAAAATGATGCAATGGAACGGAATGATGTACTCATCGAGGCGAACAATTTGATATACTACACGCCCAAAACGGAGTAGTACACACGGAGACACGATGCGATGAACCTGGCATGATTATGCAAAAGATTCGGGACTTGAAAGAATTCGGGAGGGGGAGAAAGTCAACCTCTCCGTGGATCTAGATCTGGATCGGATCCGGGCGGCACGGGGAATGAGGCGGGGCCGGCGACGAGGAGGTGGAGGGAGGCGACGCCGGCGGCGAGGGCCGGGAGACGGCGGGGCGCCGGAGTTGCGGGGCCGGACGGCGCGGCGCCGGAGCTGGGCGGCGCTCGGGCGACGCGAGCGGGGCAGCACGGGCGGCGGCGGAGCGGGGCGCCGCGGCGGCGGCGGAGGCGGGCGGAGGGAGCAGCGGGCGGCGCGTGGCGGCCGGCGGCGGAGGCGCGCGAGCGCGGGCGGCGACGCACGGCGGATCGGCGGCGGAGCTCGGGGACGCGGGCGCGGGCGTCCGGCGCGGTCGGGCTCGGTGGGCCCCGCGCGGGCCCGGCGGGCCGCGGCCTGCGGAGGAGAGAAAGGGCGCGGGTGAGGCGCGCTGATGTGGCGGCGCATGAGTGGGCGGGAGCGGTGGCGCTGCTGAGGTGGCGGGCTCCCATTCGCCGAAGTGAGGTGGCTGGGCGGGGTGGACATGTCCGGCCGGGAGCTGGACATGTCCGGCGGCGCGAGAGGAGCGGGTTAGGGTTCATCTGCCCGAAATTTCGGAGGGGTGCACATATTTATAGGTAGGAGGAGTTGGGAAGCTCCAAATGGAGTGCGGTTTTCGCCCACACGATCGTGATCCGACGACCGAGAGGATGGAGATGACTTAGATGGGTTTTGGGCCACTTTGAAGGGGTGTTGGGCTGCAAAGAGAAGGAGGCTTTTACGGTTACTCGGTTAACCGTTGGAGTATCAAGCGACCTCCGAATGACCCGAAACTTGACAGGCGGTCTACTGGTGCTATACCAAGGCCGCTTGGCAAACCTCGGTCCATTCTGAGAGGGTTTAATACCCGCTCACGGAAAAAGGTAAAAGGGGACGCCGGGGAACATAGGAGCGCCGGATTGCAAAACGGACAACGGGGAAAATGCTCGGATTCATGAAACGAACACGTATGCGAATGCGATGCACATGATGACATGACATGAAATACAGATGATGACAAGGCAAAGTGCAACACGCAAGCACATGACATGGCAACGACGGTGAACAACTGGCGGACACCTGGCGCATCGAATCCGGGGCGTTACAACACTCCACCACTACGAGAGGATCTCGTCCCGAGATCTAGAATGGCACCGGAGAAAAACGGAAGAGGAAGAGGTAAAACAAAGTTGCTTCTTTGACAAACGAGTGAAACCAAAGAACCTTGAGAGGTTGAGCAAAAATGAAAGAACGAAAACAATGAAGATGAACAAAATTGAAAACACTCCGTTAGAAAAGAGGAACAAGGAGCATTCTGAGAACCAAGAGGTTTAGTGATAAGATAGATATTGAAAACACTCCGGTTAAAACTAGATAGAGAAGGAATAAGATTGATATAATTTGGGCAGCACTCCGACTTAAAATGGAAGGAATACTTGATAAGATGGAAAGAACTTGAAAAGATGACACAACACTCCGTTTAAATGGATAAGCATGAAAAGAACACGATCCTCAAAAAACGAGGTGATGGGTGAAGAGCACAACATCACAATGCCTCCGTAACGAAAGAATAGAAGTTAGATCGTTGGGATAAAGGGACGGAGAAGAAAATGACAACTTCTGCCACAAATGATCTTGGAGAACACCCTTCCAAGAAGGTTAGAACGGAGTTGTTGGAAAACCAACAACGAAACGAATAAGCTTGTAGAGGGCTTATGGAAACATCTCAAAATTATGAGGTGAGCTTCTGCCACCGACGAAAACAAATGATTGGATTGATATCAACAAGGAGACGAGAAACTTCTTCACCAAGATGAGAAGGAGAAAAATTGGATCATTGATAAACACCACAAATAGCTACATTCCTTGGAGAAGGCTATAGGTAAAATATAACCCAATAAAACTCCAATAAAAGTTTGATTGGTTGAAAAGATCTCTTGAACGGAGAGAAAATGATGGATTTAAATATCTCATTCTTAACAACTTGTGAACCTTGAAACACAAAGGGAAATTGTCAAGAATGGCATAACACCATCTCAAAAGATAAGGTAGAAAGGATTGCACTTCGGAATGCAAGATGAAGAAATGCTTGAACTCCTCAAAACAAAGCATGTGTTGAACACCAAGTTTAATTTTTTAGTAGATTGGCGGATCATAATTTCGAGAGAAATCTTGAAGAACAATTGAAGAATGAAAAGAATCCTTGACGAGCCATCATGTAGGGCCTCCATGAAGAAACTCCGGTAATAAAAGGATGATAGGAAGAAAGAGAAGTTGAACACAAGGTGAAGCCTTGCAATGATTAGATGGATCTCCGTGGTGATATAATTGCGAGAGCTTGGAACTCCGAGGAAGACAAGTTGAAACAATTGAAATCAAGAATTTTGATGAATCTTCGGAATAAGTAATTGAATTTACTCGATGAAACAAGAATAAGAATTACATTATGCTTATCCTTCACCAATTAAATTGATGACAAGTAATGGATTTGACATACCACTTATTCTCGTAGAAAGGATCAAGAGAGACATAGCGCAAACTTAGGAAGGTCTTCAACGAACCACCGGTAGGATTGGAAAGAACGAATGAATCGATATGATATCCAAGAAAAGAGAAATCTTGAACGAACCACCGTAAGAATTGAAAATGAACGAAGAAGAGATAAGAAAACACCGGGAAGAATTAGCAAATGAACGAAGATGCTTGCTAGGATTTAGATACATGAGAACGAAGAGATCATGAACTGATTAGAGAATATTGAAAGGTGCACCTGTAAGATTTGGAGAACGATAGACGAAGATGAGAATGAATAATTCTGAGATGATGGGCTCCGGAGAATCAAACTGAAAAGACTCCTGAAATGCTCCGGATGGGTGAAAATTATTCTCATAATCGAAAACAATTATGAGAGGATGGCATCAAGCTAGAACCATGAGTCTTCAAGAGAACGGACAAGATTTAAGGGAAACTCTTCTTCGGTCTTCAAATGTTGAGAATGAAGATGAGAAACACCACCATGAATTGTTGAGGCACTCCGGAACAATGAAGAATAGAAAGGTTGAATTAACGATGAAAGAATTTGAAAGATCTTGGAGAAAGACATAACTGATGAAAATTCATTCTTACGTCAAACTAGGAAAAGAATTTGAGAATAACTCCGGAAAGAATTAGAGAGTCAGGTAAGATCCTGGGAAAAGACCTGTGTGTTAGGGCCCACTCAAAAGAAACACCGTTGAAAAGATTGCTTTAAAGGGATATTGGACCGGTTGAATTAAATGGCTTGAATGAGGTAACAACCTCAAAAGAAATTGAGTGAATTGAGAATGGAAACTTGAATCTTCTGAGATATCTTCATCACTCCGGAACAATTGAATAGCGAGAGGTGAATGATTAAGAGATACACCGGCATTAGAAAACATTTGAAACAAGGAAAGATATGATCGACAAAGCTTGAATTGGAACCATCGGAGAAGAAAAGAATGACGAATGATGAACTTGAAACTCCTGACCATCTTCATGAGAAACACCGGGTAAGAACATGAAGGAGAAGAATGGAGAGGCTTCACATCAATAAGATGGATACTTGATCAAGAAATCTGCGTCCTTGAAGAAATAAGGGTGGGAGGGCGGGAAAAACAAAGACAACTTGGAACGGATGAAGCAAACACCGTTGAGAAAACTTAGAATTGATCTCGCAAATGTTGAAATGATTGGATCCAGTTGAAGAGGGACACACCGGTTGGAAAAGAATTGGCATGACAATCTCGAAGATCAAGAAGAATTAGTATCCACATAGGAATATGAGAACACCGTTTGGAAAAGGTATGGAATCAACACTTGACATTGAAGCAACTCAAATACCACAAAACAAAACAAAAACAAAGGATTGGCTCAGGAAATAAGCCGGAAACAAACATATGATAGATCCCATATCGTATCATGTGTCTGTTGGAAAGATATTCTAGGAGCTACTTGAATTCCCACCTACAAACTCCCGAAACTTTCTGGTTATGCAATCAGGTGTTGGGGATACAGGGGACACAAAATATATCACCCAAACTAACAATACCTAGATCCAGCTGTATCCATCCTTCAACACATAACCAAGAAACCTTCGGAAATCGTCTACCTCAACCTTCAAAAAGCATCCGTTATACAAGTTATGGCAATACTCCCGCACTCGCCTCAGTACTGGGCTATCAGGGTTATCTCACCAACAACTATACAAAAGAGATTTTCAATGTCGGCGTACTAAACTCAGGTATTCCAGAACTGCAACGATAAAATTATGACGACAACACCTCGGAGCTCAACTCCCCGGGACACCTCCACTAAACCCCTGCTGACGGGAGGCAACCAAGACAATGTTGTCATCACAAAACCATCGGAACGATTCTAAGATACCCGCGTGATCCTAAAATTTTTTTTAGCGAAATTTGAGAAGAGAAGAGTCAAAACTCTACGTCAGGATACCTCACCAGAGCGATGAAGGGACTGTGAAGTAAAAAGAATTCCTAAACTCTCCGATACATAATTCCTAAATGACTCAAAACATTTTTCTAGACACAACTCGGCCGCTAAAAAAACGATCAATCAGAGGGGGCTCCTAAGGTCGGGGAAGGCTCTGATTACCAACTTGTAACGCCCTCGATGCGGCTATATCTCCTACGTGTCGAAGCACGACTTAGAGGCATAACCGCATTGAAAGCAATGTCGCAAGTGAGGTAATCTTCACACAACCCATGTAATACATAAGGGAAAGAGATACATAGTTGGCTTACAATCGCCACTTCACACAATACATGAGTAAAGCATTACATCATACAGATACAATCAAGGTCCGACTACGGAACCAAAATAAAAGAAGACTACCCCAAATGCTACACAGATCCCCGATCGTCCCGACTGGGCTCCACTACTGATCAACTGAAAACGAAACAACACAATGAACAAGGTCTTCATCGAGCTCCTCCTTGACCTCGGGTGCGTCACCTGCAAACTGGTTTTGGAAGTATCTGTGAGTCACGGGGACTCAGCAATCTCACACCCGCGAGATCAAGACTATTTAAGCTTAAAGGTAGGACAGGGTAGTGAGGTGGAGCTACGGCAGCGACTAGCATATATGGTGGCTAACATACGCAAATGAGAGCGAGAAGAGAAGGCAAAGCACGGTCGAACAACTATGATCAATAAGTGATCCTGAACTACTTACGTCAAACATAACTCCAACAACCGTGTTCACTTCCCGGACCCCGCCGAGAAGAGACCATCACGGTTACACACGCGGTTGGTGTATTTTAATTAAGATCAACTTCGGGTTTTCTACAAGCGGACATTAACAAATTCCCATCTGCCACATAACCGCGGGCACGGCTTTCGAAAGATAATACCCTGCAGGGGTGTCCCAACTTAGCCCATTATAAGCTCTCGCGATCAATGAAGGATATTCCTTCTCCCCGGGAAGACCCGATCAGTCTCGGAATCCCGGCTACAAGACATTTCGACAGTAATAAAACAAGTCCAGCAAAGCCGCCCGATGCGCCGACATCCTGATAGGACCTGCACATATCTCGTTCTCAGGGCAACACCGGATAAGACAAGCTACGAGTAAAACCAGGCCTCGAGTTTCCACGAGGGGGCCCCGCAGGCGGCTCGGTTCGGACCAACACTTAGACAAGCATTGGCCCGGGGGGGCTAAATAAAGATGACCCTCGGGTTAGCTACTCCCAAGGGAAAGGTATAGGTGGTAGGCAAATGGTAAAACCAAAGTTGGGCCTTGCTGGAAAAGTCTTATTCAAAGCGAACTGTCAAGGGGGTCCCATAAATCACCCGACCGCGTTAGGGACGCAAAATCCGGGAACATAACACCGATATGACGGAAACTAGGGCGGCAAGAGTGGAACAAAACACCAGGCATAAGGCCGAGCCTTCCACCCTTTACCAAGTATATAGATGCATTAATTAAATAAGATATATTGTGATATCCCAAAAAGTAAACATGTTCCAATAAAGGAACAACATCTCCATGTTCCAACAAGGAACAAACTTCATCTTCACCTGCAACTAACAACGCTATAAGAGGGGCTGAGCAAAGCGGTAACATAGCCAAACAACGGTTTGCTAGGACAAGGTGGGTTAGAGGCTTGGTTTAACAATATGGGAGGCATGATAAGCAAGTGGTAGGTATCGCAGCATAGGCATAGCAAAAGAGCGAGCATCTAGCAAGCAAAGATAGAAGTGATTTCGAGGGTATGGTCATCTTGCCTGAGATCCCGCAAGGAAGAAGAACGAGTCCATGAAAAAGACAAACGGACATAGACGAATGGATCCTCACAATTGCAACGTTACCGGAACTAACCCGAAGAAGCAACACCGGAAAGAAGCAAACAACAAAGTAAACAACCACCACATAAACATGGCATGCTATGCGAGATGTGGTATGCAATGCATATGCATGCTTCGGAAGGAAAAGGATGAACCAGGCATAATCTTGGAAAACCAAGCATGCCACTAGAAAGGTGAGGTGATTTCGGTTGAAATCGATATAAAGATCACCGGAATCGGATGCACGGTTTGTAAATGACAAGCAAAACAAGAATGACAAGATTCTGCCATTAACAGCATGATACTACTTAGCAAGCAACAAGAAATTAAGCTACTGCAACCGAACATATCAGAAAAGCATATTTCAGGGATCTACTCAAGATGCTTGACAAAAGATGAACACTGAGCTATGGCTAAATCACACCACAACAGGTTCAAACAAGCATGGCAAAAGTGCAAAACATATCAGCTTCACAGACTTGGAGAAAATACTATCATGCCAGAAATTAACATCAGGATGACATGTTTAGAGCAAGGAAACAACATGCTACAGGAACACAATATAGCAAAGCAAGGCATGGCATGCATCTAATCAAATCATAGAACAAAAGTCCCTTACTGACCATGAGCCAAAAAGGACCAGAAAATATAATAGCACCCATGTCAATTAAGCAAGTTTCGTTACAGATTTTAGACTTAGCAGAAAACTGGACATGTCAAAAACAGATAACAAGTAGGCATGTTTACGAGCTCGATGCACTCACTACAGAGCATTGCATGATAAACTAAGCATACATCCATCAATAAGACATGGCATAGAAGCTAGACATGGCAAGAAAAACAACATGGCATGCTAGGAACAACTACAACAAGCTTGGCAAAATCGAATAACATGTAAACAATCTGCCAGTAACATTTTATAGCAAAAGTAGAGCTCGATTTACTCAAGCTATGGCACTCCATAATTACAATCAAAGGCATGGATGGATAGAGCAGATCCATATGCTCAAAACACCCTTACTGATCATGCTCAAAAGAGGCATGGATCTCTCTGAAACAACATGAACACATGGCATAAAAATAACAGCAGGACATGACAGCGAAAATACTAAGTCTCTGGAATCAGCAACATTATGATGCCTAGTTTGCATGCTTGTGCTAGTCACCACAAAGATCACAAAAATACATGGCATACACCCCTGTAAAGATGGCATGTCATATTACAAAACACATGTAGGACTCAACTTCATAGGATGCACACATCAATCATGACAAAAATGACAAAAGTGCATGTACTGAAACAGATCTGAAACTAACATCACATAGCCCTCTTCTAACAGCATTTCGGGCAACAATATGAGCTCAAATGAAAATGATGCAATGGAACGGAATGATTTACTCATCGAGACGAACAATTTGATATACTACACGCCCAAAACGGAGCAGTACACACGGAGACACGATGCGATGAACCTGACACGATGCGAGCAGGGTTCCCAAGCCCACCATCCGGGTGCCACTTGGTACACCGTGCCACTTGTGCCTAGTCTGTCCCAAGCCCACCCTGCCGGGTGCCACTCGGTAGAAAAAATAGCACTACCTACAAACACCAGAAACTAGTTGCAACTCCTGGACAGAGATCAAGTTGGTTAGTAAGTCGAGAGGGGTCGAGTTACCGGAACCCAATGTGTGGTACTAGTAGATACCAAAGCTGTCGGGACCCCGATCCTAAGTCACACCGATCTAGCATGTAACACATCATATCACTTTGCGGCCTCACGCACAGTATTCCCACGGGTGCCACCTTACCTGGCCCGGGACCGTTTGCGCCTTTCGGCTCACGTATATGATAGTGTCGCTATCATCCATATGACAAAGAACCCGGGCCGACATGGCTAGTCGCGAATCCAAAGCGGCACTAACCCATGAGGGCAGGCATACATGAATCACATCGAGCATGTCGGTCATCAACGTGTGAATCCGGGCTGTAGCACTGGGCTAACAGGACTCCGGTAACCCGGGCTGTAGCAGGCTAGGCAGGACTCCGGATGTCAACGCGTGACATTTCCCCGAAGGGACAGACACAGGAACGAAGTGAAACACATGCCGGCCAGTCAAGTGTTCCGAGCAGTAGTGCTAGGCTAGCAGGACTTTCCAGGTGATATGCAGCATAGGTGACCTTGTCACCTTCAGCTACGCTTGCGGAACGCAGCTTGTGTGTGATACTACGAAGCCAGTCATCTGCATCGAGTGGCTCAATAGAATGATGAAAGGTAGGTGGTTTTAGACGAATGAAGTCATAGATGGTCGCTGACTCTTTGTGCTGATGGGAGGTGTTCTCCTCAATACATGCTAACAGGCGGTTAGACTCTCGCTTGTTCTTCTCCATCTCTATCATTAACTCTGCCAACAAAGACTGATCAGGAGGATCCTCATCCCTACCATCTCCGTGGTTCCGGCTACGAGCAACAGAACTTTGGTTATCCGGCAACATCCTGAAGAACAAAACCAGGGAAACAAGGATGGATTCAACATCAACTATAGGATGCAGAAGGTGGCACAAGAAATTAGTATCTCTCAAACTCCTAGGACAATTTCGGCAGCATAACGGCAATAAAATGCTCAAAATGGGACATTCTGCAAAAGACGGGGTAGTAACATAATCAACATCATCACTCAAGGTTCTGAGATATTACTAAACAGGCTACACCGGAGGTACTTGAACTGGGATATGACTCTGATCAAACAATCCTAAGAGACTACGGAGTAGTAACACGTGATCCTAATAGACGAAAGATAAAGCCTAGTTCCTTAACCCCGTAGGAAATATAGGATGACTCAGATCAGAAGGGAATGAGATATAAGGAGTAAAAACAGCCTTATGTTCCCTTCCACAATCAATTCCCCTACATAGCTAAAGAATTTCTAGACTCAACTTCAACCAGGTTGGCTTGGAAATCCTACAGGCAGTCAGGCTCTGATACGAAAGCTGTCGGGACCCCAGTCCTAAGTCACACCGATCTAGCATGTAACACATCATATCACTTTGCGGCCTCACGCATGGTATTCCCACGGGTGCCACCTTACCTGGCCCAGGACCGTTTGCGCCTTTTGGCTCACGTATATGATAGTGTCGCTAGCATCCATATGACAAAGAACCCGGGCCGACATGGCTAGTTGCGAATCCAAAGCGGCACTAACCCATGAGGACAGGCATACATGAATCACATCGAGCATGTCGGTCATCAACGTGTGAATCCGGGCTGTAGCACTGGGCTAACAGGACTCCGGTAACCCGGGCTGTAGCAGGCTAGGCAGGACTCCGGATGTCACCGCGTGACATTTCCCCGAAGGGACGGACATAGGAACAAAGTGAAACACATGCCGGCCAGTCAAGTGTTCTGAGCAGTAATGCTGGGCTAGCAGGACTCTGATGAACCGGGCTGTAGCGGACTACTATCGCTCAGAAAGCACTAGACTACATTTCCCCATATGATAGGCTGCCAAGGATAAACAACTAGATTGTCGGATCCCACACATAGCAATACACGTTACACGTACGCATAACATGCAAGTATGTGCTGTACAACATGGCATCACAACATAACGCAAACTCATATAGATAAAGGCCTAGAAGAGCCACATAGCATTAAATACAAACAGGGGTCACATGACCGAACATTCAGAGCATACAAGCAACAAGCGGAAGCATTACATGTCTGAGTACAGACAACTAAAAAAGGAAAAGGCTGAGAAGCCTGACTATCTACGAGACCCTCCCAAGGGTACAAGATCGTAGCTGAGGTAACAAGCTACTCGTCGAAGTCCAAGCGGAAATACTTGTAAGGCCGAAGTCTCCGCTGCAAAACATAAATAAATCAAACATGAGTACAAAGGTACTCAGCAAGACTTACATCAGATCCTATCATACATGCATTAGTATCAAGGAGGTAATGTGGGGTTTAGTTGCAGCAAGCCAGCTTTGACTCAGTGGCTATCCTGTTCTACGACTACAAGAACTTCTTTGAGGTGAAGCAGCGCACACGAGTCCATTAATCACCACATCAATACACTACTATGGATTCATCCCCGTCTCACTACGAGAAGTCCTTCCATAGCACTCACACTTATCTTGAGCATTTTAGAGTATCCACTTTAAGTTGTCTATGTACCACGTAAGCATCCAAGAAGTCCATAACCGAGGACACGGCTATTCGAATAGGTCATGAGAACCCTGCAGGGGTGTACTTCTTCACACACGCTCTCACCACTTATCACCATGTACACGTCATGTATCTCGGCAACCTTTAAGCGGAAGCCTGGCGAGGGTGTCGGCCATGACCTGACTAACCACACAAGACTCTAGTCCAGGTTTATCGCCTATTCGGGTTCCATCCGCAAGGAGATCCGGCCGGGGTGTCGCTCACGGCCCCAAACGATGTGAGCAGGGTTCCCAAGCCCACCATCCGGGTGCCACTTGGTACACCGTGCCACCTGTGCCTAGTCTGTCCCAAGCCCACCCTGCCGGGTGCCACTCGGTAGAAAAATAGCACTACCTACAAACACCAGAAACTAGTTGCAACTCCTGGAAAGAGATCAAGTTGGTTAATAAGTCGAGAGAGCTTGGAGCGCCCAGAGCCCAATGTGTGGTAGTAGCTAGTCATTGGACAACTTACACAGAACTCGGTTCTTAAGGACGGTCCCAATGAGACAACCCACCATGTACTCCTACATGGCCTCTCACCGCTACCTTTACCAAATCGTGTTCACACGCTTAACTCTCAGCATCAAAACATATCATATCACTCCAATCCATTCCCAATGAATCAGACCTGACACAACTCTAAGCAATAGCAGGCATGGCATGGTAGGAACACAACATGGCTCAATCAACTCCTACACATGCTAGTGGGTTTCAACTATTTACTGTGGCAATGACAGGTCATGCAGAGGAATGGGTTCAACTACCGCAGCATAAAGTAGCAGTTGAATCGTTGTTGTCCTAATGCAATAAAAGAGAGCAGGAGCAAGAGAGTGGGACCATATCGGAATGAACAATGGGGTTTGCTTGCCTGGTAGATCAACAGGGGGCACTGCTCCTCTGACAGGTACTCTGGATCGGTCTCCGGAGCAGGACCTATCGAGAAGGAACGGTGTCGGCAATCAATACACAATCATATGCAACAATATGATGCATGAACATGGCATGAAGATGTGATTTTGTTTGTGCTAATGCAACTAGCATTCTATTTGGAAGAGGTCCATTTGAACCAAAGGTTCAAATGCATCTTCAAGTTAAGCTCTTATATATGCCATTTATATGTTTTCACTTATACAGCATGTATAAGTTGTTTTGTCATGTGTGAGACTGGTACAGATGGATAGATTGCATTTTTCTGATAATTTTTCATATATAAATTATTTCAATCTGAGCTACGGTTGAATTGATATGAATTTTTGAAGTTTTGAATATTTTCTGGAATTTCCTGTTTAAAAATAATTCCAGAAAATGAATAACTGCGTCAGCATGACGTCAAGATGACGTCATCAGGTCAACATAGCTGACCGGGTCAAATCTGACGTGTGGGGGCCACACGTTAATGTTATAGTTAGTTAACAAAGTTAATTAGTTATCCTAACTAAAATTAGTCAGGGTCGGGCCCCACCTGTCATTGACCCACGCAGGTCCAATCTGGTCAACTGGGGGGGTTGGTTAGTGCGGGTTGACCCGGCCAATCCCGCCGGCGTTTAGCCGCCGGCGGCCACGGGGCGCGGCAGAGTCCCCGCTGGAGGCCACGGGAGCGGCGGCTGGGGGCACCAGGAGGTCGCCCGCGCTCCCGCGCATCCAGGGAAGCCAGCGAGAGGCAGCGGAGGTGGCGGAGCTCACCGGAGCGGAACTCACAGCGGCGACCGGAGTTCGGTGGCGTGCGACGCAGGCTACGACTCGGGAACGGCAAAAGGAAGAGCGGGGGAGGGTGCAGCAGCTCACCACGGGGACAGCAGAGGCGGGGACGAGGCTGGGGGCGCGTCGAGGGTAGCGTGAGGTCGCCGGAGATCTGGCAGCCGAAGGTAGAAGACGGCGATGGCGGAAGCGATGCAGAGCGTCCGGCATCGCATGACTCGGTGGAGAGGACGAGGGAGTCGCGGAGAAGCTGTGGAGCGCGTCGGGGAGGCGAGGCCGTGGCTCTGGCGATGACTACGGCGAACGACGGCGAGTTGCGGCGACGGCAGCCACTCGGCTGTGAGAGAAAGAGCGAGAGGGAGGGAGGAATGGGCACGGGAGAGTGAGAGGGGAACGGGGTGGCGCGTGGCGTCACGCGAGGCATGCAGGGTGACGAGGGGGAGCCAGGCAGGCAGGTGGCGTGGCGGCACGGCGGCGCGCGCGCGTCGGCCACACGCCCTGTCCTCCTGGCGAGAGGTCAGGGACGACTGGCGTCGCCCAGTCAGCTGGGCCGAGCTACTGGGCCGATCTGGTAAGTGGCCCAGGTAAGTCTCTCTCCCTTTTCTGTTTTCTTTTCTATTTCTGACATTTGTTTCTGATTTAGTAAAAATACTAAATCAATTTATTTTCTTATGCCAATTTTTGCAGGAGCTAGTGGTATTATTCCAGAGCTCCTCAACAACTAACATAATTTTTGGACATATATTATATATATAACAAATATATATCCAAAGAAAATAATTACTGGATTAATTCAAATGGCCAAAAATAAATACTTCTGAGCTCCCAAAAATATTGGTTGGAATTTTACCACTGGCCAATATTTTTAGAGAAAATCAGGAGCATTTTCTTGGGCCAAATTGAAGCAATTTTTATCTGGGTCATTCCCAGATATGATTTCTGAGGGTTTCACAAATCCCCATTTCAAATTTAAATAAAATTTAAACATGATGCACACATGTCTAGCTATCCTTGAGCATACCAGAACTAGGGATGTGACAATGGGGATCTTCGGCGTCCGGGGTTGAAGAAGACGACGGGGAGAGCACTCGGGGGCGTCCGGTGGCACGTGGGTCGTCGGAGAGGCATAGGAGATGGTGGCAGATCTCTGGAACACGGTGGCGACGCTAGGCAGTGGCAGCGGCCGCGGCGGACGGTGTCGGCGGCGACGAGTTCTGCTCGGTCGCGAGAAAGAGAGAGAGCAGAGAGGGGAGTGTGGTCCAGGGAGAGGAGGGGAAAGCGAGAGGGAGCACTGGGCGTCTCCGTGGCGCGGTTCGAAGGCCGAGGAGGCTGCCACGGCGAAGCAGGAGGTGGCGTCGTCGGTCGCGTGTGTGCAGGCACGCAGCTGCTTCTCCTCCTGGCAGGAGGAAGAAGACGGTGTTGCCCCTGTGGGCTGGGCCAGAACAGGAGTTGGGCCAAGTAGGCTGGACAGGTAAGTGGCCCAGGTAGTTTCCTCTCTCTCTCTGTTTTATTTTCTTCTGTTTTATTTTTCTTTTACTTTGCCACTGTTTTCAAATTTAAACAAATTCAAAACAGTGCCAAATATCCTCTGAATAATTTATGTTGCTAGATGGACTTTTCCAACAGCACATAAGACATTTCAAAGTTATTTGAAAATATATCCCATATATTATGAATATAATTCCAAATTCAAATACAATAATGATTTAAATTCAATGCCAAAATAATTCCTTAAAAATGTTCAATATTTTTGGTTTGGATACAAACCCTTGCCAAAATTATCAAACATTAATGAAGGCCATTTTGGTTTCACTGAATGCAAGTTTAAGGGTTCTTGCCTTTTTTTATTTAAGTTTTTTGAGGCTTCCACTTTCCTCAATTCCAAGTTTCAGAAATTTAGACATGATGCAAGAAAGATACAAACATTAGGCAGCACCAGAAGCTAGGGATGTGACAACTTCCTTCCCTCTTCAGCCCGGGCACATCTGTCCGCAAGAACATATAGTTCCGCTACATCTTTCACCTTGTTCATCGCCAGCTCTTCGCGCATCTTGCGGTTACGCACGTGCTGATGGAATGCGCTGATGATGGCGGCAGGATGAACATCAGGGATGTTGTACTGTATCCGGCTGAATCTCTGTATATACTTGCGGAGACTCTCGCCTCCCTTTTGGGGAATGACGTGCAGATCGCTTGCTTGGCCATGGGCTTGGTGACCGCCAGTGAAGGCGCCCACGAACTCATGGCACAAATCCGACCAGGAGGAAATGGAGTCTACCGGCAAGTGCATCAACCATGACATTGCGTTGGGTTTAAGAGCCAACAGAAAGTAATTCGCAAGCACCTTATCGTCGCGGGCTCCGGCAGCCAGCATCGCGATGGTGTAGATGCTGAGGAACTCGGACGGGTGGGTCTTGCCGCCGTACTTCTCGCCCACGTCAGGTTTGAAGGTGTGGTGAGTGGGCCACTGGAACTTCCATAGCTCACGGGTAAAAGCTGGGCAGCCTACCTCATAAGGCAGGCCTCCAATGCTCCCCGGTGCCGGGTGGTCCACAGCAGGCCCTGCTCGCCTGTCTGACTGGTGGCGTGCTCCGCGCCGGCGCTCGATAGTGGTCCGAGCGTCTTCATGTTCCCGATCCCGAAGGACCTGGCGCTGGTCACGATGGATCCATGGGTCGGACGACGCTATGGAGATTTCGTCGCCCGTAACGTCGCGATGGGCAGGTGTCCGTGGTACCGGGTGAGGAGGAGGCGAATGCACCGTGGTTGCGGAACCGCCAGCTTTCCTGCCACTAGTACGCGGGACTCCGTCGGAACATCGACCCGGGGGCTCCGCCGGGCTTGGTTCATCTCTGCTGGCCACCGCAACAAGGCTTCGGATGGTGGCTCTCCATTCGTCGAGTTTCCCCGTAGTGGGAGGAAAATCAAGGAGCAACTGCGCGCGCGCCAAGGCTTCTGCCGGCGTTGGTGGCAGGGAAACCTGCATAGATCGCGATGCGCTTCGACTTCTAACCATGTCAGAAGGAGCTCTATCACGATCGCGCGGTCGCGTGCCATCTTCACCAGCGCCTCGGCGAGCGGGCAGGTCTTCTACATCCCGGGAGTGGCGCTCGGGGCTCTTCCCGCGGCGACGCCCGGGGTCTTCGGTGTGCTTGCGCCGTTCGTCGCGCGCCGCTTGAGAGGAGCGCGCCGTCGGTGCCAGCGTGGGAGTCTTGGAAGCCCTTGCATCGCCCTCGGGCGGGGCGGCAGCGATCCTGGAAGGCCCCGCGCCACCCGCAGAGGGCCCGGCTCCGTCTTTGGATTTGGAGGCGTGCGGCCCGTTACCAGGCGCATGAACATCGCCGCCTCCCAAACTCCGGCTGCTGGGACGGTGTTGGTGTTCGCGAACAGCGCCCCGGGTCCTTTCTGCGACCGGTCCGCTGCTCACCCGCGTCGGGACGGGATGCCCGGCCTCCGACGGGCCAACCGCCACCGTCGTCTTCTTCTTGGGCGCCATGATGATGAAGAAGCGTCGTACTAACTGCTAAAGCCGATTCTCACAACTGCGCCCCCTACCTGGCGCGCCAAAGATGTCGGTGGGAAACGACACCTATGGGACCACAGGAATCCCTACTACGGTTACAGGGTGCGGGGTTGTGAAAAGAGCGGATCAAACAGATAGCACACGGTCCCTTTACCCAGGTTCGGGCCGCAAGGATGCGTAAAACCCTACTCCTGCTTTGGTGGATTGTATATCTGAGTTTCTGAGCTAGCTACGGGGCGTCCAGAGCTCCAAAAAGCCGAATCCCCCTCCTGGTCGCCTTGGGCCTCCTTTTATAGGAAAGGGGTTGCCACAATGGCACACAAGAGGTGGAAAGGGCACAGTAGCGCGAGGTTATCCTTCGCATTACATGACAAGGCGCATTTAATGTGCCTTGCTTAGGTGTCCTTGCTTTATCGGGGGCGGAGGAGAGCCCCGTCTTGTCCGTCGCCGCTCCCCCTTGCGTCGACACGCGCCCTGACCAGCGGTGCCTGTGGTGCCATGTAGGCAGGTAGGCAGCTGAGGTGGCGCAGTGGTGGATCTCCATGAAGATCTGCAAGCCCGCCACGTAGGTGCCTACCTATTTGGTTGGGTTGGCAGCTGCAAGCGAACGGCGGTGGGGGCGTGATTGGCGCGGGCCTGATGGTGGCCCTACGACGTCCTTGGCAAGGGCCTTGCTGCGGCCCCAGCAAGGGTCTTGCCGCGGCGCCTGCTGTCATCCCCGGCAAGGCTCTTGCCGGGGGGCCTTGTGGTCCTCCTTGGCTGGGATCCCGCCACGGATCATCATCTTCTGAAGTGGGTATCTGATCTTGAATGTCTTCACAAAGATCTGCATGCCACCACGGGGATGCCTCCCGAATCCTTGCCCCCATGGGGGCAGTGGACTCGAGGGTGACTTCGCTCCATAGGTGTGGGGCGAGCTGCCACGGCAAGAGTCTTGTCGGGTTAGCTAAAGCTGCCCCCCGGGCAAGGATCTCGCCGGGGGGGTCTGCTCTGTCCCCTTTGCTCTTTGTGGCATTCGCGTCACTTTGCTTCCCTTTAGCTTCGGCCTTACCTTGGCTTACCTCCCTTGCCATGCTTGGTGTGGTGGTGCCCGTGGCTCAGACTTCCCGTGCACAGTTGTAGGGGTACAAAAAGTGCACCCCCCTTTTTGTACACCGACAGTGTCAGGACCCCGATTCCAAGTCACATCGACCCAGCCGGTAACACCTCATATCACTTTGTGGCCTCACGCACGGTAATCCCACGGGTGTCGCCTTACCATGGCACGGGACCGTTTGCGCCTTTTGGCCCACATATATGATAGTGTCGCTAGCATCCATATGACAGAGAACCCGGGCCGACATGGCTAGTCGCGAACCCAAAGCGGCACTAACCCATGGGGACAGGCATACATGAATCACATCGAGCATGTCAGTCATCAACGTGTGAATCTGGGTTGTAGCACTGGGCTAACAGGACTCCGGTAACCCGGGCTGTAGCAGGCTAGGCAGGACTCCGGATGTCACCGCGTGACATTTCCCCGAAGGGACAGACACAGGAACGAAGTGAAACACATGCCGGCCAGTCAAGTGTCCAGAGCAGTAGTGCTGGGCTAGCAGGACTCCGATGAACTGGGCTGTAGTGGACTAATATCGCTCAGGAGGCACTAGACTACATTTCCCCATATGAGAGGCTTCCAAGGATAAACAACTAGATTGTCGGATCCCACTCATACCAAGCATTTCAATCATACACACAATATGCCCGATATGAGTACATACAACATGGCATCACAACAAAACTCTACAACTCAAAGTACTTTATTTAAAAGGCTCCGAGGAGCCATACATAACATATTCATACAGTTAGGGGTCACATGACCTGACACTCAAGTCATACAATCATACAAGCACATGCGGAAGCAACTTAGTCTGAGTACAGACACTAGAAAGGAAAAAGGCTGGAGGAAGCCTATTTATCTACAGCGGACCCTTCCAAGGCTTGGATCACCACCTGGGTGGCTAGTCACTCGTCAACGACGAGGTCTACATAGAACCCATCGGAGGGGGCGGTGTTGTCGTCTGAAAACATTAATTAAAGCAACATGAGTACGGAGGTACTCAGCAAGTCTTACAACAGAATCCTACTATACATGCACATTCTCAAGAAGGTAGTGGAGTTATTGCAGCAAGCCAGCTTTGACTCATGGCTAAGCTATCCTACGATAGACACAACTTGTAAAGCATTTCTCGCACACGAGTCCACTAATCACCAACACAATACTCCACCGTGGATCCTCTCTCGTCAACCTACGAGAGGGCCATCTGCGGTACTCACACTTATCTTGAGGCTTTTAGTAGTATCCATTTACTTGTCTATGAACTTCATAGGTGACCAAGTAGTCCTTTACCACGGACGCGGCTATTCGAATAGTTTTATACCCTGCAGGGGTGTACTTCTTCACACACACTCTCACCACTTATCGCCGCTACACGACGTGTACTCGGCAACCTTCAAGTGGAAGCCCAGCGAGGGTGTCGGCCACGACCTGACTAAACACACGAGTCCCTAGTCCAGGTTTATCGCTTATTCGGGTTCCATCCGCAGGGAGTCCGGCCAAGGTTTCCACTAACGGCCCCGAACAATGTGTGCAAGGTTCCCAAGACACCAAACGGGCGAATAGGTACACCGGGCCACGTGCCTACCGCAACACAGCCCACCCCTAAGGTTAGCGCTGCGTGCGGCCCCCAGCATGCTACAAACACCAGAAACTACTTTGCAACTCCCGGACAGAGGACAAGAGTGGTTAATAAGTCGAGAGGGTCAATTAAGGATCCCAATGTGTGGTAGTAGTTGAATCTTAAATCACACACACAGATCTCAGTTCTTAGGGACGGGCTCAATGAAACAACCCACCATGTACTCCTACATGGCCTCTCATTGATTCCTTTACCAAATCATATTCCACACTTCACTCTGATTACCGACACAACCTTTCACTCTAGTTCATCATCCCGATGAGCCAGACCTGACACAACTCTAAGCATAGCAAGCATAGCATGGTAGGAAACACAAATATGGCTCAATCAACTCCTACACATGCTAGTGGGTTTCATCTAGTTACTGTGGCAATGACAGGTCATGCAAAGGAAGTGGGTTCAACTACCGCAACACACATTAGTTTGAATCGCATTGTCTTAATGCAGTAAACAAGAGCAGAAGCGGGAACATGGGTTTGTATCGGAATGATCAATGGGTTGCTTGCCTGATGTAGTGGTAGTAGGGTACTGCCCTTCAGTCGGATATTCGGGGTTATCCTCGGAGGCAGAACCTACCATGAAAAACACACTGAACATAATCAACACATGACGATATCCAACAATATGATGCATGCTATGACATGGCAATATGAATGTTTCTTGCCCTAATGCAAGCTAGAACAGAAAGGAATGAACTCATTTGAATCAAAGATTCAAATGTTAGTTCATTTAACATAGCCATATTAGTGCATTGATCCGGAAGGTCTTCAGACTCCGGATAATCGTTCAGGTCAGGGTTCGGATTTAATTCCACCCACCCACCCGGACATAGACACCCTTATGAGCGTAAAACAGCAGTCTCAGGAAATGGTTCACCACTTCTTGGCCAGATTCCTCCTTGTCAAAGACAGGGTAAAAGTTTGCCACGACGAGGATGCGATATTAGTGTTCCGCAACAATTGCGCGGACGAAGGGATCCTCAACGCCATCAATCGCCGCCACGTACTGAAGTTTGCCGACTTACCAACTATCGTACACAAGTACAGCGCGATGGAAACCGTCGGTCCCAACTAAACTCCTTCTACAAACGAAGAGGGCATGCCCCCGCGGCACGCCCAGTCCAACAGTCAAGAAACATAAACCCATCACGCAGCACGACACCGTTCTGGAGGGATGGCTCGATGGCCCATG
Source organism: Aegilops umbellulata (assembly GCA_032464435.1). NCBI lineage: Eukaryota > Viridiplantae > Streptophyta > Magnoliopsida > Poales > Poaceae > Aegilops > Aegilops umbellulata. Next base: position 182,406,089 of record CP136060.1, read on the forward strand.
CAAAATACACACGACGCCAGATACTGTGGCAACCCACAGCCTTAGAGCTTGTTGGATACTCTGGCAGGTAGCCAAGAGCGGTGAGGACATCCTTATCAAGGACGACCCAGAACAGCACCCTCCAGACAATGACGACACAAGATTATTGACGGTCTTCGAGACATTCACTTCAAACAACAAACGCAAAAGAGCACTTCGTGACCTCGCCGAAGTCTGCCAAATCGCCGCAATAAACCCTTGGAATGAAACGGCTATAACATTCAATGCCGGTGACGAGCCGAAGTACAGGACAGTCCGAGTGCCAGCCGCATTAGTCCTAGGTCCCATCATGGACGGGTTTCGACTTACCAAGGTCCACATGGACGGCGGCAGCGGACTAAACCTCATTTACGAGGACACACTCAACAAAATGGAAATAGACAGGAGCCGTATCAAGCAAAGTAGCACAACCTTCCGAGGAATCATTCCCAGTCGAGAGGCGCGATGCACGGGAAAAATCACACTTGACTTGGTATTTGGCACGCTGGAGAATTGTCGGTCCGAAGAAATCACCTTTCAAGTGGCCCTGTTCAGCAGCGGATACCACGCCCTGTTGGGGCGGGACGCTTTTACACCCTTCCAAGCCATACCTCATTACGGGTATATGAAGCTCAAAATGCCTGGACCAAACGGTATAATCACCCTCGTCAGTGATCCGGACATAGCACTCCGCGCTGAAAACAAAATAGCATCCCTCGCCCTTGAGGCGCTATCCGAAGCCCTTGCGGCCGAAGAACTAACCGCACTACGCTCTACGGTGGACATGGACGATGTAATCCTCGACAAACACCCCAAATCCACCTCCTTCAAACCAGTAGAAGAAATAGTCAAATTCCAGGTCCACCCAACGGACCCCAAGAAGACAACACCTATCAGAGCGCAACTGAACCCAACAGTCGACGCCGCACTACGCGAATTCTTGCGCAAAAACTAGGATATATTCACCTGGCACCCTTCAGACATGCCAGGGATCCCACGCGAGCTGGCCGAACATAGCCTCAATATATTAAAGGGATTTAAACTGGTTAAGAAAACACTACGACGCTTTTCCGAACCCAAGCAAAAAACCATGGGGGAGGAGCTGGCCAAACTTATCGAGGCCGGATTCAGTAGAGAAATCAAACATCCGGACTGGCTAGCAAAACCTGTTGATGGTACCAAAGAAGGACAACTCTTGGCGCCTGTGTGTCGATTTCAAAGACCTCAACAAGGCTTGCCCTAAAGATCACTTCCCCCTCCCCCGCATTGATCAAATCATTGACGCCACCGCGGGACATGACTCACTGTGTTTCCTCGACGCATATTCCGGATACCATCAAATCAAAACGAAGGAGTCCGATCAAGCTGCAACCGCATTTATCACCCCATATGGGCCATTTTGCTTCAACACCATGCCCTTCGGGCTCAAGAATGCCGGCGCCACATACCAACGCATGATTCAAACATGCCTGGAGAAGCAGATCGGCAAGACGGTAGAAGCTTATGTCGATGATGTCGTCATCAAAACTAGGCACGTCGAAACACTAATAGACGACTTACGTCTTACATTTGACAACCTCCGTGCGTATGACATTAAATTCAACCCGGAGAAGTGTGTCTTCGGCGTCCCCACCAGAAAACTGCTGGGCTTCATCGTTTTCAATAGAAGAATAGAAGCAAATCCAGCTAAAATCCGAGCTCTATCACAGTTGGCTACGCCAACAGACCTCAAACAAGTCCAAAAACTAGCTGGTTGCGTGGCAGCATTAAGTCGCTTTATCTCCAGATTAGGAGAAAAGGCACTGCCACTCTACAGTCTCTTACGGCGCACCGATAACTTCGAATGGACAGACGCGGCGACTGACGAACTGGAGGAAATAAAGGCCCTCCTAGCAAGCAACCCAATACTGGCCGCACCAAACGCCGGCGAACCCATGTTGCTATACATATCGGCAACACATCAGGTGGTGAACACCGTGCTCGTCGTCGAACGAGAATAGGACGGACTCAAATTTACGCTCCAAAAACCAGTTTACTACATATCTACTGTCCTCACACCATGCAAATCCCGGTACCCCCATTACCAAAAGATAGCATACGTGGTCTTCATGGCATCCCGAAAGCTACGACACTACTTCCAGGAGTGTTCAATCACGGTGGCCTCTGAAGTCCCACTCAACGACATAATAAACAACTGCGATGCCACGGGACGGATTGCCAAATGGGCCATAGAGCTACTCCCATTTGACATAACATACAAGCCACGACGAGCCATCAAGTCCCAAGTGCTGGCTGACTTCATCGCCGAATGGACAGAGGCCGAACTCCCTAAAGAGTACGGTGCATATTCTAACTGGGTTATGTATTTTGATGGCTCCAAAATGCTAGCAGGGCTAGGAGTGGGAGTCGTGTTAACATCCCCACTGGAGACTTCGTCCAGCATGTACTCTAAATACTATACACAGACTCCAACAACGCAGCCGAATATGAGGCCCTATTACATGGTCTTCGGGTGGCCGTATCCATGGGCATACAATGCCTAGAGCTGCATGGGGATTCAAACCTCGCAATATGTCAAATAAACGGAGACTTTGACGCCAAAGATCCAAAGATGGCACCTTACCATAATGCCGTATTAAAAATGCCTGCTCGGTTCGAGAGGCTTGAATTTCATCATGTCGCACGAGAAAGTAACCAGGCGGCGGACGTCCTTACTTGCATCGGCGCTAAGCGCGACCGCGGCCCACCTAACATCTTCTCGGAAAGGCTTTTCAAGCCATCCATGGTGTGGCAAGGGGAGGGCGGCAACAACAGTCCAGACCCGAACACAACCCCAAATCCCGAACACACCAATAGTATTGGGGGCTCAGCCACCGAAATAACACCGTCGGCCCATCTCATTATGGCAGTCATTGCCCCATGGACCGAACCCTTCTTGGCCTACATTAATAGGAAGGAGCTTCCCGAAGACCAGAACGAGGCTCGCCGCATTGTCCGGCGTTCGAAGGCCTACAAGTTTCACGACGGAGAGCTCTACAAGAAAAGTACTACCGGAGTACTTCAAAGATGTATCTCCGAGGAAGAGGGGCGGCAACTTTTAATGGAAATTCACGCCAGTCTCGGCGAACATCATGCCACAGCTCAGGCCCTTGTTAGCAAGGCCTTCTGTACTGGGTTTTATTGGCTGACAGCCCGAGTAGACGCGTAGGACCTTGTCCAACGCTGCGTCAGTTGCCAACTCTCCGCCAACCAAAGCCACATGCCCCCAACTGCCTTACAAATTATCCCCATTACTTGGCCTTTCGCGGCCTGGGGACTGGATATGGTTGGACCCCTTAAAGGGGGAAGCCATAAGGAAAAATATCTTCTGGTCATGGTGGACAAATTCACTAAGTGGATAGAGTCTAAACCGGTCAAAACGACTGAGTCCGGCCCGGTGATAGAATTCATGGCCGGTGTGGTGCATCGTTATGGTGTCCCACACAGCATCATCACTAACAACGACTCTAATTTCACACCCGGCGAGGTAAAAACCTGGTATACTAATCTTGGCATTAAACTCGATTACGCCTCCGTCTATCACCCGCAAACCAACGGTCAAGTCGAACAAGCCAATGGTCTTATTATGAGCGGCATCAAGCCGAGACTAGTGTGGTCTTTGAAAGAATCAGACAAGCACTGGGTTGAGGAGCTCGACTCCATACTCTGGGGGCTATGGACCATGCCCGACCGCACTACCGGATACACACCTTTCTTCATGGTGTACGGCGCAAAGGCTCTATTGCCCTGCGATATTATCCACGACTCACCTCAAGTGCGTATGTACGAAGAGAGAGAAGCCGATCTTAATTGGCAGGACAGCCTAGATGCCCTGGAGGAGGAGCGCGATGTCGCAAAAGCCCGTTCAACATTTTACCAATAGCAGGCTTGAAGATATCAAAGCAGAGAAGTACGGGCCAAGACTTACAACGTTGGCGAACTCGTTCTACGCCTGCCGGAGAAGAAAAAGGACAAACTCAAGCCCAAATGGGAGGGTCCCTTCATAATTGACGAAGTTCTCATCGGAGGGGCGTACCGTCTTCATGATGCATCTGACGATCGCCTCGAGCCGAACCCTGGAACGCGGCCAGACTCCGAAGATTCTATGCCTAGCGCCGAACTCCTTGTTCGTCTCCTAATCCCCTGTAGTTTCCATTATTTTTTGTCTCTTTTCCAATTACTTTTTCTTGCTCACTTTAAAGCTGTCGTACGGCTAGACCGTACAACCCTGACACATACATCTTTAAATATGTATGCCCATTATACCTGGGGGCTTCCTTGGACAGAAGCTTTTTATTATTATTCCTCGAGCATCAAGCTCCTGACATATGAGTTTTTTCCATATGTACCTTTTCTTCGCCATCATATGCATCGATATGACTTAAGTTTTGGCCAAGCTGGGTTGCCTAGCTCCTGTGCTTATGCCCTACGTTCCCGTTAGTTCAGCTAGGGCATAAAGGGAGCACCTCTGCGATTGTTACTGCTAGGTCATCCGGATGTGTACCTCGGACTGGGTGAAGCCGAAAGCTAGCATTCTTAAGGGAATATTTGGTCGGTGAATTAAAGATGTTTTTTGATTTACTCCGTAGCGAACCCCCAGAAATTACATACACTGTGATTTTCTCATCACAATTCGGACATGTACATTAAATACATGCACACCCAGGGAAAGGAACCCTTAACAGAACTATTCTCTCTGGAAGATGTTTCTTACAATCTGAATGTAATATAACATAGCTAGCCGGATACAACTTGTCTATTCAAGCAACTATGACCCCTACGCCTAGTTTTCCACGCATACCCCAGTATATTCGGCCGTGAGGGTATTCGGAAACACTCCGCACCTTCGGGTCCGGAGGTTGAAGTGAAAAGGTCTGCCATGACAAATGATATACAATTCAGCTAGAGTTCCACATGTCGAGGACAGTACATAGTCACTTGGACTCAAACACTTCCGCCTCTACACCGTCCAATAAGCAGTTCAACTTACAATCCTGTTGGGAATATTTGGCGCCCACCTCTACTTGGTCATATACTAAACTAACGGGAATTTCTTCCCCATTTGACCCTAGCGGTCCAACTCGGGCCATGTGATTAGGATCCAGCTTGGTATATCGCGTTTTCACCATGGCCTAGGCCTCTCGCGCACCCTCTCGGCAGGCCGATATCTTCCATAGTCGGATACGCCGCCGCACTCCCTTGAACAACTCTACAAGGTCCTCCATACTTCCTGGAGGGGAGGCGGATGGCCATAGTGCCTTGGCAACACTCCGCATCGCCAGCCGAGCATGTTCGTGCAACTGCGACAGCCCTTGCAGCAGATCACTTGATGATCCGGACACCTCCTCTTCAGGACGACCCGTCAATATACCTGCAATCATAACTATATCAGTTCCATTTATCTCCGAAATACCTTAACAATAGTTCAGATACATACTAATATGCCGCCCCGCAACTTCTTCTTCTCCTTCACGGAGTCGGCTAGCTGGGCTCGCACATCTTTCAACTCTTCACCCAACTTAGTGTTGGAATCCTGTAGCTTATTTTTCTCGTCCCTGACTCGGGTCAACACACGCTCGCCTGTGGCGTGTAGCCTTTTCGCCTCTTTTTTCCCCTCTTGGGCGATCTTCAACTTCTCTTCAAGTTGATCGGGCGATCCTATTATGCGATAAGAAACAGTATTAGTATAGTTGGTATACACTTATTGTTCCTCGATAGAGGGGAATGTTACCAGATGACGCCTTCTTGAAGTTTTCAAGCTCGGCGGTAGCGGCACTCAGCTGCGCCCGACACTGCTCCAGCTCATGGCCTAGCAGGCCATTCTTCTCTGTAAGGACCTGGTTATACGACGATCCTCAAATTAGTTGTACCAACTGCTTCCAGTCTCGGGGGCTACGGGCATACAGTTACCCTTTTCGAACAAAGAAATAATTACCTGCACATCTGTCAAATGTTGCTTTGTGGCTTTTCTAAGCCTATCTCGAGCAGCTCGGATGTATGCGTCGGCCGAGCTGAAGGCATTGAACGCCTCTCCCGAGAACTTGGGATCTCATAAGATAGCCCGGAAGCGCCGATGATTCATGGCGCTCTCTACTTCTGAGTTGGTAATGGACATATCTTCCAAACCCTCGGCTGAAGGATAGTCCGGTGTTGTTCCCATATCGGCCCCCACCCCTCCGGCGGGATCTAGTCCGGTGAACCTTTTTCCTGATACAGAACCAACATAACAATTACGGTTGGATACGACTGCCAAAACATATCTTCAAATCCATACCTCTTCGACGAAGGACCGGCCTTGTCTTCGCTGACCTTCCTTTTCGAGGCCTTGCTCGGCGTGGGAGCCGCTCTTTTTGAAGTCATCCGCGGCATAGCATGATGTGCTGAACGCCTCCCCTTTGAAGCATGAGGCAATGCGGTGGGTGAGGCAGTGCGAGGAAACTCTTTCAAGGGGGATTTCTCCTGATTACTTACGTTGGAAGCTGGAAGAAGACCGGGATAATCGGCAATGATGGCCACTTCTGTGTCGTCATAGCTAGCCTGGTAAAACACCCGTTCTGCGAGTACCACGAATATGTCTGGGTCCTCTTTGAACCCAGGATCCAGCCCCCGGTTGTGGTTCTCCGGCTGTGGGGCAGGGCTACTAAGCCCCTCGGTTACCTTCCGCCAGTGATGTTTCAAAATAAACGGATAGGGAATTTGTTAAAGATGGCTACAAGAGCAGAATGAATAAAAGCAAGGAGGTTAGGACTCACCCGGCTGGGAGGGTTGTACATGGAGTACCCTTCTCTCCGATTAATGCGGAGAAATTCTTCTTCCTCCCCTTTGAACAGCTCTGCCAGTATCTTGGCTAAAGCGGCGGGGGTGTCCGGACCTTTCCGACCGCAGCGGGAGGCGTCATCCTCCCCATTGTAGTGCCACATTGGGAGCCCTCTGTATTGAAGTGGCTGAACCCCCCGCACTATGGAGGTCGCCATTACCTCCACTATTGTAAAATCGGACTGGGCAAGCATCCTTATCTTGCCCAGGAGCTGAAAAACTTCCGCACTGTCCTCTTCTTCAAGACTTCGGGGATGCCAGCTGTGACGTTTCTTCAGTGGAACGCTTGCAAATTCCGGGAGACCCCTGCGAACTGGATCGGGAAGAGCAACGTCTTCTATATAGAAACATTCAGAAGGCCATTCTTCGGACGCCTTCCTTGGTGTGCCGCATAGGTATCTGGTGTCGGGACGCGCCATACTTCGGCTCCGCCTACTTCAAATATTGACCCCTGGTGGTTGCGCGGGACAAGGCAGAACAACGTTCTCCATAGTTCGAAATGGGCCTCAATGCCCAGAAACAGTTCACACAATGCGACATAGCCCGCAATGTGCAAAATGGAGGCCGGAGTAAAGTTTTGCAACTGAAGGCCATAGTATTCCAGAAGCCCCCGGAGGAACGGATGGATTGGAAACCCGACGCCCCTTAGCAGATAAGGGACGAAACAAACCCGTTCCCCCAGATGGATTGGGAAAATCCTCTTCCTAGGTCTCACCATTAAGGGAGGCTTGCCCTACTCGAACAGGGACCAGATTTGCAGGGGGAGGAATCCCTGCGCTTGCAGCTTCTTTAATTGGCTGTGGGCCACTGAGCACTTCTCCTGCTCGCCTCTCTCTGAGTCGAAGGAGGAACTGGGAATGTTGGCCATGTTGGAATGGCTTCTCCTAGCAGTGTTTGGGGATTTTTCTCCATGAGATGTTGAATGGATCCCAGATCCGATCTCTTTAAATAGGCGCTCTTCCTGGCCTAAATGGGGTGTTATTTTCAAAAATACCCTGACCCCCCGCATTCACTCGACACGTGGACTACGAGGTTATTAAACGCACGGAAGTCGAGGGGAGACATTGAATCTATGGCCGAATTCACTACTTGGAAATCACTAAAGGAGGAACCCGCCTTGCAATGTTGAAGACAATTTTTGTACCGGACACCTAGCTATTGAAGACTAGTTCGGGGTCTACTAAGGGAGTCCTGGACTAAGGGGTCCTCGGGCCTCCGGCCTGTTATCCATGGGCCGGACTGATGGGCTGTAAAGACGTGAAGGCCGAAGACTGTACCCGTGTCCGGATTGCACTCTCCTTGGCGTGGAAGGCAAGCTTGGCGACCAACTATGAAGATTCCTTCTTACGTAACCGACTCTATGTAACCCTAGATCCCTCCGGTGTCTATATAAACCGGAGGGCATAGTCCAAATAGAACATATATACTCATTACCGTAGTCATACAGCCTAGACTTCTAGGGTTTAGCCATTATGATCTCGTGGTAGATCAACTCTTGTAACACTCATATTCATCAATATCAATCAAGTAGGAAGTAGAGTATTGCCTCCATAGTGAGGGCCCAAACCTGGGTAAACATCGTGTCCCCTGTCTCCTGTTACAATCGATCCTAGACGCACAGTTCGGGACCCCCTACCCGAGATCCGTAGGTTTTGACACCGACAGAAGGCCCCTGGCAAGATCCTTGCCGGGGACGACCACGAGACCCCGTCAAGACCCTTGCCGGGACCCCGACAAGACCGACATTTGCAGGGCCACAGCCAAGCCCACACCGACCGAGGCTCCATCGTCGTTCCAACATAGCAGTCAACCCGCCAACTAAGCAGGCACCTGCGTGGCGGTGTGCAGTTTCCAGGATAACTCAGCAAACACCTGCGTGGTAGCATGCAGATCTTCGTGAAGACTCTGCACCGCACCAGCTCAGCAGCCAGCCTGCCAGCATGGCGCTGCACGCCTCGTTAGCATAGACGCCCGTTGGAGCGAGCCGAGGCGGTGTGGATGGGACAAGCTTCCTTGTCGTCCCCGATAAAGTAAGAGGGCACATCGGCAGCGCATTAAATGTGTTTTTCCTATGGTGCCAGGCGATAGACTTGTGTACAGTACGTACTTTCCACCTCCTGTGTGCCACTGTGGCGACCCCTTTGACTATAAAAGGAGGCCCGAGGCATACTGGAGAAGGATTTGGACTTTTTGGACCCTACACGCCTTGTAGCTAGTCCAAGAACACCAGATAAACACACCAAAGTAGGATTAGGGTATTACGCATCGTTCGTGGCCCGAACCTGGATAAAATTCCCCCGTGTTGATCTCGTAAACCCGCTCTTTCCACAGCCTCGCGCCCTGCCAACCGTAGTAGGGATTCCCTATGATCCCATAGGTGTCATTCCCCCAACAATCACCATCTCCATAACCATCCTCATCTCTTTTACGTGGTCCACTCTCCTGCACCACACTGTAATCCCCTACTTAAACATGGTGATTTATGCAACATATTATGATCCAATGATGTGTTGCCATCCTATGATGTTTTGAGTAGATTTCTTTTGTCTTTTGGGTTGATTGATGATCTAGATTGGTTTGAGTTGTATCTTTTATTTTGGTGTTGTCCTATGGTGCCTTCCGTGCCATGCACACGTGCAGGATTCCTGCTGTAGGGTGTTGCAATACATTCATGATTCGCTTATAGTGGGTTGCTAGAGTGACAGAAGCTTAAACCAGAGTAACGGGGTTGTTGCGTATGGGATGAAGGGGACTTGATACTTTAATGCTATGGTTGGGTTTTACCTTAATGATCTTTAGTAGCTGTGGATGCTTGCTAGAGTTCCAATCATAAGTGCATATGATCCAAGAAGAGAAAGTATGTTAACTTATGCCTCTCTCTCATATGAAATTGCAATGGCGACTACCGATCTTGTTAACAATTAACTAGGATAATTCCGCACACCGGCCCATAGTTATTCCACACTCGCTATTTATAATATATAGTAATATATTCTAAATTTATGATAACATCACATATTTTTATATTTTAGTTCTTCGATATCATGCTAAGTTATCCTCTTGTTTCTAAATGGAAGCAAACATTCAATGTACGCAGAGTCGTATTAGTGGTACATAGGACTTGAGAAAATATTGATCTTACCTTTAGCTCCTTGTGGGTTTGACACTCCATACTTATCACTTACACCTTTGGAAATTGGTATGATGATTCCTTGCACTTGGGGATTATCAAGCTCTTTTCTGGCACCGTTGCCGGGGTGTAATAGCATGGGGTCGATATTCTCGAGTGTGCTTGTTTGCTTTCTTCACTATGTAAATTTTTGTTTTCCCTTTTGTTTTTCTTTTCTTTAGTGTTGGGTGAAACAAACAAAAAAAATTAAAAGAATGAAAATATAAAAACTTTACTTGCCTCTTATGCCTAAAAACTTTTTCAAAAAGAGAAGTGATTGGAAGGTTATGCATTGGAGAAGTGAGGGTCGACCTTGAACACTTGTGTTCATGCTCATGGAAACAATGTAGAATTTTTCATGAAAGTTTCTCAAAAATAAGTATCCCCTTGTATATATTAACTGTATTATAAAAATAATGTGCCAAGATTTGGTTTTAGGATGCCTAGATTACTTGTTTGCTTTGTGCGGTGCAAAAACATAATCGTTCGCTGTAGCGTGTGAATTTACATTTTTTTACTAGAGCGTGATATAATCTTGAAATTTTTACACACTACTGCTATGAAAACTGTTTAGGTTGTCCTAATTGTTTATAATTTTTGGAGTTACAAAAGTATACAAAGTTTCCATATTACTACAGACTGTCCTGTTTTTGACAGATTCTGTTTTCTATGTGTTGTTCACTTATTTTGATGAATCTATGGGTAGTATCGGGGGGTATGAACCATGGTGAAGTTTGAATACAGTAGATATAATGCTAATATGAAATTGGAATGAGTTTACAATAGTAGCTAAAGGTAGTGATTTTTTTATTATACTAACGGACCTCACAAGGTTTTTGTTAAGTTTTGGGTGGATGAAGTGTTCGAAGATCGAGGAGTTATCTATATGATAAGAATAAGGAGAGGGAAGAGTTAAAGCTTGGGGATTCCCAAGGCACCCCAAGTAAATATTTCAAGGATACTCAAGCATCTAAGCTTGGGGATGCCCCGGTTGGCATCCCATCTTTCTTCTTCAACCATTATCGGTATATCTCGGTTTATTTGTTCACATGATATGCGTCTTTTGTGTTTATTTTTCTTTTCTTTTCCTTTATGCACCATGCTAGTATGTATAGTACTTTATTGATTTATAAAATGCTTCATGTGCTTCACTTAAATCTTTTGAGTATGGCTTTATAGAATGCTCTCTGTGCTTCACTTAAATCTTTTGAGTATGGTTTTATAGAATGCTTTGTGTGCTTCACTTACATATTTTGAGCTTGGATATTGGTCAATCTATATTAATTGTATAATTCTCTATGAACTTCACTTATATCTTTTAGAGTATGAATAAAATTATCATCGGCATTGGGCTTGGAAGAGTACCATTAAAATATCATGCACAGCTAAAAAGGCATTAAAGAAAAGCGCTTGTTGGGAGACAACCCAATATTTACCCCTACTGTTTTTGTGTGTTCACATGATTAAGCTACTGTGGTTATCATGTTTTATAGTCTTTGTTTCAATAAAGTTCCAAGTAAATCCTTTGGGATAGTGTGGATGATAGTTGACTTGATTCTGTGCAAAAATAGAAACTTTTTCTCTCAGTCCAGGAATTTTGAAAATTCACTGGAACATGATAAAATTCTGAGTTTTTGACACAAGACTGATGTAGAAATTTCCCAAGTTGTCCTAATTTTTCGGAATTTTTGGATTTAGAGAAGTATGGTTGTTATTCAGATCATTACATACTGTTCTGTTTTTGACAGATTCTGTTTTCAATGCATAGTTTGCTTGTTTTCTAGTTTCTATGGCTTATATTTCTCAATATAAGTTGTAGAAATGATATGGTACAATAGGCACTATGTCAGAACAATTATGAATCTTATATTTACAGTAGCAAAGTGAATGATTTGCTCTTTATCATACTAACCCATCTCACGAAGTTCTGTTAAGTTTTGTGTGATTGAAGTTTTCAAGTTTTGGGTGAGATGTCGATACGAGGAGAATAAGGAGTGGAAAGACCCTAAGCTTGGGGATGCCCAAGGAACCCCAAGGTAATATTCAAGGAATACTCAAGCGCCTAAGCTTGGGGATGCCCCAGAAGGCATCCCCTCTTTCGTCTTCAAAACCATCGGTATACCTTACTCGAAGCTATATTTTTATTCGTCACATGATATGTGTTTTGCTTGGAGCGTATTTTAATTTTACTTGATGTTTGAATAAAATCATTTGATAAGAAATCTTGAATGATGGAGAGTCCTCCCATGGCTATTTAACTATTTGACTACTCATTGATCTTCATTTATATCTTTCTGGAGTAGTTTTGTCATTTACTCTCGTGCTTCACTTATATCCTATGAGTAAATGGTTGAATGAATTGAATATCATAAATTTGAAACTATATATGCTTCATATGCTTATCTCATGGGGAGTAATGACTTCACATATAAAAAGTATATATATATATGTGGTAAAATTTATTGAAAGTTAGCAAACTCAACATTGGTCACTTGAACAATTCATGAAAGAATATCTAAGAGAGATTTCACATATAAATATACTATCTTGGACATCTTCTATGATTGTGAGCCCCGTTTATTATTTTAAAACTTGAGAAAATTAGTTGAAGTTGGACAAGGAAGACAACGTAATGAGTTATGTTTGGGTATATTTGCATAGAATTTATATTGTTATGTATCCTCTAACATGTGGTGCTTGCTTAGGATCTTTTGCTAGCCAAAATTTTGTACTAAGTAGAGATACTACTTGTGCATCCAAAACCCTTAAACCCCATTTCATGCCATGAGTCTCCACCATATCTACCTACGGATTGAATAAGATCCTTCAATAAAGTTTTCATCGGTGCAAAAAGCAATAAAAATTGCTCCTAAATATGTATGATCTTTTATTGTAAGGGAAAATAAGCGTTGTATGAACTTGTGATGGTAAAGAAATAAAAGCGACGGACTGCATAATAAAGGTTGCTATCACAAAGGGCAATACAACATGATGTTCCTTTGCATTAAGGGTTTGCACATCCAAAATTAAAAAGTGCATGACAACATCTGCTCCCCTCTGCGAAGGGCCTATTTTACTTTCATGTATTTACTTTTATGCAAGAGTCATTAGTATTCCTTGTTATTCCAACCTCAATTATTCTCTAGTTTTCAAGCATCATGTGGTGGGAAAGATCCAAGCATATATGTCTAATCAAATATATTTGATCATGAATTATTATTGTTGACAATTATCTATATGATAAATAAGTAGGGAGGCGAAATATTAAGCCCCTAGCTTTCTCTGTGTTCGACGGATGGTATTTGTTCTAGAAATATGCCTTGAGTGTTAGCACTCATGGAAGACTATATGATAGTTGAGTATGCGGGATTTTATAAATCAAAGCTCTTACATAGACCCTTCCTGAAGATAAGATGAATTGCAATTGTTTGGTGACTGAAAGCTTACTTTGTTAGTTTTTCAAGAAACTTTATGGTCTATACTTTAACATGTGAATAGCTTGCTACTTGATCATGACAAGTTTTATGAGATGAGCTAGAAAAAGTAATTGGAATTATCATTGATCCAACTTGTGCACTTACTAGCATTCACACTTCATAAATTATTTCTTTCATCATTTACCTACTCGAGGACGAGCAGGAATAGTGGAAGTAGTTGTGAATTTAAAGAATGCTTGCATTGAAGTTTGTGATTCCCGTAGCATGCGCGTATGGTGAACCGTTATGTAACGAAGTCGGAGCATGAAGTGTTTATTGATTGTCCTTCTTATGAGTGGCGGTCGGGGACGAGCGATGGTCTTTTCCTACCAATCTATCCCCATAGGAGCATGCTCGTAATACTTTGCTTTGATAACTTCTAAATTTTTGCAATAAGTATATGAGTTCTTTATGACTAATGTTGAGTCCATGGATTATATGCACTTTTTCCCATCCTTCCACCATTGCTAGCCTCTCTAATACCGCGCACTTTTCGCCAGTATCATACACCCACCATATATCTTCCTCAAAACAGCCACCATACCTACCTACCATGGCATTTGCATAGCCATTCCGAGATATATTGCCATGCAACTTTCCACCGTTCCGTTTATAATGACACGCTCCATCATTGTCATATTGCTAGCATGATCATGTAGTTGACATCGTATTTTTGGGAAAGCCACCATTCATGATTCTTTCATACATGTCACTCTTGATTCATTGCATATCCCGGTACCCTGCCGGAGGCATTCATATAGAGTCATACCTTGTTCTAAGTATCGAGTTGTAATTGTTGAGTTGTAAGAAAAATAAAAGTGTGATGATCATCATTTTTAGAGCATTGTCCCAAGTGAGGAAAGAATGATGGAGACCATGTGTAGGGGGAAATCTGCCTCCACGAACACCTATGGGGACCGAGCCCCTTTCTGGTTCGGCGGGGGGCGGAGGTCGCGCGAAGAGCGGATCAAGGCGATGCACACAAGGGGATTTACCCAGCTTCGGGCCGCACGGATGCGTAAAACCCTACTGCTGCTTTGTGGTTTGTATTGTGTTCTTGGGAGCGCTGAGTGCTACAGTACACTCGGGCAACTAATCAGACCGAGCGTGGGTGGTCTGCCTCCTCCTTCTTCTTCCTCATGTTGTGCATGGGGCCTCCTTTTAAATGCGCAAGGGGTTACCCACAGGTGGCAACGTAGGCGGGGGTAAAACTGGAAAACGCTGTGTTGGGTACAGCTGTTTGCACAGTGCTATCATACCTAACTCTGACGGCAGGGGACAAGGGCATTAAATGCCCGTCTAGGTCGCCCAAACAGTGCAAAAAAGGGGCCGTCAGGGGCGCCACCGTTTGCCACGACGGCTCCCCTGTCAGCGTCGCTTTGCCACCGCATGCCCCTGGCTGCGCAGCCTCTCGCCACGTACGCCTGGAATGGCCCCAGAGAGACGCGTGGGTGGATGAGCTGGAACGCAGGCGCGGGGTGGTGACTTGCCGCGGCAAGCGCCTTGCCGCGGTCCATGCCTTGTCGCGCCCGGGAGCTTGTCGCTCACCGGTCCTTGCCGGGACGCGTGGCGTGTCGCAGCAAGTCTCTTGTCGTGCCTTGGTCGGCCTTCCCAGCAAGCTCCTCTTGCCGGGGCCTTCTGCTTCGAGCGGCCGTCCCGGCAAGCTCCTCTTGGCGAGGCCTTGCTCTCTTCGGGTGGCCTTCCCAGCAAGCTCCTCCTACCGGGGCCTTGGATCAAATACTTTGTTCTTGGATGGCTCAAAAAAGGGACCATGGAGAGTTTTGGCGGTCGCCTGGCAAGCCTTGCCGCGGGGTGCTACGACTGCCCGTGCACAAGTTCGGGGTACTAAGGTACCCCTACTTTAGTACACCGACAGGAGCCCCCGGGCCTGGGCCATACACGGTGCCGAGCGCTGTTGGGCCAGGCCCAAAACAGTGCACGGGCACGCGCGGCCTGGGTCACGCTGCATCTTCTTCTGCATCCACCACGTCCTCCCCGAACGGCACGCGTCGAACGCGGCATCATGGGGAGAGGCGTGCGTGATGTGGGCGGCGTTCGCGGGGCTGAGCCCCGTGGGCATGCGTCACGTCGCAGGTGATTTGTTTATTCGGAAAGGCGAAACGCCCCCTCCCTTCCCCCTTATAAGCAGGGGAAACAGGGGCAATCCGCCCACCCGCCAGTTGCGATTCCTCAAAAATCTCCGCCACTTCCCAAGAGAAGCAGCGTTCTGCCCCTTCCGTCGCCACCAGTGCTACTGACGCCGTCGACCTCCCTTCCTGCTTCCGCCATGGCCCCGAAGGGCGACAAGGGGAAAGGGAAGGCCGTGAAATCGGCCGAGGCGCAGCGGCTTGAGGCGCTGCGAAAGGAGCAGGCGACCTTCCCCCCTGAGCTCGACGCGCTGGTCCTAAGGGAGGAATTCTACCTCTTCTGGTCGACGGGGACGCGAGCGCATCCGCGCACGAGGGTCCTTCCCGCCGTCGCCCAGAAGGAGTATCCGACCGGGTATCCCTTCTTTGCTCTGTTCTTCTATTGCAGGCTCTGCCCGCCCTTCTCTGAATTTTTCTGCGACATCATGAACACCTACGGGTTCCATCTGAAGGAAATATGCCCTAGAGGCAATAATAAAGTTATTATTTATTTCCTTATATCATGATAAATGTTTATTATTCATGCTAGAATTGTATTAAATGGAAACATAATACATGTGTGAATACATAGACAAACAGAGTGTCACTAGTATGCCTCTACTTGACTAGCTCATTAATCAAAGATGGTTATGTTTCCTAACCATGAACAAAGAGTTGTTATTTGATTAACGAGATCACATCATTAGTTGAATGATCTGATTGACATGACCCATTCAATTAGCATAGCACCCGATCGTTTAGTATGTTGCTATTGCTTTTATCCATAACTTATACATGTTCCTTTAAACTATGAGATTATGCAACTCCCGTTTACCGTAGGAACACTTTGTGTGCTACCAAACGTCACAACGTAACTGGGTGATTATAAAGGTGCTCTACAGGTGTCTCCGAAGGTACATATTGGGTTGGCGTATTTCGAGATTAGGATTTGTCACTCCGATTGTCGGAGAGGTATCTCAGGGCCTTCTCGGTAATACACATCACATAAAGCCTTGCAAGCATTGCAACCAATGAGTTAGTTGCGAGATGATGTATTACGGAACGAGTAAAGAGACTTGCCGGTAACGAGATTGAACTAGGTATTGGATACCGACGATCGAATCTCGGGCAAGTAACATACCGATGACAAAGGGAACAACGTATGTTGTTATGCGGTCTGACCGATAAAGATCTTCGTAGAATATGTAGGAGCCAATATGGGCATCCAGGTCCCGCTATTGGTTATTGACCGGAGACGTGTCTCGGTCATGTCTACATTGTTCTCGAACCGTAGGGTCCGCACGCTTAACGTTACGATGACAGTTATTATGAGTTTATGCATTTTGATGTACCGAAGGAGTTCGGAGTCCCGGATGTGATCACGGACATGAAGAGGAGTCTCGAAATGGTCGAGACGTAAAGAATGATATATTGGAAGCCTATGTTTGGACATCGGATGCATTCCAGGTGAAATCAGGATTTTACCGGAATACCGGGAGGGTTACCAGAACCCCCCGGGGGCATAATGGGCCAACATGGGCCTTGGAGGAGAGGTGAGAGGGCTGCCCTCATGGGCTGCACGCCTCCCCCTTCCCCTAGTCCTATTAGGACTAGGAGAGGTGGGAGCCCCCTCTCTCTCTCTCCCCCTTGGAGAATCCTAGTCCAACTAGGATTGGGGGGGGGGGGGAATCCTACTCCCAGAGGGAGTAGGACTCTCTGGCGCGCCAGGCTTGGCCGGCCAACCCCTCCCCCTTGGCTCCTTTATATACGGGGGCAGGGGGCACCCCAGAGACACACAATTGATCACTGAGATCTTTCCTTAGCCGTGTGCGGTGCCCCCTTCCACCAAATTCCACCTCGATCATATCGTTGCAGTGCTTAGGCGAAGCCCTGCGCCGGTAACACATCAAGATCGTCACCACGCCGTCGTGCTGACGGAACTCTTCCTCGACGCTTTGCTGGATCGGAGCCCGAGGATCGTCATCGAGCTGAACGTGTGCCAAGAACTCGGAGGTGCCGGAGTAACGGTGCTGTGATCGGTTGGATCGCGAGGAGAACGTACGACTACTTCCTCTACGTTGAGTCAACGCTTCCGCTTCGGTATACGAGGGTACGTAGACAACACTCTCCCCTCTCGTTGCTATGCATCACCATGATCTTGCGTGTGCGTAGGAAAATTTTGAAATTACTACGTTCCCCAACAGTGGTATCAGAGCCTAGGTTTTTATGGTTTGATGTTATTTGCACGAGTAGAACACAAGTGAGTTGTGGACGATACAAGTCATACTGCCTACCAGCATGTCATACTTTGGTTCAGCGGTATTGTTGGACGAGACGATCCGGACCAACCTTACGCGTACTCTTACGCGAGACCGGTTCCCTCGAAGTGCTTTGCACATAGATGGCTTGCGGAAGACTGTCTCTCCAACTTTAGTTGAACCGAGTGTGGCTACGCCCGGTCCTTGAGAAGGTTAAAAAGGAGTCTATTTGACAAACTATCGTTGTGGTTTTGATGCGTAGGTAAGATGAGTTCTTGCTTAAAGCCCGTAGCAGCCACGTAAAAATTGCAACAACAAAGTAGAGGACGTCTAACTTGTTTTTGCAGGGCATGTTGTGATGTAATATGGTCAAGACATGATGCTAAATTTTATTGTATGAGATGATCATGTTTTGTAACCGAGTTATCGGCAACTGGCAGGAGCCATATGGTTGTCGCTTTATTGTATGCAATGCAATCGCGATGTAATGCTTTACTTTATTACTAAGCGGTAGTGATAGTCGTGGAAGCATAAGATTGGCAAGACGACAACAATGCTACGATGGAGATCAAGGTGTCGCGCCGGTGACGATGGTGATCATGACGGTGCTGCGGAGATGGAGATCACAAGCACAAGATGATGATGGCCATATCATATCACTTATATTGATTGCATGTGATGTTTATCTTTTTATGCATCTTATCTTGCTTTGATTGACGGTAGCATTATAAGATGATCTCTCACTAAATTATCAAGAAGTGTTCTCCCTGAGTATGCACCGTTGCAAAAAGTTCTTCGTGCTGAGACACCACGTGATGATCGGGTGTGATAGGCTCTACGTTCAAATACAACGGGTGCAAAACAGTTGCACACGCGGAATACTCAGGTTTAACTTGACGAGCCTAGCATATAACAGATATGGCCTCGGAACACAGAGACCGAAAGGTCGAGCGTGAATCATATACTAGATATGATCAACATAAGATGTTCACCATTGAAACTACTCCATCTCACGTGATGATCGGACATGGTTTAGTTGATTTGGATCACGTGATCACTTAGAGGATTAGAGGGATGTCTATCTAAGTGGGAGTTCTTAAGTAATATGATTAATTGAACTTAAATTTATCATGAACTTAGTCCTGGTAGTATTAGCATATCTATGTTGTAGATCAATAGCTCGCGTTGTTGCTTCCCTGTGTTTATTTTGATATGTTCCTAGAGAAAATTGTGTTGAAAAATGTTAGTAGCAATGATGCGGATTGGATCCGTGATCTGAGGTTTATCCTCATTGCTGCACAGAAGAATTATGTCCTTGATGCACCGCTAGGTGACAGACCTATTGCAGGAGCAGATGCAGACATTATGAACGTTTTGCTAGCTCAATATGATGACTACTTAATAGTTTAGTGCACCATGCTTAACTGCTTAGAATCGGGACTTCAAAGACGTTTTGAACGTCATGGAGCATATGAGATGTTCTAGGAGTTGAAGTTAATATTTCAAGCAAATACCCGAGTTGAGAGATATGAAGTCTCCAACAAGTTCTATAGCTAAAAGATGGAGGAGAATCGCTCAACTAGTGAGCATGTGCTCAGATTGTCTGGGTACTACAATCGCTTGAATCAAGTGGGAGTTAATCTTCCAGATAAGATAGTGATTGACAGAATTCTCTAGTCACCATCACCAAGTTAGTAGAACTTCGTGATGAACCATAATATGCAAGGGATAACGGAAAATATTCCCAAGCTCTTCGCGATGCTAAAATCAGCGAAGGTAGAAATCAAAGAAAAACATCAAGTGTTGATGATTGACAAGATCACTAGTTTCAAGAAAAGGGCAAAAGGAAAGAAGGGGAACTTCAAGAAGAACGGCAAGCAAGTTGCTGCTCAAGTGAAAAAGTCCAAGTCTGGTCCTAAGCCTGAGACTAAGTGCTTCTACTACAAAGGGACTGGTCACTGGAAGCGGAACTACCCCAAGTGATTGGCGGATAAGAAGGATGGCAAAGTGAACATAAGTATATTTGATATACATGTTATTGATGTGTACTTTACTAGTGTTCATAGCAACCCCTCAGTATTTGGTACTAGTTCAAGTTGCTAAGATTAGTAACTCAAAACGGGAGTTGCAGAATGAACAAAAACTAGTTAAAGGGCAAGGTGACGATGTGTGTTGGAAGTGGTTCCAAGATTGATATGATCATCATCACACACTCCCTATACTTTCGGGATTAGTGTTGAAACTAAATAAGTGTTATTTGGTGTTTGCGTTGAGCATGAATATGATTTGATCATGTTAATTGCAATACGGTTATTCATTTAAGTAAGAGAATAAATTGTTGTTCTGTTTACATGAATAAAACCTTCTATGGTCATACACACCAATGAAAATAGTTCATTGGATCTCGATCGCAGTGATACACATATTCATAATATTGAAACCAAAAGATGCGAAGTTAATGATGATAGTGCAACCTATTTGTGGCACTGCCGTTTAGGTCATATTGGTGTAAAGCGCATGAAGAAACTCCATGCTGATGGGATTTTGGAATCACTTGATTATGAATCACTTGATGCTTGCGAACCATGCCTCTTGGGCAAGATGACTAAAACGCCGTTCTCCGGAACAATGGAGCAAGCAACAGATTTGTTGGAAATCATACATACTGATGTATGTGGTCCGATGAATATTAAGGCTCGCGACAAGTATCATTATTTTCAGAACTTCACAGATGATTTAAGCAGATACGGGTATATCTACTTAATGAAACATAAGTCTGAAACGTTTTAAAAGTTCAAAGAATTTCAGAGTGAAGTGGATAATCATCGTAACAAGAAAATAAAAAAAATTCTACGATATGATCGCAGAGGTAAAATATTTGAGTTACGAGTTTTGGTCTTCAGTTAAAACCATGTGGAATAGTTTCACAAATTCATGCCACCTGGAACACCACAGCATAATGGTGTGTCCGAACGTCATAACCGTACTTTATTGGATATAGTACAATCTATGATGTTTCTTACCGATTTACCAATATCGTTTTGGGATCATGCATTAGAGACAGCTGCATTCACGTTAAAAGGGGCACCATCTAAGTCCGTTGAGACGACACAATATGAACTGTGGTTTAGCAAGAAACCAAAGTTGTCGTTTCTTAAAGTTTGGGGTTGTGATGCTTATATGGAAAAGTTTCATCCTGATAAGCTCAAACCCAAATCGGAGAAATCTGTCTTCATAGGATACCCAAAGGAAATTGTTGGGTACACCTTCTATCACAGATCCAAAGGCAAGACATTTGTTGCTGAGAATGGATCCTTTCTAGAGAAGGAGATTCTCTCGAAAGAAGTGAGTGGGAGGAAAGTAAAAACTTGATAAGGTAATTGTACCTTCTCCCTTATTGGAAAGTAGTTCATCACAGAAATCTGTTCTTGTGACTACTACACCAATGAGTAAGGAAGCTAATGATGATGATCATGTAACTTCAAGATCAAGTTACTACCGAATCTCGTAAGTAAACTAGAGTGAGATCCGCACCAGAGTGGTACGGTAATCCTGTTCTGGAAGTCATGTTACTAGACCATGACGAACTTGCGAACTATGAGGAAGCGATGATGAGCCCAGATTCCGCAAAATGGTTAGAGGCCATGAAATCTGAGATATGATCCATGTATGAGAACAAAGTATGGACTTTGATGGATTTGCCCAATGATCGGCAAGCCAAAGAAAATAAATGGATCTTGAAGAGGAAGACGGACACTGATAGTAGTGTTACTATCTACAAAGCTAGAATTGTCACAAAAGGTTTTCGACAAGTTCAAGGTGTTGACTACGATGAGAGTTTCTCACTCGTATCTATGCTTAAGTCTGTCCGAATCATGTTAGCAATTGCCGCATTTTATGAAATCCGGCAAATGGATAAACAAAACTACATTCCTTAATGGATTTATTAAAGAAGAGTTGTATATGATGCAACTAGAAGGTTTTGTCGATCCTGAAGGTGTTAACAAAATATGCAAGCTCCAGCGATCCATCTATGGACTGGTGCAAGCATCTCGGAGTTGGAATATACGCTTTGATAAGTTGATCAAAGCATATAGTTTTATACAGACTTGCGGTGAAGCCTGTATTTACAAGAAAGTGAGTGGGAGCACTACAGCATTTCTGATAAGTATATGTAAATGACATATTATTGATCGGAGATAATGTAGAATTATTCTGTAAAGCATAAAGGAGTATTTGAAAGGAGTTTTTCGAAGAAGGACCTCGGTGAAACTGCTTACATATTGAGCATCAAGATCTATAGAGATAGATCAAGACGCTTGATAAGTTTTTCAATAAGTACATACCTTGAAAAAAAATTTGAAGTAGTTCAAAATGGAACAGTCAAAGAAAGAGTTCTTGCCTGTATTACAAGGTGTGAAATTGAGTAAGACTCAAAGCCCGACCACGGCAGAAGATAGAAAGAGAATGAAAGTCATTCCCTATGCCTCAGCCATAGGCTCTATGAAGTATGCCATGCTATGTACCAGATCTATTGCATACCCTACCACTGAGTTTGGCAAGGGAGTACAATAGTGATCTAGGAGTAGATCACTGGACAGCGGTCAAAATTATCCTTAGTGGAATAAGGATATGTTTCTCGATTATGGAGGTGACAAAAGGTTCGTCGTAAAAGATTACGTCGATGCAAGTTTTGACACTAATCTAGATGACTCTAAGTCTCAATCTAGATACATATTGAAAGTGGGAGCAATTAGCTAAAGTAACTCCGTGCAGAGTATTGTTGACATAGAAATTTGCAAAATACTTACGGATCTGAATGTGACAGACCCGTGGACTAAAATTATCTCACAAGCAAAACATGATCACACCTTAGTACTCTTTGGGTGTTAATCACATAAGCGATGTGAACTAGATTAGTGACTCTAGTAAACCCTTTGGGTGTTGGTCACATATCGATGTGAACTATGGGTGTTAATCACATGGTGATGTGAACTATTGCTGGTAAATCACATGGCGATGTGAACTAGATTATTGACTCTAGTGCAAGTGGGAGACTGAAGGAAATATGCCCTAGACGCAATAATAAAGTTATTATTTATTTCCTTATATCATGATAAATGTTTATTATTCATGCTAGAATTGTATTAAATGGAAACATAATACATGTGTGAATACATAGACAAACAGAGTGTCACTAGTATGCCTCTACTTGACTAGCTCATTAATCAAAGATGGTTATGTTTCCTAACCATGAACAAAGAGTTGTTATTTGATTAACGAGATCACATCATTAGTTGAATGATCTGATTGACATGACCCATTCAATTAGCATAGCACCCGATCGTTTAGTATGTTGCTATTGCTTTTATCCATAACTTATACATGTTCCTTTAAACTATGAGATTATGCAACTCCCGTTTACCGTAGGAACACTTTGTGTGCTACCAAACGTCACAACGTAACTGGGTGATTATAAAGGTGCTCTACAGGTGTCTCCGAAGGTACATATTGGGTTGGCGTATTTCGAGATTAGGATTTGTCACTCCGATTGTCGGAGAGGTATCTCAGGGCCTTCTCGGTAATACACATCACATAAAGCCTTGCAAGCATTGCAACCAATGAGTTAGTTGCGAGATGATGTATTACGGAACGAGTAAAGAGACTTGCCGGTAACGAGATTGAACTAGGTATTTGTAACGCCCCCGATGTAACTTGCCATATTTGTAATCCAACTCTTGCCATTCCCGGCTATGTGCTATGATATTTCCTCCGTGGTTGGGTTATCTCCGTTTTGCATTTTGGTCATGTCATGCATTTCTTTTCATGTCATCATGTGCATCGCATTCGCATACGTGTTCGTCTCATAAATCCGAGCATCTTTCCCGTTG
Organism: Aegilops umbellulata; assembly: GCA_032464435.1. Classification (NCBI taxonomy): domain Eukaryota; kingdom Viridiplantae; phylum Streptophyta; class Magnoliopsida; order Poales; family Poaceae; genus Aegilops; species Aegilops umbellulata. The sequence goes on from CP136060.1 coordinate 182,429,882, forward strand.
TCCGTTTTGCAATCCGGCGCTCCTATGTCTCCCGGCATCCCCTTTTACATTTCTTCGTGAGCGGGTATTAAACATTCTCGGAATGGACCGAGGTTTGACATGTGGTCTTGGTATAGCACCGGTAGACCGCCTGTCAAGTTTCGGGTCAATCGGAGTTCGTTTGGTACTCCAACGGTTAACCGGGTAACCGTGAAGGCCTCGTGTGTGTTGCAGCCCAACACCCCATCAAAACAGCCCAATAACCCATCTAAGTCACTCCCATGTCCTCCGCCGTTCGATCACGATCGCGTGGGCGAAAACCGCACTCCGTTTGGAGCCTCCTAGCTCCTCCTATCTATAAAAAGGCCTTCCCCGTCCAAATCTGAGAGAGACTCACCCCAAAACCCTAGCCTCGCCTCGGAATCCGCGCCGACAGCCCCGCCGCCGCCGGCCACCTCATCGCCGCCACTTGGCACCCCCTGATTGGCCAGACGCCGCCACGCGGGCGCCCCGGGCCAACCGGAGGGCGCCACGTCGCCTCCGCCCGAGCCCCACTTCGCCGCGTCGCCGCGGGCCCGCGCGGCCCAGATCCGGCCCGCGGGGCCCGTCCCTCCGCCGCCGCCCGTGGGATCCGCCGCCCGCGCCCGCCGCCCCGCGCCGGACGCCGCCGCCGCCGACTCCGCTCGCTGCCTCCGCGCTCGCCGCGCCGCCTCCTCGCCGGCGCCGCGCCTCCGCGCCGCCCCGTGCCGCCTCCGCCGCCGTCCCCACCGTCGCCGGCCCCGGATCCGCGAGATCCCGGCCACCGGAGCGCCCCGTCCGCCCCGGGCCTCTTTTCCGGCGAGCCGCCGCCGCCTCGATCCGCGTCCCGGCTGGGTTGACTTTCCCGAGCCCGTTATTTTCTCTAAGTCCCCTAGATTTCACATGATCATCACCTATTTCGCATGCCATAACTTTGCATCCGTAGCTCCGTTTCGCGCGTATAATATGTCAGTTTGTTCGCCTCGAAGAGTACATCATTTTGTTCCATTGTACCATTTTCATTTGAAGTCATCTTGATGCCCGAAATGCTGTTAGAAGAGGGCTAGTTGATGTTAGTTGCTGAATCTTATCTGAACATGCACTTTTGTCATTTTTGCCATGATTGATGTGTACCTCCTATGAAGTTGAGTCCTACATGAGTTTTGTAATATGCCATGTTACCTATCCATAGGATTTTGCCATGTATTTTTTATGATCTATGTGGTGACTAGCACAAGCATGCAAACTAGGTGTCTTGATATTGCTGATTTCAGAGACAGTGATTTCACTAAGTCCCTGACTGCTGTTATTTTTATGCCATGTGTTCATGTTGTTTCCGAGAGATCTATGCATAATTTGAGCATGATCAGTAAGAGAGTTTTGAACTTGAGTATTTGCTCTATCCATCTATGCCTTTGTTTGCAATAATGTAGTGCCATAGCTTGAGTCAGTCGAGCTCTACTTTTGCTTCAAAATGTTGCTGGCAGATTGTTTACGTCTTATTAGATTTTGCCAAGCTTGGTGTAGTTGATCCTTGCATGATATGATGTTATTCTTTCCATGTCTTGTTACTATGTCATGTCTTCTTGATGTATGTATGCTTAGTATATCATGAGTTGCTCTGTAGTGAGTGCATCGAGCTCACGAACATGCCTAGTCGTTATCAGTTTTTCTGCCATGTCCAGTTTTCTGCAAAGTCTGAAACCTGTAACGAAACTTGCTTATTTGACAAGGGTGTAATCATATTTTCTGGTCCTTTTTGGCTTATGGTCATTAAGAGATTCTCAAGTGCTTTGAGCAGATTCATGCCATGCCTTATTTTGCTATGTTCTGAACCTGTAGCATGTTGTTTCATTGCTCTGAACATGTCATCCTGATGTTAGTTTCTGCTTGTTGATATTTTCACTAAGTCTGTGAACTTGTTATCGTTTGCTCTTTTGCCATGCTTGTTTGGACCTGTTATGGTGTGATTTAGCCGAAGCTCAGTGTTCATATTTTGTCGAGCATCTTGAGTAGATTACTGTCATATGCTTTGTTGCCATGTTTGAGTGCAGTAGCTTAATTATTTGTTGCTTGCTAAGTAGCATCATGCTGTTAATGGCAGATTCGTGACATTCTTGTATTGCTTGCCATTTGCAAACCGTGCATCCGATTCCGGTGATCTTTATATTGATTTCAACCGAAATCACCTCATCTATCCAGTGGCATGCTTGGTTTGCCAAAATTATGCCCTGTTCATCCTTGTCCTCCCGGAGCATGCATTCGCATTGCATATCACCTCTCGCATGTCATTGCCATGTTTTGCATCATGTTGCTTGCGCATTGCATCGTGGTTGATATTGTTCCCTTTGCTTGTTTTCTTGCTTTGGGTAGAGCCAGGAGACGAGTACGTGAACGAGGATTCCGTTGAGAACACTTACGAGGACCAAGCTTTCAACAACTCTGAGAACCTTGCAGGCAAGATGACCATACCCTCGAAATCACTTCTATCTTTGCTTGCTAGATTGCTCGCTCTTTTGCTATGCCCATGCTGCGATACCTACCACTTGCTATATCATGCCTCCTATATTGCCATGTCAGCCCCTAACCATCCATGTCCTAGCAAACCGTTGTTTGGCTATGTTACTGCTATGCTCAGCCCCTCTTATAGCGTTGCTAGTTGCAGGTGAAGATGAAGTTTGTTCCTTGTTGGAACATGGACTTGTTGTTCCTTGTTGGAACATGTTTACTTGTTGGGATATCACAATACCTCTTATTTAATTAATGCACCTATATACTTGGTAAAGGGTGGAAGGCTCGGCCTTATGCCTGGTGTTTTGTTCCACTTTTGCCACCCTAGTTTCCGTCATACCGGTGTTATGTTCCCGGAGTTTGCGTTCCTTACACGGTTGGGTGATTTATGGGACCCCCTTGACAGTTCGCTTTGAATAAGACTTTTCCAGCAAGGCCCAACATTGGTTTTACCATTTGCCACCACCTACCTTTTTCCCCCGGGTTTTCGCGAGCCCGAGGGTCATCTTTATTTTAGCCCCCCCGGACCAGTGCTTCTCTAAGTGCTGGCCCGAACCGAGCAACCTGCGGGGCCACCTCGTGGCAACTCGAGGGCTGGTTTTACTCGTAGCTTGACTTATCCGGATGTGCCCTAAGACCGAGATATGTGCAGCTCCTATCAGGATTTGTCGGCACAATCGGGCGGCTTTGCTGGACTTGTTTTATTGCCGTTGAAATGTCTTGTAGTCCGGGATTCCGAGACTGATCGGGTCTTCCCGGTAGAAGGAATATCCTTCGTTGACCGTGAGAGCTTATCATGGGCTAAGTTGGGACACCCCTGCAGGGTATTATCTTTCGAAAGCCGTGCTCGCGGTTATGAGGCAGATGGGAATTTGTTGATGTCCGGTTGTAGAAAACCCGAAGTTGACCTTAACTAAAACACATCAACCGCGTTTGTAACCGTGATGGTCTCTTCTCGGCGGGGTCCGGGAAGTGAACACGGTTGTTGGAGTTATGCCTGACGTAGGTTGTTTCAGGATCACTTCTTGATCACTTCTAGTTTCACGACCGTGCTTTGCCTTCTCTTCTCGCTCTCTTTTGCGCTGTAGCCACCATATGCTAGTCGCTTGCTGCAGCTCCACCTCACAAACCCCTTTCCCACCTTTAAGCTTAAATAGTCTTGATCTCGCGGGTGTGAGATTGCTGAGTCCCCGTGACTCACAGATATTATCACCTCAGTTGCAGGTACCAACGATGTCAGTGTTGATGACGCGACCGAGCTCACTTGGGAGTTCGACGAGGAACGTTACAGTATTGGATACCGACGATCGAATCTCGGGCAAGTAACATACCGATGACAAAGGGAACAACGTATGTTGTTATGCGGTCTGACCGATAAAGATCTTCGTAGAATATGTAGGAGCCAATTTGGGCATCCAGGTCCCGCTATTGGTTATTGACCGGAGACGTGTCTCGGTCATGTCTACATTGTTCTCGAACCGTAGGGTCCGCACGGTTAACGTTACGATGACAGTTATTATGAGTTTATGCATTTTGATGTACCAAAGGAGTTCGGAGTCCCGGATGTGCTCACGGACATGACGAGGAGTCTCGAAATGGTCGAGACGTAAAGAATGATATATTGGAAGCCTATGTTTGGACATCGGATGCATTCCAGGTGAAATCAGGATTTTACCGGAATACCGGGAGGGTTACCGGAACCCCCCGGGGGCATAATGGGCCAACATGGGCCTTGGAGGAGAGGTGAGAGGGCTGCCCTCATGGGCTGCGCGCCTCCCCCCTTCCCCTAGTCCTATTAGGACTAGGAGAGGTGGGCGCCCCCTCTCTCTCTCTCTCCCCCTTGGAGAATCCTAGTCCAACTAGGATTGGGGGGGGAATCCTACTCCCAGAGGGAGTAGGACTCTCTGGCGCGCCAGGCTTGGCCGGCCAGCCCCTCCCCCTTGGCTCCTTTATATACGGGGGCAGGGGGCACCCCAGAGACACACAATTGATCATTGAGATCTTTCCTTAGCCGTGTGCGGTGCCCCCTTCCACCAAATTCCACCTCGATCATATCGTTGCAGTGCTTAGGCGAAGCCCTGCGCCGGTAACACATCAAGATCGTCACCACGCCGTCGTGCTGACGGAACTCTTCCTCGACGCTTTGCTGGATCGGAGCCCGGGGATCGTCATCGAGCTGAACGTGTGCCAAGAACTCGGAGGTGCCGGAGTAACGGTGCTGTGATCGGTTGGATCGCGAGGAGAACGTACGACTACTTCCTCTACGTTGAGTCAACGCTTCCGCTTCGGTCTACGAGGGTACGTAGACAACACTCTCCCCTCTCGTTGCTATGCATCACCATGATCTTGCGTGTGCGTAGGAAAATTTTGAAATTACTACGTTCCCCAACACCATCTCCTTGATTTCATCCCCAATGCTGTCCTGACCATGGCAATTTTCGCACATCTTTGCGAAAACTTTATCGGAGTCTATCCAAACGTAGCCCTCTTCCGCCACTTCTTCACGCCTCGAGTAGAGAGAGGAGAGCCCCTCTCCGGCGGAATCGCCTGGATCTCGAAGCTCGGCAAGAAGGATGCTTATCTGGAGGGAGAGCTCCACAACAAATGGGAGGAATGGAGAGCAGACTGGTGCCTGATCGTCGAGGAGAACCCGCAGCCATTCACTGCCATGCGCCGAACTCCTATGGTGCGCGGCAGGGATTGGAGCGACGTGGCTCCGGACGACGACAAGCTGCAGATTGCCGTCACCCGGATCCTGCGGCTTAGGCGTGTCGGGCTCACAGTTGGCGCCGTTGGCGCAGATTTCCTCCGCCGCCCCATCGCTCCCCTGCAGGAGAAAGGGAGACCCGCCTGGGAGTTCCAGAATGCGGCGGACATCATGAGGCTGCGCCCTGGCCTCAACTTCAATTTCACTGTCTTGGAGCTTGACGGGACGCTCAGGGAGCTGTTCAAGCACGACCCCGATCACCCCGAATGGTTCAAGCTGCCGCGAGGCGTCGTCCCGTTGTGCAAAAATTTGTCGCTCAGCCGCATCCTTGCAATGATGCCGCTGTGCGACTCGCACGGGATCGACTCCACTTGGCAGGAGCCCGCCGGCGATGTCGTGTGGGCGTTCTTCGACGACTTGGTGGAGGTGCCAGTCGACCCCGACGAGCAGAAGGGCCTCACCCGGGACACCACCGACGCAGAGTTGGCGCACATCGCCTCCAAGATGGAAGAGGCGGCGGCAGCCGTGGCCGCGGGCGAATTTGGATACACATTGGCGGAGGCGGACGCAGCGGAGGCGGAAAGCCTTGCCGACCGAGCAGAGTTTGCCAGCGAGGAAGAGCCTGCCGGGCACGGCGTCGAGGCGGACAAGCCTGCCGAGGACACGAGCGGCTTGCCGGAGACGGACGCCTCTTCCTCCCAACCTTTGGGGAGCTCGTCGCGAGCGGAGCCCCCGGCTCAACCACGGAGGCGTCTCCGCAAGGCCGGAGATGTGGTGGGGCGGCAGACGAGCCAACAGCCGCAGCGCCGCGTGACGCGCTCCGCTGTGTCAGCGGGAGCGGGGTCTTCGCAGGCCGCTGCTTCTGCTCCTGCCGCTCCTCGCGCCACGGCGGCGGCCGGGGCGAGGCCGTCTCGGGCTAGCGCCACCACTGCCTCCGCCAAGAGGCCGAGGGAGCCTACTCCTCCGCCTCCTCGCGCCAGAATCGGGCCAGTCTTCGACTTCTCCGCGCTTAGCTCCGACGAGGAAGAGGAAGAGGAGTAAGATCCTCGTTGTACTTGTATTTCTTCAATTCTTGTAGTTGTGTCTCGCACCTCATTTGCTTTCCTCTGATTTTGCTCCTTTTCAGGACTCTGGCTCAGAGGGCGGCAAAGAGAGCCAAAGTCCCGGTGGTCATCCTTGATGAAGAGCCCACCGTGACGGTAGGGGGTGCGCCTGAGATGACCTTGTCGGACCCGCCAACTAATCCTCAGAGCAGCCCCCAGCGCAGCCCCTAGCGTAAGCATATGACTTGCTTTCTGCCTTTGGGCGCGCCCGGGTACTCTTCGTTTTTCTTGACATTTGGCTGACGATTTGCGTAGGAGCAGAGCAGCCCCACCAGGAGCGTCCGGAGACCGCCCCTGATGCGCCACCTGCTACAACTACACCGCCAAGGGGGAGTTCCCCGGCAAGGGAGGAATCCCCGACAAGGGAGCAGTCCCCGGCAAGGGAGCAGTCTCCGGCGAGGGAGCAGTCTCCGGCGAGGGAGCAGTCTCCGACGAGGGAGCAGTCCCCGGCAAGGGACAGCACAGGCGACCCCTCGGCGATGGAGATCGTGACTGCAGACCCTGGCGCAGGTAACTTTCTTGCCTCAAAACTCCCCTGGGGCTCTTCTTTTTTGGATAGTTGCTTGATTCCTCTCCTTCTTTCGGCCCTCAGACCCGTCCGCCACGGACCCGATGGAGACCGAGGTCGTCGTCGATGAGGAGGCGCGCGGCCAAACTGACGACGTGGCCGCCACCGGAGAGACGGATGGTGCTGAAGATCCGGCCAGCGAAGAGGTCGCCAAGGCCGCTGCAGCAGCCGCGGGCGAGGGGGTCGGCGATCGTACTGACGGCCCTGGGGCCGCAGGAGCGCCAAGCGCTGCGCCGACCGCCGATCCCGCCTCCGCAGCAGCGTCGGCCCCCGAGGAGCCCCAGCCAGGCGTCTACCTGAAGGCCGGCGATGATATCTTCATCAAGCTCCCCTAGGAGTCGACTTCCAGGGCGTCGGTCGAGGGGGAGACCTTGGATGGGGAGGTGCTCGCCTCCACCGGGCTGACGCTGGTTGATGCGCCAAGCAGCAGCGGCGGCGAGCCTGAGGAGGAGCGGCTGCTCCGGAAGCTGGTGTCACTCTACCGCGCCCGACAAGCCCAGGTGGAACGCCAGGAAGCGCTTGTCGCGAAGGCGGGAGTAGACATGGAGAGGCGCGCCGGGGAGCTCCGGGAGCTCAACCAGGAGGCTCTCCGATCCTTGGCGGAGGAGCGAAGGCAGCTCGACGAGGCACAGACGGCTTTCATCCTCGAGAAGGCAGAAGCCGAAGAGCAGCAAAGGCTTGCCGCCGCGGGGCTATCTGCGCGGGAAGGTGAGCTGGTGCAGCAGAAAGCCAGCCTCGCCAGCCACGAGGAGGAGGTCGCCGCGCGCGAGCAAGCGCTTGGCGGAGCCCTCAAGAAAGCGCAGGATGCTGCCGCGGCTGCCGAGTCCGCCAAGAAGGCGCTGGAGGCGGAGGTGGCGCAGCTCGACACTGATCTCAAGGCGAGCGGTGAGGAGCTCGCCGCGCTCAAACAGGAGCGCGAGAAGGGTGCCCACACCCTCGGCGAGCTGCAGGGTCGCTTCGCCGAGAAGATCAAGGAGCTTGATGCCGCCAAGGACTCCAACGCTGATCTCGAGCTGAAGTTGGACACCTTGACCAAGGCGCTGGAGAGCGCCAAGGAGCGGGAGACAACCTTGCGGAAGGAGATCGCGGACAACGAGGCGCTGCTGAAAAGCGCCGCAGTTACCCAGAACAACTTCAGGGCGACGGTGGAGCAGTGGACTGAGGGTCTTGTGGACATCGCCGCCGCCATCGACAAGGAGCTGACGCTGCTGGGGATGGAGGGTCACGAGTATCCCTCTGGCGAAAGCGTCCCACCCAGCACCAAGCTCACTTCGTTCTTCAAAGGCGTGGCGGCGGCCCTTCAGCATCTCCGGAACACGATCCCAGAGCAGCTGGCCGGCGAGACGCGCGATGCCATCGCCGGAGCCCTCGAGAAGGTGCTGGTGAAGATCGCCTTCCGCAACCCAGGTCTCAAGCTCACCAACGTCCTCAGGTCCCTGCAGGCAGACACTGACCTCGAGGAGATCAGGGCCCTCGTCGCGCCCATTGTGGAAAGGGTGGCCGGGATCAAGAGGATCGAGGGCGACCGCGTGGATTAGGCCGCCTGCCCTTTTCTTTTCTTGCCGCCACTGGCCGAGTAATGAAAACGATTCATTAGGGCTGTGACAAGTTATCTTGTAATATAACTTTATCTTAGGTAGTGAATGCACTGTTACTTCCTCTAGCTATTTGATTCCCTCCTTTGTATGTTATTGCCCTACGCTTTTAGGGAACTTGCCGGCGTAGGCACACTTGCTGAGTGCGGGACATCAGCAGCCCGCTGGCGGTGCCGTTGCCGGCAAGAAACCTTGTCGGGACTAGCCGCGGTTCACTTAAGTTGTTGAGCAGGCTCGAAGCGAAATAAGGGGGCAACTGCAGTCGCGGCACGCTCAAGTCGCTGAGCGAGCTCGAAACAAAGTAAGGGCGCGAGTCTGGTCGCAGCATACTTAAATCGTTGAGCGGACTCGAAACGAAGTAAGGGTGCGACTAGCCACAAGCTGGTTCCTCCAGGCATGCGTTTTCCATACAAAGTACGGTCGTTCGAGGAAGATAACCTTAAAATTTAAAAACTCGATTGCTCAAACTTTGGCAACTTAGCTTTTCCGTGGCTCGCTGCCCGGCAAGGTCGCTTTCTGGCGAGGCGAAACATGGGGCTCGCCATCGCTTACCGGGGGTCAGTGCTGCACAGAGTGTCAGATAATGCATGCAAAGAATAAAGAGCATGAGATCGACAAGATGCGCGGAACACATGAACTCAATCTGCGCACAGGGGCTGCGCCTGGCTCTGTACAAAGGATCACATGCAACAGCGGCAAGACTTTGTACAAAAGGGTGGTTGCCGGACGGGGTCCGACAACCGCGCCTTACGGGCGAAACACACGAAGATGCCCAACGTTCCAGGAGTTGCTCACCGGAGTGGTATCTTCGGTCTCAAGGCGGACAGCGCCAGGCCTAGTGACTTGTTTCACCTGGTAAGGGCCTTCCCACTTCCTCGGAACTTATGGCACTAACTTCGCGGCTATAAAAGCAGCGCAAAGCTTGCTGGTAGCGAGTAGCTCGCACAGCGGCCTGAAGACGGTCCTCCTCGAGGAGCAGCGCGTCATCTCGTCGCAGCTGCTCTTGCTCGAGCTCAGCATGAGCGAGCACTCGAGGTGGCCCGTATGCGAGGTCCGTGGGGCTAACTGTCCCCGCTTCATGGAATAGAGCGAGAGGTTGCCTGGTCATACCAGGGCTTACCTGCGCCGAGAGGTGTCGGCGTATGTTCGGACACCGCGGCACCATGAGCTCGGTGTGTGTTCGGACGTCGTGGCACCATGAGCTGGCTCGTGACGCCCGTTCCGCCGTCGGTTCTTCCTTGCCGTCCCCACCACCCGTTTGCTCCAGGGGCGGTGGGTTCGACGCGGACGGACCAGCCACCTCTAGAGCCTTCTTCTTCGGCGGCATGTCGATGAAGATGATGGAGATCTAGCCTGTGCAGACGCCGGATCAGGTTCGCACAACTTCGACGCCCCTTACCTGGCGCGCCAAAGATGTCGGGGGAAATCTGCCTCCACGAACACCTATGGGGACCGAGCCCCTTTCTGGTTCGGTGGGGGGCGGAGGTCGCGCGAAGAGCGGATCGAGGCGATGCACACAAGGGGATTTACCCAGCTTCGGGCCGCACGGATGCGTAAAACCCTACTGCTACTTTGTGGTTTGTATTGTGTTCTTGGGAGCGCTGAGTGCTACAGTACACTCAGGCAACTAATCAGACCGAGCGTGGGTGGTCTGCCTCCTTCTTCTTCTTCCTCACGTTGCGCATGGGGCCTCCTTTTATATGCGCAAGGGGTTACCCACAGGTGGCAACGTAGGCGGGGGTAAAACTGGAAAATGCTGTGTTGGGTACAGCTGTTTGCACAGTGCTATCATACCTAACTTTGACGGCAGGGGACAAGGGCATTAAATGCCCGTCTAGGTTGCCCAAACAGTGCAAAAAAGGGGGCGTCAGGGGCGCCACCGTTTGCCACGACGGCTCCCCTATCAGCGTCGCTTCGCCACCGCATGCCCCTGGCTGCGCAGCCTCTCGCCACGTACGCCAGGAACGGCCCCAGAGCGACGTGTGGGTGGATGAGCTGGAACACAGGCGCGGGGTGGTGACTTGTCGCGGCAAGCGCCTTGCCGCGGTCGATGCCTTGTCGCGCCCGGGAGCTTGTTGCTCACCGGTCCTTGCCGGGACGCGTGGCGCGTCGCAGCAAGTCTCTTGTCGTGCCTTGGTCGGCTTTCCCAGCAAGCTCCTCTTGCCGGGGCCTTGTGCTTCGAGCGGCCGTCCCGGCAAGCTCCTCTTGCCGGGGCCTTGCTCTCTTCGGGTGGCCTTCCCGGCAAGCTCCTCCTGCCGGGGCCTTGGCTCAAATACTTTGTTCTTGTATGGCCCAAAAAAGGGACCATGGAGAGTTTTGGCGGTCGCCTGGCAAGCCTTGCCGCGGGGTGCTACGACTGCCCGTGCACAAGTTCGGGGTAGTAAGCTACCCCTACTTTAGTACACCGACACCATGATTCCCCCACAAGTCGGGATGAGACTCCAGACGAAAAAAAAGAGGCCATAAAAAAGAGAAAAGACCCAAATAAAAAAATGAGAGAAAAAGAGAGAAGGGACAATGCTACTATCCTTTTACCACACTTGTGCTTCAAAGTAGCACCAAGATCTTCATGATAGAGAGTCTCCTGTGTTGTCACTTTCATATACTAGTGGGAATTTTTCATTACAGAACTTGGCTTGTATATTCCAAGGATGGGCTTTCTCAAAATGCCCTAGGTCTTCGTGAGCAAGCGAGTTGGATGCACACCCACTTAGTTTCTTTTGTTGAGCTTTTATATACTTATAGCTCTAGTGCATCCGTTGCATGGCAATCCCTACTCACTCACATTGAGATCTATTAATGGGCATATCCATAGCCCGTTGATACGCCTAGTTGATGTGAGACTATGTTCCCCTCTTTTTGTCTTCTCCACAACCACCATTCTATTCCACATATAGTGCTACATCCATGGCTCACGCTCATGTATTGCGTGAAGGTTGAAAAAGTTTTGAAAATGTTAAAGTATGAAACAATTGCTTGGCTTGTCGTCGGGGTTGTGCATGATTTAAATACTTTGTGTGGTGAAGATGGAGCATAGCCAGACAATATGAATTTGTAGGGATAACTTTCTTTTGCCATGTTATTTTGAGAAGACATAATTGCTTTATTAGTATGCTTGAAGTGTTATTACTTTTATGTCAATATGAACTTTTGTCTTGAATCTTTCTAATCTGAATATTCATACCACAATTAAGAAACTTTGCATTGAAATTATGCCAAGTAGCACTCCGCATCAAAAATTCTCTTTTTATCATTTACCTACTCAAGGAGGAGCAGGAATTAAGCTTGGGGATGCCTGATACGTCTCCAACATATCTATAATTTTTGATTGCTCCATGCTATCTTATCTACTGTTTTGGACTATATTGGGCTTTATTTTCCACTTTTATATTATTTTTTGGACTACCCTATTAACCGGAGGCCCAGCCCAGAATTGCTGTTTTTTGCCTATTTCAGTGTTTCGGAGAAACAGAATATCAAACGGAGTCCAAACAGAAAAATCCTTTTTGGAACGTGTTCTTCCCGATTATGATCCAGGAGACTTGGACCCTACTCCAAGAAGTACCGGAGGCGGTCACAAGGGTGGGGGGCGCCCCCCCCCTACAGGGCGCGCCCCCTGCCTCATGGGCCCCTCGGTGCTCCACCGACGTACTCCTTCCTCCTATATATACCCACGTACCCCCAAACAATCAGAACAGGAGCCAAAAACCTAATTCCATCGCCGCAACTTTCAGTATCCACGAGATCCCATCTTGGGGCTTATTCCGGAGCTCCGCCGAAGAGGGCCGTCATCACGGAGGGCTTCTACATCATCATAGCCTCTCCGATGAAGTGTGAGTAGTTTACCTCAGACCTTTGGTTCCATAGTTATTAGCTAGATGGCTTCTTCTCTCTTTTTGGATCTCAATACAATGTTCTCCCCCTCTCTTGTGGAGATCTATTTGATGTAATCTTCTTCTTTTGCGGTGTGTTTGTTGAGACCGATGAATTGTGGGTTTATGATCAAGTCTATCTATGAACAATATTTGAATCTTCTCTGAATTCTTTTATGTATGATTGGTTATCTTTGCAAGTCTCTTCGAATTATCCGTTTGGTTTGGCCAACTAGATTGGTAGTTCTTGCCATGGGAGAAGTGCTTAGCTTTGGGTTCGATCTTGCGGTGTCCTTTCCAAGTGATAGAAGGGGCAGCAAGGCACGTATTGTATCGTTGCCATCAAGGATAACAAGATGGGGTTTATTTTATATTGCATGAATTTATCTCTCTACATCATGTCATCTTGCTTAAAGCCTTACTCTGTTTTTAACTTAATACTCTAGATGCATGCTGGATAGCGGTCGATGAGTGGAGTAATAGTAGTAGATGCAGAATCGTTTCGATCTACTTGTCACGGACGTGATGCCTATATACATGATCATGCCTAGATATTCTCATAACTATCCTCAATTCTGTCAATTGCTCAACAGTAATTTGTTCACCCACCGTAGAAAACTTATGCTCTTGAGAGAAGCCACTAGTGAAACCTATGGCCCCCGGGTCTATTCTCACCATATCAATCTCCATCACTTTAATCTTGCTTTGTTTTTAGTTTGCCTTTTACTTTTCACTTTGCATCTTTATATCAAAAATACCAAAAATATTATCTCTATTAGATCTCATTCTCGTAAGAGACCGTGAAGGGATTGACAACCCCTAATCGCGTTGGTTGCGAGTTGCTATCGATTTGTGCAGGTACGAGGGACTTGAGCGTGGCCTCCTACTGGATTGATACCTTGGTTCTCAAAAACTGAGGGAAATACTTATGCTACTCTGCTGCATCATCTTCTCCTTTTCGGGGAAAACCAACGCAAGCTCAAGAGGTAGCATTCGGCACCCTGATGGAGCGGGCCATCATCACCGGAGGCCATGGAGGAGGATCCCGGAGGGGGCCATCATCACCATGGAGGCCAAGGACCAGAGGGAGAACCTCTCCCCATCTAGGGGGGAGGCCATGTAGGAGGAAGCACAAGGGGGAGACTCTCTCCCCCTCTCTTTCGAGGGCGCCGGAGTGCCACCTGGGGAACCTCGTCTTCATCAACATCACCATCTTCATGACCATCCTCATCTCTTTTACGCGGTCCACTCTCCCGCACGACACTGTAATCCCCATGTCGGTGTCCAAAACCGGCGGATCTCGGGTAGGGGGTCACGAACTGTGCGTCTAGGCGGATGGTAGCAGGAGACAAGGGACACGATGTTTTACCCAGGCTCGGTCCCTCTTGATGGAGGTAAAACCCTACGTCCTGCTTGATTAATATTGATGATATGGGTAGTACAAGAGTAGATATACCACGAGATCGAGGAGGCTAAACCCTAGAAGCTAGCCTATGGTATGATTGTTGTCTGTTGTCCTACGGACTAGAACCCTCCGGTTTATATAGACACCGGAGAGGGTTAGGGTTACACAAAGTCGGTTACAATGGTAGGAGATCTAAATATCCTCATCGCCAAGCTTGCCTTCCACTCCAAGGAAAGTGACGAAGTCTTCAATCTTGTATCTTCATAGTCCAGGAGTCCGGCTGAAGATATAGTCCGGCCATCCGGACACCCCCCAATCCAGGACTCCCTCAGTAGCCCCCGAACCAGGCTTCAATGACGACGAGTCCGGCGCGCAGATTGTCTTCGGCATTGCAAGGCGGGTTCCCTTCCAGATTCCGTGTACCTGTTGAATAATGTCATGTGTTTTGTGAATGCAGCGCTCCTTGGCTTCTACGCCCAATAATGGCCGCCTTCCACGTGCCAAACGAATACGAAAAGTCTGGGTGTTTTTACATTCACACCCCTAGCCGCGTAAATGAGCCGCCTATTTAAAGGGATGGGGATTTAGATCCAAACCACACCTTCTCCCCTCCGCGAGTAGTCATCAAAGCGCATCCAGCAAAGGTCCATTCCACCATGGCCAGCCGTCAAAACTCCTCCTCTCGCCCTTCCAGTCCTAAGCCTGGAGACTGGGAGATGTGCTCCATCCCGCATAGCGAGCTAGTATCGCTTCAGACCAAGGGATTCCTCCCTCCGGCCTATATGGTCCCGGTTCGAGCCGGACTCGCCACCTATAATGGCGGAGAGCAAGCGGAGAGCGCCCCCAATCGCTCCAAAGGAGAGCGGGTATGCCTCGTCCCTTATCTAATAAGAGGACTTGGATTTCCAATTCATCCGTTTCTCCGGGGGGCTTCTGGAGTTCTATGGCCTCCAGCTGCACAACCTCACGCCTGCCTCTATATTGCATATCACGGGCTTCGTTGCCCTTTGCGAGCTGTTCTTGGGTGTTGAGGCTCATTTCGCGCTGTGGAAGAGGCTATTCTGCATGGTGCCCCATTCTCAGGAGGGGTTAATATATCAAGTGGGCAGAGCCAAAGTGTGGCGCATCGCCGGGACCGGATATCTATCCGGAACCCCAAAGAAAGCGTCCGAGGACTGGCCTTCGGAATGGTTCTATATAGAGGATGTCCCGCTGCAGGATCCTGTTCGGATCGGCCTCCCTGAGTTCAATAGTGCTCCCCCGAAGAAGCGCCTAAGCTGGCGTCCACGGAGCTCTCAGAGAGAAAGTGACAAGGACGTCCTTTACCTGATGGGCCGGATAAGATTATTGGCTCATTCCGGACTAACCATGATCGGAGTCATGGCCGTATGCATCATGCGGGGGGTGCAGCCGCTTCAATATAGAGGCCACCCCATGTGGGATTTCAACGGGGAGGACGACGCCACCCGTCACGGCCGTAAGGGGCCGGACTCGGCTGCTGCTCTGATAAAGATCTTGTCCACTTTGTACAAGGGGGAAGAGGAGGAATTTCTCCGCATCAACCCTCAGGGTGGATTTACCATGTATAATCCTCCGAACTGGGTAAGTGAGCACTTTCACTTGTCATCTGTTTTGTATTCCTACTGTCAAATATATAGTCTGACGACTTTATCGCAGGAATTGCGCCAGGCTATTAAAGAGATAAACAGCCCCCCCTCCACAACCCGAGGATCCGGGACGGTCCCTCGACCCGGCCTCCCAAGAGGATCCGGACATATCTGTGGAGCTAATTGATGGGGTATTCCATCAATTAAGCAAGGACAACGCCTTGGTGGCCATTACGGCCGATTACCCAGGGCTAATCCCAGCCTCCCAGGTAACTGAGACCGAAATCCCAGTACTTTGAAAGGGGACCCGTCCTCGCGTGTTTTCGATGACCGTATAACAACCGTGTTTTGCAGAGGAGGTCCTTGAGGCAGGAGGCCGAGCCTGCGGCGGCCAACCCACGAGGGGCTGCGGGGCCCCGTGGGATAAAAAGAAGTGTAGTCCGGACCGAGGTGCCGGCGCAAAGGTATAGCGCGCCTTTTTATTCCCAGGTGTTATTCCTTCAAGGCATATTAACACTCGTGCTCTGTTCAGGACAAAGAGACCTCGCCGGACTATATCCGGAGAGGCTGCCAATCGCGCCTCCACCAGCCAGGCTCCACAGCCTGGTCCGGAGGCGGAAGCGAACACGAGGCGCGCATCGGACGCTCCTCCGACATAGGATGCGGAAAGGCTGTCTGCCACCCATTCCGAGGTGGAGAGTGCCATGAACCACAGGCGTCGCCGGACAGTTCTTCGCGATGCTTGTTTCTCCCAAGAGGCGTTGGGTGCCTTCAATTCGGGAGATGCTTATCTTCGTGCCTCGCAAAATGGTCTAGCCAAAGCCACGGAGCAATATGTAAAAGACATACGGGTGAGAAAATTTAATGGTTATATATATATATATCAGTAGCCCCCGAGACTTGAAACAGTTAGAATAACTGATTTAAGGATCGTGTAATAGGCAGGTTCTTTCAGAGAAGAATACCCAACTATCCCAGGAGCTAAAAGAGTGCAAAGCCCAACTTGAGGCCGCACTAGCCGCGATGGGGGAGCCCAAGGAGACCCCCTCTGGTAATATATGCTTCAAAAAGATAAGTATTATGTGAAGTGCGGCGTATATGCGAATCTGACAAATGAAATTGCAGATGGCGCCGGACTAGATCCGGACAAGCAACAACTCCTACGCCAGCTAAAGGCTGGTGAGAGCGTGCTGACAAAGGTGAGGCGGGAGAAGAATGATCTTCAGGATGCCAACACCAAGCTGGACGTTGAACTAAAAGATGTTCGTGTCCAGCTGTCGGACTCCGCTAAGGAGAATTAGCAGCTTCGACGTGGCATATTTAGTAAGTGCTTAAACGAACTTTGAAAAAAGATTTCGGCGAGGAAGTCGACTAACAGAGTGATGTCTGTAGGTATGCTAACAGGTCGTCCTGCAGAGGAGATGCCCGGTTCTACAGGTGACCTTCTTCCCAAGCTCTCGCAACTGCACGAGCGAGTTCGGCAGGCGATGCAAGGCGTTGCCAAGCCTTATGGCCATCCCTCTCCATGCCCGAGGGACTTGGAGAGCTTGTAGAGAAGTTGAAGGGAGCGCGGTGGCGCTTCCGATGGTGGAAGATATCGGCCTGCCGTCAAGGTGCTAGGGAGGCCTGGGCCATGGTAAAGACGCGGTACACAAAGGCTGACCCAAACCACATGGCTGAGGTCGAACCTGTGGGGCCTGATGGGAAGGAGATCCCTGTAAGCTTAGTATACGGCCAAGTAGAATTGGCCGCGAAGTATTCCCAGCAGGACTGTAAATTAGACAGCCTGTTAGATGGTATTGAAGAGGAATACAATCAGTTAGAATGACTATGTAATTTAACTAACATTTGTAATGCCTTCTAGCCGGATTGTAGATCGTTTGTCATGGCCGACCTTTTCGCTTCAACCTCGGGACCTGACGGTCCGGAGTGTGTCTAAATACCCTTGTGGTTATATAAGAACTGGGGTATGCATGGAGACCAGGCGTAGGGGTCATTAGTGCTTGAACAGACAAGTGCCCAACTAGTTATGTTATATTACATGGTTAGTAAGAAACATCTTCCAGGGAGAATAGTTTCGTTAAGGGTTCCTTTCCCTGGGAGGCATGCCCTAAAGTGCATGTCCATTCTACGAAAAAGACGCAGGAAAAATCGTCTGGGGGCGCATAGATAAATAAGTGGAAAAATCATCTTTCAGGTCACCGACCGAATATTCCCTTAAGAACGCTAGCTTTCGGCTTCACCCAGTCTGAGGTACACATCCGGCTGACCCGGCAGTAACAATCATAGAGGTGCTCCCTTTACCACCTAGACGAACAATCGGGAATGCAGGGGTAAGCACAGGAGCCAGGCAACCCAGCTTGGCCAAAACTTAAGTCATATCGATGCATATAATGGTGAAATAAAAGGTACATGCGGAAGTGTAACACATGTGTTGGGCATAAAGCCCGTGTGTCGGTGTCAAAACCGGCGGATCTCGAGTAGGGGGTCCCGAACTGTGCGTCTAGGCGGATGGTAACAGGAGACAAGGGACACAATGTTTTACCCAGGTTCGGGCCCTCTTGATGGAGGTAAAACCCTACGTCCTGCTTGATTAATATTGATGATATGGGTAGTACAAGAGTAGATCTACCACGAGATCAAGGAGGCTAAACCCTAGAAGCTAGCCTATGGTATGATTGTTGTGTATTGGATTTGTCCTACGGACTAAAACCCTCCGGTTTATATAGACACCGGAGAGGGTTAGGGTTACACAAAGTCGGTTACAATGGTAGGAGATCTGAATATCCGCATTGCCAAGCTTGCCTTCCACGCCAAGGAAAGTCCCCTCCAGACACGGGACGAAGTCTTCAATCTTGTATCTTCATAGTCCAGGAGCCCGGCTGAAGGTATAGTTCGGCTACCCGGACACCCCCTAATCCAGGACTCCCTCAGTAGCCCCCGAACCAGGCTTCAATGACGACGAGTCCGGCGCGCAGATTGTCTTCGGCATTGCAAGGCGGGTTGCCCTCCCGGATTTCGTGTACCTGTTGAATAATGTCCCGTTCTTTATAAATGCAGTGCTCCTCGGCTTCTACGCCCAATAATGGTCGTCTTCCACGTGTCAAACGAATACGAAAAGTCTGGGTGTTTTTACATTCACACCCCTAGCCGCGCAGATGGGCCGCCTATTTAAAGGAATGGGGATTTAGATCCAAACCACACCTTCTCCCCTCCGCGAGTAGTCATCAGAGCGCATCCAAAAAGGCCTATTCCACCATGGCCAGTCTTCGCAACTCCTCTTCTCGCCCTTCTAGTCCTAAGCCCGGAGACTGGGAGAGGTGCTCCATCCCGCATAATGAGCTAGTATCGCTTCAGACCAAGGGATTCCTCCCTCCGGCCTACATGGTCCCGGTTCGAGCCGGACTCGCCGCCTATAATGGCGGAGAGCAAGCGGAGAGTGCTCCCACTCCCTCCAAAGGAGAGCGGGTATGCCTTGTCCCTTATCTAATCAGGGGACTCGGATTTCCAATTCATCCGTTTCTCCGAGGGCTTCTGGAGTTCTATGGCCTCCAGCTGCACAACCTCACACCTGCCTCTATATTGCATATCGCGGGCTTCGTTGCCCTTTGCGAGCTGTTCTTGGGTGTTGAGGCTCACTTCGCGCTGTGGAAGAGGCTGTTCTGCCTGGTGCCCCGTTCTCAAGAGGGGTTAATATATGAAGTGGGCGGAGCCGAAGTGTGGCGCATCGCCGGGACCGGATATCTATCCGGAACCCCAAAGAAGGCGTCCGAGGACTGTCCTTCAGAATGGTTTTATATGGAGGATGTCCCACTGTCGGATCCTATCCGGATCGGCCTCCCCGAATTCAAAAGTGCTCCCTTAAAGAAACGCTTAAGCTGGCGTCCATGGAGCTCTCAGAGAGAAAGTGACAGGGACGTCCTTTACCTGATGGGCCGGATAAGACTATTGGCTCATTCCGGACTAACCATGGTTGGAGTCATGGCCATATGCATCATGTGGGGGGTGCAGCCACTTCAATATAGAAGCCACCCAATGTGGGATTTTAACGGGGAGGATGACGCCACTCGTTACGGTCGTAAGGGGCCGGACTCAGCTGCCGCTCTAGTAAACATCTTGTCCTGTTTGTACAAGGGAGAAGAGGAGGAATTCCTTCGCGTCAACCCACAGGGTGGATTTACTACGTACAACCCTCCAAGTTGGGTAAGCGGACAATCTTGCTTGCCCATCCGTTTTATATTCCCATGATTAAATATATAGTCTAACGACTCCTACACAGGAACTGCGTCACGAAGTAAAGGATATAAACAGCCGTCCTCCACAGCCCGAGGATCCTGAACGGTCCCTCGATCCGGCCTCCGAAGAGGATCCGGACATTTCGGTGGAGCTGATTGACGGGGTGTTTTATCAGCTAAGCAAGGACGATACCTTGGTGGCCATTACGGCTGATTACCCATGGTTAATCCCAGCCTCCCAGGTATCTGAAACCGAAGTCTCATCACCTTTGGGAAGGGATCCACCCTCATGTGTTTTCAGTTTTCCTGACAACAACCATGTTTTGCAGGGGAGGTTCCTAAGGCAGGAGGCCGAGCCTGCGGCGGCTAGCCAACGAGGGGCCGCAGGGCCCCGTGGGGTAAAAAGGAATGTAGTCCGGACTGAGGCGCCGGTGCAAAGGTATAGCATGCCTATTTAGTCCAGGTGTTATTCCTTCAAGGCATATTAACACTCGTGCTCGGTGCAGGACAAAGAGTGTAGGATCGAAAGTATGTCTAGAGGGGGGGTGATTAGACTACTTGACCAAATAAAAACATAACCTTTTCCCAAGTTTAGTTCTTGGCAGATTTTAGCTATTTTAGGAGAAGTCAAGCAATCATCACATAATTCAAGCAAGCATGCAAAGAGTATATAGGCAGCGGAAAGTAAAGCATGCAACTTGCAAGAATGTAAAAGGAAGGGTTTGGAGAATTCAAACGCAATTGGAGACACGGATGTTTTTGGCGTGGTTCAGATAGGTGGTGTTATCCTACATCCACGTTGATGGAGACTTCAATCCATGAAGGGTAACGGTTGCGCGAGTCCACGGAGGGCTCCACCCACGAAGGGTCCACGAAGAAGCAACCTTGTCTATCCCACCATGGCCATCGCCCACGAAGGACTTGCCTCACTAGCGGTAGATCTTCACGAAGTAGGCGATCTCCTTGCCCTTACAAACTCCTTGGTTCAACTCCACAATCTTGTCGGAGGCTCCCAAGTGACACCTAGCCAATCTAGGAGACACCACTCTCCAAGAAGTAACAAATGGTGTGTTGATGATGAACTCCTTGCTCTTGTGCTTCAAATGATAGTCTCCCCAACACTCAATTCTCTCTCACAAGATTTGGATTTGGTGGAAAGAAGATTTGAGTTGAAAGCAACTTGGGGAAGGCTAGAGATCAAGATTCATATGGTAGGAATGGAATATCTTGGCCTCAACACAAGGGTAGGTGGTTCTCTCTCAGAACATATGAGTTGGAAGTGTAGATGTGTTCTGATGGCTCTCTCCACGAATGAAGAGGAGGTGGAGGGGTATATATAGCCTCCACACAAAATCCAACTGTTACACACAATTTACCAATCTCGGTGGGACCGAATCAACAAACTCGGTCGGACCAATTTAGTAAACCTAGTGACTGTTAGAGATTTTCGGTGGGACTGACATGCAACTCGGTAGGGCCGATATGGTTAGGGTTAGGGCATAACGTAATCTCGGTGAGACCGATTACACAAACTCGGTGAGACCGATTTGGTAATAAGCTAACCAGAGAGTTGGTCAGGTAAACTCGGTGGGACCGATTTGCTCTTTCGGTGAGACCGAAAAGTTACAAAAAGGAACAGAGAGTTTACATTGCAATCTCGGTGGGACCGATCCGCTCTTTCGGTGAGACCGAAAAGTTACGAAAAGGAAACAGAGAAATTGCAATCCCATCTCGATGAGACCGAGATCCCTATCGGTAGAACCGATTTGCTAGGGTTTGGCAGTGGCTTATGACAAATGAAACTCGGTGGCGCCGGATTGAAAGAATCGGTAGGTCCGAGTTTGACTTTAGGTTTGGGTCAAATGTGGATATGGGAAAGTAGTTGAGGGTTTTGGAGCATATCACTAAGCACATGAAGCAAGAGGCTCATTAAGCAACACCTCATCCCTCCTTGATAGTATTGGCCTTTCCTATAGACTCAATGTGATCTTGGATCACTAAAATGTAAAATGAAGAGTCTTGAGCTTTTGAGCTTGAGCCAATCTTTTGTCCTTAGCATTTTGAGGGATCTACTTTCATCATCCATGCCATGCCAATCATTGAGCTTTCCTGAAATAATCATCTTGGAATAGCATTAGCTCATTGAGCTATATGTTGTTATGAAATACCAAAACCACCTAGGGATAGTTGCACTCTCAATCTCCCCCTTTTTGGTAATTGATGACAACATATAGATCAAAGCTTCGACAAATGATAATAAGAATGAAATATATCGTCGCTTTGAGAAGTATGTGATAAGTAAGAGCTCCCCCTAAATTTGTGCATATTTAAAATTTGCTTTGGACTGCAAATGCACAAAGAGTTAGAATCATGGGTTACTCTTCCATGTCACATACATCTTGGTGGAGCGCTCAAAATGATAAGAATTAAATACATGCACTCATCACCAAGAAACGTGAATGATCACATAAGATAGATAGGATAATGTCAAGCATGCATAAGTGTAGCTTATGATCAGACACATGATCATCAATGTCTCACAAGCATATCATAGTATCTCAACCAAAAGCAAACAAAGTTTGAAAAACCACCAAAGCAAGAGAGAACAAAAGCAACTCTCTCTCTCTCTCTCTCGAAGCCTATGATCTATACATTTTTCTCCCCCTTTGGCAACAAGTTACCAAAAAGTTCCTAGAAAATGCATAGGGCTAGATCGACACTCAGGCTTGATCTTCTGGTGGTGGTGGTGTCTAGATCACTCCAAGGACGAAGGCTTTTGTTGAGGTGGTGGTTGGGCTGGTGCTTTAGCTGGAGCTGAGGTGGTGGCTCTGGTGTCAGGAACTGGCACTGTTGTTAACCTCTGAGCTCGTGGCACTCTGGCAAATGCATCAGTTGTAGTCTTCCCTTTCCTCTCCTGCATGTCATCTTGAAGTTGCTCCACTGCAGACTGAATCTCTGTTACTTTGACATCCAGGTCATAGAACTTTTGTTCTACGATTCTCTCTAAGCTCTCCTGATTCTGAGTGAGGGTCGCCAGTCCTTTCTCAATCCTCAGTGTGGATGCAATCAAGTAACTAAGCTGCTCTTGCTTGGTTTTCAAGAAGTACTTAGATGCCTCCTCTTGAGTTGGCATCTTGGCAGCTTTCTCCTTCCTTGCCTTCTCCTTCTTAGCTTGAGCATGAGCTGATGATGGTTCCTCCTTGTTCATCACAACTTGATTATCCTCAAAGTCTGGATGAATAGGCAAATGTTCCTTGTCCAATAAGTATATGCCTGTGCCCATCTTGGAGTTGATCATCTCTTGGATCTGAGGGGCATAACCACAACTTCTCTTCTGATCTGCTGCAGTTCTTTTTATAGTTTCTACCATGAGGCTCATCACCTTGAACTTCTGTGGCACATCAAAGATATGAAGCAAATTGATTGCATGGCCTATGACCATCTTGTGATCACCTGACTTAGGCAATAAAGTGTGCCTCAGAATCCAATTAATGGTTGGCAGTCCTGACTGAAGATAATGTACTGACCCAAACTTGAAAGTATCAAGTGCCTTGTTTGGGATCTCCTTGTACATGTTGGACATGGAGTTGTGATCCATCTTCTTCTTGGCATATATGTCCAAGTCATCCTCATTTTCCTCTGGGACATTGATGAGTTGTGCCCACTCAGCAACTGTTGATTGATACCTTGTTCCTTCTGACATCCGTACAATCCTTCCATCTGGATAGAAGTGTGTTGTGGAGTAGAACTGCATGATCAGCTCTTCATTCCACTTTGCGAGCTTCTGCTAAAACAAAGTCAGCTACTCCACAAGCCTTGAAGTTGTCTTGCACTCCAGGATAGTGCTCTTCATTGTCCTTGATGTATTCCCAGTCTACCCATCTCATGTCACAAACTATTGGCTTCTTATCAAGCAAAACTGTCTCATAGAAGTCCTGTTGTTCCTTTGTGTGGAACCTGTAGTCAACAGCAGTTCTTCTCCTTGTAGCATATGGATCTTCTGCTCTCCACTTTCTCAGCCCTGAGTCTCTTCTGATCTTCATATCCTCAGCCACAAGATGAGCATCATTGTGGTCTGGGATCTTGGGATTTAGCTTTCTGAGCACTTGACCTTCTTCCTCTTCTGCAATGTCAGGCACTGGGGCCTTGTTCTTTTCAGCAGCTGGGATGCTCCTTGTATTCCTCTTTGGAGCTGACTTGGCCTTTGAGGCAGCTTTGGGTGCTTCCTTGGGTTTGGATGCAGTAGCCCCTGATCTTATAGCATCACCCATGAGCTTTGGTGCCTTAGGTGCTGGTGCAGCAACCTCTTCTTCTTCATCTTTAGAATCTCTCCTCATAGAAGGTTTGTCAACAACTCTGGCAGTAGTAGTTCTGGCTCTCTTCTTTTTCCTGTCCTGGCCAATTTCTTCCTCTTCAGATTCCATGGTGAACTTTATAGTTACTTCAGGAACAGCCTTCCTAGGCTTGGAGGTAGGAACTCTCCTAGCAGGTGCCTTTTTGTGCATTCCTCGCTTGATGGCTGCAGCTGAGCCATACTCCCTCTTGAGCACTACTTTCTTGGAAGTAGCTTCCTCTTCTGCCACATAATCCTCATCCTATGATTCTGAGGTTCTCTTCTTCCTGTGTCTAGTGGCAGCTTTTGGCAAATTGCTAGGGGTACTCCTGGTGCCTTCATCTGAAGAACTGGAGGGACTAGTGCCCTCACTCATGTGCACTTGCTGTTCTGACATGTTCTGGGTGTCACTCTGATCAGACATGATGAAAAAGCTGACTGCTGACCCTGTGTAGAGTTTATAGATGAGGTAGAATAGATGAGCATCACAAAATGCAGAGATTTTTGCAAAAGAATGATTCAAAATCTTAGTTTTAGTTTCCCACAGAAATCATTTTGGATCTACCGATTTTTAAACTCAGTGATACCGAAGCAGTTTTGGAACCTAAACTAGTGAACTCGCTCAGACCGAGTCATAGTTCGGTGGCACCGAGACTGCTAGGGTTTCACAAAGTTCCAAAATCAGTCACACCGATTAGTAATTCTCGGTCAGACCGAGTCTCACTTGTGCAATGGCATGAGCCAAATTGGTGGGACCGAGTTTTTCAACTCGGTGGGTCCGAGATGGTTTCGGCGGAAACCTAACCCTAAAATTTCAAATCAAACCTATTCTATGAATTGCGTTGACTGGATAGGAGTGTTTCAATCATGGCAAGAATCAATATGATCACAATGTGCTAGGAATCGGATGGGGAATAGCACAAAGATCGAGTCCATACCCTAGTTCGGTGGAGACTCGCTACGGCAGCAACAGCGGGGTTGAATTCCGTTGATGGTGATGGAGACCAGCGACTGGAGGTGGCTGGCGGTGAAGAGACGATCCGGAGACCACGTTGGCAGAGCGAGCTATCGTGCGGGCGAAGGGGTTTGGAGAAATTTCCAAATTTTTGCCCGTGACTATATATAGCCCGACCCTGTCGGTGTGACCGAGTGGAACAACTCGGTGGCACCGAGATGCAAAACTGTATACAGTTATTGCAACTCGGTGTGATCGAATGGTTCAAATCGGTTGCACCGAGATCGAAAACATAGATCGACTTAATGATCTCGGTAGGACCGAACAGGAGATATCGGTCAGACCGAGAATCACAAAGAAGTTTTGGAAGTTTAAGTCTATGACGAATCGGGGACTCCGAGTGCTCCTCACACAGAGTGGTTCGAATCTGACTTGATCAAATTTTGTGACGTAGCATGAATAGTGTTTGAGACGAGAAAAGCATAGATAGCTAGAGAAGGTTCTTAGGCATTCTTGTCCATCCACTTGGCAAGAGAAAGAAAAAACCAATCAATCAAAACAACAAGTGGATGTCCTCGAATGAGTAAAATATGCAACCAACATGCTCACACAATAAAATGGCAATTGAAATATGTGACAAAGCATGCACAACCAATACTAGCATCTATCAAGCAATTGGCGATGACTAGGTCATCTATATATGAGTATATTGACTTAGGAGTCAAATGAGAACATTTGATCATAGGTCATACTCATCGTTTAAGCACAAGTGGGGTTACCACTTTTACATAAAGCATTGTTGTGTTCACATCATTAGAGTTGCTTTAGCTCAAGTCTTAGAGTAAAGCTCCCCCTAGATGTGATATCCCCCCTAAGAGGGATGAACTAACCTTGGGTTTTGTCGATGATGACTTCATGTAGATGTTGAAGATGTGGATGCTCAATGTTGATGTAGAACAATTGGAGCTATCCATTGGAGTGAGTTGCACTTTCAATACCTACATGGGTTAGTCCCACAAGGAACAACCAAGGGTATCCATAGACATAGAGTGATGCACACACAAGATGATGCCCATGAAAGCTTTTAGGTTACCTTGTCCCTTGACTTACCAACAAGAGAGTTTGTGACTCCTTGAACTAGTGCAAGATGTGGAAGTTGATTGCACTTGTTCTTGCCAAAATGATAGGAGTGAAGTATGTTGGCGGAGTCACCCTCAAGAACTCTCTAGTTCTTCTTCTTTTGGATCCACACCATCTTGATGGGAATCCTTGGAGTTGTAGTCATACTTGATGAAGTGGAACTTGAAGTAGTCTTGGGAATCCACTTGACTAAGGTCTTAGGAGCTTCTTCAAATGCATCAATTTCCTCTTGAAGCTTGTCCTTGCCTTTTTGCTTGTAGTCTTGTGGTGGAAGATCATCTTGAGTTTGTGTCCCCATGAAAGAAGTAGGATCATACTTCTCTTGTTGAGGAACAAACTTTGTCTTAGGGTATTGATCTTCTTCCCACTCAACTCCATTGGCGTTGAACTTTCGTTCAAATCCAACACCTTGATTCTTCCGGTGCCTTCCTTGCTTGCGTACAATTTCCTCGAATTGCTTACTTCCGGCAAGGCTCTTGTAGACTCCTTTCTCTATAATTCCCTTCAATAAGCTATTTTATTGCTCAAGTGTAACTTGGCTAAGAGAATCATTAGTGAAATCAAGAGAATTACTAGAAGCAACAATATTGGATTTAACATGATTATTGTTACTACTAGAGGAAGAATCTTTCTTGTTCTTGTTACTAGACTTGACTTGAGGCATGTAAGTGGATAAGAGTAAACACTTGGCAATGTAAGAAGAACTTTTCTTGCGGAGATCATCATTGATTGCCTTTAAAAACTCATGCTCTTGCTCAAGATTGAGCTTTTCAAAGCGTAACTTCTCATGAGCTCTTAAAAGTTCTCGATGATCTTCGAAGATAGTTTCATGAGCTAACTTAAGAGTGTTTAGTTCTTTAGTTAGAGCCTCAATCTTCTCCTTATCATTGTCATTCGTTTTATCTTGATTAGCATGATTAATTGACGTTTCATCATAGTACTCATCACTAGAGTTGTCAACAAGTAAATCATCATCACCTAACAAGTCATCTTCATCACTATTGAAATCGACATACTCAGGGTGTGTTACCTTAGGACCTTTGGCCATGAAGCATCTTCCAATTCCTTCATTTGGTGAGTCAAATATGTCATAGGAGTTGGTTGACACAAGTGCTAGACCGGCAACACCTTCATCTTGAGTATATTCAGAATCAGAGTGATAACTTCTCTCGGAGTGGTTGTCAGAGTCGGAGCCGGATACCCATTCACCAACATGAGCTTGATGTCTTCGTTTTGTGTGGCTCCTTGATGACTTTTCCTTTCTTTCCGAATCCTTGTTTCTCCGTGAGTATCTTCGTTCATAACGATCATCTCTACTCCTTCTCTCTCTTGATGGTGATTCTTCTCTTTTGCTTCTTATTTTTGGAGAATATTCTCTTCTTTTGTAGGGAGCCGTACACTCATTTGAATAGTGTCCGGGTCTTCCACAATTGTAGCAGTTTCGCTCTCGACTAGAAGATCTTTTGTCATTGTAGGACCTTGACTTGGAGCTTCTATCTTTGCTTCTAATCTTGTAGAACTTGTTGAAGTTCTTCACCATTAAGCTCAATTCTTCATTGAAGGTTTGTTTCTCACTTGATGATGTGGGGGCTTCACATGAGGCTTTGTAAGCACCACTTGATTTGTTGTGAAGTTCCTCTTTATCCTTGAGTGACATCTAATGAGCAACAATTCTTCCAATGACCTCCGTTGGCTTGAGATCTTTGTAATTTGGCATCATTTGGATCAATGTGCACACGGTATCATATTTTCCATCCAAGGCTCTTAGGATCTTCTTGATGATGAATCTATCGGTCATATCTTCACTCCCTAAGCCGGCAATCTCATTTGTGATGAGAGCAAGCCTAGAGTACATTTCAGTGACACCTTCACCATCCTTCATTTTGAACTTGTCAAGTTGAGTTTGGAGCACATCCAATTTGGATTCCTTGACGGAGTCGGTACCTTTGTGCATATCAATCAAAGTATCCCAAATTTCCTTTGCATTCTCAAGACGGCTGATTTTGTTGAATTCTTCGGGACACAATCCGTTGAAGAGAATATCACAAGCTTGAGCGTTGTATTGCAGCATCTTCAACTCTTCCGCGGTAGCTTCACGGTTTGGTTATTTCCCATCAAAGAAGTCACCTTGCAAACCAACACACACAATAGCCCAAACGGCGGGGTTATGTCCAAGAATATGCATTTTCATTTTATGCTTCCAACTAGCAAAATTAGTACCATCAAAGTAAGGACCTCTACGGTGATAATTTCCCTCGCTAGACGCCATACTCTCCTAGGTTGTGAAACCAAGGCTATGACCACCAAAAGCTATGGAGATCAAAGCAAATGGAGACCAAAGCTCTGATACCACTTGTAGGATCGAAAGTATGTCTAGAGGGGGGTGATTAGACTACTTGACCAAATAAAAACTTAACCTTTTCCCAATTTTAGTTCTTGGAAGATTTTAGCTATTTTAGGACAAGTCAAGCAATCATCACATAATTCAAGCAAGCATGCAAAGAGTATATAGGCAGCGGAAAGTAAAGCATGCAACTTGCAAGAATGTAAAGGGAAGGGTTTGGAGAATTCAAACGCAATTGGAGACACGGATGTTTTTGGCGTGGTTCAGATAGGTGGTGCTATCCTACATCCACGTTGATGGAGACTTCAACCCACGAAGGGTAACGGTTGCGCGAGTCCACGGAGGGCTCCACCCACGAAGGGTCCACGAAGAAGCAACCTTGTCTATCCCACCATGGCCATCGCCCACGAAGGACTTGCCTCACTAGCGGTAGATCTTCACGAAGTAGGCGATCTCCTTGCCCTTACACACTCCTTGGTTCAACTCCACAATCTTGTCGGAGGCTCCCAAGTGACACCTAGTCAATCTAGGAGACACCACTCTCCAAGAAGTAACAAATGGTGTGTTGATGATGAACTCCTTGCTCTTGTGCTTCAAATGATAGTCTCCCCAACACTCAACTCTCTCTCACAAGATTTGGATTTGGTGGAAAGAAGATTTGAGTGGGAAGCAACTTGGGGAAGGCTAGAGATCGAGATTCATATGGTAGGAATGGAATATCTTGGCCTCAACACAAGGGTAGGTGGTTCTCTCTCAGAATATATGAGTTGGAAGTGTAGATGTGTTCTGATGGCTCTCTCCACGAATGAAGAGGAGGTGGTGGGTTATATATAGCCTCCACACAAAATCCAACCATTACACACAATTTACCAATCTCGGTGGGACCGAATCAACAAACTCGGTCGGACCGATTTTGTGGGGACCCCGACTCATAAGTCGTGATCACCGAATGCACGTGTACAGTGATCCCAGAGATCAATGCTCACTGAACACACAGAAGCTGAATAACAAGAGTCTTACATCCATACATACCGTATTACACAAGTAGGACCATTATGATCAAGTCTTGAGTATAACATTGCAGCGGAAATCTTCGTTGATAACTTGGACCCATGCCATCTGCCTTAACCCTACAGGCATTCTGACTGGGAAGCGTTCTAGCTCGCATGTTCGTCATGAAGTATTCTTCATCAAATCCTGTTCTTTCATGCCTGGCTAATAAAATAACCAGTGGCAAGCCAATGAGTACTTCGAATGTACTCGCAAGCAACCCATGTTTTGGTTCAAGATACAACAATGCATGATATAGGTAAATTTTTGCGGAAAGCTAGTTTTGGGTGCAATGACATGTTCAACAACTTGTAAGACATGCATCATGAGAATTCAAGTAACCATGAGGACAGGTTACAGATATCAACATAAATAGAGTGGGCACCAACCCAACTCACTCATGTCAAGTCCTTGACTTGACCCAAGTAGTTCTTCCCACTTATCCAAGCACACACACACACTGGTTTGTAAACAAGTGGACGTAGTTTAAGCAGCACCGCCCAACTGTCCTTGACCGTGGACACGGCTATTCGAGTAGTTTTAACACTCTGCAGAGGTTGCACACTTTACCCACAAGATCCGGGGAACTTCCGTGTCATCCACGACCCGCGGTACCTCAAGTACCCGGGGTAAGTACCCGATCACTATCTTTCCCTAGACGACACTAACATGGAGTCCACTCGTTGTTCCGTATCCTCACGATGAACGTCATGCGAGACTCACTCGAGATCGTAACATCCGAGAGGGAACACAACGGTGTATCCGGTGCCCTGTGAAAACAGTCATGGCCGCCCTACCTGGCACGACCCTGTCCCGAGAGAGAGCACCAACTCTCCCCCGTCACTAGTAATGCGGGCTCCAAGCTAGTATCGACTTAGGTAATCAATAATGCCCTTTCCCATATAAGGGTAGAGTGGTTGCGCATGTAAGGTTGGGACAGTCGACAAATCTTAAATCTAATCCGTTTTCAAAAACAACACACACACTTGCCTTGGTACACCACTTCGTCATCAAGTGGTTACCCATCTCATTGTCTCCCTCGGGCATAAGTGGCACCCGACGGGGTTTTCGGAAAGTCTTTGAAGACACTTGATTCCATCACCATGCATATACCCGACCCTTTTTGCGTAGCAACTACTTTGGCATCCTATCTACCCCCACCGGCATAACCCTCATAAGGAGGTAGGGTCATGCACAATGCAAGTATCACGAGGATGTAACGGAGGCAACCCATCAAAGTGGTTATCACCTCATCATGGTTCCGAAACAACACTGATAAAGTGCTATATGACATGCATAAAAAGGGCGTCATAGACATGGTCAAAGGGCTGCTTGCCTGGTTCATCAGAGTCTTGAAATCTTTTGGTCCCTTCTTCAAGTACTCCGTCTACTTTGTCAACTAACGTCGGAAACAAACACAATAAGCAACACAACAAGGCAAAAGTAAAAGTACTCTAAAAATGTGAGTTGGACTTTTCTAGGATACCTCTGATCATATGAGGAATGAACAAGGTTATTTCATTGGAAGTGGATCAATGGATACTCCTAAACATTTCAATATGATGGAATCAATGGATTTGATGGATCCACAAGTTGTCCACAGAATGCCATTTTATAAAAATGAGTAAAAGTACCCATTAATTCAGGCATGATTTTAGAAACATATAGAAATTGGTTTCACTGGATTTGGAGTTGAAATGAATATAATATGGATTTTTGAAGTGGACTTATGTGGATAAATGACCTTTTTAAAAGGTTCAGTGAAAACCAAGGACAACAAAAATGTTCACTGTGGCCTATTAAATAGCACTTGATTTATGGAGTCTGTGGAAATTTGAATCATCAAATTTGGAGTTTATTTGACTTATTTGTGGATTTTACAAATTTACAGAAAAGAAAAAGGAAAAGGAAAGGGTTTTACCCTTATCTAGCGCACTGGGCGCAGTTTAGAAGTGGGCCGGCCCAGCGGTTCAGCTGCGCTGGCGACAGGGGGTGACGTCGAAGACGGCTTCGCGGGAGTGCGCCTTCGCGCAGGGGAGGCGGATCCGGCCGAAGCCGTTTCCACTTAAACGGGAGGGGCCCGCTGGCGGGTCACTGACCTGCGGGGTCCACCCGCAGGGTCGTCGCCCTCCTCCCGCCCGCGACAGAGAAGGCAGAGGGGGCGGGGCCGAGCGCTTGCCGGCGCCCGTTCCGGTGGCTCCGGCGACCGCCCGGACTCCGGCGAGCTCGGGAGGATGGTCCGCGTCCACCTGGGGGCCCAGTTTCCGCCGGGGGGCGCCGGAGCGAGCGAGGCCTCGGCCGCGGCGGGAACAGGCGAAGGCGGGGTTCGGCACGGCGAGGAAGGCACGAGGAGGAGGTCCTAGCGTGCGGGAGAGGCTTCTTGGGGTCGTGGGAGTCCTCGAGATGGGTCAGTGGGAGCGGGAAAGCAACGATGGCTCGGCTACGCCCGAGGGCACGGCGGCGGCACTCCGGCCATGGAGGTGGGAAGAGGGCGCGAGAGGGAGAGGGAGGTTGTCAGGGAGGTGTAAGCGAGAGAGGGGGAGCGGGGAGAGGCCATAGAAGAGGCCAGGAGGGGCTTATATGGGCACGGCCGCGGTGCACCATGGACAGTGCCCATGGACGCGCTCGGGTGAGCTCATAGAGGGGAGAGGAGAGAGATTCTGGAGGGGGCCGGCAGCGTGCCGTGTCCCGGACGCCGAGGACACCTCGGGAGACATCACCCCGACGCCCAAGGCTGTCGTATGCCCTTGGCATGGGTGAGCTACAGTGCGAGAGCGCACTGTAGCGCGCTCCAGAGTGCCCATATGGCTGTCCAGGCCATTTTCTATGCTTGTGGGCGCGCCCTTGCATGTCCAGTAGTATTTGGGGGTGCTAAGGAAGGGATCTTGGCCTTGGATGCTTAGGATGGTCAGTGGGTGAAGAGAGAGGAAGGAGAAGAGTGGAAATGGGGTTGTCCAGAATAGAAAATTGGTGGTTCCATCCCCTTGATCAATAAGCATTGACTTGTGCTGAATGCCAGAGGTAGAGGGAGGTTAGGAGGAGGTGTGGTAAAGAGGAGAACTCATTTGGATTAGTGGAAGAGGCCCAAACAGGGTTTTAGTTAAAAATGCATAAGGTGTTTGATGCTGTTTTGGGCAAGTAGATGATCTCCATTTTCCATGAGACTCCACAGGGTGAAATGACACATAAAATTAGGGCCTTCCACCAAGTTTGAGCTCATTTGGGCAAAGTTTCCAATGCAACTTTTGTAAACCCTAGAAATTAGCAGAAATAAACTTGTGTAGATCTAGTTGAGCAAATCACTTCACCTTGATGAACCACTTGGTGTAGTGGCCTCATTTGGTCATGTGAACATGCTCACAAAAATTGGGGTCAAGGAGAGGAAGTTGGTAGTACAAACTTGTTCAAAGTTGATTCTGGCCAAAGAGGGTTTTGGGGTACTTTTATCAAGATAAATTTCTCTCCAACTTGTTCCATTTGGTCTAGATGCATTATTACACCATTTGAGAATGTGCACAAAGTTTGAGAGCATTCGGGCATGTTTGACAGTGCAAAGCTGTTCAAACTTGAAAAAGGACAGAAGTGGTTTTGAGAGGGTTTCATGGGGTTATACTGTTCTCCATGACATGAGACTTGGCAAGATCATCAAACATGTCATATGTGACATGCTAGAATTTTCTTGGATTTTTATGAAAATATTTCCTGTAGAAATATTTCAAATCCTTGAAATGAGCAGAAATGGTTTTGGGAGGTTTTGTCCAATATTTTGATCATGACCATGTGTTGAAACTCATATATTTGGGAAAATATATGTCCATTTAGTCTCCCTAATTTTTCCCAAATATTTTTAAAGCTTTAAAATAATTTTAACCTATTAAAGACCATTTCTGGCCTTAAGAAAAATCCTTTAAATAAAATAGGTAAATAACTTTTAAAATTATATTTTTGTGGTTTCTGGGTAACCTATATCTAATAGGAATCAAAAATATTTTTGGAAGGATTTTTACTGTCGTTAGTTAAGTACTTGCAGTGCAATCCTCAATTCAGGGGTTTTTCGAAAACTAATTTTTGAAAATACTTTTTGGCCAAATTATTTTTGTAAGAAAATACTATATTGCACTATACACATGGCATGATCATTGGGAAAAGATTTTGGATCAAGGAGAAGGAGTATAAGAGTTGGAGGATTTATTTGATTTTTAGAGCACTTGCAAACAATAGTCAAACATCAAATCAAGCAAAATCCAAAACACTCAAAAGTTTTTGTCAAACCACATTTTATCATGTTTTATTAGCTTAAGAGTTGAGGCATGAAAATCAGGGTGTGACAGATTTAGTAAACCTAGTGACCGTTAGAGATTTTCGGTGGGACTGACATGCAACTCGGTAGGACCGATATGGTTAGGGTTAGGGCATAACGTAATCTCGGTGAGACCGATTACACAAACTCGGTGAGACCGATTTGGTAATAAGCTAACCAGAGAGTTGGTCAGGTAAACTCGGTGGGACCGATTTGCTCTTTCGGTGAGATCAAAAAGTTACAAAAAGGAAACAGAGAGTTTACATTGCAATCTCGGTGGGACCGATCCGCTCTTTCGGTGAGACCAAAAAGTTACGAAAAGGAAACAGAGAAATTGCAATCCCATCTCGGTGAGACCGAGATCCCTATTGGTAGAACCGATTTGCTAGGGTTTGGCAGTGGCTTATGACAAATGAAACTCGGTGGTGCCGGATTGAAAGAATCGGTAGGTCCGAGTTTGACTTTAGGTTTAGGTCAAATGTGGATATGGGAAAGTAGTTGAGGGTTTTGGAGCATATCACTAAGCACATGAAGCAAGAGGCTCATTAAGCAACACCTCATCCCTCCTTGATAGTATTGGCTTTTCCTATAGACTCAATGTGATCTTGGATCACTAAAATGTAAAATGAAGAGTCTTGAGCTTTTGAGCTTGAGCCAATATTTTGTCCTTAGCATTTTGAGGGATCTACTTTCATCATCCATGCCATGCCAATCATTGAGATTTCCTGAAATAATCATCTTGGAATAGCATTAGCTCAATGAGCTATATGTTGTTATGAATTACCAAAACCACCTAGGGATAGTTGCACTTTCAAAGAGGCTTCGCCGGACTATATCCGGAGAGGATGCCAACAGCGCCTTGACCAGCCAGGCTCCACAGCCCGGCCCAGAGGTGGAGGCAAACACGAGACCCGCACCAGACGCTCCTTCGACAGAGGATGCAGACAGGCTGTCTGCCACCCATTCCGAGGTGGAGAGTGCCATGAATCACCGGCGCCGCCGGACAGTTCTCCGCGATGCTTGTTTCTCCCAAGAGGCGATGAATGCCTTTAATTCGGGAGATGCGTATCTCCGTGTCGCTCAAAGTGGTCTAGCCAGAGCCACGGAGCAATATGTAAAAGACATACGGGTGAGAAAATTTGATAGTTATATGGATCAGTAGCCCCCGAGACTTGAAACAGCTAGAATAACTGATTTAAGGATCGTGTAATACGCAGGTTCTTTCAGAGAAGAATACCCAACTGTCCCAGGACCTAGAAGAGTGCAAAGCCCAACTTGAGGCCGCACTAGCCACGACGGGGGAGCCCAAGGAGACCCCCTCTGGTAATATATGCTTCAAAAAGATAAGTGTGAAGTGCGGCATATGTGCCGATCTGACAAATGAAATTGCAGGTGGCGCCGGACTAGATCCGGACAAGCAACAACTCCTACGCCGGCTAAAGGCTGGCGAGAGCGTGCTAACAAAGGTGAGGCGGGAGAAGATTGATCTTCAAGATGCCTACACCAAGCTGGGTGTTGAACTGAAAGATGCTTGTGCCCAGCTGTCGGACTCCGTTAAGGAGAATCGGCGGCTTCGAAGCGGCATATTTAGTAAGTGCTTGAACGAACTTTTGAAAAAAAAAGGTTCGGCGAGGAAGTCGACTAACAGAGTGATGTCTGTAGGTATGCTAACAGGTCGTCTTGCAGAGGAGATGCCCAGTTCTACGGGTGACCTTCTTCCCGAGCTCTCGCAACTGCACGAGCGAGTTTCGCAGGCGATGCAAGGCGTTGCCCAAGCCTTATGGCCATCCCTCTCCATGCCCGAGGGCCTTGGAGAGCTTGCAGAGAAGCTGAAGGGAGCGCGGCGGCGCTTCCGATTGTGGAACATATCGGCCTGCCGTCAAGGCGCTAGGGAGGCCTGGGCCATGGTGAAGACGCGGTACACAAAGGCTGACCCAAACCACATGGCCGAGGTCGGACCTGTGGGGCCTGATGGGAAGGAGATCCCTGTAAGCTTAGTATACGGCCAAGTAGAATTGGCCGCAAAGTATTCCCAGCAGGACTGTAATTTAGACAGCCTGTTAGATGGTATCGAAGAGGAATACGATCAGTCATAATGACTATGTAATTTTAATTGACATGTGTAATGCCTTCTAGCCGGATTGTAGATCGTTTGTCGTTGCCGACCTTTTCGCTTTGACCTCGGGACCTGACGGTCCGGAGTGTGTCCGAATACCCTTGCGGTTATATAAGAACCGGGGTATGCATGG
The DNA here is from genome assembly GCA_032464435.1 of Aegilops umbellulata. Taxonomy (NCBI): domain Eukaryota; kingdom Viridiplantae; phylum Streptophyta; class Magnoliopsida; order Poales; family Poaceae; genus Aegilops; species Aegilops umbellulata. The sequence goes on from CP136060.1 coordinate 182,465,853, forward strand.
AGACCAGGCGTAGGGGTCATTGGTGCTTTATCAGACAAGTTCCCAACTAGTTATGTTATATTACATGGTTAGTAAGAAACATCTTCCAGAGAGAATAGTTCCGTTAGGGGTTCCTTTCTCTGGGAGGCATGCCCTAAAGTGCATGTCCGGGCTGCGAACGCAGAAAAACCATCTGGGGGCACATAAATAAGTAAAAAAAGGTCATCTTTAGTTCACCGACCAAATATTCCCTTAAGAACGCTAGCTTTCGGCTTCACCCAGTCTGAGGTACACATCCGGCTGACCCGGCAGTAACAATCGCAGAGGTGCTCCCTTTACCACCTAGCCGAACAATCGGGAACGTAGGGGTAAGCACAGGAGCCAGGAAACCCAGCTTGGCCAAAACTTAAGTCATATCGATGCATATAATGGTGAATAAAAGGTACATGCGGAAGTTTAACACATGTGTTGGGCATGAAGCCCGTTATAAATAAGCTTCTGTTTAAACAAGCCCCCAGGTTTTAGTGAGCGCAGGTAGCGCGTCACTTGATGAGCCTTTAAGGGCTATATAAGAGAGGAAAAAAGAGGGGAAGGAGAGAAATGCAAGACGGAAAATATAAAAAATAGACAGAGGTAGGAGACGAACACAGAGTCCGGCGCTAGGCATAGAATCTTCGGAGACGGGCTGCGTTCCACGGGTTCGGCTCGAGTCAGTTGTCCGACGCATCTCGCAGACGGTACGCTCCGCCAGTTAGGACTTGGTCGATTATGAAGGGACCTTCCCACTTGGGCTTTAGTTTGTCCTTTTTCTTGTCCGGCAGGCGTAGAACTAGTTCGCCAACGTTGTAATATTTGGCCCGTACTTCTCTGCTTTGATATCTTCGAGCCTGCTGTTGATAGAATGCGGAACGGGCTTTTGCCACATCACGTTCCTCCTCCAAGGCGTCCAAATTGTCCTGCCGATCGAGTTCGGCTTCTCTTTCTTCGTACATGCGCACTCGAGGTGAGTCATGAATGATGTCGCAAGGCAAAACAGCCTCTGCGCCGTACACCATGAAGAATGGTGTGTATCCGGTGGTGCGATTCGGCATGGTCCGCAGCCCCTAGAGTACGGAGTCAAGCTCCTCTACCCAGTGCATGTTGGATTCCTTGAGGGACCGCACTAATCTAGGTTTGATGCCGCTCATAATAAGACCGTTTGCATGTTCGACCTGGCCGTTAGTTTGTGGGTGATAGACGGATGCATAATCGAGCTTGATGCCCATGTTTTTGCACCAGAGTTTTACCTCGTCGGCCGTAAAGTTCGTGCCGTTGTCAGTGATGATGCTGTGGGGGACACCGTAATGGTGTACGACCCCGGATATGGAGTCTATCACCAGTCCGGATTCAGCCGACTTAACAGGCTTGGCTTCTATCCATTTGGTGAACTTGTCCACCATGACCAGTAAGTATTTTTTCTTGTGGGTTCCGCCTTTAAGGGGTCCAACCATGTCAAGCCCCTAGACCGCGAAAGGCCAAGTGATGGGGATAGTTTGGAGGGCGGTGGGTGGCATATGGCTTTGGTTTGCGAAAAGCTGGCAATCGACGCATCGTTGGACCAAGTCCTGAGCGTCTGCCCGGGCCGTCGGCCAATAAAAGCCTGCACGGAAAGCCTTGCTTACAAGGGACCGAGCTGCCGCGTGATGAACACCGAGTCCGGCATGAATTTTAGCCAGCAAGTTCCGCCCTTCCTCTTCGGAGATGCACCTTTGAAGGACTCCGGTAGTGCTTTTCTTATAAAGTTCTCCCTCATGGACTTTATAGGCCTTAGATCACCGCACTATGCAGCGTGCCTCATTTTGGTCCTCTGGGAGCTCCTGCCTAGTAAGGTAGGCTAGGAATGGTTCTGTCCACGGGGCGATGACGGCCATTATCACATGGGCTGGAGTTGTAATTACATCGGCAGAGCCTCCGATTGTGTCAGATTGTTCATCATCGGGCAGTGCGGTTGAGTCCGGAATGTTATTGCCGGATTCCCCTTCCCATACTACGGATGGCTTGAACAGCCGTTCCAAGAAGATGTTGGGGGGACTGCGTCGCGTTTTGCGCCGATGCGTGCCAGGACGTCTGCCGCCTGATTGTTCTCCCGGGCTATATGATGAAATTCGAGCCCTTCGAACCGAGCTGACATTTTTAGGATGGCGTTGCGATAAGCTGCCATTTTTGGATCTTTGGCATCGAAGTCTCCATTTATTTGAGATATTGCGAGGTTTGAATCCCCTCGCACTTCTAGGCGTTGAATGCCCATGGACACTGCCATCCGGAGAACGTGCAAAAGTGCCTCATATTCGGCTGCATTATTGGAGTCTGTGTACATGATCTGGAGTACGTATTGAACTGTGTCTTTCGTGGGGGACGTCAAAACGACGCCAGCCCCTAGACCTGCTGTCACGCCCAAGATGCGACCCTATCCTAAAGGAACTCGAAGGTCCCACCAAGGATAGCAGCGCATCTTGAAGACGCTTTTGCAAGGTGGATATCATTACATCAACATTACATAAATAGAGGGGATACATCCAATACATACAAAGTCACATGAATACAACAATACAACATACAAGATCAACATCCGACTACGGATGAAACATAAATAGAAACTCAAACAATATCCACCCTGCTAGCCCAGGCTGCCGACCAGGAACCTATCCCTCAATTGAAGAAGAAGCAGAAGAAGAACTCCAACACAAATAAACATCGCTCTCGCGTCATGATCATCGCATAACCTGAACCTGCAACTAGTGGTGTAGTAATCTGTGAGCCACAAGGACTCAGCAATCCCATTACCATGGGTATCAAGACTAGCAAAGCTTAATGGGTAAGGAGGGGGTAAAGTTGTGAGGTTGCAGCAGCGACTAAGCATGTATGGTGGCTAACTTACGCAAATAAGAGCGAGAAGAGAAGCAAAGCAAGCGGTCATCAACTAGTAATGATCAAGAAATGATCCTGAACTCCTACTTACGTCAGACATAACCCAGAAACCGTGTTCTCCTCTCGATCAACCCCGAAAAGAGACACTCACGGTTACACACACGGTTGGTGTATTTTAGAAGAGTTTACTTTAAATTTACTACAACCGGATATCAACAAATTCCCATCTGCCACATAACCGCGGGCACGGCTTTCGAAAGTTCAAACCCTGCAGGGGTGTCCCAACTTAGCCCATGACAAGCTCTCGCGATCAACGAAGGATATTCCTTCTCCCCGGGAAGACCCGATCAGTCTCGGAATCCCGGCTACAAGACATTTCGTCAGTAATAAAACAAGACCAGCAAGACCGCCTGATGCGCCGACATCCCGATAGGAGCTGCACATATCTCGTTCTCAGGGCAACACCGGATGAGCAGTACGTACGGCAACCGACGATACCCCAGGTTGCCTAGGGGCGGCACCGCAAGTGGCTCTAGTTTGGACCAACACTTGGACAAGCATTGGCCCAGGGGGGCTGAATAAAGATGACCCTTGGGTTAATTACTCCCAAGGGAAAATGGGTGGTGGTGAGGCAAATGGTAAAACCAAGGTTGGGCCTTGCTGGAGGAGTCTTATTCAAAGCGAACTGTCAAGGGGGTCCCATAAATCACCCAACCGCGTTAGGGGCGCAAAATCCGGGAACATAATACCGATATTACGGAAACTAGGGCGGCAAGAGTGGAACAAAACACTAGGCATAAGGCCGAGCCTTCCACCCTTTACCAAGTATATAGATGCATTAATAATATAAGAGATATTGTGATATCCCAACAATAAACATAAACATAATCCAACATGGAGCAATCTTCATCTTCACCTGCAACTAGCAACGCTATAACAGGGGCTGAGCAAAAGCGGTAACATAGCCAATCAACGGTTTGCTAGGAAGGGTAACAAAGGTCAGAGGTTCATGGCAATTTGGGAGGCTTGAGCAGCAAGTGGTAGGTAACGCAGCATAGCAATAGATCGAAGCAACTAGCATAGCAATGATAGTAATGAGATCGAAGGTGACGGTCATCTTGCCTGAAATCCCGCAAGGAAGAAGAACGAGTCCATGAAGAAGATGAAGCCACGAAGATGAACCAAGCGTAGACGAACGAATCCTCACGATCGCAATGAAACGGGAACTATCGAGAAGAAGCACACAACATGGTAAACACACCACACATGAACAAGGCATGATGATCAACCAAGTATGATGCATGCCAAGGCTACATGAAGATACTCATGGCAAGAGATGATGCATACAATAACAACACATCAAAGCAAGTTTAAATGAGGCCGGAAACAACATATAACAATTCCGGTAAGTCCTCATATGCAAATTTCGAAATTGGTCCAGATCTGAATAACCTTATGTTCAAGTTTGTTAAACAGTAGTTAAGATGCACCAACATGATCTACACGAAATTCTAGTCAAGTTACATATAAAGTTCATTAGATTCGGAGCTACGGCCTAGAAGATATGAGCAAAACAAGTTAAGCATGGCATTGATGCAAAAATGCATACAAACATCAAGCTAACACCTCAAAACAAGGATGCAACATGATAATATGAAGCTACATGCAAAACTAAGCAAGTTTCATATAGAGCACACTCAAAACGGAGCAACGGTTCAACACATACACCCTATACAAGTTATAACAACAATCTGTCCAAAACAGCAAGTAGGCATCTAGCAAGCATCAAAACAACAAGCTACAGGATCTCAACATGAAAACAAAAGTCATGGACATGATGTCCAGGTAAAGCATGACATAACATGAACACTTAGATATCTCCATAAGTCACTAGATCATACTCAAACAAGCATGGCAAGATTGCAAATAATAACAGGTTCACAGACTTAGCAGAATTCACAGGACATGGCAGAAATAACATCAGGTTGCAATGTTTAGAGCTATCAAACAACATGTTACAGCAAGCTATCATGTCAAACTAGAGCATGGAATGAATCTAATCAAAGCATATAACAAAAGTCCCTTACTGACCATAAGCCAAAAGGGATCAGAGAATACAATTGCAAGCATATGAGCATAGCAAAAACATAAACTGATTCAGACTTAGTGAAAAACTGGAGCATGGCCAAAACAGATAACAAGTAGACATGTTTACGAGCTCGATGCACTCACTACGAGGCATTGCATGACAAAATAAGCATACATACAGCAAGTAGACATGGCATAGAAGCTAGAAATGGCAAAAACAACAACATAGCATGCACGGATCAACTACAACAAGCTTGGCAAAATCGAATAACATGTAAACAATCTGCCAGTAACATTTTATAGCAAAAGTAGAGCTCGATTGACTCAAGATATGGCACTCCATAATTACAAACAAAGGCCTGTATGGATAGAACAAATCCATATGTCCAAAACACCCTTACTGATCATGCTCAAAATGGGCATAGATCTCTCTGTAACAACATGAACACATAGCATAAAAATAACAGCAGGACATGACTTGGTGAAATTACTAAGTCCCTGAAATCAGCAACAATATGATCCCTAGTTTGCATGCTTGTGCTAGTCACCACAAAGATTACAAAAATACATGGCATACACCCCTGTAAAGATGGCATGGCATATTACAAAACGCATGTAGGACTCCAGTTCATAGGATGCACACATCAATCATGGCAAAAATGACAAAAGTGCAAGTTCTGATAAGAATCTGAAACTAACATCACATAGCCCTCTTCCAACAGCATTTCGGGCATCAAGCTGAGCTCAAATGAAAATGATTCAATGAGACTAAATGATGTACTCGTCGAGGCGAGCAATTTGACATGCTACACGCCCAAAACGGAGCCACGGATGCAAAGATATGACATGATGAAAAAGCCTAACAATACTAGGGACTTGGGCAGAAAACGGGTCAACCTCTAGGGTTCGTCCCAGATCTGGATCGGGCACACGAACCGAGGCGAGGCCGGAGATGCTCGCCGGAGTTTGGACCGGAGAGGAGGGAGACGGCGGCCGGCGAGGTGCCCCGGGGCGGATCCGGCCTTGGGGCCGCCGGATCCGGCGAGGAGGGGCGGCGGGGCGACCGAGACGGCGTTGGGCGGGACGCGGCGGACGGGCGCCGGAGGGACGCGGCGCGGGCGCTGGCGCTGGCGGCGGGGCGGCGCTCGGGGAGCGGGGCGCTCGGGCCCGGGGCGGTCCCAATCCGGGCCCCGGCGGGTGCGGGGAGGAGAGAGGAGGTCGGCGCGCCACTTGGCGGCGCAGGGTTGGATGAGGGAGGCGGCGGCGCTGAGGTGGCGGTCCGGGATTGGCCGGAGCGACGTGGAGGCGGTGGTGGACGCGTCCGGCGAGGGGTGGACGCGTCCGGTGGCGCGGGGAGGAGCTAGACTAGGGTTTGACTGCGCGAAAAATCCGAGGGGGAGCACTTATTTATAGCTAGGAGGAGGTAGGAGACTCCAAATGGAGTGCGGTTTTCGGCCACGCGATCGTGATCGAACGACCGGGAGGATGGAGGGGGTTAGGATGGGTTTTGGGCCACTTTGAAGGGGGTGTTGGGCTGCACACCAAAGAGGCTTTTGCGGCTACCCGGTTAACCGTTGGAGTATCAAACGACCTCCGATTGACCCGAAACTTGACAGGCGGTCTACTGGTGCTATACCAAGGCCGCTTGACAAACCTCGGTCCATTCCGAGACCGTTTAACACCCACAAACACAAAAAGAGGCAATAGGGGGGCGCCGGGTGACATAGGAGTGCCAGATTGCAAAACGGACAATGGGGAAAAAGCTCGGATGCATGAGACGAACATGTATGCAATGCAATGCACATGATGACATGATATGAAATGCAGATGATGACATGGCAAAGTGCAACACGCAAGCAAATGACATGGCAAAGACGGCGCATAACTGGCGGACACCTGGCGCATCGAATCCGGGGCGTTACACCTGCCAACATTTTAGAGCCGTCGAAATGCATGATCCAGTTTGAATATGTGTCGTACTCTTTAGGGAGTTTGGCCTCCGTCCATTCTGCGACGAAGTCGGCCAAAACATGCGACTTAATAGCTCGTCGTGGCTTATAAGTTATGTCGAATGGGAGGATCTCGATGGACCATTTTGCAATCCGGCCTGTTGGTTCGCGGTTGTTAATAATATCATTAAGTGTTACTTCAGAGGCTACTGTTATCGAACACTCTTGAAAGTAGTGTCGCAGCTCCCGGGATGCCATGAATACCGCGTACGCAATCTTTTGATAATGCGGGTACCGTGATTAGCATGGAGTGAGGACAGTGGACACATAGTAGACCGGCTTTTGAAGGGGGAATTTGTGTTCGTCCGCTTCTCGTTCGACGAGGAGCACTGCGCTAACAACCTGGTGTGTTGTTGCAATGTACAATAGCATTGGTTCGCCGATATTTGGCGTGGCCAGGACTGGGTTTGTTGCCAATATGGCTTTTATTTCATCGAGTCCGGCCGCGGCGGCATCCGTCCACTCGAAGTGTTCGGTGCGCCGAAGGAGGCGATAGAGGGGTAGTGCCTTTTCCGCAGGCGGGAGATGAAGCGGCTTAGAGCCGCCACGCATCCGGTCAATTTTTGTATTTGTCTGAGGTCCTTTGGGATATCCAATTGCGACAAAGCTCGGATCTTGGCTGGATTTGCTTCAATTCCTCTGCCGGATACGATGAAGCCCAAGAGCTTTCCGGCTGGAACGCCGAAAACGCATTTTTCCGGGTTGAGCTTGATGTCGTATGTTCGGAGGTTATCAAATGTAAGCCTCAAGTCGTCTACTAGAGATTCGACATGTCTTGTTTTTATGACCACATCATCCACGTATGCCTCCACTGTTTTGCCGATCTGGTTTGCCAGACATGTCTGAATCATGCGCTGATATGTTGCGCCGGCGTTTTTGAGCCCGAAGGGCATTGTGTTGAAGCAGAATGGGTCGTATGGTGTGATGAATGCCGTTGCGGCTTGGTTTGATTCTGCCATCTTGATTTGATGGTAGCCGGAGTATGCGTCGAGGAAACACAACGAATCGTGTCCTGCAGTGGCGTCGATAATTTGATCGATGCGGGGGAGGGGGAAGGGATCCTTTGGGCAAGCCTTGTTAAGGTCTTTGAAATCGACGCACAGGCGCCAGGATTTGTCCTTCTTTGGTACCATCACCAAGTTTGCTAGCCAGTCCGGATGTTTTATATCTCTGATGAATCCGGCCTCCAATAGCTTGGCTAGCTCCTCTCCCATAGCATGTCTCTTGGGTTCGGAGAAACGCCGAAGGGCTTGTTTGACAGGTTTGAATCCTTTTAGGATATTTAAGCTATGTTCGGCCAGCCTGCGTGGGATTCCTGGCTTGTCTGAAGGGTGCCAGGCGAAGATGTCCCAATTTTTACGTAGGAATTCTCGCAGTGCGGCGTCTACATCAGGGTTTAATTGTGCCCCGATGGAAGCTATTTTATTGGGGTCTGTTGGATGGACCTGGAATTTGACTATTTCGTCCGCTGGTTTAAAGGAGGTGGACTTGGATCTTTTGTCGAGTATCACATCGTCCCTGTTTATTGTGAAGCGAAGCGTAGTCAGTTCCTCAGCCGCTAGGGCTTCAGATAGTGCCTCGAGGGCCAATGCGGATGTCTTGTTTTCGGCGCGGAGCGCTATGTTCGGGTCACTAGCGAGAGTGATAATTCTGTTCGGCCCGGGCATCTTGAGCTTCATGTACCCGTAATGGGGTATTGCTTGGAAGATTGTAAACGCTTCCCGCCCTAACAAAGCGTGGTATCCGCTACTGAACGGGGCCACCTGGAACGTGACCTCTTCGGACCTGTAATTATCCGTCGTGCCGAACACCACATCTAGTGTGATTTTTCCTGTACAGCGCGCTTCCCGACTGGGGATTATTCCTCGAAAGGTTGTGCTGCTTCGCTCGATGCGGTTCCAGTCTATTTCCATTTTTTGAAGGGTTTCCTCATAAATGAGGTTCAATCCGCTGCCTCCATCCATGAGTACCTTGGTGAGACGAAAGTCGTCCACAATTGGACTGAGGACCAATGCGGCTGGTGCTCGAGCTGTTCGGAATTTAGGTTCATCACTGGCATTAAAAGTAATAGCCGTGTCACTCCATGGGTTTATTGTTTCTACTTGATAAACCTCGGCAAGACTGCGGAGTGTTCTTTTTCTCATATTATTTCATGCGAAAGTCTCGAAGACTGTTAAGACTGTACTGGTGTCCCTGGGGTGGTTTTCTGCGGCCTCCGGGATTAGGAGGACTTCGCCAATTTTGGCCACCTGCCAGAGTATCCAACATGCTCTAAGGCTGTGAGTTGGTGTGGCGTCCTCTGTACTATGAATTTTACAGGGTCCATTAAGCCATCCTTCCAGTACGGTTCTGTGCCCTGTAGAGGGTGTTGGGTTTTTGGTTTTTAACCCGGGTGTCAGCCGATGATGCACCCTTTTATTTCGGACGAGGTTTCTATTCAGGGCCGGATTGTCCCAAAATTTTATTTCGGTTTTCATAGTACTTTTGTGATATCGCACAGTACTTTTGTACTATGGACGCCAAGTCAGCGAAGCGTGTAATATCACGACGACTTATGGCGTTGAGGATTCCCTTGTCCGTGCAATTATTGCAGAAGATTGAGATTGCGTCTTCCTCGCGGCAGTCCTTTATCCTGTTCATAACCAGGAGGAATCTCGCCCAGTAATGATGTACTGTTTGTTCGGGCTTTTGCCTAATTTGGGATAGATCGCTTATAACAATTATTTGTGATTTAGTAGTGAGCACAAAGTAACATATATCATGCAACAATGAAGTCTAACTCTCTTCCTATGCATCGGCATGTCATACAAGAACAATTCATGCACATCAAGTAAAGGCCAATACATAGCATAAGTAGTTTCCTGCAAATTTATCATATTGGAAACATCGAGAGGCGGAGATGTAGTTCCTCTCACATAATAATTGCAAGTAGGAGCAGCAAGCACATGCATATTATATTCATCAAAATCAGCATGTGTAGTAGTAAAATGCAACCCATCCATATAATCCTTAATAAGCGCAAACTTCTCCGATATAGTGTAGTTCAGAGAATTCAAAAAGATAATAGGACTATCATGCGTGGGTGCAATAGCAACAATTTCTTTCATAACATAAGTAACTATAGCAAGTTCATCTCCATAAGCATCATTCATATTGGCATCTTGGCCACAAGCATAGCAAGCATCAAGTTCATCAAAAAGGGACATTTCAAACAAAGCCAAGGGATCATAGCAATCATCCTTCGGTAAGAACGAAGGGAAATTAAACAATGTATGAGTTGAAGAGTTACTCTCATTAGAAGGTGGGCATGAGTAGCTAATCTGCTCTTCCTCCTTTTGTTCTTCGCTCTCCTCGTCATCTCTTTCATCCAATGAGCTCACAGTGTCATCAATTTCTTCTTCCATAGATTCCTGCAAAATATTAGTCTCCTCTTGGACGGTAGAGGAGTCCTCAATATATTCTTTAACATAAGCGTTAGAAGCATAGTTTTCATAGCAATATTTAAGTATGGCAAAAAAAATTCAGATTTGTAAAGAGTAGCATCATACTTTTCAATCAAAGAAGCAATTTCATAAGCACCCTTAAAAGTAACAAATTCTTCAATTTGTTCAACATCATAGTAATTATAAACACCCTTGTCATAAAAATATAAGATTCCATTATCACTAAACTCACATTGGTAGGGAAGGTGTTTCTTAGGGTCTTCAGAACAACAAGTAAAATCATACAATTCACATAAATTCCAAGCATATATTGCATAGTATTATTTTGATGCGGTGAAAGTTTCCCTTTTTGAGATAAGTGGTGTCGCACAAAATAAGCATGCTCATCTAATGATTTTCCCTCAACTAAGCTAGTTGGGTTTTCGGCACGAGCACAAAGGGATCGAAGATGATCCAAGTAAAAAGCGTTAGGAGTATGATAGATTTTGGGTGGTTCTTCAACCATTGGTTAAGTAGGTACAACTATTTTTTTTGGTGTTTTACGTTTCCTACTCATAACTAAAGATAGAAAATAGGAGCACAAAATAAAAATTACTTAGTGATAAAGCAAACAAGCACACACGAGAATATTCACCCCACGCTATTGCTCCTCGGCAATGGCGCTAGAAAAAGGTCATGATAACCCACAAGTATAGGGGATCAGTTGTAGCCTCTTTCGATAAGTAAGAGTGTCGAGCCCAATGAGGAGCTAAAGTTAGAAGAAATATTCCCTCAAGTTCTATCGACCACCGATACAACTCTACGCACACTTGACATTCGCTTTACCTAGAACAAGTATGAAACTAGAAGTACTTTGTAGGTGTGATAGGATAGGTTTGCAAAATAATAAAGAGAACGTAAATAAAAACTAGGGGCTGATTAGATAAAGAAACAACTAAGTTAGTTTTAGTAGAGAGCTTTTTGTCACAAGAAAGTTATTTGTCCCTGGGCAATCGATAACTAGACCGGTATCATTATTGCAATTTTCTTTGAGGGAGAGGCGTAAGCTAACATACTTTCTCTACTTGGATCATATGCACTTATGATTGGAACTCTAGCAAACATCCGTAACTACTAAAGATCATTAAGGTAAAACCCAACCATAGCATTATAAGGTATCAAGTCCTCATTAGTCCCATACGCAAACAACCTACTTACTCGGGTTTAAGCTTCTGGCACTCTAGCAACCCACCATAAGCGAATCGTGAACATATTGCAAACCCTACTGTGGGGATCCCTCACACTTGCGCGACACGGAGAGCACCATAGGACAACACCAATAATAAAACATGCAACTCAAACCAATCACGATTATCAATCAACCCATAGGACAAAACGGATCTACTCAAACATCATAGGATAGCCATACATCATTGGGAAATAATATATAGCATTGAGCACCATGTTTAAGTAGAGATTACAGCGGGGAGAAGTGGTGTTAAACTGCTTCATAGAGGGGGAGAGAGTTGGTGATGACGGCGGTGAAGTTGTTGGTGTACATCGTCGTCACGATGATGGCCCCGGCGGCGTTCCGGCGCCACCGGGAGAGAGGGGGAGAGAGCCCCCCTCCTTATTCTTCTTCCTTGACCTTCCCCCTAGATGGGAGAAGGGTTTCCCCTCTGGTCCATGGCCTCCATGGAGGCGGAGGGGTGAGAGCCCCTCCGAGATTGGATCTCTCTCTCTCTCTCTCTCTCTCTGTGTGTGTGTGTGTGTGTGTGTGTGTGTGTGTGTGTGTGTTTCCTTCTGTTTTTGCGCTCCCAGATTATGGTCTTTCACCATTTATTAAATTCTCGGAGATCCGAAACTCCGATTGGCACTGGTACAGCGACGTGCTATACAAACGGTTTTTAACCCATTACTGCGACGGCATTTGGAACTGTCGCCAAGTGAGTGTGGGTGATAGGGGGATCCTTCCAACACGACCCAGAAACCATCGGAGATAGGCCCTCCTGGGACACCAAATGAGCTCGTGTGCGATCGAGCGAGGCATAGAAACCCAATCATTTCCATAGGTATGTACACCCCACACAGCGAATCCAAGAAAAAACATTTCCGTAGGTATGTACATCCCACACTATGAATCCCAGAAAAACATTTCTATAGGTATGTATATCACACACAGTTCTTTGTGTGGAAACGTTTATGCAAGGTGGCCAGACGCAAACAGTTCGCTGTCGGAAGCCGTGTGTGATTGTTAGTTGATCGAAGACGCCTACTTTCTGGAGACCGTGCGGGTTGTTTGAGTTCATCGCCCACAGTGATGTCAGAGTAACCGTCTGAAATAGAAAACCCCAATAAGCAGGGTAATTAGCCTATTATTGATAATCCATGTACTAATCAAACTGATATTTCTTATAAAACACACCAGATATTTCATATCCATATAACAGCAACCAGGATTTCATAGATAGCTTCGGCACTCAGTTACGCCATTATACAACAACACCAAGTTTCACATGCAGCATCAAAAACCTTTGGAAAGTAGCATCATACACGATAAATAGACAGATGAATCTCATCTGGGAAACTGCAGAAGCGGAAGGCAAATGTTGAGCTTTCAGTGATGTTGAATGTCCTTGCAACTTTAGGCCAGTGGCTATGGGTAATTGCCTACCCAACCTTCATCCTCTTCAGCAAGACTTCAATATTATACCGTGGGTGTTGAATGAATACCTTCCTCGCCTCTTGACGATGCAAGTGGTTTGAGAGGTAATCATCGGTGAAGTGCTTTGAAAAGTACTGAAAACAAAGCTATGCATAAATCGCTGTTATAAATTTTGAAATGGCGCAAGGGGTAAAAACATAGTAAAAGAGTTAGTACCATCCAATGGTTTACTGATGTCTTCTTCATTGTGCAAACAAAGATCTTGCTGTTATTCGTCGCAAGTTTCTTCATCCTAACAATCTTTCTGAGTTTCTTGACTTGACTAATATTCATGGACATCTCATTTCCCCTATGTAAAATGGGTCGAACAGTGGGTCTAAGCCTCTGACAGCAGGACCTGCATGTGCAAGACCAAATTGTAAGAAACCTAAATATTAGAATGATTCCTGCAACTGCATAATAATGTGCAATTAGCCAAAGGACCCTGCTTGAACAAACCTTGATGGTAAACCGCAGTGTCTCCCATTGTTTCCCTGCAACACACATAAGGAAGATCTTGATCAGGTTAACTGAGAGTTGCCATACTAACAGTAGAATATGTATTGAGTACAGCCAAATTCGACTGGTGTCACATGCATAGCAATACAAAATTGTACCCACAGCAAATGAAAATCAATTGCAGAACTGAACCAAACAGTTAACTGGACAACAAACCAAATTAACCAAAATAGCTAATTGAGCACGACATTGCAGAATAGAAACATGTACTAGAAGATAAGACAGTTAACAAAACAAAGAATGCTTGAGAACAATAATACGAAATGTAGCAATTGTTGGACCAAAGTGTTAACTGAACATTACATTTCGGAGGACCAAACGGTTAACTGAACATCAGATTGCATATTAACATTACAGAGGAAAAATCACTAGAAAGCACTGGCAGTGGCCTCGAGAAAACAGAACGAACTGTGTTTTAAAGTAGACAACCATGTGGCGGTGTCGACGGTGGCCTCGAAGACGAGGTGCTCCCCCAAGATCTGGCGGTCGACACGCATGGCAGCAATAGTGACCTGGTGCGTGCGTGCGGTTGCATGCTACTGAGCTCCATGTTATACTGCGTGCAAAATGGTTGTGGGCGGCGCTTAATTGGAGGAGGGGGCAGTGATTTCGGTGGAAGGTGTCGCGCCGTTGGTCGGGGCATGTGGGACGGGAAAGGAGGAGGATGGCATTGGTGGGGTGTGGATTACCTGACCATATCGACGAGGCCGCGCAGCAAGAAGAAGGGTCGGAGGTGAGGAGGCCGCGCAGCAAGAAGAAGGGTCGCCGGCGAGGAGGCCGCGCAGCAAGAAGAAGGGTCGCCAGCGAGGAGGTGGCGCTGCAAGAAGAAGGGTAGCCGTCGAGGAGGCGGTGCTGCAAGAAGAAGGGTCGCCGACAAGGAGGCTGAGCTGCCAGTAAGCAGCAGTGAAGGTTTGAACTTGGAAAGCAAGGAGGAACAGTTGAAATGTGGCTTTTGGTATGAGGGAGGGGGCGGGGAGATAGATATTTCCGTGGTGGCAAAAAATTTCGCTCGATGCCGCGACAAACTGGCACGCAAGTGTGGTTCAAGCAGGGGCGGTGGACTGTAGATGACGAATCTTCCTGCGTAAGCAAGACAATATGGTGCACCAAGATATTTTATATCGCATCCCACACGATTCTTTCTAGTAAACTATTTGTGGTATACCTTATGTTTTGAAAGACAAAATGGTGTTACGGAGGGAAAGGATGGTGTTTGAATTGCTAGAACATTTAGGTACAGTGAACATGCAACAAGTACATGAGTGTCGTGTTTAAATTTGGAATTATTCCGGGTTCGTTTGGCATTTTTATGCATTAATTGTGTTTCTGGGCATTTAATGTGCATAATTCAAATTTGAACTACAAGCACATGCTCCAATGCACCAAAGTTTGTTGAAAAATCACATGTGTGTCTTTGGGTGAATTTATAGGTCCCATGCAAGAAATGAGAATGAAATTCAAACATGTGGGCGTCATGACTCAGCCGGAATGATTAAGAAACTTGGTATTTTAATTCCTGTAAATACAAAACACGCCTGAAATTCATGAAACTTGGCATGGTCTCAAGACATGGCACCAACATGCTGTGGTAAATTTTTTGGCCGAATTGGGACAGGCTTTGTTGTAAGCTTCTTGCAAACCGGAGCTTCCCTCAAGAAGGCTCGTGGTTCCGAGAGGGAACGTGTCACCTTCGTGTGCGAAACGACATACGTACACTGCCTTCTCGTGCCTTAATTTTTTACACAGGTAGATTAGACCAAATAGAAGTATCGTGCTAATTTGTGGAATTATTCCGGGTTTGTTTGACCTTTCTTATGCAATAATTGAGTTTCTGCGCATTTAATGTGCATAATTCAAATTTGAACTACAAGCACATGCTCCTGTGCACCAAAGTTGGTTGAAAAAACACATGTGTGTCCTTGGGTGAATTTCTAGGTTCCATGCAAGAGATGGGAATGAAATTCAAACATCTGGGCATCGTGGCTCGGCCGGAAAGATTGTGAAACTTGGTTTTTTAATTCCTGTAAATCCAAAACACGCCTGAAAATCATGAAACTTGGCATGATGTCATGACATGGCACCAACATGTTGCGGTAATTTCTTTGGCCGAATTGGGACAAGCTTTGGTGTAAGCTTCTTATAAACCGGAGCTTCCCTCAAGAAGGCTTGTTGTTCCGAGAGGGAACGTGTCACCTCCATGTGCGAAACGACATACGTGCACTGCCTTCTCCCGCCTTAATTTTTTTACACAGGCAGATTAGACCAAATAGAAGTACCGTGCTAATTTGTGGAATTATTCTGGGTTCGTTGGTCTTTTTTATACATTAATTGAGTTTCTGCGCATTTAATGTGCATAATTCAAATTTGAACTACAAGCACATGCTCCAGTGCACCAAAATTGGTTGAAAAATCACATGTGTGTCCTTGGATGAATTTCTTGGTTCCATGCAAGAGATGGGGATGAAATTCAAACATCTGGGCATCGTGGCTCGGCCGGAAAGATTGAGAAAGTTGCTATTTTAATTCCTGTAAATCCAAAACACGCCTAAATTTCATGAAACATGTCATGGTGTCATGACATGGCACTAACATGCTGCGGTAATTTTTTGGCCGAATTGGGACAAGCTTTGGTGTAAGCTTCTTGCGAACCGGAGCTTCCCTCAAGAAGGCTCGTGGTTCCGAGAGGGAACTTGTCACCTCCGTGTGTGAAACGACATACGTACACTGCCTTCTCCGGCCTTAATTTTTTTACACAGGCAGATTAGACCAAATAGAAGTATCGTGCTAATTTGTTGAATTATTTCGGGTTCGTTTGGCCTTTTTATACATTAATTGAGTTTCTGCACATTTAATGTGCATAATTCAAATTTGGACTACAAGCACATGCTCTAGTGCACCAAAGTTGGTTGAAAAATCACATGTGTGTCCTTGGGTGAATTTCTAGGTCCCATGCAAGAAATGCGAATGAAATTCAAACATGTGGGCGTCATGGCTTAGCCGGAAAGATTGAGAAACTTGGTTTTTTTAATTCCCATAAATCCAAAACATGCCTGAAATTCATGAAACTTGGCATGGTGTCATGACATGGCACCAACATGCTGTAGTAAATTTCTCAGCCGATTTGGGACAAGCTTTGTGAAGGAAATATGCCCTAGAGGCAATAATAAAGTTATTATTTATTTCCTTATATCATGATAAATGTTTATTATTCATGCTAGAATTGTATTAACCAGAAACATGATACATGTGTGAATACATAGACCAACAGGGTGTCACTAGTATGCCTCTACTTGACTAGCTCGTTGATCAAAGATGGTTATGTTTCCTAGCCATAGACAAAGAGTTGTAATTTGATTAACGGGATCACATCATTAGGAGAATGATGTGATTGACTTGACCCATTTCGTTAGCTTAGCACTTGATCATTTAGTGTGTTGCTATTGCTTTCTTCATGACTTATATATGTTACTATGACTATGAGATTATGCAACTCCCGTTTATCGGAGGAACACTTTGTGTGCTACCAAACGTCACAACGCAACTGGGTGATTATAAAGGTGCTCTACAGGTGTCTCCGAAGGTACTTGTTGGGTTGGCGTATTTCGAGATTAGGATTTGTCACTCCGATTGTCGGAGAGGTATCTTTGGGCCCACTCGGTAATGCACATCACTTAAGCCTTGCAAGCATTGCAACTAATGAGTTAGTTGCGGGATGATGTATTACGGAATGAGTAAAGAGACTTGCTGGTAACGAGATTGAACTAGGTATTGAGATACCGACGATCGAATCTCGGGCAAGTAACATACCGATGACAAAAGTAACAACGTATGTTGTTATGCGGTTTGACCGATAAAAGATCTTCGTAGAATATGTGGGAGCCAATATGAGCATTCAGGTTCCGCTATTGGTTATTGACCGGAGACGTGTCTCGGTCATGTCTACATAGTTCTCGAACCCGTAGGTTCCGCACGCTTAAAGTTCGATGACGGTTATATTATGAGTTTATGTGTTTTGATGTACCAAAGGTATTTTGGAGTCCCGGATGTGATCATGGGCATAACGAGGAGTCTCAAAATGGTCGAGACATGAAGATTGATATATTGGACGACTATATTCCGATACCGGAATGGTTCCGGGGGTTATCGGATATATATCGGAGTACCGAGGGGTTACCGGAACCCCCGGAGGTTATGGGGCCTCATGGGCCCAAGTGGTGGAAGTGGAGAGGCGGCCAAGGGGCAGCCGCGCGCCCCTCCCCCCCAAGTCCGAATTTGACAAGGAGGGGGGTGGCGCCCCCCTTTCCTTTACTCCTCTCTCTCCTTCCCTCTCCTCTCCTACTCCAACATGGAAGGGGGGAGTCCTACTCCCGGTGGGAGTAGGACTCCTCATGGGGCACACCAAAGGGTGGCCGGCCCCTTCCCCCTCCTCCACTCCTTTATATACGGGGAGGGAGGCACCCCCTAGAGACACAACAATTGATCCCTTGGATCTCTTAGCCGTGTGTGGTGCCCCCCTCCACCATAATCCACCTCGCTCATATCATAGCGGTGCTTAGGCAAACCCTGCGTCAGTAGAACATCATCATCGTCACCATGCCATCGTGCTGACGGAACTCTCCCTCAAAGCGCGACTAGATCGGAGTTCGAGGGACATCATCGAGTTGAACGTCTGCTGAACTCGGAGGTGTCGTGCGTTCAGTACTTGATCGGTCGGATCATGAAGACGTACGACTACATCAACCGCGTTGTGCTAACGCTTCCACTTTCGGTCTACGAGGGTACATGGACACACTCTCCCCTCTCGTTGTTATGCATCACCATGATCTTGCGTGTGCGTATGATTTTTTTTGAAATTACTACGTTCCCCAACGGTGGCATCCAAGCCAGGTTTTATGCGTTGATGTTATATGCACGAGTAGAACACAAGTGAGTTGTGGGCGATACAAGTCATACTGCTTACCAGCATCTCATACTTTGGTTCGGTGGTATTGTTGGTTGAAGCGGCCCGGACCGACATTTCGCGCACGCTTACGCGAGACTGATTCTACCGACGTGCTTTGCACACAGGTGGCTGACGGGTATTAGTTTCTCCTACTTTAGTTGAACCGAGTGTGGCTACGCTCGGTCCTTGAGAAGGTTAAAATGACACTAACTTGACAAACTATCGTTGTGGTGTTGATGCATAGGTAAGAACGGCTCTTGCTCAGCCCGTAGCAGCCACGTAAAACTTTCAACAACAAAGTAGAGGATGTCTAACTTGTTTTTGCAGGGCATGATGTGATGTGATATGATCAAGACATACTACTATATTTTATTGTATGAGATGGTCATGTTTTGTAACCGAGTTATCAGCAACTGGCAGGAGCCATATAGTTGTCGCTTTATTGTATGCAATGCAATCGCCCTGTAATTGCTTTACTTTATCACTAAGCGGTAGCAATAGTCGTAGAAGCAATAGTTGGCGAGACGACAACGACGCTACCATGGAGATCAAGGTGTCGCTGTAACATCCAAAAATTCTAAATTTTGGAATGTTATAATAAATAGATAGTTTTGATTGAATGTTTGATTGATTGACTAAAATTGAGTGACATTCGAAACTTTTTGAAAGTTAAATGAGAGGGAATAAAAGGACTTTCCCAAACTTTCATTTTCTTTTATGATCTTCGTGAATTCAAATTATTTCCAAATACAAAACCCTAGAGAGAAGATGATATGACTTCTTCCATTTAAATTAAATGAAAAGGGTGTTTGAAAAATATTTGAATTCCAATTGGAAATATTTCCAATTTGAAACTTTATGCAACTTAATGATTTTCATGAGAGAAGATAATATGACTTCTTCAAAATATATGAAATATGAGTTGGGAGTTTCAAAGAATTAAATTCAAAGTTCTTTTGAATTTATTTTCAATTTGGAGTTATTTGAGTTTTATTCAAATTATTTTCTCCAAAAATAAAATATATGGAAAATAGGGTAACATGATTCCCTACAACAGAAAATTGGAGATAAATAAATTTGAAGTCATTTTGGTATTTTAAAAATGTTTTTTGTTGGATTTTATTAGACCAGTAGCACTGTTTGTATTATTAGAATTTTTGTGTATTTTATTTAATGCTACAAAAATGTTCATGTCGTAGAAAATCTTTTTCTGAAAATTTTGATATATTATATGCCTATATAATATTTTTATTTATTTTGCTTTTATTATTTTATTTGTCTGGAAAAAAATGTTTTAAAAAAAATCACGACTGGGCCGGCCCAGACAACCGGCCAGGCCAAGGCCCAGCTCCGCGCCTCCCTCGCCCGAGTCCGGGCGCTGCACGCGCCGCCGCCGCCCGAGTCCGGCACGGACACCGCCGCCGTTGCCCCTCGCGCAAGCTCCGCGCCGTCCCCTCCCTATAAAAATGGAGCCCCGGGCCCCGCCTCTCTCTCTCCCCTCGCCGCCCCTCGCCGAATCTCGCGCCCCACCGGATCTGCGCCGCTGCACACCGCCGCCCAGCGCCGCTCGCTGCTGCCGCGCGCATCTCGCCGCCGCCGCGCTGCATCACCACCGCAGCCGCCCCTCACCCCGCGCCTCGATCTCCACCCCGCCCGCGCCCCGCGCTACCGCCGCCGACGCCTTCGTCGCCGGAGTTGCCGGAGCCAGCCGCTGCTCCGCCGTTCCAAAACCGCTGCCGCCGGTTTATTTCGTTGAACCGGTGCAAAACCCTTAACCCGGCCGGTTTATTTAATAGGTAGGTTTTTACTTATTAGATCGGTTTATTTTCTAGGTTAATTTAATTAGTAAACGTTCATTGTTTTAGTGTTTGCAGTGAACGGTTTTTGCCTTATAAGATTTCACAACGAACGTTCGCTATTTGGTTTTTTTTCTTTTTCTTTTAATTTTTCTGTCCAGGGACCTATTCGTGATAATTTTCTTCACAGATTAGTCCCTGATCTTCAAACGATCATAACTTTTTGCTCATTTGTCCAAATTAGATGAAACCAACGCCAAATTCTTTGTTCCAGTAATCCAACTCAAACATGTTTTTGAAAGTATAAAATTTGAATTAGATCAGATTTGAATTCAAACTTCGTTTGCTCATAACTTGAGTTTCGTAACTCCGATTTAGTTGATTCTTTTTGCAAATCGAAGCTCTTGACCTAAACTTTTTGATAAGGCCAAATTCACATAATTTTTGGTACTGTTAGAAATTGTTTTATGTTGCAAGAGTTATTTGCTTGGTTTTGATGTTCCTGACTCGTCTTATTCGATCTTCCCGGTCTTCTGAGTGAGTGCTTATGTGTGGTTACTATTGCTTGCTTACGATAGATTGACCGGAGTGTGACGAGTAGATCTATCTAGTGTGTTGAGTGCAAATCATCTTCATCAACATTGCAGGCAAGTTCACACTTTGATCATACCTTCTCATTGCCCAGTTTTTATTGCATTAGACCAATCCTCACACATTGCATGATTAGGATCTGTTTAAAACTGTGGGATGGGAAGTAGTTGAGGTAGTGCCTATTACCTATTTTACTTATGAAACCTTTGGGAGTTACTTCTATGTTTGCTTATTATGCCATGCTATGCTAGTAAACGTGGATTGGGTGAGTGATATCCATGACAGATGTGAGTATTGTTAATTAATGGTTTTATCTAAGGTGGCAACTTAAATACACATCTAGGTGGATTGAGGCACCTGGTTTCTATCAGGACTTGCCTGTCTAGGCACCTGGGTATTCCAGGACTTGCCTATTTTTCTTTTGGACCGCCACCCAGGCTCAAAGGGATCATGAGATTATTCATACTAGAAACTTCCGTGTGTAGCCACAAGCCATTATGGGCTCTGGCATAGTTGACTAAGTCGTGCGAACTCTTACAGTGGTGGACTAGCAGATGTAGGGGATAGTCGGAAATGATATGGCCCAGCATGCTCTTCAATGCTTTGAAAGAGGTGCTGCTACTTGGTGGAGGATGTACCAAACCATCAATGGATGGCAAGGAGTAACCACTTGGAAAGAATTTAAGTTGACTTTGCTAAAGTCTCAGTTTGTGTCCCAGAAATTGAAGCCTTATGGAAAGAATATGAAGAAAACTTGTGCATGCAAGCTTTGTGGAGAAATAGGACACAACCATAAAGAACACAAGGATGAATGCCCTAATTGTGGAAGTCACCCAGCTTAAGAATGCCCAACTGGGCAGATCACTTGTTTCTTGTGTGAAGGGACTACCCACTACCCTGCTCAGTGTCGCATTTACCCCATGGTACAAAGAACCATCCAGCAGAAGAAAGAAGCAATGGAAGGAGCCCTAATGGAAATTTTAGAAGAACCTGTGATGAAGGAAGAGGTGGAGGACACACCCAAAGAGGAACCAATTAAACACTGCACCAAGTCTTGCTATTCATGTGGAGAAGAAGGACACATCTCCCAGAATTGTACGAAGGGAAATCTAGTAGAATTCCCGACGGAGGAAGTAGAGTATGACCCACAGGAAATAGAAGCCCTGATTGGAATGGAAAAATCCAGAAAGAGAAGTAGATTGGATTCCAGGAAGGATCTGAGTCATATCACCTGTTACAAGTGCAAGGAGTCAGGGCACTACATCAACACTTGCCCAAAAAGGAAGCCAGGGGCCCAAGGAGGCTATGTGATCAAGAGGAAACCTCGAACCTTGTCAGAAGTATTATGTTTTCGTTGTAATGAAGCAGGGCACTTTGCCAGGGATTGTCCCAAGGAGAAGGAGACTTGCGCTAAATAGTTGAGTTAGCAGCAATGTAAATGTAGTAGTAGTAGTGAGAACATCTCTTCTGTGTTGAGATATTGAGTTGAGGCATGTAATGGAAAAATAGGAGATTGTAATAATTTGAGAATCAATAAAGTTAGCAGTGTTGGTACTGATTTGGATTTTATGAGTTACTCTATGAGGAAAGATGTTGACCATTTTCGAGGATATGAGAAATATGGTGTATGGAATATTGGAGCATTTTAAGGGTGATAGTACCCTGTAAGAACCGTTGACCCCTGGAAAAGATAAGGATACCCCACTGAGTGGATTTCGGACAAAATGAATACTAGTTTTGTCTCGATATGTTTGATACCCCAAGAGTGTGTGGGATCAAGTTGGAGACCGTTAGTTGTTTAGACCAAATGTGATCAAGGAGTCAGAAGAGAATGTTAAGTTGATTCGAGATAGACTGAAGGTAGCTCAGTCCAGGCAGAAGAGTTATGCAGACTCAAAAACGCAAGGGGGTAGTCTATGAAATTGGAGACAGAGCATGTCTTCATGTGTCCCCTCTGCAAGGAGTTAAACAATTGGAGTTAAGGTAAAGTTAGCCCCGAGATTTGTAGGACCATACCGAGTTTTGGAGCGTATGAGAGAAGTGGCCTACAAGTTGGAGTCACCCGAAGGACTTGCAGGAGTTCATGATGTGTTTCACGTTTCCCAGTTGAAGAAGTGCCATGCAGTGATGGCCAATATTCCCCTGTAAGGACGCTTGACCCTGGAAAGGATAATGATGTTCTACGAAGTGGAGTATGGACTTCATAAGTATAAGTTTTTATCTCGGTATGTGGGATATTACACGAGGATGAAGAGATGAATTACTATTGGATATAAAGGAGGTATGATGTAGGAAATATGGATCTATGGAAATTTCATGATGAGTCTGAGTAATCATGTTCTAGTTTGGTGCCAATAGAAGGAAGGAAGACAGTACAATTGGATGGATTTAAGTATGCTTGGAAGTTGGAAGTTGGATGTTGGAAAAATGGTCAGTTGCCCAGATGATGAGTTCAAGGTTGACAAGTGATGAGATGGGCCATAACCCACAGGCCCCAGGACCTGCCAAGAAGCAAACACACTCTCGCTGAAGGAAAAACCCTGGAGGAAGCTACGATTTTATCGACAGACGATCTTATAGGAGTTTGCGCAAAACCTGAGGGTTGGGAAGGAACGATAGATGTTTGTTTGGCTTGCAGAATCTATGGATTTATCCGAACTTGGTTCGTCGACAAGAGAAACTTCTGCAATGCTTGTGAGGATGACCGAGTGTTAGACTGCGAGATTCGCTAAACCGTATACAAGGTAATGATTTGGGTATGGGATGGATTGATCACCATACCAACTTACTCTTATTATTCGCCTTGCTATGTGGGATGGTAAATCTAAGTGACTTACCTATAGTAGAGAGACGACGATATTATACCTTGTTTGAACCTTAGATTGGTATAGCAATTTTCCCCTTGTACAAGGCAGTTTTGCCAATCGTAGGTTATACGGTGAGGATCAACCCAGACCCATTTCCTGCAGGAGAAACCATAAATTGTTGACCACCATGAAATATCGATAGTTGTTTAGTATTGACGCTAGACCCGTCAGCTAAGATGAACCAATCTCGGAATAACCTTAACAAGATGAAAGGACAGAGGAATTGAGGAAAAAGGGTTATGCAGTTACCGGAAGAGCCAGAGAACGAATTATACTGAAGATCTGAGAAGGCCGACACTGTCAAGGTTAAGGATGGAGTATATGAGTTTTGATGGAACAGTAACCATGCTTCTAAGGGTGGTAGCACCCCACACCCCGGTGACGATCGATGGATTTTGAGAAGACCCCCAAACCCTAACCTTTTCATGCTAGCCTCTCCGAATCTCGAGGACGAGATTCATTTTAAGGGTGGTAGGTTTGTAACATCCCAAAATTCTAAATTTTGGAATGTTATAATAAATAGATAGTTTTGATTGAATGTTTGATTGATTGACTGAAATTGAGTGACATTCAAAACTTCTTGAAAGTTAAATGAGAGGGAATAAAAGGACTTTCCCAAACTTTCATTTTTCTTTTATGATCTTCGTGAATTCAAATTATTTCCAAATACAAAACCCTAGAGAGAAGATGATATGACTTCTTCCATTTAAATTAAATTAAAAGGGTGTTTGAAAAATATTTGAATTCCAATTGGAAATATTTCCAATTTGAAACTTTATGCAACTTAATGATTTTCATGAGAGAAGATAATATGACTTCTTCAAAATATATGAAATATGAGTTGGGAGTTTCAAAGAATTAAATTCAAAGTTCTTTTGAATTTATTTTCAATTTGGAGTTATTTGAGTTTTATTCAAATTATTTTTCTCCAAAAATAAAATATATGGAAAATAGGGTAACATGATTCCCTACAACAGAAAATTGGAAATAAATAAATTTGAAGTCATTTTGGTATTTTAAAAATGTTTTGTTGGATTTTATTAGACCAGTAGCACTGTTTGTATTATTAGAATTTGTGTGTATTTTATTTAATGTTACAAAAATGTTCATGTCGTAGAAAATCTTTTTCTGAAAATTTTGATATATTATATGCCTATATAATATTTTTATTTATTTTGCTTTTATTATTTTATTTGTCTGAAAAAAAATGTTTAAAAAAAATCCCGACTCGGCCGGCCCAGCCAACCGGCCAGGCCAAGGCCCAGCTCCGCGCCTCCCTCGCCCGAGTCCGGGCGCTGCACGCGCCGCCGCCGCCCGTGTCCGGCACGGACACCGCCGCCGTTGCCCCTCGCGCAAGCTCCGCGCCGTCCCCTCCCTATAAAAACGGAGCCCCGGGCCCCGCCTCTCTCTCTCCCCTCGCCGCACCTCGCCGCATCTCGCGCCCCACCGGATCTGCGCCGCTGCACGCCGCCGCCCAGCGCCGCTCGCTGCTGCCGCGCGCATCTCGCCACCGCCGCGCTGCATCACCGCCGCAGCCGCCCCTCGCCCCGCGCCTCGATCTCCACCCTGCCCGCGCCCCGCGCTACCGCCGCCGACGCCTTCGTCGCCGGAGTTGCCGGAGCCAGCCGCCGCTCCGCCGTTCCAAAACCGCCGCCGCCGGTTTATTTCGTTGAACCGGTGCAAAACCGTTAACCCGGCCGGTTTATTTAATAGGTGGGTTTTTACTTATTAGATCGGTTTATTTTCTAGGTTAATTTAATTAGTAAAGGTTCATTGTTTTAGTGTTTGTAGTGAATGGTTTTTGCCTTATAAGATTTCACAACGAACATTCGCTATTTGGTTTTTTTTCTTTTTCTTTTAATTTTTCTGTCCAGGGACCTATTCGTGATAATTTTCTTCACAGATTAGTCCCTGATCTTCAAACGATCATAACTTTTTGCTCGTTTGTCCAAATTAGATGAAACCAACACCAAATTATTTGTTCCAGTAATCCAACTCAAACATGTTTTTGAAAGTTTAAAATTTGAATTAGATCAGATTTGAATTCAAACTTCGTTTGCTCATAACTTGAGTTTCGTAACTCCGATTTAGTTGATTCTTTTTGCAAATCGAAGCTCTTGACCTAAACTTTCTGATAAGGCCAAATTCACATAATTTTTGGTACTGTTAGAAATTGTTTTATGTTGCAAGAGTTATTTGCTTGGTTTTGATGTTCCTGACTCGTCTTATTCGATCTTCCCGGTCTTTTGAGTGAGTGCTTATGTGTGGTTACTATTGCTTGCTTACGATAGATTGACCGGAGTGTGACGAATAGATCTATCAAGTGTGTTGAGTGCGACTCATCTTCATCAACATTGCAGGCAAGTTCACACTTTGATCATACCTTCTCATTGCCCAGTTTTTATTGCATTAGACCAATCCTCACACATTGCATGATTAGGATCTGTTTAAAACTGTGGGATGGGAAGTAGTTGAGGTAGTGCCTATTACCTGTTTTACTTATGAAACCTTTGGGAGTTACTTCTATGTTTGCTTATTATGCCATGCTATGCTAGTAAACGTGGATTGGGTGAGTGATATCCATGACAGATGTGAGTATTGTTAATTAATGGTTTTATCTAAGGTGGCAACTTAAATACACATCTAGGTGGATTGAGGCACCTGGTTTCTATCAGGACTTGCCTGTCTAGGCACCTGGGTATTCCAGGACTTGCCTATTTTTC
The DNA here is from genome assembly GCA_032464435.1 of Aegilops umbellulata. NCBI lineage: Eukaryota > Viridiplantae > Streptophyta > Magnoliopsida > Poales > Poaceae > Aegilops > Aegilops umbellulata. The sequence continues at coordinate 182,492,400 of CP136060.1, forward strand.
TTTTGGACCGCCACCCAGGCTCAAAGGGATCATGAGATTATTCATACTAGAAACTTCCGTGTGCAGCCACAAGCCATTATGGGCTCTGGCATAGTTGACTAAGTCGTGCGAACTCTTATAGTGGTGGACTAGCAGATGTAGGGGATGTAGGTTGGTGCGGTCTATCACAACGTAAGGTGTGAGTGCTTCTGAAAGACTATGTCTCGGTCATCCGTTTCTCAAACACCATGTAGTGCGAGAAACCAAACGGAGGCGATCGAGTCTTGTGGGGAAAAGTGCGCAAACCTCTGCAAAGTGTACAATCTAATCATGGTTAGCCGTGTCCCCGGTTATGGACATCTTGAGTATCTAGTTCTTGGATTTTCCTGTTGATCTCATCATGTTACTTTAATTAATTTTGTTTGGGTTTTAATGATGATGTTTAATTGGGATTGAGGATGTTGTCAACCATTCTCAATGTTTAACAACCACCATGATAGTTAAATAAATTTATTCCTTTGTAGTAGGGAAAAATTGGCTTTCCGCAAAAACCTTATAACCATAGAGCTTTTCCACCAGCCATATATGCATGTAGTGATAGCTATTGTTCATCATTTTCTCTATGGTGTGAATTTGCCAGTACATTCAATGTACTGACCCGTTTCGGGCTGCAACGTCTCATGTTGCAGGTTTCTTACGACGAGTAAGTGATACGTTAGGGTTACGATTTCCTATACTCAACTTTGCCGTTGGTGTTGATGGGAATCCACAACCTTGTTGCTTCCGCTATTTTGGATTGAGGTAATAGTATTTACGTTACTTTATACATGTGATTTACCTCTGTTATAAATCCTTCGAGTACTGTGTGTGTCAGCATACCGATCCAGGGATGACACATAAGCACAGAGACTTGTCCCATTCGGGTCGGGTCGCTACAGTCGCGCCGGTGACGATGGTGTGAATTCGTTGGCAAGGTGATCAGGGTCCTCTCCCTGGTCCTAACGAACCAGTGACTACTCTCCTGGGATTGAATATGTTTTGCCTTTCCCCGATGGTTCCGCATTCCTATGTGGGTATGATTCGCCAGGGATGAGCGGCTTATTTAGGCTATGCGAAAAAACTTCTTACTTATCCCATGATATGGGGCAAAATTTAGGAATCCGCTTATGTAATAGAGCCGATCCACTAAGGGATTAAGCTGCGGCGTAGTATCAGATCCCAAAGATAGTAAGTTCTATTTATGAGACCCTGTTCTACTATTTGGTTTGATCTTGTAGTCCAAAGAACCATGACGGTGCTTCGGAGATGGAGATCACAAGCACAAGATGATGATGGCCATATCATATCACTTATATTGATTGTGTGTGATGTTTATCTTTTATGCATCTTATCTTGCTTTGATTGACGGTACCATTATAAGATGACCTCTCACTAAATTTCAAGATAAAAGTGTTCTCCCTGAGTATGCACCGTTGCCAAAGTTCGTCGTGCCCAGACACCACGTGATGATCGGGTGTGATAAGCACTACGTCCATCTACAACGAGTGCAAGCCAGTTTTGCACACGCAGAATACTCGGGTTAAACTTGACGAGCCTAGCATATGTAGATATGGCCTCGGAACACTGAGACCGAAAGGTCGAGCGTGAATCATATAGTAGATATGATCAACATAGTGATGTTCACCATTGAAAACTACTCCATTTCACGTGATGATCGGTTATGGTTTAGTTGATTTGGATCACGTGATCACATAGATGATTAGAGGGATGTCTATCTAAGTGGGAGTTCTTAAGTAATATGATTAATTGAACTTAAATTTATCATGAACTTAGTACCTTATAGTATTTTGCATGTCCATATTTGTTGTAGATAGATGGCTCGTGTTGTTATTCCGTTGAATTTTAATGCGTTCCTTGAGAAAGCAAAGTTGAAAGATGATGGTAGCAATTACACGGACTGGGTCCGTAACTTGAGGATTATCCTCATTGCTGCACAGAAGAATTACGTCCTAGAAGCACCGCTAGGTGCCAAACCTGCTGCAGGAGCAACACTAGATGTTATGAACGTCTGGCAGAGCAAAGCTGATGACTACTCGATAGTTCAGTGTGCCATGCTTTACGGCTTAGAATCGGCACTTCAACGATGTTTTGAACGTCATGGAGCATATGAGATGTTCTCGGAGTTGAAGTTAATATTTCAAGCAAATTCTCGGATTGAGATATGAAGTCTCCAATAAATTCTACATCTGCAAGATGGAGGAGAATACTTATGTCAGTGAGCATATACTCAGAATGTCTGGGTATAACAATCACTTCATTCAACTGGGAGTTAATCTTCCGGATAATAGCATCCTTGACAGAATTCTTCAATCACTGCCACCAAGCTACAAGAGCTTCGTGATGAACTATAACATGCAAGGGATGGATAAGACAATTCCCGAGCTCTTCGCAATGCTAAAGGCTGCGGAGGTAGAAATCAAGAAAGAGCATCAAGTGTTGATGGTCAATAAGACCACCAGTTTCAAGAAAAAGGGCAAAGGGAAGAAGAAGGGGAACTTCAAGAAGAACAACAAACAAGTTGCTGCTCAGGAGAAGAAACAAAAGTCTGGACCTAATCCTGAGACTGAGTGCTTCTACTGCAAGAAGACTGGTCACTAGAAGCGGAACTACCCCAAGTATTTGATGGATAACAAGGATGACAAGGTGAACAAAGGTATATGTGATATACATGTTATTGATGTGTACCTTCCCAGAGCTCACAGTAGGACCTGGGTATTTGATACTGGTTCTGTTGCTAATATTTGCAACTCGAAACAGGGACTACGGATTAAGCGGACACTGGCTAAGGACGAGGTAACGATGTGCGTGGGAAATGGTTCCAAAGTTGATGTGATTGTCGTCGGCATGCTACCTCTACATCTACCTTCAGGATTAGTATTAGACCTAAATAATTGTTATTGTGCCAGCAATGAGCATGAACATTATATCTGGATCTTGTTTGATGCGAAATGGTTATTCATTTAAATCAGAGAATAATGGCTGTTCTATTTATATGTGTAATATCTTTTATGGTCATGCACCCTTGAAGAGTGGTCTATTCTTGATGAATCTCGATATTAGTGATACACATATTCATAATGTTGAAGCCAAAAGATGCAGAGTTGATAATGATAGTGCAACTTATTTGTGGCACTGCCATTTGGGTCATATTGGTGGAAAGCGCATGAAGAAACTCCATACTGATGGACTTTTGGAATCACTTGATTATGAATCACTTGGTACTTGCGAACCATGCCTCATGGGCAAGATGACTAAAACGCCGTTCTCCGAAACTATGGAGCGAGCAACTGATTTATTGGAGATCATACATACTGATGTATGTGGTCCAATGAATGTTAAAGCTCGCGGCGGGTATCGTTATTTTCTCACCTTCACAGATGATTTAAGTAGATATGGGTATATATACTTAATGAAACATAAGTCTGAAACATTTGAGAAGTTCAAAGAATTTCAGAGTGAAGTTGAAAATCATCGTAACAAAAAAATAAAGTTTCTATGATCTGATCGTGGAGGAGAATATTTGAGTTACGAGTTTGGTCTACATTTGAAACAATGCGGAATAGTTTCGCAACTCACGCCACCTGGAACACCACATCGTAATGGTGTGTCCGAACGTCGTAATCGTACTTTACTAGATATGGTGCGATCTATGATGTCTCTTACTGATTTACCGCTATCGTTTTGGGGTTATGCTTTAGAGACGGCCGCATTCACGTTAAATAGGGAACCATCAAAATCCGTTGAGACGACGCCTTATGACCTGTGGTTTGGCAAGAAACCAAAGTTGTCGTATCTTAAAGTTTGGGGCTACGTTGCTTATGTGAAAAAGCTTCAACCTGATAAGCTCGAACCCTAGTCGGAGAAATGTGTCTTCATAGGATACCCAAAGGAAATTGTTGGGTACACCTTCTATCACAGATCCGAAGGCAAGACATCCGTTGCCAAGAATGGATCCTTTCTAGAGAAGGAGTCTGTCCCGAAAGAAGTGAGTGGGAGGAAAGTAGAACTTGATGAGGTAACAGTACCTGCTCCCTTATTGGAAAGTAGTTCATCACAGAAACCGGTTCCTGTGACGTTGATACGTCTCCAACGTATCTATAATTTTTGATTGCTCTATGCTATATTATCTACTGTTTTGGACAATATTGGGCTTTATTATCCACTTTTATATTATTTTTGGGACTAACCTATTAACCGGAGGCCTAGCCCCGAATTGCTGTTTTTTTGCCTATTTTAGTATTTCGAAGAAAAGGAATATCAAACGGAGTCCAATTGACCTGAAACTCCACGGAACCTATTTTTGGGCCAAAAGAAGCCCATGGAGTACCGGAGTTGCACCAGGGGAGTCCTGGGCTGCCCACGAGGGTGGGGGGCGTGCCCACCCCCTAGGGCGCGCCCCCCTGCCTCGTCGACAGTCTGAAGGTCCATCGACGTACTTCTTTCGCCTATATATATCCATATACACTAAAATGATCAGGGAACATAATAGATCGGGAGTTCCGCCGCCGCAAGCCTCTGTAGCAACCAAAAGTCAATCGGGACCCTGTTCCGGCACCCTGCCGAAGGGGTGGGGAACCCTCACCGGTGGCCATCTTCATCATCCCGGTGCTCTCCATGACGAGGAGGGAGTAGTTCACCCTCAGGGCTGAGGGTATGTACCAGTAGCTATGTGTTTGATCTCTCTCTCTCTCTCTCTCTCTCTCTCTCGTGTTCTTGATTTGGCATGATCTTGATGTATCGCGAGCTTTGCTATTATAGTTGGATCTTATGTTTCTTCTCCCCCTCTACTCTCTTGTAATGGATTGAGTTTTTCCTTTGAAGTAATCTTATCGGATTGAGTCTTTAATGACTTGAGAACACTTGATGTATGTCTTGCCGTGCGTATCTGTGGTGACAATGGGATATCACGTGATTCACTTGATGTATGTTTTGGTGATCAACTTGCGGGTTACGCCCATGAACCTATGCATAGGGGTTGGCACACGTTTTCGTCTTGATTCTCCTGTAGAGACTTTTTGGCACTCTTTGAAGTACTTTGTGTTGGATTGAAAAGATGATTCTAAGATTGTGTGATGCATATCGTATAATCATACCCACGGATACTTGAGGTGACATTGGAGTATCTAGGTGACATTAGGGTTTTGGTTGATTTGTGTATTAAGGTGTTATTCTAGTACAAACTCTAGGGATGTTTGTGACATTTATAGGAATATCCCAATGGATTGATTGGAAAGAATAACTTTGAGGTGGTTTCGTACCCTACCATAATCTCTTGGTTTGTTCTCCGCTATTAGTGACTTTGGAGTGACTCTTTGTTGCATGTTGAGGGATAACTATATGATCCAACTATGTTATTATTGTTGAGAGAACTTGCACTAGTGAAAGTATGAACCCTAGGCCTTGTTTCCTATCATTGCAATACCGTTTAAGCTCACTTTTATCATTAGTTACCTTGCTGTTTTTTATATTTTCAGATTACAAAAACCTATATCTACCATCCATATTGCACTTGTATCACCATCTCTTCGCCAAACTAGTGCACCTATACAATTTACCATTGTATTGGGTGTGTTGGGGACACAAGAGACTCTTTGTTATTTGGTTGCAGGGTTGTTTGAGAGAGACCATCTTGATCCTACGCCTCCCATGGATTGATAAACCTTAGGTCATCCACTTGAGGGAAATTTGCTACTGTCCTACAAACCTCTGCACTTGGAGGCCCAACAACGTCTACAAGGAGAAGGTTGCGTAGTAGACATCAGACGTCTACACCAATTAGTGAGGAAATTAATGATGATGCTCATGAAACTTCAGATCAAGTTGTTACTGAACCTCGTAGGTCAACCAGAGTAAGATCCGCACCAGAGTGGTACGGTAATCCTGTTCTGGAGGTTATGTTACTAGACCATGACGAACCTACGAACTATGAAGAAACGATGGTGAGCCCAGATTCCGTAAAATGGCTTGAGGCCATGAAGTCTGAGATGGGATCCATGTATGAGAACAAAGTGTGGACTTTGGTTGAGTTGCCCGAGGATCGGCAAGCCATCGAGAATAAATGGATCTTCAAGAAGAAGACTGACACTGACGGTAATGTTACTGTCTATAAAGCTCGACTTGTTGGAAAAGGTTTTTGAAAAGTTCAAGGGATTGACTATGATGAGACCTTCTCACCCATAGCGATGCTTAAGTCTATCCGAATCATGTTAGCAATTGCCACATTTTATGATTATGAAATCTGGCAAATGGATGTCAAAACTGCATTCCTGAATGGATTTCTGGAAGAAGAGTTGTATATGATGCAACCGGAAGGTTTTGTCGATCCAAAGGGAGCTATCAAAGTGAGCAAGCTCCAGCGATCCATTTATGGTCTGGTGCAAGCCTCTCGGATTTGGAATAAACGTTTTGATAGTGTGATCAAAGCATATGGTTGTATACAGACTTTTGGAGAAGCCTGTATTTACAAGAAAGTGAGTGGGAGCTCTGTAGCATTTCTGGTATTATATGTGGATGACATATTATTGATCGGAAATGATATAGAATTTCTGGATAGCATAAAGGGATATTTGAATGATAGTTTTTCAATGAAGGACCTCGATGAAGCTGCTTATATATTGGGCATCAAGATCTATAGAGATAGATCAAGATGCTTATTAGGACTTTCACAAAGCACATACCTTGACAAAGTTTTGAAGAAGTTCAAAATGGATCAAGCAAAGAAAGGGTTCTTGCTTGTGTTACAAGGTGTGAAGTTGAGTAAGACTCAATGCCCGACCACTGTAGAAGATAGAGATAAAATGAAAGATGTTCTCTATGCTTCAGCCATAGGCTCTATCATGTATGCAATGCTGTGTACCAGACCTGATGTGTGCCTTGCTATCAGTTTAGCAGGGAGGTACCAAAGTAATCCAGGAGTGGATCGCTGGACAACGATCAAGAACATCTTGAAATACCTAAAAAGAACTAAGGATATGTTTCTCGTTTATGGAGGTGACAAAGAGCTCGTTGTAAATGGTTATGTCGATGCAAGCTTTGACACTGATCCGGACGATTCTAAATCGCAAACTGGATACGTGTTTTTATTGAAGGTGGAGCTGTCAGTGGGTGCAGTTCTAAACAAAGCGTCGTAGAAGGATCTACATGTGAAGCGGAGTACATAGCTGCTTCGAAAGCAGCAAATGAAGGAGTCTCGATGAAGGAGTTCATATCCGATCTAGGTGTCATACCTAGTGCATCGGGTCCAATGAAAATATTTTGTGACAATACTGGTGCAATTGCTTTGGCAAAGGAATCCATATTTCACAAGAGAACCAAGCACATCAAGAGGCGCATGAACTCCATCAGGGATCAAGTCCAGGTGGGACACATAGAGATTTGCAAGATACATACGGATCTGAATGTTGTAGACCCGTTGACTAAGACTCTTCCACGAGCAAAACATGATCAACACCAAGGCTCCATGGGTGTTAGAATCATTACTGTGTAATCTAGATTATTGACTCAGTGCAAGTGGGAGACTAAAGGAAATATGCCCTAGAGGCAGTAATAAAGTTATTATTTATTTCCTTATATCATGATAAATGTTTATTATTCATGCTAGAATTGTATTAACCGGAAACATGATACATGTGTGAATACATAGACAAACAGAGTGTCACTAGTATGCCTCTACTTGACTACCTTGTTGATCAAAGATGGTTATGTTTCCTAGCCATAGACAAAGAGTTGTCATTTGATTAACGGGATCACATCATTAGGAGAATGATGTGATTGACTTGACCCATTTCGTTAGCTTAGCACTTGATCGTTTAGTGTGTTGCTATTGCTTTCTTCATGACTTATATATGTTCCTATGACTATGAGATTATGCAACTCCCGTTTACTGGAGGAACACTTTGTGTGCTACCAAACGTCGAAACGTAACTGGGTGATTATAAAGGTGCTCCACAGGTGTCTCCGAAGGTACTTGTTGGGTTGGCGTATTTCGAGATTAGGATTTGTCACTCCGATTGTCGGAGAGGTATCTCTGGGCCCAGTCGGTAATGCACATCACTTAAGCCTTGCAATCATTGCAACTAATGAGTTAGTTGCGGGATGATGTATTACGGAACGAGTAAAGAGACTTGCCAGTAACGAGATTGAACTAGGTATTGAGATACCGACGATCGAATCTCGGGCAAGTAACATACCGATGACAAAAGGAGCAACATATGTTGTTATGCGGTTTGACCGATAAAAGATCTTCATAGAATATGTGGGAGCCAATATGAGCATCCAGGTTCCGCTATTGGTTATTGACCGGAGACGTGTCTCGGTCATGTCTACATAGTTCTCGAACCCGTAGGGTCCGCACGCTTAAAGTTCAATGACGGTTACGAACTGCTAAGCCAGCTCTAAAATTGATCAGTCCTCTGTAGCAGAGGCCAGAGGCTTAATGGCCGATCAGATACGCGGCTTAACGAGGCCGCTTTGTACTTCGGCTGCAATAGCCGCAGTATGCTCCTCTGTACGGAGGGAGCGTCCCGTACTTTCGTTTATCGTGATGACGCCAGGTGGACCGGGCATCTTAAGCTTTAAATAGGTGTAGTGTGGGACTGCATTAAACGAGCAAAAGCGGTCCGCCCGAGCAGTGCATGGTGGCCACTGCAGAATGGGGCAATATCGTAGATCAAGTCTTCGCTTTGAAAGTTGTTCGTCAAACCAAAGACGGCTTCCAATATGATTGAGCCCGTGCAGTGGGCTTCTGCGCCGGGCATTACTCCCTTGAGGTTAGTTGTGGTGGCCTTGATTCTCAAAGGATCAATGCCCATCTTGTGGACAATGTCTTGGTAGAGTAAATTGAGGCTACTGCCGTCGTCCATAAGGACTCTCGTGAGATGGAACCCATCGATAATTGGGTCGAGGACCAGAGTTGCCGAACCTCCATGACAAATACTGGTTGGGTGGTCCTCGCTATCGAAAGTGATCGGGCATGCTGCCCATGCGTTAAATTTTGGGGCGACCGGCTCTATAGCGTAGACGTCTCATAGTGTGAGCTTGCGCTCCCTTTTAGGGATGTGCGTCACATATATCATGTGTACTGTTTTTACTTTGAGGGGAAATTGCTTTTGTCCCCTAGTGTTCAGTTGGCGAGTCTCTTCGTCATCGCTGTCACTGGGTGGCCCCTTCCCCTTTTGTTTGGCATTGAGCTTGCCGGCTTGTTTGAAGACCCAACAGCTTCTGTTGGTATGATTGGCTGGTTTATAGGGGGTGCCATGGATCTGACAGGTCCGGTCCAGTATCTTGTCTAGACTAGATGGTCCATCTATGTTTGCCTTGAATGGCTTCTTCCGTTGATCGGGTTTGGAACCGCTGAATCTGGCGTTGACCGCCATCTCTTGCGTTCCTTCATTATTGTTTCGACGGTTGTGTTTATTGCGTCGTGGCTCACTGTTGCCGTCCCGGGCTTCGGAAGTGCCCGGATCACTAGTGCTATTGCTTCTACGAGCAAGCCAGCTATCTTTTCCCGCACAAAAGCGGGTCATTAGTGTGTTGAGGGCTGCCATGGATTTCGGTTTTTCTTGGCCGAGGTGGCGGGGGAGCCACTCATCTTGGACGCTATGTTTAAAGGCCGCAAGGGCTTCGACATCCGGAAAATCGATAATTTGGTACTTTTTAATTAAGAACCTAGTCCAGAGCTTCCTGCTGACTCCCCGGGTTGCTGGATGATGTGACTAAGGTCATCGGCGTCCGGAGGCCGGACATATGTACCTTGGAATTTATCGCGGAAGGCGTCTTCCAAGTCTTCCCAGCTGCAAATGGAGTTCTCTGGGAGGCTGTTTAGCCAGTGCCGCGCTGGTCCTTTTAGTTTTACTAGAAGATATTTGATGGCATGGTGATCATCACCGCGGGCCATGTGGATATGGAGAAGAAAATCTTCAATCCATACTGCGGGATCTATTGTTCCATCGTATGATTCGATATTCATGGGTTTAAACCCTTCCGGGAACTCGTGCTCCATTACCTCATCGGTGAAGCATAAGGGGTGAGCGGCGCCTCTATGGCGGGCAGCGTCACGACGGAGTTCGGCGGACGTCCCTATGCAGTTTTCACCCCGAGGGAGGTTGTATTGGTCACGCCGGGCGTGATAGCCGTCCTCCCATGTTGGGGAATGTCCCTTTGACCCATAAATTGGTCTGGATAGGCCTGCCCTAGCTTCCAGGTCCTGCTATAGGTCATAGGTGTAATCCTGGTGCCACTGTCTCCCTGTCCTTACGGCGGGGTAATACGGGCCGGTGTTTGGCTTGGGTAGCCGTTCTGTCACGGTCATGCGGTGGCTAGCCTGGTTTATCAACTGTGATACACGCTGACGCTAAGGGCTCACGCGCCTCAACGTCGAATTGGGGTAGCATCTTGCGCTTCAGGTAGCTTTTTGCGGGGCGCACAAGGTCGTACTCCTCAGCTGCTAGGACCTGGGTCCATCTGTCATTTAGTGTATCCTGTTTAGCTTGAAGCCGTTGCTGCTTCCTTTTTAGGCTCCTCGTGGTTGCGATGAGCTGTTGCTTAAAGCGTTCTTGCTCGAGGGGTTCCTATGGCACGATGAAGTCTTGATTGCCGAGACTTATTTTGTCTTCGGAGGGTGGCATATAACTGTTGTCCTTCGAGTAACCGGTCCCAACTAGCTCGTCAGGGTTACCCTGCCCTTTCTCCCTATCTTCCTGTTCGGAAGCTGGTTCGATGAGGGCGTCTGGGTCTTCGGCGTTTTCTAGAGTATTGTTTTCCCCAGTGCCGATATTGCTTTCTTTGTTGCGACGTGATTTTGAACAACGCCGCTGATGTCGCCGCCTTGGTGGTTTATCAGTGTTATTGTCCTTAACTGGATCAATACTGCCTTCATCGCCATCATCTTTTGATGTATCCACCATATATATGTCATACGTGGAGGTGGCCACCCAGTGTCCGTTATGCGGTGGGTTTTGGGCCTGCTCCTCTCTAGCATCTCGTCCATACCGTCGATGTCCTCGGAGCCGTAATCAAGCATGACGGTTAAGTCCACGACAGTGGCTATGAAGTGGGTGGTGGGTGGGACGTAAAATTCCCTGCTCTCAGCCCCTAGTCCGGGCTGGGCATAGTTCGGACGTTGCTCCACTTTAATGACGAGGGATCGCATTAAGTCCAGAGCCTCGCTTAAAGGCGAGATTTGGCCAAAGAGAAGAGAGTTCGTGGAGTACAGCAGGAGGGAGACTCCTTGGACGAACTCGCACGATGCTGACTCTGAGGGTTCGGAGCCAGTTTCTGGAGATGGGTCCGGCTTCATGATGGTTGCCAGCGACGCTACTTCATCCAGCTCCCCCGTACTGGATTTAGTGGCCGCAGATAGTTCGGCGGGCTCAAGAATCCCGTCTTCGGACCTGGCGATGCGCTCCGGATCAAAGACCAGAGCGGTGGTTGGGGTCATGAACCCTTGGAAGATCAAGTCTCCTCGGATATTAGGGACATAGTCCAGATTTCCAAAAATAATCTGGAGACCTAGGGCGTAGGTGTCGATCTGCTTTAGATGGCCAAGCGAGTTAGCCTGCAGTGTGCAGCCGCCGAACATGAAGATCTGGTCGGGGAGAAAGACCTCCCTTAGGGCAGCATCGTTGTAGATGATTGACGGAGCCATCGAACCTTCTAGCGACAACACAGAGGAACTCTCAGTGAAAGCACCAATGTCGGTGTCAAAACCGGCGGATCTCGAGTAGGGGGTCCCGAACTGTGCGTCTAAGGTCGATGGTAACAGGAGGCAGGGGACACGATGTTTACCCAGGTTCGGGCCCTCTTGATGGAGGTAATACCCTACTTCCTACTTGATTGATCTTGATGAATATGAGGAATACAAGAGGTGATCTACCACGAGATCGTAATGGCTAAACCCTAGATGTCTAGCCTATATGATTGTGATTGCCTCTACGTACTAAACCCTCCGGTTTATATAGACACCGGAGGGGACTAGGGTTGTACAAAGTTGGTTTACAGAGGAAGGAATCTACATATCCGAACACCAAGCTTGCCATCCACGCAAAGGAGAGTCGCATCCGGACACGGGAAGAAGTCTTCTGTCTTGTATCTTCATAGCCCATCAGTCCGGCCCATGTCATATAGGCCGGACGCCCGAGGACCCCTTAATCTAGGACTCCCTCAGCCGGTTTAGCCATGAAGCATCTAATAGTCCGGCTTTGGCCAGCCGAACCAATTCCCAGTAGCTACTTCGGTTTTGTGAAGCGGCTCGTCGACGCGCTTCCCCGGATTGATGTTGTGAAGCGCTCGGCATGCATAGAGGGTTCTCGGATGGCCTTCGCCCATGTCAAGATGCATTGGGAAAATATGAAGGCCACCAACATGGCGACCGCAGGCCCACCCGAAGGCAAGGATCACCGCAAGCCGGAGCGGTGTTTCAAATACGTCCTGGCGGGGGCCCGAATAGTAGAGGGCCAATGCTCGAATGATGTCATGTTTGAGTAGATGTATTCGGGTTATAAAGACTTATGCAAAGACTATGTTATGTTCCCCTCCTTGTAATATATTTGCGCCGCGTATCTTAAGCAATTTTCCTCCTGTGCGGTCGTTTAATTCGGAAAGTTGCCAGTCGTCGGCTTCAGCCCCCACATAGATGCTACGGGGGTGTTCGGTGTGACCACACTTTATCCAACGTCTTGGTCCGTAAAGGAGGTGTCCGCGAGGTGAACCAGGCAATCAGATTATGCGGCTTTATTACTTTCACTTAGCCATAAGAGTTTGACGGTGGGGCACAGGAGCCGGGCAACCCAACTATAGACCAAATACATGATTCGGAGCCGATGCATATAGTATGATATTCGAGATGCCGAAGAGTACCCTATAGGTTTTCGAACTTGAAAACGTGCGGAGCCGAATATAGCCCCTGGTGTTAAGGCTTGATTGAAGCACGTGTGGCAATCTAAAGTAAGGAGGGAATACAGATGACAAAATGAATCAGTACCAGACGAAAAGTGGTGGTCAACTGTTTCCTTTATATCCTGTTTAAGACATCGAGACGCGCTATTGCAGATAATGCCATGAATATCAAGGCTATTTTACATGCCGAGAGTTTACACAAGGGAAAGTTTTACACAGGGTCTAAAAGCAGTGGTTTTGAAGAAGTGGTGCCCTGCCGCACGTCTGCGCCATTTCTGCTTGGTGAGAAATACTTTGATAGGAGGAATCGATGGTCGTCTATGAGAAAGGGGAACTCATGAAGGAGCCCCTGTACAACCGTAGAGTAGCTAGGTTTTTAATGAACCTGTAGTAAAAGATAGAAAATAAAAAAGAAAAAGGAAAAGAGAAAAAGGGTTAAGGTCCGAAAAGGGTTAAAATTCCCCAGTCTCAGCCCCCAGTTCAGGTTGGGCGTAGATCGGAAGTGACGCTTCCGTGATGGTGAGAGATCGCATTAGGTCCAGCGCCTCGTTTAGGAGCGAAAGCTGGACAGGTGATTGAGGATCTGTGGTGTTGGGTCCAGTAATCACCACTTGACCGAAGTGATAGACGCGGACCTCAAAAGTTCGGAGTTGATATCCAGAGATGAGTCCGGCTTCCCGATGACAAGAAGTGTCCTGTTTGACTCCAGCCCCGCTGACAACATGGTCACCTCTAGGTCTCCGGCAGGGAGCTCCGTAATGGGAGAGAGTCCGGCGGGGCTTATCCTCCCGACTTCGGGCAGAGTGGTCCGCTCTGGATCTAAGGCCAGGGCAGGCACGAGAGTCGATCCTTGAACGGAATCTGATGGTGAATCTGACTGGCTTCCTTCATGTTGATGAGGAGCAGCAGCCGAGGCCGAGAACCATTCGAAGATCAAGTCTCTTCGGATATCGGCAATGTAATTAAAGCTTCCAAACCCGATCTGGCGACCAGGGGCGTAGCTATTGATCTGCTCAAGGTGGCTAGTTGAATTGGCCCACAGAGCAAAGCCGCCAAACACAAAGAGTTGACCAGGGAGAAAAGTCTCCCCAGAGACATCATCGTCGCTGATGACGAGTCGAGCCATCGATCCTACTATCGACGACACAGTGGAACTCTCATTGAAAGCACCAATGTCGGTGTCAAAACCGGCAGATCTCGGGTAGGGGGTCCCGAGCTGTGTTTCTGAAGATCAATGGTAACAAGAGACGATAGGGACACGATGTTCACCCAGGTTCGGGCCCTCTTAAAGGAGGTAAAATCCTACGTCCTGCTTTGATTATATTCAATGAGTATAGGGGTTACAAGAGTTGATCTACCTCGAGATCGTAATGGCTAAACCCTAGCTGTCTAGCCTATGAGAATTTTGATGATCTCTATGGACTAAACGCTCCAGTTTATATACACACCGAAGGGGCCTAGGGTTACACAGAGTCGGTTTGTGGGGGAAGGAAATAACATATTTGGACACCAATCTTGCCATCCACGCATATAGGAGTCCTACCCGGACACGGGGGAAAGTCTTATGCTTTTATATCCACGACCCATCAATCCAGCCCATATCAAATAGTCCGGACACCCGAGGACCCCCTAATCTAGGACCCCCTCACTCCACAGCGCTCCAAACAGAGATTAGCATCCGCAAGGGTGTGAACTTCGGGATACATCCTCGTCTCTGCGTGCCTCGGTTATCTATTACCTGAGCCCTTTACTTATGCACTTTACTTTGTGATAGCCATATTGTTTCTTGTCTTATATCTTGCTATCACTTGGTTGTTTATCTTGCTTAGCATAAGTTGTTGGTGCACATAGGTGAGCCTAGTTGTTGTAGGTTTTGTGCTTGACAAATTAACCGCTAGGTTTATTCCGCATTTTTTCAAAACCTAAACCATAATTATTTTAAAGCGCCTATTCACCCCCTCTAGGCGACATCCTCGATCTTTCAATTGGTATCAGAGCCTCATCTCTCATTATTAGGCTTAACCGCCTAGAGAGTAAAGATGTTGACTAGGGGTTTAGGATTCTATGACACTCTTAGTTTTGATGGCACAAATTTTGATGTTTGGGTAATTCGCATGCTTAATCTCTTTAGGGTCATAGATCCAAATTTAGAGCGAATTGTAGATATGGGCTTTCTCCTCCAAAGGATCCTCAACGATTATCTTTAGAGGATGAGAAAAACTCTTATCTCAATGCTCAAGCTTCTAATGTGCTTTTTGATGCTTTGAGCAATGTAGTTATATTTCAACTCATGACGTTTCGGAATGCTCATGAGTTGTGGACAAAGCTTAAAGATAAATATGGTGTGTCCAAGATTTGTGAGGCTAATTTTCCTCCCTCCACCTCCGGTCATATAGTGTTCTCAATTTCTTCTACTTCACCTACATGTGGTTTTCCACAAGGTAATGACATGGTGAGGTGTTCATTGCAATGATGATAGTGGGCTTATTGTTGATTATCCTTCATCACTTTCTTATTGGAATGCTTCATCTTTGGACTTTAGCAGTTTGAGCACTCCAAATGTTTCACATGCTTGTGTTGAGAGTCCGTGCATATCATGTAGAAATTGCTTGACTAAATCTCATGATGATATGCTTGCATTGTTTCCATGATAAAAATGCATGTATTTCCTCAAGTTGTTGTGCTAACAATGTAGAGGAGACCCAACACTCCATGGAACAAGATGTGGTCTTGAACGGTGCTTCAAGGGACCCTACATCGTCAGCTATTGCTTTTCGCCTTATGGCTAAGGCCTCAAAGGTATCTCCTACTTTGAACCCCAATATGTCTCTTGATGATGATGTTAATGCTAATAATGACGAGGATAATGATGAAGAGAGTGATAATGTTGCCTCCTTAAAAATTAAGGGGGAAATGGTTTTTAAAGCTCTTCATATAAATAAAATTGCTCGTTCCAACTTCATGGAAATCATGTAAATTGCCATTGAGGGCAAGAAATATATTGAGGAGTTGGAATCTCATCTCGAGGAGCATGAGGTCACCATTGAGAAAATGGAAGGTCATGAGTGTGATTACGCTAATGAGATTGCGGACCTCTCCCAAGATCTTGAACTTGAACAAACTACCAAGGAATCTCTTGAGGATAATTTTGCACTAAAATTGTCTAGAGTGAAGGAATCTCATGATATAGATCTTGAGGTGGTCAATTATTTTTAAACTAAAAATGAGAAGCTTGAAGTTGCGCATGATAAACTCCTTGAGAACTTTGGGCATCTCGAAAATGGCTCAAGGGTCATCAAGAGTGCGCTCATCAAACTCACTGAGTCTCATGCTCAACTTAAAGGTTCATATTCAAAAGAGCTTGCGAAGTTTCCTTCTCCTCTTGTTGTTAATGATGATGCTAGTGCTACTAACTCTATTTCTTGTGAAGCATCCATTTTGAAGGAGAATGTTGAGCTAAGGGCTCAACTTGTGTTTCTATCTAGCAATTATGGGAAATTGGAAGAAAGTCATGAAAAGCTCTCGAGTTCTCATGATGATCTTCTAGTATCCCGTAATGTGCTAAAGATAGCTCATGAGGCTATGATGACTAAGGTAACATCTAGTGAGCCTCATGTGGATACTATCACTATTTCAAGTCTAAATGCTATATTGCCATGTGTTAGTCCTCATAATTCATCCACTCATAATGTTGCTACATCTTGTGATGAATTGCTTTCCTTGCCTTGTTGCTCTAACAATGAAGCTTATACTTCCTCTAGTACTTGTGTTGATACTAACCATGTAGAGGAAATCAAAGAGCTCAAGGCCCAAGTCATTTCCTTGAAGAAAGACTTGGAAAAGAGTCATGAAGGGAAGTCCACACTCAACAATATCTTGAATGTGCAAAAATCCCCCAATGACAAGGGTGGACTTGGATTCAACTCTGATAATAAGAATAAGTCCATGATGAATAAGAAAAAGGGCCAAAAACAAGTCAAGAATTCGGCCAAGATTATTTTCTTCAAGTGCCAAGTTGAAGGGCATCATGTTAGATCTTGCCAATTGAAGAAGAAGGCCATAAGTGACAAGCAACAAGGGAAGTGGCCACAAGTTCATTCCCATGCTCAACCTCAAGTTGAATAAAGGCCTCTTCCCAAGATGACTCAAGCTAACGCCTCTCAAGTTGAGAAATCAAGTGAGAAGAAAGTGAAGAGTAGACGTTGTTATCTATGTCATGATAAAGGTCATATAGCTTCTTCATGCACGAATGGTACCTTATGCAATCCTATTCTAATATATGATGCATATTATCTTGGGAAGGATAAGGTTGGCAATGTGTTTGCCAATTATTGGTACTCAAAGTGGTGTCAAGAAAAGAACCATTTGGGTTGCCAAGCCTATTGTGACTAACCTCTTAGGACCCAACTTAGTTGGGGACCAACTAGCTCAAACTTGATAAATAGGTGTTTCTGGAGGGCATTGGATACTTGTCTACATCATGAAGAATTAAGGGGACTTCATCATTCTTATTGTCTCAAGCCAAGTCAATTGGGTTATCAAGTTTCTATCTTATATCCAATGTGTCTGCTTGCGGTAACTTGTAGTTAAATTATTTACATTGAAAGTTACTTGCCCCTTTGCATGTTTTGGTTTTGTTCCTTGCATGTATTTGTATATGTTGTGTCTCCAAGTTGCTTATCTTGAGTAATCAAGTATGTGTATGTTGGTTTGCACATCATGTACATGTGTGTTGTACGTTGAGCCCTTGTGCACCTTGTTTGTATCTTAGTTGGCTCTTGTGAGAGATTAATGGAATATCCCATTGTGGGGGAGTGATGTGCCTTGTGCACCTCACAATCCTATAAATGCGTGTACATGAGGAATACCATCTAGTATTGATATTACAAGTTTATCTAGTCGCTATGTGGTATGTCTTCTCATGAGAATTCAAATTCTAAATAGTCCATTAATTGTCTCTTGTTGGATTCTTATTGCCTCTTGTGCAATTTTCTTTGGTATCACATTATGGGGGAGTAACATGCTATGTGCAAATGACAATCCTAGAATATGTGTACATTTGAGATATTGTCACGTAGAATTGATATTGTAAATTATCTTGTCCCTAGGTGGCATGTTAGCTCTACAAGTTGCAATTTGCTTTTGTGTTTTGGTGTGAAGATGATGATGGATATATTTGAAATCTACCACCGGGAATTATTTCCAAATACTTCTTGTCTCTTGACAATTGCCAATCATTTATGTGGTAGAAATTGTTGATCATCTTTATATTGGCTTTTCGTTTTATTTGCCTCATCTCTTGCCTAGGATTGTTTCAACTCCCGTCGTCTTCCATGCCACTTGTGGATCATATTTATTTCTTGATCTCGTCTAGTGCGTCTATGGATATAGTGAAAGCGGTGATCTCATCTTGTGCATTTTGCATTAAAATGCAAATTCTCTATAATGCTCAACTCTTGGGGGAGCTATCCTATTTTCTTTAGAACACTCATCTTGTGATCCTTATCAAGTGTGTGTTGGTGGAAGACAAGTCGTTTCTTTTGGTACTGTGTGCCATCATGAAACTTTGTAGAGGTATTGGTTCATTAGGAACCTTCCTCTCTTTTGGAAGTTTGGTGTCTTCCTTTTAGTGTGTATAAATGGATATATCATTCCTTGATGTATCTTGTATTTGGTATCCTTCAAGTGATAAGTTCTTCTTTGAGTATCTTATTTTCACTTGGTATCTTTTCTTTTGGGGTCCTATCAACCATGTGTTGATTTGGTCATTGAAGTCTAGAGCATGTATATTTACCTTATGTACATTCTTTGACATGCTTACTTTCTTTGACCCAATATATAAGGGAAACTCCACCAAGTCTCTAATTGGCTAAGATGTGCATGAAATTCTATTTCATATCTATATGCACATATTTATGTGGAGTTTGTCATATGCATTGTTGGTTTGCTAACTCTTTGGTCCCAATGAGTTTGGGTAC
Source organism: Aegilops umbellulata (assembly GCA_032464435.1). Taxonomy (NCBI): domain Eukaryota; kingdom Viridiplantae; phylum Streptophyta; class Magnoliopsida; order Poales; family Poaceae; genus Aegilops; species Aegilops umbellulata. Next base: position 182,511,311 of record CP136060.1, read on the forward strand.
CATTTTGTTTGTGGTGTTGTTCTAGGAACAACTAGAGATGCATTGGATGCTCGACTCATTTAAAAGGAAGGTGGGGTCACCATGTGCTTATTGGAGTCAAGCTAGGACGTTCGGTGAAGTACTATCGTTTACATTCAATCGGTATCTACTACATCCTTCATATGCTATCTCGGTAACAAGTATCTACTCATGCATACATTTCCTACATACAACCTTGTGTAGGTTGCATCATGGCATGAATTTCTTGATTAGTTCTTGTGATACTTGTTTCCCTTCTCAAAGCATCTCAACAATGATCTCTTGTTGATAGTTGTGATGTCTTTGATGTTCGTTTGGTTGAAGCTCATTTATATACTATAAGATAATATTAAGCCATGCGCTATATGTGTTTCAAGCAAAGATCTTATCAGTATATTTTATGACTTCCATTTGGGTATCCTATTCTTTCCTTGAGTAACCATTTCTTGTGTGCATCCTTTTCTGTGGATTGATATCATCATGATTTTCATCTACCTAGAATTGTATACACTTGAGAGAAGTTACATATTTAGTGGATATCCTTATTCTTTCACGTCCACCTTTCTTTCCTTTGTATTTCCTAGGTGACGCTTATATCTTTGCATCTTGTTGCACTCTTTTGTGGTGAAGATTGTTTTCCTCTTGCTTTTCATGATGAGGCTTTTGCCAATTCAAGTGGTATCCCTCCTCCTAACGAAGCTTCCTTTTATATCTTCACCATGGGTTGTCACAAGCATAGGTTCTTTATATGCTTATTAGTGAGCTTGTGAACCCATTTGCTAGTTGTGTTTGGGAATGACAGACCATGCACCATGTATCTCATTCATTCAAGACTATATTGATGCTTAATGCTCATTTGTACATTAGTATTCTCAAGTGCATTGCCTTGACTCACACACATCGGTTTTGGTTGAGCCTATTCGTAAGTTGCCTCTTTTACATGTTGCTCAACCATGTGTTTGTTGCAAGTGCTAGGCTTAGTTTCCTATATGCACACTTGCACTTGTTGTGTGTTTTTATTGATTTTTGGGGAGTGATGATCCTACTTTGTGCATGTTGTACCCAAATACAAAACTAAATATTGCACAAATCACGGGGAGCTTCTCTATGTTCTTTAGAACACTCCCTTCGCTCATATAATAATATCTTGTATCCATGTGGCTTGTAGGATCCATTGTCGAATTGTTTCAGTTGGTATCTTTTGATTGCTAATTTCATTCTTGGTATGCCTTTGTGCCATATCACCCCTTTGCAATCTTTGGATCCTCAATATAGTTTGTCTTCCTCCAACTATTCATCATTGGATATATGTATTGTATTCCACTCATGTTTTTAGAAATACACAATTTATTGAGGAACACATATTATATTGGCTTTCTAAGCTTTTCACCCATTTTGGGAATCGATGCCAATGGGGGAGAAGTTTAGAGAGTTGTGTGGAGAAGTTTAGAGCTATATCTTCTTGCTTTGGTTTTGTTCCTAAGCTGATGCATCTCATGCTCATGCATTATTAGTTGTTTCTTTGCCTGATGATGCTTAATTCATTATATAAACTCTCTTGAAAGTGATTGTCATCAATTACCAAAATGGGGGAGACTGAAAGAACATGCGGTGCCCCCATGTTTGGATTTGGTAATTGATGACAACCTCTATGGACTAATGGTTGCATTGAGTTATATTCTAAGGATTTGTCCATAGGCTTTTCTTGAAGTCCATTTGTTGGTTTCAAGGAGTTTATGTGTTGACCAAGGTGGTATCCAAGGATCTATCCAAAGATTGGTCTAGTGAGTGTTGAGCTAATTTCTAACATGTCTTGAATAAGAAGATTGTGTGAACATTCATGTGTATCTTCAAGACATCATCTTTATGAAGAGAGAAGATTTCACACAAAGCATAGAAGATACACCGAGTGGGATCAAGTGATCTCATGGTTTGGTAAGCATTGTCCATTGCGCTCTGTGTACTAACCCATGGTCTTTGTGAGAGTTCTATGTGGGGTTAGGTTTGCTTCCATGGGATTGCATCAAGAGGAAGATCACATACAACCCATGGAGGATGACATCAAATCAAGGTTGTGTTGTGCAAGTTTAAGTGGAGCATCACGAAGAAATCATGCTTGTAGCTTGCTGTCCATTTTGGTGACAATGGACTTGTGAAGGTGTGCCGAAGAGTGACTCACCCATAGTGAAGTATGGGGGAGCAATCAACTAGCCTTCATCGAGCCAACACAATCACGAAAGTTGGTCCAACTTGAGGGAGTCAAGATTGTCATCATCTAGCTCAAGTGGACTTCATGCAAGGCAAAGGTTTGCCCTTGATAGTTTCCTATTTTACCGGTCTCATGGTGATAGTTTGGAGACCGGGTTATAGGATCAATAGTCGTACGATCAAGGGGGCTCTTAAGTGAGTAGCTTGATCGTATCGTTCATCGAGAGCTCAAACCATTGATACTTGCATCATCTTTCTTGATTCTTATTTGTATTTTCTCTTTTTGAGGTTTTAGAGCTTGTGGTTATCTTCGTGACAAGCTCGAGTACATCGAAAACGGATTTCATATGCTTCTTCTATTGCATTTTCGATGTTGGAGGTTTTACCGGTCTTATTCGAGGAAGGGTTCTCACCATTTTATTATGGAACTTTTCTCATTTGCTTCTTATTGTTATTTCTATCAATATTGTGTTAGCCCTTGTTGTTATCTTTCCAACAAACTTGGTTTCGTCGAATTCTGAGTCCGTTTGCCAAAGTTGTGGCAGTTTTGGTGTCCTTAAAAGGCTGCAGCGGTACTACCATGGCTACTTCCGCTCGGGACCAAAATCTCGTATTAAGTCCAGCGGTGGTAGGCACGGATGTATTTTTGTAGTACTGCTCGTAAGTAGTAGTACCTCTACCCTTAGCGGTATTACCGCTACCCCTAGCGGTAGTACCGTGAGGACGAGCCGTAGTACCGCCCCGACGGTTCTACTGGCAGTTTGCCTCCTCGCTGTTGTTTTTCAAAGGGCTTCCGCCGCCATAGCGGTAGTACCGCTCTGTGCGGGCTGTGACATAACGGTTGGATTTTTTCCCACCTATAAAGGGGGGTCTTCTTCCCCAATGAACCTTATCCTTTGAGCTCGTGTTCTTCCCCCATTGTTGACCTTCTTCGAGCTTGCTATCTCTCAATCCCTCCATGGATTCTTGCTAGTTTTTAGGGGAAAACAGAGAGGAGATCTAGATCCAGATTTCCAACAAACACTTTCTCCTCAATGTGAGGGGAACCCCTTGGATCTAGATATTGGAGTTCTTGGTGTTCTCCTTCTTGTTCTTCCTCTAATTTTCCTCCCTAGCATAGTTGCTTTGGTGGGATTTGGGAGAGAAGGCTTGGGCACTCCATGTGCCCTTGCCATTGCATTTGGTGCATCATTTTGAGTTCTCCGCGGTGATACGTGGAAGTTACAAGTTGAGAAGCTTATTACTCTTGGGTGCTTGGTACCCTTGAGCTTGTTCCTCTTGGGTGCTTGGGCGCCCTATATGGTTGGTGGTGTTTGGAGCTCAATCATTGTGGTGTAAAGCTCCGAGCAAGCGTCGGGGTCTCCAATTAGCTTGTGGAGATCACCCCGAGCAATTTGACGGGTTCCGATGACCGCCCCCAAGGGTTACCAAGGTGTACAGGTTCGGTGACCACCCCCAAGGGTTGCCATTTGTACGGGTTCGGTGACCGCCCTCAACGGTCTCTCAGTGGAATCACGACATCTTGCATTGTGCGAGGGCGTGAGGTGATTACGGTGGCCCTAGTGGCTTCTTGGGGAGCATTGTGCCTCCACACCGCTCCAAACGGAGATTAGCATCTGCAAGGGTGTGAACTTCGGGATACATCATCGTCTCCGCGTGCCTCGGTTATCTCTTACCCGAGCCCTTTACTTATGCACTTTACTTTGTGATAGCCATATTGTTTCTTGTCATATATCTTGCTATCACTTAGTTGTTTATCTTGCTTAGCATAAGTTGTTCGTGCACATAGGTGAGCCTAGTTTTAAAGTGAGCATAGGTTTATTCCACAATTTTTCAAGACTAAATCGTAATTATTTTAAAGTGCCTATTCACCCCCCTCTAAGCGACATCCTCGATCTTTCACAAGGTATTCCTCCAGTATCCGGGAGTTGCATCATCCCATAGTTGAAGGAATATGTATATGACATTAAGAAAGCAATAGCAATAAACTGGACGATCAAATGCTAAGGTAATGGATGGGTCTTGTCCATCACATCATTCTCCTAATAATGTGATCCTGTCATAAAATGACAACACATGTCTATGGTTAGGAAACCTTAACCATCTTTGATCAACGAGCTAGTCTAGTAGAGGCTTACCAGGAACACATTATTTGTTTATGTATTCACACATGTATTTAAGTTTTTGATCAATACTATTCTAGCATGAATAATAAACCTTTATCATGAATAAGGAAATATAAAATAACAACTTTATTATTGCCACTAGGGCATATTTCCTTCAAACAGCCCGTCGCCAATGCCGCTAACGGCTTCACCGCATAGGCGCCCTACAGGTCATGATAGGGGATCGCGTGATAGAGACACCACATGTGATTTTGTTCCTTTGACAATACACACATGAGGTGTTTAGATGATGCTTAAGCCGACCCTACATTCCATTGATCGACCAAGCAAACTAGCCAAGCTCACCTAGCAGCCGTTGTGGTATTCTCCCTTTTTCTCGTAACGGAAGGATGAGATCAAGCGACGCACGGTTAGGTCTATTAGCACTTAATTAATAGTAAAAGACAAAAATACCCAGTCTAATTCTTGGAAGGTGGGTGTACTGAAGCAGGCCCCAATTACTATTGTATGGGAATCAACGCTTTGGCTAGTATGCATGCGAGCCTCATATTGTGCAGGTATTAATTAAGGATATTATCAAGTAGCGGCAGGTCTTTGTCATGTATACTAGTGTTGACAAAATGATACAAACACTTACCCGCGTTAACTCCTCAAAAGCCTCTATTTTCTTGGCCGTGAATAATGCAACCTGCGTTAAGAGGGGGAAAACATCAATTACTCGTAAGCATGTAGCTGCAAATCAAGCACCTTCGATGCAGAAATCAATATCAATTGCCAAAAATCAGTTACATGCTAATAATGGCGATCAGGAGTCTCGACTTCAACATGTATGATTACCAAATTTGCATCATAGCATCTACATGGCAACGCATTATTATCAGACACAAATCAGCGAAAAGTACAAATATAGCATTAATAGACAAGGATGCTGAGGCCTCTATAAATGAATAGATGGGAAAAGAGTCCTATCATACTTGTGGTTGACAAATCGCCTGAGTTCCCATAAAATGTCGGATCAAGGCAGAGAGCTTCCTCGTCTCTTAGCACCCCTTCAGAACCCCAACTAGCATCTAGGAGCACTTGATCCACATGCTTAGAATTTTTTGGCTTTTCTCTCATGTAGTTCAGAACTTGTTAGTGCCTCCCCTACTAATGCACAGATGAAAGCACCTTTTGGCAGCCCATCCAACCTCCATAGCCCCCAGCCCTTCCCTTCATTCGTGAAAACACCTGAATCATGGAATAATTGTAAGCTCATCTCCATGCTACAAGGTTGACACCAAAGTAAAGGGAACAAAGTGAAATTTCGATTTGCTAGTGCTAACAAAAATGAAGCAAGAAACACGTTAATTTAGCATAAAAAATGAATGATGTCAATGGCCATTCATCAAAGAACAGAATAGTCCATAAAGAAACTATTGATAAGTGATCATCATCCAAAAAGTAAAGCCACAAAAGTATAACAGCTGTGATAACCTACAAATGTTTTAAGATAGTACCTGGAGACTGTATGTTGTCCCACGCTAAATCACACGATTTCCATAATGCATGCCACAACCACATTTACTCCAACACTCCTCAATGAATTTTCTAGCAACGAAGCCGCATGTTTATTGGCTGGGTTGATCGATCTCGCGTGAAAAAGGCTTTCGCCCAATCCCCGCGCGCGCTCCGCTCCCAATACTCGTCGCAAGCCAGAGCCCACACCCGCACCAACCCTAGCCTCCACACCTCACCTTCCTCCCTCGGTCCGCCCCAACCCCCCTAGCCTCCACACCTCACCTTCCTCCCTCGGTCCGCCCCAACCCTAGCCGCCACACCTCTGCTTCCTCCCTTGCTCGACGCCATAGACACCACAGCCCCTACCTCCTTCCTGCTTGTCCAGATAGCCGTCGTCCGCCGCATCCTTTCTCCTCCTTCCTCCTCCCTGGTTCCCGCTGGCGCCCCTCGCCCTCGTCCTCGGCGGACAGGGGGCCTCCCGCATGGACGGTCGGGTCTTCAAACCAGGGGTAGAGGAGCAGGGGAGGGCCAAGAGGTGGTCGATGGGGGTGGATCAACTAGGCCGGAGACCTCTGATTTCTTAGGCCCCATGGCAGCAGCCGGATCGGGGCGGCGGCGGAAGGCCATGGAGGGTGTGGCGCATGCGGGCGGAACCAACATGGGTTGGTGGAGCGACGGATGCGGGCAGGGTCAGCGGTTAGGGGCACTGCGAGGAGTGGAAGGCAGCGGTCATGCGCCAGATCAGAGCTGCATCAGCAAGGAGCTGGTGGTGGTTCAGGTTTGCCTGTATGGCTGTCAACTCCAGCCCTGACCCTGACAGTGCCATGGGTCCGGCGAAGTGGTGCACACTGAGGAAGAGGGAAACAATGGTGGATTTCTCTACTGGCTGGTCTAATTTGGGGTTGATTTATGCCCTCGATTCCTTCCTTTTCTGGTTCCTTTCCGGCTTGCTATTCATGCCATTGCAATGGTTGGAAGAAAGGGGACCCAATACAGCTTGTTACAAATCATTTCAGAGTTTCCTTGAAAGACACCATAGATTAGTTCTTTCATCCTTATTTTGTATGGATCTATCCTTGTTTACTTTGTTTTTTAGTTCCCTGTGTAACCATCAGATGCCATTGCTCTTTTATTTAATTGAATGCAGGTATATCTGAGGTATTAGGACGATAGGCCAGTGGATGGAAAAGGTGTTGGTACAAAAGTCATTGACAAACTGTAACAGGCTTATGCATCTGAGATTCCTATGATGGCGAAAAAGGTATTTTCCATTGGTACTCTTCCACAATTCAACAATGAGGTTATTGTTGGGTTTGCATTCCCATTCCTACAGGTTCTTGCCTTCAAAGGTGGGGTTACTTTACCCTTGCTTGCTTGCAAGCTATTCAATGAAATGCCTATGCAATCAAAAAACATCCTTATCTTTTGTTTCATCTTGCTGCTGCTAGAAACTGGTTTGTTCTTAGTGCTGCTAGGGAATTTAGAGCTGTAGATAAAGGCTTGCAGTAGGAGGGTGATCATTACGCCGGTGAAATAGTTGATTGTATAGGGTTACTGCCATATCGGTCATTTGCGTGCTCTGGACTGCATATTTTTGCCCTTGGGAGATTAAGCCGTTGTGGTGTTGCTTGGTTAGTAGACGATGGGATAACTTGTCAGTTCAATTTAGATATGCATGCATGACCTAATAATGATGACTCATAATCTTAGGTTTAAGGTGTTTGGTTTAGTCAAGTGTGCGTCAAGGAGATGGCTAACCGCACAATGCTGGGTATAGAAAGAACGCCATATCGTTCATTTAGGTGCTCTGGACTGCATATTTTTGCCCTTGGGAGATTAAGCCGTTGTGGTGTTGCTTGGTTAGAAGACGATGGGATAAATTGTCAGTTCAGTTTAGATATGCATGTAGGACCTAGGTGTTTGGTTTAGTCAAGTGTGCGTCAAGGAGATGGCTAGCCGCACAATGCTGGGTATAGAAAGAACCAATTGTTATACACATGATAGTTAGAGGCATTATGAAGGAATTGCTATGAAGTGGTTCGGGCTAGAGAATGGAAAATATAGTAGTTGCATAAAAAATATTTCTATAAAGTTGTATTGGTTTCAAAGAATGTTTAATATAGTTGCTGCATAAGTTTCAGAGAATGTTTAATATAGTTGCTACATAAAAAGATTGATAAGAGTCTCATGCCAATAGAAATGTACGTTTGGATTATCTAGCATATTTTTCCCACTGGTTGACTATATTTCAGCATTCAGATAAAAGCACCCTGGTTTGGGTTGAACCTGAGGGAAATAAACAATCTGATCGATCCAATAAGGGTTTGGTGGTTGTTGCACGATTGTCAAGGAGGCTCGCCTTTTTATTTTATGTTTCTTCTCTGGCTTGAGGAAGTGAATTTATTAGTTGATAGTCCATAGTTATTAGTTGATTCCCTAATCTGATTGAAGTAGTCTGACGAATGTTTATTTACTTATTAGTGACAAGACATTGAATGTGGAACATTACAGAGAAATGATTGACAATTTGACAGAAGTATTAGATGAGTTTCGGACGAAAGGTCGCGTATGGAGTACTTTCACCATTAGGTTTCCATTGCCCGGCTCATGAAAGTATGATGTCTCGATACCTAATTTGCTTACTTTTACTTGTTGAGGATTATAGGGGTTGTTTGGTTTTCGCCCAGACTAGCCCTGCCAACGCACCGGCGAGCCAAAAAATTGGTGCAGCTTTTCGCCGCTCGCGTCTCGCCCGCTGTTGGCATAAAAAATGAACTGCATATGCGACGGGAGCATTGGCGCCCCAAAACATGGGCCGCAATCCAAGCGATGCCTTGGCACTTGGTCAACGCCAATTATTTGGCTCGGCAGGTTGGGGCTCCCAACCAAACAGCCTCATATAACAGGAGTGAGCCCCATTGTTGAAAATGTTTGAAAGAGATTGACAAACAGTATAGCTCTTAGCACACATATGTTAATTTCATTTTTTGGGTGTATGAATGCTGCCCTATCACATGAGTCATACGATTTATAAGTTGCACTGTCATATGATGAATTCACGGTATATCAGGCTTAAAATTGGACTTTTATTTGGAGAGGTGAAGTATGGAGATTCGACGTCTGAAGGAAAATAAAATGCTCGCAATATGTTTCAGTTCATATGATAAATGTCTCATGTTTCTCCTGTGCAATATTAGGCTAAAGTCTGATTTTTTTTTCTCTGTACTACTCAAGCTTGACTCTATCTCAAAACCCCAAACAAAACATGTGTATCTTTTTCATTTATACATTAGTAATGATGTGATGTACTAACCAGTTTTTAGTAAACCTGATGGTCCAACTATATATTTTAATCATGTATGTGCTTGATGATTAGGCACATGTAAGTGCTTTTGTCATATTGCTCAAACAATGATCTGCTACCACTGAAGTTATTGATCAGATACTAATCGTGTTTATACATCCAACCCCGCGACAAGGCATTGGCTCCAACAACTGTTGCATAATGTGGCAGTGGTTGGTATGGGACGACCAGGCATAGGGGTGCCTTCCCAGCCAGGCCTGGATCATGGGGATATGATTAGTTCACAACAATAATACAATCTCTTGTGAATTGCAGGTGTAGTAAGTTGTGTGGTGTTGGTGTAGTTTCAACCTTCTAGAAAAAGAAAATGTTGTGTTGTGTGTGTGTCGATACATCAACAGCAGTTCAAGCTGGTTTGCTTATACAGTAATACTGTGAACACAAGCTAAGGAAGCTGTTTTCTGTCTTTTTTCCTGGTCTTGCAGCGTTTTTTTTGTTACCGAGGTTGAACATGTTTACTAGGAAAGTAGTAGCACATTATGCAGCTGCAATTCTCAACAATTAAAACCTGAAATAATACCTTTTCAAGTCCTTAGGAACTAAATTCAGTCCCACTCTGACGGCCCATCTCCACGAGACTTCCATATCAAACTGAAATTCAATTTCCTCTCATTAGCCAAAGCATGCCATCACGTTTTCTTTGCTGCTGTTTTGGAATTATTTCAGTATGACTGAGTTCTTTTTTGTAAGTGTACTTTATATGTTCATGACTGATCTTTTAAATTAATTGTTGTTCTTTTACAAAATTGAGAGTTCTTTTTTGTAAGTGTACTTTATATGTTGGTGACTGATTTTTTAAATTAATTGTCGTTCTTTTATGAAATTGAGCATAAAGAAAAAGAACGAAGAAAAAATGTTTAGCTAAATAGGCAAAGCTGCTGATGTTTACTTGTTGTAGATCCTTAATGGGCCATGCATTTCACTGCTTTTTGCATTCCTGGACTGTAAGAATCTTGCGGAGGTGCTCCTCTATTTTCCTGTTGCTTTCTCTGTCACTCGCATTTAAATTTGCCACTATATTGGTTTTCAAACATGACGTGTCCAAGGATGAAGAGAAGAAGAGTTGTGATTGTGTATCTGCGATTGTACACGTCCAAGGTGCCATACTTGTCTGCATTTAAAATTTATTTTTCTTGGAACTATTGGCATGTAGAGGAGGCTGCATTTTATTTGCTGGTGTGTTAGGCACATAAGAAACTGGTTTTGCCTTTTTCACAAACCAAGCTGGGGCTAGCTTCTGATGTATATGGTCCCAGCTCCTTTTTTATTGTCAAAAAAATCAGGTACAATGTTAAATGTGTTGGTTCACATGCCAATTGTTCATGTTCTTCAGGCCTTGATCTTACTATCCTATCTGAATATTCCTTTTATGACAATCATAGGTTTGTGTGATTGGTGGGGACGGAACAATGAGAGGAGTAGTGGCGATATTCGAAGAGTTAAAACGGTGTGATTTGAGGATATCCATTACAGGGATCCCAAAAAACTTGGACAACAACATCGGCATCATATAAAGGGCGTTTGGGTTTCAAACTGCAGTGGAGAGTGCTCAGTAGGCAATCGACGTGGCACATGTGGGGTTGTGAATATTGTGGATGGCATTGGTCTTGTCAAACTTATGGGAAGGAGGACGGGCCACATTACTCTTCATGCCACCCTGAGCAGCCTGAGATGTTGACTGATGTTTGAATCCTGAGATCGATTTCCATGTTGAAGGGAAGGGGCATGCTGTCGTTGTTGTTGCTCAAGGCGCTGGTTAGGAGTTGATTCCCCGGATTGATGACCAGAAGCGATAGCAGGATGAGTCTGGCAACATGTTGTTCCTTAACGTTGGCCTTCTATAAAGTTTACATGCAACTCACCTGCATGGTTAAAAAAGCTACTACTAATTTAAATGTTCTGTTTCTTTGAAGATTACTCATTTCTCTTACCGTTGTTGCATTGAGACAATTGTATTTTGGCCGCTTGCGCTCATTTTATAGGAGATTGAGATGTGGGATAAGCTACTACCAAATGTTTGGTTCCCATAAAACCGTTTATTTGCCAATAAAATAAAGGTTCCTTTTTTGAAACAGATGAAAGGACAACACTGCATAAGAGAGTTTGCCCTTTGGGAAGGTTATTGTTTGCTGCTGTGATTAAACTTAGGAAATTTATATACAATCATGTAACATCTGGACTCTGTTTGTGGTAATATTTTTTCCCATTGTAAAAAGCCATGTTGCAAAAGGTAGGTGTTTTGGGTTTTTTTATGGGTTTGATCTCCAAATGTGTTTGAACATAATTAAGTAAAGGAAGATATCGCGTCACATCTTCGTGGTAAAGTTGTATGTCATATACCTTGTGCCATTTGGCTCTATGCATGCTACCCTGGTTGCTAAAACCTACTTCTACTAGCAAAGTCAAATATTTTCAAAACACTTTGGGTTTGACATGGTCTTTTCCGCTTGCTCAAACATAAAGATAATGAAAAAATGCAAATAATTTCAATGAGCACGTGGTATCAAATTGGACTCTGTGCCATTTGGCTCAGAGATAAATTAAAATGTGTGTACATCTTATTATAGACAAGTCTTCATTCTTTTTTAGTAAAGGGGGTAAATTTGGTTATCATATGTCCTTGCCCACAACTAAACCAACTAAAACATGAATTTGGTTTTCAACGCGCATATGGATTCAACAGATCTGTGGGTCATATGTCCTTGCAAAATGTTAACTATTTTCATCGACAACATGGTTTTAGCGGGTCTCTGCGACAAAATTGTGTTTTTGTAATGTTTGTGGTCTTCTGTTTTCTTTTTCTTCATTTGTATTGTATATGATGCTCGCATATTTGAACATGCATAGGGCCTCTCAGTCTTTAACCCTGACTATAAAAATCCATTAAAGGAATCTGGGGAGGGCCGAGATGAACATTCGGCTCCCTGGGTCTAAGCCATTGAGATGGTAGAGACGACGTTTCCATGTCATCTACTCCAGCAGCTGGACAAGGCATATAAAATCCATGGATCCTTGCTCCCCGGGCCGCAAAATGATCACAGTGATGTCTACGACCTCCTCCTAGATGTATTAATCTCAATCTCATGTTTGGTTTTCTTCCCTTTTCTCTTCTAATGATGTAATTTCTTTTACTAAGATAACACCATGTTTGTTGTAATGCCTTATTTGATGTAAGATCCCTTTTCTACTTTGAATGAATTTACTGCATATATTTCTTATTTAGTTTAGTTCATCATTCAGAGACGGTGGAATATTTTTGTCCTTCACAGGTTAAATGAGCATTGCGCAGTCCTTCACAGGTTAAATGAGCATTGTGTAAAAGTATGTCTAAGTTCTCTTTCTTCAAGTGCTTCAAGTAAATGAAATTGTTTATTTCGAATTTATTACCTTTTAATAATAATCATAATGAGAGAGGGGTATTGTCGGTGTACTAAAGTAGGGGTACCTTAGTACCCCGAACTTGTGCACGGGCAGTCGTAGCACCCCGCGGCAAGGCTTGCCAGGCGATCGACAAAACTCTCGGTGGTCCCTTTTTGGGCCATCCAAGGACAAAGTATTTGAGCCAAGGCCCCGGCAGGAGGAGCCTGCCGGAAAGGCCACCCGAAGAGAGCAAGGCCCCGGCAAGAGGAGCTTGCCGGGATGCCCGCTCGAAGCACAAGGCCCCGGCAAGAGAAGCTTGCCGGGATGCCCGCTCGAAGCACAAGGCCCCGGCAAGAGGAGCTTGCCGGGAAGGCCGACCGAGGCACGACAAGATACTTGCTGCGACGCGCCCCGCGTCCCGGCAAGGACCGGTGAGCGACAAGCTCCCGGGCGCGACAAGGCACCAACCGCGGCAAGGCGCTTGCCGCGGCAAGTCACTACTCCGCGCCTGCGCTCCAGCTCATCCACCCACGCGTCGCTCTGGGGCCATTCCAGGCGTACGTGGCGAGAGGCTGCGCGGCCAGGGGCATGCGGTGGCGAAGCGACGCTGACAGAGTAGCCATCGTGGCAAACGGTGGCGCTCCTGACGGTCCCTTTCCTGCACCGTCTGGGCGATGCGGACGGGCATTTAATGCCCTTGTCCCCTGCCATCAGAGTTAGGTATGTTAGCACTGTGCAAACAGTTGTACCCAACACAGCGTTTTCCAGTTTTGCCCCCGCCTACGTTGCCACCTGTGGGTAACCCCTTGCACGTATAAAAGGAGGCCCCATGCGCAACGAGAGAAGGGGGGAGGAGGCCACTCACGCTCGGTCTCGCTAGCAGCTCGCGTGTACTGTAGCACCACACGCTCTCGAGCAAGAACACAATACGAAACCACAAAGCAGCAGTAGGGTTTTACGCATCCTTGCGGCCCGAAGCTGGGTAAATCCCTTGTGTGCATCGCCTCAATCCGCTCTTCGCGCGACCTCCGCCCCCCGACGAACCAAGAAAGGGGCTCGGTCCCCATAGGTGTTCGTGGAGGCAGATTTCCCCCGACATCTTTGGCGCGCCAGGTAGGGGGCGTCGAAGTTGTGCGAACCTGATCCGGCGTCTGCACAGGCTAGATCTCCTTCATCTTCGTCGACATGCCACCGAAGAAGAAGGCTCCGGAGGTGGCTAGTCCATCCGCGTCGAACCCACCGCCCCTGGAGCGAACGGGTGGTGGGGACGGCACCGGCGGCGGAACGGGCGCCACCGAGCCAGCTCATGGTGCCACGGCGTCCGAACATGCACCGCACCCCTCTCAGGAGGCACGGGACCAGCAGCGTCTTGGCACTCACGGTACCATTCGCTCGCTGGACCCAGATCGAGCCGGCGGATCCCAGGGCGCTCAAGGCCAGCACTCACACCAACGTGCTGGCGCGAGCGTGGCGCGGCTGCCTGGTCCGGGTGTTGCTCCTTCTAACGTAGTTATAAGTTCGAGCACATCCCGCTCCACGCGCCGTTCGCCACCGCTGCCCGCCACTCCCGCAGAAGCTCTGGCGCGAGCTCAACTGCTCCTAGACTACCCTCCAACAGCAGACAAGCTCGACGACTGGAGGGCCACGATACAGAGCCTCGTCGGTTTCGCTAACGGCGACACCCCGCGACAGCACAGTGCGTCGCAGCCGCGGCAGGTCGGCCAGGCGAGAACCGATGGCGCCAAGACCGGTGGGGGCGCGACCACCGTGCACTCCCCGCCCCGAAGGCCAAGATCGCCGACTCGCCGGAACCATCACGACAACGACTCCACCGCGTCGTCGAATCCGCGAACTCGTCGCGATCAACGCCAAGTTCTTCACGAGCGAGAACAAGAGGACGCTCGTACTCGCATCGAGCGTCGGAGAGAAGCGCGGCGTTAGTCAGACCAGCCCGCTGGGCCCTTTGTCGACATGCATGCGCCCGGGGGACCAGGCGACCTGCCGTACGCGGTAGGCTGCCCTGCGTTCACCCGTGAGCTGCGGCAAGTCCAGTGGCCCAGCACGAAGAATTTCAAGCCAGACGTACCAGAGAAGTACGACGGCAAGTCGCATCCGTCGGAGTTCCTCAGCATCTACACCATTGCGGTGCAGGCTGCTGGGGGGCGGGACGACAAGATCCTTGCCAACTACTTCCCGCTGGTACTCAAATCCAACGTCAGATCCTGGCTCATGCACTTGCCGGATAACTCCATAACCTCCTGGACAGACTTGTGCCATCAGTTTGTTGGCGCCTTTACAGGCGGCCACAAACCCCATGGCCAAGCGAGCGACCTTCATCTGCTCATCCAGAAGGAAGGGGAATCCTTGCGCAAGTTCATCCAGAGATTCAGCCGCGTACACTACAACATCCCAGACGTCCACCCTGCCGCGGTTATCAGCGCGTTCCATCAGAACGTGCGTAACCGCAGGATGCGGGAGGAGATGGCGATGTGCAAGATCAAAGACGTCAGCGAGCTATATGCCCTGGCCGACAAGTGTGCACGTGCTGAGGAAGGGAGGAAACTCCCCGGAGAGAACACTGGAGCAGGAGAATCTGACAGTGAAGATACCGCCCCGGCAAGGAAGAACCGGCGGCGGAGCAACAGGAAGAAGAAGAGCCAAGAAGTACTGGTTGTTGAGCAGTCCGGCGATGAAGGCGCCGCCAAGAAGGCCCAGGCTGGTAACTCTGACAAGGAGGTTGCCGGATGCGCCAACTGCCAGGCTGTGGCGGTCGCCGACAAGCGGGACGGCACCAACAAACAGTACTGCAAGATCCACCGCACCAAGGGCCATGACCTCCAGAGCTGCAAGCAGGTCGAGCGGCTCGTCGGGCTGCAAAAGGCCGAGTACGAGCGGCGCGACAAGGAGAGAGCCCGGGGAGGTGGCGGAGGATCAGGTACAAAGCGCCCCGGCCAGGGAGGACGCCGCGACAAGGACAAGCAGCGGCAACCGGATAGACCTCCCCGTGGCCGCGACAAGAACGAAGACGACGACGAAGACGAAGACATGGATGACGTCGAGACCAGTGAGCAGGAGTTTCAGAAAGCCACAGAGGTCTTGTGTGTAGACGGCGGTGCTTCCCTGCATACTTCTCACCGCCAGCTCAAGCAGTGGGCGCGGGAAGTCAATGCAGCGGAACCACCCGTCGAGTCGCGCAAGCCTTTGAAATGGTCCAGCACGCCTATCATCTTCGATATTGAGGACCACCCTGACCGCACAACTGCGATCGGGTGCTTGCTGATGTTGGTCTCGCCAACAGTCCGCAACCTCAAGGTCACCAAGATGCTAGTCGACGGCGGGGCCGGCTTGAACCTGATCTCCTCCGCTGTGCTCCGGAAACTCCAAGTCCCCGACAGCGAGCTCGAAGAGACCGACACGTTCCAAGGAATCAACCCGGGAAGGAGCAAGCCGAAGGGGAAGATAACGTTGCCAGTAACGTTTGGCAGCGAGCTGAACTTCAGGACAGAGAGGATCACTTTTGATGTTGCCGATTTTCCTTTGCCCTACAATGGAATTCTCGGCCGTCCAGCGCTCGCCAAATTCATGGCGGCCTCTCACTACGCATACAACATGCTCAGGATGCCAGGCCTGATAAGCGTCATCTCTGTCCCTGGCGACAAGAAGGATGCCCTTATCTGTGCCGACAAGATCTACCGGGAAGCAGCAGCTGCAGCGGATCACAAGCCACTTGCCGCTGAAGCTCCCGGAGGGAAGAAGAAGACCAAGCCCGGCAAGTGCTCTGGCGCCCACTCCGGCAAGCGCACCTCTACGGAGTGCTGCGCTACCGTCGAGGACGCGCCATCGAGCTTCGCCGGCAAGAAGAAGACCAAGCCCGGCGAGTGCTCTGGTGCCCACTCCGGCAAGCGCACCTCTTCGGAGTGCTGCGCTGCCGTCGAGGACGCGCCATCGAGCTCCACCGGCAAGAGTAAGAAGACAATGGCAGCTCCGCCAACGACCAAGAAGGTGTCCGCCAAGGAGGACGGCACTGGTGGTACCTTCACCATCAGTGCCACTCTCGACTCCAAATAGGAAAGCGCGCTCGTTGCTTTCCTGCGGGCGAATGTCGATGTGTTTGCCTGGCAACCATCTGACATCCTCGGCGTTCCCAGGAAAGTGATTGAGCACCACCTCGCCGTCTGTCCTCATGCGCGGCCCATCAAGCAAAGAGTCAGGAAGCAAGCGGTGGAGCGCCAAGAGTTCATCGCAGAAGAAATCAAGAAGTTGGAAGCGGCAGGCCTCGTCAGAGGTGTGCTCCATCCGACGTGGTTGGCCAATCCTGTTGTCGTGCACAAGGCAAATGGGAAATGGAGGCTTTGCATCGACTTTACTGATGTTAACAAAGCTTGACCAGATTGTTGACTCCACGGCCGGATGTGACCTGCTTTCATTTCTTGACGCCTACTTAGGATACCATCAGATCTTCATGGCTGAAGAAGACGAGGAGAAGACCGCGTTCATCACTCCATGTGGCACGTAATGTTTTGTACGGATGCCTTTAGGTTTGAAGAATCCTGGTTCGACGTTTGCGAGGGTTGTCCATACCGCTTTTGAGCCACAGATCCACAGAAATGTGGAAGCCTACATGGATGACATAGTGGTCAAAAGCAGGGACAGGGCAACCCTGATTCAAGATTTAGAAGAGGCCTTCACGAACCTGCGCAGGATCAGCCTCAAGCTCAACCCCGAGAAGTGCGTGTTTGGAGTCCGCTCCGACAAGCTTCTCGGGTTCTTCGTGTCTCAGCGAGGAATCGAAGCCAATCCAGACAAAATCAAGGCCATCGAGCAGATTGAAGCACCAACACGCGTCAAGGATGTACGAAGGCTTGCCGGCTGCGTCGCGGCTCTCAGCAGGTTTATTTCCAAGTCTGCAGAACGCGCCCTGCCATTTTTCAAAGTTTTGAAAAAGGCGGGTCCAGTGAAATGGACTCCGGAAGCGGAGGCTGCGCTGCAAGACTTGAAGAAATACCTATCCTCCGCTCCAATACTTGTCGCGCCTAAACCACAAGAGAAGTTGCTGCTGTACCTGGCGGCAACCAATCAAGTGGTTAGTGCTGCGTTAGTAGCGGAGAGGGAGGCAGATGATGAGCCAGCAACCGCGGCAAGCACGTCCAGCGACAAGCAGGGGGCTTCCCCGACAAGCTCTGGCCCCGACAAGGATGAATCTGCGCAGGAGCAAGTGGAGGTGCAGAAGAAGAAAATGGTGCAGCGCCCATTTTACTTTGTCAGCTCCCTTCTGCAGGGGGCTAGGTCAAGGTACTCTGGTGTGCAGAAATTGCTTTTCGGCCTTCTCATGGCCTCGAGAAAGCTGCACCATTACTTCCAAGCACATGAGATTACAGTTGTCACCCGCTTTCCGCTGAAGAGGATACTGCGGAATCCAGAAGCAACAGGCAGGATTGTCGAGTGGGCGCTGGAACTGTCGAGCTTCGGTCTCAAGTTCGAGAGCACCTCGACTATCCAAAGTAGAGCGTTGGCGGAGTTCATAGCAGAGTGGACACCGACACCAGACGAAGACATCCCAGAGACGAGCATCCCCGCCAAAGAAGCAAGCAAAGAGTGCCTGATGTATTTTGATGGTGCCTTTTCGCTGCAAGGCGCCGGTGCTGGCGCGTTGCTTATCGCGCCCATCGGAGAGCACCTCAAGTACGTAGTCCAGATGCACTTCCCCAAGGAACAAGCAACCAACAATACTGTAGAGTATGAAGGTTTGCTTGCCGGTCTCAGGATCGCGGCAGAACTTGGGATCAAAAAGCTCATTGTCAGGGGTGACTCGCAGCTTGTCGTCCGCCAAGTGAACAAGGATTACCAGAGTCCGTTGATGGAAGCGTACGTTGATGAAGTGAGGAAGCTAGAAGAGCACTTTGACGGCCTGTAAATGGAACACATTCCAAGAGCTGAGAACGACATCGCTGACGGCCTGTCAAAGTGCGCAGCATTTAAGTTACCTGTGGAACCAGGAACCTTTGTGCTCAAGCTGACTCAGCCATCCGTAACGCCATCAACCAGACAGAGCAAGAAGAGGAGGTTGGTCTCCGGCGACTATCTTCCGGCCGAGCTCCCCGGAGCCGCCGCCAAGAAGGTCCCCAAGATCGACGCCAAGAGCGCTGAGGAGCCGCCTGCTCCGGAAAACCCCAGGGTTTGTTCCGTAGAAGCAGGCGCTCCCGACAAGTTTTGCTCCGGAAAGCTTGCCGGGGAACGTCAAGCTCCGGCTGAGCCCCATATCCTCGCCGTAGAAGCGGACATTCCCGCAGCAGCAGATGTGCCTTCAGTCCTTGTTGTCGAGCCACAGGCTCCAGCATGGGCGCAGCAGACTGTCCATTTCCTCCAAAATGGAGAACTTCCCGAAGAGCAAGAAGAAGCGAAAAGAGTAGTCCGACCCTCGAGTATGTACCAGTTCGCCGACAACACACTGTATAGAAGAGGGCACAACGGTGTGAAATTGAAGTGTATTTCCCGGGAAGACGGACAGAAGCTGTTGGCAGAGATACATGGAGGCATATGTGGTCACCACATTGGCGCAAGAGCACTTGCCGACAAAGCGTTCCGACAAGGTTTCTTCTGGCCGATAGCCCTCCAGGAAGCAACTGCACAAGTAACCAAGTGTGAAGCGTGCCAGTTCCATTCCAAGCAGATACACCAGCCAGCTCAAGCTCTCCAGACGATCCCTTTATCCTGGCCGTTTTCGGTCTGGGGGCTCGACATCCTCGGCCCCTTCCCTCAAGCTGTCGGGGCTTTGAGTACTTGTACGTCGCAATCGACAAGTTCACAAAGTGGCCGGAAGTGGAACCAGTGAGGAAGGTGACAGCACAGTCAGCAGTCAAGTTCTTCAGGTCGATTGTTTGCCGCTTCGGGATCCCCAACAGGATCATCACCGACAACGGTACGCAATTCACGAGCCACGCCTTCATGCAATACGTCCAAGATCTCGGCGCCAAGGTCTGCTTCGCTTCTGTTGCTCATCCCAGGAGCAACGGTCAAGCTGGAAGGGCCAATGCCGAAGTACTGCGCGGGCTCAAGACCAGAACTTTCGACAGGCTGCACAAGTGCGGAAGAAACTGGATCGAGGAGCTGCCGGTGGCTCTTTGGTCGATCAGAACGACGCCAAATCGATCCACTGGCCAGACACCATTTGCTCTAGTCTATGGAGCAGAAGCAGTTACCCCCACGGAACTCGTATACGGGTCACCTCGAGTGCTCTCTTATGATGAGCTTGAGCAAGAGCGGCTGCGTGAAGATGACGCGCTGCTCCTTGAGGAAGATCGTCTTCAGGCTGCTGTGCGAGCCTCTCGCTACCAGCAAGCTTTGCGCCGCTACCATAGCCGCAAAGTTAAAGCCAGAAGCTTCGAGGAAGGCGACCTTGTTCTTCGGCGCGCTCCGTCCGCCAAGAATCATAACAAGTTGACGCCGAAGTGGGAAGGCCCTTACCGGGTGAGACGAGTCACGAGGCCCGGCGCTGTCCGCCTCGAGACCGAAGATGGCACTCCGGTGAGCAACTCCTGGAATATTGAGCATCTTCGTAAGTTTTACCCGTAAGGCGCGGTTGTCGGGCCCCGCCCGGCAACCAACCTTTTGTACAAGTCTTGCCGCAGTTGCATGTAATCCTTTGTACAAAGCCAGGCGCAGACCCTGAGCAGCAGTAAATGAAGCGCTGGTGCCCTAAGTTTTAGCATGCATGCTGAGTCGAGTCTCGTCCTTGGTTAGGGTTGATAGTGCCTAACAGCTGCTAACCCCTAGCTTAGAGGCCGAGTCTGCGTCCTTTTTCCTGTTCTTTCGTTTCCTTTGGTTCGCAGGGTTTGTGCATATCCTGGCCAGACCGCTTAAGGACGAAGAAGAGAAGAAGGGCAGACCAGCATCTGGTCCCCGGCAAACCAGTGTTGCCGGGGGCTGCAAGTACGAAGATTCGCCCGCGGCAAGCCAAGGTTGCTGGGGGCTGCAATCCCAGATAAGTTTTTGCATCCCTTGTCATGCATTCTCTTATGAACTATGGAATACGAAAACCTTGTTTCCTCCTAAAAGCTACCGTGCTCCCTTAACGACAGGCCCTAGAGCGCGTTCCTGGGGCCCGTTTCGGTAGTAGTCGCGGCGGCAAAGGGGCGGAACGAGGAGCCCGAACCCGCCTCATCCCTTCCTCCGCCAAAGGCGTGAGAGAGATTGAGTGGCGCGGGAAGACGGCAGGGCCTGTTGCCGGGCAAAGAAGTGTCTATCTTAACGATATAAAGGATTCGCTCCTTGGCGTGGGTTTTACCCACGGGACAAATGACCCGGCAAACATCACCTTTTCATTAAAAACATTCCGCTCAGGTACAGTTCAGAGAGAATGAAAAACATGAAGGATGGGATTACAAGTTTTAAACACAGCTAAGGCCCGAGGGCTTACAGATTGAAAAAAGATAAGATGCCCGTAATCCCTTTCTTGTCTCTCTCCTCAGGAGGTAGGACAAGGAGGCGAAAAGGGCAAAAGGGGCGCCTAGGCGAGCTACGGGTGGCAGAAGACACCAACAGAACGCCCCGGGGGCCGGCTGAAAGCTGGACGGTGACGGTGGCGCCGGAAGCAGGGCTCGACGGGGCGGCAGGACGTCAGCACGCTGTCGAGGGCACCTCGCCCTCGTACTCCGACTTGACGGCCTTGCCGCCAGCCCTCTTCCTCTTCCGCAGCCTCGCCACGCCAACCGCTAAGGAGACGACCCCGGGAAGCTCAAGGAGCCGGCGACACGGATGATGGGGTCGCCGGTGCCACGCGGAGCTGCAACCGACGCCTAGTCAGACCCGCCATCCCGACGACCGCTGCCCTCGTCGTCGCTGTCGCTCCCCTCCTCGTCACTCTCGCTCGAGGAGGAGCCTTCGCTGTCGGAGGAGCTATCCACGCAGCACCGGGCCCGGGTCCCGAAGTCCTCGAAGGCCTTGACGGAGAGGAGATCACCCTCCATCAACTTAAAATGGAGGGTGAACCCCTCCATCAAGCTGTGGATACGGGCGAATGTCTTCCACCCTCGGCCAAGATACACCACGCCGGGGGCTAGGGAGTCGACGTGGACCCGCGTGCCGCTGATCCCGCAGCCCTTCATGCGCATCCTTAGCGTCTCGGGTTGCTCCATCTCCATCACGCTAGCGAAGGGAGACAGGAGGCGGAGGCGGTGGCGAGGCGCCTGGCGCAGCCTGACGAAGAACTCGCAGGGGTCGTCCCCGATGTGGACTGCCGTGGGAAGAGGAGCCGCTGGCGGAGGCGAGGCCGGCGCGTCGCCCCGTCCGCCTCGTCCACGACCTCGCCCCCTCCCCCTTCCCCTTACGGTTGGCTCCGCCACCGCAGGTGCAAGGGGAGGAGGGGCGCGTTGCCTAGCGGCGACCCTCGCCGCCACCGATGAAGGACCAGGATTCCCTTTCTCCATGGCGAATGGAGAGAGGGGATCAGAAGCTGAAGAGAAGCAAAGATGGAGGAGTGTGGGTTTTCGTCGCCCCCTCTTGCTCTTTATAAAGGAGCAGGGTGGGGGCTCGACCGCCCCGCTCAACCAATCAAGACGCAGGAAGAACAGGCGACTGGGACCGGCCTGCTGCCTCGGCCCGGTTTCCTGCCTCCACCGTCTGCGACCCCAGGCGCATGGAAGCCGCGTGGCTGGCGTGCAGGACCGAGGCGACGGATGAGGCGACCTCCCCTCGCCCCGTGATCATGGGGAGAGGGCGCCTCGGAAACCGTGCCTCGGCCCCGTCCCGCAAACGAGCCGCGCCTCCACGCCTTCCTCCACTTATGGGGATAGCGCGAACCGTCCCCCTTTATTACGACGGGACGCATGCCCGCGGGGCTCAGCCCCGCGCACGCCGCCCACGTCACGCACGCCGCTCCCCACGATGCCGCATTCGACGCGTGCCGTTCGGGGAGGGCGTGGTGGACGCAGAAGAAGATGCAGCGTGACCCAGGCCACGCGTGCCCGTGCACTGTTTTGGGCCTGGCCCAACAGCGCTCGGCACCGTGTATGGCCCAGGCCCGGGGGCTCCTGCCGGTGTACTAAAGTAGGGGTACCTTAGTACCCCGAACTTGTGCACGGGCAGTCGTAGCACCCCGCGGCAAGGCTTGCCAGGTGATCGACAAAACTCTCCGTGGTCCCTTTTTGGGCCATCCAAGGACAAAGTATTTGAGCCAAGGCCCCGGCAGGAGGAGCCTGCCGGGAAGGCCACCCGAAGAGAGCAAGGCCCAGGCAAGAGGAGCTTGCCGGGACGCCCGCTCGAAGCACAAGGCCCCGGCAAGAGGAGCTTGCCGGGAAGGCCGACCGAGGCACGACAAGATACTTGCTGCGACGCGCCCCGCGTCCC
Organism: Aegilops umbellulata; assembly: GCA_032464435.1. Lineage (NCBI taxonomy): Eukaryota > Viridiplantae > Streptophyta > Magnoliopsida > Poales > Poaceae > Aegilops > Aegilops umbellulata. The sequence continues at coordinate 182,534,231 of CP136060.1, forward strand.
GGCAAGGACCGGTGAGCGACAAGCTCCCGGGCGCGACAAGGCACCAACCGCGGCAAGGTGCTTGCCGCGGAAAGTCACCACCCCGTGCCTGCGCTCCAGCTCATCCACCCACGCGTCGCTCTGGGGCCATTCCAGGCGTACGTGGCGAGAGGCTGCGCAGCCAGGGGCATGCGGTGGCGAAGCGACGCTGACAGAGTAGCCATCATGGCAAACGGTGGCACTCCTGACGGTCCCTTTCCTGCACCGTCTGGGCGATGCGGACGGGCATTTAATGCCCTTGTCCCCTGCCTTAGAGTTAGGTATGTTAGCACTGTGCAAACAGCTGTACCCAACACAGCGTTTTCCAGTTTTGCCCCCGCCTATGTTGCCACCTGTGGGTAACCCCTTGCACGTATAACAGGAGGCCCCATGCGCAACGAGAGAAGGGGGGAGGAAGCCACTCACGCTCGGTCTCGCCAGCAGCTCGCGTGTACTGTAGCACCACACGCTCCCGAGCAAGAACACAATACAAAACCACAAAGCAGCAATAGGGTTTTACGCATCCTTGCGGCCCGAAGCTGGGTAAATCCCTTGTGTGCATCGCCTCGATCCGCTCTTCGCGCGACCTCCGCCCCCCGCCGAACCAAAAAAGGGGCTCGGTCCCCATAGGTGTTCGTGGAGGCAGATTTCCCCCGACAGGTATGCTTCTCTCTCTCTCTCTCTCTCTCTGGGCAAATGTTACTTTAGACAACATGTACTAAGAAATAAAAACTCTGGAAATGTGTTTGAATCGCACAAAAAGAGTTCATAGTTCTTATTCATACTTGAAACATGTGAGGCTCTGCAAATTAAACCATGTTTTTTTCAAGGCGCATATGGATTTAGCAGACCACAACTAAACCGACTGTATATACATGGGTTGTCCTTAGTGAAGGAAACTATTTTGATCGCGAACATGGCTTTTGTTCAAGGTTCTTGGCATGAAACTATTTTCATCGACAACATGTCTTCAGCAGGTCTCTGCGCCATTTGGCGCAACGGGTCAACTAGTATATTCAAGAGGCCAAGCTTTACAGTAGGACTTATTATCCTTTTCTGGGAAGTGATTAACAGCAATGCACTCATCAATTAATTTTGCCCTGACCAGGCCCTCCGGTGTGTATGCAATCTTACCTCCAGTTGATCTTGCACATGCACATGGATGTGATACTAATAAGCAGTTGCTTGAAATCTGCGCAGCAATCCTCATCACCAATCCGCGCAAGTGAGGTGTTGACATAAGCACTTTGGAAAATGAGATTCTTTCTTATGTAATAGAACAATGGTGGACAACTATAACTACCAAATTCGTTTACAATAGGTATGCTAACTCTTTCTTCTCCCTTCGTTATGTTAGCAACATCGTGTAGTTGCCTTTGCTTAAAAAGTGCTTCTTGAGGATGATAAGCAACTACCCAATTTTGAAAGCTAGGTTTCGAGCATGATCCTACGGCAACCATTCCCATCAACAGCTGAAGGAAATATGCCCTAGAGGCAATAATAAAGTTGTTATTTATATTTCCTTATCTCAGGATAAATGTTTATTATTCATGCTAGAATTGTATTAATCGGAAACTTAGTACATGTGTGAATACATAGACAAAACAGAGTGTCCCTACTATGCCTCTACTTGACTAGCTCGGTAATCAAAGATGGTTAAGTTTCCTGACCATAGACATGAGTTGTCGTTTGATGAACGGGATCACATCATTAGAGAATGATGTGATGGACAAGACCCATCCGTTAGCTTAGCATAATGATCGTTAAGTTTTATTGCTATTGCTTTCTTCATACTTATACATATTCCTCTGACTATGAGATTATGCAATTCCAGAATACCGGAGGAACACCTTGTATGCTATCAAACACCGCAACGTAACTGGGTGATTATAAAGATGCTCTAAAGGTGTCTCCGAAGGTGTTTGTTGGGTTGGCATAGATCGAGATTAGGATTTGTCACTCTAAGTATCAGAGAGGTATCTCTGGGCCCTCTCGGTAATGCACATCACTATTTGCCTTGCAAGCAATGTGACTAATGAGTTAGTTATGGGATGATGTATTACGGAACGAGTAAAGAGACTTGCCGGTCACGAGATTAAACTAGGTATGAGGATACCGATGACCGAATCTCGGGCAAGTAACATACCGATGACAAAGGGAATAACGTATGTTGTTATTGCGGTTTGACCAATAAGGATCTTCGTAGAATATGTAGGAACCAATATGAGCATCCTGGTTCCGCTGTTGGTTACTGGCCGGAGATGTGTCTCAGTCATGTCTACATAGTTCTCGAACCCGTAGGGTCCGAACTCTTAACGTTCGATGACGATTTGTATTATGAGTTATGTGTTTTGGTGATCGAAGTTTGTTCGGAGTCCCGGATTAGATCACAAACATGACGAGGAGTCTCAAAATGGTCGAGAGGTAAAGATTAATATATTGGAAGGTAGTATTCGGACATCGGAATGGTTTCGAGTGGTTCGGGTATTTTACTAGAGTACAGAGGGGTTACCGGAACCCCCCGGGAAGTATTGGGCCTACATGGACCCTAAGGGAGAGAGAGGGAAGTCCGCGGGGGGGGGGGGGGTGGCGCCCCCTCCTAGGGAGTCCGAATAGGACAAGTAGGAGGGGGCGCGGGCCCCCTTCCCTTTCCCTCTCCCTTTCTTTCCTTTTCCCTTCGGTGAAGAAAGGAAAAAGGGGGGCCAAATCCTACTGCTAGTAGGACTCCCCCCATGACGCGCGCCTCCTGGACGGCCTCCTCCTCCTCCCGTCCTTTATATACGGGGGCAGGGTGTTGGGGAACGTAGTAATTTCAAAAATTTCCTACGCACACGCAAGATCATGGTGATGCATAGTAACGAGAGTGGAGAGTGTTGTCCACGTACCCTCGTAGACCATAAGCGGAAGCATTATGAGAACGCGGTTGATGTAGTCGTATGTCTTCACGGTCGACCGATCCTAGTACCGAATGTACGGCACCTCCGCGATCTGCACACGTTCAGCTCGCTGACATCCCACGAACTCACGATCCAGCAGAGTGTCGAGGGAGAGCTTCGTCAGCACGGCGGCGTGATAACGATGATGATGAAGCTACCAGCGCAGGGCTTCGCCTAAGCACTACGACGATATGATCGAGGTGGATTATGATGGAGGGGGCACCGCACACGGCTGAGAGATCAATGATCAACTTGTGTGTCTATGGGGTGCCCCCTGGCCACGTATATAAAGTATGGAGGGAGGAGGAGGCCGGCCCTCATAGGGCGCCCCCAAAGTGTGGAGTCCTACTAGGACTCCCTAGTCCTAGTAGGATTCCACCTCCCACATGGAATAGGAAAACGGGAAGGGAGAAGGAGAAGGAAGGAAGGGAGCACCCCCTTTCCCTAGTCCAATTCGGACCAGTCCATGGGGAAGGGGCGCGACCACCCTTGAGGCCTTTCTCTACTTTCCCGTATAGCCCATTAAGGCCCAATACGAATTTCCGTAACTCTCCGGTACTCCGAAAAATACCTGAATCACTCAGAACCTTTCCGATGTCCGAATATAGCCTTCCAATATATCGATCTTTATGTCTCGACCATTTCGAGAGTCCTCGTCATGTCCCCAACCTCATCCGGGACTCCGAACAAATTTCGGTCATCAAATCACATAACTCATAATACAAATCGTCACAGAACGTTAAGCGTGCGGACCCTACGTGTTCGAGAACTATGTAGACATGACCGAGACTCATCTCCGGTCAATAACCAATAGCGGAACCTGGATGCTCATATTGGTTCCTACATATTCTACGAAGATCTTTATCGGTCAAACCGCATAACAACATACGTTATTCCCTTTCTCATCGGTATGTTACTTGCCCGAGATTCGATCGTCGGTATCTTAATACCTAGTTCAATCTCGTTACCGGCAAGTCTCTTTACTACTATCATAATTCTTCTGTGCAGCAATGAGGATAATCCTCAGATCACGGACCAAGTACGCATCATTGCTACTATCATCTTTCAACTTATGTTTCTCTAGGAACATATCAAAAATAAACGGGGATCTGCATCACGAGCTATTGATCTACAACATAGTTACGCAAATACTATCAGGACTAAGTTCATGATAAATTAAAGTTCAATTAAACATATTACTTAAGAACTCCCACTTAGATAAACATCCCTCTAGTCATCTAAATGATCACGTGATCCAAATCAACTAAACCATGTCCGATCATCACGTGAGATGGAGTAGTTTTCAGTGGTGAACATCACTATGTTGATCATATCTACTATATGATTCACGCTCGACCTTTCGGTCTCCAGTGTTCTGAGGCCATATCTGCATATGCTAGGCTCGCCAAGTTTAACCTGAGTATTTTGCGTGTGCAAAACTGGCTTGCACCCGTTGTATGTGAACGTAGAGCTTATCACACCTGATCATCACGTGGTGTCTCGGCACAACGAACTATCGCAACGGTGCATACTCAGGGAGAACACTTATACCTTGAAATTTAGTGAGAGATCATCTTATAAAGCTACCGCCGAACTAAGCAAAATAAGATGTATAAAAGATAAACATCACATGCAATCAAAATATGTGACATGATATGGCCATCATCATCTTGTGCTTTTGATCTCCATCTCCAAAGTACTGTCATGGTATCTATTGTTACCGGCATGACACCATGATCTCCATCATCTTGATATTTTATCAGCATGTCATCATATGGTCGTCTCACGAGCTATTGCTTTTGCAAATATAGCGATAAAGTAAAGCAATTACATGGCACTTGCATCTTATGCAATAAAGAGACAACCATAAGGCTCCTGCCAGTTGCCGATAACTTTAACAAAACATGATCATCTCATACAACAATTTATATCTCATCACATCTTGACCATATCACATCACAACATGACCTGCAAAAACAAGTTAGACGTCCTCTATTTTGTTGTTGCAAGTTTTACGTGGCTGCTACAAGCTGAGCAAGAACCGTTCTTAGCTACGCATCAAAACCACAATGATTTTTCATCAAGTATGTGTTGTTTTAACCATCAACAAGGACCGGGCGTAGCCACACTCGATTCAACTAAAGTTGGAAAAACTGACACCCGCCAGCCACCTGTGTGTGAAGCACGTCGGTAGAACCAGTCTCGCGTAAGCGTACGTGTAATGTCGGTCCGGACCGCTTCATCCAACAATACCGCCGAATCAAAGTATGACATGCTGGTAAGCAGTATGACTATTATCGCCCACAACTCACTTGTGGTCTACTCGTGCATATAACATCTACGCATAGACCTGGCTCTGATACCACTATTGGGGAACGTAGTAATTTCAAAAATTTCCTACGCAGATGCAAGATCATGGTGATGCATAGCAACAAGAGTGGAGAGTGTTGTCCACGTACCCTCGTAGACCGTAAGCGGAAGCGCTATGACAATGCGGTTGATGTAGTTGTACGTCTTCACGATTGACCGATCCTGGTACCGAACATACAGCACCTCCGCGATCTGCACACGTTCAGCTTGGTGACGTCCCACGAACTCACGATCCAGCAGAGTTTCGAGGGAGAGCTTCTTCAGCACGATGGCGTGATAACGGTGATGATGAAGCTACCGGCGCAGGGCTTCGCCTAAGCACTACAAGGATATGACCGAGGTGGATTATGGTTCAGGGGGGCACCACACACGGCTAAGAGATCAATGATCAACTTGTGTGTGTATGGGGTGCCCCCTGGCCACGTATATAAAGGATGGAGTGTCGGTGTTCTAAAGTAGAGGTACCTTAGTATCCCGAACCTGTGCACGGGCAGTCGTAGCACCCCGCGGCAAGGTTTGCCAGGCGATCACCAAGACTCTCCGTGGTCCCTTTTTGGGCCATCCAAGAGCAAAGTATTTGAGCCAAGACCCCGGCAGGAGGAGCCTGCCGGGAAGGCCACCCGAAGAGAGCAAGGCCCCGGCAAGAGGAGCTTGCCGGGACGACCGCTCGAAGCATAAGGCCTCGGCAGGAGGAGCTTGCCGGGAAGGCCGACCGAGGCACGACAAGATACTTGCTGCGACGCGCCCCGCGTCCCGGCAAGGACCGGTGAGCGACAAGCTCCCGGGCGCGACAAGGCACCAACCGCGGCAAGGCGTTTGCCGCGGCAAGTCACCACCCCACGCCTGCGCTCCAGCCCATCCACCCACGCGTCGCTCTGGGGCCATTCCAGGCGTACGTGGCGAGAGGCTGCGCAGCCAGGAGCATGCGGTGGCAAGGCAACGCTGACAGAGTAGCCATCGTGCCAAACGGTGGCGCTCCTGACGGTCCACTTCCCTGCACCGTCTGGGCGATTCGGACGGGCATTTAATGCCCTTGTCCCCTGCCGTCAGAGTTAGGTATGATAGCACTGTACAGCCACTGTGCAGGCAGCTGTACCCACTACAGCATTCTCCCATTTTTGCCCCCACTTGCGCTGCCACCTGTGGGAAACCCCTTGAGCATATAAAAGGAGGCCCCATGCGCACGTAGGGAGGAGGGACATCCATCGCTACGCTCTCTCTCGCCAGCAGCTCACGTGTACTGTAGCACCACACGCTCCCGAGCAAGAACACAATACAATCCACAAAGCAGCAGTAGGGTTTTATGCATCCTTGCGACCCGAAGCTGGGTAAACCCCTCGTGTGCATCGCCTCGATCCGCTCTTCGCGCGACCTCCGCCCCCCACCGAACCAAGAAAGGGGCTCGGTCCCCATAGGTGTTCGAGGAAGCCGATTTCCCCCGACATCTTTGGCGCGCCAGGTAGGGGGCGCCGAAGTTGTGCGAACCTGATCCGGCGTCTGCACCAGCTAGATCTCCTTCATCTTCATCGACATGCCACCGAAGAAGAAGGCTCCGGAGGTGGCCGGTCCGTCCGCGTCGAACCCGCCGCCCTTGGAGCAAACGGGCGGTGGGGACGGCACCGGCGGCGGGACGGGCGTCGTCGAGCCAGCTCATGGCGCCGCGGCGTCCGAACATGCACCGCGCCCCTCTCAGGAGGCACGGGACCAGCAGCGTCTTGGCGCCCACGGTACCATACGCTCGCTGGACCCAAATCGAGCCGGCGGATCCCAGGGCGCTCAAGGCCAGCACTCACACCAACGTGCTGGCGCGAGCATGGCGCGGCTGCCTGGTCCGGGTGTTGCTCCTTCTAACGTAGTTAGAAGTTCGAGCACATCCCGCTCCACGCGCCGTTCGCCACCATTGCCCGCCACTCCAGCAGAATCTCTGGCACGAGCTCAACTGCTCTTGGACTACCCTCCAACGGCGGACAAGCTCGACGACTCGAGGGCCACGATACAGAGACTCATCGGTTTCGCCAACGGCGACACCCCGCGGCAGCACAGCGCATCGCAGCCGCGGCAGGATGGCCAGGCGAGAACCGACGGCGCCAGGGCCGGCGGGGGTGCGACCACCGTGCACTCCCCGCCCCAGAGGCCAAGATCGCCGGCTCGCCGGAATCATCACGACAACGACTCCACCGCGTCGTCGAATCCGCGAACTCGTCGCGATCAATGCCAAGTTGTTCACGAGCGAGAGCAAGAGGACGCTCGTACTCGCATCGAGCGTCGGAGAGAAGCGCGATGTCAATCAGACCACCGCGCTGGGCCCTCTGTCGACATGCACGCACCGGGGGAACCAGGCGACCTGCCGTACGCGGTGGGCTGCCCTGCGTTCACCCGTGAGCTGCGGCAAGTCCAGTGGCCCAGCACGAAGAATTTCAAGCCAGACGTACCAGAGAAGTACGACGGCAAGTTGCATCCGTCGGAGTTCCTCAACATCTACACCATTGCGGTGCAGGCTGCTGGGGGGCGGGACGACAAGATCCTTGCCAACTACTTCCCGCTGGTACTCAAATCCAACGTCAGATCCTGGCTCATGCACTTGCCGGATAACTCCATAACCTCCTGGACAGACTTGTGCCATCAGTTTGTTGGCGCCTTTACAGGCGGCCACAAACCCCATGGCCAAGCGAGCGACCTTCATCTGCTCATCCAGAAGGAAGGGGAATCCTTGCGCAAGTTCATCCAGAGATTCAGCCGCGTACACTACAACATCCCAGACGTCCACCCTGCCGCGGTTATCAGCACGTTCCATCAGAACGTGCGTAACCGCAGGATGCGGGAGGAGATGGCGATGTGCAAGATCAAAGACGTCAGCGAGCTATATGCCCTGGCCGACAAGTGTGCACGTGCTAAGGAAGGGAGGAAACTCCCTGGAGAGAACACTGGAGCAGGAGAATCTGACAGTGAAGATACCGCCCCGGCAAGGAAGAACCGGCGGCGGAGCAACAGGAAGAAGAAGAGCCAAGAAGTACTGGTTGTTGAGCAATCCGGCGATGAAGGCGCCGCCAAGAAGGCCCAGGCTGGTAACTCCGGCAAGGAGGTTGCCGGATGCGCCAACTGCCAGGCTGTGGCGGTCGCCGACAAGCGGGACGGCACCAACAAACAGTACTGCAAGATCCACCGCACCAAGGGCCATGACCTCCAGAGCTGCAAGCAGGTCGAGCGGCTCGTCGAGCTACAAAAGGCCGAGTACGAGCGGCGCGACAAGGAGAGAGCCCGGAGAGGTGGCGGAGGATCAGGCACGAAGCGCCCCGGCCAGGGAGGACGCCGCGACAAGGACAAGCAGCGGCAAGCGGACCGACCTCCCCGCGGCCGCGACAAGAACGAAGACGACAACGAAGACGAAGACATGGATGACGTCGAGACCAGTGAGCAGGAGTTTCAGAAAGCCACAGAGGTCTTGTGCGTAGATGGCGGTGCCTCCCTGCATACTTCTCACCGCCAGCTCAAGCAGTGGGCGCGGGAAGTCAATGCAGCGGAACCACCCGTCGAGTCGCGCAAGCCTCTGAAATGGTCCAGCATGCCTATCATCTTTGATATTGAGGACCACCCTTATCGCACAACTGCGATCGGGTGCTTGCCGATGTTGGTCTCACCAACAGTCCGCAACCTCAAGGTCACTAAGATGCTAGTTGACGGCGGGGCCGGCTTGAACCTGATCTCCTCCGCTGTGCTCCGGAAACTCCAAGTCCCCGACAGCGAGCTCGAAGAGACCGGCACGTTCCAAGGAATCAACCCGGGAAGGAGCAAGCCGAAGGGGAAGATAACGTTGCCAGTGACATTCGGCAGCGAGCTGAACTTCAGGACAGAGAGGGTAACTTTTGACGTTGCCGATTTTCCATTGCCCTACAATGGGATTCTCGGCCGTCCAGCGCTCGCCAAGTTCATGGCGGCCTCTCACTACGCCTACAACATGCTCAAGATGCCAGGCCCGGTAAGCGTCATCTCTGTCCCTGGCGACAAGAAGGATGCCCTTATCTGTGCCGACAAGATCTACCGGGAAGCAGCAGCCGCAATGGATCATAAGCCGCTTGCCGCTGAAGCTCCCGGAGGGAAGAAGAGGACCAAGCCCGGCAAGTTCTGTGGCGCCCACTCCGGCAAGCGCACCTCTTCGGAGTGCTGCGCTACCGTCGAGGATGCGCCATCGAGCTCCACCGGCAAGAGTAAGAAGACAATAGCAGCTCCGCCAATGACCAAGAAGGTGCCCGCCAAGGAGGACGGCACTGGTGGTACCTTCACCATCAGTGCCACGCTCGACCCCAAATAGGAAAGCGCGCTCGTTGCTTTCCTGCGGGCGAATGTCGACGTGTTTGCCTGGCAACCATCTGACATCCCCGGCGTTCCCAGGAAAGTGATTGAGCACCACCTCGCCGTCTGTCCTCACGCGCGGCCCGTCAAGCAGAGAGTCTGGAAGCAAGCAGTGGAGCGCCAAGAATTCATCGCAGAAGAGATCAAGAAGTTGGAAGCGGCAGGCCTCGTCAGAGGTGTGCTCCATCCGACGTGGTTGGCCAATCCTGTTGTCGTGCGCAAAGCAAATGGGAAATGAAGGCTTTGCATCGACTTCACTGATGTTAACAAAGCTTGTCCCAAAGATCCCTTACCCTTGCCACGCATTGACCAGATTGTTGACTCCATGGCCGGATGTGACCTGCTTTCATTTCTTGACGCCTACTCAGGATATCATCATATCTTCATGGCTGAAGAAGATGAAGAGAAGACCTTGTTCATCACTCCATGTGGCACGTACTGTTTCGTACGGATGCCTTTCGGACTGAAGAACGCTGTTCAACATTTGCGAGGGTTGTCCACACCGCTTTTGAGCCACAAATCCACAGAAATGTGGAGGCCTACATGGATGACATAGTGGTCAAGAGCAGAGACAGGGCAACCCTGATTCAAGACTTAGAAGAGACCTTTGCGAACCTGCGCAGGATCAGCCTCAAGCTCAACCCCGAGAAGTGCGTGTTCGGAGTCCCTTCCGGCAAGCTTCTCGGGTTCTTCGTGTCTCAGCGAGGAATAGAAGCCAACCCAGACAAGATCAAGGCCATCGAGCAGATTGAAGCACCAACACGTGTTAAGGACGTACGAAGGCTTGCCGGCTGCGTCGCGGCTCTCAGCAGGTTTATTTCCAAGTCTGCAGAACGCGCCCTGCCGTTTTTCAAAATTTTGAAAAAGGCGGGTCCAGTAAAATGGACTCCGGAAGCGGAGGCTGCGCTGCAGGACCTGAAGAAATACCTGTCCTCTGCTCCAATACTTGTCGCGCCTAAACCATAAGAGAAGTTGCTGCTATACCTGGCGGCAACCAATCAAGTGGTTAGTGCTGCGTTAGTAGCGGAGAGGGAGGCAGATGATGAGCCAGCGACCGCGGCAAGCATGTCCAACGACAAGCAGGGGGCTTCACCGACAAGCTCTGGCCCCGACAAGGATGAATCTGCGCAGGAGCAAGTGGAGGTGCAGAAGAAGAAAATGGTGCAGCGCCCAGTTTACTTTGTCAGCTCCCTTTTGCAGGGGGCTAGGTCAAGGTACTCTGGTGTGCAGAAATTGCTTTTCGGCCTCCTCATGGCCTCGAGAAAGCTACGCCATTACTTCCAAGCACACGAGATTACAATTGTCACCCGCTTTCCGCTGAAGAGGATACTACAGAATCCAGAAGCAACAGGCAGGATTGTCGAGTGGGCACTAGAACTGTCGAGCTTCGGTCTCCAGTTCGAGAGTACCTCGACTATCCAGAGCAGAGCATTGGCGGAGTTCATAGCAGAGTGGATGCCGACACCAGACGAAGATATCCCAAATACGAGCATCCCCGCCAAAGAAGCAGGCAAAGAGTGGCTGATGTACTTTGATGGTGCTTTCTCGCTGCAAGGCGCCGGTGCTGGCGCGTTACTTATCGCGCCCACCGGAGAGCACCTCAAGTACGTAGTCCAGATGCACTTCCCCAAGGAACAAGCAACCAACAATACTGCAGAGTATGAAGGTCTGCTCGCCGGTCTCAGGATCGCGGCAGAACTTGGGATCAAGAAGCTCATTGTCAGGGGTGACTCGCAGCTTGTCGTCCGCCAAGTGAACAAAGATTACCAGAGTCCGTTGATGGAAGCGTACGTTGATGAAGTGAGGAAGCTGGAAGAGCACTTTGACGGCCTGCAAATGGAATACATTCCAAGAGCTGAGAATGACATCGCTGATGGCCTGTCAAAGTGTGCGGCATTTAAGTTACCTATGGAACCAGGAACCTTTGTGCTCAAGCTGACTCAACCATCCGTAACGCCATCAACCAGACAGAGCAAGAAGAGGAAGTTGGTCTCCGGTGACTATCTTCCGGCAGAGCTCCCTGGAGCCGCCGCCAAGAAGGTCCCCAAGATCGATGCCAAGAGCGCTGAGGAGCCGTCTGCTCCGGAAAACCCCAGGGTTTGTTCCATAGAAGCAGGCGCTCCCGACAAGTTTTGCTCCGGCAAGCTTGCCTGGGAACGTCAAGCTCCGGCTGAGCCCCAGATCCTCGCCGTAGAAGCGGACGTTCCCGCAGCAGCAGAAGTGCCTTCAGCCCTTGTTGTCGAGCCGCAGGCTCCAGCATGGGCGCAGCAAACTGTCCATTTCCTCCAGCACGGAGAACTTCCCGAAGAGCAAGAAGAAGCGGAAAGAGTAGCCCGGCGCTCGAGTATGTACCAATTCATCGACAACACACTGTACAGAAGAGGGCGCAACGGTGTGAAATTGAAGTGTATTTCTCGGAAAGACGGACAACAGCTGTTGGCAGAGATACATGGAGGCATATGTGGTCACCACATCAGCATAAGAGCACTTGCCGGCAAAGCGTTCCGGCAAGGTTACTTCTGGCCGACAGCCCTCCAGGATGCAACTGCACAAGTAACCAAGTGTGAAGCGTGCTAGTTCCATTCCAAGCAGATACACCAGCCAGCTCAAGCTCTCCAGACGATCCCTTTATCCTGGCCATTTTCGGTCTGGGGGCTCGACATCCTCAGCCCCTTCCCCCGAGCTGTCGGGGGCTTTGAGTACTTGTACGTCGCAATCGACAAGTTCACAAAGTGGCCGGAAGTGGAACCAGTGAGGAAGGTGACAGCACAGTCAGCCATCAAGTTCTTCAGGTTGATTGTCTGCCGCTTCGGGATCCCCAACAGGATCATCACCGACAATGGTACACAATTCACGAGCCGCGCCTTCATGCAATACGTCCAAGATCTCGGCGCCAAGGTCTGCTTCGCTTCTGTTGCTCATCCCAGGAGCAACGGTCAAGCTGAAAGGGTGGAAGAAACTGGATCGAGGAGCTGCCGGTGGCTCTTTGGTCGATCAGAACGACGCCAAATCGAGCCACTGGCCAGACACCATTTGCTCTAGTCTATGGAGCAGAAGCAGTTACCCCCACGGAACTCGTATACGGGTCACCTCGAGTGCTCGCTTATGATGAGCTTGAGCAAGAGCGGCTGCGTGAAGATGACGCGCTGCTCCTTGAGGAAGATCGTCTTCAGGCTGCTGTGCGAGCCTCTCGCTACCAGCAAGCTTTGCGTCGCTACCATAGCCGCAAAGTTAAAGCCAGAAGCTTCGAGGAAGGCGACCTTGTTCTTCGGCGCGCTCCGTCCGCCAAGAATCATAACAAGTTGACGCCGAAGTGGGAAGGCCCTTACCGGGTGAGACGAGTCACGAGGCCCGGCGCTGTCCGCCTCGAGACCGAAGATGGCACTCCGGTGAGAAACTCCTGGAATATTGAGCATCTTCGTAAGTTTTACCCGTAAGGCGCGGTTGTCCGGCCCCGCCCGGCAACCAACCTTTTGTACAAGTCTTGCCGCAGTTGCATGTAATCCTTTGTACAAAGCCAGGCGCAGACCCTGAGCAGCAGCAATGAAGCGCTAGCGCCCTAAGTTTTAGCATGCATGCTGAGTCGAGTCTCGTCCTTGGTTAGGGTTGATAGTGCCTAACAGCTGCTAACCCCTAGCTTAGAGGTCGAGTCTGCGTCCTTTTTCCGTTTCCTTCGTTTCCTTTGGTTTGCAGGGTTTTGCATATCCTGGCCAGACCGCTTAAGGGCGAAGAAGAGAAGAAGGGCAGGCCAGCATCTGGTCCCCGGCAAGCCAGTGTTGCCGGGGGCTGCAAGTACGAAGATTCGCCCGCGGCAAGCCAAAGTTGCCGGGGGCTGCAATCCCAGATAAGTTTTCGCATCCCTTGTCATGCATTCTCTTATGAACTGTGGAATACGAAAACCTTGTTCCCTCCTAAAAGCTACCGTGCTCCCTTAACGACCGGCCCCAGGGCGCGTTCCTGGGGCCCGTTTTGGTAGTAGTCGCGGCGGCAAAGGGGCGGAACGAGGGGCCCGAACCCGCTTCATCCCTTCCTCCGCCAAAGGTGTGAGAGAGGTCGAGTGGCGTGGGAAGACGGCAGGGCCTGTTGCCGGGCAAAGAAGTGTCTATCTTAACGATACAAAGGGTTCGCTCCTTGGCGTGGGTTTTACCCACGGGACAAATGGCCCGGCAAACATCCCCTTTTCATTAAAAACATTCCGCTCAGGTACAGTTCAGAGAGAATGAAAAACATGAAAAGATGGGATTACAAGTTTTAAACACAGCTAAGGCCCGAGGGCTTACAGATTGAAAAAAGATAAGATGCCCGTAATCCCTTTCTTGTCTCTCTCCTCAGGAGGTAGGACAAGGAGGCGAAAAGGGCAAAAGGAGCAGCTAGGCGAGCTACGGGTGGCAGAAGACACCAACAGAACGCCTAGAGGGCCGTCGGGGGGCTCCGGAGGCTGGATGGTGGCGGCGGCGGCGGAGATGGAGTTCGAAGATTAGGCAGCGGGACGTCAACACACTGTCGGGGGCACCTAGCCCTCGTACTCCGAGTTGACGGCCTTGCCGCCAGTCCTCCTCCTCTTCCGCAGCCTCGCCACTCCAGCCGCCCGGGAAGACGACCCCGAGAAGCTCAAGGAGCCGGCGACACGGATGATGGGGTCGCCGGTGCCACACGGAGCTGCGACCGGCGCCTAGTCGGACCCGTCATCCCGACGACCGCTGCCCTCGTCGTCGCTGTCGCTCCCCTCCTCATCACTCTCGCTCGAGGAGGAGCTTTCGCTGTCGGAGGAGCTATCCACGCAGCACCGGGCCCGGGTCCCGAAGTCCCCGAAGGCCTTGACGGAGAGGAGATCGCCCTCCATCAACTTAAAATGGAGGGTGAACCCCTCCGTCAAGCTGTGGATACGGGCGAATGTCTTCCACCCTCGGCCAAGATACACTACGCCGGGGGCTGGGGACTCGACGTGGACCCGCGTGCCGCTGATCCCGCATCCCTTCATGCGCAGCCTTAGCGTCGCAGCCTGACAAAGAACTCGCAAGGATCGTCCCCGAGGTGGACCGCCGTGGGAAGAGGAGCCGCTGGCGGAGGCGAAGCCGGCGCGTCGCCCCGCTCGCCTCTTCCCTGAGCGCCTCGGCCTCGTCCACGCCCTCGTCCACGACCTCGCCCCCTCCCCTTCCCCTTACGGCTGGCTCCGCCACCGCGGGTGCAAGGGGAGGAGGGGCGCGCTGCCTGGCGGCAACCCTCGCCGCCACCGATGAAGGACCCGGATTCCCTTTCTCCATGGCGAATGGAGAGAGGGGGTCAGAGGATGAAGAGAAGAAGAGATGGAGGAGTGTGGGTTCCCGTCGCCCCCTCTTGCTCTCTATAAAGGAGCAGGGTGGGGGCTTGACCGCCCCGCTCAGCCAATCAAGGCGCGGGAAGGCTAGGCGACTGGGGCCGACCTGCTACCCCGACCCGCGACGGCCCGGTTTCCTGCCTCCACCGTCCGCAACCCCGGGTGCATGGAAGTCGCGTGGCTGGCGCGCGGGGCCGCGGCGACGGATGAGGCGACCTCTCCCCACCCCGTGATCGTGGGGAGCAGGCGCCTCAGAAACTGTGCCCCGGCCCCGTCCAGCGAACGAGCCACGCCACCACACCTCCCTCCACTTATGGGGCTAGCACGAACCGTCCCCCTTTATGGCGACGTGACGCATGCCTGCGGGGTTCGGCCCCGCGCACGCCGCCCACGTCACGCATGCCTCTCCCCACGATGCCGCGTTCGACGCGTGCCGTTCGGGGAGGACGTGGTGGGCGCAGAAGCAGACGCAGCGTGAGCCAGGCCGCGCGTGCCCGTGCACTGTTTTGGGCCTGGCCCAACAGCGCTCGGCACCGTGTATGGCCCAGGCCCGGGGGCTCCTGTCGGTGTACTAAAGTAGGGGTACCTTAGTATTCCCAACCTGTGCACGGGCAGTCGTAGCACCCCGCGGCAAGGCTTGCCAGGCGATCGCCAAGACTCTCCGTGGTCCCTTTTTGGGCCATCCAAGAGCAAAGTATTTGAGCCAAGACCCCGGCAGGAGGAGCCTGCTGGGAAGGCCACCCGAAGAGAGCAAGGCCCCGGCAAGAGGAGCTTGCCGGGACAACCGCTCGAAGCACAAGTCCCCGGCAGGAGGAGCTTGCCGGGAAGGCCGACCGAGGCACGACAAGATACTTGCTGCGACGCGCCCCGCGTCCCGGCAAGGACCGGCGAGCGACAAGCTCCCGGGTGCGACAAGGCACCAACCGCGGCAAGGCGTTTGCCGCGGCAAGTCACCACCCCGCGCCTGCGCTCCAACCCATCCACCCACGCGTCGCTCTGGGGCCATTCCAGGCGTACATGGCGAGAGGCTGCGCAGCCAGGAGCATGCGGTGGCAAGGCAACGCTAACAGAGTAGCCATCGTGGCAAACGGTGGCGCTCCTGACGGTCCACTTCCCTGCACCGTCTGGGCAATGCGGACGGGCATTTAATGCCCTTGTCCCCTGTCGTCAGAGTTAGGTATGATAGCACTATACAACCACTATGCAGGCAGCTGTACCCACTACAGCATTCTCCCATTTTTGCCCCCACCTGCGCTGCCACCTGTGGGAAACCCCTTGAGCATATAAAAGGAGGCCCCATGCGCACGTAGGGAGGAGGGACATCCATCGCCACGCTCTCTCTCGCTAGCAGCTCGCGTGTACTGTAGCACCACACGCTCCCGAGCAAGAACACAATACAATCCACAAAGCAGCAGTAGGGTTTTACGCATCCTTGCGGCCCGAAGCTGGGTAAACCCCTCGTGTGCATCGCCTCGATCCGCTCTTCGCGCGACCTCCTCCCCCCGCCGAACCAAGAAAGGGGCTCGGTCCCCATAGGTGTTTGAGGAAGCCGATTTCCCCCGACATGGAGGGAGGAGGAGGTCGGCCCTCATAGGGCGTGCCCAAAGTGTGGAGTTCTACTAGGACTCCCTAGTCCTAGTAGGATTCCACCTCCCACAAGGAATAGGAAAAAGGGAAGGGAGAAGGAGAAGGAAGGAAGGGGGCGCCCCTTTCCCTAGTCCAATTCGGACCAGTCCATGGGGAAGGGGCGCGGCCACCCTTGAGGCCTTTCTCTCCTTTCCCGTATAGCCCATTAAGGCCCAATACGAATTCCCGTAACTCTCCGGTACTTCAAAAAATACCCGAATCACTCGAAACCTTTCCGATGTCCGAATATACCCTTCCAATATATCGATCTTTACGTCTCGAACATTTCGATACTCCTCGTCATGTCCCCGATCTCATACGGGACTCGGAACAAACTTCGGTCATCAAATCACATAACTCATAATACAAATCGTCACAGAACGTTAAGCGTGCGATCCCTACGGGTTCGAGAACTATGTAGACATGACCGAGACTCATCTCCGGTCAATAACCAATTGCGGAACCTGGATGCTCATATTGGTTCCTACATATTCTACGAAGATCTTTATCGGTCAAACCGCATAACAACATACATTGTTCCCTTTGTCATCGGTATGTTACTTGCCCGAGATTCGATCGTCGGTATCTCAATACCTAGTTCAATCTCGTTACTAGCAAGTGTCTTTACTCATTCCGTAATGCATCATCCCGCAACTAACTCATTAGTCACAATGCTTGCAAGGCTTATAGTGATGTGCATTACCGAGAGGCCCCAGAGATACCTCTCCGATACACGGAGTGACAAATCCTAATCTCGATCTATGCCAAATCAACAAACACCATCGGAGACACCCGCAGAGCACCTTTATAATCACCCAGTTACGTTGTGACGTTTGGTAGCACACGGAGTGTTCCTCCGGTATTCGGGAGTTGCATAATCTCATAGTCATAGGAACATGTATAAGTCATGAAGAAAGCAATAGCAACATACTAAACAATCAAGTGCGAAGCTAACGGAATGGGTCAAGTCAATCACATCATTCTCTAATGATGTGATCCCGTTAATCAAATGACAACTCATGTCTATGGCTAGAAAACTGAACCATCTTTGATTCAACGAGCTAGTCAAGTAGAGGCATACTAGTGACACTCTGTTTGTCTATGTATTCACACATGTATCAAGTTTCCAGTTAATACAATTCTAGCATGAATAATAAACATTTATCATGAAATAAGAAAATAAATAAATAACTTTATTATTGCCTCTAGGGCATATTTCCTTCACAAGGGGAACCCCATAGCACATCAATTGTTCTCTTAGCCGTGTGCGGTGCCCCCCTCCAGAGTTTACTCCTCCGGTTATAGCGTCGTAGTGCTTAGGCGAAGCCCTGCACGGATCACATGACCATCATCGTCACCATGCCGTCGTGCTGAAGGAACTCTCCCTCGACCCTCTACTGGATCAAGAGTTCGAGGGACGTCATCGAGCTGAACGTGTGCTGAACACGGAGGTGCCGTACATTCGGTACTAAGATCGGTTGGACCGTGAAGATGTTCGACTACCTCAACCGCGTTAAACTAACGCTTCCGCTTTCGGTCTATGAGGGTACGTGCACACACTCTCCCTCTCTTGTTGCTATGCATCTACTAGATAGATCTTGCGTGATGGTAGGAATTTTTTTGAAATTACATGCTATGTTCCCCTTCAACAGCATGCTTACAAGCAATTGGCTTCACAAAGGGAGCATACGTCTCCACAGCCTACTCTTGCAAGCTGCCTCCATTGTTTTGAGCTTCAGAATGCACATCACGTGACTCTGCAACATATTGGCATATCTCATTCATCAGCTTGCCAATAGAAAAATCAGGAGGTAGGGTCTTGTATGAGTGGAGACATTTATCCTCAACTATTTGGAAGACCTTGTCCAAACTAATGTAGACCACTGAAGGGTCAAATTTGCATTTTCGTGACACCTTCACCTCACCCAGAGTGGATGAAGCTACATCAAGTTCAACAAAAGATTCCTGGTAAGTCTTTTGAATAGTAGACTCTACCCCATCCTGGACTGCATGTTGGCTGCTGTCCGGATTTTGATTGTGGTTAACTATGCTAGCTCTAGCATCAAAACCCCAAGTAAGCATACCCCTTATTTTACAATGTCCAGTTAACATCATTGGTACGCGTCGGTGCTATACAAACAGTTTTTAGCCCCTTTCCGCGATGGCGTTCGGAACCGTCGCCAAGTGAGTGGCGACGATAGGAGGGTCCTTCTCACACGACCCAGAAACCGTCGCCAAGTGAGTGACGGCGGTAGGAGGGTCCTTCCCACACAACCTAGAAACCGTTGGGGATATGCCCTCCTGATGACCCACAACTATAGGGGATCTATCATAGTCCTTTTAATAAGTAAGAGTGTCGGACCCAACGAGGAGCAGAAGGAAATGACAAGCGGTTTTCAGTAAGGTATTCTCTACAAGCACTGAAATTATCAGTAACAGATAGTTTTGTGATAAGGTAATTTGTAACGGGTGACAAGTATCAAAAGTAAACAAGGTGTAGCAAGGTGGCCCAATCCTTTTTGTAGCAAAGGACAAGCCTGGACAAACTCTTATACAAAGGAAAACGCTCCCGAGGACACATGGGAATTATCGTCAAGCTAGTTTTCATCATGCTCATATGATTCACGTTCGTTACTTTGATAATTTGATATATGGGTGGACTGGTGCTTGGGTACTTCCCTTACTTGGAAAAGCATCCCACTTATGATTAACCCCTCTTGCAAGCATCCACAACTACAAAAGAAGTATTAAGGTAAACCTAACCATAGCATGAATCATGTGGATCCAAATCAGCCCCTTACGAAGCAACGCATAAACTAGGGTTTAAGTTTATGTCACTCTAGCAACCCATCATCTACATATTACTTCCCAATGCCTTCCTCTAGGCCCAAATAATGGTGAAGTGTTATGTAGTCGAAGTTCACATAGCACCACTAGAGGAGAGACAACATACATCTCATTAAAATATCGAACGAATACCAAATTCACATGACTACTTATAGCAAGACTTCTCCCATGTCCTCAGAAACAAACATAACTACTCACAAATCATATTCATGTTCATAATCAGAGGGGTATTAATATGCATAAAGGATCTGAACATATGATCTTCCACCAAATAAACCAATTAGCATCAACTACAAGGAGTAATCAACACTACTAGCAACCCACAGGTACCAATATGAGGTTTTGAGACAAAGATTGGATACAAGAGATGAACTAGGGTTTGAGATGAGATGGTGCTGGTGAAGATTTTGATGGATATTGACCCCCTCCCGATGATAGGATCGATCGTGATGATGATGGCGATTTCCCCCTCCCGGAGGAATGTTTTCCCGGCAGAACAGCTCCGCCGGAGCCCTAGATTGGTCCCGCCAAGGTTTCGCCTCGAGACGGCGGCGCTTCGTCCCGAAAGCTTTCTTCTGATTTTTTCTTGGACGAAAGACTTCATATAGTAGAAGATGGGCGTCAGAGGCCTGCTAGGTAGCCCACGAGGCAGGGGGTGGGCCCATGGGGGTAGGGCGCGCCCCCATCCTCGTGGCTAGGGTGTGGGCCCCCTCTGGTTGATTTTTTCGCCAGTATTTTTATTAAGTCTAAAAAGTGCCTCTGTGCAGTTTCAGGACTTTTGAAGTTGCGCAGAATAGGTCTCTAACATTAGCTCCTTTTCCAGCCCAGAATTCCAGCTGCCGGCATTCGCCCTCTTCATGTAAACTTGTAAAATAAGAGAGAATAGGCATAAGTATTGTGACATAATGTGTAATAACAGCCCATAATGCAATAAATATCGATATAAAAGCATGATGCAAAATGGACGTATCAACTCCCCCAAGCTTAGACGTCGCTTGTCCTCAAGCGGAAGCCGATATTGAAAAATATGTCCACATGTTTAGAGATAGAGGTGTCGATAAAATAAAATACGGACATGAGAGCATCATGATCATTCTTATAACAACAACATATATATATTGTCATATGATTTCTTATGCTAAAGTAACAATCTATTCACAATGTCAAGTATGAATCAGAAACTTCATTGAGAACTAACAAACTATCATCTCGGTCATTGAAGAAATTGCAATTTATCATAACATCAGAAAGAGTCAATATAAGAGCTTTTCAGCAAGTCCACATACTCAACCATCATTTAGTCTTTCACAATTGCTAATACTCACGCAATACTTATGGGTATGAAGTTTTAATCGGACACAGAGAAAGATAGGGGCTTATAGTGTTGCCTCCCAACCTTTTACCTCAAGGATAATGTCAACAATAATAGTTCACGATAACTTACATCCAATTGAGTATATATATATATATATATATATATATATATATATATATATATGTGTATATATGTATATAGGACAGGGCACATCTAATCTTTCTGGCCCGACAGAAGCCTCTCATTGTCCCCAACCCACGCAACCACGATCCCCTCCCCCCAGTGTGCCGTCGGCCGGTCCTCGGCCCCTCCCCTTGCGCGCGGCCGGCCGGCCCCTCCTCTTGCGCGCCGCCGGCCTGCCCCTCCTCTTGCGCGCCGCCGACCGCCCCACCTCTCCCAGTGCTCCGCCGCGGACCCCCTCTCCCTCACTCCCGGCGGCGCCCCGCCTCCACCTTCTCCCTCACTCCCGGCGCCGCCCGACCCCCAACCTCCCTGGATCCCGACGCCGCCCCGCCCCCACCACCACCCTCGCTCCCGGCCGCCCCTGCCGCCTGTGCGTGTGAGGTCCGGCGGCCACCTCTGCTAAAAACTGCACGCACGCGAGGGCATCCAAGCCGCCGTGTCTTCAGGTACTGTTCAACAATAAAACCACCAGCAGTTCATGCTAATTTGTTTTCTTCCATCTCTACTGCTCTTCTCTCAATAATTTGTTTTCTGTCTGAACTGCAACACAAGGGAGATCAAACGGGTTGCAGATTGGGGGTTCGACTGCCCCTGCGTCCAGCAGTCCAACCCACTAGCCCCAGGACGTCCAGCGACCTGTCGGGCTATGGTATGCCGTTGCAATTCAGCGAGCGACATTAGCGACCATACTCTCCAAACGCCCGATGTTTGTGTCTCCTTTCTCTCACCCATACTTGCAGCATGTATGCCATGGATTTTGTGAATGGAAAAAATCCCTCTGTAATTCTCTCGATTCCAATAATTATTTCAGACTCTGATAGGCATGCATTTGAATTTGGTAAGCACATGTACTCTGCTGCCCATAACCTCATTGTTATGTTTCTGAGAATTGGACAATCTTTTTAGTTTTATTTTCACAATAACTAGTCCTAGCTAAGTATATATTGATGCATCCAGAGGTACTAATGTATTAAATCTTGCAAATTAGGATTTTAACTCCTTTGGTAATGATGTTGAAATTTCAATTGAGCACGAACACTAAAATGGCAGAGGATTCGTTATTGGCACTGCAACTTATTTCCCATAATTTTTTACTGAACTTTGATTAAATATTTCTAGCTTTTCCTTAACAAAGTTCATGAAAAATAACTGAGCTGTATTACAGCTAGCTTCGAAATATAGTAGGATCTGAAAATGGGAAGGTGCATACAACCAATTAAAATCTGCTTCATTTATTAATCCTGTAATTTTCTGCACTCTAATTTGTCTCTTGTCCATTCTGCTCCGCTCGCTGCCTTGTACTTAACCTTCCCGCTCCTCCACCCCTGCACTGCCGCTCCCTCCTGCTGTCCTCACCAACAAGCTCGGTCCCTCGACAGAAATTGCTGGATCCTACTGGTGCTGCTTCTCCGATGAGGTCATCGTGCTACACATGCGCTGACAAACAACATCGTCTCTGGTTTTGTTTCCCTTAACACTCGGTAAGACAGGAAATTCCTCAGTGCTAGTTTAATGAAAGAAATAGCAGCAGTTCATTAATCTAAAAAAAAATCACATTTTTGGACGCACGCCAAGTGTTTGCTACATTGTCTCAGTGCACCGGACTACTAGCTTTGCTCTGTTCATCATTTATTTGTAGCTACCTTGTACTTGAAAATTGCTAGAGCTAGCATGCTCCCTGGGCTTCAACTACGCTGCGGGCCTGCTCCACTTGTCTTCCACAGCGCCACCGGCAGATAAGCCTAGATGCCGTCGTCCGAACCGCCGCACCGCCCGGCCGCCACGCTCCTCCAGGCACCATCTGGCGGCGCGCGGTGCTCCAAGAACGTCCTCTGGATGCCCTCTCGTCTTGCCTACTCCCTGCGAAGCGCCCGACCGTCTCCCTCCTGCGCCGTCCGTCCAGGTATGGTACTCACACCAGTTCAAGTAGTGATGTTGTGACAAGTACAGCTCCTCCCCTGTCAAGCTTAGTGAGCCAAAAAAGAGCATCTTGATGGATGATTGCTAGCTCGCATCTGTAACTTGTGGGAGGAGCTAAGCATCTTGATGGATGATTGCTAAGCATCTGATTTTCCCATCTAGTAACTTGTGGTTAATTCCTTCTATCCTTCTGTTGTATCTTTATTTGGAGATTTATACTTGTGGATGCCCAGCTTGTCATGAAAAGTTCCAAAAATTGTCGTATATTAAGTCCAAATGTTTCACTTATGAGTAGAACTTTTGTAGTTTCCTTGAACTGATAGTTGAGACTTGCTGAGCCTCCATGATTTGTAGTTTGTGTGAATTGATAGTTGAGACTCGATGAACTCTGTCCATCTGGACTGTTGAACTGTAGCTGATGGTTTTGTTTCTTTCGTAGGCTTAAGATCATCCTATATAGATCAGCGGTTACTATTTCTTTGCTCTGACTATATTTCTCAATAGCATTTTGTTTCTATAAGTTTGTTGAAACCTACCTAATATATAGCTAATTCAACATCCGACATTTCTGCTGCATTAAAAAACCCTCGCCCTCGTATGTTTGTACAAAATAGAAAATGGATGTTAGAGTGGGTGATTAAAAAACTAAATGTTCTTCTGTTATTCGAGCAGGCACCTGAAAAAAATGTTCACCTTGGTTAGATGAACCAAATGGGTCGTGTACTTCTTCTCTTATTTGAGGAAGCACCTGAAAAAAAATAAACAGAATAAATAAGATGGCAGTAACAACCAGGTTGAACTTTTTGTAATTTTCTGTGTATGATTGCAGTACTTTTTGTAAAAAAGAACACTACGAATCTGTTTGGGCTGATCGTTCGACTTCTTTCATATAGAAGGTTCAAAAAGTTTTGCTCCTGAAAATGCACATTTAGAGTATGCGAATATATTATGCATTTCTGAATTTTGCTCTTGTGTAACAGTTCAACATGTCTTATGTCATCAATTCATAATGAAAAACAGCGGGAATAGTTCAAAACGTGTGTGTTAAAAACAGAACAGTATAGATAAACTTTCGTATCAGTTCGATGGAATAATTCACATCAGTTCTCACTCGGATCAGCTGTTGCCTACAATGCATTGAAAATAAAAATTTGAATCAAATCAATCTAGTTGTTCTATATTGGCTTAAAGTTTTCGTATCTTTATCTTACTGATGATGCTCTGAACTGAACAAGAGTGCTGGGAGATAAGTGTGCCTTTGGTTTAATACTAAAAGATCTGTTCGTTGACTTATAGTAGCAAAATCTCATGGAAGTGTGTGTTGATGGCTTCAATTAATTTTACACTTGCATGCAGGATGATGGAAGTGGTGGCGCAGAATTGGAGAAAGAAAAAGAGGAAAGCCGTCCAAAAAACTGAACATTTTTTCATGTTTCTCTCTAGCTGAATGAAGGTAAATTGATGTACTACACTTAATCTCTCTGCACAGCAGGTTCATGTACATCAATGAGAGGAGTTCACAATATATATGAAACAAAAAGATAGTTCAGGTATAGAGGGAGTTTGATGCCTCTATGCATGCAGGGCGGAGAAGTTTAATGGGATGAAATGCGTATGTATATGACTCGTGCTATGTTTAGCAGGTTGCTACCGGATGCATATTCAATTCTCTATTGATTTGATGTCTAAAACCTTTTGTACAGTTTGTGCTTTTGCTTTTTCTATGCTTTTTTTTGAAATGAAAGAGGGCAAACTAGCTGCAAAATTTAGGGGAACATATATAATTTTTTTCATGCAGTAGCAGGTCTGAACAAAGAGGTCAAACTAGCTGCAAAATGTAGGGGAACATATATTTTGCTCTGAACAATTTTGATCCCATTTTGATCATGACATGATCAAAGTTTGACGACAAGAAGTAGCAGGTTCTTCAATGTTGTGCAGTTCGATGTGATTTAGTTGGCCAGGAAGGGAGAAGCAACAGGGACAGTACGGGATGGCTGACGATGAACCTGCTGCCGACGTGCTCTATGGTGGTCGCTTATCCAACATATTTAAATCTCTTTATATAGTGTAGCTTGCTCCAGTAACTGAACTCAATGGTCTCTAGTATCAAAACATCAGGGGAAATACATCATGTAAAAAAAGAGTAGGATATTGAGATGTTGTTGATACTTCTTTATGCTTGTGCCATGCTGCTGCTCCATTAAATCACATTCTATTTATATGAAAATAATTGATGCTCTATAGGTAATAGGTGCTTGTTGAAATGCTGATGAGAACTGATTTTTTGCTGTTTGGTATTCAAAATAACAGGGAAAGAAAGGATTCCATTTCCTGAGAGCTACAAATCACAGTAGTTCATTAGTACATATCCACCTACAGCCCGTTCAAGAATGTAGCCACACAAGTCCGAAAGAAATGGACAAAACAATGGTGGTGGTGAGAAGAATAGAGCCTGTTCAATGATGTAAGCCACGCAAGTTCGAAAGGATTCACATCAGTACAAACTCGAGGGGTCATGTATTACCGTCCAACTCGAGAGGGCATGTATTACGGTCCAAAGTAGATTCTTCAATTTACCAAGTTCATGTATTACTATCCACAAAGTATATATAACTATTGCTACTCTTCCCCCAATTCAATGTACATATAGAAAAGGTTCAAATATATGTTAAAAAACAATTTGGTTCTAAGTTATATAGTGATTCAATACAGAAAAAATTGTAGCGGTTCAGCAAAACAATTCATATCAGTACAAACTCCAGAGGTCATAAGTTCAGAGGACAAAAATTTAGCAAAAAAAAAAGAAGAACCGGGGTGATTTACCAATAAAATTTCAAGAAAGTTCGCAGAACAAAACAACATAAATTCGGAGTGCTCAGTACAAAAATGAACAAAGCTCCCTTAGTACTATCATTTGCAAACAAATGATGAAACAAAAATGCTCATTACAAACCCGCACATATCTTAATTTGTACTATCGTTTGCGAACAAATGATGGAACAATTTCTAATAAAAAAATAGAGTGAAGTCTAGTATGGGAAAACACACTCAGTACAACCCATACAGATATCAGTTCTAGTACTACATTTTCAGAACCATTCAAAATTACTCAATGAAAAATAAATCAGTACGGACACACACATAGATCAGTACGAGTACTCTGTTTTTCAGATGGGAAAACGGCAAGATCCGTCTCACCATATTCAAAATTACTCTTCAACGGTTACGAATTTGAGAAAACTTTCAACATGACAAAGTTTTGTATTTTCGATATCTTTCCAACGCTATATTATTTACCCCATTTCAACAAACTTAAAAAAAACCGCGTTTGAAATCAAATTTGACCGTATTTGAATTCGAGTTTAAACCGTATGTAATTAGAAAAACGTTTCTACACGAAAAAGTTGCGCATATTTTAGAAAAGAAGTGTACAGAAATTAGCTTAGCATTTGATAATTGTTTGCAGCATGTACAATCTTTGGATGATTATGTAATTGTTTTCACGCGTTACCATATATCCAACAGTTCAGTATGTATTTTATAATCAGTTCAAAGGGCATATCAAATTCGGTATGGATTGTTGCATCATTGGTTACTATCACAAAACACAAAAACATTCTTCGGAGAAGAAAATTTAGCCAATTCAAGTATATAAATCATGCAAGTTCGGTGATGATGACACGTCGACACACATTTTAAATCAAACCTAAAAGTTACATTTCTACAAGTTCAAGTGATCAACCCCTAAACATTTTGGATTGTGAAAAATAGCTCAGTACAAATACACGCATATATCAGTATGAGTACTCTGTCTTTCACACAGGAAAACAACAGAATCTGTCTTGCCGTATTCAAAATTACTCTTAAACGGTTGTGAATTTGAGAAAATGTTCAACATGAGTAAGTTTCGCATTTTCAATAGCTATCCAACGGTATATTATTTCCCCCATTTTGACAAACTTAAAAAAAACCGCGTTCAAAATCAAATTTGACCGTATTCGAATTTGTTTTTAAATCGTAAGGAATTAGAAAAACATTTCTATTCGAAAAAGTTTCGCATTTTCCATAGCTTTTCAACGCCGTATTTTTTGCATCAATCCGACAAACCATTTGCAAAAAAATGCAAAAATACGTTTTGCCCAGAATTTCACCGTTTTTCAAATTAGTTTTAAAGTGTATATAATTTGAAAAAACAGTAGATATATGAAAGATGCGGATTTTTACCAGCTTTCCAACGCCATCTTTTTTGCTCAATTCTGACAAACCGTTTGAAAATCGAGTCCAAAATACGATTCGCATTTTTGGTTTTGAAAAAAACAATTTTTTCAAAACTGCTCTTAAACTATTATTTTTTTGCAAAAAAATTATATATATTTGTAATGTAGATGTCAAGAGCTTTTCAACGATATATTACATGCCCCATTCCGACGAAAAGATGATCAGTTCGACGAGATGAAAATCATCAGTACAACCGGCTGAAACCATCAGTTCAAGTAGGGTAACAGAATAATATTCTGTTACGCGTAACAGAATAGCCCAGATGTGTGTATATATCAGGATCTTTCCATTGCCAAAGGATAAAATGTAAAAAGGAAAGATGGAGATCACCATGACTCTTGTATAAGGCATAAGAAAAGAATAAAAGATAGGCCATTCGCAGAAGGAAGCAGAGGTTGTCATGTGCTTTTATGGTTGGATGCACAAAATCTTAATGCGAAAAACGTCACTTTATATTGCGACTTGTGATATGGACCTTTATTATGCAGTTCGTTGCTTTTATTTCTTCCACATCACAAGATCGTATAAACCTTATTTTCTCCACACTAATAAATCATACATATTTAGAGAGCAATTTGTTATTGCATGCAACAATGACAACTTACTTGAACGATCTTACTCAATCAATAGGTAGATATAGTGTACTCTCATGGGAAAACTGGGTTTAAGGATATTAGGAAGCACATGTAGTATCTCTACTTGGTGCAAAGAATTTGGCTAGCATGAGGGGAAAAGGCAAGCTCAACATGTTGGATAATCTATGACAATATACTTTATTTCGGATGTAAGAAAACATAACCCATTACGTTGTCTTCCTTGTCCAACATCAACTTTTTAGCATGTCATATTTTAATGAGAGCTCACATTAATAAAAGATGTCCAAGATAGTATATTTATATGTGAGAACCTCTCTTTCTATATTACTTCCTATTAATTGCAATGATGACCAAAACTATGTTTGTCAACTCTCAACAACTTTTATTCATCATATTCTTGTATATGTGAAGTCATTACTTCTTATTTTTCCTATTTTCTTAAATATTCCAAAACGGAGAAAAATTGCCATTAGAACTGTTTTCGAGTCGGTTTACTTACCGTACCACATACCTATTCCTTTTCGGAGTCTGAAACGTTCTGGAAAGTGTCCCTTATGTATTCCTCCAGGGTTACGGTTTCAATAACATTAGTTTCAACATTTATGGGATTACCTGAGATATAATGTTTGATTCTTTAACCGTTCACCACCTTCGGATATGTGCCTTCGAGGTTTTTGATTTTTATGGCACCGGAATGATAGACCTCCTCGATGACGTAAGGACCTTCCCATTTAGAGAGGAGTTTTCCTGCAAAAATTCTTAAACGAGAGTTGTATAGCAAAACATAATCACCTACGTTAAACTCATGCTTTTGTATCCTTTTGTCATGCCATCTTTTAACTTTTTCTTTAAACAATTTGGCATTCTCATAGGCCTGGGTTCTCCACTCATCAAATGAGCTAATGTCAAATAGTCTCTTCTCACCGGCAAGTTTGAAATCATAATTTAGCTCTTTAATGGCCCAATATACCTTATGTTCTAGTTTGAGAGGTAAGTCACATCCTTTTTCATAAACCATTTTATACGAAGACATACCCATAGGATTTTTATATGCAGTTCTATAGGCCCATAATGCATCATCAAGTTTCTTGGACCAATTATTTCTACATCTATTAACAGTCTTTTGCACAATTAATTTATGATCTCTATTACTCAATTCTACTTGACCACTAGACTGTGGATGGTATGGAGATGCAATTCTATGATTAACATCATACTTAGCAAGCATTTTACGAAAAGCACCATGAATAAAATGTGAACCACCATCAGTCATCAAGTATCTAGGGACTCCAAACCTCGGAAAAATAACTTCTTTAAGCATCTTAATAGAGGTGTTATGATCGGCACTACTAGTTGGAATAGCTTCTACCCACTTAGTAACGTAATCAACAACAACTAGAATATGTGTATACCCATTAGAGGAAGGAAATGGCCCCATATAATCAAAGCCCCAAACATCAAATGGTTCAATAACAAGTGAATAGTTCATAGGCATTTCTTGACGTCTACTAATATTACCAATTCTTTGACATTCTTCACAAGACAAGACAAACTTACGGGCATCTTTGAAGAGAGTAGGCCAATAAAAAACCAGATTGCAATGCCTTATGTGCAGTTCTATCTCTAGCGTGGTGTCCTCCATATGCCTCGGAGTGACACTTGCGTAGGATCTGTTCCTGTTCATGCTTAGGTACACAACGTCCAATGACACCATCTACTCCTTCTTTATAAAGGTGTGGGTCATCCCAGATGTAATGTGTTAAATCATAGAAAAACTTTTTCTTTTGCTGGTATGTGAAACTAGCTGGTATAAATTTAGCAACAATGTAATTAGCATAATCAGCATACCATGGAGTAGTACGAGAAGCATTTATGAAAGCTAATTGGTCATTAGGAAAGCTATCATCAATAGGTAGTGGGTTATCAAGAACATTCTCTAACCTTGACAAGTTGTCTGCAACGGGGTTCGCAACTCCCTTTCTATCAATAATATGCAAATCAAATTCTTGTAGTAGGAGAACCCATCTAATAAGTTTAGGTTTAGCATCTTTCTTTTCCATAAGATATTTAATAGCAGCATGATCAGTGTGAACAATTACTTTAGAATCAACAATATAAGGTCTGAACTTATCACAAGCAAATACAACTGCTAAAAATTCTTTTTTAGTAGTAGCATAATTTCTCTCGGCACTGTCTAGAGTTTTACTAGCATATTGGATAACATTTAATTTCGTATCAACTCTTTGTCCTAAAACAACACCTACAGCATAATCACTAACATCACACATAATTTCAAAGGGTAAATTCCAGTCAGGAGGCTGAACAATAGGTGCAAAAATGAAGGCTTTCTTAAGTATTGCAAATGCTTCTACACAATCATCATCAAAGACAAAAGTAATATCTTTTTGTAAGAGATTACTCGGAGGCCTGGAAATTTTAGAGAAGTCTTTAATGAACCTCCTATAAAAACCGGCATGACCAAGAAAACTTCTTATACCTTTAATGTCCTTGGGACACGGCATCTTTTCAATAGCATCAACTTTAGCTTTATCAACTTCAATGCCTGTTTCAGAAATTTTATGCCCCAAGACAATACCTTCATTAACCATAAAGTGGCACTTCTCCCAAATCAAGTAAGATTAGTTTCTTTGCATCTCCGCAACACTCGATCAAGGTTGCTTAAGCAATCATCGAAAGAAGTTCCATACATGGAGAAATCATCCATGAAAACCTCAACAATCTTTTCACAAAAGTCAGAGAATATAGCATTCATACATCTTTGAAAGGTAGCAGGTGCATTACATAAACCAAAAGGCATGCGTCTATAAGCAAAGGTACCGAAAGGGCAGGTAAAAGTGTTCTTTTCTTGATCCTCTTTTGACACATGTATTTGAGAGAAACCATAATAACCATCTAGAAAGCAAAAATGTGTATGCTTAGATAATCTTTCTAGCATTTGATCAATTAAAGGTAAAGGGAATGATCTTTTCTAGTAGCTTTATTTAATTTGCGGATATCAATTACCATTCTATAACCTGTAACAATTCTTTGTGGTATCAATTCATCTTTATCATTAGGAACAACAGTAATACCTCCCTTCTTAGGGACACAATGGACAGGACTTACCCACTGACTATCAGAAATAGGATAAATTATACCTGCCTCCAGAAGCTTTAGTATTTCTTTTCTTACCACTTCTTTCATCTTAGGATTTAATCGTCGTTGGTGATCAACAACCGGTTTAGCGTCTTTCTCCAGTTTTATTTTGTGCTGGCATAGAGTGGGACTAATGTCCTTAAGATCATCCAGAGTATATCCAATAGCAGCACGATGCTTCTTCAGAGTTTTCAATAATTTCTCTTCTTCCTGCTCTGAAAGGTTAGCACTAATAATAACAGGATATATCTTCTTTTCATCAAAATAAGCATATTTAAGAGTATCAGGTAATGATTTAAGCTCAAACACGGGATCACCCTTTAGTGGAAGAGGATCCCCTAGAATTTCAACACGCAAGTTGTGTTTCAAAATAGGTCCCTGTTTAAACAATACTTCATCTATTTCCCTTCTTTCATTCATAAACATATCATTTTCATGGTCTAGCAAATATTGTTCTAAAGGATCATTAGGAGGCATGCCGGGGATTCTGACTCCGCGAGCACCTATGGGGACGGAGCCCCTTCTGGTTCGGCGGGGGGCGGAGGTCGCACGAAGAGCGGATCGAGGCGAGGCACGCGAGGGGTTTTACCCAGCTTCGGAGCTCTCCGGAGAGATAATACTCCTACTGCTGCTTTGTGGATTGTACTGAGTTCTTGCTCGGGAGCGCTGAGTGCTACAGTACACACAGCAGCTAACGAGGCCGAGCGTGAGTCTTCTACTATTCGTCTCTCCCCTCTACGTTGTGCATGGGCCTCCTTTTATATGCTCAAGGTGTCTCCAACAGGTGGCAATGTAGGCAAGGGCAAAAATGGAAAAGTGCTGCGGTAGGTACAGCTACCTACACAGTGTATCATACCTAACCCTGACGGCAGGGGACAAAGGCATTAAATGCCTATCTACGTCGCCCAGACGGTGCAGAAAAGGGACCGTCAGGGGCGCCACCGCTCGCCACGATGGCGATTTTGTCAGCGCCGCATGCCACAGTGTACCCCTGGCTGCACAGCCTCTCGCCACGTACGCCTTGAAGGGTCCCAGAGCGACACGTAGGTGGGTGAGCTGGAGCGAGGGTATAGAGCGGTTGCTTGCCGCGGCAAACGCCTTGCCGCGACCGTTGTCTTGCCGCGTCCGTGAGCTTGTCGCTCGCCGGGTCCTGCCGGGACGCGTGGCGCGTCGCGGCAAGTCTCTTGAGATGCCTTGGTTGGCCTCCCCGGCAAGCTCCTCTTGCCGGGGTCTTGTGCCTTGAGTGGACTTCCCGGCAAGCTCCTCTTGCCGGGGACTTGTCTCCTTGGCTTAAATACTTTGTTCTTGAATGGCTCAAGAGGAGCCACAGAGGACCTTGGTGGTTACCTGGCAAGCCTGGCCGCGGGTCACTGTGACTGCCCGTGCACAAGTTCGGGATACTAGGGTACCCCTACTCTAGTACACCGACAGGAGCCCCCGGGCCTGGGCCATACACGGTGCCGAGCGCTGTTGGGCCAGGCCCAAAACAGGGCACGGGCACGCGCGGCCTGGGTCACGTTGTATCTTATTCCGCATCCACCGCGCCCTCCCCGAACGGCACGCGTCGATTGCGGCGTCGTGGGAGAGGTCGAGGGTGGTTCTTTATTCGGGAAAGGGAAACGCCCGCCTCCTGACGGTTCGTATCTTCCCATAAACGGAGGGAGGCGTGGAGGCGTGGTCTTCGAGGCGTCCACTCCCCACGATCACGGGGTGAGGGAGGGGTCGCCTCATCCGTCGCCTCGGCTTTGTACGCCTGCCACACGGCCTCCATGCACTTGGAGTGGCGAACGGTGGAGGCGGGAAACCGGGCCGTCACGGGTCGAGGCAGAGGGTCGGGCCCAGTTCCCTGCTCCTTCCGTGTCTTGATTGGCTGAGCGGGGCAGCCGAGCCCCCACCCCGCCCCTTTATAAGGAGCGGGATGGGGGGGGACGGAAGCCCGCATTCTTTCATCTCCTCTTTTCTTCAGCTCCTGCTCCCCTCTCTCTCACTCGCCATGGAGAAAAGGAACCCTGGTCCTTCAACGGTGGCGACGAGGGTCGCTGCTAGACAACGTGTCCCTCCCTCTCCCGCACCCGTGGTGGCAGAGCCAGCCGCAAGGGGAAGAGGGAGGGGGCGAGGCCGCGGGCGAGGTCGAGGGCGAGGCCGAGGCACTAGGGGAAGAGGTGGTCGGGGCAGCTCGCCGGCCTCGCCTCCGCCAGCGGTTCTTCTTCCCGTGGCGGACCATATCGGGGACGACCCTTGCGAGTTCTTCGTCAGGCTGCGTCGGCCGCCTCGTCGTTGCCTCCGTCTTCCGACTCCATTTGCGAGCGAGATGGAGTTGGATCCGCCCGAGACTCTGAGGTTGCACATGAGGGGCTGTGGAATCAGCGGTACACGAGTCCGCGTTGATTTCCCGGCCCCTAATGTGATGTATCTTGGTTGAGGGTGGAAGACGTTCACCCGCATCCACAGCTTGACGGCGGGGCTCACCCTCCATTTTAAGCTGATGGAGGGCGGTCTCCTCTCCGTCAAGGTTTTCGGGTGCTTCGGGACTCGGGCAAGGTGCTGCGTGGAGAGCTCCTCCGATAGCGAAGACTCCTGCTCGGGCGGGAGTGACGAGGAGGACAGCGACAGCGACGACGAGGGTGGCGGGCGGCAGGATGACGGGTCCGACTAGGTGTCGGGCACCGCTCCGTGTGGCACCGGCGACCCCATCATCCGTGTCGCCGGCTCCTCGAGCTTCTTGGGGTCGTCTCCTTGGGCGGCTGGCGTAGGGAGGCTGCGGAAGAGGAAGAGGGCAGGCGGCAAGGCCGTCAACTCGGAGTACGAGGGCACGACGCCCTCGACAGCGTGCTGACGTCTTGCCGCCTCGTCTTCGAGCCCTGCCTCCGGCGCCGCCATCACCATCCAGCCTTTGGACGACCACCGAGACGTTCTCTTGGTGTCTTCTGCCACCCGTAGCTCGCCTAGGCGCCCTTTTTGCCCTTTTCGCCTTCTTGCCCTACCTCCTGAAGATAGGAACAAGAAAAGGATTATGGGCACCTTATCTCTTTTTAATTTGTAAGCCCTCGGGCCTTAGCTGCATTTAAGACTTGTAATCCCATTATCCATGTTTTTCATTCTCTATGAACTGTACCTGAGTGGAATGCTTTTTTATGAAGAGGGGATGCTTGCCGGGTCACTTGTCTTGTGGGTGGAACCCACGTCAAGGAGCGAATCCTTTGTATCTTTAAGATAGACACTTCCTTTCCCGGCAGCAGGCCCTGCCTTCTTCCCACGTCGCTCGACCTTTCTCACGCTTTTGGCGGAGGCAGGGAGGAGGCGGGTTCAGGCTCCTCGTTTCGTCCCTTTGCTGCTGCGACTACGACCAAACCTGGCCCCGGGAACGAGCCCTAGGGCCTGGAGGTAGGGGAGCACGGTAGCTTTTAGGAAGAAACGAGGATTCGCATACCTCAGTCCATAAGAGAATGCATGATAAGGGATGAAAAACTTATCTGAGATTGCAGCCCCCGGCAACTCTGGTTCGCCGTGGGTTAATCTTTGTGCTTGCAGCCCCCGGCAACAATGGCTTGCCGGGGTCTTGCAACCCCCGGCTACACTGGCTTGCCGGGGTCTAGATGTTGGTCCGTCCTTCTTCTCCTTTTCGTCCTCAAATGGTCCGGTCAGGATGCGCGAGCCCTGCGAACCAAGGGAAACGAAAGAACGGCAAAAGGACGCACACTCGCCGCTACTAAGCACTGTCAACCCTAACCAAGGACGAGACTCGACTCAGCATGCATGCTAAAACTCAGGGCGCCAGCGCTTCACTTATGCTCAGGGTCTGCGCCTGGCTTTGTACAAAGGATTACATGCAACAGCGGCAAGACTTGTACAAAAAGGTGGTTGCCGGACAGGGTCCGACAACCGCGCCTTACGGGTAAAACTTACGAAGATGCTCGATGTTCCAGGAGTTGCTCACCGGAGAGCCATCTTTGGTCTCAAGGCGGACAGCGCCAGGCCTAGTGACTCGTTTCACCCGATAAGGGCCTTCCCACTTCGGCGTCAACTTGTTGGAATTCTTGGCGGAATGAACGCGCCGAAGAACAAGGTCGCCTTCCTCAAGACTTCTGGCTTTAACTTTGCGGCTATGGTAGCGGCGCAAAGCTTGCTGGTATCGAGCAGCTCGTACAGCAGCCTGAAGACGGTCTTCCTCAAGGAGCAGCGCGTCATCTTGTCGCAGCTGCTCTTGCTCAAGCTCATCATAAGCGAGCACTCGAGGTGACCCGTATACGAGTTCCGTGGGGATAACTGCCTCTGCTCCATAGACTAGAGTGAAAGGTGTCTGGCCAGTGGCTCGATTTGGCGTCGTCTTGATCGACCAAAGAACCACCGGCAGCTCCTCGATCCAGTTTCTTCCGCACTTGTGCATCCTGTCGAAAGTCCTGGTCTTGAGCCCACGCAGCACTTCAACATTTTCCCTCTCCACTTGACCGTTGCTCCTTGGGTGAGCAACAGAAGCGAAGCAGACCTTGGCGCCAAGATCTTGGACGTATTGCATGAAGGTGCGGCTCGTGAATTGTGTACCGTTGTCGGTGATGATCTTGTTAGGGATCCCGAAGCGGCAAACAATCGACCTGAAGAACTTGACTGTTGACTGTGCTGTCACCTTCCTCACTGGTTCCACTTCCGGCCACTTTGTGAACTTGTCGATTGCGACGTACAAGTACTCAAAGCCCCCGACTGCTCGGGGGAAGGGGCTGAGGATGTCGAGCCCCCAGACCGAAAATGGCCAGGATAAAGGGATCGTCTGGAGAGCTTGAGCTGGCTGGTGTATCTGCTTGGAATGGAACTGGCACGCTTCACACTTGGTTACTTGTGCAGTTGCATCCTGGAGGGCTGTCGGCCAAAAGAAGCCTTGCCGGAACGCTTTGCCGGCAAGCGCTCTTGCGCCAATGTGGTGACTACAAATGCCTCCATGTATCTCTGCCAACAGCTTCTGTCCATCTTCCCGGGGAATACACTTCAATTTCACTCCATTGAGTCTTCTTCTGTACAGTGCGTTGTCGACGAACTGGTACATACTTGACTGCCGGGCTACTCTTTCCGCTTCTTCTGGCTCTTCGGGACGTTCTCCTGTCTGGAGGAAACGGACGATCTGCTGTGCCCATGCGGGAGCTTGTGGCTCGACAGCAAGGACTAAAGGCATATCTGCTGCTGCGGGAACATCCGCTTCTACGGCGAGAACCTACGATTCAGCCGGAGCTTGACGTTCCCCGGCAAGCTTGCCGGAGCGAAACTTGTCAGGAGCGTCTGCTACAACGAAACAAACCCTGGGGCTTGTCGGAGCAGACTGCTCCTCAGCACTCTTGGCGTTGATCTTGGGAACCTTCTTGGCGGCGGCTTCGGGAAGCTCTGCCGGAAAATAGTCACCAGAAATCAACTTCCTCTTCTTTCTCTGTCCAGTTGATGGCGTCACGGACGGTTGAGTCAGTTTGAGCACAAAGATCCCTGGTTCCACAGGTAACTTAAGTGGTGCGCACTTTGACAGGCCGTCGGCGATGTCGTTCTGAGCTCTTGGAACATGTTCCATCTGTAGGCCGACAAAGCGCTCTTCTAGCTTCCTCACTTCATCAACGTAAGCTTCCATCAACGGACTCTGATAATTCTTGTTCACTTGGCGGACGACAAGCTGCGAGTCACCCCTGACAATGAGCTGCTTGATCCCAAGGTCTGCCGCGATCCTGAGACCGGTGAGCAACCCTTCATACTCTGCAGTATTGTTTGTTGCTTGCTCCTTGGGAAAGTGCATCTGGACCACGTACTTGAGGTGCTCTCCGGTGGGTGCGACAAGCAGCACGCCAGCACCGGCGCCTTGCAGCGAGAAAGCACCATCAAAGTACATCAGCCACTCTTTGTTTGCTTCCTTGACGGGGATGCTCGTCTCTGGAATTTCTTCGTCTGGTGTTGGTGTCCACTCTGCTATGAATTCTGCCAATGCTCTGCTCTGGATAGTTGAAGTGCTCTCAAACTTGAGGCCAAAGCTTGACAGTTCAAATGCCCACTCAACAATCCTGCCTGTTGCTTCTGGATTCTGCAGTATACTCTTCAGCGGAAAGCGAGTGACAACTGTGATCTCATGTGCTTGGAAGTAATGGCGCAGTTTTCTTGAGGCCATGAGAAGGCCGAAAAGCAATTTCTGCACACCAGAGTACCTTGACCTAGCTCCCTGCAGAAGGGAACTGACAAAGTAGACTGGACGCTGCACCATTTTCTTCTGCTGTATCTCTTCGCACATCTGCGCAGATCCATCCTTGCCGGGACCAGAGCTTGTCGGAGAAGCACCCTGCTTGTCGCTGGATGTGCTTGTCGCGGTCGCTGGCTCATCATCTGCCTCTCTCTCCGCTACTAACGTAGCACTAACCACTTGATTGGTTGCCGCCAGATACAACAACAACTTGTCTTGTGGATTAGGTGCGACAAGTATTGGAGTGGAGGACAGGTATCTCTTCAAGTCCTGCAGCGCAGCCTCCGCTTTCGGAGTCCATTTCATTGGACCTGCCTTTTTCAAAATCTTGAAAAACGGTAGGGCGCGCTCAGCAGACTTAGAGATAAACCTGCTGAGAGCCGCCACGCAGCCGGCAAGCTTCCGCACATCCTTGACGCGCTTTGGTGCCTCGATCTGCTCAATGGCCCTGATCTTGTCTGGATTGGCTTCGATTCCTCTTTGAGACACGAAGAACCCGAGAAGCTTGCCGGAAGGGACTCCAAACACGCACTTCTCGGGGTTGAGCTTGAGGCTGATCTTGCACAGATTCGCAAAAGTCTCTTCTAGATCTTGAACCAGAGTTGCTTTGTCCCTGCTCTTGACCACTATATCATCCATGTAGGCTTCCACATTTCTGTGTATTTGCGGTTCAAAAGCAGTGTGGACTACTCTTGCAAATGTCGAACCAGCATTCTTCAAACCGAAAGGCATCCGTATGAAACAGTACATGCCACATGGAGTGATGAATGCGGTCTTCTCCTCATCCTCTTCTGCCATGAAGATCTGATGGTATCCTGAGTATGCATCAAGAAATGAAAGCAAGTCACATCCGGCCGTGGAGTCAACAATCTCGTCAATGCACGGCAAGGGAAATGGATCTTTGGGACAAGCTTTATTGACATCGATGAAGTCAATACAAAGCCTCCATTTCCCGTTTGCCTTGCGCATGACTACAGGATTGGCCAACCACGTAGGATGGAGCACTCCTCTGACAAGGCCTGCTGCTTCCAACTTCTTGATCTCTTATGCGATGAATTCTTGGCGCTCCACTGCTTGTTTCCTGACTTTCTGCTTGACGGGCCGCGCATGAGGACAGACGACAAGGTGGTGCTCAATTACTTTCCTGGGAACGCCGGGGATGTCAGACGGTTGCCACGCAAACACATCGACATTCGCCCGCAGGAAAGCAACGAGCGCGCTTTCCTATTTAGGGTCGAGAGTGGCACTGATGGTGAAAGTACCACCAGTGCCGTCCTCCTTGGCGGACACCTTCTTGGTCGCTGGCGGAGCTGCCATCGTCTTCTTACACTTGCCGGTGGAGCTCGATGGTGCGTCCTCGATGGTAGTGCAGCACTCCGAAGAGGTTCACTTGACGGAGTGGGCATCAGAACTCTTGCCGGAGTTGGTCTTCTTCTCCCCCCGGGAGCTTCAGCGGCAAGTGTCTCGCGATCCATTGCGGCTGCTGCTTCCCGGTAGATCTTGTTGGCACAGATAAGAGCATCTTTCTTGTCGCCAGGGACAGAGATGACACTTATCGGGCCTGGCATCTTCAGCATGTTGTATGCGTAATGAGAGGCCGCCATGAACTTGGCGAGCGCTGGACGGCCGAGAATTCCATTGTAAGGTAATGGAAAATTGGCAACGTCAAAAGTGATTCTCTCAGTCCTGAAGTTCAGCTCGCTGCCAAATGTCACCGGCAGCGTGATCTTCCCCTTCGGCTTTCTCCTTCCCCGGTTGATTCCCTGGAATGTACCGGTCTCTTCGAGCTCGCTGTCGGGGACTTGGAGTTTTCGGAGCACAGCGGAGGAGATCAGGTTCAAGCCGGCCCCGCCGTCAACTAGCATCTTAGTGACCTTGAGGTTGCGGATAGTTGGTGAAACCAACATCGGCAAGCACCCGACCGAAGTTGTGCGATCAGGGTGGTCCTCAATATCAAAGATGATAGGCGTGCTGGACCATTTCAGAAGCTTGCGTGACTCGATGGGTGGTTTTGCCGCATTGACTTCCCGCACCCACTGCTTGAGTTGGCGGTGTGAAGTATGCAGAGAAGCACCGCCGTCAACACACAAGACTTCTGTGGCTTTCTGAAACTCCTGCTCACTGGTCTCGTCATCATCCATGTCTTCGTCGTTGTCGTCTTCATCTTTGTCGCGGCCGCGGGGAGGCCTGTCTCCTTGCCGCTGATTGGCCTTGCCGCGGCGTCCCCCCCGGCCGGTGCGCTTCGTACCGGATCCTCCAGCACCTGCTTGGGCTTTCTCCTTGTCGCGTCGCTCGTACTCGGCCTTTTGCAGCTCGACAAGCTGCTCGACCTTCTTGCAGCTCTGGAGGTCATGGCCCTTGGTGCGGTGGATCTTGCAGTACTGTTTGTTGGTGTCGTCCTGCTTGTCGGCAGCCGCCACAGCCTGGCAGTTGGCGCATGCGGCAACCTCCTTGCCGGAGCTGCCATCTTTGGCTTTCTTGGCGCCACCGTCGCTGCTGGACTGCTCAACAGCTAGCACATCTTTGCTTTTCCTCTTCCTGTTGTTCGGCCGCCGGTTTTTATTTGCCGGGGCAGCATCCTCAGTGTCAGATCCTCCTGTTCCTGTATTCTCTCCGGGGAGTTTCCTCCCTTCCTCAGCACGTGCACACCTGCCGGCCAGGGCATACAGCTCGCTGACGTCTCTGATCTTGCACATGGCCATCTCCTCCCGCATCCTGCGGTTACGCACGTTCTGATGGAACGCGCTGATGACTGCGGCAGGGTGGACATCTAGGATGTTGCGTTGCACCTGGCTGAATCTCTGGATGTACTTGCGCAAGGGCTCTCCTTCCTTCTGGGCAAGCAGGTGAAGGTCACTCTCCTGGCCATGAGGTTTGTGGCCGCCCGTAAAGGCGCCGACAAACTGATGGCACAGGTCTGCCCAGGAAGATATGGAGTTTTCCGGCAAGTGCATGAGCCAGGACCTGACGTTGGGTTTGAGCACCAGCGGGAAGTAGTTGGCAAGGATCTTGTCGTCTCGCCCCCCGGCTGCCTGCACCGCGATGGTGTAGATGCTGAGGAACTTCGACGGATGCAACCTGCCGTCATACTTCTCCGGTACGTCTGGCTTGAAATTCTTCGTGCTGGGCCATTGGACTTGCCGCAACTCACGAGTAAACGCAGGGCAACCCACCGCATACGGCAGGTCGCCTGGTTCCCCTGGCACATGCATGTCGACAGTGGGTCTAGCGCGTCGGTCTGATTGACGCCGCGTTTCTCTTCGGCGCTTGATGCGGGTACGAGCGTCTTCTTGCTGTCGTTCGTGAAGAACTTGGCGCTGATCGCGGCGAGTTCGCGGATCTGATGAGGCGGTGGATTCGCTGTCGTGGTGGACCCGGCGAGTCGGCGATCTTGGTCTTCGGGGCGGGGAGTGCATGGTGGTTGCACCCCCATCGGTCTTGTCGCCATCGGCTCGCACCTGGCTGGCTTGTCGCGGTTGCGATGTGGTCGGCTGCTGCGGAGTGTCGCCGTTGGCGAAGCCGATGAGGCTCTGAATGGTGGCCCTCCAGTCGTCGATCTTGTCTGGCGTTGGAGGGAAGTCTAGGAGCAGTTGAGCTCGCGCCAAAGCTTCTGCTGGAGTGGCGGGTAGCGGTGGCGAACGGTGCGAGGAGCGGGATATGCTCGGACTTCCAACGATGTTAGAAGGAGCAGTATTCCGTCCAGGCGACTGTGCCTCGCTCGCGCCAGCACGTTGGTGTGCATGCTGGCCTTGAGCATCCCGAGATCCGCCAGCTCGATTTGGGTCCAGCGAGCGTATGGTACCGTGAGTACCACGACGCTGCCGGTCCCGCGCTTCCTGAGGTGGGCGCGGAGCATCCATGGACGCCCTGTCGTCGTGGGAGCCTGCTACGCCGCCGACGGGCAGCGCAACCTTGTCCTTGGACCTGGCGGCACCGTGGGCTACCTCGTCGACGCCCGTTCTTCCGCCGGCGTCTTCCCCACCAGCCGTTTGCTTCGGCGGCGGTGGGTTCGACGCGGACGGAGCAGCTGCCTCGGAAGCCTTCTTCTTCGGCGGCATGTCGATGAAGTCAATGAAGATCTAGCTCGTGCGAACGCCGGATCGGGTTCACACAACCTCGACGCCCCCTACCTGGCGCGCCAAAGATGCCGGGGATTCTGACTCCGCGAGCACCTATGGGGACGGAGCCCCTTCTGGTTCGGCGGGGGGCGGAGGTTGCACGAAGAGCGGATCGAGGCGAGACACGCGAGGGGTTTTACCCAGCTTCGGAGCTCTCCGGAGAGATAATACTCCTACTGCTGCTTTGTGGATTGTATTGAGTTCTTGCTCGGGAGCGCTGAGTGCTACAGTACACACAGCAGCTAACGAGACCGGGCGTGAGTCTTCTACTGTTCGTCTCTCCCCTCTACGTTGTGCATGGGCCTCCTTTTATATGCTCAAGGGGTCTCCAACAGGTGGCAGCGTAGGCAAGGGCAAAAATGGAAAAGTGTTGCGGTAGGTACAGCTACCTACACAGTGTATCATACCTAACCCTGACGGCAGGGGACAAAGGCATTAAATGCCTATCTACGTCGCCCAGACGGTGCAGAAAAGGGACCGTCAGGGGCGCCAACGCTCGCCACGATGGCGATTTTGTCAGCACCGCATGCCACAGTGTACCCCTGGCTGCACAGCCTCCCGCCACGTACGCCTGGAAGGGTCCCAGAGTGACATGTAGGTGGGTGAGCTGGAGCGCAGGTACAGAGCGGTTGCTTGCCGCGGCAAACGCCTTGCCGCGACCGTTGTCTTGCCGCGTCCGTGAGCTTGTCGCTCGCCGGGTCCTACCGGGACGCGTGGCGCGTCGCGGCAAGTCTCTTGAGATGCCTTGGTTGGCCTCCCCGGCAAGCTCCTCTTGCCGGGGTCTTGTGCCTTGAGTGGCCTTCCCGGCAAGCTCCTCTTGCCGGGGACTTGTCTCCTTGGCTTAAATACTTTGTTCTTGAATGGCTCAAGAGGAGCCACAGAGGACCTTGGCGGTTACCTGGCAAGCCTGGCCGCGGGTCGCTGCGACTGCCCGTGCACAAGTTCGGGATACTAGGGTACCCCTACTCTAGTACACCGACAAGGCACGACAATAGAAGTAAGATCAATAATTTCATCTTTACTAGGCAATTCTTTATCATGGGTTTGTCTATGAAATTTATCAAAATTAAACATCATGAGACATATCCCCTAAACCAACAGTAACAACATCCTTTTTGCAATCTGTCTTAGCATTAACAGTATTCAAGAAGGGTCTACCAAATATAATGGGGCAAAAGTCATCTTGTGGGGAACCAAGAACAAGAAAATCAGTAGGATATTTAACTTTCCCACACAAGACTCCAGGAGTAAAGGGGATAGATCCCCCCAGGGCTCCAAGTCCGGCCCTAGGCCGGACACTGCTCCGGAACCTTCAAAGTTTCTAGAGTCCGGCGGGCGACCTACTTCCAAGAGGAGCAAGCCCACCGAGCCGGTGACCCCCGTCCAACCGGAGGCGCCGGACAATCTGTTGGAGGTGCTTAAGGGCACCTCCATCGACGAGGGGCACCGCACCATTATGAGTGCGGTGGTCCAGAAGGTTCAGTCCGCCAAGAGCGGACTGACTGACGCTTGTGCCAGCCTTTTAACAGGCTTTGAGGTAAGTAAAGAATGTGTAAAAATATTACCGCATAGACAGTAGCCACTGATGCTCTGTTTGGCATTCGGGAAGAAAAGCCAAATAGAGGATCAAATAAAATTCGCAGGAGTCTAACAGAAAGGAGTCAATATGTGTATGCAGGCTTCTCTACTGGCGTCCGCCGCACTGACTGCGGAAGTGGACGCGCTAAAGCAGAACCTCAAGCAGTCCGAGAAAGAGCTCGGGCTTGCCAAGAAGCAGCTCGAGGATAAGGAAGGTAAGAAATACCTTGTTTAAATATATAAAAAAGTGCAATTGCAAAAAATGACAGGATTAATGTGGCTATTGTAGGGGCCACGTCTGAGGTGGCGACCCTTAAGCAAGCGCTGTGCGAGGCCGAGGAGGGGGCGGCCACGGAGCGCACCGAGCGGGAGAAGTATGAGGACCAGATTGTTGAGGTGCGGCAAGAGCTCCAGGCTCTCATGAAAAAACACGAGAGTTTGGAGCTTGACTCAAAGACGCGAGCGTCCGAGCTCGCGACGGCAATTGAAAATGCCAAGTCTGCCAAGGCCGAATCCCAGAAGGCTCTCCAGGAGTTGGATGCGGTGAAAAAGATAGCGGCGGGTAAGGCATTCTTTATGCAAAGCAAA
This sequence comes from Aegilops umbellulata, assembly GCA_032464435.1. Taxonomy (NCBI): domain Eukaryota; kingdom Viridiplantae; phylum Streptophyta; class Magnoliopsida; order Poales; family Poaceae; genus Aegilops; species Aegilops umbellulata. Next base: position 182,577,632 of record CP136060.1, read on the forward strand.
CATATAAGAGTGAGTTACTTGTTACTTACCCGAATCCGGAGCTCTCCAGGAGCATTCGCAGATCTTCCCCGTAGCGTGTACGATGCCGCCGCATTCTACCGAGCCGAGGAGGGCAGCTCGACAGAGAAGGTGTTCTGGTCTCAGTATGCCGAGGCCGGACACCCTGTGCCCCTGAGCGACCAGCTGAAGCAACTGGTCGAGCTCCACAAGGTTGCCGAACGGGCCATGAAGGGCCTCATAGTTCGGCTGTGGCCTGGAGAGGCCCTGCCTGGGAGCTACTTTAGGCTGGTGCGGCGGCTGGTGGAGGCCTGTCCAAGGCTTGAAGTCATCAAGTGCTCCGTCTGAATCGAAGGTGCCCGTAGGGCCCTTGCCCGCGCTAAGGTGCACTGGGGCAAGCTGGATGCCGAGAAGCTTGTGAAGGACGAGCCACCGCTGGGGAAAGAGCATCGCAAGCCCGAGAATTATTACAAGGACGTTCTGAAGGGTGCCCGCCTTATGGCGGATGAATGTTCCAAGGATGTATTTTTTGAGTAAAACTTGCTCGTTTTGTCCTGTGCGCGGAAAACTTGTTCATATGCGCTAAGCAATGCTTTTTGAATTTAAAATATTACCTTCAGTGCGGCCGTTTATCAAATTTGAGAGATGGCGAGTCGTCGGCTTCTGCCCCCGTGCCACTAGTGCTGGGGTGTTCGGGATAAACCTGAGCGCTCTTTTCCCCATGTTTGGGTCCTTCGAGGGAGGCGCTCAGCACAACGAATAAGACAATCGGACTATAATGCTTGAACACTCTCACTTAGCCATAGAATTCTATAATTTTAAATTTTGGCAAAGCCCCTGGTATTCGGAAGACTGAGTTCGGGGCGCTATCCACGCCTTGGCCAGACAGAGCCGACTCCTCGCCCTAAGCGGCATAAGTCTTTAGGGACTCGAAAAACCTCTCGAACAGCGACCAGCTCTCGCTTCATCATGACAATCAGTTTTAGCTTTCTCTACTGAGGTGCTTAGCCCAGCTCAACTGGGGCACGATCGCAGTAGTTCTCCTAGTGCTACCTTAGCCGATATAGCGGAACGTAAGGCACCAAAACATAGGAGCCGGGCAAACCCAACTATTGACCCAAGACATGATTCAGAGCCGATGCATATAATGCTATAAGTTCGGCGTGCCGCACTTGTTAAAGTGTTCGGGCTTCTCACACCATATTGAGGGGTACTAAAGCCCCTGGCGTATTTGGCCGTACCAAAGTGTACGGGTGCAACATGTCGTTAATGAACATATATTTGTAAAGAAGAGTAATGCAAAAATAGACAAAAGCTATGCATTGTTTATTAAAAAAGGCTGCGATCAAGGCAGAACGATACAAATAACGCGATAAGCAAAGGGTTGGACTATTTAACATGTCCGTTCCAGGGGCAGGCTGCGGGATGGTATGCGAAACAGGTATACTGCTTGTGATAGAGACCACCTGGGAGTTCCGTTAATGTGGCGTGGCTTGTCTGCTTCCCTGGTTCTTGCATCGTTTGTGCGGCAATTGTACTGCCGGACATGCCTTCCGAAGAATGGAGTCCTGAAAGTAAGAGAAAATTAAAAAATCGGCAGCCCCCAGTGTGGTTTAAACCGTGTTTCGGGCGTGCCGTGATGGTGCCCCTCCCCCTGTACCCATGGTATTTCTAGAGCGTAGTTATGTACGCGAAGCACTGGTGTCGCATTTTCGCGAGGGCTGGGGTTGGGGCCGCATTGCTACGCCTGCTCGGAACGTGATAGGCGGTCTTGTTGTAGGTTACTCTGGGCGCGCTTGACAATGTCCGGACGTTTGATGGCCGGATTGGAGAATTGCCTGGAGAGGCTGCTTTGTACTTCCGCTGCAAGGGCCGCCGTGTGCTCCTGCGTTCGGAGGGAGCGTTCGGTGTTTCCATTGACCGTAATTACTCCTCGAGGGCGTGGCATCTTGAGCTTAAGGTATGCGTAGTGCGCTACCGCATTGAACTTGGAGAATGCGGTTCGCCCGAGCAGTGCGTGATAGCCACTGCGGAACGGGACTATGTCGAAGATTAACTCCTCGCTTCGGAAATTATCCAGAGATCCGAAGACCACTTCAAGTGTAACTGAGCCCGTATAATTGGCCTCTACAGCTGGTATGACGCCTTTAAAGGTCGTTTTGGTGGGCTTAATCCTTGAGGGATCTATGCCCATTTTCCGCACTGTATCCTGGTAAAGCAGGTTCAGGCTACTGCCGCCGTCCATAAGGACTCTAGTGAGATGAAATCCGTCAATGATTGGGTCTAGAACCAATGCGGCGAATCCGCCATGACGGATGCTAGTGGGGTGGTCCCTTCGGTCAAAGGTGATCGGGCAGGAGGACCATTGGTTGAACTTCGGGGCGACTGGTTCCATCGCGTATACGTCCCTTAACGCGCGCTTCCGCTCCCTCTTGGGGATGTGGGTTGCGTATATCATGTTCACCGTCCGCACTTGTGGGGGAAAACCCTTATGTCCACTGTTGTTCGGCGGCCGGGGCTCTTCGTCGTCATCGCTATGCAGCCCATTGTCTTTGTTTTCGGCATTTAACTTGCCTGCTTGCTTGAACACCCAACAGTCCCTGTTGGTGTGATTGGCTGGCCTTTCGGGGGTGCCATGTATCCGGCACAAGCGGTCGAGTATTCGGTCCAGACTGGACGGGCCCTGAGTATTTCTTTTGAATGGCTTTTTCCGCTGATCGGATTTATAGCCTTTGAATCCGGCATTAACTGCCGTATCCTCAGCATTGTCGCCGTTAATGCGGTGCTTCTGCTTGTTGCGACGCGACCTGCCACTATTGTCTCTGTTATCCAAATTACCAGGGTTCTTGGTCATATTGTTGCTACGAGCAAGCCAGCTGTCTTCTCCCGCGCAAAAGCGGGTCATGAGTGTCGTGAGTGCTGCCATAGATTTCGGCTTTTCCTGTCCAAGGTGCCGGGCAAGCCACTCGTCACGGATATTGTGCTTGAAGGCTTCTAGGGCCTCTGCGTCCGGACAATCAACTATTTGATTTTTCTTTGTTAGGAACCGTGTCCAGAATTGCCTGGCCGATTCCTCTGGCTGCTGAATTATGTGGCTTAGGTCATCGGCGTCTGGTGGTCGCACATAAGTGCCCTGGAAATTGTTAAGGAATGCGGCTTCCAGGTCCTCCCAACAACTGATTGATTCTGCTGGCAAGCTGTTAAGCCAATGCCGAGCTGGTCCTTTAAGCTTGAGTGGGAGGTATTTGATGGCGTGTAGATCATCGCCACGGGCCATGTGGATATGAAGGAGATAATCCTCGATCCATACCGCAGGATCTGTTGTGCCATCATATGATTCGATGTTTACGGGTTTGAAACCCTCGGGGATTTGATGATCCATTACTTCATCTGTGAAGCATAGTGGGTGTGCGGCACCTCCGTACTGGGCTATATCACGACGTAGCTCCAATGAGCTTTGTCTGCTGTGTTCGGCCCTACCGGATTTGCTGTATCCGGCGTGACAGTTATCGTCTCGAGTCATGGGGCGCCCACACGATCCGTAGATCGATCTTGTTTGCCTTGCCTTGTCCTCCAATATATCGCGCAGGTCTGGCGCATTTTCCCGTGCCTTGGTATGTTTTGAGCGGCGCCGGGGTGCGGCTTGAGTGGAGGGCCGAGAGGCCTCTTTATCGCGGCCACGAGGTGGCCGGTCGGCCGTATCATGTGCTGGTGATGCAGGTTTAGGTGCTTCCTCCTCTGATCGGGGTAGCAACCAGCGCTTTGGGTAGCTCTTGGAGGGGCGTTCGAGTTCATACTCTTCGGCCGCAAGGACTTCAGTCATCCTGTCGCCTAGCAAATCTTGATCAGCTCTAAGCTGTTGTTGTTTTTTCTTGAGGCTGCTTGCCGTGGCCATAAGCCTGCGTTGAAAACGCTCTTGCTCGACGGGATCCTCTGGCACAACGAATTCGTCGTCGTCGAGGCTTGCCTCATCTTTGGAGGGAGGAATATAATTATCGTCCTCGACCTCTCTGTCTGCCGCTCTCTCATGAGGGCTGGCTTCTCCATCCTCCTGTGCTGAATCTTGCTGGAGGGGGTTTTCTTCGGCACTCTCCGGAGTATTATTATCTCCCATGCCGGAATCACCGTTTTTGCTTTGGCGGGATTTTGAGCGGCGCCGCTCACGCCGGCGCTTGGTTTGTTTCTTGGAGGCGTCATCCTCCGTTGTTCCATCGCCATCTCCTTCTTTTGGGGTGTCCACCATGTATATGTCATATGACGAGGTGGCTTTCCAGTGCCCCATAGGCGCTGGTTCTTGATCGTCTCCTGCATCGTCGTCCATACCGTCGATGTCTTCGGAGTCGAAGTCGAGCATGTCGGTTAAATCGTCGACAGTGGCTACAAAGTGGGTGGTGGGTGGGCTTTGAATTTCTTCATCGTCCGTATCCCAACCTTGTTGACCGTAGTCCGGCCAGGGCTCTCCTGATAAAGAGAGAGACTTTAGTGATTTCAGGATATCGCCGAAGGGCGAGTGCTGAAAGATGTCCGCGGCGGTAAACTCCATGATCGGCGCCCAATCGGATTCGATCGGCAGGGGCGCGGAGGGCTCGGAGTCCGGAGAGAAGTCCGGCTCCTTGGAGTCACGAGCCTCGCGGAGTGCGGGGCTGGTGTTCGGCTCGATCGCCCTTGGGATCGCAGCCCCCGAGGTGGGGTCCAACCACCCATCCTCGATCGGCGCTGTTGGCTCCGAATTAAGGGTCGAAGCCGATGCGGGTGCGGCCTCCAGGGCACTGTTCGGCGGCAGAGCTAGATCATTCCCGTCGTGATAGTGCGGCGCGCTCGGCAGTGGCTCAAATCCGTCAAGGATCAAGTCCCCGCGGATGTCAGCCGTGTAGTTTAAACTTCCAAATCTGACCTGATGGCCAGGGGCATAGCTTTCGATCTGCTCCAGATGGCCAAGCAAATTGGCCCGCAGTGCGAAGCCATCGAAGACGAAGATCTGCCCGGGGAGAAAGGTCTCACCCTGGACTGCGTCGCTATTGATGATCGGAGGAGCCATCAGGCCTAAAAGTGACGACACAGAGGAACTCTCAATGAAAGCACCAATGTCGGTGTCAAAACCGGCGGATCTCGGGTAGGGGGTCCCGAACTGTGCGTCTAGGCGGATGGTAACAGGAGACAAGGGACACGATGTTTTACCCAGGTTCGGGCCCTCTTGATGGAGGTAAAACCCTACGTCCTGCTTGATTAATATTGATGATATGGGTAGTACAAGAGTAGATCTACCACGAGATCAAGGAGGCTAAACCCTAGAAGCTAGCCTATGGTATGATTGTTGTTCTGTCCTACGGACTAAAACCCTCCGGTTTATATAGACACCAGAGAGGGTTAGGGTTACATAGAGTCGGTTACAATGGTAGGAGATCTACATATCCATATCGCCAAGCTTGCCTTCCACGCCAAGGAAAGTCCCTTCCGGACACGGGACGAAGTCTTCAATCTTGTATCTTCATAGTCCAGGAGTCCGGCTGAAGGTATAGTCTGGCTATCCGGACACCCCCTAATCCAGGACTCCCTCAGCGAGGCCTAGGAAGGGGACGACGCGGAGCCGGGGAACACGCGACAGTGGATGCCCACGCGTAGAGGAGTACAAGGGTTCACTGGTTCGCTGCAGTGTGAGGCTGCCGTCGCCGCAGAATAACAGGGGGTGTGGGTGAGTAGAGGGATGGCCTGGCCAGCGGTGGGAGTAGTAGGGGGCGGTGAGGCCTCTGCTGCATCACAGCTGGCCACGGGAGGCAGGAGCATGAGGCATGACCGGCGCTGGTTTGGGCGGCTGGAGTAAGAAGACCAGAGGTTGAAGAAGCACTACGGCCGTTGGATGGACATCGTACGGTCACTGGATCTAGAATCATGCATATTGACTAAGTTAACAAAGCCCTCCATCCCCATCAACTTATTAGGCCCACAAGTCAGCGTGCCACTATACTGGGTCCCAGCTAACAGGGGGAGTATTCATTTTTTTGTGCGTAATAAGAAGGCACTTCCTTGCGTGCGAAGATATAGCTGGTGGGTCCGAGCTATCAGCGGCAGTAACATTTTTTTCGCGAAATACAGAGGCCCTTTCGGTGGGTCCCTTGTGTCAGGTGGAGGAATCGTTATTTTGCATGTAATAAGGAGGCATTTCCTTGCGTGCGGCCGTGGACCCAGCTGTCGGCCTCTCCACGTACAGTCCACTTCAGATGCATGTCGGTCATTGACCACGTTGACCAGGCCGTGCCGAGAGCACCAGGGCGGTGGACGACGGCGAGGCCTAGGAAGGGAACGACATGGAGGCAGGGAAGACTCAGCAATTGTTTCCCACGCGGAGGGGAGTACGACTGTATGAGGGTTTACTGGTTCGTCTGCCATCGCTGGAGAATAACAACAGGTGTGGGTGAGTAGAGGGATGGCTAGGCCAGCGATGGGAGTACGATGGGGCGGTGAGGCCTGCGCGGCAGCAGAGCCGGCCGCGGGGAGGAGGGAGCATGCAGTCCCGTCGGCGCTTGTTTGAGTGGCTGGAGCAGGAAGAGCAGAGATTGAAGAAGCACGAGGCCGTTGGATGGCCATCCAACAGTCACTGCTTGTGCGTCAACCTTTTTTTAGGAAAGTCTCAAATATGTGGAAAACAGCATACAACCCATCTGCCATTATTTCTAATAATTTACAACCCATTTGCTAATTATGAAGGTTTTTTTGGAGCCCATATTATTTTTGTTAGCATTACAGCCCATATTGTGGCCACGGTTAAAAAATTATATGAAATTTTGCATATTTCGGTGTGGTCCGAACTATTTTTAATCCCGAAATTTCGACTCACATTCAAACTGATTTAAAAAATAAATGTATATCAATATAAAATCCAAAAAATTCTCCATGCATAAAAATTAATGTAATTTAAAATCTCGAAAAAAAGATATTTGAAACTAATTGCCGGTGTGATGTGTTTTAAAAATGTACAACCCATTTCTCATTACTGATGGGCCATTTTCTCGGCCAGCCGAATGAAATCTCTCCTCGTCTTGAAAGATTTGCAGCCCAACAGGCCCGACAAAGCGACTTACTTGGCAAATCACAAAAAAACTGGGCTGTGGCCGTGGACCCAGTTGTCAGCCTCTCCACGTACAGTACTCTTCCGATGGAAGTCATTCCTTGACCACGTTGACCATGCCACGCGAAGAGCACCACGGCGGTGGACGACGATGAGGCCTAGGAAGGGGACGACGCGGAGCCGGGGTAGACGCGGCAGTGGAAGCCCGCGCAGAGAGGAGTACGAGGGTTCACTGGTTCGGCTGTGGTGTGAGGCTGCCGTCGCCGCAGGGCCTGGCCAGCGGTGGGAATAGTAGGGGGCGGTGAGGCCTCCGCGGCAGCACAGCCGACCACGGGAGGCAGGAGCATGCGGCACGACCAGCGCTGCTTTGGGCGGCTGGAGCAAGAAGACCAGAGGTTGAAGAAGCACTACGGCCGTTGGATGGACATCGTACGGTCACTGGAGCTAGAATCATTCATATTGACTAAGTTGACAAAGCCCTTCGTCCCCGTCAACTTAGTAGGCCCACAAGTCAGCCTCCCACCAAGGTGGGTCCCAACTAGCAGGGGGGTATTCATTGTTTTGTGCGTAACAAGGAGGCACTTCCGGTGGGTCCAAGCTGACAGCGGGGGGAACATTTTTCGCGAAATACGGTGGCCCGTCAGGTGGGTCCCAAGCATCATGGGGCTAATGTTTTTTTTCACAAAATACGGTGGCCCGTCCAGTGGGTCCCTACTGTCAGTTGGAGGAATCATTATTTTCCGTGTAATAAGGAGGCACTTACTTGCTGCGGCCGTGGACCCAGCTGAGAATCTCCACGTACAGTATACTTCCGATGGAAGTCGTTCCTTGACCATGTCGACCTCGCCGCGTTCCGTTGCATGCATGCGTCCATGGGCGTGGTGCGTCCCCATTGTCAGCCTCTCACGTACAGTCATCTTCCGATGACTCTCGGTTGTTGACCACGTTGACCACACCATGCCGAGCGCACACAGACTGGAACGACCCAGAGATGGGGAAGACGGGGCAGTGGAGTCGCAGATGGAGAGGAGTGGGGAACTTCACTGGTTCGGGTGCGCGGCAGCACAGCCGCGGTGCCACCCACGGGAGACAGGAGCAAGAACAGAGGTTGAAGAAGGAGCACGGCTATTGGATTAACATCCAACGGACCAGCTGCTAGAATCATTTGTTGATTAAGTTGACAAAGCCGTGCGTACACGTCCGCTTAGTAGGCCCACAAGTCAGTCACCAAATCTGACGGGTCCCAGCTGTCAACGAGATGAATAATTTTTTTCACAAAACAAGGAGGCACTTCCTTCCGTGCGAAGATACAACCGGTGGGTCCCAGCTGTCAGGTAGAGGAAAGATTTTTTTTCCAGCTTAATAAGGAGGAACTTTCCTTGCGTGCGACCATGGACCTCGTGGGTCCCAGCCGTCAGGCTCTCCACGTACAGTCCTCTTCCGATGACTCTCATTTGTTGACCACGCCGCACCGAACGCAGCGAGGCGGTGGACGACGGCGAGGCCCCGGACGGGAACGACTCGGAGATGGGAAAACGCGGCAGTGGAGTCACAGATTGAGAGGAGGAGAAGGGTTATAACTGGTTCTGTTGCGGCGTGGGTCTATAGTCTATGGAGAATAACAGGAGGTGTCGAGGGGTGGAGGGATAGCCTGGCCGGCGGCGGGGTAGCGCTTCGTAGCGATGTGTGCTAAGCAGAGCCGCTAGCCGCCGGAGGCCAGACCAGGTGGTCCTGGCGATGCTGGAGGAAGAAGACGAGAGATTGAAGGTGCATGCCGGCTGTTGGATATAAATCCAATGGCTGTGGATGACACAATCATTTGTTGACCAAGTTGACAACGCCATGCGTAGGCTTCGACCTATTGGCCCACATGTCAGCCTACAAAAATGTGGCATATATTTAACCCATGTTTTCTAGAATGTACAGTAGACATACTAACAAAGTAGGTGCAATTCTTCTCAGGAAGAAGGTGTGCCATTGACACCCACACATCACAAATCCCACAGTAGACATACTAACAAGTTCACACACAAGTACAACAGAAAAGGTAAACATTCATATCAAACTCAGGTTCACATGACACGTTCATATTCATGGCCAACATTCACAATCAACAACTCAAAAGATTCATATATACACAAGTTCAGCATGTCTATGCATCCAAATGATTGATAGATCACACGACTATATTCATAGATATCACAAAAAGATTCGGATATACACATGTTCAGTATGTTTATGCATCCAAATGATTGAGATCACAACCAATATGATCCATGGACGAACTTTAATTACCTAGGGTACAGACTGGTAAATGGTGTTCAATCGGAGGTACTTCTTGCTAAAATTAGTTCTTGTATGAGTAAACTTTCAAGTACATAAGAGGTAGCACAGACAATCTGAACTTTGCTTGTAGGTTTATCCTCAAATAGTGGCCTCGTGCCGAGGGAGGTTTGAGCAACTTGGCCACTACTTTCATCCAACTAGTTTACTGGCTCATCTTGGTCCTGTATCACGCCAAAATTCTACATTGCAGACGAGAAAGGAGGCGGTTGAGAAAATGAACCACCCAAATTTTTTGTGCAGTTCAACTGAAATGGAGCATCCTTGGCGTGCAGACTGATTAAGTGCCAGATGAATATACGCGTCAACCAACTTGTCTGGAATCTTTAGACTCCATGCCATATAGTTCGCTACCATATGTGCCGATAACCAAAAGGCACAAGTTGGGACCAAAGACTGGACTGCGTTTTTCTGGGCTATGCACCAAGAAATATTTTTGGCGTTCACTCTCCTAATACTTGGAGTTTGACAATTGGTTGACGCCGGTTGATACTCGAATGAATATTAGCACTTCTTGTCAACATCGATGCTTGTCTGAGTGAACTTTGGAGTACATAACAACAGCATAAGTACCTATCCATCTGATCATTTTGTGCAGTTCTACTGAAATCACCCGATGTAATGATTTGCCTACGAGTTTAGGCTCCAAATTACTCCTTTATGAAATCGGCAAACAGAGCACAATACCAAATTACCAATACATATGACAGGCACAATAATCAGGATAAAGACCTGTACCAACCTGTGTGAGGTAGCATATCAATTACTATTTCCTTTGACTGGAAGTCGAGATAAGCCAAGCGACTGACAGCAAAGGAAGAAAGCAAGCGGAGATTAGCGACTGACAGGAAAGGATGGAAGCAGTCGAGGCAATGAAGCACCCAAAGTTTTTGCGCAGTTCCACCAAAATCGAGCATCCCTGTTGGCACATATATTGAGAGAGATTACTGTAATAGTGGGACTAGTTGATGAAACATACACTAACAAATAGAAGCACCCTCATTATCTTAATGGGTAAAGTTAGCAACATAGTAGTCTTGTTTAAAGAGAGGTATTAGTTTATTTAATCAGTGCCAATTAGCTCAACTCAACACTCAAAGCATTGCCATTTATCATAGGTTGCAAAACTTTAACGTGCAAAGATAAAGGAGTTTCTCATGACAGTAGCACGATGCAAATAGAGATGACAGCAAACTAATATGGATGAAGGCCTTAGGCCCATACCAACCTGAGAAAAAAAGCTTATTCATGTAGTCCCATAAGAGATGATAAAGCACTCACTGGAATCACACAATAGTATATATTTTTATGCACTTCAAATGTATGGTTGAAATCACTCTTGTTTACCAGAGCTGAGATTATATCAAAAGATTATCAAGAACTTCCAGCAGAGTTAAAGCACCGGCTGTGATACAGTTCATGGAATTGTCTTGTGTAGTTCCACTAAAATGTATGATTGGCACAACATGATCCCTGTTTGCACAAGTAGGAACAAGGTGAAACCTTCATTAGCTTAGTGAGAAAGGATAGGAAGACACTAGCATATTACTCAAACAGTAGCATCAAATTCATGATGGACAATACGCAAAACATTGCCTCATTGAACCAATGGCAATAAATTGACATGCAAAACAATAGCAGTATTATGTCATGACACTAATAATATTCCCTCCCTGCTCCACCACATGATTCACCTCCATAGACAAACATACACACGTACATGATTCAGCATAGGGTCCTACTAAAGATTTTTTTAACTCCAACAGGAAAATTAGGCAGTAATAAATTAGTGGTACTTAAGTACTCCTAATTAATTAAGTGAGACAGCAGAAGTGGAAGGGCTCCCCGGAGGATCGTCTCACATGTAAGGTAGTCGTTGCCGGAGCCCTTGAATGGCCTCAACTAAGGCCTCTGGCTTTAGCAAGATCGCCTTGGCACTGTTTATTCTTCTTCTTCTTCCTCTTCATGCTCTGTTTCTCTTTCTCCTCACCAGTTGGTGAAACCAAGTACATGATTGGCCTTCTAATTCAGAATTGATTTTGTCAGTGAGGGAGTACAAGTGTACTAGTAAAAAACAACATTATTTTCTCATGGCAGTCGAAAAATAGAGATGAACACATGCATTAAATATCATTCTTACCTAAAGGAAGGTTATGGCGCCAATATGGATGATGAGGATTGGAACACAGATCTCCCTTTGTGTAGTTCCACCAAAATAAACCAACTGTTCCATTCTGACATTCCAGTTAAACATCACAAAAGTCACTTCTTTTAAGAAGAGTTTTGTGCAGTGCACCAAAAGGTCACAACAGCAGCCAGGTGAATTGGATATCCCTGTTTGCACAAAAAGGCACAGAGGAAACAGTCAGTGTCTCAAACAATTACAGGCAAAAACATTTGGCTAAACTTGTCATGGCTTATAACAGTGGCATGGCTTCATTTTTACCAGGGACATTAGATTAAGAACAGCTAAGGCTACATTGGGTTCACATGTTTGGTCTAGTTTTCGTAGGAACACAATTCCTACGGTATTCTTTCCCTTCCAACCGTTCGGAACACGACAAAGGTGAATAGTGTTTCATAGGAAAGCTGGTTTGGTAGTACTGATTCCATAGGATTAGAAACATCCACGCGCTGCTCATTTTTTGGGCGGAAGCCTGAGGCAGGCGCTCGCTGCCATGCGTTAGACAGGTTGCTGTTCTGTTTTGCCAGAATAAAAAAGTCAACCTATGTGTGGTACGTGAGGTGAGGACAAGAGTAGTCACTGTGCAGCTGAATAAACAAATAGCATCTCATACTGCCAAGCATGCTACTCTAAAAAAACAAATCTGTACATTTCGTAGTCCATCCGAACACATTCTCTTGAGAGTTTCCTCCGGTTCGTTGTTCCATAGTTTTATACCTACATTCCTTTACTATTCCTCTATTTTCATCAAGACCTATGTTTTTTGCCCCTTCATTCCGAACGGAGCCTAAATATTTGGTATAAGGGCATGGGAGAGTGGGTGCACCAGCAGTCCAGCACCATGTACGTAAACATGGGCATAAAGTGGTGATTCATAGTTTGTTGCCCCGAGAAACAAACATCCAAGAAACATATCTGGGTTGGTCCCATTTTTGTTCACTCTATCCACCTACTCCTATGTGTGGATAGCAAATCTAGTCCTGGTCATACCACTTTGTACAGCGTTACCCCTATATTTCCCTTTTCGACCAAGAGACCGGTTGGATGACCAGTCTGTACTACTTTCACCCTCTTTCCTTCCTGTTTGTACCAAGTCCGATGTACATACTAAATTCCCCCACCCCCACTTTATTTCTTGTTTGAACCAAGTACTCCCTCCGTCCGGAATTACTTGTCATCAAAATGGATGTGTCTAGAACTAAAATACATCTAGATGCATCCATTTCAATGACAAGTATTTTCGGACGGAGGGAGTACAAGATTCGACTCCATAAAGTAGCTTTACCTCTAACAATAGAAGAAAAAATGTGACGTTGGACCATCCGATTGAGAGGGCTGAGAGGTAGAATATGATGCACATGCAGCGACGTAGCGAGATGGGGAAGTAGAGCTAAGGCGGTTTCGAACGAAGATATACCTGAAGGTCGTCGGGATGTGGATAGGTGGGTGGCAGGAGGCCGGATCCACCCACAGGCAACGACGCAGGGATCGGAGGACCTCCCGCGCTGGCGCTCGGCGAGAGATTACGATGCGGCCGGCAGTGGGTCTCCTCCCTAGCTGTCGACGACGGCCTAAACGCTGCCCCTCCTCCCCTTCATCGGCAGAGGGGGATACGTCCAGATCTGTAACCAACGGTGAGGATAGAAAGCCAGTGTTTTTAGAAGGGAGAAAGACAGTGTTACTACCCCTATCTTGTTTAGATCTGGAGAGGATGAGAGTGTGTGAATAGAGCAACCCTAGCAAGCAAGCGCGGAGGCTCCGGCCTATATATACGTAGTGGGGTTGTTTTCCTTTTTGACTCCATCAAAACAATCGTTTAAAATTGTGTACTACTACATGCCAGGTCGCGGTTTTTTAGTTGTTGATTGTTTTTTGAGATAGCTACCTGCTTGTTCCAAGTGGTGTTATGGTGTGCCAGGTCGCACTTTGTATCATTCAAGTCTGGTACTACAAGTCCCTCCATTAAATGAACAACCACCCCCTCGTAAAAATTATGAACAAGCCCACGGCTAAAATTAGCGGAAACATGGGTTGCCCCAACATGCAGTATTATTTATATTTTCTACTCCCTCCGTTCCTAAATATAAGTCTTTTTTATTAGTGTCGGGGGATATCTGCCTCCACGAGCACCTATGGGAACGGAGCCCCTTGTCGGTTCGGCGGGGGGCGGAGGTTGCACAAAGAGCAGATCGAGGCGACACACACACACAAAGATTTTACCCAGCTTCGGGCCGCATGGATGCGTAAAACCCTACTGCTGCATGTCTGGTTGATTGGAGTTCTTGCTCTGGAGCGCAAGAAGCTACAGTAAGCTGGAGCAGGACGTAGACGAGGGTCTACTGAGCGTCCTCCTGGTTTTCTGTTCTCCTCTAGGGTTCGATCTCTCTCTCCGGGTCTGAATCCCCCTCTATGTACGCATGGGCCTCCTTTTATATGCTAAGGGGTTTCCCACAGGTAGCAACGCAGGTGAGGGTAAAAATGGCAAGGAACTGTGCGAACAGTGGCCGCACAGTGCTATCGCACCTAACTCTGACGGCGGGGGACAAAGGCATTAAATGCCCGTCTGGATCGCCTGAACAGTGCTGAGGCAGACCGTTAGGGGCGCCTCCGCTGGCCACGGGGGCGGCTCCGCCAACGCCGCATGCCATGCGCGCCCCAGGTTGCGCGGCGCCCCGCCACGTGTCTCCGGGGAAGCTCCAGAGTGACGCGTGGGCAGGTGAGCTGGAGCGCATGCCTGAGGTGGTGGTTTGCCGCGGCAAGTGGCTTGCCGCGACGGTTGTCTTGCCGCACCTGAGAGCTTGCCGCTCGTCAGGCCTTGCCGAGGCGCGCGGAGCGCCGCGGCGGGCTTCTCTTGGGGTGCCTTGGCTTGGCCGCCCCGGCGAGCTCCTCCCGCCGGGGCCTTGGTGCTTCGGCTTGGTCGTCCCGGCAAGCTCCTCTTGCCGGGGCTTGGTCTTCTAGGCTCGATCACTTGGCCTTCGTCCGGCCCAGAAAGGGCCGTGGAGACTCTTGTCGCTCCCCTGGCCGGCCTTGCCGCGGGACGCTACTACTGCCCATGCACAAGTTCGGGGTACTGAGGTACCCCTACTTTAGTACACCGACAGGAGCCCCCGGGTCTGGGCCATACACGGTGCCGAGCGTTGTTGGGCCAGGCCCTAACAGTGCACGGGCACGCGTGGCCTGGGTTGCGCTGCTCCTTAACTCCGTGCTCGTCGCGCCCTCCCCAAGTGGCGCGCGCTTATCGCGGCGTCGTGGGGGGGCGAGGCGTGCGAGACGTGCGTGACGTGGGTGGCGTGCGCGGGGCTTGAGGCCCGCAGGCATGCGTCACGTCGGGAACGACTCCTTTATCTGGAAAGGCGAAACGTCCGCCCCACTTTCGAGTGGGGAGGAGAGGTCGCTTCATCTGTCGCCTCGGCCCTGCTTGCCCGCCACGCATCCTCCATGCGCTTGTGGTTGCGGTGGTGGAAGCAGGAAGCCAGGCCGATGCGGGTCGAAGTAGAGGGTCGGCCCCGTCGCCTGCCCTTCCTCTGCTTCGATTGGTCGGGCGGGGCGGTCGAGCCCCCACTCCGCCCCTTTATAAGGAGCGGAAGGGGATGACGGGGGTCCGCACTCCTTCCTTCTTCCTTCTCTTAGATCCCTGGTCCCCTCTCCCCAACTGTCATGGAGAAAGGGAACCCTGGTCCTTCTTCGGTGGCGGCAAGGGTTGCCGCCAGGCAGCGAGCCCCTCCTCCCCTTGCACCCGCGGCGGCGGAGCCAACCGTAAGGGGAAGGGGGAGGGGGCGAGGTCGTGGACGAGGCCGTGGACGGGGCCGAGGCGCTCGAGGCGGGCAGGACGGCGCGCCGGCCTCGCCTCCGCCGGTGGCTCCGTTTCCCCCGGCGGTTCATCTCGGGGACAACCCCTGCGAGTTCATCATCAGGCTGCGCCGGGTGCCTCGCCGTCGCCTCCGCCTCCCGGCTCCTTTCGCGGACGTCTTGGAGGCGGAACAACACGAGACGCTGAGACTGCGCATGAGGGGCTGCGGGATCAGCGGTACGCGAGTCCGCGTCGAATCCCGAGCCCCCGGCGTGGTGTGCCTTGGCCGCGGGTGGAAGATGTTCGCTCGGATCCACAGCTTGGCGGCGGGGTTCACCCTCCACTTCAAGCTGATGGAGGGCGATCTCCTCTCCGTCAAGGTCTTCGGGGACCTCGGCACCCGGGCCCGGTGCTGCGTGGATAGCTCCTCCGATAGCGAAGGCTCCTCCTCGAGCGAGAGTGGCGAGGAGGGGAGCGACAGCGACGACGAGGGGAGCGGCCGCCGGGATGACGGGTCCGACTAGGTGCCGGTCGCAGCTCCGTGTGGCACCGGCGGCCCCCATCGTCCGCGTCGCTGGCGCCGTGAACTCCCCGGGGTCGTCTCCTTGGGCGGCTGGCGTAGGGAGGATGCGGAAGAGGAAGAGGGCGGGCGGCGAGGCCGCAACCTCATCTTCCAACCTCGCCCCAGACGCCGTCACCACCCTTGCTCGCAGCGACGACCACCGGGGTCTTCTCTCCGGCCCGGCAAGCTCCTCTTGCCGGGGCTTCGTCTTCTCGGGCAGCTGGAGTGGCTAGGCTGCGGAAGAGGCTGGCGGCAAGGCCGTCAACTCAGAGTACGAGGGCTAGATGCCCTCGACAGCATGTTGACGTCCTGCAGCCTCCTTCTCGATCTCTGCCTCCGGCGCCGCCATCTCCATCCGGCCTCCGGAGCCCCGGGGCGGAGCCCCGGATGCTCTCTTGGCGCCTTCTGCCACCCGTAGCTCGTCTAGGCGCCCCTTTTTCCCTTCTCGCCTCCTTGCCCTACCTCCTGAGGAGAGAGACAAGAAAGGGATTACGGGCACCTTATCTCTTTTTATCTTGTAAGCCCTCGGGCCTTAGTTGCATTTAAATCTTGTAATCCCATTTTTCATGTTTTTCATTCTCTCTGAGCTGTACCTGAGTGGAATGTTTTTAATGAAAAAGGGAACGTTTGCCAGATCATTTGTCTCGCGGGTACATCCCGCGGCAAGGGGCGGACCCTTTGCACCGTTAAGATAGACACTTCCCGCCCGGCAACGGACCCTGCCGTCCCCCGCGCCCCTTGGCCCTCCTCATGCTCTTGGCGGAGGGAGGGAGAAGGCGGGTTCTGGCCCCTCGCTTCCTCCCCTTGCCGCCACGGCTACTATCTGAAGCGGGCCCCGGGAACGCGCTCCGGGGTTTGCCGCTTAAGAGAGCACGACAGCTTTTTAGGAGGAAGCAAGGTTTTCACGTTCCGTAGCTCACGAGAGAATGCATGATAAGGGATGTAAAGACTTATCTGAGGTTGCAGCCCCCGGCATCTCTGGCTTGCCGGGAGGCGGGCGCTGGCTCGTCTTCTCCCCTTCTTCGTCCTTGAGCGGCTCGGCAAGGGCATGCAACTCCGGCGAGCCAAAGGGAAAGGACGGGAAAAGGACGCAGACTCGACCTCTAAGTTAGGGGTTAGCGACTGTTAGGCACTATCAACCCTAACCAAGGACGAGACTTCGACTCAGCATGCATGCTAAAACTTGGGGGGCCCCAGCGCGTCATTGCGGCCAGGGTCTGCGCCTGGCTTCGTACAAAGGATTACATGCGTCTGCGGCAAGACTTTTGTACAAAGAGTTGGTTGCCGGACGGGGTCCGACAACCGCGCCTTACGGGTAAACTTGCGAAGATGCTCAATGTTCCAGGAATTGCTCACCGGAGTACCATCTTCGGTCTCGAGGCGGACGGCGCCGGGCCTCGTGACTCGTTTCACCCAGTAAGGGCCTTCCCACTTCGGCGTCAACTTGTTGTGTATCTTGGCCGACTGAACGCGCCGAAGAACAAGGTCGCCTTCCTCGAGGCTCCTGGCCTTAACTTTGCGGCTATGATAGCGACGCAGAGCTTGCTGGTAGCGAGCGGATCACACAGCGGCCTGGAGACGATCTTCCTCGAGGAGCAGTGCGTCATCTTCACGCGACCGCTCTTGCTCAAGCTCATCATAAGCGAGCAGTCGAGGTGACCCGTATACGAGTTCCGTGGGGGTAACTGCTTCTGCTCCATAGACTAGAGCAAATGGTGTCTGGCCGGTGGCTCGATTTGGCGTCGTTCTGACTGACCAAAGAACTGCCGACAGCTCCTCGATCCAGTTCCGTCCGCGCTTGAGCAGCTTGTCAAAACTTCTGGTCTTGAGCCTGCGCAGTACCTCGGCGTTGGCCCTTTCCGCTTGACCGTTGCTCCGGGGATGAGCAACAGAAGCGAAGCAGACCTTGGTGCCGAGATCTTGGGTGTACTGCATGAAAGCGTGGCTTGTGAACTGCGTACCGTTATCGGTGATGATCCTGTTGGGGATCCCGAAGCGGCAAACAATCGACCTGAAGAATTTGATCGCGGACTGGGCGGTCACCTTTCTCACCGGTTCCACTTCTGGCCACTTTGTGAACTTGTCGATTGCAACGAACAAGTACTCAAAGCCCCCG
The DNA here is from genome assembly GCA_032464435.1 of Aegilops umbellulata. Taxonomy (NCBI): domain Eukaryota; kingdom Viridiplantae; phylum Streptophyta; class Magnoliopsida; order Poales; family Poaceae; genus Aegilops; species Aegilops umbellulata. Next base: position 182,595,691 of record CP136060.1, read on the forward strand.
ACGGATCTGGGGAAGGGGCCAAGGATATAGAGCCCCCAGACCGAGAAGGGCCAGGATAAAGGGATCGTCTAGAGAGCTTGAGCTGGCTGGTGTATCTTCTTGGAATGGAACTGGCACGCTTCACACTTGGTTACTTGTGCATTTGCATCCTGGAGGGCTGTGGGCTAGAAGAAGCCTTGCCGGAACGCCTTTACGGCAAGCGCTCTGGCGCCAATGTGGTGTCCACATATGCCTCCGTGTATCTCCGCCAACAACTTCTGTCCGTCTTCCCGGTGGATGCACTTCAATTTCACCCCGTTGCGTCCTCTTCTGTACAGTGCGCTGTCAACGAACTGGTACATACTGGACTGCCGGGCTACTCTTTCAGCTTCTTCTTGTTCTTCGGGAAGTTCTCCTGTCTGGAGGAAACGGACGATCTGCTGTGCCCACGTCGGAGCCTGTGGCTCGACGACGAGGACTAGAGGCATGTCGGCGGCCGCGGGAACATCAGCTTCTACGGCGAGGACATGGGGCTCAGCCGGAGCTTGACGTTCCCCGGCAAGCTTGCCGGGGCGTGGCTTGCCGGGAGCGCCTGCTTCGTCGGGACAAACCCTGGGGCTTGCCGGAGCGGGCAGCTCCTCAGCACTTTTGGCGTCGATCTCGGGGACTCTCTTGGCGGCGGCTTCGGGAAGCTCTGCCGGGAGATAGTCGCCGGAGACCGATTTCCTCTTCTTGCTTGGCCCAGTCGATGGTGTCACGGATGGCTGAGTCAGCTTGAGCACAAAAGTCCCTGGTTCCACAGGTAGCTTTAGTGCGGCGCATTTTGACAGGCCGTCGGCGATGTCATTCTCTGCTCTTGGAACGTATTCCATTTGTAGGCCGTCAAAGCACTCTTCCAGCTTCCTCACTTCATCAACGTAAGCTTCCATCAACGGGCACTGGTAATCCTTGTTCACTTGGCGGACGACGAGCTGCGAGTCACCCCTGACAATGAGCTTCTTGATCCCAAGTTCCGCCGCGATCCTGAGACCGGCGAGCAAACCTTCATACTCCGCTGTATTGTTGGTTGCTTGCTCCTTGGGAAAGTGCATCTGGACGACGTACTTGAGGTGCTCTCCGGTGGGCGCGATGAGCAGCACGCCGGCACCGGCGCCTTCCAGCGAAAAGGCACCATCAAAGTACATCAGCCACTCTTTGGTTGCTTCCTTGCCCGGGATGCTCGTCTCTGGAATTTCTTCGTCCGGTGTCGGCGTTCCCCGGCAAGGACGTGGGGCTCAGCCGGAGCTTGACGTTCCCCGGCAAGCTTGCCGGGGCGTGGCTTGCCGGGAGCGCCTGCTTCGTCGGGACAAACCCTGGGGCTTGCCGGAGCGGGCAGCTCCTCAGCACTTTTGGCGTCGATCTCGGGGACTCTCTTGGCGGCGGCTTCGGGAAGCTCTGCCGGGAGATAGTCGCCGGAGACCGGTTTCCTATTCTTGCTTGGCCCAGTCGATGGTGTCACGGATGGCTGAGTCAGCTTGAGCACAAAAGTCCCTGGTTCCACAGGTAGCTTTAGTGCGGCGCATTTTGACAGGCCGTCGGCGATGTCGTTCTCTGCTCTTGGAACGTATTCCATTTGTAGGCCGTCAAAGCGCTCTTCCAGCTTCCTCACTTCATCAACGTAAGCTTCCATCAACGGGCACTGGTAATCCTTGTTCACTTGGCGGACGACGAGCTGCGAGTCACCCCTGGCAATGAGCTTCTTGATCCCAAGTTCCGCCGCGATCCTGAGACCGGCGAGCAAACCTTCATACTCCGCTGTATTGTTGGTTGCTTGCTCCTTGGGAAAGTGCATCTGGACGACGTACTTGAGGTGCTCTCCGGTGGGCGCGATGAGCAGCACGCCGGCACCGGCGCCTTCCAGCGAAAAGGCACCATCAAAGTACATCAGCCACTCTTTGGTTGCTTCCTTGCCCGGGATGCTCGTCTCTGGAATTTCTTCGTCCGGTGTCGGCGTCCACTCTGCTATGAACTCTGCCAATGCTCTGCTCTGGATGGTCGATGTGCTCTCGAACTTGAGGCCAAAGCTTGACAGTTCTAGTGCCCACTCGACAATCCTGCCTGTTGCTTCGGGATTCTGCAGTATCCTCTTAAGCGGAAAGCGAGTGACCACTGTGATCTCGTGTGCTTGGAAGTAATGGCGCAGCTTCCTCGAGGCCATGAGGAGGCCGAAGAGCAATTTCTGCACACCAGAGTACCTCGACCTAGCCCCCTGCAGGAGGGAACTGACGAAGTAAACTGGGCGCTGCACCATCCTCTTCCTCAGCACTTCCCCCTGCGCTTGCGCGGATCCGCCTTTGTCGGGGCCAGAGCTTGTCGGGGAAGCTCCCTGCTTGCCGTCGGACGCGCTTGCCGTGGTTGCTGGCTCGTCATCAGCTTCCCTCTCCGCAACTAACGCAGCACTAGCCACTTGATTGGTTGCCGCTAGGTAGAGCAGCAACTTCTCTTGCGGTCTAGGCGCGACAAGTATAGGAGCGGAGGACAGGTATTTCTTCAAGTCTTGCAGCGCAGCCTCCGCTTCCGGAGTCCATTTTACTGGACCTGCCTTTTTCAAGATTTTGAAAAACGGCAGGGCGCGTTCCGCAGACCTGGAAATAAACCTGCTGAGAGCCGCCACGTAGCCGGCAAGTCTTCGCACGTCCTTGACACGCGTTGGTGCTTCAATCTGCTCGATGGCCTTGATCTTGTCGGGGTTGGCTTCGATCCCACGCTGAGACATGAAGAATCCGAGAAGCTTGCCGGAGGGGACTCCGAACACGCACTTCTCGGGGTTGAGCTTGAGGCTGATCTTGCGCAAGTTCGCAAAGGTCTCTTCCAAGTCTTGAACCAAGGTTGCCTTGTCCCTGCTCTTGACCACAATGTCGTCCATGTAGGCCTCCACATTTGTGTGGATCTGTGGCTCGAAAGCAGTGTGGACAACCCTCGCGAACGTCGAGCCTGCGTTCTTCAGTCCAAAAGGCATCCGCACAAAACAGTACGTGCCGCATGGAGTGATGAACGCAGTCTTCTCTTCGTCTTCTTCAGCCATGAAGATCTGGTGGTACCCGGAGTAGGCGTCAAGGAATGAAAGCAGGTCGCATCCGGCCGTGGAGTCAACAATCTGGTCGATGCGCGGCAAGGGAAACGGATCTTTAGGGCAAGCTCTGTTGACATCGGTGAAATCGATGCAAAGCCTCCACTTCCCATTTGCCTTGCGCACGACAACAGGATTGGCCAACCACGTCGGATGGAGCACGCCTCTGACGAGGCCTGCCGCTTCCAACTTCCTGATCTCCTCCGCGATGAACTCTTGGCGCTCCACCGCTTGTTTCCTGACCTTTTGCTTGATGGGCCGCGCATGAGGACAGACGGCGAGGTGGTGCTCAATCACTTCCCTGGGAACGCCGGGGATGTCAGATGGTTGCCAGGCAAACACATCGACATTCGCCCGCAGGAAAGCAACGAGCGCGCCTTCCTATTTGGGGTCGAGAGTGGCACTGATGGTGAAGGTACCACCAGTGCCGTCCTCCTTGGCGGGCACCTTCTTGGTCGCTGGCGGAGCAGCCATCGTTTCCTTGTGTTCGTCGGCGGGGCTCGGTGGTGCGTCCTCAACGGCAGCGCAACACTCCGAAGAGGCGCGCTTGCCGGAGTAGGCACCAGAGCGTTCGCCGGGCTTGGCCTTCTTGCCGGCGGGGCTCGATGGCACGTCCTCGACGGCAGCGCAGCACTCTGAAGAGGCGCGCTTGCCGGAGTGGGCGCCAGAGCACTTGCCGGACTTCTTCTTCATGCCGGCGGGGCTCGATGGCACGTCCTCGACGGCAGCGTAGCACTCCGAAGAGGCGCGCTTGCCGGAGTGGGCGCCAGAGCACTTGCCGGACTTCTTCTTCATGCCAGCGGGGCTCGATGGCACGTCCTCGACGGCAGCGCAGCACTCCGAAGAGGCGCGCTTGCCGGAGTGGGCGGCAGAGCACTTGCCGGACTTCTTCTTCGTGCCGGCTGGGCTCGATGGCACGTCCTCGACGGCAGCGCAGCACTCCGAAGAGGCGTGCTTGCCGGAGTGGGCGGCAGAGCACTTGCCGGACTTCTTCTTCATGCCGGCGGGGCTCGATGGCACGTCCACGACGGCAACGCAGCACTCCGAAGAAGCGCGCTTGCCGGAGTGGGCGCCAGAGCACTTGCCGGACTTCTTCTTTCCCCCGGAAGCTCCAGCGGCAAGCGAGCCGCGGGCCGTTGCTGCTGTTGCGTCCCGGTATATTTGGTCGGCGCAGATAAGGGCATCCTTCTTGTCGCCGGGGACAGAAATGACGCTTATCGGGCTAGGCATCTTGAGCATATTGTACGCGTAGTGAGAGGCCGCCATGAATTTGGCGAGCGCCGGTCGGCCGAGGATCCCGTTGTAGGGCAGCGGAAAGTCGGCGACGTCGAAGGTGACCCTCTTAGTTCTGAAATTCAGCTCGCTGCCAAATGTTACCGGCAGCGTGATCTTTCCCTTCGGCTTGCTTCTTCCCGGGTTGATTCCTTGGAATGTGCCGGTTTCTTCGAGCTCGCTGTCGGGAACTTGGAGTCTCCCGAGAACAGCAGAGGAGATCAGATTCAAGCCGGCCCCGCCGTCAACTAGCATCTTAGTGACCTTGAGGTTGCGGATCGTTGGGGAAACCAACATCGGCAAGCACCCGACCGCGGTTGTGCGATCAGGGTGGTCCTCAATGTCGAAGATGATAGGCGTGCTGGACCATCTCAGGGGTTTGCGTGACTCGACGGGTGGCTCCGCTGCATTGACCTCCCGCACCCACCGTTTAAGCTGGTGGTGGGAAGCGTGTAGGGAGGCACCGCCGTCCACACACAAGACCTCAGTGGCTTTCTGAAACTCCTGCTCGCTGGTCTCGGGGTCTTCCATGTCTTCGTCGTCGTCATCGTCTTCGCTCTTGTCGCGTCCCCGGGGAGGTCTGTCTGCTTGCCGCTGCTTGTCCTTGCCGCGGCGCTCCCCCGGGCCGGGACTCTTTGTGCCGGATCCCCCGCCGCCTGCTTGGTCTCTCTCCTTGTCGCGTCGTGCGTACTCGGCCTTCTGCAGGTCGACGAGCCGCTTGACTTGCTTGCAACTCTGGAGGTCGTGGCCCCTGGTGCGGTGGATCTTGCAGTACTTCTTGTCGGTACCGTCCCTCTTATTGGCAGCCGCCACCGCCCGGCAGTTGGCGCACCCGACAACCTCCTTGCCGGGGCCTCCCGCCTGGGCTTTCTTGGCGGAGCCCTCGCTGCCGGACTTCTCGACAACCAGTACCTCTGGGTTTTTCTTCTTTTTGCCGTTCCACCGCCGGCCTCTCCTTGCCGGGGCGGCACCTTCGCTGTCGGATTCTCCTTCTCCGACACTTTCTTCGGGGAGCTTCCTCCCCTCCTCAGCACGTGCACACTTGTCGGCCAGGGCGTAAAGCTCACTGACCTCCTTGATTTTGCACATCGCCATCTCTTCCCTCATCCTGCGGTTGCGCACGTTCTGATGGAACGCGCTGATCACCGCGGCGGGGTGGACGTCTGGGATGTTGTAGTGCACACGGGTGAACCTCTGGATGAACTTGCGCAAAGGCTCCCCCTCCTTCTGAACAAGCAGATGAAGATCGCTTGCCTGGCCATGGGGTTTGTGGCCACCCGTGAAGGCACCAACGAACTGATGGCATAGATCTGGCCAGGAGGAGATGGAGCCGTCCGGCAAGTGCATGAGCCAGGATCTGACGTTGGGCTTGAGTACCAGCGGGAAGTAGTTGGCGAGGATCTTATCGTCCCGTCCCCCGGCAGCCTGCACCGCAATGGTGTAGATGCTGAGGAACTCAGACGGATGCGACTTGCCGTCGTACTTCTCGGGCACGTCGGGCTTGAAGTTCTTCGTGCTGGGCCACTAGACTTGCCGCAGCTCGCGGGTGAACGCGGGGCAGCCTACCGAATATGGCAGTTCGCCTGGTTCCCCCGGTGCGGGCATGTTTCCAGTGGGCTCGACGCGCTGGTCTGATTGACGGCGCACCTCTCTTTTGCGCTCGATGCGGGTTTGAGCGTCTTCTTCCCTTCGTTCATGAAGGACTTGGCGTTGGTCGCGGCGAGTTCGCGGGTTCGACGACGCGGTGGAGTCGTTGTCGAGGTGAGCCCGGCGAGTCGGCGACCGCGGCTTCTGGGGCAGGGAGTGCACGGTGGTCGCACCCCCGCCATTCTTGGCGCCATCGGTTCTCGCCTGGGTGACTGGCCGCGGCTGCGACGCGCTGTGCTGCCGCGGAGTGTCGCCGTTGGCGAAACCGATGAGGCTCTGGATGGTTGCCCTCCAGTCGTCGAGTTTGTCCGCCGTTGGAGGGTAGTCTAGGAGCAGCTGAGCTCGCGCGAGAGCTTCCGCTGGGGTGGCGGGCAGAGGCGGCGAACGACGCGAGGAGCGGGATGTGCTCGAACTCCTAACCATGTTAGAAGGAGTAGCACCCGGTCCAGGCAGCCGCGCGACACTCGTTCCGGCACGCTGGGTCGCATGCTGGTCCTGAGCGCCTTGGGACCCGCCAGCGCGGCTCGGGTCTAGCGAGCGTATGGTACCATGGGTACCATGACGCTGCTGGTTTCGCGCCTCCTGAGAGGGACGCGGGGCGAGGTCGGACGTCGCGGGACCAAGAACTGTTGGGGAACGTAGTAATTTCGAAAAAATTCCTACGCACACGCAAGATCATGGTGATGCATAGCAACGAGAGGGGAGAGTGTTGTCTACGTACCCTCGTAGACCGAAAGCGGAAGCGTTATATCAACGCGGTTGATGTAGTCATACGTCTTCACAATCCGACCGATCCAAGCACCGTTACTCCGGCACCTCCGAGTTCTTGGCACACGTTCAGCTCGATGACGATCCCTGGGCTCCGATCCAGCAAAGCGTCGGGGAAGAGTTCCGTCAGCACGACGGCGTGGTGACGATCTTGATGTGTTACCGGCGCAGGGCTTCGCCTAAGCACTGCAACGATATGACCGAGGTGGAATTTGGTGGAAGGGGGCACCGCACACGGCTAAGGAAAGATCTCAATGATCAATTGTGTGTCTATGGGGTGCCCCCTGCCCCCGTATATAAAGGAGCCAAGGGGGAGGGGCTGGCCGGCCAAGCCTGGCGCGCCAGGAGAGTCCTACTCCCTCTGGGAGTAGGATTCCCCCCCCCCCAATCCTAGTTGGACTAGGATTCTCCAAGGGGAAGAGAGAGAGAGAGGGGGGCCGGCCACCTCTCCTAGTCCTAATAGGACTAGGGGAAGGGGGGAGGCGCGCAGCCCATGAGGGCAGCCCTCTCACCTCTCCACCAAGGCCCATGTTGGCCCATTATGCTCCCGGGGGGTTCCGGTAACCCTCCCGGTATTCCGGTAAAATCCTGATTTCACTTGGAACACATCCGATGTCCAAACATAGGCTTCCAATATATCATTCTTTACGTCTCGACCATTTCGAGACTCCTCGTCATGTCCGTGATCACATCCGGGACTCCGAACTCCTTCGGTACATCAAAGTGCATAAACTCATAATAACTGTCATCGTAACGTTAAGCGTGCGGACCCTACGGTTCGAGAACAATGTAGACATGACCGAGACACGTCTCCGGTCAATAACCAATAGCGGGACCTGGATGCCCATATTGGCTCCTACATATTCTACGAAGATCTTTATCGGTCAGACCGCATAACAACATACGTTTGTTCCCTTTGTCATCGGTATGTTACTTGCCCGAGATTCGATCGTCGGTATCCAATACCTAGTTCAATCTCGTTACCGGCAAGTCTCTTTACTCGTTCCGTAATACATCATCTCGCAACTAACTCATTGGTTGCAATGCTTGCAAGGCTTTATGTGATGTGCATTACCGAGAAGGCCCTGAGATACCTCTCCGACATTCGGAGTGACAAATCCTAATCTCGAAATACGCCAACCCAACAAATACTTTCGGAGACACCTGTAGAGCACCTTTATAATCACTCAGTTACGTTGTGACGTTTGGTAGCACACAAAGTGTTCCTACGGTAAACGGGAGTTGCATAATCTCACAGTTAAAGGAACATGTATAAGTCATGGATAAAAGCAATAGCAACATACTAAACGATCGGGTGCTATGCTAATGGAATGGGTCATGTCAATCAGATCATTCAACTAATGATGTGATCTCGTTAATCAAATAATAACTCTTTGTTCATGGTTAGGAAACATAACCATCTTTGATTAATGAGCTAGTCAAGTAGAGGCATACTAGTGACACTCTGTTTGCCTATGTATTCACACATGTATTATGTTTCCAGTTAATACAATTCTAGCATGAATAATAAACATTTATCATGATATGTAAGGAAATAAATAATAACTTTATTATTGCCTCTAGGGCATATTTCCTTCAGTCTCCCACTTGCACTAGAGTCAATAATCTAGATTACAAAGTAATGATTCTAACACCCATGGAGTCTTGGTGCTGATCATGTTTTGCTCGTGGAAGAGGCTTAGTCAACGGGTCTGCAACATTCAGATCCGTATGTATCTTGCATATCTCTATGTCTCCCACCTGGACTAAATCCCGGATGGAGTTGAAGCGTCTTTTGATGTGTTTGGTTCTTTTGTGAAATCTGGATTCCTTTGCCAAGGCAATTGCACCAGTATTGTCACAAAAGATTTTCATTGGACCCGATACGCTAGGTACAACACCTAGATCGGATATGAACTCCTTCATCCAGACTCCTTCATTAGCTGCTTCCAAAGCGGCTATGTACTCAGCTTCACATGTAGATCCCGCCACGACGCTTTGTTTAGAACTGCACCAACTGACAGCTCCACCGTTTAATGTAAATACGTATCCGGTTTGCGATTTAGAATCATCCGGATCAGTGTCAAAGCTTGCATCGACGTAACCGTTTACGACGAGCTCTTTGTCACCTCCATAAATGAGAAACATATCCTTAGTCCTTCTCAAGTACTTAAGGATGTTCTTGACCGCTGTCCAGTGATCCACTCCTGGATTACTTTGGTACCTTCCTGCTAAACTTACAGCAAGGCACACATCAGGTCTGGTACACAGCATTGCATACATGATAGAGCCTATGGCTGAAGCATAGGGAACATTTTTCATTTTCTCTCTATCTTCTGCGGTGGTCGGGCATTGAGTCTTACTCAACTTCACACCTTGTAAAACAGGCAAGAACCCTTTCTTTGCCTGATCCATTTTGAACTTCTTCAAAACTTTGTCAAGGTATGTGCTTTGTGAAAGTCCTATTAAGCGTCTTGATCTATCTCTATAGATCTTAATGCCCAATATGTAAGCAGCTTCACCGAGGTCTTTCATTGAAAAACTCTTATTCAAGTATCCCTTTATGCTATCCAGAAATTCTATATTATTTCCGATCAGTAATATGTCATCCACATATAATATCAGAAATGCTACAGAGCTCCCACTCACTTTCTTGTAAATACAGGCTTCTCCAAAAGTCTGTATAAAACCAAATGCTTTGATCACACTATCAAAGCGTTTATTCCAACTCCGAGAGGCTTGCACCAGTCCATAAATGGATCGCTGGAGCTTGCACACTTTGTTAGCTCCCTTTGGATCGACAAAACCTTCTGGTTGCATCATATACAACTCTTCTTCCAGAAATCCATTCAGGAATGCAGTTTTGACATCCATTTGCCAAATTTCATAATCATAAAATGCGGCAACTGCTAACATGATTCGGACAGACTTAAGCACCGCTACGGGTGCGAAAGTCTCATCGTAGTCAACACTTTGAACTTGTCGAAAAACCTTTTTGCGACAATTCTAGCTTTGTAGATAGTAACACTACTATCAGCGTCCGTCTTCCTCTTGAAGATCCATTTATTTTCTATGGCTTTGCCGATCATCGGGCAAATCCATCAAAGTCCATACTTTGTTCGCATACATGGATCATATCTCAGATTTCATGGCCTCAAACCATTTCGCGGAATCTGGGCTCATCATCGCTTCCTCATAGTTCGCAAGTTCGTCATGGTCTAGTAACATGACTTCCAGAACAGGATCACCGTACCACTCTGGTGCGGATCTCACTCTGGTTTACCTACGAGATTCGGTAGTAACTTGATCTGAAGTTTCATGATCATCATCATTAGCTTCCTCACTAATTGGTGTAGTAGTCACAAGAACAGATTTCTGTGATGAACCACTTTCCAATAAGGGAGCAGATACAGTTACCTTATCAAGTTCTACTTTCCTCCCACTCACTTCTTTCGAGAGAAACTCCTTCTCTAGAAAGGATCCATTCTCAGCAACGAATGTCTTGCCTTTGGATCTGTGATAGAAGGTGTACCCAACTGACTCTTTGGGTATCCTATGAAGACATATTTCTCCGATTTGGGTTTGAGCTTATCATGTTGAAACTTTTTCACATAAGCATCGCAACCCCAAACTTTAAGAAACGACAACTTTGGTTTCTTGCCAAACCATAGTTCAGATTGTGTCGTCTCAACGGACTTAGATGGTGCCCTTTTTAACGTGAATGCAGCTGTCTTTAATGCATAACCCCAAAAACGATAGTGGTAGATCGGTAAGAGACATCATAGATTGTACTATATCCAATAAAGTACGGTTATGACGTTCGGACGCACCATTATGCTGTGGTGTTCCAGGTGGCGTGAGTAGTGAAACTATTTCACATTGTTTTAAATGAAGACCAAACTCGTAACTCAAATATTCGTCTCCGCGATCAGATCGTAGAAACTTTATTTTCTTGTCACGATGATTTTCCACTTCACTCTGAAATTCTTTGAACTTTTCAAATGTTTAAGACTTGTGTTTCATTAAGTAGATATACCCATATCTGCTTAAATCATCAGTGAAGGTGAGAAAATAACGATATCCGCCACGAGCCTCAACATTCATTGGACCACATACATCAGTATGTATGATTTCCAATAAATCTGTTGCTCTCTCCATAGTACCGGAGAACGGTGTTTTAGTCATCTTGCCCATAAGGCACGGTTCGCAAGTGCCAAGTGATTCATAATCAAGTGACTCCAAAAGTCCATCAGTATGGAGTTTCTTCATGCGTTTTACACCGATATGACCTAAACGGCAGTGCCACAAATAAGTTGCACTATCATTATCAACTCTGCATCTTTTGGCTTCGACATTATGAATATGTGTATCACTACTATCGAGATTAAGTAAGAACAAACCATTCTTTAATGGTGCATGACCATAAAAGATATTACTCATATAAATAGAACAACCATTATTCTCTGATTTAAATGAATAACCGTCTCGCATCAAACAAGATCCAGATATAATGTTCATGCTCAACGCTGGTACTAAATAACAATTATTTAGATCTAATATTAATCCCGAAGGTAGATGTAGAGGTAGCGTGCCGACCGCGATCACATCGACTTTGGAACCATTTCCCACGCGCATCGTCACCTCGTCCTTAGCCAATCTTCGCTTAATCCGTAGCCCCTGTTTTGAGTTGCAAATATTAGCAACAGAACCAGTATCAAATACCCAGGTGCTACTGCGAGAATTAGTAAGGTATACATCAATAACATGTATATCATATATACCTTTGTTAACCTTGCCATCCTTCTTATCCGCCAAATACTTGGGGCAGTTCCGCTTCCAGTGACCAGTCTGCTTGCAATAGAAGCACTCAGTTTCAGGCTTAGGTCCAGACTTGGGTTTCTTCTCTTGATTAGCAACTTGCTTGCTGTTCTTTTTGAAGTTCCCCTTTTTCTTCCCTTTGCCCTTTTTCTTGAAACTAGTGGTTTTGTTAACCATCAACACTTGATGCTCCTTTTTGATTTCTACCTCCGCGGCTTTCAGCATCGCGAAGAGCTCGGGCATAGTTTTGGTCATCCCTTGCATATTATAGTTCATCACGAAGCTCTTGTAGCTTGGTGGCAGTGATTGGAGAATTCTGTCAATGACGCAATCATCCGAAAGATTAACTCCCAGTTGAATCAAGTGATTGTTATACCCAGACATTCTGAGTATATGCTCACTGACAGAACTGTTCTCCTCCATCTTACAGCTATAGAACTTATTGGAGACTTCATATCTCTCAATCCGGGCATTTGCTTGAAATATTAACTTCAACTCCTGGAACATCTCATATGCTCCATGGTGTTCAAAACATCGTTGAAGTCCCAGTTCTAAGCCGTAAAGCATGGCACACTGAACTATAGAGTAGTCATCAGCTTTTCTTTGCCAGACGTTCACAACATCTGGCGTAGCTCTTGCACCAGGCCTGGCACCTAGCGGTGCTTCCAGGACGTAATTCTTCTGTGCAGCAATGAGGATAATCCTCAAGTTACGGACCCAGTCCGTGTAATTGCTACCATCATCTTTCAACTTTGCTTTCTCAAGGAACGCATTAAAATTCAACGGAACAACAGCACGAGCCATCTATCTACACAACATAGACAAGCAAGATACTATCAGGTACTAAGTTCATGATAAATTTAAGGTTAATTAATCATATTACTTAAGAACTCCCACTTAGATAGACATCTCTCTAATCCTCTAAGTGATCACGTGATCCAAATCAACTAAACCATGTCCGATCATCACGTGAGATGGAGTAGTTTCAATGGTGAACATCATTATGTTGATCATATCTACTATATGATTCACGCTCGACCTTTCGGTCTCCGTGTTCCGAGGTCATATCTTATATGCATAGCTCGTCAAGTATAACCTGAGTATTCCGCGTGTGCAACTATTTTGCACCCGTTGTATTTGAACGTAGAGCCTATCACACCCGATCATCACGTGGTGTCTCAGCACGAAGAACTTTTGCAACGGTGCATACTCAGGGAGAACACTTCTTGATAATTAGGTGAGAGATCATCTTATAATGCTACCATCAATCAAAGCAAGATAAGATGCATAAAAGATAAACATCACATGCAATCAATATAAGTGATATGATATGGCCATCATCATCTTGTGCTTGTGATCTCCATCTCCGCAGCACCATCATGATCACCATCGTTACCGGCGCGACACCTTGATCTCCATCGTAGCATCGTTGTCGTCTCGCCAATCTTATGCTTCTACGACTATCGCTACCGCTTAGTGATAAAGTAAAGCATTACAGGGCGATTGCATTGCATACAATAAAGCGACAACCATACGGCTCCTGCCGGTTGCCGATAACTCGGTTACAAAACATGATCATCTCATACAATAAAATTTAGCATCATGTCTTGACCATATCACATCACAACATGCCCTGCAAAAACAAGTTAGACGTCCTCTACTTTGTTTGTTGCAAGTTTTACGTGGCTGCTACGGGCTTAAGCAAGAACTCATCTTACCTACGCATCAAAACCACAACGATAGTTTGTCAAATAGACTCCGTTTTAACCTTCTCAAGGACCGGGCGTAGCCACACTTGGTTCAACTAAAGTTGGTGAGACAGTCTCCCGCAAGCCATCTGTGTGCAAAGCACGTCGAGGGAACCGGTCTCGCGTAAGCGTACGCGTAAGGTTGGTCCGGGTCGTCTCATCCAACAATACCGCTGAACCAAAGTATGACATGCTGGTAGGCAGTATGACTTGTAGCGTCCACAACTCACTTGTGTTCTACTCGTGCAAATAACATCAAACCATAAAAACCTAGGCTCGGATGCCACTGTTGGGGAACGTAGTAATTTCAAAAAAAATCCTATGCACACGCAAGATCATGGTGATGCATAGCAACGAGAGGGGAGAGTGTTGTCTACGTACCCTCGTAGACCGAAAGCGGAAGCGTTATATCAACGCGGTTGATGTAGTCATACGTCTTCACGATCTGACCGATCCAAGCACCGTTACTCCGTCACCTCCGAGTTCTTGGCACACGTTCAGCTCGATGACGATCCCCGGGCTCCGATCCAGCAAAGCGTCGGGGAAGAGTTCCGTCAGCACGACAGCGTGGTGACGATCTTGATGTGTTACCTGCGCAGGGCTTCGCCTAAGCACTGCAACGATATGACCGAGGTGGAATTTGGTGGAAGGGGGCACCGCACACGGCTAAGGAAAGATCTCAATGATCAATTGTGTGTCTATGGGGTGCCCCCTGCCCCCGTATATAAAGGAGCCAAGGGGGAGGGGCTGGCCGGCCAAGCCTGGCACGCCAGGAGAGTCCTACTCCCTCTGGGAGTAGGATTCCCCCCCCCCCCCAATCCTAGTTGGACTAGGATTCTCCAAGGGGAAGAGAGAGAGAGGGGGGCCGGCCACCTCTCCTAGTCCTAATAGGACTAGGGGAAGGGGGGAGGCGCGCAGCCCATGAGGGCAGCCCTCTCACCTCTCCACCAAGCCCCATGTTGGCCCATTATGCTCCCGGGGGGTTCCGGTAACCCTCCCGGTATTCCGGTAAAATCCTGATTTCACCTGGAACACATCCGATGTCCATATCATTCTTTACGTCTCGACCATTTCGAGACTCCTCGTCATGTCCGTGATCACATCCGGGACTCCGAACTCCTTCGGTACATCAAAATGCATAAACTCATAATAACTGTCATCGTAACGTTAAGCGTGCGGACCCTACGGTTCGAGAACAATGTAGACATGACCGAGACACGTCTCCGGTCAATAACCAATAGCGGGACCTGGATGCCCATATTGGCTCCTACATATTCTACGAAGATCTTTATCGGTCAGACCGCATAACAACATACGTTTGTTCCCTTTGTCATCGTTATGTTACTTGCCCAAGATTCGATCGTCGGTATCCAATACCTAGTTCAATCTCGTTACCGGCAAGTCTCTTTACTCGTTCCGTAATACATCATCTCGCAACTAACTCATTGGTTGCAATGCTTGCAAGGCTTTATGTGATGTGCATTACCGAGAAGGCCCTGAGATACATCTCCGACATTCGGAGTGACAAATCCTAATCTCGAAATACGCCAACCCAACAAATACTTTCGGAGACACCTGTAGAGCACCTTTATAATCACTCAGTTACGTTGTGACGTTTGGTAGCACACAAAGTGTTCCTACGGTAAACGGGAGTTGCATAATCTCACAGTTAAAGGAACATGTATAAGTCATGGATAAAAGCAATAGCAACATACTAAACGATCGGGTGCTATGCTAATGGAATGGGTCATGTCAATCAGATCATTCAACTAATGATGTGATCTCGTTAATCAAATAACAACTCTTTGTTCATGGTTAGGAAACATAACCATCTTTGATTAATGAGCTAGTCAAGTAGAGGCATACTAGTGACACTCTGTTTGCCTATGTATTCACACATGTATTATGTTTCCAGTTAATACAATTCTAGCATGAATAATAAAAATTTATCATGATATGTAAGGAAATAAATAATAACTTTATTATTGCCTCTAGGGCATATTTCCTTCAAGAACTGGTTCGACCGCGTCCGTTCTTCCGCCGGCGTCCTCCCCACCACCCGTCTGCTCCATGGGCGGTGGGTTCGACGCGGACGGACCGGTCACCTCCGGAGCTTTCTTCTTCGGCGCCATGCGGGCGCAAACGAAGAGAGTCTGGCTCGCGCGGACGCCGGATCTGATTCACACAACCTCGACGCACCCCCCTACCTGGCGCGCCAGAGATGTCGGGGGATATCTGCCTCCACGAGCACCTATGGGGACGGAGCCCCTTGTCGGTTCGGCGGGGGGCGGAGGTTGCACAAAGAGCAGATCGAGGCGACACACACACACAAAGATTTTACCCAGCTTCGGGCCGCATGGATGCGTAAAACCCTACTGCTGCATGTCTGGTTGATTGGAGTTCTTGCTCTGGAGCGCAAGAAGCTACAGTAAGCTGGAGCAGGACGTAGACGAGGGTCTACTGAGCGTCCTCCTGGTTTTCTGTTCTCCTCTAGGGTTCGATATCTCTCTCCGGGTCTGGATCCCCCTCTACGTACGCATGGGCCTCCTTTTATATGCTAAGGGGTTTCCCACAGGTAGCGACGCAGGTGAGGGTAAAAATGGCAAGGAACTGTGCGAACAGTGGCCGCACAGTGCTATCGCACCTAACTCTGACGGCGGGGGACAAAGGCATTAAATGCTGGATCGCCTGAACAGTGCTGAGGCGGACCGTTAGGGGCGCCTCCGCTGGCCACGGGGGCGGCTCCGCCAACGTCGCATGCCATGCGCGCCCCAGGTTGCGCGGCGCCCCGCCACGTGTCTCCGGGGAAGCTCCAGAGTGACGCGTGGGCAGGTGAGCTGGAGCGCATGCCTGAGGTGGTGGTTTGCCGCGGCAAGTGGCTTGCCGTGGCGGTTGTCTTGCCGCACCTGAGAGCTTGCCGCTCGTCAGGCCTTGCCGAGGCGCGCGGAGCGCCGCGGCGGGCTTCTCTTGGGGTGCCTTGGCTTGGCCGCCCCGGCGAGCTCCTCCCGCCGGTGCCTTGGTGCTTCGGCTTGGTCTTCCCGCAAGCTCCTCTTGCCGGGGCCTTGTCGCCTTGGCCCGGCAAGCTCCTCTTGCCGGGGCTCGCCTTCTCGGCCCGGCAAGCTCCTCTTGCCGGGGCTTGGTCTTCTAGGCTCGATCACTTGGCCTTCGTCCGGCCCAGAAAGGGCCGTGGAGACTCTTGTCGCTCCCCTGGCCGGCCTTGCCGCGGGACGCTACTACTGCCCGTGCACAAGTTCGGGGTACTGAGGTACCCCTACTTTAGTACACCGACAATTAGCCACACCTAAGACAAGAATTTTTTAATTAGCAGTGAACCCCACATGTCATAGACACAAAAATTGTGGCAAGATTCCCTTAGGCAAGCCAACGTGTGTCTAACAATTTGAGCAACTCAGGTTAGGAAAGTGTGGCAAGTGTGGGAAAAATAATGTGGCAACATAAGACAAACATAGTCACAATCCAAACAGCCCCGTAATTTTTTGTGACATGCATGAAAATTTGGTTAGTTAAATTTATAGTCAAAATTTGGCAAGGTGCATCAAATCAACACATGCAAGTATCAAAAGGGAAGTCACGGCATGCATGCATGCATTGTACTCCCTCCGTTTCCAAATATAAGTCTTTTTAGAGATTGCAACAAGTGACTACATACGAAGCAGAATATGTCTACTCCTACATACGAAGTAGCCCATTTTAAATGTGTAAAAAGACTTATATCGAGTGCAGTGCTTTGATGTGTCACGTCAACTCGTACAAGACCGAGAAATTTGATTACTACAACGCCCTCTCCCTTGCAGACTGAGCCCCGGTGCCTTAACTGCACCTGCCTTTGGCTGCATGACAGGAGGGCAACCCACCAATTGGGCCCACCTGTCATAGACGCAAAGGCAGGAGCAGTAAGTAGAAGCATTCGCTACACGCTATCCCTCCCGCACGAGGTGGATGGACATGCAGCAGTGGATTCGATACTGTAGAAGTAGGAGTAACATCATTGTTCGTCTTCTCGAAGAGGCGAAGAGCCAAGCGCAACCTGAACGTGGCAGTTGCGAACGCTTGTGTGGTGCGGTTCCTTGGAGTACTAGCCAGGCTCTTGCATGAGACAAAATTGCTATTGTTTAACAATTAAACTCCATTATCCATTGGTTGATACTCATTCTGCATAGGTCCACGCGCTTAGCACCATTTCCTCCTGGGGTCACCAATGTTTATTTGCTAATTAGTAGCATTGCATGCAATGAACTAGCCATTGCAAGTCATTAAAAGCATGCACACCTCTCATCTCTTATTGGTTGATATGTCAAGAAACAAGAAACAAGGTAGAAGTTAATGCACCACGCCTAAGTGTTTTGGGACTATTTGGTTTTCGTAAGATGACTTACACACCTAGACGGAGAGAGTAGTATAGCCCTGTAAACCAGAAAGGAGTATTTGCCTTTCTAGAGATTTCAACAAGTGACTAGACTACACCGTGTGCAGTACTCCCTCCCTTCCGGTTTATAGGGCTCAAATCTCACATCTCACGAACCAAGGCATTTTGCGGTTGGAGAAATGTATCTCGTACTTTACAAAACTACCCTAATTAAACTCATGCATTAATTATGTAGTTCTCTCGTTTTCCTCTCCGCCTTGGTCGCGGTGCACAATATTGAGCACTCCTATATGACTAGCCGCTCTATCTACATGCGGGACATTTCAAAGCATCCGGGCCCACGTGCCATCCACCAAATCACAGCGAGGTGCTATAGTCGAGACTCACCTGGCACCCCGGTGTGGCCGTCATGACCCGTCATATCACAAAACCCACAACTTTACCAATAGTGGTAAGGTGGCCTCCAAGTTGGACTGGACGAAGCAACCATCATTTCACTGGAACGCTCGTTTACGCCCTTTCTTCCCTTTCTTGAAGAAAACCTCACTCCAGGCTACTCACTTCTGCCATTTTTCTTCTGTACCGATGAAGGAAAGGTGGGCGAATCAGTTATGCTGCTATATTTTCATTCCAAGAATCTTCATTTTGCGAAGCACCAACCGATTCTCACATCCTATTCTTTTACCATTTTCATTGCGATTGTGGTTTCCTGTCGATTGCTTTTTGTTTGTCGGTTCATTGATGGATCCTGGAGCACTAGGCAAAGAGTTGCCAGCGGACAACGCACTGGAGACAGCGATCTCCAGGAAGCGAGCACCGACCAACGAGTTGACCATGTTGGCGGGCCAACCCATGGAGACGAAGAACTCCAAGAAACAAGCACTCGCAAAATAGTTGAGGACGTTGGCGGACGAACTCCTCAAAGAAAGTTGGAAGAACAGCAAGGGCCCCACCGTGCCTACCCCAGGAACTCTGATTGCCACCTATGTGAGGCTCAAGACCGAGTTTGAGGAGATAGTCGCCGTTGAGAAGCAGTATTTCCGTGGCAAGGTGATGGCCCCCATCGAGGACGAGGAGATGGCCCCCGGAGGGATGTGATCCCCTGGTGAGCTGCACAAGGTAAAAATTAATGGCTTATTACCATAGTTGTGGTTTTTGATTATTTGCAATGTGCTTGCTAATATGTTAGGGTTGTCCAGGTGCCAGTGGCTGTCCTTGATGATTCCGATGTCGTGGCCCGTCCTGTTGGCATCGCCCCAGAGATCGATTCCGATGTTGCTGTCCATCCTGTGGACATCGCCCCAGAGATCGATTCTGATGTTGCAGTCAGTCCTGTGGACATCGCCCAGAAATTGATTGCCATGCCACTGTCCATGCCGTGGTCATTGCCCGAGAGATCGATGACAAGAAATAGTTGGTCGCGCTAATCCTTTAGGGTAGTTTGCATTGCCCTGTGTTTAATTACCAGAACGATGCGCGTTATCAAACCATCTTAGGGCTAGTGCACTGTCTTGTGTGGGCGGATCTTGCTACTTTTGTTTGATAGTGAATCATGCGAACCCTCTCCGAGTTATGGAAACAGATGTATCCTCACCAGCTTTTGATGTAATATATGGCATGCTTAGATGTAAGTTTGAACTGTTTATCATATCAGCAGGGCTTGTTTGATGATTCTTGGTGTTAGTAGGCTAGCTACTGTGCGAGCTATAGTACTTGCAAAACACTCACCGAAGAGAAATGTTGGGGCTCATGAGCTCGTGGTACGCTTATACTTATCCCTCGTTGATCGACCAATAGCCCTAGCTCCTAAAATTGTAGGCTTAGCGATCGAGCAGACAATAGTCAACATACATTCAGGGCCCATTTGGTTCATAGGGTAGGAAAATCGTAGCAAAAGTACAGAGAACGTGCAACACAAAATCATAACAGTGCAGAGACATACTCCCTCCGTTCCAAAGTAGATGACCTAGGCGGGCCAGTTTGGCCTAGTGGGTTTCAGTGATATGACGTGGTATAGTGCCGTCTAGTCTTCGCGTGTGGTAGCAGTATTGCGGGTACAGTAAGTTTTCTTGAAGAAGCGGAATTCAACGAAGTCATGATGGTTCCTTCGTACGAACAACTTACAGTGGGAAAGGTTGGGCCTGCGATACGACCGGGGTAGACCAGGATAATTTTGTGCATGGCAGGTGGACCAGGATGGTTGACGTGCCACATGTCGGCGAATGAAAGTATTCTTTCCGATATAGAGGACGAGCAACGAGTATTCATTGTTTATTTTTGATGAAAGCTATTGTCTCCACTGTTACGACGGACGAGTATGAAACACGGCAGCCTAGTGAACTTGGCATGTGCACCACTCACTCCTTCCTCATGTAATGCCCAGGTTACAACTTTTTACCTTTCTTTTTTTAATACACAATTGTTTTTTATGCCTTTTTAGAATTATTTTTTTATACCTAGGAGCACGTGTAGAGACGGGCTCTTGCAGAGCCCACTCCTTGACTTTGTCAATTCCTCTCTCTCTCCTCCACATAAGGAGCACTACTTGCTAGGCATGCATGCGGTGGGCAGCTGGCGTCTTGAGGGGCCAGGGCAGTGAGAGCGGGCTCCAGAAGCGGTCCGGACTCCAGCATGGCCCACCTCACATTGTCACCATATATTTCTTGGAGTCCGTGCGCATCGGCGGGCGATCTCTTCTCCCTCCCCCGTTTCTCTCTTCTCAGCCAACACCAGCCGAGCGATTAGATTTCAGCTATCGACGGTTTATTCAATTACGGTCCCACATGTCAGTGAAATTGCAAGACAACGTGTGTCCCCTCTGGTGAGCGGCGTGTGAGCCGGATTATCGGGGTTGTGACGCGTACGAGTCGTAAGTGTGCTGCCTTTTGCTTCAGAACTTGCGAAGCGTAACATTTTCACGCGATCGATCGATAGAAATCCAGAACAAAATGACGAGGGCGGTGCTTTCCCGCTCGTTAGGCGGGCTAGTTCGAGTTATATGACGTGCTACAGTGCCGTCTACTTGCTCCATTTTTATGTAAGCAAGAGTTTACACTCTTACGCGGGAGGAGTGCGAAACACCGCGGATCTGATTTTGATCGAGGGATAACTATTCCCTGCCAAATAATGGAGGATTGTTAGCGATTATAGCATGATAGTTAGGGCATCTCCAGCGCTGGCCCACAAATTTACACCGGCATCTGTCCGAGGACACTGATGGATGCCATCCGATGCTGCCCGCATACCTTTCGACAACTATATGAACTAACCGGACTAAATTCATGCAAACAAAGAAAATTTCAAATTAACCGGATGAAATTCATTACATTTCGAAAACTTTTCCTACAACTGGACGAAATTCATTACATAATTCGCACAAACCGTACTAAAACCTACTGTAAACCTAATCTAAACGATCGCCGGTGCCCGACCACCATGTCCGGCCATCAACACGAGAAAGCCGGCCATTGCCTTTACCTCCTCCTCATCCGCCTCGATAACCTCCTCCTCCGGAGCACAAGGTTCTGAAGATTTCCACCTCCACGTCGCCGTCAAGCGGCTAATCGGCCGCCGATGTTACCCCACCAAGATTGGCGTCGACTGAGTGGAGTAGCGGTGGCCTTCCCGGGACCAGAGCGGCGGCGACCTACCGTGTACTACTCTTCCTCGCTGCCGGCTGCGCCCGCGCACGCGCGCCGGCTTCGTGGTCGTGGCGGCGGAAGGCGGCCGGGGGGGGGGGGGGTGCCGGCGATCTCCTTCATTTGCTCCTGCGATAGTACGTTGGAGAGAGCTTTGGAGCGCGCCTGGAGCGGAGCCGCCGATGTCCCTCGTCTGCTCCTGCGACAGTACGTCCAAGAGAGCTTCGGAGCACCAGGAGGCCATGGTTGAAGTGGTGCCGACAGAAGGAAGGGACCGGAGGAGAATAAGTGTGGGTCTTTCGCTATGGCTGGGAGCAGGGGCTCAAGTTAATATAGCAGGCGAATGGCAATGAGCCGCGGCAGACTGATGGACAACTGGCGCCGGAGTAGGTTCGTCGGGCATGAATGCGGACGCTGCTTCAGTGACTTAACTGCAAATGCGTTTGGGTTACTGACATGTGGGCCCAATGGGCATCTGGCCCGCATGTCAGTGACACACCAATTGCACCTGCAGTTAAGTCCAGTGAATGCGGCATTGCCATTCTGGAGAGGGTGACCGTTTCAGGCAGGAAGCGTGCGCTAGCGATGGAAGGGGTTTCGGTGTGCAGTGGCACTAAGATCGGTCCCTCACGATAGTACATACTCCGTACCATACTACCATAGTACCCTCTCTAGCTTAGGCTGTTTTATAGATTGTCGTTGTGATGGACGATATACATGAGCAAGGCGGTCCAAGTATGACCCTTGGTGTTCAGCCAGGTGAATACATGCTCGGCGTTCGCGTAGGCCTCCATCAAACGTCTAAACAGTAATGTCAGGCACCGCCGGGGCGCGCAGGTGATGGGCTCGCTGTTTGCGTTGCACCATGAGCAGGACTTTGATTTAGAGGGCGACGTGCATGCATTAGCATGCTTTGAGAGCGTGAGCGTGAGTGTCTGACGCGAAATATTTCATTTTCATTTGGATGACAAGGGTGCGTTGCAACGACGAGTCCGTGGTTTGATTCCCCACATACGCATAATTTTGGTTTTTACAGTATTTCTTTCTCCATTGACAAGTAGGCCCGCATAGATAGATAAAGAACACGAGATGATGAGGCGCATGCGGACTATTTGACTGGTCAACCTGACAAATACGGAGCTATACATTGAGCCAGTGACCGTATAATCAACATATCTCGTATACAATGATCAAAGTGAGCTATCAAGACAAGTTCGATGACCGCCAATGCATTTTACTCGGTAATATATGACCAGGATTGAAGGGGAATCCAAATTTGCTTCATCTTCTATCCTTGAGCTCTTGACAAACCAATGCCCTATACGGTTGTCCAGCCACTCCACCCCAGAGCTCTCACCAAGCGTCGTTCATGCCACCGTGCCGCACACTAACCGGTAAGGCAGCGATGGCATCCCGCCGCGCTGAGTTCCTCGCCGCCCACAACCGCACACAAAATGGTAGGGAAGCGATGGCATCCCGCCGTGCCGAGTTCATCACCGCTCGCGACCTCACAAGTCTGTGGGAGGAATTTGAAGATGCCAAGGCCGAATGGGCGGTAGAGCAAGAGGCGGCCAAAGCCGCATAGAGGGAGCGGAAAAGTCAAAAAGCACTCAAGAAAAGAGAGGCCCGCTGCCGCAAGAAAGAAAAGGACGCACGCGCTGCTGCGGAGAGGTCGGCGGAGATCCAAGCACAGTGGGGTGTCGCCGACAAAGCCGGGAAGGAGAACGAAGACGTCTGGCCAACATGTGAGAAGTAGTAGTACTAGTAGTTAGTGTGTGTGTCTGTGTCTGAGTACGAGCATGTACCAATACTACTAGTTACTACTATAGTTTTTAGAGCAAATTACCAGTACATTAGCCTAGACTAAATGGAAAAATTCCTATCCTAAGCATCAAATGGCATCTCTTTCTCTATAGGAATTGAGATGCATGTCATCTCACTTCCTATGATTTTCATATTCCTATCCTATGAACGAAAGGAGGCCTCTGTTGGAGTAACTACTGTAGCTAGCAGTACTGTTGGTACAGTAGTTTTCTTCAAGAAGTGGAATTCAACGTAGTCATGATGGTTCCTTCGTCCGAGCAACTTCAAAGTGGGAGGTGGGCCTGTGATTTGACGGCTCATTAGTCATTGTTACTGCGGCGCGACGACCTGGGTGACTCTCCCTTGGAGTTCTGCGTGCATGGCAAGTGGACCAGGATGGTCGACGTCCCACATGTTGGCGAACGGAAGTATTCTTTCCGATATCGAGGAGTAAGGAAACCGTGTGGTATAGTATCACTGCTGATTGGTTTGCAAAAAAATAGTATCACTGCCGATTTATAATTATTTTTTATTTCTGATGAATGCTAGCGTTTCAACTCTTACGACGAAGGGTGCCAAACACGACACGTGCTAGATGTCCCACACGTCAGCGAAAGGAGTGGGACATGAACAGCGTGGTAGAGCCCAGCGTAAAAAAACAGCATGGTAGAGCGTCTCCACTTCTTCCACTTCTGGGTCGGAGACCACACGTAGTAGTACTTAGTGGTATGAACGATACAAAGTGCGACCTGGAGAGAAAGACACATCTAGTTGGAAGGTCTCGGGGCATACATGTAAACAAATATAAAAGTTAATATGTGCCTCCAACTAATATAGTAGTAGTAGAGCACTTAGGCACGTACTCCATAACATCACCGTGCATTGCACCTACAACATTTAGTGGTAGTACGTAGTAAGAGACAAATGCCGCCCAAGAGTTCCCTTCTCGACCTACTTTTGGGTGTTTGGTAGAGTGTATGGAGGGTGCATGACTCCACACTAGTTTAGCACAAATACACTAGAAGCATGCATGAAGAGGGGTGTTGAGTTGAGCATGCATGAAGAGGGAACAACTATGCTGAGACGAGAATGCAACCAAACACACCCTATATGCCACGCATGTTCATACCATTTGTGCCTTTCTACTTCACTTACTGCGCTACATTACTCAGGTTCGTACGTCCACTCCTGGGTACATGTCCGTCTCGTAGTTCCAGTCCCACGTGTTCTTCATATAGATGGAACGATCCTTGCATAACACGTGCACCTTGATGCTAGATGTCTCACGTGTTGGGAAAAGGATGAACAAAGCTCACGTAAAAAAATAGAGTGGAAGAACATAGATTCTGGATGACCGAGAAGGAGCAAGGAACCTCGTGGTGGAGCGTCTACACTCATAATATTTAATATTATTCAACGATATAAAATTAACCAATCATCTCCACAGTGGACTCGAAGAGTACGAAACACGGCAGCCCAGTGTAGTTACATCATACTAGTACATGACTAACCCACGCTATCACCATATTTCTTGGCTTCCGTGCGACACCTATCTCTAGTAATCCAGCAGCCTGTATCGCTTCTCCCTCCTCGTCTCTATCAAAGTGCGGCGGGCTGGCGTTTCTGCCGTCTATTGAGATCAGTTAACTATCACATGTTAGTGACATGCCAAGAGCATTCTAAAAAAATTCCTTTCACGTTCCGTTTTTGTCGGTGTACTAGGATAGGGGTACCCTAGTATCCCGAACTTGTGCACGGGCAGTCGCAGCATCCCGCGGCAAGGCTTGCCGAGTGACCGCCAATATCCTTTGTGGTTCCTTTTGAGCCATTCAAGAACAAAGTATTCAAGCCAAGGAGACCAGGCCCCGGCAAGAGGACCTTGCCGGGAAGGCCACTCAAGACACAAGACCCCGGCAAGAGGAGCTTGCCGGGGAGGCCAACCAAGGCATCTCAAGGAACTTGCCGCGACGCGCCACGCGTCCCGGCAAGACCCGGCGAGCGGCAAGCTTCCGGACGCGACAAGAGAACGACCGCGGCAAGGCACTTTGCCGCGGCAGGCTAGCAACCACTCTGTACCCGCGCTCCAGCACACCCACCAACGTGTCACTCTGGGACCCTTCCAGGCGTACGTGGCGGGAGGCTGTGCAGCCAGGGGTGCACTGTGGCAAGCGGCGCTGACAAGGTCGCCATCATGGCGAGTGGTGGCGTCCCTGACGGTCCCTTTTCTGCACTGTTTGGGCGACGTAGATAGGCATTTAATGCCCTTGTCCCCTGCCGTCAGGGTTAGGTATGATACACTGTGCAGGTAGCTGTACCAACTGCAGCACCTTTCCATTTTTACCCTTGTCTATGTTGCCACCTGATGGAGACCCCTTGAGCATATAAAAGGAGGCCCATGCACAACGTAGAGGGAGGAGAATAGAACGCTCACACTCGGTCTCGTTAGCTGCTGGCGCGTACTATAGCACTCAGCGCTGCCGAGCAAGAACTCAATACAAACCACAAAGCAGCACTAGGAGTATTATCTCTCCGGAGAGCTCCGAAGCTGGGTAAACTGCTCGCGTGCTCCGCTTCGATCTGCTCTTCGTGCGACCTCCGCCCCCCGCCGAACCGAAAGGGGCTCGGTGCCCATAGGTGCTCGTGGATCAGTTTCCCCGACATCTTTGGCGCGCCAGGTAGGGGAGCGTCGAGGTTGTGTGAACCTGATCCGGCGTTCACACGAGCTAGATCTTCATCGTCTTCATCAAAATGCCGCCAAAGAAGAAGGCTTCGGAGGCGGCTGCTCCGTCCGCAACAGACCCACCGCCGCCGGAGCAAACGGCTGGTGGGGAAGACGTCGGCGGAAGAACGGGCGTCGACGAGGGAGCCCACGGTGCCGCGAGGTCCAAGGACAAGGCTGCGCTGCCCATCGGCGGTGTAGCCGGCTCCCACGACGACCGAGCGTCCGTAGATGCACCACGCCCATCTCAGGAGGCGCAGGACCGGCAGCGTCGTGGTACTCACGGTACCATACGCTCGCTGGACCTAGATCGAGCTGGCGGATCTCGGGATGCTCCAGGCCAGCATGCGCGCCAACGTGCTGGCGCGAGCGAGGCACGGTCGCCTGGACGGGATATTGCTCCTTCTAACGCAGTTAGAAGTCCGAGCATATCCCGCTCCTCGCACCGTTCGCCACCGCTACCCGCCACTCCAGCAGAAGCTTTGGCGCGAGCTCAACTGCTCCTAGACTTCCCTCCAACGCCAGACAAGAACGACGACTGGAGGGCCACCATTCAGAGTCTCATCGGCTTCGCCAACGGCGACACTCCACGGCAGCCGACTACGTCGTAGCCGCGGCAAGTCAGCCAGGCGCGACCCGATGGCGACAAGACTGGTGGGGGTGCAACCACCGTGCACTCTCCGCCCCGAAGGCCAAGATCGCTGACTCGCCGGGTCCACCGCAATAGCGACTCCACTGCTTCATCAGATCCACGAGCTCGTCGCGATCAACGCCAAGTTCTTCACGAACGACAGCAAGAAGACGCTCGTACTCGCATCGATCGCCGAAGAGAAGCGCGGCGTCAGTCAGACCAGGCGCTGGGCCCACTGTCGACATGCGTGCGCCAGGGGAACCAGGCGACCTGCCGTACGCGGTAGGTTGCCCTACGTTTACCCGTGAGCCGCGGCAAGTCGAGTGGCCCAGCACAAAGAATTTCAAGCCAGACGTACCCGAGAAGTACGACGGCAAGTTGCATCCGTCGGAGTTCCTCAGCATCTACACCATCGCGGTGCAAGCTGCTGGGGGGCGGGACGACAAGATCCTTGCCAACTACTTCCCGCTGGTGTTCAAGCCCAACGTCAGGTCCTGGCTCATGCACTTGCCGGACAACTCCATATCTTCCTGGGCAGACCTATGCCATCAGTTTGTCGGCGCCTTTATAGGCGGCCACAAACCTCATGGCCAGGAGAGTGATCTTCATCTGCTTGCCCAGAAGGAAGGAGAGCCCCTGCGCAAGTACATCCAGAGATTCAGCCATGTGCAAAGCAACATCCCAGATGTCCACCCTGCCGCAGTCATCAGCGCGTTCCATCAGAACGTGCGTAACCGCAGGATGCGGGAGGAGATGGCAATGTGCAAGATCAGAGACGTCAGTGAGCTGTATGCCCTGGCCGATAGGTGTGCACGTGCTGAGGAAGGGAGGAAACTCCCCGGAGAGAATACAGGAACAGGAGGATCTGACAGCGATGATGCTGCCCCAGCAAAGAAAAGCCGGCGGCGGAACAACAGGAAGAGGAAAGGCAAAGATGTGCTAGTTGTTGAGCAGTCCGGCAACGAAGGTGGCGCCAAGAAAGCCAAGGCTGGTAGCTCCGGCAAGGAGGTTGCCGCATGCGCCAACTGCCAGGCGTGGCGGCCGCCGACAAGCAGGATGGCACCAACAAACAGTACTGCAAGATCCACCGCACCAAGGGCGATGACCTCCAGAGCTGCAAGAAGGTCGAGCAGCTTGTCGAGCTGCAAAAGGCCAAATACGAGCGACGCGACAAGGAGAAAGCCCAAGGAGGTGCTGGAGGATCCAGCACAAAGCGCACCGGCCGGGGAGGACGCCGCGGCAAGGCCAAGCAGCGGCAAGGAGACAGACCTCCCCACGGCCGCGAGAAGGATGAAGATGACGACGACGAAGACATGGATGATGACAACACCAGTGAGCAGGAATTCCAGAAAGCCACAGAGGTCTTGTGCGTTGACAGTGGTGCTTCTCTGCATACTTCACACCGCCAGCTCAAGCAGTGGGTGCGGGAAGTCAATGCAGCAGAACCACCCGTCGAGTCACGCAAGCTTCTGAAATGGTCTAGCATGCCTATCATCTTTGATATTGAGGACCACCCTAATCGCACAACTGCTGTCGGGTGCTTGCCGATGTTGGTTTCACCAACTATCCACAACCTCAAGGTCACTAAGGTGCTAGTTGACGGCGGGGCCGGCTTGAACCTGATCTCCTCCGCTGTGCTCAGGAAACTCCAGGTCCCTGACAGCGAGCTCGAAGAAACCGGCACATTCCAAGGAATCAACCCGGGAAGGAGCAAGCCGAAGGGGAAGATCACGTTGCCGGTGACATTTGGCAGCGAGTTGAATTTCAGAACTGAGAGGGTCACTTTTGACGTTGCCGATTTTCCATTGCCTTACAATGGGATTCTTGGCCGTCCGGCGCTCGCCAAGTTCATGGCGGCCTCTCACTATGCGTATAACATGTTGAAGATGCCAGGCCCGATAAGTGTCATCTCTGTCCCTGGCGACAAGAAGGATGCTCTTATCTGCACCGACAAAATCTACCGGGAAGCAACAGCCGCAACAGATCGCAAGCCACTTGCCGCCGAAGTTCCCGGGGGGAAGAAGAAGACCAAGTCCGGCAAGAGTTCTGACGCTCACTCCGGCAAGCGCACCTCTTCGGAGTGCTGCGCTACCGTCGAGGACGCACCATCGAGCTCCACCGGCAAGTGTAAGAAGACAATGGCAGCTCCGCCAGCGACCAAGAAGGTGTCCGCCAAGGAGGACGGCACTGGTGGTACTTTCACCATCAGTGCCACTCTCAACCCTAAATAGGAAAGCGCGCTCATTGCTTTCCTGCGGGCGAATGTCGATGTGTTTGCGTGGCAACTGTCTGACATCCCCGATGTTCCCAGGAAAGTAATTGAGCACCACCTTGCCGTCTGTCCTCATGTGCGGCCCGTCAAGAAGAAAGTCAGAAAGCAAGCAGTGGAGCGCCAAGAATTCATCGCAGAAGAGATCAAGAAGTTGGAAGCAGCAGGCCTTGTCAGAGGAGTGCTCCATCCTACGTGGTTGGCCAATCCTGTAGTCGTGCGCAAGGCAAACAGGAAATGGAGGCTTTGTATCGACTTTATCGATGTCAATAAAGCTTGTCCCAAAGACCCATTTCCCTTGCCGCGCATCGACCAGATTGTTGACTCCACGGCCGGATGTGACTTGCTTTCATTTCTTGACGCATACTCAGGATACCATCAGATCTTCATGGCAGAAGAGGATGAGGAGAAAATCGCATTCATCACTCCCTGTGGCACGTACTGTTTCATACGGATGCCTTTCGGTTTAAAGAATGCTGGTTCAACATTTGCAAGGGTAGTCCATACTGCTTTTGAACCGCAAATACACAGAAATGTGGAAGCCTACATGGACGACATAGTGGTCAAGAGCAAGGATAAGGCAACTCTGATTCAAGATTTAGACGAGACTTTCGCAAATCTGCGTAAGATCAGCCTCAAGCTCAACCCCGAGAAGTGCGTGTTTGGAGTCCCTTCCGACAAGCTTCTCGGGTTCTTCGTGTCTCAGCGGGGAATAGAAGCCAATCCCGACAAGATCAAGGCCATTGAGCAGATTAAAGCACCGAAGCGCGTCAAGGATGTGCGGAGACTTGCCGGCTGCGTGGCGGCTCTTAGCAGGTTTATCTTTAAGTCTGCTGAGTGCGCCCTGCCGTTTTTCAAAATTTTGAAAAAGGTAGGTCCAATGAAATGGACTCCGGAAGCGGAGGCTGCGCTGCAGGACTTGAAGAGATACCTGTCCTCCACTCCAATACTTGTCGCACCTAAGCCACAAGAGAAGTTGCTGCTGTATCTGGCGGCAACCAATCAAGTGGTTAGTGCTGCGTTATTAGCGGAGAGGGAGGCAGATGATGAGCCAGCAACCACGGCGAGCGCATCCAGCGACAAGCAGGGGGCTTCCCCGACAAGCTCTGGTCCCGGCAAAGATGGATCTGCGCAGGCGCCCGAGGAGATATAGAAGAAAATGGTGCAGCGCCCAGTCTACTTTGTCAGTTCCCTTCTGCAGGGGGCTAGGTCAAGGTACTATGGTGTGCAGAAATTGCTTTTCGGCCTTCTCATGGCCTCGAGAAAGCTGCGCCATTACTTCCAAGCACATGAGATAACAGTTGTCACTCGTTTTCCGCTGAAGAGGATACTGCAGAATCCAGAAGCAACAGGCAGGATTGTTGAGTGAGCACTGGAACTGTCAAGCTTTGGCCTCAAGTTTGCGAGCACTTCAACAATCCAAAGCAGAGCATTGGCAGAATTCATAGCAGAGTGGACGCCAACACCAGATGAAGAAATTCCAGAAACGAGCATCCCCGTCAGGGAAGCAAGCAAAGAGTGGCTGATGTACTTTGATGGTGCTTTCTCGCTGCAAGGCACCGGTGCTGGCGTACTGTTTGTCGCACCCACCGGAGAGCACCTTAAGTACGTAGTCCAGATGCACTTTCCCAAGGAGCAAGCAACAAACAATACTGCAGAGTATGAAGGTTTGCTTGCCGGTCTTAGGATCGCGGCAGACCTTGGGATCAAGAAGCTCATCGTCAGGGGTGACTCGCAGCTTGTCGTCCGCCAAGTTAATAAGAGTTATCAGAGTCTATTGATGGAAGCCTACGTTGATGAAGTGAGGAAGCTAGAACAGCACTTTGTCGGCCTACAGATGGAACATGTTCCAAGAGCTCAGAATGACATTGCCGATGGCCTGTCAAAGTGCACAACACTTAAGTTACCTGTGGAACCAGGGATCTTTGTGCTCAAGCTGACTCAACCGTCTGTGACGCCATCAACTGGACAGAGCAAGAAGAGGAAGTTAATTTCTGGTGACTATTTTCCGGCAGAGCTTCCTGAAGCCGCCGCCAAGAAGGTCCCCAAGATCAACACCAAGAGTGCTGGGGAGCAGTCTGCTCCGGCAAACCCCAGGGTTTGTTCCGTTGAAGCAGACGCTCCCGACAAGTTTTGCTCCGGCAAGCTTGCCGGGGAACGTCAAGCTCCGGCTGAGCCGCAATTTCTCGCCGTAGAAGCGGATGTTCCCACAGCAGTAGATGTGCCTTCAGTCCTTGTTGTCGGGCCACAAGCTCCAGCATGGGCACAGCAGATCGTCCGTTTCCTTCAGACAGGAGAATTTCCCGAAGAGCAAGAAGAAGCGGAAAGAGTAGCCCGACAGTCAAGTATGTACCAGTTTGTCGACAACGCACTGTACAGAAGAAGACTCAACGGGGTGAAATTGAAGTGTATTCACCGGGAAGACGGACAAAAGCTGTTGGCAGAGATACATGGAGGCATATGTGGTCACCACATTGGCGCAAGAGCACTTGCCGGCAAAGCTTTCCGGCAAGGTTTATTTTGGCCGACAGCCCTCCAGGATGCGACTGCACAAGTAACCAAGTGTGAAGCGTGCCAGTTTCATTCCAAGCAGATACACCAGCCAGCTCAAGCTCTCCAGACGATCCCTTTATCCTGGCCATTTTTGGTCTGGGGGCTCGACATCCTCGACCCCTTCCCCCGAGCAGTCGGGGGCTTTGAGTACTTGTACGTCGCAATCGACAAGTTCACAAAGTGGCCGGAAGTGGAAGAAGTGAGGAAGGTGACAACACAGTCAGCAGTCAAGTTCATCAGGTCGATTGTTTGCCGCTTCGGGATCCCTAACAGGATCATCACCGACAACGGTACGCAATTCACGAGCCGCACCTTCATGCAGTACGTCCAAGATCTTGGCGCCAAGGTCTGCTTCGCTTCTGTTGCTCACCCCAGGAGCAACGGTCAAGCGGAGAGGGCAAATGCTGAAGTGCTGCGTGGACTCAAGACCAGGACTTTCGACAGGCTGCACGGGTGCGGAAGAAACTGGATCGAGGAGCTGCCGGTGGTTCTTTGGTCGATCAGGACGACGCCAAATCGAGCCACTGGCCAGACACCTTTCGCTCTAGTCTATGGAGCAGAGGCAGTTCTCCCCACGGAACTCGTATATGGGTCGCCTCGAGTGCTCGCTTATGATGAGCTTGAGCAAGAGCAGCTGCGACAAGATGACACGCTGCTCCTTGAGGAAGACCGTCTTTAGGCTGCTGTACGAGCTGCTCGCTACCAGCAAGCTTTGCGCCGCTACCATAGCCGCAAAGTTAACGCTAGAAGTCTCGAGGAAGGCGACCTTGTTCTTCGGCACGTTCAGTCCGCCAAGAATTCCAACAAGTTGACACCAAAGTGGGAAGGCCCTTACCGGGTGAAACGAGTCACTAGGCCTGGCGCTGTCCGCCTTGAGACCGAAGATGGAATTCCGGTGAGCAACTCCTGGAACATTGAACATCTTCGTAAGTTTTACCCGTAAGGCGCGGTTGCCGGACCCTGCTCCGGCAACCATCTTTTGTACAAGTCTTGCCGCTGTTGCATGTAATCCTTTGTACAAAGCCGAGCGCAGACCCTGTGCATAAATAAAGCTCATGTGCTCCGCACATCTTGTCAATTTCATGCTTTTTATTTTTTGCATGAGTTATCTGACACTTTGTGCAGCGAACACCCCCGGTAAGCAATAACGAGCCATAAGGCTCCATATCATTATTTTCTCTACTTCCTTTTTTCTCCCTGCTCCCTGTCAATGTCTGCGGCAGCATTCACAAGACCTTCCGTCCACTGCTCCACATTCTCCCTGAAGGTGTTCTGGGTGGCAGCAATGCTCTCCGGCAGCGCCTTGTCGGCCTTGATCTCCTTCTTCAGGGCCGCCTCCTGCTCCCTGGCGCCGTCCAGCGTCTTGGTCAAAGCGGTCAGCTTCAACTCAAGATCGGCGTTGGAATCCTTGGCGGCGCCAAGCTCCTTGATCTTCTCAGCGAGACGACCCTGCAGCTCGCCAAAGGTGTAGGCGTCCTCCTCGCGCTCATGCTTGAGCGCGGCAAGCTCTTCGCCGCTCGCCCTGAGATCGATTTCCAGCTGCGCCACCTTCGTCTCCAGCTCCTTCTTGGCGGCCTCGGCAGCTGCGGCAGCATCCTTTGCTTCCTTGAGAGCTCTGCCAAGCGTTCGCTCGCGCGCGGCGAGCTCCTCCTCGTGGCTATCAAGGTTGACCTTCCGCTGCGCCAGCTCGCCCTCCTACGCAGACAGCTTCTCAGCGGCAAGCCGCTGATGCTCCTCGACGTCAGCCTTCTCGAGGAGGAAGGCTTTCTGCGCCTCGTCGAGCCGCTCCCGTTCCTCCGCCAGGGCCCGGAGAGCTGCCTGGTTGATGCCGCGGAGCTCCGCCGCGCGCTTCTCAATGTCGGCTCCCGCCTTCGCGACAAGCGCTTCGCGGGATTCCAGCTTGGCTTGCCGAGCGCGGTAGAGCGACAACAGCTTCCGCAGCAGCCGCTCCTCCTCAGGCTCGTCGCTGCTGCTGCTTGGCGCGTCGACCAGCGTCAGCCCAGCGGAGGCAAGCACCTCCACGTCAAAGCTTTCTCCTTCGACTGGCGCCCTGGACGTTGACGCCCAGGGGAGGTTGATGAAGACGCCATCGCCGGCCTTCAAGTAGACGCCTGGCTGGGGCCCTTCAGAGCCCGACGCTGCGGCAGCGGCGGGAGGGTCGGCGGTCGGCGTAGCGCCTGACGCTCCTGCGGCCTCAGGGCCGTCAATGCGATCGCCGGACCCCTTGTCAGCTGCTGCAGCAGCAGCCTTGGCGGCCTCTCTGCCAGCGAGATCATCAGCGCCGGCCGCTTCTTTGGTGGCGGCGGCATCATCAAGAGCAACCTCGGTCTCCATCGGCTCCGCAGTAGATGGATCTGACGGCCGAAAAAGAAAGAGAAGTCAAGCAGATATCCAAAAAGAAGATCAAACGAAGAAGAACCCAAGGGAAGTTTAGAAGCAAGAAGTACCTGTACCAGGCTCGGCAGTTGGGATCTCCGCTGTCGGGGGGTCGCTGGTACTGTCCCTTGCCGGAGACTTCTCCCGTGCCGGAGAGCTCTCCCTTGTCGGAGGATTCTCCCTTGCCGGAGAACTCTCCCTTGACGGCGTAGTCGAAGCAGATGGCATGTCAGGGGCGGCCTCCGGACGCTCCTGGTGGGGCTGCTCTGCTCCTACACAAGCCAACAGTCAGATATCAGCAAACAAAGAGTATCCATGCACGCCTAACAGCGGGAAACAAACCATATACTTACGCTGGGGGCTGCGCTGGGGGCTGCTCTGAAGAACAGCTGCCGGGTTCGGCAAGTTTTTCTCGGGCGCACCCCCTGCTGACACGGCGGGATCATCCTCAATGACAATCACCGGGACCTTGGCTCTCTTTGCCGCTCTCTGGGCCAGAGTCCTAAAAAGGAATAAGTTCAGAGTAAAGCAAATGAGATACAAGACAAGACAGCAAGTATTGAAGACATACAAGTACAACAAGAATCTTACTCTTCTTCTTCCTCGTCGGAGCTGAGCGCGGAGAAGTCAAAGCCTGGCCCACCTCCGGCGTGAGGAGGCGGAGGAGTAGGATCCCTTGGCCGCTTGGCGGGAGCTGGAGCGGCGGACCGGGAGGACCCCGCTCCGGTTGCCGCTGCAGCGTGAGGTGCTTCCGCGGCAACAGAACTTGCCGCGGTGGAGCGTGTCGTGCGGCGCGGCGGGGGTTGACTCGTTCGCCGCTCCGCTACGTCCCAGGCCTTGCGAAGACGCCTTCTTGGTGGAGCCGGGGGCTCTGCTTGTGGATCCGGGGGCTCTGCTTGCGGCAAGCTGCCCGAAGACGAAGAGGAAGAGGAGCCGATCTCCAACGAGCCGCTGGTATCCTCGGCGGGCCCGCTCGGCCCGACGTCATGCCCGGCGGACTTCTCCTCGCCGGCAAGGTCCTCTCGCTCGGCAAGGCTTGCCGCCTCTGCTGCCTCTGCCTCCTCCACGGTGAACCCAAACTCGCCCGCAGCTGCGGCTGCCGCCGCCTCTTCCAGCCTGGTGGCGATGCGCTTGATCTCCTCGTCGGTGGTGTCCCAGGTGAGGCCCCTCTACTCATCGGCGTTGATCGGCACTTCTACCAAGCCATCGAAGAACGCCTGCACGACATCATCTGCAGGCTCTATCGAGGCTGGGTCAATTCCATGGGAGTCGCACAGCGGCATCATTGCACGGATGCGGTCGAGCGAGGAGTTGTTGCACAGCGGAACGACGCCCCTCGGCAACCTGAACACTTCGGGATGCTGAGGGTCGTACTTGAACAGCTCCTGGAGCATCGCGTTGAGCTCCAGGATAGTGAAGTTGAAGTTGAGGCCCGGCCGCAGCCTCATGATATCCGCCGCGTTCTGGAACTCCCAGGCGGGTCTCCTCCTCTCCTGCTGGGGGGCAATGCGGCGGCGAAGGAAATCTGCGCCAACCGCTCCCACAGTAAGCCCGGCAAGCCTGAGGCTTTGGATCCGGGCGACGACAATCTTCAGTCTGTTGTCTTCCGGGGCCAAGCTACTCCAATCACTACCGCGCACTAGTGGAGTTTGGCGCTGGGCGGTAAACGGCTGCGGGTTCTCCTCGACAATCAGGCACCAGTCCGCCCTCCACTCCTCCCACTTGCTGCGGAACTCTCCATCCAGATAAGCATCCTTCTTGCCGGCTTTTGAGATCCAGGCGATTTCGCTGGATAAAGGCTCTCCTTTCTCAACTCGAGGCGAAAAGAAGTGGCGGAAAAGGGCTACGTTTGGATGGATTCCGACAAAGTTTTCGCAGAGATGTGCAAAAACTGCCATGGTCAGGACAGCATTGGGGGTGAAGTCAAGGAGGCGGAGCCCATAGGTGTTCATGACGTCACAGAAGAATTCAGAAAAGGGCGGGCAGAGCCCGCAGTAGAAGAACAAGGCGAAGAAAGGGTATCGAGTGGGAGCCTTTTCCCAAGCGGCGGCTGGGAGTACCTTCGTGCGCGGATGCACTCGCGTCCCCGTCGACCAGAAGAGGTAGTACTACTCCTTCAGCTCCTCCGCAGTAAGCTTAGGGGGGAAGATTGCCCGCTCCTTTCGCAGCACCGCGAGCCGCTGCGCCTCGGCCGACTTCACGTTCTCGGCTTTCGGAGCCATGGCGGGAGTGGTGGGGGAGGACGACGGCGCTGGTGGTAATGGTGGCGATGATGGCGGGGCGCTGCTCTCCTTCGGCTTTGGGAAGAAGGGGAGTGGCGAAGATTCTCGAGGAAGGAATAGCAATGGGCGGATGGGTGAACTGCCCCTGTTTCCCCTGCTTATAAGGAGGGAGGAGGCGGACGTTCCGCCTTTCCGAATAAAGAAACCACCCACGACCTCTCCCACGACGCCGCAATCGACGCGTGCCGTTCGGGGAGGGCGCGGTGGATACGGAGTAAGATACGGCGTGATCCAGGCCACGTGTGCCCCTGCCCTATTTTGGGCCTGGCCCAACAGCGCTCGGCACTGTGTATGGCCCAGGCCCGGGGGCTCCTGTCGGTGTACTAGGATAGGGGTACCCTAGTATCCCGAACTTGTGCACGGGCAGTCGCAGCATCCCGCGGCAAGGCTTGCCGGGTGACCGCCAATATCCTCTGTGGTTCCTTTTGAGCCATTCAAGAACAAAGTATTCAAGCCAAGGAGACCAGGCCCCGACAAGAGGAGCTTGCCGAGAAAGCCACTCAAGAAACAAGACCCCGGCAAGAGGAGCTTGCCGGGGAGGCCAACCAAGGCATCTCAAGGAACTTGCCGCGACGCGCCACGCGTCCCGGCAAGACCCGGCGAGCGGCAAGCTTCCGGACGCGACAAGATAACGACCGCGGCAAGGCACTTTGCCGCGGCAGGCTAGCAACCACTCTGTACCCGCGCTCTAGCACACCCACCAACGTGTCACTCTGGGACCCTTCCAGGCGTACGTGGCGGGAGGCTGTGCAGCCAGGGGTGCACTGTGGCAAGCGGCGCTGACAAGGTCGCCATCATGGCGAGCGGTGGTGTCCCTGACGGTCCCTTTTCTGCACTGTTTGGGCGACGTAGATAGGCATTTAATGCCCTTGTCCCCTACCGTCAGGGTTAGGTATGATACACTGTGCAGGTAGCTGTACCAATTGCAGCACCTTTCCATTTTACCCTTGTCTACGTTGCCACCTGTTGGAGACCCGTTGAGCATATAAAAGGAGGCCCATGCACAACGTAGAGGGAGGAGAATAGAACGCTCACGCTCGGTCTCGTTAGCTGCTGGCGCGTACTGTAGCACTCAGCGCTCCCGAGCAAGAACTCAATACAAACCACAAAGCAGCAGTAGGAGTATTATCTCTCCGGAGAGCTCCGAAGCTGGGTAAACTGCTCGCGTGCTCCGCTTCGATCTGCTCTTCGTGCGACCTCCGCCCCCCGCTGAACCGAAAGGGGCTCGGTCCCCATAGGTGCTCGTGGATCAGTTTCCCCGACAGTTTTCAAAAAGAAAAAAATCCTTTCACGTACGAATTTGCCTGTATGCTTTGAGCAACATGCATGTCCTATACTGCTCCTGTTTGGTACTCTAACTTAGCTAGAGGTTAGACTAACTCATGACTAACCCTGAACTAACTGTAGCCAAAGAGGTGTTTGGGTGACAGGGTTAGATTGACAATAAATGCACTTCATGGAGAGAGAAAAGTGATTTTTCAGTGGTCCCAATGAGAACTATCTCCAGTTAGCACCTCTTGGGTGGGATAGTTTATTTTGGTGGGTTCGGTGCAACTTGCTCCAATTTAAACCCTCATGCTTGGATACTTTAGGGCTATTTGAGCCCCAACTATCTCAAACTAACTCTAACCCATGGATCCAAACAGGGCCTATGGCCAGTCTCGACGCGGAGCAGTCGCGTGCACCGGGAAGCGGCGCTCTCTCGGCCATCGCGCCACATCAAAGCCGGCGCCAGTGAGAGGTCGCCTCCGCTCTGGCCGGGCATTAATGCGGCACTGATGCTCTAGGGCGACGCTGACCGTTTCACGCAAGAAGCGCGCGCTATTAAGGGAGTATAGGTTTTGAACCGTTTCAGGTGTAGTACTGGTAGTTTGCAAAACTACTCAATTATTGCACTCACTTTCCTAAGAAATTGTGGTAAAAACATTACTCCACAGCCCGCTTCCCTTCTCCTTCCTCTTCCACCGCCCGCGCACGTCCGTGGGAAGCGACCGGTCAACCCTTATATAGGAGTGCTAGCACAAAAAGATGCATGCATGACCACTAAAATTTCCATATTAAAGCGCCGCTCTGGCGGGAGTATGGCGTATGTTGTTACCTCCGGCCGGCCCATGGCTACCGAGCGACGGCGACCAGAGAAGAGGCGGTGGGAGGGGAATGAATGCATCTACTGTTTGGGTTCACCTTCCGGCTTAAATAAATGTGCAGCATCACGTGTACCCGCGGGTGCACAAATTGTAACATACGTTTCTGCTTAAGTGGGCATCACGTA
Organism: Aegilops umbellulata; assembly: GCA_032464435.1. Classification (NCBI taxonomy): domain Eukaryota; kingdom Viridiplantae; phylum Streptophyta; class Magnoliopsida; order Poales; family Poaceae; genus Aegilops; species Aegilops umbellulata. The sequence goes on from CP136060.1 coordinate 182,633,962, forward strand.
ACTGGTGTGTGTGTGAGAGAGATTCTGAGAGACAGAGTGCGCGTGTGCGACTCTACTCTTCGGACATGTACTAAACCTTTTGCATCAGGATATAAGTATAATGGTATTTACTTTAGCTAGTGATTTACGTGGCCATGTTAACATGGTTGTGTCAAAAAAATGTCACTTCCTGCTCGTGATTTGCGTTATACAATTACAAGCAAGATTCTCGTGCATTGCACGGAACATCAATATGCATTTTTTTACAAAACACCTGTTGTGATTGACCCATGCAGGAGTAATCCCATGTGTAAAAACTAATGATATCTCGAGAATTTTATCGGAAAACAGGTATCTCGAGAATGTCATCGAAAAAATGAAAGATGAGAGATAAGGCGAGGAGGAGTGGATCATGGTGGTGACTGGTGGTCGGAATGGGCGGAGGCATGGGGATGGACGGCGCCGGCAGGCGGCAGCGGCCACCATGCATGGTAGATTGTTCCAGAGACTTATTCCTTTTTTAATTGTTGAGCAATGAGGTTGCGGGAGATAATGATGTGGAGAGAGGTGCGGGTATCTTTTGTAAAATTATCATAGTTTTCTTTCTATCCTCAGATATAGATCATACGGTCTGTATTACAAGATGGCAGGCACACCATCACCGCCAACTTTTTTTTTATAACGGTACAGATGATAAGTTTGCTGACTACTAAAGTAAAGTGGAATTTTTCCATGTTATGCAAGTAAATAAATGCGATTGTTTATCATACGGCTAAGGTTGGATGAAGGGTGGTAGGAACAAATTCTCCGCCTAGAGCATGTGTGTGTGAGATTGAGTCTTAGTGTGTGTGTGGGGTGTGTGTGTGTGAGAGAGAGAGAGGAGAGAGAGAGATGGAGTCTTAGTTTGTGTGTGTGTGTGTGTGAGAGAGAGAGAGAGAGAGATGGAGTCTTAGTGTGTGTGTGTGGGGGGGGGGGTGTGCGTGCGTGCATGTGTGTGTGTGTGTGTTTGTGTATGTGTGTGTGTGAGAGAGATGGAGTCTTAGTGTGTCTGTGTGGGGGGGTGCGCGTGTGTGTGTGTGTGTGTGCGTGTGTGTGTGTCGCGGGGTCCTCTGTGGCGGATGTAATTTAAGTGTGCATGGCTTCATCATAGAGAGGTGATGTATGGCAGAGGCCACCAATGATGGGGTGCGAGAGAGAAAATGCCCGTAGAGAGGGAAGAGAAGGTGTGAACGTGAGAGGAGTCGACATCGAGAGAACGTGTTTGTTTGAGAGACACCGAGGAAGAGTACTATATATCGATGGTGCATGTAGGCGGGAATTAAACAAAGGGATGGTATTATTGGTTTCGGGGATATAGGGGAAGAGTGAGAGGCGGGGGGGGGGGGTGTTAAGTGTGAGTGTGTATTTTACCCATCCAGGCAAAAATTATGTGCAGAAAAGAGGAGAACGATTCGATGTGACGTTAGGATTGAGGGTAATTAACTACATATGGAGACATAGAGACCTTGAACGTGCATGTGTGAGAGGTATACATGTATACGTGGGATGTGTGTGTGTGCGCGCGTGCATGATCAAGATAAAAGAAAGAAGACATAATTCATAAGATCAACGACATGGGAGAGACAGATTGGTATGACAATATGCATGCATGTGAGAATGTAGGGAAGAAGGCCCGACAATTGAGCATGTGTTTTTGTCTTTAAGAGATAGTGGCGTGGGCTGGAGCATGCATCTATGGAGACAGAGGGAGTGAGGCGCAACGATTGTGCAAAAGAGACCAACCTATAAATGCATATGTATGGAGACACATATATAGTGTGGGTGGTAGGAAGCATGACTCCGTGCGAGAAAGAAATGTTGACGGAGAAACTACAGATAGATGCAGAGATGGAGATGCTAGCTAGAGGGACATCCGCTAGTTTGGGTGTTGGAGATGACCGTCGGATGGTTCAAAGGGTGAAGTTATATATGTGTGTGAGAGGGCACTTGACTGCATGTAGAGAGAAACATATGTAGTGTGCGTGATAGGAATCAAGAGTGAGGGCGAGAAAGAAGGTTCATGGAGAAACAAATAAATAGAAAGATAAATATGCTAGCTAGTGTGCGTTAGAGATAGGAGTCGAGTGGATCAGAAGGCTGGGTTATGTGTGTGGGTGTGAGAGAGATAGAGAGAGGGTGCATGTGAGTCACATACAAACAGATATCAGAGAGAAATGAGATCCAGAGAGACAGTGTTTTGTGTCTGCGAGAGAGAAAGATATTTCACAACAAGAGTGATAGCTAGAGAGACATACGAGGGAACACAAGATATCTCTAGGGAGAGAGGGTGTGTGTGAGCGACATACAAGTTAACAATGGAGAAATATGAGACCCTGGGAGACAGAGTTTGTGTTTGTGTGTGAGAAAGAGATATTGAAGAGGAAGATTCGTAGGTTCTCATATCAAAGAAGCGAAAGACATCTCTGTATGAGGGCTGTGCGAGTGGCACACATGGGAATAGTAGAGAGAAATGAGACCCCGGGAGACAAAGTTTTGTGCTTGTGTGAGAGAAAGAGATTCCACATGGAGAATCATAGTTAGAGACACATAGCAGGGAGCGAGATATACTTAGAGAGGGATAGAGTGATGAAGGTCGAGGGAGAGAGTACCGTCAGTGTGTTATGAAGATAAAAGATCATTGTCGACATATAGGTAGCACGAGAGATACCTGAGAGACGATGAACGCGTATAGGTCCAGAGAGATAGTCCTATATAAGCATGAGTGATATCTATATGAGAAGAATATCTGGATTAAAGGGGATTCAAATATTTAAACTGGAGATCACGACATCGATAATATCATAACGCAAATTGGTGTATCAAACATGCATATTCATTTGAATTTGGGCACACGTGTAATGTTATATAGTTCATCAATATTGGTGATCCATAGATTCTTCAATTACAAATAATGCATGGTTTATATGCAATTAATGTCTAAACGGGATTACACTATATGTTGCGTGCGTAAAACACATTATACATGTTTGAGAAGTAAAAAAACCCGCATGAAACATACATTAATTGGAGACAGTTAGCAAGGAATGCATACATTGGATTTCAACATAAAGTGGTTTCAAATATTTGAAAATCCAAATTGATAGATACAACCTTATGAATCTGGGATCATGCCATTTGTAAACCGTATTTATGTATAAATGTTGTTGTTCTTTTGAAAGTATATATAAAAAAAAGATGTATATAGATTGTAATTCCAATTGAAAATGGATCCCGCCCAAAAAAATAGAATACAAACGGGATTCGAATTGAGTTGGCACGGTAAACGTGCACTCTGCAAAATTTGAACGAAGCGGGGAAAGTCGCAGTAACCGCCCGAAACCAAAATCTGCGAGATGGAAATCACTACTGCCTATCCCTGCCACGCAAAGCCTATCTGCAGGATTTCTATAGGTTTCGATAGGGGTAGGTTTGTAATTTCACCCAAACGTGACGTAACCGCCTCTCACCCGGATTCATACACGGTGGGCGCCAAAACACAGTGTGTCCTCGGCCGAAATCGACTCCCTCCCCGATTCATATTCATACACGGTGGGCGCCAAAAACAAACTAATGTTGCTGTGATGTAGTAGAAATTTGAAACGGGGGCTAAGTTTGTAAATTTCCTCGCATTTGAGACAAGCGTGCCCTGAATACATGGTTCCCCCTTCCTCTCTACCTCCCTTTTCCCCATTCGTACTCCGTGGGCGCCAAAACACCCTCTCCACCCGACCCTCCTCCGTCCGCCACCCCATCGACCGCCGTCCTCCTCCACCATGCCGGAGCTGATACCCCGATGCCGCCGTCCATTACAAGAGATCAACCTATCTCATCCATGGCTTCGGACCGGGATCCTTGCATCCCGTCCTCTCGCTTCATCCCCGCCGTCGTCCACCTTGCCGGCGCCGCTCCTACAACCGTCTCGTCCACCGTGCCCCGCCGCCACCATCTACCCTCCTAGATCTGCTTCCACGCCGCCGACAGTCATCGCTACCGCACCACCGTCAAATTCTCAGCAGATGCGTACATGGCACCGCACCAGAGGCAGTACTCTTTCATATCTGCTCAACTTATTTATCGCAGCAAGAAAATAGATCGCCACTACCTTACTCTGATTTCTTGTCTTGGTTGCGAAGTTGCCTTTGTCCGGTTTGCACCTTCAGATCCGCCATGGCACGCTCAACACTATACTCCCAATGCTTATGGTTTTCCCCTTTTATATTCCACACTAGTTAAATCAAAGTAGACTAAATTTCAAAATTGGGTCAGTCGATTTTTCAGAGCTCGCCGGAGTTCGCCGGTGCGATCGAAGGGGCTCGGGTGGTTGTAGGGCCTCGCCGAACGAAGAAAACTCAACGCGGGAGGGGTTGGGGCGGGGGTGGGGGTGGGGGTGGCGGAGGAACATAGGCGGTGGGACCGGTGGTCCGGCCGGCAGCCCGTGCGGTGTTCTATATGGGAAGAATCAGAGACGAGGAAGAAGAATGGTTAGGAGACGTAGGATCTTCATCCAACCGCCTGAAATGGTCGAGAGACAGCTGGGAGTTGCATTCTTAATGTGCTCTGGTTGATCATGTGTGGGCACTGCGCAACCAACATTTTATTATCCAAAATCTGCTTGCTCTTCTTTACCATGTTCCTCTTCCGTTCTTCTTTAATATGTACTCTCTCCGTTCCTAAATACAAGTCTTTGTATAGATTCCACCATGGACTACATATGGAGCAAAATGAGTGAATCTAAACTCTAAAATGTATCTGGATACATCTGTATGTGATCCATAGTGGAAATCTCTACCAAGACTTATATTTTGGAACGGAGGGAGTATGATAGTAGTACAATATGTTCCTTGTACTGAAGATGAGCAGGGACATTTGCAGTCTAGAGATCTATACGGTCGGTTGTGATGGACACTTTGAGCCTCTTTGATTCGTAGGATCTTGTAAACATAGGAATAGGATTTGTAGTGGCCTGCCCACTTGAATCCTATAAGAATAGCGAGGAAATGCGGGGAGCTGTGTCGCCTTTGAGATTTACACTGATATTAACAGTACCGCACCTTCACTTTAAGAGAGCTGGTATCCGAAGCCTTTCTAGCCATACCGACAATACTAGCACATATATTCCAGCAAGTTCCACTTTGCTGATTTTACTCTGATGCTTAAGGTTTTCCCGTTATATCTACACTATGATCTGTGTAGCTGCTTTATGTCACACTAGCAGCAGTCCACTCTTGAAGCTAAACACTACAATGACTTACAAAATTGGCACCAAGGCATTGAGTGCCATTCTGGATGCAATGAAACTCATACGCTCCCCACCTGTTGATTCTTGTTCAGAATATAATCCTAATGACTATTCTAACCTCGAGGAGTCAAAGGCTGTTCTAATTTGGTAATGTTTTATTGATTGAAGGTATCTTGCATATGTTGTCTTGCATTTCTTCTACTTTGTTGCACCGCCATCTGCTTAGTTTACTCATCATATATGTCGAGATGCCATGCCCATCCATTATCGATACATATTCCATCTGTCATCATACCATGTTTTTTCACTCAAATGTTGTTCTTGTGCATCAGACATCAAAAAGGAAGAGGGTGATTGCTGAACCTGAAGGAGCACCAGCAAAGTCCTTGAAAAACGTGGTGGTGCCAGAAAAATCAGACAGCACCCCACTTATATTGGCTGTACAACCAGTGAAACAAAACGTAGGACCGACTCCACCAAACTGTACCCATAGTTCACTAGCCACGCCACTAGCCCCACCACACAGGACCTGCACTCCAGCAAAAGGTATACCGATTTCATTTGCCATAGCACCAGCTGTGCCACAGAAAAATTCCACTCCAGTAAAAAGTACATCAAGTCCACCGACCGAAGGCCTGTCCCAACTGCAGAGACGGCCAATTCCTGCAGATTGGAACCCCATTCCATTTATTCCCAGTTTAAAATACAATGCTTCCAATGTTGTTAGGGACTACGTGCATATATTCCCATCATGGGAATATTATTGTGAAGACAAACACCATTTTCACATCTTCCTGTCCAACTTACGTGTAAGTGCTACTACTCATGGTTATTATTTTCCAGTTTTCTGCAGATTGAACACATCAATGATTTACATTACATTGTTGTAACTAGGCGAGGGTCAATCTGGATAGTCATGACGAGCAAAGCTTGCTTGTGCTTTTCAAGGAAGCATTGCAGCAGTATCGGTGTTATCTGAGGAAATCACACTTTGATGGCAAGTCTATAAATGAATTTTCGGTGAAGTCTCCTGTGCTAAATTTAGAAGACATTGAATGGAAAAACCTTGTTATGCACTGGTCTCTGTCGGTGTACTAAAGTAGGGGTACCTTAGTACCCCGAACTTGTGCACGGGCAGTCGTAGCACCCCGCGGCAAGGCTTGCCAGGCGATCGCCAAAACTCTCCATGGTCCCTTTTTGGGCCATCCAAGAACAAAGTATTTGAGCCAAGGCCCCGGCAGGAGGAGCTTGCCGGGAAGGCCACCCGAAGAGAGCAAGGCCCCGGCAAGAGGAGCTTGCCAGGACGGCCGCTCGAAGCACAAGGCCCTGGCAAGAGGAGCTTGCCGGGAAGGCCGACCAGGGCACGACAAGAGACTTGCTGCGACGCGCCACGCGTCCCGGCAAGGAACAGTGAGCAACAAGCTCCCGGGCGCGACAAGGCATCAACCGCGGCAAGGCGCTTGCCGCGGCAAGTCACTACCCCGCGCTTGCGTTCCAGCTCATCCACCCACGCGTCGCTCTGGGGCCATTCCAGGCATACGTGGCGAGAGGCTGCGCAGCCAGGGGCATGCGGTGGCGAAGCAACGCTGACAGGGTAGCCGTCGTGGCAAACGGTGGCGCCCCTGACGGTCCCTTTTCTGCACTGTTTGGGCGACCCATACGGGCACTTAATGCCCTTGTCCCCTGCCGTCAGAGTTAGGTATGTTAGCACTGTGCAAACAGATGTACCCAACACAGCGTTTTCCAGTTTTACCCCCGCCTACGTTGCCACCTGTGGGTAACGCCTTGCGCATATAAAAGGAGGCCCCATGCGCAACGTGAGGGGGGGAAGGAAGGAGGCCACTCACGCTCGGTCTAATTAGTTGCCTGAGTGTACCGTAGCACTCAGCGCTCCCGAACAAGAACACAATACAAACCACAAAGCAGCAGTAGGGTTTTACGCATCCGTGCGGCCTGAAGCTGGGTAAAACCCTTGTGTGCATCGCCTCGATCCGCTCTTCGCGCGACCTCCGCCCCCCGCCGAACCAGAAAGGGGCTCGGTCCCCATAGGTGTTCGTGGAGGCAGATTTCCCCCGACATCTTTGGCACGCCAGGTAGGGGGCGTCGAGGTTGTGTGAACCTGATCCGGCGTCTGCACAGGCTAGATCTCCATCGTCTTCATCGACATGCCGCCGAAGAAGAAGGCTCCGGAGGTGGCTGGTCCGTCTGCGTCGAACCCACCGCCCCTGGAGCGAATGGGTGGTGGGGACGGCACCGGCGGCGGAACGGGCGTCGCCGAGCCAGCTCATGGTGCCACGGCGTCCGAACATGCACCGCGCCCCTCTCAGGAGGCACGGGACCAGCAGCGTCTTGGCACCCACGGTACCATACGCTCGCTGGACCCAGATCGAGCTGGCGGATCCCAGGGTGCTCAAGGCCAGCATACACACCAACGTGCTAGCGCGAGCATGGCGCGACTGCCTGGTCCAGGTGATGCTCCTTCTATCATAGTTAGAAGTTCGAGCACATCCCGCTCCACGCGCCGCTCGCCACCGCTGCCCGCCACTCCAGCAGAAGCTCTAGCACGAGCTCAACTGCTCCTAGACTACCCTCCAACGGCGGACAAGCTCGACGACTGGAGGGCCACGATACAGAGTCTCATCGGCTTCGCTAACGGCGACACCCCTCGGCAGCACAGTACGTCGCAGCCGCGGCAGGTCGGCCATGCGAGAACCGATGGCGCCAAGACCGGTGGGGGTGCGACCACCGCGCATTCCCCGCCCCGAAGGCCAAGATCGCCGACTCACCGGAGCCATCACGACAACGACTCCACCGCGTCGTCAAATCCGCGAACTCGTCGCGATCAACGCCAAGTTCTTCACGAACGAGAGCAAGAGGATGCTCGTACTCGCATCGAGCGTCGGAGAGAAGCGCGGCGTCAATCAGACCAGCGCGCGGGGCCCTCTGTCGACATGCATGCGCTGGGGGGACCAGGCGACCTGCCGTACGCGGTAGGCTGCCCTGCGTTCACCCGTGAGCTGCTGCGAGTCCAGTGGCCCAGCACGAAGAATTTCAAGCCAAACGTACCAGAGAAGTACGACGGCAAGTCGCATCCGTCGGAGTTCCTCAGCATCTACACCATTGCGGTGCAGGCTGCTGGAGGGCGAGACGACAAGATCCTTGCCAACTACTTCCCGCTGGTACTCAAATCCAACGTCAGATCCTGGCTCATGCACTTGCCGGATAACTCCATAACCTCCTGGACAGACTTGTGCCACCAGTTTGTTGGCGCCTTTATGGGCGGCCACAAACCCCATGGCCAAGCGAGCGACCTTCACCTGCTCGTCCAGAAGGAAGGGGAATCCTTGCGCAAGTTCATCTAGAGATTCAGCGGCGTGCACTACAACATCCCAGACGTCCACCCTGCCGCGGTTATCAGCGCGTTCCATGAGAACGTGCGTAACCGCAGGATGCGGGAGGAGATGGCGATGTGCAAGATCAAAGACGTCAGCGAGCTATATGCCCTGGCCGACAAGTGTGCACGCGCTGAGGAAGGAAGGAAACTCCCCGGAGAGAACACTGGAGCAGGAGAATCTGACAGTGAGGATACCACCCCAGCAAGGAAGAACCGGCGGCGGAGCAACAGGAAGAAGAAGAGCCAAGAAGTACTGGTTGTTGAGCAGTCCGGCGATGAAGGTGCCGCCAAGAAGGCCCAGGCTGGTAGCTCCGGCAAGGAGGTTGCCGGATGCGCCAACTGCCAGGCTGTGGCGGTCGCCGACAAGCGGGACGGCACCAACAAACAGTACTGCAAGATCCACCGCACCAAGGGCCATGACCTCCAGAGCTGCAAGCAGGTCGAGCAGCTCGTCGAGCTGCAAAAGGCTGAGTAAGAGCGGCGCGACAAGGAGAGAGCCCGGGGAGGTGGCGGAGGATCAGGCACGAAGCGCCCCGGCCAGGGAGGACGCCGCGACAAGGACAAGCAGCGGCAAGCGGACAGACCTCCCCGCGGCCGCGACAAGAACGAAGACGACGACGAAGACGAAGACATGGATGATGTCGAGACTAGTGAGCAGGAGTTTCAGAAAGCCACAGAGGGCTTGTGCGTAGACGGCGGTGCTTCTCTGCATACTTCTCACCGCCAGCTCAAGCAGTGGGCGCGGGAAGTCAATGCAGCGGAACCACCCGTCGAGTCGCGCAAGCCTCTGAAATGGTCCAGCACGCCTATCATCTTCGATATTGAGGACCACCATGACCGCACAACTGCGATCGGGTGCTTGCCGATGTTGGTCTCACCAACAGTCCGCAACCTCAAGGTCACTAAGATGCTAGTCGACGGCGGGGCCGGCTTGAACCTGATCTCCTCCGTTGTACTCTAGAAACTCCAAGTCCCCGACAGCGAGCTTGAAGAGACCGACACGTTCCAAGGAATCAACCCGGGAAGGAGCAAGCCGATGGGGAAGATAACGTTGCCAGTGACATTTGGCAGCGAGCTGAAGTTCAGGACAGAGAGGATCACTTTTGACGTTGCCGATTTTCCATTGCCCTACAATGGAATTCTCGGCCGTCCGGCGCTCGCCAAGTTCATGGCGTCCTCTCACTACGCGTACAACATGCTCAAGATGCCAGGCCCAATAAGCGTCATCTCTGTCCCCGGCGACAAGAAGGATGCCCTTATCTGTGCCGACAAGATCTACCGGCAAGCAGCAGCCGCGACAGATCACAATCCACTTGCCGCTGAAGCTCCCGGAGGGAAGAAGAAGACCAAGCCCGGCAAGTGCTCTGGTGCCCACTCCGGCAAGCGCACCTCTTCGGAGTGCTGCTCTACCGTCGAGGACGCGCCATCGAGCTCCACCGGCAAGAGTAAGAAGTCAATGGCAGCCTCACCAACGACCAAGAAGGTGTCCGCCAAGGAGGACGGCACTGGTGGTACCTTCACCATCAGTGCCACTCTCGACCCCAAATAGGAAAGCGCGCTTGTTGCTTTCCTGCGGGCGAATGTCGATGTGTTTGCCTGGCAACCATCTGACATCCCCGGCGTTCCCAGGAAAGTGATTGAGCACCACCTCGCCGTCTGTCCTCATGCGCGGCCCGTCAAGCAGAGAGTCAGGAAGCAAGCGGTGGAGCGCCAAGAGTTCATCGCGGAAGAGATCAAGAAGTTGGAAGCGGCAGGCCTTGTCAGAGGTGTGCTCCATCCGACATGGTTGGCCAATCCTGTTGTCGTGCGAAAAGCAAATGGGAAATGGAGGATTTGCGTCGACTTTACTGATGTTAACAAAGCTTGTCCCAAAGATCCCTTTCCCTTGCCGCGCATTGACCAGATTGTTGACTCCACGGCCGGATGTGAACTGCTTTCATTTCTTGACGCATACTCAGGGTACCATCAGATCTTCATGGCTGAAGAAGATGAGGAAAAGACCGCATTCATCACTCCATGTGGCACGTACTGTTTCGTATGGATGCCTTTCGGTTTGAAGAATGCCGGTTCGACGTTTGCGAGGGTTGTCCATACCGCTTTTTGAGCCGCGAATCCACAGAAATGTGGAAGCCTACATGGATGACATAGTGGTCAAAACCAGGAACATGGCAACCCCGATTCAAGATTTAGAAGAGACCTTTGCGAACCTGCACAGGATCAGCCTCAAGCTCAACCCCGAGAAGTGCGTGTTTGGAGTCCCTTCCGGCAAGCTTCTCGGGTTCTTCGTGTCTCAGCGAGGAATCGAAGCCAATCCAGACAAAATCAAGGCCATCGAGCAGATTGAAGCACCAACACGCGTCAAGGATGTACGAAGGCTTGCCGGCTGCGTCGCGGCTCTCAGCAGGTTTATTTCCAAGTCTGCAGAACACGCCCTGCCATTTTTCAGAGTTTTGAAAAAGGCGGGTCCAGTAAAATGGACTCCGGAAGCGGAGGCTGCGCTGCAGGACTTGAAGAAATACCTGTCCTCCGCTCCAATACTTGTCGCGCCTAAACCACAAGAGAAGTTGCTGCTGTACCTGGCGGCAACCAATCAAGTGGTTAGTGCTGCGTTAGTAGCGGAGAGGGAGGCTGATGATGAGCTAGCAACCGCGGCAAGCGCGTCCAGCGACGAGCAAGAGGCTTCCCCGACAAGCTCTGGCCCCGACAAGGATGAATCTGCGCAGGAGCAAGTGGAGGTGCAGAAGAAGAGAATGGTGCAGCACCCAGTTTACTTTGTCAGCTCCCTCCTGCAGGGGGCTAGGTCAAGGTACTCTGGTGTGCAGAAATTGCTTTTCGGCCTTCTCATGGCCTCGAGAAAGCTGCGCCATTACTTCCAAGCACATGAGATTACAGTTGTCACACGCTTTCCGCTGAAGAGGATACTGCAGAATCCAGAAGCAACAGGCAGGATTGTCGAGTGGGCACTGGAACTGTTAAGCTTCGATCTCAAATTCGAGAGCACTTCAACTATCCAAAGCAGAGCATTGGCGGAGTTCATAGCAGAGTGGACACCGACACCAGACGAAGAGATCCCAGAGACGAGCATCCCCGTCAAAGAGGCAAGCAAGGAGTGGCTGATGTATTTTGATGGTGCCTTCTCGCTGCAAGGCGCCGGTGCTGGCGCGTTGCTTATCGCGCCCACCGGAGAGCATCTCAAGTACATAGTCCCCAAGGAGCAAGCAACCAACAATACTGCATAGTATGAAGGTTTGCTTGCCGGTCTCAGGATCGCGGCAGAACTTGGGATCAAGAAGCTCATCGTCAGGGGTGATTCGCAGCTTGTCGTCCGCCAAGTGAACAAAGATTACCAGAGTCCGTTGATGGAAGCGTACGTTGATGAAGTGAGGAATCTAGAAGAGCACTTTGACGGCCTGCAAATGGAACACATTACAAGAGTTGAGAACGACATTGCTGATGGCCTGTCAAAGTGCGCAGCACTTAAGTTACCTGTGGAAGCAGGAACCTTTGTGCTCAAGCTGACTCAGCCATCCGTAACACCATCAACCGGACAGGGCAAGAAGAGGAAGTTGGTCTCCGGAGACTATCTTCCGGCAGAGCTCCCCGGAGCCGCCGCCAAGAAGGTCCCCAAGATCGACGCCAAGAGCGCTGAGGAGCCGTCTGCTCCGGCAAACCCCAGGGTTTGTTCCGTAGAAGCAGGCGCTCCCGACAAGTTTTGCCCGGGCAAGCTTGCCGGGGAACGTCAAGCTCCGGCTGAGCCCCAAATCCTCGCCGTAGAAGCGGACGTTCCCGCAATAGCAGATGTGCCTTCAGTCCTTGTTGTCGAGCCACAGGCTCCAGCATGGGCGCAGCAGACTGTCCATTTCCTCCAGAACGGAGAACTTCCCGAAGAACAAGAAGAAGCAGAAAGAGTAGCCCGACGCTCGAGTATGTACCAGTTCGTCGACAACACGTTGTACCGAAGAGGGCGCAACGGTGTGAAATTGAAGTGTATTTCCCGGGAAGACGAACAAAAGCTGTTGGCAGAGATACATGGAGGCATATGTGGTCACCACATTGGCGCCAGAGCACTTGCCGGCAAAGCGTTCCGGCAAGGTTTCCTCTGGCCGACAGCCCTCCAGGATGCAACTGCACAACTAACCAAGTGTGAAGCGTGCCAGTTCCATTCCAAGCAGATACACCAGCCAGCTCAAGCTCTCCAGACGATCCCTTTATCCTGGCCATTTTCGGTCTGGGGGCTCGACATTCTCGGCCCCTTCCCCCGAGCTGTCGGGGGCTTTGAGTACTTGTACATCGCAATCGACAAGTTCACAAAGTGGCCGGAAGTGGAACCAGTGAGGAAGGTGACAGCACAGTCAACAGTCAAGTTGTTCAGGTCGATTGTTTGCCGCTTGGGGATCCCCAACAGGATAATCACCGACAACGGTACGCAATTCACGAGCCGCGCCTTCATGCAATACGTCCAAGATCTCGGCGCCAAGGTCTGCTTCGCTTCTGTTGCTCATCCCAGGAGCAACGGTCAAGCCGAAAGGGCCAATGCCAAAGTGCTGCGCGGGCTCAAGACCAGAACTTTCGACAGGCTGCACAAGTGCGGAAGAAACTGGATCGAGGAGCTGCCGGTGGCTCTTTGGTCGATCAGAACGACGCCAAATCGAGCCACTGGCCAGAGACCATTTGCTCTAGTCTATGGAGCAGAAGCAGTTACCCCCACGGAACTCGTATACGGGTCACCTCGAGTGCTCGCTTATGATGAGCTTGAGCAAGAGCGGCTGCGTGAAGGTGACGCGCTGCTCCTTGAGGAAGATCGTCTTCAGGCTGCTGTGCGAGCCTCTCGCTACCAGCAAGCTTTGCGACGCTACCATAGCCGCAAAGTTAAAGCCAGAAGCTTCGAGGAAGGCGACCTTGTTCTCCGGCGCGCTCCGTCCGCCAAAAATCATAACAAGTTGACGCCGAAGTGGGAAGGCCCTTACCGGGTGAGACGAGTCACGAGGCCCGGCGCTGTCCGCCTTGAGACCGAAGATGGCACTCCGGTGAGCAACTCCTGGAATATTGAGCATCTTCGTAAGTTTTACCCGTAAGGTGCGGTTGTCGGACCCCGTCCGGCAACCACCCTTTTGTACAAGTCTTGCCGCTGTTGCATGTAATCCTTTGTACAAAGCCAGGCGCAGACCCTGAGCAGCAGTAAATGAAGCGCTGGCGCCCTAAGTTTTAGCATGCATGCTGAGTCGAGTCTCGTCCTTGTTTAGGGTTGATAGTTCCTAACAGCTGCTAACCCCTAGCTTAGAGGTCAGGTCTGCGTCCTTTTTTCCTGTTCTTTCGTTTCCCTTGGTTCGCAGGGTTTTGCATATCCTGGCCAGACCGCTTAAGGACGAAGAAGAGAAGAAGGGCAGACCAGCATCTGGTCCCCGGCAAACCAGTGTTGCCGGGGGCTGCAAGTACAAAGATTCGCCCACGGCAAGCCAAAGTTGCCGGGGGCTGCAATCCCAGATAAGTTTTTCATCCCTTATCATGCATTCTCTTATGGACTGAGGAATGCGAAAACCTTGTTTCTTCCTAAAAAGCTGCCGTGCTCCCTTAGCTCTGGGCCCCGGAGCGCGTTCCTGGGGCCAGTTTTGGTAGTAGCCGCGGCGGCAAAGGAACGGAATGAGGAGCCCGAACCCGCCTCATCCCTACCTCCGCCAAAAGCGTGAGGAAGGTCGAGTGGCGCGGGAAGATGGCAGGGCCAGTTGCCGGGCAAAGAAGTGTCTATCTTAACAATATAAAGGATTCACTCCTTGGCGTGGGTTTTACCCGCGAGACAAATGGCCCGACAAACATCCCCTTTTCATTAAAAACATTCCGCTCAGGTACAATTCAGAGAGAATTAAAAACATGAGAGATGGGATTACAAGCTCTAAATGCAACTAGAGCCCGAAGGCTTACAAGTTAAAAAGAGATAAGGTGCCCGTAATCCCTTTCTTGTCTCTCTCCTCAGGAGGTAGGACAAGGAGGCGAAAGGGGCAAAAGGGGCGCCTAGACAAGCTACGGGTGGCAGAAGACACCAAGAGAACACCCCGGGGCCGTCTGAAAGCTGGACGGTGACGGCGGTGTCGGAAGCAGGGCTCGACGAGGCGGCAGGACGTCAGCACGCTGTCGAGGGCGCCGTGCCCTCGTACTCCGAGTTGACGGCCTTGCCGCCCGCCCTCTTCCTCTTCCGCAGCCTCCCTACGCCAGCCGCCAAGGAGACGACCCCGGGAAGCTCAAGGAGCCGGCGACACGGATGATGGGGTCGCCGGTGCCACGCGGAGCCGCGACCGACGCCTAGTCGGACCCGTCATCCCGACGACCGCTACCCTCATTGTCGCTGTCGCTCCCCTCCTCGTCACTCTCGCTCGAGGAGGAGCTTTCGCTGTCGGAGGAGCTATCCACGCAGCACCGGGCCTGGATCCCGAAGCACCCGAAGACCTTGACGGAGAGGAGATCGCCCTCCATCAACTTAAAATGGAGGGTGAACCCCTCCACCAAGCTGTGGATATGGGCGAACGTCTTCCACCCTCAACCAAGATACATCACGCCGGGGGCTGGGGACTCAACGTGGACCCGCGTGCCGCTGATCCCACAGCCCCTCATGCGCAGTCTTGGCGTCTCGGGTTGTTCCACCTCCATCACGCTTGCGAAGGGAGCCAGGAGACGGAGGCGACGATGAGGCGCCCGGTGCACCCTGCCGAAGAACTTGCAAGGGTCGTCCCCGATGTGGACTGCCGTGAGAGGAGGAGCCGCTGGCGGAGGCGAGGCCGGCGCATCGCCCCGTCCGCCTCGTCCCCGAACGCCTCGGCCTCATCCACGACCTCGCCACTCCCCCTTCGCCTTACGGTTGGCTCTGCCACCGCGGGTGCAAGGGGAGGGGGAGCGCGTTGCCTAGCGGCGACCCTCGCCGCCACCGATGAAGGACCAGGGTTCCCTTTCTCCATAGCGAATGGAGAGAGGGGATCAGAAGCTGAAGAGAAGCAAAGATGAAGGAGTGTGGGTTTTTGTCGCCCCCCCTCTTGCTCTTTATAAAGGAGCAGGGTGGGGGCTCGGCCGCCCCGCTCAGCCAACCAAGACGCAGGAAGGGCATGCGACTGGGACCGGCCTGCTGCCTCGACCCGCGATGGCCCGGTTTCCTGCCTCCACCGTCCGCGACCCCAGGTGCATGGAAGCCGCGTGGCTGGCGTGCAGGACCGAGGCGACGGATGAGGCGACTTCCCCTCGCCCCGTGATCGTGGGGAGCGGACGCCTCGGAAACCGTGTCTCGGCCCCGTCCAGCAAATGAGCCACGCCTCCACACCTCCCTCCACTTATGGAGATGGCGCGAACCGTCCCCCTTTATTGCGACGTGATGCATGCCTGCGGGGCTCAGCCCCGCGCACGCCGCCCACGTCATGCACGCCTCTCCCCATGATGCCGCGTTCGACGCGTGCCGTTCGGGGCGGGCGTGGTGGATACAGAAGAAGATGCAGCCTGACCCAGGCCGCGCGTGCCCGTGCACTGTTTTGGGCCTGGCCCAACAGCGCTCGGCATCGTGTATGGCCCAGGCCCGGGGGCTCCTGTCGGTGTACTAAAGTAGGGGTACCTTAGTACCCCGAACTTGTGCATGGGCAGTCGTAGCACCGCGCGGCAAGGCTTGCCAGGCGATCGCCAAAACTCTCCATGGTCCCTTTTTGGGCCATCCAAGAACAAAGTATTTGAGCCAAGGCCCCGGCAGGAGGAGCTTGCCGGGAAGGCCACCCAAATAGAGCAAGGCCCCGGCAAGAGGAGCTTGCCGGGACGGCCGCTCGAAGCACAAGGCCCCGGCAAGAGGAGCTTGTCGGGAAGGCCGACCAGGGCACGACAAGAGACTTGCTGCGACGCGCCACGCGTCCCGGCAAGGACCGGTGAGCAACAAGCTCCCGGGCGCGACAAGGCATCAACCGCGGCAAGGCGCTTGCCGCGGCAAGTCACCACCCCGCGCCTGCGTTCCACCCCATCCACCCACGCGTCGCTCTGGGGCCATTCCAGGCGTACATGGCGGGAGGCTGCGCAGCCAGGGGCATGCGGTGGCGAAGCAATGCTGACAAGGTAGCTGTCGTGGCAAACGGTGGCGCCCCTGACGGTCCCTTTTCTGCACTGTTTGGGCGACCCAGACGGGCATTTAATGCCCTTGTCCCCTGCCGTTAGAGTTAGGTATGATAGCACTGTGCAAACAGCTGTACCCAACACAGCGTTTTCCAGTTTTACCCCCGCCTACGTTGCCACCTGTGGGTAACCCCTTACGCATATAAAAGGAGGCCCCATGCGCAACGTGAGGGGGGGGGGGGAAGGAAGGAGGCCACTCACGCTCGGTCTGATTAGTTGCCTGAGTGTACCGTAGCACTCAGCGCTCCCGAACAAGAACACAATACAAACCACAAAGCAGTAGGGTTTTACGCATCCGTGCGTCCCAAAGCTGGGTAAACCCCTTGTGTGCATCGCCTCGATCCGCTCTTCGCGCGACCTCCGCCCCCCCCCCCCCCCGCCGAACCAGAAAGGGGCTCGGTCCCCATAGGTGTTCGTGGAGGCAGATTTCCCCCGACAGTCTCGTTCCCAGGATGAGGTACTGTCTATGAAATCACATGACAATTTGGACTTCTACTTTTCCGCATGTGCCTTACGGATCTTTTTTGCAGGAAATCTGCTCGAAGAAGAATTCCGATTTGACAAGAACGACAGGATACCGCAAATATGCTGCCCGCTGATTTGCTCTTGTTAGTACCTGTTGTCCTGTATCACTGTACTTGCATACATACCTGGTTCATTATGTGACAGCAGTATGCATGATAGCTTGCTTATCAATTGTTCGCTCCAAATTATCTGATCTGTATGAATGGTTACATTAGTGTAGACTATATCCAATGCCATTGTCTTTTAGCTCTACATTGTTCTTGTAAGTACATGCTGTCCTTTATCAGTGTACTTATAATGACAGGTAGTTGTTCATGTACCATCACTCTGCAGCTTATTTTCCTTTGCCCTCCATTTTCTACACATCAGGTCTATATTTACTCTTACCATAAGGTTGGTACTGAAGAAGTTTAGTTGTGCATTGCTCATAGCTGTACCTTTTGCCTGTATCGCTGCACTTACATTTATATCTACTTGGTTATGTAGCATCACTCTTCATCTTATCTTAAATATTCTCCATTTTTCGTATATTATCACATATATATTTACTCTTAACAAAATGTAGAATAAAGGCAATGCTTTTGAAGAAGATTCTGTGGTAAACTTCTTGAATTGCCCCCCCCCCATCAGCATGGACAAGGCCTTTATAGAGCCTGTCTTCACCAATAATGTAAGTTTGTCCATCTCAAGCCTTCAAACTTTGTTGTATATATTTGGTTAGGCATGGCTGCAATAGCTGTTTATTTTTGGTGTTTGCATCAAATTGCTTGTTTAAAGTTTATTATGTAGTTCATAAACAAAATTTTGTCCTTTCTCAATTTAAGTTTTCAGTTGTACAACCAAGTTCCTTCTTCATACCATGTAAATTAAACTATACAAAGCAAGTGATCTTCTTTTGCACTGCATGTATGCTTCTGTTCTTCATCCGTAATCCAGTGGTGTGGTGAACCTACCCACTACAGGACAATGTCATATTCTGCAATGTCTTAACTATGAACAATGTCATATCATTCTACTATTATTTAAACCGTCTATTTATTTGCCAATCTGAAATGGTATAAATTGACAACACACTAACCATTGATACTTATGAGTTCTTGATCTGTAATCCAGTGGTGTCGTGAAGCTGCCAACTCCTTCACAATGTCATTTCCTGCCATGTCTTGACCTGAACAATACCATATTGTGTTAATGCAATTTTAAACAGTGTCACTTTATTCATCAGTAAGAAATGTGATGAATTGTCAGCACTGATACTTTTATGTGCAAAACCTGTAATCTGTCTGCTTGTTTATCTTGCAGAGTGAGGAAGATATAAGTGTTGAACAAGCGCAGTCTCATCATCTTGCTCAGCTGCTTGCACTGCAGCTCCCCAGCAGGGCTAACCTTTCTTGACCTCTATTGAAGTGCTGTCGGTTTTGTATATTATTTTGTCAGCGTGTTTATTTGCACTGGTGGCGATCGTTGATGCCCAGTGTATGTAATCTGCTGTCTGCATGTGCTTTATTATCATAGTGGCAAACTTTGATGCCGAGTGGATGTAATATGCCGTAATTTCTTTGTTGTATAGTCTACGTTTTTTCTTATTCACGATGCTGCAGTTATTTTACTGTATATATATCCTGTCTTCGCAGTAAACCAGCCAAACCGTAAAATTACGGTACATAATTGGGCCGTCATGCAATCACGATGTAGGTTGGGCCTGAAACGTGCCGAACAGCTCACGTGCCGGCAGCAACCCGAAATGAACCCCGGCCCATGATTGCGCGAATAAAATCACGGGCTTTTAACAGGCCAAAATTGTCTCGGTCCTTGTTTGGCCCAATCAGATATTGGCTGCGAGCAAGTGGGATGCAAACCGGGCCGTAGTTAGGCCCAACTATATGGCGGGCTTTTAACAGGATGAAACTAATATAGGGCCGAAATGTTAAACGGGCCCTTAACAGGCCAAAACTAATATCAGGCCGAATTACTAAGTGGGCCTTTATCAAGTGGGCCCAAAAGCATAGTGTCCAGTTGACGGGACGAATCTAATATGGGCCATAATTGAGCCCAAAGCCTCTTAAAGGGCCGGACCTGATCTGGGCCGTAATTTGGCCCAAAACGTGGTAGGCTTTTAACGGGACGGATCTCATATGGGCCACTATTAGGCCCGGAGCATGGCAGGCCATTAATGGACCAGATCAAATATGGGCCGGCATTTGGCCCAAAACATGGCAGCCAGTTAATGGGCCAGCCTACTAGGGTCCTCAAAATCTTGTGGGCCTACAGCTGGGCCGGCCCATTAATGTCGGTGAAATCTCGTGGGCCTTTAGCTGGGCCGACCCATTATGATCCGCAAGAATCTTGTGGGCCTTTAGCTGGGCCGGCCCATTATGGCACACAAAAATCTTGTGGGCCTTTACCTGGGTCGGCCCATTATGGCCCGCAAAATCTTGTGGGCCTTTAGCAGGGCCAGCCCATTATGGTCCGCAAAATCTCGTGGGCCTTTAGCTGGGCCGTCCCATTATGGTCCGCAAAATCTTGTGGGCCTTCAGTTGGGCCGGCCCATTTAAACTTGATGGGCCGGTCCACATGTCAACATATCATAGGCCCGTCTCACCCATTGGATGAGTGACACCTGTGCCAACGCGGACCTGACACGTGTCTCCTCCAGCCAATGATGATTTTACACGTGGAAAATCCCCATTGGTCAGGGCTGTTACCGGGCTATTGGATCCAAAACCCAACCCGATAGCTTAACGGCGTTCCATTACGGTGGATGCCACGTGTTAGTTACCCTTGACGAAAGCACTTCTGTGACGTGCGATTTATTGTCATGGAAGTGGACACTTTCGTGACGATAATTTTGGTAATGTCATGGAACACTTCTACGACAGCACATGTATGACTATCTTGATTCTGTCATAAATTTGTCATGGATGTACATGCATGACAAAAAACGCGACCTACGGTGACAAACACGTATCATCACGGAAGTGTATTTTTTGTAGTGTTAGGTGCAAATCGGGATGCAATGTTCCATCTCCTGTAAATGGATTAGCTAGCAGTTTCTATATCATACCCGAAGGAATTTCAAAGTAAAAAATTTTAGTAGGTTCAGTAGGTTGAGGAGAAACTCTTTGCTCTACTGGTCGGGGTGAAGATACCCCGAACAAGCCTCTCAAATGATTACTTTCCATAGTAACAAGTGACAGTAAATTTCAGCACACTATGTAAATTTTTCCTTACCAAATTCCACTTACCAAAGGCGCTTCACTCCCCGGCAACGGCGCCAGAAAAGAGTCTTGATGACCCACAAGTATAGGGGGTCTTTCTTAGTCCTTTCAATAAGTAAGAGTGTTGTGAAATTATCGGTTTTCAGCAAGGTATTCTCTGCAAGCACTGAAATTATCGGTAACAAATAGTTTTGTTATAAGGTAATTTGTAACGGGTGAGAAGTAACGAAAGTAAAAAAGGTGCAGTAAGGTGGCCCAATACTTTTTGTAGCAAAGGACAAGCCTGAACAAACTCCTATATAAAGGAAAACGCTCCCGAGGACACATGAGAATTATCGTCAAGCTAGTTTTCATCATGCTCATATGATTCGCGTTCGTTACTTTGATAATTTGATATGTGGATGGACCGGTGCTTGGGTACTGCCCTTACTTGGACAACCATCCCACTTATGATTAACCCCTCTTTCAAGCTTCCGCAACTACAAAAGAAGTATTAAGGTAAACCTAACCATAGCATGAAACATGTGGATCCAAATCAGCCGCTTACGAAGCAACGCATAAACTAGGGTTTAAGCTTCTGTCACTCTACCAACCCATCATCTACTTATTAATTCCCAATGCCTTCCTCTAGGCCCAAATAATGGTGTAGTGTTATGTAGTCGACATTCACATAACACCACTAGAGGAGAGACAACATACATCTCATCAAAATATCGAACGAATACCAAATTCACATGACTACTTATAGCAAGACTTCTCCCATGTCCTCAGGAACAAACCTAACTACTCACAAATCATATTCATGTTCATAATCAGAGGGGTATTAATATGCATAAAGGATCTGAACATATGATCTTCCACCAAATGAACCAACTAGCATCAACTACAAGGAGTAATCAACACTGCTAGCAACCCACAGGTACCAATCTGAGGTTTTGAGACAAAGATTGGATACAAGAGATGAACTAGGGTTTGAGATGAGATGGTGCTGGTGAAGATGTTGATGGAGATTGGCCCCCTCCCGATGAGAGGATCGATGGTGATGACGATGGTGACGATCTCCCCGTCCCAGAGGGATGTTTCCCCGGCAGAACAGCTCCGCTGGAGCCCTAGATTGGTTCTGCCTCGAGACGGCAGCGCTTCGTCCCGAAAGCTTCCTTTAGAAAATTTTTCCTGGATGAAAGACTTTATATAGCAGAAGATGGGCGTCAGAGGCCTGCTAGGTGGCCCACGAGGAAGGGGGCGCGCCCAGGGGGTAGGGCGCGCCCCCACCCTTGTGGCCAGGGTGTGGGCCCCATCTGGTTGATTCTTTTGCCTGTATTTTTTATTAATTCCAAAAAGTGCCTCCGTGCAGTTTCAGGACTTTTGGAGTTGTGCAGAATAGGTCTCTAATATTTGCTCCTTTTCCAGCCCGGAATTCCAGCTGCCGGCATTCTCCCTCTTCGTGTAAACCTTGTAATATAACAGAGAATAGGTATAAGTATTGTGACATAATGTGTAATAATAGCCCATAATATAATAAATATCGATATAAAAGCATGATGCAAAATGGACGTATCACCTCCTAGCACACACGCTCGGCAAAATGAGGTCGTGTGCGACCGGCGAGCACTCAAATACGGTTATACGTATAGTGGTGCTAAAAATGCAGTTATATAGGCAAAATTGTTTCCAGTCGTAAGTACATCTCACACAGTAAGTCCCCGCTAAACATTTCTGTTCGTATGTACATTCCTCACAGCCAATCCAAGGAATACGTTTCCGTTAGTATGTACATCGCACGCGTTCTTCTATGCCCAAACATTTGCAATGCGCACAACATCACAAACAATCCATAATTTTGAAGTGTGTGTGAGGGAGTCCTGGATTAGGGGGTGTTCGGATAGCCGAACTATACCTTCAGCCGGACTCCAGGACTATGAAGATACAAAGTTGAAGACTTCGTCCCGTGTCCGGAAGGATCTTTTCTTGGCGTGGAAGGCAAGCTAGGTGTGCGGATATTCGAGATCTCCTACCATTGTAACCGACTCTGTGTAACCCTAACCCTATCCGGTGTCTATATAAACCGGAGGGTTGTAGTCCGTAGGACAACCATCATCATACACAATCATACCATAGGCTAGCTTCTAGGGTTTAGCCTCCTTGATCTCGTGGTAGATCCACTCTTGTACTACCCATATCATCAATATAAATCCAGCAGGAGTAGGGTTTTACCTCCATCGAGAGGGCCTGAACCTGGTAAAATAAAGTGTCCCTTGTCTCCTGTTACCATCCGACCTTGACGCACAGTTCGGGACCCCCTACCCGATATCCGCCGGTTTTGACACCGACATTGGTGCTTTCATTGAGAGTTCCACTGTGTCATCGCTTTAGGCCCGATGGCTCCTTTGATCATCAACAACGACGAGGTCCAGGGTGAGACTTTCCTCCCCGGACAGATCTTCGTCTTCGGCGGCTTCGCTCTGCGGGCCAATTCGCTTGGTCATCTGGAGCAGATCGAAAGCTACGCCCCTGGCCATCAAGTCAGGTATGGAAGCTTAAACTACACGGCTGATATCCGTGGAGACTTGATCTTCGACGGGTTCGAGCCACAGCCAAGCGCGCCGCGCTATTTCGAGGGGCATGATGTAGCTCTGCCTCCGAATAGCACCCTGGAGGCCGCACACGCTCCGGCCGCGATCCTTGACTCGGAGCCCGCTGCGTTCTCTGAGGATGAACGGTTGGACGTCACATCGGGGGCTGCGATCCCAAAGGCGATCGAGCCGAACGCCACCCCCGTACTCCGCACGGCCCAGGACTCTGAGGAGCCGGACTCTTCTCCGAACTTCGATCCTTCCGCGCCCCCGCCGATCAAATCTGATTGGGCGCCTGTAATGGAGTTCACCGCCGCGGACATCTTTCAGTGCTCACCTTTCGGAGATATCCTGAATTCTCTCAAGTCTCTCTCTTTATCAGGAGAGCCCAGGCCGTACTATGGTCTGAGAGGTTGGGGTTCGGACAACGAAGAAATTCAAAACCCACCCACCACCCACTTAATAGCCACTGTCGATGATCTAACCGACATGCTTGACTTCGGCTCCGAAGACTTCGACGGTATGGACGACGAAGGAGGAGACGAACAAGAACCAGCACCTGTAGGGCGCTGGACCGCCACCTCGTCATATAACATATACATGGTGGACGCTCCAAAGGATGCGGATGGCGATGGAGCAGCGGAAGACGACACATCGAAAAAACCGCAAAATCGTCGGCGCCAACGGCGCCGCTCTAAATCCCGCCACAGCAGAAACGGTGATTCCGGCACGGGAGATAATACTACCCCGGACAGCGCCGAAGAACACCAGAACCTACAAGATTCGGCGCAGGAAGATGGAAAAGCCAGCCCTCAGGAGATAGCGGCAGAGCAAGAGGTTGAGGATGATAACTACATGCCTCCCTCCGAAGACGAGGCAAGCCTCGACGACGACGAATTCGTCGTACCATCAGACCCCGCCGAACAAGAGCGTTTTCAACGCAGGCTTCTTGCCACGGCCAACAGCCTAAAGAAAAAGCAGCAACAGCTTAGAGCTGATCAAGATTTGCTAGCTGATAGATGGACAGAAGTCCTTGCGGCCGAAGAGTATGAACTCGTGCGCCCCTCCAAAAATTATCCTAAGCGCAGGCCGCTACCCCAATCAGAGGGGGAAGCATATGACATGGCAGACCGGCCACCCCGTGGCCGCGACAGGGAGGCCTGTCGAGCCCCTCAGCAAGCTATGCCCCGGTTCCGCTCGAATAAGGCACGGGAACACGAGCCAGACCTGCGAAACATACTGGAGGATAAAGCAAAGCAAACAAGATCGATCTACGGATGGCGCGGACGCCCGAGGACACGTGATGATTGTCACTCCGGACACAATAAATCCGGCCGGGCCGAACACAGCAGGCACAGCTCTTCCGAGCTGCGTCGCGACATAGCCTAGTACAGGGGCGCCGCACACCCACTATGCTTCACAGACGAAGTAATGGATCACAAAATCCCAGAGGGTTTTAAACCCGTCAATATCGAGTCGTACGACGGTACGACAGATCCGGCAGTATGGATTGAGGACTATCTCCTTCACATCCACATGGCACGTGGCGACGATCTGCACGCCATCAAATATCTACCCCTCAAGCTTAAAGGACCAGCCCGGCACTGGCTTAACAGCCTACCAGCGGACTCAATCAGTTCTTGGGAGGACCTGGAGGCCGCATTCCTCGACAACTTTCAGGGGACCTATGTGCGGCCACCGGACGCCGACGACCTAAGCCACATAATCCAGCAGCCAGAAGAATCGGCCAGGCAATTCTGGGCACGGTTCCTAACAAAGAAAAATCAGATAGTCGATTGTCCGGACGCAGAGGCCCTAGCAGCCTTCAAACATAACATCCGTGACGAGTGGCTTGCCCGGCACCTGGGACAGGAAAAGCCGAAAACCATGGCAGCCCTCACGACACTCATGACCCGCTTTTGCGCGGGCAAGGATAGCTGGCCAGCTCACAGCAACAACTTATCGAAGAAACCCGGTAATTCGGATACCAAGGACAAAAGTGGCAGGTCCCGTCGAAATAATCAAAAGCGCCACGTTAGCAGCGACAGCAATGAGGATACGGCAGTCAATGCCGGATTCAGAGGCTATAAATCCGGTCAGCGGAAAAAGCAATTTAAAAAGAATACCCAGGGCCCGTCCAGTTTGGACCGGATACTCGATTGCTCATGCCAAATTCATGGCACCCCCGAAAGGCCAGCCAATCACACCAACAGGGATTGTTGGGTGTTCAAGCAGGCAGGCAAGTTAAGAGCCGAACACAAGGACAAGGGGCTGAATACCGACGACGAAGAGGAGCCCAGGCCGCCGAACAACAATGGACAGAAAGGGTTTCCCCCACAAGTGCGGGCGGTTAACATGATATATGCAACCCACATTCCCAAGCGGGAGAGGAAGCGTGCGCTACGGGACGTATACACGATGGAGCCAGTCGCCCCAAAGTTCAACCCATGGTCCTCCTGCCCGATCACTTTCGATCGAAGGGACCACCCCACTAGCATCCGTCACGGCGGTTTTGCCGCACTGGTCCTCGACCCAATCATGGATGGATTTCATCTCACAAGAGTCCTCATGGACGGCGGCAGTAGCCTGAACCTGCTTTATCAGGATACAGTGCGGAAAATGGGCATAGATCCATCCAGGATCAAGCCCACAAGGACGACCTTTAAAGGCGTCATACCAGGTGTAGAGGCCAATTGCACAGGCTCGATAACACTTGATGTGGTCTTCTGGTCTCCGGATAACTTCCGAAGCGAAGAGTTAATCTTCGATATAGTGCCGTTTCGCAGTGGCTATCATGCCCTGCTCGGACGAAACGCATTTGCTAAATTCAATGCGGTGCCGCACTACGCATATCTCAAGCTCAAGATGCCAAGCCCTCGAGGAGTAATTACGGTCAGCGGAAACACAGAACGCTCCATCCGTACGGAAGAGCACACGGCGGCCCTCACAGCGGAAGTACAAAGCAGCCTTTCAAGGCAACTCTTCAGTCCGGCCGTGAAAAACCCGGACAATGCAAAGCGCGCCCGGAGTAACCTGCAACAAGACCACCTGGCACGATCAGAGCAAGCGTAGCAGTACGGCCCCGACACTAGCCATCGCAACATAGCGGAGCAAGTACCTCGAGTACACAACTACGCCCTTAAAATTCCATGGGCACAGGGGGAGGGGCACATTAACGGCATGCCTACAACACGGCGTCAAATGTACTAGGTGCTGCCGGATTTTTTCTTTTTTAATTTCAGGACTCCATACTCCGGACAACCTGTTCGGCAGCGTTGCCGCACAGACGATGCAAGATCCAGGAAAGCAGACAAATCTACGCCGCATTCCGGAACTCTCAGGTGGTCTCTATTTCGAGCGATATATCTGTTTCTAAATTCCGCGGCCTGTGCCTGGTCAGGACATATTAAATAGTCTAATATCTTTTTTGCTTATCGCACTACTTGTATCGTTCGGCTTTGATAAATAGCCTCTTTATAAAACAATGCATAGCTTCTTATCTATTTTTTGCATTGTCCCCTTTGAATATATGTATTTTTGATATAACAAGATCGCACCCGTACACCATGGTACGGCAAACCACGCCAGGGGCTTCATTACCCTTTTATCTGGTGTGAGAAGTCCATACACTTCCATAAGTGCGGCACCCCGAACTTATAGCACTATATGCATCGGCTCCGAGTCATGATTTTGGTCACATGTTGGGTTTGCCCGGCTCCTATGTTTTGGTACCTTACGTTCCGCTCTATCGGCTAAGGTAGCACTAGGAGAACCACTGCGATTGTGCCCCAGATCAGGTGGGTTGAGCACCTCAGTGGAGAAAGCTAAAACAGACTGTCATGATAAGGCGCGAGACCGGTCGCTGTTCGAGAGGTTTTTTGAGTCCTTAAAGGCTTATGCCGCTTTGCGCGAGGAGCTGGCTATGTCCGGCCAAAGGCGTGGATAGCGCCCCGAATTCGGCCTTCCGAACTAGGGGCTTCGCCGAAATTTAAAATTATAACGTTCTATGGCTAAGTGAGAGTGTTCAAGCATTATAGTCCGATTGCCTGGTTCGCTGTGCTGAGCGCCTCCCTCGAAGGACCCAACTATGGGAACAAGAGCCCTTAGGTTTATCCCGAACACCCCAGCACTAGTGGCATGGGGGCAGAAGCCGACGACTCGCCATCTCTCAATTTTTTGATAAACGGCCGCACAGAAAATAATATTTTAAATTAAACAAGCATTGCTTAGCGCACATGAACAAGTTTTCAGCGCACATGATACAAACGAACGAGTTCATTCAAATACTACATCTTTAGTACATTCATCCGCGACAAGGCGGGCTCCGGCAAGAACGTCCTTGTAGTAGTTCTCGGGCTTGCGATGCTCCTTCCCCTGCGGCGGCCCGTCCTTCACCAGCTTCTCTCCGTCCAGCTTACCCCAGTGTACTCTTACACGGGCAAGGGCCCTCCGGGCACCTTCAATACAGACGGAGCGCTTGATGACTACAAGCCGTGGATAGGCCTCCACTAGCCGCCGCACCAGCCCGAAATAGCTCCCAGGCAGGGCCTCTCCAGGCCACAGCCGAACTAGTAAGCCCTTCATGGCCTGTTCGGCCGCCTTGTGGAGCTCGGCCAGCTGTTTCAGCTGATCGCTCAAGGGCACAGGGTGTCCGACCTCAGAATACTGAGACCAGAGAACACACTCTCCGTTGAGCTGCCCTCTAAAGCTCGGTAGAACGCGGCGGCGTCGGATGCGCTGCGGGGAAGATCGAAGAACGCCCCGGGAGAACTCCGGATTCGGGTAAGTAATAGGTAATTTACTTTTATATTCCTACTTTGCATTGAGAATGCCTTACCTGCTGCTATCTTTTTCACATCCTCCAACTCTTGGAGGGCCTTCTGGGCTTCGGCCTTAGCACTCTTGGCGGTCTCAATGGCCGAGGCGAGCTCGGATGCTTGCGTTTTCGCCTCAAGCTCCAAACCCTCATGTTTTTCATGAGAGCTTGCAGCTCTTGCTGCACCTCGCCGGCTTGGACCCCAAGCCTTTCTCGCTCGGCGCGCTCCTCGGCCGTTTTCTTCTCGGCCTCAGCCAGCGCCTGCTTCAGGGTTGTCACCTCGGTTGTGGCCCCTACAATAAGCAGCACAATCATGTTATTTCTTTCTGCAATCAAGCCTCTCTATAGGCACCTTTCTTTTTAGGGTATTTCTTACCTTCTTTCTCCTCGAGCTGCCGTTTGGCAAGGCCGAGCTCTTGCTCGGACCGCCCGAGGTCCTTTTTAAGGACTTCCACCTGTGCAGTCAGTGCGGCGGTGGAAAGCAGCGAAGCCTGCATATGCATATTTGACCTTTTTATTAGACTCCTGTGAAAATTATTAGATCCTCTATCCGGTTTTTCTTTCCGAACACCGAACAGAGCATCAGGGGCTACTGTCTATGCGGTAAATAAATTGGCACATTTTTTACTTACCTCAAAGCCTGTTAGAAGGCTAGCACAAGCTTCATTCAGTTCGTTCTTGGCGGACTGAATCCTTTTGATCAATGTACTCATAACAGTACGGTGCTCCTCGTCGATGGCGGCGCCCTCAAGCACCGCCAGCAAATTGTCCGGCGCCTCCGGTTGGACGGAGGCCGCCGGCTCGGATGGCTTGCTCCTCTTGGAAGGAGTTCGCCCGCCGCGGACCGGGACTGTCGAGTCCGGCGCGGTGTCCGGCACAAAGCCGAACTTGGAGCCCTGGAGGGTTTCATCCCCTTCACTCCTGGGGTCCGGAGGATTGCCTTGTGGCTCCTCCAGGACCATCTCCTCCTGCCCTGAAGCTTGGTGGGGCGCCACTTCGGCGTCGTCTGCCCCGTGGGGGGAGACCGCGGGCGGAACAGATTTCACGTCCGACGAATCCAAGGAGCCGCTCGACGAGTCCTCGAGTTCGGCCCGGGGCGGGCTGCATAAAATGCGTGCGATATCAGGGAAAGCCGCACACAAAAAAGGGGGTATCATGAGTTACCCTGGTGTATAAATACTTACGATTTCGCCGGACGCTTGGTCCTGTCCGGCCACTCCTCTCTGCCCTCTTCGGCGTCGTGGGAGTAGTCCGGCGGAGGGGTCTTCCTTTTCCTTGACCCCTCGGCCTCCCCTGTTGGGGGGGCCTTCTTCTTCTTTGCTCCCCTCGCTGGAGGGGGAGAGCTTCCTTGTTCCTCCTCCTCGTTTTCGCGAGAGGAGGACGTTGTGGACTCGTTGGATGACGAGTCCGACACCACCATGTTGCGGGAACTTTTTCGAGTCCCGGTGGTTTTCTTCTTCTTGGCCTGCCTCTCCGGCAGCACGTAAGGTGCCGGAGCCATTAGCTTTACCAAGAGAGCGGGGGCCGGGTCTTCGGGCAGAGGGGCCGGACAGTTAATTGGTCCGGATATCTCCAGCCAAGCCTGTCAAAGGTAAAAGGGGGTTTAGATCCCGCATAGAGATAATCTATGAAGAAGAGCTTAACGAACCTGTCAAAGGTATAGATAGCTTACCTCGCCGGCAATACGATGCGAGCTATATCCGCGATCCTCGGAGGCGGATGTGGGGGACTCGGCGCCTTTGGTTAGCACCTTCCAGACGTCTTCATATGTCGTGTCGAAGAGCCTACTGAGGGTCTGGTGCTGCGCCGGGTCAAATTCCCACAATGTAAAATCCCGTTCTTGGCACGGGAGGATCAGGCGAACGAGCATGACCTGGACTATGTTGGCAAGCCGGATTGGCTTGTCTACCAGGGACTGGATGCATGTTTGCAACCCAGTCACTTCTTCCTCGTTGCCCCACGACAGGCCTGTCTCTTTCCAGGACATGAGCCGCGTGGGGGGTCCGGATCTGAACTCAGGGGCCGCGACCCATTTCGGATCGCGAAGCTCGGTGATGTAAAACCACCCTGCCTGCCACCCCTTTAAGGACTCCACGAGGGAGCCATCGAACCAGAGGACGTTGGCTATCTTGCCAACCATAGCGCCTCCGCACTCCGCCTGGGTGCCGGACACCACCTTGGGCTTGACGTTGAAGGTCTTGAGCCAGAGGCTGAAGTGGGGGCGGACGCGGAGAAAGGCCTCACACACGACGATAAACGCCGAGATGTTGAGGACGAAGTTCGGGGCCAGATCATGAAAATCTAGGCCGTAGTAAAACATGAGCCCCCGAACAAATGGGTGAAGTGGAAAGCCCAGTCCGTGGAGGAAATGGGGGAGAAAAACCACCCTCTCATGGGGCCTGGGGGTAGGAAGAAGCTGCCCCTTATCAGGAAGCCGATGCGGGATATCCTTGGATAAGTATCCGGCTTTCCTTAGCCTTTTTACTTGGGCCTCCGTAACGGAGGAGACCATCCACTTGCCTCCCGCTCCGGACATTGTTGGAGAAGGTTGAGGAAGAAGAGCGGACTTGGGCGCTGGAGCTTGAGTGCGCGAGAGATGGATTGGCAAAGGAGGAAGAAGGCGTAGGTTAAAAGGGTGAATCCTTATCCCTTTATATAAGCAGGTACGGTTAGGCGTCCTCACCTACCTAATAAAACTCACTTGCCTCCCAAACGCCGCGGTAAGTGGCGTGGTTGGGTAACCCACGCCCGTATTAATGAGAATCCCATTAAAGGGGGGCACACGATCTCTGCTTCAACAAGACGTGCCAAGGAAAACCGCCTCGCTATACGGGCTGAGGTGGAACAATGAAAACAATTTATATAGAAGGCTTGGCCGCAGTGTTATGACGCACGGTGGGATACGTCAGCAGATTTGATTTGTGTTAATATTATTCTCTGTATGGCAATATGTGGAAACTTATTTTGCAGAGCCGGACACTATTCTGTGGTGTTTATAATCTTCTTGAAGAACTTGGAGGAGGAACCCGCCTTGCAATGCCGAAGACAATCTGCGCGCCGGACTCGTCGTCATTGAAGCCTGGTTCAGGGGCTATTGAGGGAGTCCTGGATTATGGGGTGTTCGGATAGCCAAACTATACCTTCAGCCGGACTCCAGGACTATGAAGATACAAAGTTGAAGACTTCGTCCTGTGTCCGGAAGGATCTTTTCTTGGCGTGGAAGGCAAGCTAGGTGTGCGGATATTCGAGATCTCCTACCATTGTAACCGACTCTGTGTAACCCTAACCCTATCCGGTGTCTATATAAACCGGAGGGTTGTAGTCCGTAGGACAACCATCATCATACACAATCATACCATAGGCTAGCTTCTAGGGTTTAGCCTCCTTGATCTCGTGGTAGATCCACTCTTGTACTACCCATATCATCAATATTAATCCAGCAGGAGTAGGGTTTTACCTCCATCGAGAGGGCCTGAACCTGGGTAAAATAAAGTGTCCCTTGTCTCCTGTTACCATCCGACCTTGACGCACAGTTTGGGACCCCCTACCCGAGATCCGCCGGTTTTGACACCGACAGTGTGTGATAAGGTGACTATCGCAAACATTTAATAAGAAAGAACTGTGTGCGATGCTATTGTTAATCACACACATTTTTTCTTGGCTGATCGTGTGTGCAGTGGAGATGGATCGCACACGTAGTGGATCCTAGAAACGTGTCTTATCTCCACATCTATCGCCGATCTTTCGCTTTCGCAAACTGTGTGCAGTGTAATCCCTAATTTAAAAATCACATGTTTTGAAATTGAGAGTAGGCAATCACTTATTTAATATCCAACCATGTTTGTTACAAATATAGGTTCAACCACGAATGCATAATTCAATGCACAAGTACATATACTGAAGAACTACAGAAGCACCAAGTAAAGAATGATGAACCACAGTTGTACTAAAGACTGTAAAGAGAGAGACGAAAGACATTCTAGTTGTTGGAGAAGGTGAAGCGGAATGCCCATATTGTGCGCTCCTCCATGCGTAATGCATGCACGACTCTAGGCCAACCCCTTGTGATGGCTGCCTGTCCATCCTTCACTGTCTTCATTACGACTTCTCGATGTTCATTGTAGTCTGGATGAAATACCTTAACCTTCATTGCGTGTCCACCAATCATGTACTTTGCGAGGTAATCTTGAGTGAACTGCTTCGGGAACCACTGCGAACGAAAAAGATTCAGACATATTTGTCTAACAACTCATTATGGGCAGTAAAAAGAGAAGGTTGCAGAGTTTGTAGTTACCATCCTACATCTCACCATTGTGTTGGATAGAGCATAAACAAATAATTTTCTTGCCACCATTGGTATCTTTTTGCTAATAATCCTTATCCGTTTCCTCACTTGATGCTTGTTCATGAATATCTCATTGCCACATACGCAAAAAGGGTCGATGTGTGGATCCTTGCGAAGGGCATATGTACCTACAAGCAACAACTCAATATTAGAAGCTAACAACTGTCCAGTCCTGGATCTATATGCACTACATTATGGAATGACGGGGGGTGTTGTGGAGTTGACACGGCAGATGTCCTAGCGGGAGGACTTAGTCATGGAGCCATCGCAACTAGGTTAGCTTAAAGGGGTTAATCGGGACAAAGGACACAGAGAGTTTATACTGGTTCGGCTCCTTGCTGTGAAGGTAAAGGCCTAATCCAGTTTGAGGTGGTATTGCTTGGGTTTCGATTACCAGAGAGCGAATATGCTTGACCTAGTTCTCGATCTCTTGTTTCTTGCCCCTAACTCGCCGCCGGGTCACCCCTTTATATACACAGGTTGATGCCCGACGGCTTACAGAGTCCCGACCGGCTCATACACATCGTGTCCGGCCCGATGACTAACTAAGCTTACCTTACAATACAAGTTATTCATGTGGCGGTTCATCCCCTTGGGCCTCAAACCGCCTCTGGGTCTTGGGCCGTCAATGGGCTTGCTATGACCCGCCATCTTCATTGATAACTCGCCAGTGGTATAACCCGGCCCCTCTTGGGCGGTTCATACCCAGTAGTTATATCCACAACATTAGGCCCCAGGTTGATTTGAACTTGTTCATATCAATCTCCAATACCCAACTTGTCAAAAGTCTTGCGTCGCTTGTTTGATAAACCTTGTTGTGACCCGCTATGATGTCAGCTCACAGAATCTTCTTAAACCGCCATGACGTCATTTTGCATTAATTTTGCATGAGGCCCAACACATCTTAATTGATCTTTATATTAATGAACATCCCAAGAATCGAGGCGTCCAAAAAGCCATGTGATTATTTCTGCCTCCTCGATTCCCGTGCATGCCTTGTACTCACCCTCTTATAAATAGGGACGGGGGTCTTGACCATTCCCCCTGCCTCCTTGCCTTCGTCTTCCTCACGCGTCTCCTCTATCGCCCGAGCTCCGCCGCCGCGACCTCCGACCGCTGCACCAACTCAGGCCGCTGCATTGACCTAACCGAACCTGAGAACTCCGGTGTGCCACCGCTGCTCCTCATCACCTGTAAGTGTACCTCCCCTTTTATCTCAGATCTGCATTAGGGTTTGGGCAGTTCGTTAGTGTTCTTGCCATTCTTCGTTGTTTCCTTCAACTCCGATAGTTTTTAATCTAGATAGGTCATAAACCTTGTGCAGAAATAGTTTTAGCATTCATTTTCAACATTAGAATAGCATCTCTCCATAGAAGATCTCATTGGAGCATCCAAACTTTTCTAGTGCCGCCACCTTAGGTTTAGAATTTTACTGCTCTTTCTGAACTATCGTAGATCCAAAATTATTGCTCTAACTTGCAAAATCTGTGTGCCCAACACTTAGCAAAATTTTCACTGATCAATTTGAAATACCATGGCTGCCATGGAGGCTTATACTGTAAACCGAGATCCATCATGTAACACTACGCCTTGTTTAAACCGCCACCATGCACTTCATAATTTGCGTGACCCGGCAATGCTTCTCCGGTTTAACTTTGCTCGCTTATTCATCCTTATAATTTGGTTCTGCATAATATACTTGACTTTTAAAATCTGTCCGGCTTAACAACAGGATCCTTAGTCCGGTAGGTACCATTAGTCCCCTTTTAAGCCACCAATATGAATATCTTCATACTTCAATGTTCATTCTCTAGCTTAATCTGTTAGCCTGTTTACCGCATTTTTACCTTTAAATCAATGGTATGGCTTAATAACATGATCTTAAGCCGGTAATATTTCTTTCTTTTAGGCCTTTTTCCTCAAAAATGGTCAAGACTGTCAACGCTTGCAACTGGGTCGTTTCCCGGGTCACCGAGGAAGACTTAAACAAATATGTTCAAACTAGTGTCCTAGCCAAAAAAGATGTCATCCATTGGAGGGTTCCATGCAATGAAGCTCGTCTTGAGCCCAAGGACGGTGAAGTAATTGTCTTTACTGATCACATAAACTGGAGCTTCAGGCCTCCCGGCTCAAAATTCTTCCACGATGTATTGCATTTTTTCAAGCTCCATCCACAAGATATTGGACCCAACTCCGTTTCGAACATCTGCAACTTCCAAGTATTCTGCGAGGTGTACTTTCAATAGGAGACCACCATAGAACTATTCAGAGAGTTCTTTTACTTAAACCGGCAGAACGAGTTCACAGACGGGCCCAACCTAGAGCTAGGCGGTATTTCTATATAGCGCCGGAAAGAAGCCACCTTCCCAGCTGCCACTCTTCCCAGTCATCCCAAAGACTGGAACCAGACTTGGTTTTATTGCCAAGATACTTCGCCAGAAGGAGAAATCCCTTGTCGGGTTATCACGCCAGCCGGCCTAGTAACAGACATCATCTTCAAGATCGCATCAGCACAACAGAGCGAAACAAGTACGTGCCTTCAAAGATCCGGGCCTTGATGGCCAACGGCTTGACCGGAATTGATCTAGTTTGATGTTGGGTCGCCTAGAGAGTCTTGCCTCTAAGCCGCCGGCCTGGCTTAATGTGTGAGTACACCATCGAGTTAATAGATCCTCAACGCCACTGTCGAATTGAAGTAACTGACGAAGATATCAATAATATCACGAAAACTCTGTTGAATGAGAGTTTGGAAGATTGCAGTCAAGTCTGTGTTCCGAATAAGCCGCCAGTTGTAAGCTCTGAATCAAGTTCATACTTGAATCATGTTTTCATTTGTACTGCCTGTTCATACTCATTCAATTTTTACAGGACGATTCACCTTTTTGGACCAAGAAGCTATAGGATAAACCGGCCAAGAAGACCCGGACCAAGAGCAAGGTTATAAAAAAAACCTGCCAAGAAGAAGACCAAAACCGCCGAGTTATTTAACTTGGATGATAATGATGATGATGAGTCGGAGGTAGAACTTGATTCCCTTGGCTCGTTTTTTGTACATCTTATTGACAATGACTATTATCAGGACGATGCGGAGGCCAGCCGTGAAGATGATGAAGAGGTAATTACTCTTTCCTCCAGCTCAGAACCTCTGCCAACACAGCAAACTCGACAGGCCAGCCGGAAAGTAAGATTTTCTCACCCTTTAGCTCACTTGGATCCCAAATTTATTTTGAAGAAATAGCAACATGAAGCTCGTCGCACAACCCGGAACAGTGGCGGTGGAGTTTTATCCTCCGGCTTACCGAACACCCCAGCACCTTGCAAACGTCGATCGGAGGTTTCAAATATTTCTGGCTTATCTTATCCCAAGGTGGGTCTTTTTCGACAACCTCTTAACCCGTCCGATTCAAACTATTAGGGAGCATCCCATTCCTCTTCCGGTGACTCAATGGGGACTCAAATCCCAACTTTGAATATTGTGCCTAGGTAAGGGTGTATTCCATCATTCGAAACTTCATGCCTGATTGATATGCCGACATCATTATATTTCTTATTTGTAGTGGTATGGCCAAGCCCAGCAAGAAGGTGAAACTGAATAAGCAGGCTGAAGACTCCAACCCTTGTAAGCCGGAAAAGCGACTGCCAGAGACCTCTCATCCAGCCACTGAAGCTATCGTTGATGATCCGCCACCAGAAGAGCACGACGTCACCATGGATCAAATAGACGTTGAGCCGGTCATCTCTAAGCTACCAAGTCCCATCGAGCCCACTGAAGAAAAAGCCGATGATGTCATTATCACAGGGCTTGGCTATACAGCACCGGGTAACCCTACTGCCTTATCCAAGCACAGCGCAAAAGAAGAATTTCTACTACTGATAAAGGCAAGTGGAAGGTAGACTTGGGGAGCTACGCCCAATTCGGCGCCCAAGAGATCCACTCCAGTTATTTGAACCGTTTGTATACCAGCCGTGACCGGCTTGGTCAACTTGATGAAGGAAAGCTATGAGGTAATCCAACAAAATTGTCCTCATAACTAAATCTCTATCAGCCGCCAAGTCTATAGAATATGATAGAATTGAATATGCTGTAGACTTTCCAGTAGTCGTAAATATACGAACATCATCGCTAGTAGCCCCCAAAGGCCGGCTTAAACTGTCAAGTTGAGCTAGGACTTTAACTTTTAGTAATCAACTTCGCATCTTTAGCTCTCACGGGCCGATTCAATCAGTATGAATAAACCGGGACTTATCACCATTGCTGGAACCAATATCCCAATATGTAGC
This sequence comes from Aegilops umbellulata, assembly GCA_032464435.1. NCBI lineage: Eukaryota > Viridiplantae > Streptophyta > Magnoliopsida > Poales > Poaceae > Aegilops > Aegilops umbellulata. Next base: position 182,670,501 of record CP136060.1, read on the forward strand.
CTTTATAAATCAGATCATATCATTTTGCCTGGGTCATCAGATAAATTTGTCTTGAAAAGAGCAAATAGGCATTAGGCCCCAAGAGCCAAGGAAAATACTTGTATTGTGCTTGGGACTTAAAAAATAATCATAAGACCTTCCATGTTTGTTCATGTCGCAGGCTGAACTAACTGAGAAGGACTCACAGATCAATGATCTGAGGGCTAATATTAAAACTCAGCAATCTGAGACGTCCAAGGCCAAGTCAGAACTGAAAACTGCACTCGAAAACATTGATCAGTTGAAACAGGGCTTCGGTGCTGATAAAACCGGCTGGGAGACCGAGAAGGCGACTCTATTAAAGAGAGCAGAGGATGCCGAGGCAGCCCTTAAACCGGCGACTGATGAGTTGTCCGATTTAAGGCATCACATCAACAACATGACATCAGCCATCTTCGGTAAGCAATAAAAATGACTCATTTATACCACCAGGCATATCATAATCATCTGCCTGTTTATTAATAACCTTACTAATACAGGCTCCCGGAGCGTCAAGCTGGGCTCAGACATGCGCATCAAGCTGAAGGCTGCCTACACTCTAGTAGAACAGTTATACACTATCGCTCAACGGACCATTACTGCTGCTATGCATAAAAAACATCTGCCTACCCTCATCAAGGATACATTGGAGAAATTATCAGTGCTACCCCAAAGGATCGATGATTTAAACCGAGCATCTGCCAGAGCCGGTGCCTTAACTTCTTTAAGCCAGGCAAAAGCATGGCAAGCCGATCTTGATCCAGAAGACTTGGCCAATGGTTGCCCAAGTGTAAAAGAAGACGGGTCTCCCTTCAATGCTGATGACTTTGTAGAAATATCAAGAGCAATGCACCCATTCGCAAGCGAATTGGCTGAGGAGACCAATCTATCCCAATACCAGGCGGCTTATGATGCCGAGAACAAGAAGATAAAGGCGTCGGTTCATCAAGAGGTGGATCTCATCCCACCGACGCGTAAGCACACCTTCGCCCCTGACATTGATCCATCAAACCTTATTTATGATGAGGTTGTGTTTAGAGCTTTGACCGGCATCAACTGATCTACGCCTGACTTCCAGCCAATGGATAATCAAGGAGCTGACGAAGAAGAGGCGCAGGATGATCCAGAGGCTTCAACCCGCCAAGACTCATGAGCCGGCTTACCAGTCATAGCGTTTTGATGTATGTCCCAAAAACACTTGTCCTTTTGGGCCGTCGGATGCCTTGTTAAACAATTCTGATCTGTCACGCCATCGTGCGTGTTTATTTGCATAACACTGCGGATCCATCATTGAAAGATCCGCCATTTATGCTTTAGAATATTATCAATTATGCAGGTCAGACTTATTATTTTTCCCGCACACATAAACAAATAACAATTGCCCTGGCGGTTTACCCCAGGGCGGTCAAAATACCCCATGTAAAACCACTGATGACTAAATCACTACTAGGAAAAGGGCTATAGCTGATATGGACATTAATGTCGCACCATGTATGTGGCGCACCACATACAGGTGCGCCATTAGTGTCCTCATTACTAATGGTGCACCACACACATGGTGCGCCATTACTAGCAAATTTTATTTTTTATTTTTCCAAAACTATTAATGGCGCACCAGGGCACAGTGCGCCATTAATAGTTTTAAGTAGTAATGGCGCACCACACACACGGTGCGCCATTACTAACAGATTTTTTCTCCAAAACTAGTAATGGCGCACCAGGGTACAGTGCGCCATTACTAGTTCAAACTAGTAATGGCGCACGACAATCAAGGTGCGCCACTACTAACAATTATATTTTTTGTTTGTTTTGCAAAACTAGTAATGATATTTTTTCTTTTCTAGTCCTCATGAATATTTATTTATGTGTTTATTCTGGTATTGAATTTCTAGCTCACAAAAAGTATTGAATTTGTTAAAATTTTTTGAACTCATGAATATTTTTAAATTTCATGGGCACTTTTTGAATTCATGAATATTTTTTCAAATCGTAGTCTTCATTTCTCGATTGTATTTAAATCGTAGTTTTCATATTCATAAATGTTTTCTAAAAAATTATTAGATGCAACTAAAAATCCAAAAAAAATTCAAATAACAAATTTGATGATATTTTTTCATATTCATAAATGTTTTCATATTCATATATTTTCATAAATGTTTTGAAATCTGATGATATTTTCCACATTCATAAATGTTTTCAAATTTGATCGTCATTTTCTAAAAAAATGTTAGATGCAACTAAAAATTACAAATGGCGCACCGCTAGGTGGTGCGTCATTGCTATCCCTCCCCCACTAAAATCCCCAATCCCCGGTCCCCAATCTCATATCTCTCTCAGCCCCCCACTACGCGCCGCTGCCCCGACCCACTGCGCTGCCGCCCCTACGTGCGCCGCCGCCCCCGCGCCCCCGCCGCCTCCCTCTCCCCATCCTCCCCATCCTCCCCCTTCCACCCCCGACGCCACCCCGACGCGTCTCCGTCTCCACGCCGTCGAGCACCGAAGTAGGCCGGAGAAGTCCAGCACGAGCGTCTACGTCGTCTCCGTCGGATACGTTGATGAACCGGACCGGAGCCGAGCCAAGGAGCACCGCAAACCCGCCATCGAGCCCTTCTTCCACCTCGGATTCTGCCGCCTCCCCTTCAAGTCCGGCCGGCCTGCTGCTCCTAATCCACCGCCGGGCCTTCGTGTGCCTCTGCGGTGAGCTCCCCTCGCTTCCCCTCTTTTGTTTCCCCTCGTCCCGAGCGCTATAGACCCCTCGCGCACCCGCTCGCCATGGTACTTGAAATAAGTTTGACATGTTGTGGAAACTTCAGAATTTGCCATGTTTTACATTTGCCGTGTTTTTAGCTAAGAGCAATCCTACATTTTCCATGTGGCCATGGTCCCAAGATTTGCCATGGCAAAAGATTGTAGCTGTGTAAACAAAAAAGTGTGATAGCTGAAAAAATGAGACTGGAACATACTACACAAAAATTCAGTTATGTATCAATGTGGAAAAATGTTTGGTTGTTCTGTAAAATAGCACGACAAATTTTTATCTAAGAGTTTGTTCTATTTGTATTTATCTAAAGATTAGCATGGCAATTTTCTACATGGCACAATCTTTCAGCATGGCAAAATATAGGATGATAGCATCCTAATTTTTTCATATGGCAAAAATGAAGAAAATCATCAACTTATACCTGAGGAAAAAATTTGAAGCTAGTGACAGCGCAGTGGCCACGCTTCTACTCTCCCTATATAAGCGTTGACACATTGGCACTCTTTTGATCAGACAATAGCATTAATAGGTGGAGCTATTTAATACCGGGGTCCTGTTGTTTTAGTTCATGACAGCTCTTGCATTTGGTATTGTTGACTTATGTCTCTGCCCGCGACTCTGTTTTGCATACGGGCTGTTTTGTTGTTTGTTCGATTGAAAGAAAAAAATGTTCCTTGATGCGTTCCAGACACTAGAATAGGATCCACCATAGAATAGACCAGACTCCATCTTGCATTGGCTGGTGAACCCCTCGATCTGTTGTTAGTCCTTATCTGCATTTTCCCACATTGTTCATGTATTTGATCCACCATTGCTTGTACTAATTTGTCAAGAATACAGGTCTGTATAGCATAGAGAGCACCACAAGTTAAACACCTCAATCTGTTAGTATTTGTCTGCATTTTCTCACATTCTTCTTGTATCTGATCCAATATTGCTTGTAGTGGTTTGTCCAAAATGTTGAATGATACTGCCTGGAGATGCATATATTGTTTCACCTCTTCACAGGCCAACGTATTTTCCATGTTGTGATGGAGGCCTTTTTTTAACATTGGGCTTTGCCACCTGTTGTTTGTCTTGTAAATAGCATTGGACAGAGATTTAAGTAAGTAGCACATTGCCTTGTCCACCTGGGATAATGATTTTGCAGGTACCCCGAGAGGCCCTTGAGTTTGCCGGAATGTCGATTAACTTCCGTTCCAGCAGATTCGGGTACTCCATATGTCCTATTTTTAGCAAAGGTCATGCTGAAATTTTCCGTGAATTTTAGCATGACTTTGCTAAAAATAGGACATATGGGGTACTTGCGACTAATGCATGGGCCGGGGTATCTTACTACTTAATTAAGTAGGATCAACTACCTCCATACCACATATTCTATTTGGATGGCCCTGCTAACCCTTGACCATAAATACTTGAGATGGATGTAGCAGGCTTAAAGAAAGAAATGTTTTTAGGCCAACTCCACTGGGCCTGGCTGAAAATGCACAAGTGTGCATGACTAACAATATTCTATTGTAAAGCTAAACAGGAAAGAGGAACCACTCATCCTAACCATTTGCTCTCAAAATTACCACTTCACTTCTTACTACTGAAAATCTTAGACCATCTCCATTCACCAATTGCTCAAACTAGTTCGAAGGGCGTGTTTTCACCACACCGTGGATTATCTTATTGGACCCAACAGATATTTGCATAAGTAACTTCCTATTCACCAAAAGGCATGAATTATCCAAATCTTGATTCATCCTCATTAAAGCTTTCCATCTGAATGGATTCTGCTACCTATCTATCCTCTACAAGACCCCCACCTATGTTTCTAATTGGACACCTTTCTTTCAACTCTTAACAAGTTCCATTTCTCCATTTCTCCACCCCTCATTTCTAATTAGATACCTGTCAAGCGCCACGTTTCTAGCTGTACTAGCGATGCTATATGTATGATAGTATTCGAGGTGTATTAGTGATAATATTCGATGATGTACAGACGCAAGAGATGATGTAGTTTTGAATTATGAACGTACGAAATGTCGTCATTGGACGACGAAAGTCTCCCGGGGAAGTGCGGCTGGTGCCACGACGATCGAGGTCTGTGCGACAGGCCTCACCTGGACGATGATCGGCGCTTCAACATTAAGCTCGAGGAGACCTTCGAAGTTGAAACGGTATGCAACGACGACAAGTGTTTTTTTTCATAATTAAGCATGACTTCAACTATTTCAAAGTGTAATTTTCATCTTTTACAATTCGAGTATAGCTTATCCCATGCCATGCAAGACGCTATGTCTTGGAGAGGATGGATTTTGAAGACCATGAAAATTATGAAATAAAGAAAATTCACCTAAGGACTCATCATGATGTGGATTTTGATGTAAATATGTATAATTCTGGGAGCGTAACCCATTTTGGTTGCAAAAATTGGGAAGCATTTTGCAAGATGTATGGTTTTGATGAGGGTATGCTTATCACCATGGATCTTGGTGATCCTGACATCGACCAAGACAATATGGACATTTGGGTCCTTGTTGATACGCCTCCAGTTCTACCGCTATGTGAGTTTCTCAAACATAGTTAATTATTCACTAATTTATATTGTTCATTTCAAAATAGTTGACAGCCTATTTCCATTGACAGCTTATTTTGATTGTTCAAACAATATGCGGAACATGGTAGACAAAACCCACTACACCGATGGCTCCGAGTTAACTTATCAGGAGAAAATCATCTGGTCGGATTTTGTACTGATCTTGAGAATTACAATATCTACAATCAAACTCCTCAACATTATGGTCAATACGTGCCACTAGTGCACGTGTAGTAACTACCATAGAGATACCCTGGTAAGATTTGTTACTATTACGACATCCGTGCATCTTTTGCATACTTCTAAAACTAGTACATCATTGCTAACTATGAAGTTATTACTATGTTCTTCAACAGAGAATCCCAGAGGATTGTGTGCCTCATTTGATGTATTAGAATGGCAGCCTTCGTGTTTTGAACATATATCCAGGTCATCCTACAAATCTCAACTATCCATACCGGATTTCTAAAAGAAGTGGAGACATGCTAATCACAGAATGGAAAAAATGTATGGACAGTCGTAAGGAGGTTCTTGGAAGCAAAAGGAAGCGCCGCGCAAGAATTGGAGACAGGATGATCTCTATTCTCCATAATGGAGAGTCAGGGTCTATATTGTTTTATGCTATTTTACCTTAAATAGGGTATTTAGGTCCTGCCTAATACTGATGATCATGTGCTAAGAACAATTAAGTAGGGTTGGTTCGATGACTATCAGGATGATGATCGTATGACTTGTTATTAATAACGAGTAGAAGTTGTATGATGATGATTAGTAGGACTTGTTATGATTAGTATTACTTTCAACAAACTCGCTACTCGCGGTCTCGAGACTTGTAATGTTCTAACTTTGTTCGGTCTTTTGAATTCGGAGACTAATATGATGAATTGTATTCGGAGACTAATCTTCTATTGTATTTGATGAATCTGCTGTTTATATGTTGTGTTGTCTATATTTCGTGCAGTAATATATTTAGTAACCTGTGCAAATATCAGAAAAGAAAAAATTCCTAATATTCATACTATTGGCGCAACCATACAACACATTAGTGGCGCACTGCTATAAAAAATACTAGTGGCGCATTATCTGTTAGTGCGCCATTAGTAACCCAGAGCAGAAGGTAAATATGGCCCCCTGGGAGGCATACTAATGGCGCACCATGTGACCTACTAATGGCACACTTCCTGGTGCGCCACTATAGTCTGGTATACTAATGGCGCACCAGGGGTGCACCATTAGTATATGTTACTAGTGGCGCGATGATAGTGGCGCACCTGTAGTGCGCCATTAATGGCCAAAATAGGTGCGCCACTAATAAGCCTTTTCCTAGTAGTGAATAGTCCATAACCAGGGCCGTTTAACAAAACTCATATAATCATTACAAAAATATCATACCTGTGATATTTGTTCACACTGCCGACTTATCATACCTTGTGCAGTAAGGGTAATAGCCCAAAGATGAGAGCACAACACCCTCTTCAATTCATTCATATTGTCAGCTTATCACGCCATATGCGCCATGGGACAACATCTAAAGCTTAGAGCCAGAACTCCAAAGCACAAAAACATAATATACTGGTGACTTGAACGTCCAAAGCCAGTCCAGGTTAACAAAACTCTGAATAAATTCATATATGAACCATAAGGCAACATGTCCCTAATCAGTTTTTTAACCATATATCAATATGGCCCAAAAGGTGAACCTCAAAGAAATTTCAAGCCAAATATAAAATAGACAAAACAAAAAACAAGGCATTCATAGGCTGCCAAGCCCTCATGTCATGCGTTATTCAAGGGCCACGCAGCCGCTAAGTTAAACCTTAATTCAAACCTTGTAAGCCGGAGCTCACACGACCAATCATCATCTTAACTTTGACAAATTCAGGGTCTTTTTTTTAAGATTCATTTGTCAAGAGTATGGCGAGTCATTCCAGGTTTACCTTGTCGGAGTGGCATGCAAACAAAGGCAGGATAACCCGGAATTTTTTGGTGAATACACCTGGCGTCCAAGCCTATTACAAGGGTCAACAAAGCTCTGTTCATTAACAAAGGGCCCCCAAGTAATTTTTCATTCTAGGCCTGTAAGCCATATCAGTAGGGTAGTCATAGCTATGCTCAATGAGCAGGAAGCCCCCAAGTATTTTCTAATCATGGCATACAAGCCAGATCAAGAGGGTAATCATAGTTATGCTCAATAAGTAGGAAGCCCCCAAGTGATCGTATGAAGCGACAATAAAGACTCATATTCTCATAAATGAAATGACGGAGGCCCTGAATTATCAGGGATGCCGGCTTTATTATATTCATCATAATATATACATTGATAGAAATATGTACATCACAAGAGCCAGTGGCTCAGGTGTAATAAGGCCGAAGATGAGCAATATTCCACGGTCGGCGGGTCTCCTCCTCCGACGTGCATGAGTCCTTGTGGTCTCGAACATCGATAAGGTAGTATGACCCATTGTTCAGATTCTTGCTGACCACAAAGGGCCCTTCCCAAGGAGGGGATAGCTTGCGCATATCAGTTTGATCCTGGATAAGCTGGAGCACCAAATCGCCTTCTAGAAAGGTCCTGGTTTTCACCCGGCGGCTATGATAACGACGTAGATCTTGCTAGTAAATCATCGAATGAGCCGCCGCAAGGTCATGCTCCTCATCCAACAGGTCAATAGCATCCTGACGTGCTTGTTCATTATCAGCTTCAACATAAGCCGCCACACGGGGCGAGTCGTGACGAATGTCACTAGGGAGAACCGCCTCTACTCTGTAAACCATGAAGAAAGGCCTGTAACCCGTAGATCTGTTGGGGGTAGTATTGATACTCCATAACACTGAGGGAAATTCCTCCACCCAACAACCCGGCATCCTCTGCCAAGGGACCATGAGCCGGGGCTTAATGCCTCTCAAAATTTCTTGATTGGCTCTTTCAGCTTGGCCATTGGACTAGGGTTGAGACACTGATGACACATCAAGATGAATATGTTCTCGTTGACAAAACTCTTTCATAGCACCCTTAGACAGATTAGTGCCATTATCAGTTATAATACTGTGGGGATAGCCAAAACAGAAAATCACTTTTTTGATGAACTGAACCGCGGTTGCCGCATCACACTTACTGACCGGCTCTGCCTCAACCCACTTTGTAAATTTGTCAACTGCCACCAAAAGGTGGGTCTTTTTATCTTTGGACCTTTTGAAAGGACCAACCATATCAAGCCCCCAGACTGCAAACGGCAAAGCGATTGGAATCATCCTCAGTTCTTGATTCGGCACATGATCTCGTCTTGAAAATTTCTGACAAATGCCACATTTACTGACCAAATCTTCTGCATCAGCATGAGCCGTCAGCCAATAAAACCCATGACGAAAAGCCTTGGCCACGAGAGATTTAGAGTGGCATGATGACCACAATCTTCTTCATGAATCTCTCGTAGAATCTCACGGCCCTCCTCTGGAGAAACACAATGTTGAAACACCCCTGTGATGCTGTAGCGGTGCAACTCTCCATTGACAATAGTCATTGACTTAGACCACCGGGTTATCTGCCTGGCCAAAGTTTCATCTTCAGGTAACTCGCCCCAGGTCATATAAGCCAAATATGGAACTGTCCAATCAGGAATAGAATGAAGAGCTGCCACCAATTGTGCCTCCGGGTCAGGAATAGCAAGATCTTCCTCTGTAGGCAGTTTGACTGAAGGGTTATGCAGAATGTCAAGGAAAACGTTAGGTCGCACCGGCTTACGCTGGGACCCTAACCGGCTCAAAGCATCAGCCGCCTTATTTTTCCTGCGATCAACATGTTCCACTTGATAACCCTTGAAATGACCAGCAATAGCGTCAATCTCCGCCATGAGTGGGTCCTTAGAATCCCAAGTGCCTGAAACTTGCTGAGCCACCAAATCTTAGTCACCAAAACATCTCACCCGACTTAGATTCATCTCCTTAGCCATCCGAAGACCATGGAGTAAGGCTTCATACTCAGTTGCATTATTAGTACATGGGAACATCAACCTTAAAACATAACAAAACTTATCACCTCATGGGGAAGTTAAAATAACTCCAGCCCCCGAGCCTTCCAACTGCCTGGATCCATCAAAGTGAATAGTCCAATATGTGCTATCCGGCTTCTCCTCAGGCATATGCAGCTCTGTCCAATCATTGATGAAATCCACAAGTGCTTGAAACTTGATGGTTGTGCGAGGCATGTATTTCAAACCATGCGGTCCAAGTTCAATGGCCCACTTGGCTACCCGACTTGTGGCTTCTCTGTTTTGAATAATATCCCCTAAAGGAGCAGAACTAACCATAGTGATGGGATGACCCAGAAAATATTGCTTGAGCTTTCGACTAGCCATGAACACCCCATATACCATCTTCTGCCAATGCGGATACCTCTACTTGGACTCAATGAGCACTTCACTGATGTAATGAACCGCCCACTGAACTGGATATTCCTTGCTAGATTCCTTTATTTCCACAACAATCGCCACGCTGACAGCCCGGCTATTAGCAGCCACGTATAAAAATAAGGGCTCCTTATCAATAGGAGCAGCAAGGATCGGCGGCTCGGCTCATTGTTTCTTCATGGCTTCGAACGCCTGATCAGCAGCATCACTCTAGACAAAGTGATTTGTTTTCCTCATCATCTGGTATAGAGGGATAGCTTTTTCTCCTAACCGGCTTAAGGCCGCAATGCGACCTGCCATACGCTGAACATCATTGATATGCGCCGGTTTAGCCAAGGAAGTAATAGCCTTGATCTTTTCCAGGTTAGCCTCAATGCCTCTTTCAGAAACCAGAAAACCCAAGAGCTTGCCTGCTGGTACAGCAAAGACACACTTGGCCGGGTTAAGCATCATCTTGTAAACGTGGAGATTGTCAAAGGTCTCTTTCAAATCATCTAACAAGGTCTCCTTCTTCCTTGACTTCACCACAATATCATCCACATAAGCATGCACATTGCGGCCAATCTGATCATGAAGACAATTTTGCACATACCGCTGGTAAGTCGCCTGTGCACTCTTGAGCCCAAAAGGCATAGACACATAGCAGAAGGCTCCACAAGGAGTGATGAAAGTTGTCTTCTCCTGGTCGTTAACTGCCATCTTGATCTGATGATACCCGGAATAAGCATCCAAAAAACTCAAGCGCTCACAACCCGCCGTAGCATCAATGATCTGATCAATACGAGGGAGAGCAAAAGGATCAGCCGGGCAAGCCTTATTAAGGTCTGTGTAGTCCACTCACATGCGCCAAGTGCCATTTTTCTTAAGCACCAGCACCAAGTTAGCCAACCATTCAGGATGAAAAACTTCAACGATGAACCCAGCTGCCAAGAGCCAGGCCACCTCTTCACCAATGGCCTTACGCCTCTCTTCATTGAAGCAACAAAGGAATTGCTTGGCCAGTTTAAACTTCGGATCAATATTGAGAGTGTGCTCAGCGAGTTCCCTCGGTACACCTGGCATGTCTGAAGGCTTCCATGCAAAGATGTCCTGGTTCTCACGGATGAACTCGATGAGCGTGCTTTCCTATTTCGGATCCAGATTAGCACTGATACTAAACTGTTTAGATGAATCGCCAGGAACAAAATCAACTAGCTTAGTATCATCTACTGACTTAAATTTCAGCAGGAGGTCGTGCTCTGTGGTTGGCTTCTTCAAAGGCATCATATCCGCCGGGTCAACATTATTATAAAATTTCAACTCTTCTGTTGCACAAACAGACTCAGCATAAGCGGCATCACCTTCTTCACATTCCAAGGCTATCTTCCTGTTGTCGTGCACAGTGATGGTGCCCTTGTAACCCGGCATCTTGAGCTGCAGATAGACATAACAAGGCCTTGCCATGAACTTAGCATAAGCCAGTGGCCCAAACAAAGCGTGATAAGGCTCTTAATCTTGACCACCTCAAAGGTCAAAGTCTCAACTCTGGAATCACGATCATCACCAAAATCCACTTCCAAAGCGATCTTGCCCACTAGATACGCTGACTTACCAGGCACCACTCCGTGAAAAACAGTATTGGACGGCTTACGATCCTTATCAGTCAAGCCCATATGATGGAAAGTATCATAGTAAAGGATATTGATGATGCTGCCTCCATCCATGAGTACTTTATTGAACTTGTACCCTCCAACCTGAGGTGCAACCACCAAAGCCAATTGACCCGGACTGTCAACCCGGGGTGGGTGATCCTCACGGCTCCAAAGAATAGGATGTTCAGACCATCACAAGAAACGGGGAACTACCGCCTCAACTACGTTGACGACCCTTTTATGAATCTTCTGGTCACGTTTACACAAACTCGTAGTGAACACATGATACTGTCCACTATTCAACTGCTTCGGATTACTTTGGTAACCGGATTGCTGCTGCTGATTCCCTTGACCAATCTGCTGATTAAAACCACCCTAATTGCCTTGGCCCTGAAAACCAGAGTTTGAGCCGCCACCACCAAAGCTAGGCCCATGAGCGCCGGATCCTGAACCGCCGTTCAGACCATGATTGTTCTGGAAAAAAATTGGAATTTCTGTATTCGCTCATGATGAAGCAATCCTTCCATAGATGATTGGTCGGCTTCTCGTGCGCACCATGCTTTGGGCAAGGCTGGTTCATCATCGCCTCCAGGTTGAACTTTGGCCCACCAAGCCGGGACGGCTTTCCCTTCTTATGATGGTTATTGTTTTGTGTATTGGTGTTGGCCACAAAGTCTGAACCGCCCTCAGCCTTGCGCTTACCGTTGCCACCTTGACCCGCCGTGTTATTCCGATGTCCCTTCGCACTGCCACTCTTCCCCTTGCCCGTCTTCTCCTCATCAGAGTTGGGGTCTTTGGTACTATCGAAGTCGGCATATTTGACGAGAGCCGCCATGAGCTCCCCCATGTCATTGCAGTGGCGCTTAAGCCGCCCCAGTTTCTGCTTAAGGGGGAGAAAACGACAATTCTTCTCCAACATTAGGACTACTAAACCGGCATTGATGCTATCCGATGAATGTATAACAGTTGAGATTCGGCGCACCCAATTGGTGGTTGACTTACCCTCACCTTTGGACACAAGAATCCAAATCCAGGATCGACATAGGCTGCTTGCACGTGTCTTTAAATTTTTGGATGAAACGAGTTTTCAACTCTGCCCATGATCTAATGGAGTTAGCGGGCAACCCTTTCAACTCTGCCCATGATCTAATGGAGCCGGCCCATCCAACATCATGGTAAAGTACTTGGCACATGCAGCATCACTAACATCCAGCATTTCCATAGCCATCTCATAGCTCTCAATCCAAGCCTCAGGGGGCTGATCCACCGTGTAATTAGGCACCTTACGAGGACCCTTGAAATCCTTAGTTAAGCGCTCATCACGCAGAGCCGACACTAAACATGGCACACCCAAGGTCCTAGAAGTCGCTCCTGCTTCCACTAACGCTGACAGATAAACCGGAGATTGTTGTTGAGCCACTAGCTGAGCTGCCAGCTCAGCCTCCCGACGCGCTATGCCCTGATCCACCAAGGTCTGAGCATCGACACCACCGTGCACTGAGTCATTCCCACGAGGTTGGTTATGGCACTGTTCACTGCTTGAAACTGCTGGTGAATCAATATGCTGGCTGTAACTCTGGCCTGGTCAAGGGGTTGAGTGAATCCCTAAACGGCTGTACGAATAAGCCACCTGTTGATCCAGTGTTGTCTGAAGAAGCTCTCTAGCTCTCTAGCCCTCCATGTCTTCAACTAGGAGACTCGCCTTCAACTAGGAGAACCGCCACTCGTGTCGCCGTAGCAATGATACGTCCATTTTTCATCATGCTTTTATATCGATATTTATTGCATTATGGGCTGTTATTACACATTATGTCTCAATACTTATGCCTATTTTCTCTTATTTTACAAGGTTTACATAAGGAGGGAGAATGCCGGCAGCTGGAATTCTGGGCTGGAAAAGGAGCAAATATTAGAGACCTATTCTGCACAACTCCAAAGGTCCTGAAACTCCACGAAAGTCATTTTTGGAAATAATAAAAAATATTGAGCAGAAGAAGTTCACCAGAGGTGGGCCCACCTGGCCACGAGGGTGGGGGGCGTGCCCCCTGCCTCGTGGGCCCCCTATTGGCTCTCCGATGGCCATCTTCTCCTATATGAGGTCTTTCATCAAGGAAAAAAATCATAAGCAACCTTTCGGGACGAGACTCCGCCGCCACGAGGCGGAACCTTGGCGGAACCAATCTAGGGCTCCGGCAGAGCTGTTCTGCCGGGGAAACTTCCCTCCGGGAGGGGAAATCATCGCCATCGTCATCACCAATGCTCCTCTCATCGAGAGAGGAAAATCTCCATCAACATCTTCACCAGCACCATCTCATCTCAAAACCCTAGTTCATCTCTTGTATCCAATTCTTGTCTCCAAGTCCGGGATTGGTACTAGTAGGTTGCTAGTAGTGTTGATTACTCCTTGTAGTTGATGCTAGTTGGTTTATTTGGTGGAAGATCATATGTTTAGATCCTTTATGCATATTAATACCCCTCTGATTATGGACATGAATATGCTTTGTGAGTAGTTACATTTGTTCCTGAGGACATGGGAGAAGTCTTGCTATTAGTAGTGATGTGAATTTGGTATTCGTTCAATATTTTGATGAGATGTATGTTGTCTAGCCTCTAGTGGTGTTATGTGAACATTGACTACATAAGACTTCACCATTATTTGGGCCTAGAGTAAGGCATTGGGAAGTAATAAGTAGATGATGGGTTGCTAGAGTGACAGAAGCTTAAACCCTAGTTTATGTGTTGCTTCGTAAGGGGCTGATTTGGATCCATATGTTTCATGCTATGGTTAGGTTTACCTTAATACTTTTGTTGTAGTTGCGGATGCTTGCAATAGATGTTAATCATAAGTGGGATGCTTGTTCAAGTAAGAACAGCACCCAAGCACCAGTCCACCCACATATCAAATTATCAAAGTACCGAACATGAATCATATGAACATGATGAAAACTAGCTTGACGATATTCCCAAGTGTCCTCGGGAGCACTTTTCCTTATATAAGAGTTTGTCCAGGCTTGTACTTTGCTACAAAAAGGATTGGGACACCTTGCTGCACTTTATTTACTTTTGTTACTTGTTGCTCGTTACAAATTATCTTATCACAAAACTATATGTTACCACTTATTTCAGTACTTGCAAAGAATACCTTGCTGAAAACCGCTTATCATTTCCTTCTGCTCCTCGTTGGGTTCGACACTCTTACTTATCGAAAGGACTACGATAGATCCCCTATACTTGTGGGTCATCAAGACTCTTTTCTGGTGCCGTTGCCGGGGAGTGAAGCGCCTTTGGTAGGTGGAATTTGGTGAGGAAAAATTTATATAGTGTATTGAAAATTACTGACACTTGTTACTATGGAAAGTAATCCTCTGAGGGGCTTGTTCGGGGTATCTTCACCCCAACCAAGAGAGCAAAGAGTTGCTCCTCAACCTACTGAACCTACTAAAAATTAAAATGTTCCCTTTGAATTTCCTTCGGGTATGTTAGAAAAATTGCTAGATAATCCTTTTGCAGGAGATGGAACAAAGCATCCTGATGAGCACCTAATTTATGTGGATGAAGTTTGTGGATTATTTAAGCTTGCAGGTATACCCGATGATGTTGTTAAGAAGAAGGTATTTCCTTTATCTTTGGAGGGAGATGCATTGACATGGTATAGGCTATGTGATGATATGAGATTATGGAACTATAAACGATTGAAATTGGAATTTCGTCAGAAGTATTATCCTATGCATCTTGTTCATTGTGATCGCAATTATATATATAATTTTTGGCCTCACGAAGGAGAAAGCATTGCTCAAGCTTGGGGGAGGCTTAAATCAATGCTATATTCATGCCCCAATCTTGAGCTCCCGAGAGAAATAATTCTTCAAAGTTTTTATGCTCGACTTTCTCATAATAATCAAACCATGCTCGATACTTCTTGTGCTGGCTCTTTTATGATGAAGACTATTGAATTCAAATGGAATTTATTGGATAGAATTAAACGCAACTCTGAAGATTGGGATCTCGACGAAGGTAAGGAGTTAGGTATGACACCTAAGTTTGATTGTGTTAAATCTTTTATGGATACCGATGTTTTCCGTAAATTTAGCACTAAATATGGACTTGACTATGAGATAGTAGCTTCTTTCTGTGAATCTTTTGCTACTTATGTTGATCTCCCCAAGGAGAAGTGGTTTAAATATCACCCTCCCATCGAAGTAAAAGTAGCTGCACCTATTAAAGTTGAAGAAAATATTGTCACTTATAATGATCCTATTGTTCCTACTTCTTATGTTGAGAAACCACCTTTCCCTATTAGGATAAAGGATCATGCTAAAGCTTCAACTGTGGTTCGTAAAAGCAATATTAGAACTTATACACCTCCTGAGCAAGTCAAAGTTGAACCTAATATCGCTATTGTTAAGGATCTCTTGTCTGATAATATTGATGGGCATGTTATTCATTTCTGCGGTGAAACCACTAGAATTGCCAAACCTGGTGCAAAAGATAAACATAGAACTGTGGTAGGCGTGCATGTTATTTCTGTTAAAATAGGAGATCATTGTTATCATGGCTTATGTGATATGGGTGCTAGTGCTAGTGTTATAACGCATACTTTATACAAAGAAATTAAGCATGAAATTGCACCTGTTGAGTTAGAAGGTATTGATGTTACAATTAAACTTGCCAATAGAGATACTATATCAGCAATGGGAATTGTTAGAGATGTTGAAGTCTTGTGTGGGAAAACTAAATATCCTGCTGATTTTCTTGTTCTTGGTTCCCCACAAAATAGCTTTTGTCCCATTATTTTTGGTAGACCCTTCTTGAACACCGTTAATGCTAAGATAGACTGCGAAAAGAATGTAGTTACCATTGGTTTGGGTGATATGGTTCATGAGTTTAATTTCTCTAAATTTAGTAGACAACATCGTGAAAAAGAATTGCCTATAAAGGATGAAATTATTGGTCTTTCTTCTATTGCCGTACCTCCTAGCGATCCTTTAGAACAATATTTGCTAGACCATGAAAATGATATGTTTATGAATGAAAGAAGGGAAATAGATGAAGTATTCTTTAAGCAGGAACCTATTCTGAAACACAATTTGGCTGTTGAAATCCTAGGGGATCCTCCTCCACCCAAGGGTGATCCCGTGTTTGAGCTTAAACCGTTGCCTGATAATCTTAAATATGCTTATCTTGATGAAAAGAAGATATATCTTGTTATTATTAGCGCTAACGTTTCAAAACATGAAGAAGAGAGATTATTGAAAACTCTGAAGAAGCACCAAGCTGCTATTGGATATACTCTTGATGATCGGGCATTAGTCCCACCCTATGTCAACATAAAATAAATTTGGAAGAAGATGCCAAACCAGTCCGTGATCATCAACGAAGGCTTAATCCTAAGATGAAAGAAGTGGTAAGAAAAGAAATACTAAATATTCTGGAGGCAGGTATAATTTATCCCGTTGCTGATAGTCAGTGGGTAAGTCCTATCCATTGTGTCCCTAAGAAGGGAGGTGTTACTGTTGTTTCTAATGATAAAGATGAATTGATTCCGCAAAGAATCATTACAGGTTATAGGATGGTAATTGATTCCCCTAAATTAAATAAGGCTACTAAAAAGGGTCATTATCCCTTACCTTTTATCGATCAAATGCTAGAAATATTATGCAAACATACACACTATTGTTTCCTAGATGGTTATTCTGGTTTCTCTCAAATACCTGTGTCAGCAAAAGATCAATCAAAGACCACTTTTACTTGCCCTTTTGGTACTTTTGCTTATAGACATATGCCTTTTGGTTTATGTAATGCACCTGCTACCTTTCAAAGATGCATGATGGCTATATTCTCTGACTTTTGTGAAAAGATTTGTGAGGTTTTCATGGACGACTTTTTTGTCTATGGATCCTCTTTAGATGGTTGCTTGAGCAACCTTGATCGAGTTTTGCAGAGATGTGAATAAACTAATCTTGTCTTGAATTTGGAAAAGTGCCACTTTATGGTGAATGAAGGTATTGTCTTGGGGCATAAAGTTTTTGAAAAAGGTATTGAAGTTGATAAAGCCAAGGTTGATGCTATTGAAAAGATGCCATGTCCCAAGGACATCAAAGGTATAAGAAGTTTCCTTGGTCACGCCGGTTTTTATAGGAGGTTCATTAAGGACTTCTCAAAAATTTCTCGGCCTCTGACTAATTTATTACAAAAAGATATACCATTTGTCTTTGATGATGATTGTGTAGAAGCATTTGAAATATTTAAGAAAGCATTGATCTCTGCACCTATTTGTTCAACCACCTGATTGGAATTTACCCTTTGAAATTATGTGTGATGCTAGTGATTATGCTATAGGTGATGTTATAGGTCAAAGAGTTGATAAGAAATTAAATGTTATCCATTATGCTAGTAAGACTTTAGACAATGCTCAAAGAAATTACGCTACTACTGAAAAAGAATTCTTAGCAGTTGTATTTGCTTGTGATAAGTTTAGACCATACATTGTTGATTCTAAAGTAACTATTCACACTGATCATGCTGCTATTGAATATCTGATGGAAAAGAAAGATGCTAAACCTAGACTTATTAGATGGGTTCTCTTGCTACAAGAATTTGATTTGCATATCGTTGATAGAAAGGGAGCTGAGAACCCCGTTGCAGACAACTTGTCTAGATTAGAAAATGTTCTTGATGACCCACTACCTATTGATGATAGCTATCCTGATGAACAATTAAATGTCATAAATACTTCTCGTAGTACTCCTTGGTATGCTGATTATGCTAATTACATCGTTGCTAAATTCATACCACCTAGTTTCACATACCAGCAAAAGAAAAAGTTTTTCTATGATTTAAGACATTACTTTTGGGATGACCCACATCTTTATAAAGAAGGAGTAGATGGTGTTATTAGACGTTGTTTACCTGAGCATGAACGGAAACAGATCCTACGCAAGTGTCACTCCGAAGCTTATGGAGGACACCACGCTGGAGACAGAACTGCACATAAGGTATTGCAATCAGGTTTCTATTGGCCTACACTCTTCAAGAATGCCCGTAAGTTTGTCTTTTCTTGTGATGAATGTCAAATAATTGGTAATATTAGTAGACGTCAAGAAATTCCTATGAATTATTCACTTGTTATTGAACCACTTGATGTTTGGGGCTTTGATTATATGGGACCTTTTCCTGCCTCTAATGGTTATACACATATTTTAGTTGTTGTTGATTACGTTACTAAGTGGGTAGAAGCTATTCCAACTAGTAGTGCTCATCATAACACCTCTATTAAAATGCTTAAAGAAGTTATTTTTCCAAGGTTTGTAGTCCCTAGATATTTAATGACTGATGGTGGTTCACATTTTATTCATGGTGCTTTCCGTAAAATGCTTGCTAAATATGATGTTAATCATAGAATTGCATCTCCTTATCATCCACAGTCTAGTGGTCAAGTAGAATTGAGTAATAGAGAGCTCAAATTAATTTTGCAAAAGACTGTCAATAGGTCTAGAAAGAATTGGTCCAAGAAACTTGATGAAGCGTTATGGGCCTATAGAACTACATATAAAAATCCTATGGGTATGTCTCCATATAAAATGGTCTATGGAAAAGCATGTCACTTACCTCTCGAACTAGAACGTAAGCCATATTGGGCTATTACAGAGCTCAACTATGATTTCAAACTTGTCGGTGAAAAGAGGTTATTTGATATTAGCTCACTTGATGAATGAAGAACCCAAGCTTATGAAAATGCCAAGTTGTTTAAAGAAAAACTTAAAAGATGGCATGACAAAAGGATACAAAAGCATGAGTTTAATGTAGGTGATTATGTATTTCTATAAACTCTCGTTTAAGATTTTTTGCCGAAAAACTTCTCTCTAAATGGGAAGGCCCCTACGTTATCGAGGAGGTCTATCGTTCCGGTGCCATAAAAATCAACAACTTCGAAGGTACAAACCTGAAGGTGGTTAACGGTTAAAGAATCAAACATTATATCTCAGGTAATCCTATAAATGTTGAAACCAATGTTATTGAAACCGTAACCCAGAGGAATACATAAGAGACACTTTCCAGAACGTTTCAGACTCCGAAAAGGAATAGGTACGTGGTACGGTAAGTAAACCGACTCCAAAACAGTTTTTAAGGCAATATTTCTCCGTTTTGGAATATTTAGAAAAATAGAAAAATAAGTAGGCGTCCGGGAAGGACACGAGGGCTCCACGAGGGTGGAGGGCGTGCCCTACCCCCCTGGGCGCGCCCCCTACCTCGTGGGCACCTCGTGTGACTTCCGGACTCCGTTTTCTAGCACGATACATATTTTGGTCGGTAAAAATTCATTATATATTCTCCTGAAGGTTTTGACTCCCGTATCACGCAATTATCCTTTGTTCTTGTTTCGAGTTGTTCTCTGTCATGGTTGTCAAGGCCAGACATCATGTCGTCCCCCTCCTCCAATAATGGTGAGAACGATGCTTGGCTAATGAAGATAGAGCTGAAGAGGGAAGAACCCATGGAGATCAACAAGGATGAAAGGATCAAGAAGGCCACGGAGGATCAAGCTCCGACACCAGAAGACATCCTTCAACTTGATCATAATCTTCTTACCCCAACTGAGATCGAAGCTTTCAAGATGATTGAGTAACTCATATACAGAGCAAGTATCTCACAAGTGAAAAGATTTTGTTGAAGGAGCATATTGTTGCACTCAAGGGCATTATCCGCAAGCTGGAGGACCTCTTACGCTCGATGTGTGACTATCCAACATCACCACCATCCTCTCCACCAACAAAAAGGAGATATACGCACATGGGTATGGGCACTCCCCTTGGCAACTGCCAAGCTTGGGGGAGGTGCCCTGGTATCGTATCACCATGACACTCCTATCTTTACCGTTTTTCTTAGTTTGATCCTATTAGTAGTATCTTGATCTAGTAGAATAAAGTTTATGGCATGATCTAGTTTTGAGTTTTTGCTTTTTGATCTCTCTTTGTTATCGAGTCCGTGAGCTATATATAATAAATATTAGTGTTGAGTCAAGGGCTTGATTATTTTGCTATGATCTTGAGTGAATAAAAGAAAAGAGAAAAAGAATAAAAAGAAACAAAGAGTTCATATTGATCTTATTAAGAGTAATGACTTCACAAAGAAAGAGTATGATGATTAAAATTTGTTGGGAGTTGGCAGACATAGCTTTGCTCATCATTGCAATTAATAGGAAGTAATAAGGAAAGAGAGGTTTCACATATAAATATACTATTATTGACATCTTTTATGATTGGGAGCACTCATTAAAATATGGCATGCTAAAGAGTTGATGTTGGACAAGGAAGACAACGTAATGGGTTATGTTTTCTTATATCTGAGATAAAGTATGTTGTCATGAATTGTCGGGGAAACTGATCCACGAGCACCTATGGGGACCGGCGGACCGATCCCCTTTCGGTTCGGCGGGGGCGGAGATCGCACGAAGAGCAGATCGAGGCGAAGCACACGAGCAGTTTACCCAGGTTCGGGCCGCACGGATGCGTAAAACCCTACTCCTGCTTTGTGGTTTGTATTGAGTTCTTGCTTGGGAGCGCTGAGTGCTACAGTACACACCAGCAGCTAACGAGACCGAGCGTGAGTGTTCTTTTGTCCCTCCCCCCCTCTACGTTGCGCATGGGCCTCCTTTTATATGCTCAAGGGGTCACCGACAGGTGGCAACGTAGACAAGGGTAAAAATGGAAAGGTGTTGTGGTTGGTACAGCTACCTGTATAGTGTATCATACCTAACCCTGACGGCAGGGGACAAGGGCATTAAATGCCCATCTGCGTCGCCCAAACAGTGCAAAAAGGGACCGTCAGGGACGCCACCGTTCACCACGATGGCAATCTTGTCAGCGCCGCTTGCCACCGCATACCGCTAGCTGCACAGCCTCCCGCCACATACGCGTGGAAGGGTCCCAGAGCGACACGTTGGTGGATGTGCTGGAGCGTGGGTACGGAGTGGTAGCTTGCCGCGGCAAATGCCTTGCCGCGGTCGTTGTCTTGTCGCGTCCGGGAGCTTGCCGCTCACCGGGCCTTGCCGGGACGCGTGGCGCATCGCGGCAAGTTCCTTGAGATGCCTTGGTTGGCCTTCCCGGCAAGCTCCTCTTGCCGGGGTCTTGTGCCTTGAGTGGCCTTCCCGGCAAGCTCCTCTTGCCGGGGCCTTGTCTCCTTGGCTTGAATACTTTGTTCTTGAATGGCTCCAAAGGAACCACGGAGGACCTTGGCGGTCACCCGGCAAGCCTTCCCGCGGGGTGCTGCGACTGCCCGTGCACAAGTTCGGGATACTAGGGTACCCCTACTCTAGTACACCGACAGGAGCCCCCGGGCCTGGGCCATACACGGTGCCGAGCGTTGTTTGGCCAGGCCCAAAACAGGCCACAGGCATGCGCGGCCTGGGTTACGCCGTATCTTTCTCCGTATCCACCGCGCCCTCCCCGAACGGCACGCGTTGATTGCTGCGTCATGGGAGAGATCGTGGGTGGTTTCTTTATTCGTAAAGGCGGAACGTCCGCCCCCTCCCTCCTTATAAGCAGGGGAAACAGGGGTAGTTCGCCCATCCGCCAGTTGCTACTCCAACCTCGAAAATCTCCGCCACTCCCCTTCTTCCCAAAGTCGAAAGAGAGCAGCGCTCCGCCCCCCATCGCCACCAGCACCACCAACGCCGTCGACCTCCCTCACCACTTCCGCCATGGCTCCGAAAGCCGAGAAGGGGAAGGTCGTGAAGTCGGCCGAGGCGCAGCGGCTCACGGCGCTGCGAAAGGAGCGGGCAATCTCCCCCCCCCAAGCTTGCCGCGAGGGATCTGAGGGAGTACTACTACCTCTTCTGGTCGACGGAGACGCGGGCGCACACGCGCTCGAAGGTACTTCCAGCCGTCGCTTGGAAAATGGCTCCAACTGGATATCCCTTTTTCGCCTTGTTCTTCTACTGCGGGCTCTGCCCACCTTTCTCTGAGTTCTTCTGTGATATTATGAACACCTACGGGTTCCGCCTCCTTGACTTCACCCCCAATGCTGTCCTGACCATGGCAGTTTTCGCACATCTCTGCGAAAACTTTGTCGGAGTCCATCCAAATGTAGCCCTTTTTTGCCACTTCTTTATGCCCCGAGTTGAGACAGGAGAGCCTTTATCCGGCGGAATCGCCTGGATCTCAAAAGCTGGCAAGAAGGAAGCTTATCTGGAGGGAGAGCTCCGCAGCAAGTGGGAGGAATGGAGAGCAGACTGGTGCTGGATTGTTGAGGAGGACCCGCAGCCGTTTACCGCCCGGCGCCAAACTCTAGTAGTGTGCGGCAGCGATTGGAGCAACGTGGCCCCGAAAGACGACAGGCTGAAGATTGTCGTCGCCCAGATCCAACGCCTCAGGCTTGCCGGGCTCACTGTAGGCGCCGTTGGCGCAGATTTCCTTCGCCGCCGCATCGCCCCCCCTGTAGGAGAGGAGGAGACCCGCCTGGGAGTTCAAGAATGCAGCGGATATCATGAGGCTGCGTCCGGGCCTCAACTTCAACTTCACTGTTCTGGAGCTTAACGCGATGCTCCAGGAGCTGTTCAAATACGACCCTCAACATCCCGAAGTGTTCAGGTTGCCGAAGGGTGTCGTTCCACTGTGCAACAATTCCTCGCTCAGCCGCATCCGTGCAATGATGCCGCTGTGCGACTCGCATGGAATTGACCCAGCTTGGCAAGAGCCTGAAGACATCGTCGTGCAGGAGTTCTTCGATGGCTTGGTAGAAATGCCGATCCGCTCCGACGAGCAGAAGGGCCTCACTCGCGCCACCACCGACGAGGAGGTGAAGCACATCGCCACTAGGCTGGAAGAGGCGGCGGCAGCCGCAGCCGCGGGCGAGTTTGGATTCAACGTGGAGGAGGCAGAGGCAGCGGAGGCGGCAAGCCTTGCCGAGCGAGAGGGGCTTGCCGGCGAGGAAGAGCCTGCCGGGTATGACGTCGAGTCGGGCGAGCCCGCCGAGGATACGAGCGGCTTGTTGGAGATCGACTCCTCTTCCTCCTCATCTTCGGGCATCTTGCCGCAAGCAGAGCCCCCGACTCCACCAAGAAGGCGTCTCCGCAAGGCTGAGGACGTAGCGGAGCAGCAGACGAGTCGACAGCCGCCGCGCCGCACGACACGCTCCACCGCAGCAAGTTCTGTTGCCGCGGAAGCACCTCACGCTGCTGCGACAACTGGAGCGGGGTCTTCCCGGACCGCCGCTTCTGCTCCTGCCGCTTCTCATGCCGCGGCGGCAGCTGGAGCGGGGTCGTCTCAGACCACCGTCACTGCTCCCGCCAAGCGGCCAAGGGAACCTACTCCTCCGCCTCCTCGCGCCGGAGGTGAGCCAGGCTTTGACTTTTCCGCGCTCAGCTCCGACGAGGAAGAAGAAGAGTAAGATTCTTGTTGTACTTGTATTTCTTCAATTCTTGCTGTTTTGTCTTGTATCTCATTTGCTTTACTCTGAACTTATTCCTTTTTAGGACTCTAGCCCAGAGGGCGGCAAGGAGAGCCAAGGTCCCGTTGATTATCATCGAGGACGAACCCACCGCGACAGCAGGGGGTGCGTCCGAGACAACCTTGCCGGACCCGGCAACTGTTCTTCAGAGCAG
Organism: Aegilops umbellulata; assembly: GCA_032464435.1. Classification (NCBI taxonomy): domain Eukaryota; kingdom Viridiplantae; phylum Streptophyta; class Magnoliopsida; order Poales; family Poaceae; genus Aegilops; species Aegilops umbellulata. The sequence continues at coordinate 182,694,502 of CP136060.1, forward strand.
CCCCCAGCGCAGCCCCCAACGTAAGTATATGGTTTGCTTCCCGCTGTTAGGCGCGCATGGATACTCTTTGTTTGCTGATATCTGACTGTCGGTTTGTGTAGGAGCAGAGCAGCCCCACCAGGAGCGTCCTGAGACCGCCCCTGACATGCCATCTGCTTCGACTACACCGCCAAGGGAGAGTTCTCCGGCAAGGGAGAATCCTCCTGCAAGGGAGAGCTCTTCGGCAAGGCGGAGTTCTCCGGCAAGGGAGAAGTCTCCGGCAAGGGACAGCACCAGCGGCCCCCCGGCGGCGGAGACCACAACTGCAGAGCCCGGTACAGGTAAACCTCTTGCTTCGAAACTTCCCGTGGGTTCTTCTTCGTTTGATCTTCTTTTTGGATATTCGCTTGACTTTTCCTCCTTTTCCGGCCGTCAGACCCATCTGCTGCGGAGCCGATGGAGACCGAGGTTGCTGTCGACGACGCCGCTGCCACCGAAGAAGCGGCCGGCGCTGATGATCCCGCCGGCGAAGAGGCCGCCAAGGCTGCCGCCGCAGCAGCTGGCGAGGGGTCTGGCGATCGCACTGACGGCCCTGAGGCCGAAGGAGTGCCAGGCACTACGCCGACCGCCGACCCTTCCGCCGCTGCCGCAGCGTCAGGCTCCGAAGAGCCCTAGCCAGGCGTCCACTCGAAGGCCGGCGATGGCGTCTTCATCAACCTCCCCTGGGCGTCAATGTCCAGGGCGCCGGTCCAAGGAGAAAGCTTCGACGGAGAGGTGCTCGCCTCCGCTGGGCTGACGCTGGTTGACGCGCCAAGCAGCAGCAGCGGCGAGCTCGAGGAGGAGCGGCTGCTGCGGAAGCTGTTGTCGCTCTACCGCGCTCGGCAAGCCAAGCTGGAATCCCGCGAGGCGCTTGTCGCGAAGGCGGGAGCACACATTGAGAAGCACGCGGAGGAGCTCCGAGGTCTCAACCAGGCAGCTCTCCGATCCCTGGCGGAGGAGCGGGAGCAGCTCGCTGAGGAGCAGAAGGCCTTCCTCCTCGAGAAGGCTGACGTCGAAGAGCATCAGCGGCTTGCCGCTGAGAAGCTGTCTGCGCAGGAGGGCGAGCTGGCGCAGCGGAAGATCAACCTCGATAGCCACGAGGAGGAGCTTGCCGCGCGTGAGCGAACATTCGGCGGAGCTCTCAAGATAGCAGAGGACGCTGCCGCAGCTGCCGAGGCCGCCAAGAAGGAGCTGGAGACGAAGGTGGCGCAGCTGGAGGCCGATCTCAAGGCAAGCGGCGAGGAGCTTGCCACGCTCAAGCGTGAGCGGGAGAAGGACGCCTACAGCCACTCAGAGCTGCAGGCCCGTCTCGCCGAGAAGGGCAAGGAGGTCAGCGCCGCCAAGGACTCCAACGCAGATCTTGAGTTGAAGCTGACCACTTTGACCAAGACGCTGGACGGCGCCAGGGAGCAGGAGGTGGCCTTGAAGGAGGAGATCAAGGCCGACAAGGCGCTGCTGGAGAGTGCTGCTGCCGCCCAGAACACTTTTAGGGTGACTGTGGAGCACTAGACGGAGGGTCTTGTGAATGCTGCCGCAGACATTGACAAGAAGCTGGCGCAGCTGTGGATGGAGGATCTCGGGTATCCCTCCGATGAGAACCTCCAATCCAGCGCCAAGCTCACCTTGTTCTTCAAAGGCCTGGCGACGGCCCTCCAGCGACTCCGGGAGAGGATCCCAAAGCAGCTGCCCGACGAGTCGCGCAATGTCTGCGCGGGAGCTCTTCAAAAGGTGTTGGTGAAGGTGGCCTTCCGCAACCCGGGCCTCAACCTCACCAACGTCCTCAAGACCCTGCCGCCGGATGCTGATCTGGAGGCGCTCAAGGCCCTTGTCGCACCCATTGTGGACAAGGTGAGCGAGATCAAGAGGGTTGAGGGCGATCGTGTAGACTAGGCCGCCCGTTTTCTTCTTTTCTTGTCACTGCTGGTCATGTTATGAAAACAATCTATTAGAGCCGCGACAAGCTATCTTGCAATATAACTCTATTTTGGGTAGTGATTGCAATGTTATTTCCTTTACTTGATTCCTTCCTTTGTATGTTTTTGCCCTACGCTTTTAGGGAACTTGCCGGCGCAGGCACCTTAGCCGCGAGCGCTGAGTGCGGGACGTCAGTAGCCTGCTGGCGGTGCCGTTAACAACAAGAAACCTTGTCGCAACTAGTCGCAGCTCACTTAAGTTGTTGAGCGGGCTCAAAACAAAGTAAGGGCGCAACTCTAGTCGCAGCACACTTAAGTTGTTGAGCGGACTCGAAACAAAGTAAGGGCGCAACTAGCCACGAGCTGGTTCCTCCGCGCACAGGTTTTCCATACAAAGCATGGTCATTCAAGGAAGATAACTTAAAATTTTAAAAAATCTAATTGCTCAAACTTTGACAACTTAGCTTTTCCGTTGTTTGCTTTCCGGCAAGGCGAAACTTTCTTGAACGACGCCTGGTCCATACCATTATCTTCTCCTTCCCCCCCCGGCAAACTTGTGGGCGAGGGAACCTTCCTTTCCTTGAGAAAAAAGAAAGAAGAGAAAATAAAGATATGGAGCCTTATGGCTCGTTATTGCTTACCGGGGGTTGGCGCTGTACAAAGTGTCAGATAACTCATGCAAAAAATAAAAAAGCATGAAATTGACAAGATGTGCGGAGAACATGAGCTTTATTTATGCACAGGGTCTGCGCCTGGCTTTGTACAAAGGATTACATGCAACAGCGGCAAGACTTGTACAAAAGGTGGTTGCGGAACAGGGTCCGGCAACCGCGCCTTACGGGTAAAACTTACGAAGATGGTCAATGTTCCAGGAGTTGCTCACCGGAATGCCATCTTCGGTCTCAAGGCGGACAGCGCCACGCCTAGTGACTCGTTTCACCCGGTAATGGCCTTCCCACTTCGGCGTCAACTTGTTGGAATTCTTGGCGGACTGAACGCGCCGAAGAACAAGGTCGCCTTCCTCAAGACTTCTGGCGTTAACTTTGCGGCTATGGTAGCAGCGCAAAGCTTGCTGGTAGCGAGCAGCTCGTACAGCAGCCTGAAGACGGTCTTCCTCAAGGAGCAGCACGTCATCTTGTCGCAGCTGCTCTTGCTCAAGCTCATCATAAGCGAGCACTCGAGGTGACCCGTATACGAGTTCCGTGGGGAGAACTGCCTCTGCTCCATAGACTAGAGCGAAAGGTGTCTGGCCAGTGGCTCGATTTGGCATCGTCCTGATCGACCAAAGAACCACCGGCAGCTCCTCAATCCAGTTTCTTCCGCACTCGTGCAGCCTGTCGAAAGTCCTGGTCTTGAGCCCGCGCAGCACTTCAGCATTTGCCCTCTCCGCTTGACCGTTGCTTCTGGGGTGAGCAACAGAAGCGAAGCAGACCTTGGTGCCAAGATCTTGGACGTACTGCATGAAGGTGCGGCTCGTGAATTGCGTACCATTGTCGGTGATGATCCTGTTAGGGATCCTGAAGCGGCAAACAATCGACCTGAAGAACTTGACTGCTGACTGTGCTGTCACCTTCCTCACTGCTTCCACTTTTGGCCACTTTGTGAACTTGTCGATTGCAACATACAAGTACTCAAAGCCCCCGACTGCTCGAAGGAAGGGGCCGAGGATGTCGAGCCCCCAGACCGAAAATGGCCAAGATAAAGGGATCGTCTGGAGAGCTTGATCTGGCTGGTGTATCTGCTTGGAATGGAACTGGCACGCTTCACACTTGGTTACTTGTGTAGTTGCATCCTGGAGGGCTGTCGGCCAAAAGAAACCTTGCCGGAATGCTTTGCCGGCAAGTGCTTTTGCGCCAATGTGGTGACCACATATGCCTCCATGTATCTCTACCAACAGCTTTTGTCCGTCTTCCCGGTGAATACACTTCAATTTCACACCGTTGAGTCTTCTTCTATACAGTGTGTTGTCGAAAACTGGTACATACTTGACTGCCGGGCTACTCTTTCCGCTTCTTCTTGCTCTTCGGGAAGTTCTCCTGTCTGAAGGAAACGGACAATCTGTTGTGCCCATGCTGGAGCTTGCGGCTCGACAACAAGGACTAAAGGCACATCTGCTGCTGCGGGAACATCCGCTTCTACGGTGAGAACCTGCGGCTCAGCCGGAGCTTGACGTTCCCCGGCAAGCTTGCCGGAGCAAAACTTGTTGGGAGTGTTGGGGAACGTTGCAGAAAATTAAATTTTTTCCTACGGTTTCACCAAGATCCATCTATGAGTTCATCTAGCAACGAGTATTCAGATTAGATAGCATCTACATACCACTTTGTAGATCGCAACGGAAGCGTTCGAGTGAACGTGGATGAGGTAGTCGTACTTGCCGTGATCCAATTCATCGATGATCTAGTACCGAACGGACGGCACCTCCGCGTTCAACACACGTACGGGACGGGAGACGTCTCCTCCTTCTTGATCCAGCAAGGGGGAAGGAGAGGTTGAGGAAGATCCAGCACGACGGTGTGGTGGTGGATGTAGCAGAACTCCGGCAAGGCTTCGCTAAGCAACTACGGGAGGAGGAGGAGGTGTTGCAGGGAGGAGGGAGGAGCCAGGGCATATGGTGCGCTGCCCCCCTCCCCTGCCCCCCTTTATATAGGTGCATTAGAGGGGGGGAGGGCGCAACCTTGCCCCTTCCTCCAAGGAAGGGGTGCGGCCAAGAGGGGGGGAGGAGTCCATCCTCCCCAAGGCACCTCGGAGGTGCCTTCCCCCCTTTGGACTCTCCCCTCTCCAAGTTTCCTTGGCGCATGGGCCCTTGGGGCTGGTTCCCCTTGGACCAAGTAGGCCAAGGCGCACCCCCTAAGGCCCATGTGGCCCACCAAGGCAGGTGGCCCCACCTGGTGGACACCGGGACCCCTCCGGTGGTCCCGGTACAATACCGATAACACCGAAACTTGTCCCGATGGCCAAAATAGCACTTCCTATATATAATTCTTTACCTCCGGACCATTCCGGAACTCCTCGTGACGTCCGGGATCTCATCCGGGACTCCGAACAACATTCGGGTTACTGCACATACATATCTTCACAACCCTAGCGTCACCGAACCTTAAGTGTGTAGACCCTACGGGTTCGGGAGACATGCAGACATGACCGAGACGGCTCTCGGGCAATAACCAACAGCGGTATCTGGATACCCATGTTGGCTCCCACATACTCCACGATGATCTCATCGGATGAACCACGATGTCAAGGATTCAATTAATCCCGTATACGATTCCCTTTGTCAATCGGTATTTTACTTGCCCGAGATTCGATCGTCGGTATCCCAATACCTCGTTCAATCTCGTTACCGGCAAGTCACTTTTCTCGTTACCGTAATGCATGATCCCGTGATCAAACACTTTGGTCACATTGAGCTCATTGTGATGATGCATTACCGAGAGGGCCCGGTGATACCTCTCCGTCAAGCGGAGTGACAAATCCCAGTCTCGATCCATGCAACCCAACAGACACTTTCAGAGATACCCGTAGCATACCTTTATAGTCACCCAGTTACGTTGTGACGTTTGGCACACCCAAAGCACTCCTACGGTATCCGGGAGTTACACGATCTCATGGTCTAAGGAAAGGATACTTGACATTGGATAACTCTAGCAAACGAACTAAGCGATCTTATGCTATGTTTAGGATTGGGTCTCGTCCATCACATCATTCTCCTAATGATGTGATCCCGTTATCGATGACATACAATGTCCATAGTCAGGAAACCATGACTATCTGTCGATCAACGAGCTAGTCAACTAGAGGCTCACTAGGGACATGTTGTTGTCTATTATTCACACATGTATTACGATTTCCGGTTAACACAATTATAGCACGAATAAAGACAATTATCATGAATAAGGAAATATAATAATAATGCTTTTATTATTGCCTCTAGGGCATATTTCCAACAGTCTCCCACTTGCACTAGAGTCAATAATCTAGTTACATTGTGATGAATCGAACACCCATAGAGTTCTGGTGCTGATCATGTTTTGCCTTAGGGAGAGGTTTAGTCAACGGATCTGCGACATTTAGATCTGTGTGCACTTTACAAATTTCTATGTCTCCATCTTGAACATTTTCACGAATGGAGTTGAAGCGACGCTTGATGTGCCTAGTCTTCTTGTGAAACCTGGGCTCCTTTGCAAGTGCAATAGCTCCAGTGTTGTCACAGAAGAGCTTGATTGGCCCCGACGCATTGGGTATGACTCCGAGGTCGGTGATGAACTCCTTCACCCATATTGCTTCATGTGCCGCCTCCGAGGCTGCCATGTACTCCGCTTCACATGTAGATCCCGCCACGACGCTTTGCTTGCAACTGCACCAGCTTACTGCCCCACCATTCAAAATATACACGTATCCGGTTTGTGACTTAGAGTCATCCAGATCTGTGTCGAAGCTAGCGTCGACGTAACCTTTTACGACGAGCTCTTCGTCACCTCCATAAACGAGAAACATTTCCTTAGTCCTTTTCAGGTACTTCAGGATATTCTTGACCGCTGTCCAGTGTTCCTTGCCGGGATTACTTTGGTACCTACCTACCAAACTTACGGCAAGGTTTACATCAGGTCTGGTACACAGCATGGCATACATAATAGAGCCTATGGCTGAGGCATAGGGGATGACGCTCATCTCTTCTATATATTCTGCCGTGGTCGGACATTGAGCTGAGCTCAATTTCACACCTTGTAATACAGGTAAGAACCCTTTCTTAGATTGATCCATATTGAACTTCTTCAATATTTTACCAAGGTATGTGCTTTGTGAAAGACCTATGAGGCGTCTCGATCTATCTCTATAGATCTTGATGCCTAATATATAAGCAGCTTCTCCAAGGTCCTTCATTGAAAAACTTTTATTCAAATAGGCCTTAATGCTGTCCAAGAGTTCTATATCATTTCCCATCAAAAGTATGTCATCTACATATAGTATGAGAAATGCTACAGAGCTCCCACTCACTTTCTTGTAAACACAGGCTTCTCCATAAGTCTGTGTAAACCCAAACGCTTTGATCATCTCATCAAAGCGAATGTTCCAACTCCGAGATGCTTGCACCAGCCCATAAATCGAGCGTTGGAGCTTGCACACCTTGTCAGCATTCTTAGGATCGACAAAACCTTCCGGCTGCATCATATAAAATTCTTCCTTAAGGAAACCATTAAGGAATGCCGTTTTGACGTCCATTTGCCATATCTCATAATCATAGTATGCGGCAATTGCTAACATGATTCGGACGGACTTCAGCTTCGCTACCGGTGAGAAAGTCTCATCGTAGTCAATTCCTTGAACTTGTCGATAACCCTTAGCGACAAGCCGAGCTTTATAGATGGTCACATTACCATCCGCGTCTGTCTTCTTCTTAAAGATCCATTTATTTTCTATGGCTCGCCGTTCAACGGGCAAGTCAGTCAAAGTCCATACTTCATTTTCATACATGGATCCTATCTCGGATTTCATGGCTTCCAGCCATTTGTCGGAATCTGGGCTCGCCATTGCTTCCTCATAGTTCGAAGGTTCACCGTTGTCTAACAACATGATTTCCAAGACAGGGTTGCCGTACCACTCTGGTGCGGAACGCGTCCTTGTGGACCTTCGAATTTCAATAGGAGCTTGATCAGAAGTATCTTGATCATAATCATTAATTTCCTCTCTAGTCGGTGCAGGCACCTCAGGAACGATTTCTTGAGTTTCGCCATTTTCCGGTTCAAGAGGCAACACTTCATCAAGTTCTACTTTCCTCCCACTTACTTCTTTCGAGAGAAACTCTTTCTCTAGAAAGGATCCACTCTTGGCAACAAAGATCTTGCCTTCGGATCTGAGGTAGAAGGTATACCCAACAGTTTCTTTAGGGTATCCTATGAAGACGCATTTTTCTGACTTGGGTTCGAGCTTTTCAGGTTGAAGTTTCTTGACATAAGCATCGCATCCCCAAACTTTCAAAAACGACAGCTTAGGTTTCTTCCCAAACCATAATTCATAAGGTGTCATCTCAACGGATTTCGACGGAGCCCTATTTAAAGTGAATGCGGCAGTCTCTAAAGCATAGCCCCAAAAAGATAGCGGTAAGTCGGTAAGAGACATCATAGATCGCACCATATCTAATAGAGTGCGATTACGACGTTCAGACACACCATTACGCTGAGGTGTTCCAGGCGGCGTGAGTTGTGAAACTATTCCACATTTTCTTAAGTGTGTGCCAAATTCGTCACTCAAGTATTCTCCTCCACGATCTGATCATAGAAACTTGATCTTTCTATCACGTTGATTTTCAACCTCACTCTGAAATTCCTTGAACTTTTCAAAGGTCTCAGACTAGTGTTTCATTAAGTAGATATACCCATATCTACTCAAGTCATCAGTGAGGGTGAGAACATAACGATAGCCACCGCGAGCCTCAACACTCATTGGACCGCACACATCGGTATGTATGATTTCCAATAAGTTGGTTGCTCGCTCCATTGTTCCTGAGAACGGAGTCTTGGTCATTTTACCCATGAGGCATGGTTCACACGTGTCAAATGATTCATAATCAAGAGACTCTAAAAGTCCATCCGCGTGGAGCTTCTTCATGCGTTTGACACCTATGTGACCAAGGCGGCCGTGCCACAAATATGTGAGACTATTGTTATCAACTTTCACTCTTTTGGTATTCACACTATGAATATGTGTATCATCACGTACGAGATTCATTAAGAATAAACCATCAACCATTGGAGCATGACCATAAAACATATCTCTCATATAAATAGAACAACCATTATTCTCGGATTTAAATGAGTAGCCATCTCGAATTAAGCGAGATCCAGATACAATGTTCATGCTCAAACTTGGCACTAAATAACAATTATTGAGGTTTAAAACTAATCCCGTAGGTAAATGTAGAGGCAGCGTGCCGACGGCGATCACATCGACCTTGGAACCATTCCCGACGCGCATCGTCACCTCGTCCTTCGCCAGTCTCCGTTTATTCCGCAGCTCCTGCTTTGAGTTACAAATGTGAGCAACTGCACCGGTATCAAATACCCAAGAGCTACTACGAGTACTTGTAAGGTACACATCAATTACATGTATATCACATATACCTTTGGTTTTGCCGCCCTTCTTGTCCGCTAAGTATTTGGGGCAGTTCCGCTTCCAGTGACCACTTCCCTTGCAATAAAAACACTCAGTCTCGGGCTTGGGTCCATTCTTTGGCTTCTTCCCGGCAACTTGCTTACCGGGCGCGGCAACTTCCTTGCCGTCCTTCTTGAAGTTCTTTTTACCCTTGCCCTTCTTGAACTTAGTGGTTTTATTCACCATCAACACTTGATGCTCCTTCTTGATTTCTACCTCTGCTGATTTCAGCATAGCATATACTTCAGGAATGGTCTTTACCATCCCCTGCATATTGTAGTTCATCACAAAGCTCTTGTAGCTAGGTGGAAGCGACTGGAGGATTCTGTCAATGACCGCTTCATCCGGGAGATTAACTTCCAGTTGAGTCAAGCGGTTGTGCAACCCAGACATTTTGAGTATGTGTTCACTGACAGAACCATTTTCCTCCATCTTACAGCTAAAGAATTTATCGGAGACTTCATATCTCTCGACCCGGGCATGATCTTGGAAAACCATTTTCAGCTCTTCGAACATCTCATATGCTCCATGTCTCTCAAAACGCTTTTGGAGCCCCGGCTCTAAGCTGTAAAGCATGCCGCACTGAACGAGGGAGTAATCATCGCAGCGTGACTGCCAAGCGTTCATAACGTCTTGTTCTGCAGGGAGAATAGGTGCGTCACCCAGCGGTGCTCTTAGGACATAATCTTTCTTGGCAGCTATGAGGATGATCCTCAGGTTCCGGACCCAGTCCGTATAGTTGCTACCATCGTCTTTCAGCTTGGTTTTCTCTAGGAACGCGTTGAAGTTGAGGACTACGTTGGCCATTTGATCTACAAGACATATTGTAAAATTTTTAGACTAAGTTCATGATAATAAAGTTCATTTAATCAAATTTAATGAACTCCCACTTAGATAGACATCCCTCTACTAGTCATCTAAGTATTACATGATCCGAGTCAACTAGGCCGTGTCCGATCATCACGTGAGACGGACTAGCCAACATCGGTGAACATCTTCATGTTGATCGTATCTTCTATACGACTCATGCTCGACCTTTCGGTCTTCTGTGTTCCGAGGCCATGTCTGTACATGCTAGGCTCGTCAAGTCAACCTAAGTGTTTTGCGTGTGTAAATCTGTCTTACACCCGTTGTATGCGAACGTAAGGACCTATCACACCCGATCATCACGTGGTGCTTCGGAACGACGAACCTTAGCAACGGTGCACAGTTAGGGATAACACTTTCTTGAAATTATTATGAGGGATCATCTTATTTACTACCGTCGTCCTAAGTAAACAAGATGCAAAAACATGATAAACATCACATGCAATCAAATAATAAACGTGACATGATATGGCCAATATCACATAGCTCCTTCGATCTCCATCTTGGGGCTCCATGATCATCTTGTCACCGGCTTGACACCATGATCTTCATCATCATGATCTTCATCATCGTGTCTCCATGAAGTTGCTCGCCAACTATTACTTCTACTACTATGGCTAACGCGTTTAGCAATAAAGTAAAGTAACTTACATGGCGATTCTCAATGACACGCAGGTCATACAAAAAATAAAGACAACTCCTATGGCTCCTGCCGGTTGTCATACTCATCGACATGCAAGTCGTGATTCCTATTACAATAGCATGAACATCTCATACATCACATATAGATCATTCATCATACATCACAACTTTGGCCATATCATATCACAAAGCACTTGCTGCAAAAACAAGTTAGACGTCCTCTAATTGTTGTTGCAAGTTTTTACGTGGCTGAATTAGGGTTCTAGCAAGAACGTTTTCTTACCTACGTTCAAACCACAACGTGATTTGTCAATCTCTATTTACCCTTCATAAGGACCCTGTTCATCGAATCCGATCCAACTAAAGTAGGAGAGACAGACACCCGCCAGCCACCTTATGCAACTAGTGCATGTTAGTCGGTGGAACCGGTCTCACGTAAGCGTACGTGTAAAGTTGGTCCGGGCCGCTTCATCCCACAATACTGCTGAATCAAGATTGACTAGTAACGGCAAGAAGAATTGACAACATCTATGCCCACAACAAATTGTGTTCTACTCGCGCAAGAAGAACTACGCATAGACCTAGCTCATGATGCCACTGTTGGGGAACGTTGCAGAAAATTAAAATTTTTCCTACGGTTTCACCAAGATCCATCTATGAGTTCATCTAGCAACCAGTATTCAGATTAGATAGCATCTACATACCACTTTGTAGATCGCAACGGAAGCGTTCGAGTGAACGTGGATGAGGTAGTCGTACTTGCCGTGATCCAATTCACCGATGATCTAGTACCGAACGGACGGCACCTCCGCGTTCAACACACGTACGGGACGGGAGACGTCTCCTCCTTCTTGATCCAGCAAGGGGGAAGGAGAGGTTGAGGAAGATCCAGCACGACGGTGTGGTGGTGGATGTAGCAGAACTCCGGCAGGGCTTCGCTAAGCAACTACGGGAGGAGGAGGAGGTGTTGCAGGGAGGAGGGAGGAGCCAGGGCATATGGTGCGCTGCCCCCCTCCCCTGCCCCCCTTTATATAGGTGCATTAGAGGGGGGGAGGGCGCAGCCTTGCCCCTTCCTCCAAGGAAGGGGTGCGGCCAAGAGGGGGGGAGGAGTCCATCCTCCCCAAGGCACCTCGGAGGTGCCTTCCCCCCTTTGGACTCTCCCCTCTCCAAGTTTCCTTGGCGCATGGGCCCTTGGGGCTGGTTCCCCTTGGACCAAGTGGGCCAAGGCGCACCCCCTAAGGCCCATGTGGCCCACCAAGGCAGGTGGCCCCACCTGGTGGACACCGGGACCCCTCCGGTGGTCCCGGTACAATACCGATAACACCGAAACTTGTCCCGATGGCCAAAATAGCACTTCCTATATATAATTCTTTACCTCCGGACCATTCCGGAACTCCTCGTGACGTCCGGGATCTCATCCGGGACTCCGAACAACATTCGGGTTACTGCACATACATATCTTCACAACCCTAGCGTCACCGAACCTTAAGTGTGTAGACCCTACGGGTTCGGGAGACATGCAGACATGACCGAGACGGCTCTCGGGCAATAACCAACAGCAGGATCTGGATACCCATGTTGGCTCCCACATACTCCACGATGATCTCATCGGATGAACCACGATGTCAAGGATTCAATTAATCCCGTATACGATTCCCTTTGTCAATCGGTATTTTACTTGCCCGAGATTCGATCGTCGGTATCCCAATACCTCGTTCAATCTCGTTACCGGCAAGTCACTTTTCTCGTTACCGTAATGCATGATCCCGTGATCAAACACTTTGGTCACATTGAGCTCATTGTGATGATGCATTACCGAGAGGGCCCGGTGATACCTCTCCGTCAAGCGGAGTGACAAATCCCAGTCTCGATCCATGCAACCCAACAGACACTTTCAGAGATACCCGTAGCATACCTTTATAGTCACCCAGTTACGTTGTGACGTTTGGCACACCCAAAGCACTCCTATGGTATCCGGGAGTTACACGATCTCATGGTCTAAGGAAAGGATACTTGACATTGGATAACTCTAGCAAACGAACTAAGCGATCTTATGCTATGTTTAGGATTGGGTCTCGTCCATCACATCATTCTCCTAATGATGTGATCCCGTTATCGATGACATACAATGTCCATAGTCAGGAAACCATGACTATCTGTCGATCAACGAGCTAGTCAACTAGAGGCTCACTAGGGACATGTTGTTGTCTGTTATTCACACATGTATTACGATTTCCGGTTAACACAATTATAGCACGAATAAAGACAATTATCATGAATAAGGAAATATAATAATAATGCTTTTATTATTGCCTCTAGGGCATATTTCCAACAGGGAGCGTCTGCTTCAACGGAACAAACCCTGGGGCTTGCCGGAGCAGACTGCTCCCCAGCACTCTTGGTGTTGATCTTGGGGACCTTCTTGGCGGCGGCTTCGGGAAGCTCTGCCGGAAAATAGTCACCAGAAATCAACTTCCTCTTCTTGCTCTGTCCAGTTGATGGCGTTACAGACGGTTGAGTCAGCTTGAGCACAAAAATCCCTGGTTCCACAGGTAACTTAAGTGCTGCGCACTTTGACAGGCCATCGGCAATGTCGTTCTGAGCTCTTGGAACATGTTCCATCTGTAGGCCGTCAAAGTGCTCTTCTAGCTTTCTCACTTCATCAACGTAGGCTTCCATCAACGGACTCTGATAACTCTTATTCACTTGGCGGACGACAAGCTGCGAGTCACCCCTGACAATGAGCTTCTTGATCCCAAGGTCTGCCGCGATCCTGAGACCGGCAAGCAAACCTTCATACTCTGCAGTATTGTTTGTTGCTTGCTCCTTGGGAAAGTGCATCTGGACTATGTACTTGAGGTGCTCTCCGGTGGGTGCGACAAGCAGCACGCCAGCACCGGGGCCTTGCAGCGAGAAGGCACCATCAAAGTACATCAGCAACTCTTTGCTTGCTTCCTTGACGGGGATGCTCGTGTCTGGAATTTCTTCATCTGGTGTTGGCGTCCACTCTGCTATGAATTCTGCCAATGCTCTGCTTTGGACAGTTAAAGTGCTCTCAAACTTGAGGCCAAAGCTTGACAGTTCCAGTGCCCACTCAACAATCCTGCCTGTTGCTTCTGGATTCTGCAATATCCTCTTCAGCGGAAAACGAGTGACAACTGTGATCTCATGTGCTTGGAAGTAATGGCGCAGCTTTCTCGAGGCCATGAGAAGGCCGAAAAGCAATTTCTGCACACCAGAGTACCTTGACCTAGCCCCCTGCAGAAGGGAACCGACAAAGTAAACTGGGCGCTGCACCATTCTCTTCTGTATCTCCTCACGCGCCTGCGCGAATCCATCTTTGTCGGGACCAGAGCTTGCCGGGGAAGCCCCCTGCTTGTCGCTGGATGCGCCTGCCGTGGTTGCTGGCTCATCATCTGCCTCCCTCTCCGCTACTAACGCAGCACTAACCACTTGATTGTTTGCCGCCAGATACAGCAGCAACTTCTCTTGTGGCTTAGGTGCGACAAGTATTGGAGTGGAGGACAGGTATCTCTTCAAGTCTTGCAGCGCAGTCTCCGCTTCCGGAGTCCATTTCATTGGACCTGCCTTTTTCAATATTTTGAAAAATGGCAGGGCGCGCTCAGCAGACTTAGAGATAAACCTGCTGAGAGCTGCCACGCAACCGGCAAGTCTTCGTACATCCTTGACGCGCTTTGGTGCTTCGATCTGCTCAATGGCCTTGATCTTGTCGGGATTGGCTTCAATTCCCCGCTGAGACACGAAGAACCCGAGAAGCTTGCCGGAAGGGACTCCAAACACACACTTCTCAGGGTTGAGCTTGAGGCTGATCTTGTGCAGATTTGCAAAAGTCTCGTCTAAATCTTGAATCAGAGTTGCCTTGTCCTTGCTCTTGACCACTATGTCGTCCATGTAGGCTTCCACATTTCTATGTATTTGTGGCTCAAAAGCGGCATGGACTACCCTTGCGAATGTTGAACCAGCATTCTTTAAACCGAAAGGCATCCGTATGAAACAGTACGTGCCACATGGAGTGACGAATGCGGTCTTCTCCTCATCCTCTTCTGCCATGAAGATTTGATGGTATCCTGAGTATGCGTCAAGAAATGAAAGCAAGTCACATCCGGCCACGGAGTCAACAATCTGGTCAATGCGCGGCAAGGGAAATGGGTCTTTGGGACAAGCTTTGTTGACATCGGTAAAGTCGTTACAAAGCCTCCATTTCCCGTTTGCCTTGCGCACGACTACAGGATTGGCCAACCACGTGGGATGGAGCACTCCCCTGACAAGGCCTGCCGCTTCCAACTTCTTGATTTCTTCTGCGATGAATTCTTGGCGCTCCACTGCTTGCTTCCTGACTTTCTGCTTGTCGGGCCGCGCATGAGGACAGACGGCAAGGTGGTGCTCAATTACTTTCCTGCGAACACCGGGGATGTCAGACGGTTGCCACGCAAACACATCGACGTTCGCCCGCAGGAAAGCAATGAGCGCGCTTTCCTATTTAGGGTCGAGAGTGGCACCGATGGTGAAGGTACCACCAGTGCCGTCCTCCTTGGCGGACACCTTCTTGGTCTCTGGCGGAGCTGCCATTGTCTTCTTACACTTGCCGGTGGAGCTCGATGGTGCGTCCTCGATGGTAGCGCAGCACTCCGAAGAGGTGCGCTTGCCGGAGTGGGCATCAGAACTCTTGCCGGACTTGGTCTTCTTCTTCCCCCCGGGAGCTTCAGCGGCAAGTGACTTGCGATCCGTTGCGGCTGTCGCTTCCCGGTAAATCTTGTCGGCACAGATAAGAGCATCCTTCTTGTCGCCAGGGACAGAGATGACACTTATCGGGCCTGGCATCTTCAGCATGTTATACGCATAGTGAGAGGCCGCCATGAACTTGGCGAGCGCTGGACGGCCGAGAATCCCATTGTAAGGTAATGGAAAATTGGCAACGTCAAAAGTGACCCTCTCAGTTCTGAAGTTCAACTCGCTACCAAATGTCACCGGCAACGTGATCTTCCCCTTCGGCTTGCTCCTTCCCGGGTTGATTCCTTGGAATGTGCCGGTCTCTTCGAGCTCACTGTCAGGGACCTGGAGTTTCTGGAGCACAGCGGAGGAGATCAGGTTCAAGCCGGCCCCGCCGTCAACTAGCATCTTAGTGACCTTGAGGTTGCGGATAGTTGGTGAAACCAACATCGGCAAGCACCCGACCGTAGTTGTGCGATCAGGGTGGTCCTCAATATCAAAGATGATAGGCGTGCTCGACCATTTCAGAAGTTTGCGTGACTCGACGGGTGGTTCTGCCGCATTGACTTCCCGCACCCACTGCTTGAGTTGGCGGTGTGAAGTATGCAGAGAAGCACCGCCGTCAACGCACAAGACCTCTGTGGCTTTCTGGAACTCCTGCTCACTGGTCTCGACATCATCCATGTCTTTGTCGTCGTCGTCATCTTCATCCTTGTCGCGGCCGCGGGGAGGTCTGTCTCCTTGTCGCTGCTTGGCCTTGCCGCGACGTCCTCCCCGTCCAGGGCACTTCATGCCGGATCCTCCAGCACCTCCTTGGGCTTTCTCCTTGTCGCGTCACTCGTATTCGGCCTTTTGTAGCTCGACAAGCTGCTCGACCTTCTTGCAGCTCTGGAGGCCATGGCCCTTGGTGCGGTGGATCTTGCAGTACTGTTTGTTGGTGTCGTCCTGCTTGTCGGCAACCGCCACAGCCTGGCAGTTGGTGCATGCGGCAACCTCCTTGCCAGAGCTACCAGCTTTGGCTTTCTTGGCGCCACCTTCGTTGCCGGACTGCTCAACAACTAGCACATCTTTGCCTTTCCTCTTCCTGTTGTTTCGCCGCCGGTTTTTCTTTGCCGAGGCAGCATCCTCGCTGTCCGATCCTTCTGCTCCTGTATTCTCTCCGTGGAGTTTCCTCCCTTCCTCAGCACGTGCACACTTGTCGGCCAGGGCATACAGCTCACTGACGTCTCTGATCTTGCACATCGCCATCTCCTCCCGCATCCTGCGGTTACACACGTTCTGATGGAACGCGCTGATGACCGCGGCAGGGTGGACATCCGGGATGTTGTGTTGTACACGGCTGAATCTCTGGATGTACTTGCGTAGGGGCTCTCCTTCCTTCTGGGCGAGCAGATGAAGGTCACTCTCTTGGCCATGAGGTTTGTGGCCGCCTGTAAAGGCGCCGACAAACTAATGGCATAGGTCTGCCCAGGAAGATATGGAGTTGTCCGGCAAGTGCATGAGCCAGGACCTGACGTTGGGTTTGAGCACCAGCGGGAAGTAGTTGGCGAGGATCTTGTCATCCCGCCCCCCGGCAGCTTGCACCGCGATGGTGTAGATGCTGAGGAACTCCGACGGATGCGACTTGTCGTTGTACTTCTATGGTACGTCTGGCTTGAAATTCTTTGTGCTGGGCCACTGGACTTGCTGCAGCTCACGGGTAAACGCAGGGCAACCTACCGCGTACGGCTAGTCGCCTGGTTCCCCTGGGCGCATGCATGTCGACAGAGGGCCCAGCACGCTGGTCCGATTGACGCCGCGGTTCTCTTCGGCGCTCGATGCGAGTTCGAGCGTCTTCTTGCTGTCGTTCGTGAAGAACTTGGCGTTGATCGCGACGAGCTCGTGGATCCGATGACGCGGTGGAGTCGCTGTCGAGGTGGATCCGGCGAGGCGGCGATCTTGGCCTTCGCGGCGGGGAGTGCACGGTGGTTGCACCCCCACCGGTCATGTCGCCACCGGCTCGTGCCTGGCTGACTTGCCGCGGCTGCGATGTACTCGGCTGCCGTGGGGCGTCGCCGTTGGCAAAGCCGATGAGACTCTGAATGGTGGCCCTCCAGTCGTCGATCTTGTCCGCCGTTGGAGGGTAATCTAGGAGCAGTTGAGCTCGCGCCAAAGCTTCTGCTGGAGTGGCGGGTAGCGGTGGTGAACGGTGTGAGGAGCGGGATATGCTCGGACTTCTAACTATGTTAGAAGGAGCAGTATCCCGTCCAGGCGACCGTGCCTCGCTCGCGCCAGCATGTTGGCGTGCATGCTGGTCTTGAGCATTCTGAGATCCACCAGCTCGATCTGGGTCCAGCAAGCGTATGGTACCGTGAGTACCATGACGCTGCCGGTCCCGCGCCTCCTGAGAAGGGCGCGGTGCATGTACGAACGCCGAGGTCTTGGAGTGCGCCCGGTCGTTGTGGGAGCCGGCTACGCCGCCGATGGGCAGCGCAGCCTTGTCCTTGGACCTGGCGGCACCGTGAGCTCCCTCGTCGACGCCCGTTCTTCCGTCGACGTCTACCCCACCAGCCGTTTGCTCAAGCGGTGGTTGGTTTGTCGCGGACGGAGCAGCCGCCTCCGAAGCCTTCTTCTTTGGCGGCATGTCGATGAAGATGATGAAGATCTAGCTCGTGTGAACGCCGGATCAGGTTCACACAACCTCGACGCCCCCTACCTGGCGCGCCAAAGATGTCGGGGAAACTGATCCACGAGCACCTATGGGGACCGGCGGACCGAGCCCCTTTCGGTTCAGCGGGGGCGGAGATCGCACGAAGAGCAGATCGAGGCGAAGCACATGAGCAGTTTACCCAGGTTCGGGCCGCACGGATGCGTAAAACCCTACTCCTGCTTTGTGGTTTGTATTGAGTTCTTGCTTGGGAGCGCTGAGTGCTACAGTACACACCAGCAGCTAACGAGACCGAGCATGAGTGTTCTTCTGTCCCTCCCCCCCCCCCTCTACGTTGCACATGGGCCTCCTTTTATATGCTCAAGGGGTCACAGACAGGTGGCAACGTAGACAAGGGTAAAAATGGAAAGGTGTTGTGGTTGGTACAGCTACCTGTACAGTGTATCATACCTAACCCTGACGGCAGGGGACAAGGGCATTAAATGCCCATCTACGTCGCCAAAACAGTGCAAAAAGGGACCGTCAGGGACGCCACCGTTCGCCACGATGGCAATCTTGTCAGCGCCGCTTGCCACCGCGTACCGCTAGCTGCACAGCCTCCCGCCACGTACGCGTGGAAGGGTCCCAGAGCGACACATTGGTGGATGTGCTGGAGCGTGGGTACGGAGTGGTAGCTTGCCGCGGCAAACGCCTTGCCGCGGTCGTTGTCTTGTCGCGTTCGGGAGCTTGCCGCTCACCGGGCCTTGCCAGGACGCGTGGCGCGTCGCGGCAAGTTCCTTGAGATGCCTTGGTTGGCCTTCCCGGCAAGCTCCTCTTGCCGGGGTCTTGTGCCTTGAGTGGCCTTCCCGGCAAGCTCCTCTTGCCGGGGCCTTGTCTCCTTGGCTTGAATACTTTGTTCTTGAATGGCTCCAAAGGAACCACGGAGGACCTTGGCGGTCACCCGGCAAGCCTTGCCGCGGGGTGCTGCGACTGCCCGTGCACAAGTTCGAGATACTAGGGTACCCCTACTCTAGTACACCGACATGGATTATCCAACGTGTTGAGCTTGCCTTTTCCCCCTCATGCTAGCCAAATTCTCAGCACCAAGTGGAGATACTACTTGTGCTTCCAAAACCCTTAAACCAGTTTTGCCATGAGAGTCCACCATACCTACCTATGGATTGAGTAAGATCCTTCAAGGAAGTTGTCATCGATGCAAAGCAATAAAAATTGCTCTCTAAATATGTATGACTTATTAGTGTGGGAGAAAATAAGCTTTATACGATCTTGTGATGTGGAAGAAATAAAAGCGACGGACTGCATAATAAAGTTTCATATCACAAGGGGCAATATAAAGTGACGTTCTTTCGCATTAAGATTTCGTGCATCCAACCATAAAAGCGCATGGCAACCTCTGCTTCCTTCTGTGAAGGGCCTATCTTTTATTATTATCTTCTACCTTATTCAAGAGTCATGGTGATCTTCGCCTTTCCTTTTTCATTTTATCCTTTGGCAAGCACAGTATGTTGGAAAGATCCTGATATATATATCTAATTGGATGTAGGGGAGCATGAGTTATTATTGTTGACATTAACCTTGAGGTAAAAGGTTAGGAGGCGAAACTATAAGCCCCTATCTTTCTCTGTGTCCGATTAAAACTCCGTAACCACAAGTATTGCGTGAGTGTTAGCGATTATAAAAGACTAAATGATAGTTGAGTATGTGGACTTGCTATAAATCTCTGACATAGACTCTTTCTGATGTTATGATAAATTGCAATTGCTTCAATGACTGAGATTATAGTTTGTTAGTTCTCAATAAAGTATCCGATTCATACTTTTGCATTGTGAATATATTATTACTTGATCATAAGAAATCATATGATAATATCTATATATGTTGCTGTTATGAGAATAATCATGATGCCTTCATGTTCGTATTTCATTTTTATCGACACCTCTACCTCTAAACATGAGGACATATTAGCGTTATCGGCTTCCTCTTGAGGAGAAGCGAGGTCTAAGCTTGGGGGAGTTGATACGTCCATTTTGCATCATGCTTTTATATCGATATTTATTGCATTATGGGCTGCTATTACACATTATGTCACAATACTATGCCTATTTTTTCTTATTTTACAAGGTTTACATAAGGAGGGAGAATGCCGGCAGCTGGAATTCTGGGCTGGAAAAGGAGCAAATATTAGAGACCTATTCTGCACAACTCCAAAAGTCCTGAAACTCCACGAAAGTCATTTTTGGAAATAATAAAAAATATTGAGCGGAAGAAGTTCACCAGAGGGGGGCCCACCTGGCCACGAGGGTGGGGGGCGCGCCCTACCTCCTGGGCGCGCCCCTGCCTCGTGGGCCCCATGTTGGCTCTCTAATGGCCATCTTCTGCTATATGAGGTCTTTCTTCGAGGAAAAAAATCATAAGCAACCTTTCGGGACGAGACTCCACCGCCACGAGGCGGAACCTTGGCGGAACCAATCTAGGGCTCCGACAGAGCTGTTCTGCCGGGGACACGTCCCTCCGGGAGGGGGAAATCATCGCCATCGTCATCACCAACGCTCCTCTCATCGGGAGAGGGCAATCTCCATCAACATCTTCACCAGCACCATCTCATATCAAAACCCTAGTTCATCTCTTGTATCCAATTCTTGTCTCCAAGTCCGGGATTGGTACTAGTAGGTTGCTAGTAGTGTTGATTACTCCTTGTAGTTGATGCTAGTTGGTTTATTTGGTGGAAGATCATATGTTCATATCCTTTATGCATATTAATACCCCTCTGATTATGGACATGAATATGCTTTGTGAGTAGTTACGTTTGTTCCTGAGGACATGGGAGAAGTCTTGCTATTAGTAGTCATGTGAATTTGGTATTCGTTCGATATTTTGATGAGATGTATGTTATCTAGCCTCTAGTAGTGTTATGTGAATGTCGACTACATAACACTTCACCATTATTTGGGGCTAGAGGAAGGCATTGGGAAGTAATAAGTAGATGATGGGTTGCTAGAGTGACAGAAGCTTAAACCCTAGTTTATGTGTTGCTTCGTAAGGGGTTGATTTGGATCCATATGTTTCATGCTATGGTTAGGTTTACCTTAATACTTTTTTTGTAGTTGCATATGCTTGTAATAGAGGTTAATCATAAGTGGGATGCTTGTTCAAGTAAGAACAGCACCCAAGCACCGGTCCACCCACATATTAAATTATCAAAGTACCGAACGTGAATCATATGGACGTGATGAAAACTAGCTTGACGATATTCCCATGTGTCCTCGGGAGTGCTTTTCCTTATATAAGAGTTTTTCCAGGCTTGTCCTTTGCTACAAAAAGGATTGGGCCACCTTGCTGCACTTTATTTACTTTTGTTACTTGTTGCTCGTTACAAATTATCTTATCACAAAACTATCTGTTACCACTTATTTCAGTACTTGCAGAGAATGCCTTGCTGAAAACCGCTTTTCATTTCCTTCTGCTCCTCGTTGGATTCGACACTCTTACTTATCGAAAGGACTATGATAGATCCCCTATACTTGTGGGTCATCAAGCAATCATATTATCCAAAGGGTAAGAATAATGACCCGGCGGTGTCGGAACATGCTAAGGTGGAGTATTATTCAAACGAGGCGGATCCGTCACATGTGGTTGAACCGGCGCTCCAGTCTCGGGTGCCTCAACCGCCTGGTTCACCACCGGCGGGTCACTCGTCCCTGCTCCGGGCATGTTGAATATGTTTCTCGCATTATAAACCATGGGTAAATAACTTTGGTGCCTCCTTCTCATGATCTCATTTGAAGTGTTTTGATCCAAGGTGAGCCGGAAAGAGGCTGCCTGAATCCATTGTGCCTGAGCGTCCAAAGCAGCTCGCTCCATGGCCATCCTAGTGTTCTCAGCCGCCAGTTCCTCCTTAGCTTGAGCTATCTCATCCTGTAACTTCGCAACATCCACCTTGTGTTGTTCCTGGTTGTCCGGGGTCACCTCCACCCCCATTAAAGTTGCCAAAGCCTATAATAATTCTGTCAGAACTTGAGCCGGCGGGCGTGCAGTGCCACTAGCACCAGTCGTCGCCGCAACCATTGAACTGGAAGTCATAGCCGTGGTGGTCATTGAGCCGAGCACCGGTTGTGTGCTGGCCATGAAGATCGCAACCCTGTTTGGCGGCTCATAGGGATCCGGAATACTATCGACATCGGAACAGCCCCCAAGCCAGCCGTCTTGCACTTGATACATTGAATTAGTCTCCCCTGTGGATGATTCACCATCAGAGTAGATGGCCGTCTCACCACCAGACACAGATCCTTCCTCAAATTTCGCCACATGGATGAAACCAACAAAGGCATGCTTCACATTAGGTTGAACCTGGGCAGGTCGTGCATGTTGAGCCATCTCGATGATGTCGGTGCAAGTGTCCGGCTCAGGGCCCGGTTCGCCAATCTTGCCAATGAAGACATGGATTCCGCTGAAGGGGACCCGACACCCGTACTCGATTGAGCCGGCCTCAGGGCCCCAGCCTTCATCGTCGATGTAGAGCTTGCCGCGATGACACTTGGTCATCCGGCCCACAACATATCCCTTGATCCCTTCGAAGCTGCCCTTCAAGAACTCGAAACCATCATGCGCTGGCCCCATGGTGGGCGCCAACTGTCGTGGAGTTGACACGGTAGATGTCCTAGCGAAAGGACTTAGCCGTGGAGCCATCGCAACTAGGTTAGCTTAAAGGGGTTAATCGGGACAAAGGACACAGAGAGTTTATACTGGTTCGGCACCTTGCGGTGAAAGTAAAGGGCTAATCTAGTTTGAGGTGGTATTGCTTGGGTTTCGATTACTAGGGAGCGAATACGCTTGACCTGGTTCTCGATCTCTTGTTTCTTGCCCCTAACTCGCCACCGGGTCACCCCTTTATATACACAGGTTGATGCCCGACGGCTTACAGAGTCTCGGCCGGCTCATACACATTGTGTCCGGCCCGGTGACTAACTAAGCTTGCCTTACAATACAAGTTATTCATGTGGCGGTCCATCCCCTTGGGCCTCAAGCCGCCTCTGGGTCTTGGGCCGTCAATGGGCTTGCTATGACTCACCATCTTCATTGATAAGTCGCCAGTGGTATAACCCGGCCCCTCCTGGGCGGTTCATTCCCAGTAGTTATATCCCCTATAGGGGGAGTACAAGCCGAGGGATGTAGCTAACCTCAGCAGGAAATTGTGGCCACTCCCGTTGTTGTCCTGCATAAGTAGTGGAAAGGCATGATAAGTACAACAACCTTAACATCAAACAAATATAGCAAAGGTAAACAAGATCATCTCCAAATGATAGCTTAAATGTGTTGGTTTCAGTATGCTGTTAAAGCAGATACAAAATGGAAGGCAATGTTACCGACAGCAGGCTTAACAACCATCAAATATTGCAATTCAAACTGGTATTGTTGAAAATGATTCGAACTAGGTAATGCTTAAACATCACACTGGATAAATGTGTAAAACTGAAATAAAGGGCATGTGTTAACTACACCAGGCATAACTGGAACCAAATATAGCCATTCAAACTGGTATTGATGCAGTCGAGCGGCACAGTTTCGACTTGCACGTAATGAACAACACATTGTGAATGACTGTAATAAACAAGGAATAAATGATCAGTATAACAACCAAATATCACTACTGCAGGATGCTGCTAACACGACACTACGATCAGAGACCCTTTGACGAACTCTGTGCGATGCAATAATCGCAAACGGTGGTGTAAAAAACCCGTCAAAATAGGTGCAAAATGTTTGCGATGGAGGATGCATCAAACATGGTTCAGATTTTAGTAGCGTGTGCGATGCAGGGCATACAGTTCAGTTAGATTAACAGTTTGCGATGAAGATGAACAAAAGAAACGGGCATCCAGATGAAGGTGTGTGCGATGTACATCATACGGTTCACTTGGCTGAACTATTTGTGATTAGGCAACACAAAAGAAACGGTCAGCCATATCAAGGTGTGTGCGATGTACATCATACGGTTCACTTGGATGAACTGTTTGTGATTAGGCAACACAAAATAAATGGTCAGCCAGATCAAGGTGTGTGCGATATACGACATGCGGTTCACTCGGATGAACTGTTTGCGTTGAGACAAGAGAATAGAAACGGTTCAATATAACAAATGCCATAAATATTGCATGGTTCAAATTCAAAGATTACAATGCCCAAATTCACACATTGCATACTTCATCATTTCTGCAAAGGGGCAAGCCGCTGACAAGTCATGTATGGGTTTGACACAATGACTTCCAATTACTCTGTCATATGCTCTTCCAATATGAATTTAACTTTTTTGGAGCCTCCTCCATTCTGTAGTACCTGCCGGCTCTGATCAACATACCATTCATCTTTCCAAATTAAATGCGTGTTCAACCTCAGTACCCTCAACACCCTTGCTCTGGCAAGAAAGAACCTGGCGAGTATAATCTCTGGTAAGCTCCCTCGGTAGGAGTTCAAAGTAATATTTGAGAGATGCAGATCCAGGCATTCGATGTGATTGTCGTTATAAATATTATCCACCTCTGGGCCTACTATTATCTGCAAAGAAGAGAATGTGTTAGTGCCTACATGCAGTTTTGAACACTACTACAGTCCTATTTCGTTTACAGGATTTGTAGAATGCACCAAGGTGCCATCGTTGATCTGATATGATTAACATGGGCATTTGATTACAATCTAGAAACATGTAGCCTTCTTCACAAGAGGTTGGATTCGATGAAAATTTCCCTAAGAAAACTAGTATAGATGAATCCAAAGGAGAAATGCTTATGGATTGTAACCATATGAATCAAGCAACCAATATGGGGTGGGTGTGTATGTCCTGAAATCCTCCAAAATTCCTTCAGAAATCATAGTACATTGTCATTGTAAACTTGGGAAAAGGTGCAAAAAATTGAACTCCCTTATGGTTAACATTTAAAAGGAAAGGAACATCACCTCGATATACAACTTCTTCAGGCACGGAAAGCATCTCACGCAACTGACAGTTTGGTCCAGGTTGGGGCCAATAGATTCTAGTGCCAAGACCTTCACTGTGCCCAGAATCTGGGTGAAGCTTTGCTGGATGACAGACGAACATATGTCTTCAAAACTAGAAATAATGTTGATATCAAGAAGGAGAGGTATAAGGCGGCCATTGTACCTGAAAGTAGTAGAATTTGATAGACGAGTAGCCCACCACTGTCAATTTCGGCGTAGAAGACAATGATTCTTGTTGGACCTTGTTGATCAACTACAAGTAATCTCTCAAGTGAAGGTGTGTCCTCAATAGTCATATTGTGGTGTACCTTTTGTGATCTCTCGTTGCAGCACTAGAAACACACATAAATAGTCCGGAGAGTCTTGGGGGTGATGTGCAAGGTACTCGACCAATTCATCGCCTGAAGACGACGGAACTCGAGTGCAGTACAGCCGCGGAGCAGGCGCTCCATGTCAACCTTTGGGATGCAGACGGCAACGAGCTCGAGGTGCTTCAGTCTTGGTAGAAAAAGAGCAGGCACATCATTAAGGGGGGATGGCAGTTCATGAACTTGGTGAGGCACAGCGTGGGCGCGAAGCGGAGCGCGGACGTTGGCAGCAAGCGCATATGCCCATCATTAAAACTAAGCTTCCCGAGCTGATCTATGGCGGGGGATCGGAACCACTCGTCAAACTTGGCTCGGTACTTGCCATTGGAACGGAACTTGCCCGTGATAAGGCCTTTGATTGGGCCATGGTGACTGCCAAGGATCTGGGAGAACACATCCAAGCTTTGGCGATAGCCATGGCAGAGCTCGTGGGCGTCGAGGAGGTCGACACGAGTGAGGAGCCATAGGGGGCGCCACTGCCGGGAAAGGGAAGATGTCCTCTCTCGATATTTGATTGGGAGGAGGGATATGATGACTATCAACATATCATCGGGGAGGTTGTTGATCAAGTCTGGGCCTGCTGGAGTCGCTTGCGGTTCTTTTTCGACCGGCCTCCGCTTGTTGGCAGCCTCGTTCTCCACCTCGTCGGCGGCGACGGAAACCTCTGTCTCCATATTCACGCCGTGCTCCGGTGCTTCAGCATCCCCAACGTCGCCACTCCCTCCGATGGGCGCTTCGGCGTCATCCTCATACACTGACGGCTTTGAGGACTCAGAGCGGCGTCTAGGATGCAGGCGGGGAGAGAGGATTCTGTGTGTGGCGAGGATGGGGGGTGCGGCCGCTCGGTGGCGCCATTAATACAGACTAGTGGGAGCGAGGCGGGCGGCGGTCCAAGCCTGTCTCGCTTCCCGGTGAGAACGACTTCTTAATCTCTATGAATGAAATCTATGCTTAATTACTGAACTTTAGTTGCAAAAAATAGATAGTGCTATTGATTTTTAGCTACATACTTTGACAAATCGCAGTGTCTCTTGGCTTAGCACCGAAGTCTGGCTTTAATTTGCATATCGTAATCTGAATCATTTGCGTTGAAGAGATGCACAGATCCTGCGTTGAACAGCTTGCACGCTTCCCGGTAAGCCTACGCACCGGACTGCACTCGCACTCCTCACGTTCAGTCAAGCAGCTGCCCGCACGGCACCTCCTATAGCCATTAAAACCAAGACACGTGGGGTCACGTGAATGGTTAACAGAACTCACACGGTTTGAATTATACAAATGTTTGAGATATTAAAGTGGCAGCTATTTTTTCAAAATGCCTTTGTTAGCTGTTATTCGAGTGAGCCTTCTCTCAAAATGGACACGAAAAATACCATAGCATTTCGGGTGCCATTCCATGATAGCATGCCAAGTTTCATGAATTTCAGACAAGTTTTGGATTTACTAGAATTTAAAAGCCAGGTATCTCAACGTTTTGCCGGCAATCAACAATCCCCTGGTGTTTGAAATTCATTCCCATTTCTTGCATGGGACCTAAGCATGCACCCAAGGACACATATTTGATTTTTCAACCAATTTATATGCACTGGAGCATGTGCATGTATTTCAAATTTGAATTATGCACATAAAATGCCTAGAAAACCCAGTTAATGTATAAAGATGTCCAAACGAACCCCAAAAATTCCAAAACTTAACACAACACTCGTGTTGTTCTATGTTGGCACTAGAAATTTTTTTGAAAGCAATAAGATGCAATCGATATCGTTTCATCCCCAAAGATGGCATGTTCCATACCGAAACCATCAGGCTTGTTGTGAGAAGCTCTGGTTTGTGAGAAGCTTATACCCAAACCTGCCCCAAATGGGACAAATTTTTTACCATGGCATGTTGATGCTGCTCCATGATACCATGACAAGTTTCATGAATTTCAGACGAGTTTTGGATTTACTAGAATTTAAAAACCAGGTATCTCAATGTTTTGCTGGCAATCAACAGTGCCTTGGTGTTTGAAATTCATTCCCATTTCTTGCATGGGACCTAAGCATGCACCCAAGGACACATATTTGATTTTTAAACAAATTTATATGCACTGGAGCAATTGCATATTTAAAATTTGAATTATGCACATAAAATGACTAGAAAACTCAGTTAATGTATAAAAATGTCCAAACGAATCCCGAAAAATTCCAATACTTAACACAACACTCCTGCTGTTCTATGATGGCACTAGAATTTTTTTGAAAGCAATAAGAGGCAACGGATATCGTTTCGACCCCAAAGGCGGCATGTTCCATACTGAAACCATCAGGCTTGTTGTGAGAAGCTCTGGTTTGTGAGAAGCTTATACCCAAACCTGCCCCAAATGGGACAAATTTTTTACCACGACATGTTGATGCTGCTCCACGATACCATGCCAAGTTTCATGAATTTCAGATGAGTTTTGGATTTAATAGAATTTAAAAACCAGG
Organism: Aegilops umbellulata; assembly: GCA_032464435.1. Lineage (NCBI taxonomy): Eukaryota > Viridiplantae > Streptophyta > Magnoliopsida > Poales > Poaceae > Aegilops > Aegilops umbellulata. Next base: position 182,722,298 of record CP136060.1, read on the forward strand.
TATCTGAACATTTTGCCGGCAATCAACAGTGCCCTGATGTTTGAAATTCATTCTCATTTCTTGAATGGGACCTAATCATGCACCCATGGATACATATTTGATTTTTCAACCAATTTATATGCACTGGAGCACGTGTATGTATTTCAAATTTGAATTATGGACATAAAATGCCTAGAAAACCCAGTTAATGTATAAAAATGCCCAAACAAACCCCGAAAAATTCCAAAACTTAACACAACACTCCTGTTGTTCTATGTTGGCACTAGAAATTTTTTGAAAGCAATAAGAGGCAACGGATATCGTTTCGTACCCAAAGGTGGCACGTTTCATACTGAAACCATTAGGCTTGTTGTGAGAAGCTCTAGTTTGTGAGAAGCTTATACCCAAACCTGCCAAAAATGGGACAAATTTTTTACCATGGCATGTTGATGCCGCTCCATGATACCATGCCAAGTTTCATGAATGCCAGACGAGTTTTGGATTTACTAGAATTTGAAAACCAAGTATCTCAACGTTTTGCCGGCAATCAACAGTGCCCTGGTATTTGAAGTTCATTCCCATTCTTGCATGGGACCTAAGCATGCACCCAAGGACACATATTTGATTTTTAAACCAATTTATATGCACTGGAGCATGTGCATGTATTTCAAATTTGTATTATGCACATAAAATGCCTAGAAAACCTAGTTAATGTATAAAAATGTCCAAACGAACCCCGAAAAATTCTAAAACTTAACACAACACTCATGTTGTTCTATGTTGGCACTAGAAAAGTTTTGAAAGCAGTAAGAGGCAACGGATATCGTTTCGTCCCCAAAGGTGGCACGTTCCGTACCGATAGGGAACGTGCCACCTTTGGGACGAAACAATATCCGTTGCCTATTATTGCTTTCAATTTTTTTCTAGTGTCAACATATAACAACAAGAGTGTTGGTTTTGGAATTTTTTGGGGCTCGTTTGGACATTTTTATGCATTAACTGGGTTTTCTAGGCATTTTATGTGCATAATTAAAATTTGAAATACATGCACATGCTCCAGTGCATATAAATTGGTTGAAAAATTAAATTTGTGTCCTTGGGTGCATGCTTAGGTCCCATGCAAGAAATGGGAATGAATTTCAAGCACCAGGGCCGAACGAACTTTTTTTTTGTCATACATATGACACTTCTATGACAATAATTGTCACAAAACCCGGTATCATCATAGATGTGGTGGGCTCCTACTTCTATGACAAAAAATCATGACAGGAAATGGGCTTTTCGTCCTGGGCGGGCCGGAGACGCAGCTTCATGACATTCTTTGGGCCGTCCATGACGGAAAAAACCGTGGTAGAAGCAAGGGTGAGGAAAATTTTGGCGAGTTCCCGGTTACGGTGGGAGGTCGGGGGCCGAGCGATGCGCGTTTCTCTCATACATGTATGCGCGTGTGTGCGAGGTGTTGGCTCTAACTGAACCCGAGCGAGGCATTGGGCTCTACCTGAACCCGAGCGATTGCACTGCAGGCTACGCGTTACTGAACCCGAGCGATCGATCGATGGCTATTAACTGAACCCGATCGAGCGATTCCTTCGCTACTGCTGCTAACTGAAGCCGATCGATGCTGCCTCTGGGATGAATAGTGAGTGTTGCGTGTCACGACCGGTTTTCCAATAAAAATATTTATTGAAAGACTGATCTTTTGCGTCCAGTATGAGGAAAAATCCTCCTTACTGGTAGACAATCTCTTGATACAATAAGCCAGTAGCAAAAATATTTTACAGGGTCGAGCTAAGGGTGCTCAACAATTTATTACAAGCGCGCCAATAATTATACATAATAGCGGATATAACACAATGGTGTGGTGGCATACTACTGACTCGAGCTTAAAGTGATGGTGGAATAACACAGTGGGGAGTGGATAACATGACTCTTAAACTAGCATCTCATCGAGCGTCGAGGTGAGGCTCGATGAATTTATTCGGGTTGCGGAAGCGGATATAATACAGTGACCAAATCCAGGGTCGCACGAGACTGACTGGGACACCTCTAGGCGTCGAACTCGCTATCGAATTCTTCATCCATGAGATCGCCTTCGTCAGCATCTGGCCAAATCAACAAGCCAGGTGAGTACTTTGAAGTACTCGCAAGACAGTTCGGACGTAAGATATAACAAATGCATGCATGAATGCGTTATGATTAATTTACCAATGCACATTCAGAATTTAGCAGGCAAGGTAAGTAAAAGGGAATCGGCGGTAGTCCGCCTGAAATCCCAACAAAATAAAAGAAAACCGATCGGGTGTCTGAAGCGATGCCTCGAAAGGTGAACAAGTAAATAAAGATCATGCCACAGTCGGGCGTCTAAGCGACACCACGTAAAGGGCTTAAACTGAAAATAAAAGACATACGTGCCACAGACGGACGTCGGAGCGACATCACGGAAAGGGCTTGTGTTGAAAGGAAATAACAGTACTGCCACAGTCGGACGTCTGAGCGACATCGTAGAAAGGGCTTCTGCTGAAAGTAAATAATAACAACGCCACAGTCGGACGTCTGAGCGACGTCGCAGAAAGGGCTTTCTTCATAAGGAAAATAATACTCATAATAAATAATCAACTCATGATAATAAACGGGTTAGTCCATACATAGGAATAAACATTTAACTGGGCTTAGCACTCATGTGATTCACCGGAGTATCTGTCACCAGAAACTGACACTTGTCAGGATAAGATAATGCAGAACTTGAACATGGATAAGATGATTCGAGGATATATGACTCTGCAGAGTTTGTACTAAAATTACCCACAGCTAACGGATTTCCGTAGTCCCGAAGGACTAGTTCCGTTTACGGTAGTTCGGAAGGAAAGACAGCGATCTAGTACACACCCATCACACCTCACGATGTCAGGAATCACCCTAGACAATGTACAAGAAAAACTTTGAGACGGGGAGATCACAATCTCGAATAGCATGGGATCAAATTTGTATACGCGCGCTCTAAGGGGTGCCCCCCTCTCGGTCCCAACCGAAAACACCCATGCCCCCTGACCGGATGACTGGCTTTAATCCAGGGCCATGGAACCATCATCACAGCCTCTCCTTTTGGTGTGTACCAGGAAAGCGGTTTGCAACCTACTAAGCCATATCCCTTGCGGAAAACTTGTGGTAGTACGGGAAGGGAAATGGATTGGAACCGAACCGATACGGGCTGATACTGAAGTCAAATAGTAAGGCATAAGACTGGCATGCTACAACACTGCCATCTTACCCATCCTCATGCCACCACATGGCCATGCACATTCACATCCAACACGTATGGATCATCGAACTCACTTGCCTCAACTATGCATGAAAAAATAACGTTCATCGGTATGCTCATCAACATGCCATGAAACTTATATGCACAAAGAAGAAGAGAGGAGGAAGAAGAGTGGAAGACGGGGAAGAGAGTAGGAAGAAGAAGAGAGGAGGAAGAAGAAGAGAGGAGGAAGAAGAGTGGAAGACGGGGAAGAAAGTGCATCCAATCTCAATTCTACTAGTACTACTACCAGGATATACCGTCCTTCGGAGTGTAAATAGTTACACCGATGACATGTGGGTCTACCACAACAGGGCCCATATGTCAGTTAATGGAGGACAGAGGTGCGTAGGCGTATTTGCGGAAGTGTGCTCTACTGGCAAACATGATGGCAGTACTGGGTAAGGCTGATTTAGTAACACCAACACGCTGGTTCAGCTTATTAATTACTTGTCCCATCTGCTGCAACGTGTATTGTCACTTCACTATGAAGACTAGTTGAATAGTTCTCTCTGACCGAAATGGGGAATAATGGATCGTGAGGACTTCCTTTCTACAGTATCCCTATGCCTCTACGCTCACTTCACTCATTTTGCTCCGTACCTAGTCACTTGTTGAAATCTGTAGAAAGACAAATACTACATATTTGGGAACAAAGGGAGGCTTTTACTCCGTACTATTTGGCAACAGAGGGAGTATCACCATATGGAGGGAACAGAGGAAGCTTGAAATATGAACATGTCAATGGGAGGGAGTAAGCCCCATGCATGCATGCATGCAACATGCAACACTCACACGTACACATGGACGCACGCAACACTCACGCACCCATGCAGCACACATCACATGACGCAACACACACGCTCACACTCAAGTGCTCAACCTACTCCCTACGTCCGTGAAAGACTGTACATTTAGAGATTTACACATTGACTAGGGCATAATTAACGCCCAAAAGTAGCAGACTTATGTGTGCATGCGACCATTGAGATAAGAAGATTAAATGAAGGCCGTTGCATGCTGTAATTAAGGATAGGCATGTAGCCTATACCTATAGCACAAGTTGGTGCATTAGTCAATCAACATCGATTTAGATTAAAGGCTAAATGCATTGGAAGTGCAGATGTACATCATGTACTACACTCTTTGTTTTATAGCCGATGTACACTCTTTGTTGGAAGACCGAGGGAGGACACGTGCATGCACTCACATACACAGCCAGGGTGGTTCGCGCGCAAGGGTTGGACTCGTGTCGCGCCTGCGTAAAGTTTTGTTTAACTGATTTCTTTGCTCTACCAACTGACAGGTGGGACCCAGAAACCAGGTGACAATTTAACCAGTCAACAAAGTGCCACGTCGACTATGTGGCCGGTCAGTAGGGTGCAATACGGTGCTCTACGATGAGCTAGTGATCATATAATCGTCGCAAAACTATATATAGTGACCGTAAGGAGCATATTGTTACATACGTTGACCGCCAGTGTATTTTTCTCGTTTCAAATTAAGCCATATTAATCGGAAAGGACGCAGTATGGACTACTACTACTATTACTAGTACTGCTTTGATGTGTCCCGTCAATTCGCCGAATGAGGAGAAGCTTCCTTACTACGCCTCTCCCTCGCCCACGCGCGCGGTGGTTCGCAGGACGAGGAGAGGGTTTTGACTAAAGCGCCCTCTCCCTCTCCCTCTCCCTCTCCCTCTCCCTCTCCCTCGCGGTGGACGTGCAACAGTTCAATTTGCGTCAAATTGCCAGAAGCATATTGTACTGTAGTATCATCATCGTTGGACCTTCCGAAGAGGCGAAGAGCCAAGTGCAAGGTTCACACGAGTACGAACTGTTGAACCTCCCGAAGAGGCAAAGATCCAAGTGCAAGGTTTTATAGGATTTGTCGTCCTAGTAGGAGTGTACTACAACTATAGCAAACGATGCTACTTTATGATGCCGCCACGTCACGTATATCCAAAGTTGTGCCACCTTTTTTTCTCAAAGAGCGTGTTGGAGCCCGTGCAACAACCACACAAGTTGCACGTACACATAACACATTTACTAGTAATAAATTCTAAAGGACAAATGCCAGTATGCCACACAAGTTCATCTCCAATTCATGTGATAAATTTGTGCACGACTAGTCGATATATATTCACAGTGCTACCGTTCACAATTACCATACTCCACTTACACTTTATAGATGGGCTACATGTCCTCCTTCAGGTTCCAGTCCCAGGTGTTCTTCATGGATGGCACGATCCTTAGCGGTGGGCAACGAGAATCGTTGTCGCAGGTTTCTAGTCCAGTTCCACACGATGGAGACTCATCCAAGCTGAAGCGGCATAAATCAGGGATAGCGTGTCCCAGCATGTCGTTCATTCGGCGGTGCGCACTGAAGACACAACCATGCTTCATGAACGGCAGGCCTTTCGTGTCATGCACGGAAGGTGGCATCCACTTCACAATGGGGTAGTTGTCCCCGATGAAAAGCTAGTACTCTCCAAGAGTGTTCCTCGGCACCCACGTAGCATCACGGGGGTCGATCTCGGCGCCGTTCATCTGGTACACGCGGCATCCCAGATTTGGACACATGGTGACGTACATAGTCAAGGTCCATGCATAATAATGTTGTGCTCAAATATGGCGGTCAGTAATACTGTGCAGCAAATAGTACTACTCCGGTATAGAGGAGGTAAAATAACCGGCTTATTATATATAGCCACTCTTGGCTACATGGATGAGATAGTAAGACATGGAAAAACAAAAATGGTGGCAGCTAGTGGGTTCAAGTCTTCAAGGGCCTACCTAGCTATACGCGTCCTGTAAGGTAAAAGTACTCCTACTAGTACTACAAAGTACACTACTAGTACAACAATGAAAGAGAAGGCGAGAGGGCTAAAAAATGGAATACCTGGGTAGATGGTGACGGTCCGATCGTGGTAGATTGTGTGACCATGTTGCACATCAGTGGTACAATGGGTAACGACTGCTAAGATAGTTCATCCCAATATACCAAAGTCAGCTACAATGTTCCAGGTTAGACCGAATCGCGGATGCAAATGCACATCCAGGATCAGCGATCTTATTTTGATCGGGGGATGACTGGTCCCTGCAAAATAATGGAGTACCGTTAGGGATGCAAATGATGATTTGTGCATTCCTTTTGTAATCTCCCTTACCGTAGGATGACAACCAGATGAAACAATTCCCCTGGCTTGTCACCGCAAAGATGCGGCCTAGATGGCGCACGACGTCTTCGAACATGTAGGGGTACAAATCTGCCACCGCCAACATGCGTCAGCCTCTGCCGTTACTGCCTCTTGCATTGATGGCAATCCTTATGTTGAACACCGCGATGAGATAGTAATCATCGTAGCCGAGTCGCTTTGTCAGCGGGTCCGCAATTGCTATCTTCTTCAATCTCATGTAGGCATCATCAGACGTATTTAAGCCCAGCCAGTCCGGAAGGCCGGTCCCAATGGTGGAGAAGGGGTCTACCGGAACGGTTGCACTGCTGTGGATGTTGTGCAAAATGATGGTGGTATCCGGCCGGAGGTATGCAAGCCAATCTTCGTTGGCACCGATCCAGACCTATATATAAGACGGTGGGCAGCGGAGAAATTACGGGATGGAAATGGAATAACTAAGTACTACATGATCAAACTCCATTACTGACTTGCTCATTGGACAAAATCCAACTACCTCTCAACGTCGGCAAATCTAGCGGAGTCAATGTGCAACCATGCCCAGGGAGTGGTGGACTGTTCGAAGGATTGTCCCATAGAAGAACCATCTCCTCGAGGACGCATGGAAGACCAACAAGCATGGCCTTTTCCCAAGCCTGTTTAAGCAGCGTCTTGAAAAAGTTGGTGCAGGAAGCACCGAGTTTTTCGGCGGTGAGGACGTCGGAGTGGCGTGCGATTTCTCGCAAAGGATCGTCGTCCAAGGTCTCCTAGCCCCGACGAGGAGGATGTCGGATTTCGGGTTCCGGAAGACCCTTAAGGTTCGAACTCTGGGGTGCGCGCGGAGATAACACTTCCTACCTACCTGTACTCGTCCGCCTCGCAAAGATCTAAGCTACCAAAAGAACAACACAAGAGACACAGAGTTTATACTGGTTCGGGCCACCGATGCGGTGTAATACCCTACTCCAGTGTGGTGTGGTGGATTGCCTCTTGGGCTGATGATGATGAACACCACAAGGAAGAACAGCCTCGCGAGGGTCTGTTCTTGGCCTGGGGGATGAACTGCTAGGAGGAGTTCAATCGCCCTTCTCTCTCTCTGCTACCTGTCTAACTGATTGCCGGGTTGCTAGGTGTTCCGACCTTGGGGGTGGCTAGTCCTATTTATAGGCAAAGGCCCTGGGCCTCTTCCCAAATATTGAGCGGGAAGGGCGCCAACAATTGGCCAGTTTGAAGGGGAACATCTGGTACGCTTATCCTGACTAAAGTTGGTCCTCGCTTGCCAAAGGCTCTGGTGATGACGCTGGCTTGGGCTCCATAGTGACCCCCCTCCTTGTCGCGGAGCTGGTCTTGGTATCGTTGCACCGAAATGGGTGCCTTTGCCTGATCCTTCCGCCTGCACTTGCTCCCTTTGCACCAACGAGGAAAGGGAGGACACTGCGCGGGCTGGCGCCCGCCTGGCGCCCTTGGTCGTCATGGCTTGCATCATGGGCACCTCGTGAGGTACCCCGCCTTGATCTCTCCGCCTCCTCGCGAGCCGGCCTGATGAGGCTGCGCCTAAGGAAGCTCCGTGTCGTCCGCCCCGCGAGGCTTGTCCCCTCGCGAGGGTCTTGGGTCTGTGTTGACGAAGATGGGCCGTGCTGGGCCTCTTTTGATACACGCCACGGGCCGCAGATAGGCAAGTCTGGGGACCCCCGTTCCCAGAACGCCGACAGTAGCCCCCGGGCCAAAGGCGTGCCCGGACTTGGCCGTGCAGGGAGGCGGAAGGGCAAGGGCAAAGCGCCGCGGGCCCTAACAGCCTGCGGCCTCGGGCGCCGCGTGGCAGTTGATTGGACGTGGGCGGCATTGTTCCCCCACTCCCCCTTATTCCGCGCCATGCTAGGTGGACTCGTAGTTGTACACAGCCGCTCCCTTCCTTTCGTCCGTGCACCCTTCATCCTTCCTCCGCTCGAACTCCAACTCCTGTTTTCAGCCCAATCTCGAACCTTGTCTCCCCCTTCCCATCGCCATGGCTTCGATGAAGAAGGGAAGAGGGAAGAAACCCATGCCTCCGCCTCGCTCGCCGCCGTTGGTGGCCCCCGCCGTCGGCTGGTCGATCATAATCAATCGAGAGGGCCTGGGCAAGGTCAGCTCGGCTCTGGCCACCATCTTCAACGAGTGCGGGAGGACGACGGCCTGGCCCACGTCTCACTTCCCCACTGATAGGATAATCACCGAGGTCCATTATTTTGCTGATGCCCTGTGGGCGGGCCTGGTTCCCCCCTTTCCTGATTTCTTCAGGGCTGTGCTATCCCACTACCAGATCCACATGATGCATCTGGGTCCTGAATCCATCACCCTTCTTTCGGTCTTTGCTTTCGTTTGCGAGGCAATGATGGGCATTCCTCCTTCGGTCGCCCTGCTGTGCCACTTCTTCTCTCTGCGCCTCGTCGACCCTACTCAATGCTCGCCGTGTGTAAGCTTCGCCGCCGCGTCTGAGACAACAGCCTCAGGGATCGACTTCGGGCTTCCTTCGCCTTCGGCGGGGTTCCGCGAGCGGTGGCTGTACGTCGATGTCGGGGTGCCCAGCCCCCTGCTGTCGAAGCCAACTTCGCCTGCTTTCCCCAATTCAGGCTGGGGCCAGGAGACGCTCGAGAGCCCCTGGCTCGCTTTCGTCTGGCGCCGCTTTACATTCTTGAAGTCGATCGGCGTGACAGCGCCTAAGGTGGTGAAGGAGTTCCTGTTACACCGCATTGCTCCTCTCCAACGCCACTCCCGCAGGATGTGGGCCTTTAGTGGGCGTGGTTATCGTATGAGGCTCCAGGAAGAGGATCTGACGCCTGAGGTGCTGAGGAGAGTGCTCTTGACTCTGACTGGTGACCCCAACCCGGGTAGCATCCAGCGGGGAGGGGCCCTGCTGTACCTCTGCCAGAACAGGGACGATTTTGTGAAGCAGATGCCTGTCTTCGATGAGTGGGGGCTGTGCCCCGCCGCTCTACAGGGGCCTCGCGAGAACCCAGTGGTGGTGACTGCCCTTCTAGTCGGCCAAGGCGACTCTTCTTCAAGTGGCGGGGCAGGGAGGCATGAGGCGCCAGAGGCCGAGGGAGCCCCCGGTAGGGCGACAGTGCCGGGTGATGCCCATGAAGGGGCAGCTCCCGGGGCCGGTGCTGCTGAGGCTGAGGGTGGCGAGCAGCCACCCCTAGCATCTGGGGTTGAGGCTCCTGAGGCTCCAGTTGTGCTTCCTGGCGAGGCGATCGGTAGCACGCGTTAGGCGGGCACTCCGGACGCGATCGCGTCGACGCTCCGTCTTCGTCGCAGGTCGATCCCTGCGCTCTTCTCTTGGGCCGCCTCCGCGTGGACTTTGATGCCCTCCGGAGGAAAAGGGAGGCCCTGGTCGACAACTACCCTTGTCGCCTGCTGAAGCGTAGGAAGTACTTCGCCACTGATGAGTAAGCCTTCTCCCTTTCCAGCTCCCGATCCTCCCGTTGCTTTTACTGATACTTGCTCCGCAGGCCCCTTCCGGCCGAGCTCGCGGAGGAGGCTGAGGTGCCGTCCCCCTTGACTTTGCCTCCCCACCGTTCTCAGGTGCTCCAAGCAGCACAGCCCTCGTGGTGAGGGCGACCGGCGGGGTGAATCGTCCCGAGGTGCATCGGAGTCCTGCGTACCCCGCGATCCTTCCTCGCGGGCCTTCTCGTGGCATAGCCAGCCTGCCGTGGGCTTCTCGTCAGGTCGTGAACTGTGACTGGCTGAGGCGATCCCTGCACCCTTCATCCGGAGACGGGCTGGCTCCAGGCCGGGCTTCTGGCGTGGCGCGCCCGGCCATCGCAAGGGTGCCAGCCCCCAGCCCCCTGCCTGGAGGGGGGCGCTGATTTGTGGCCCTCGACGCTTGCTTGGGGCAGACGATGGCGAGGAAGACGTGCTAGAGCGTGCCCGGGAGCGCCGCGCTCATCGTCAAGGATTCCTTCGTAGGGCGGCTGACGCGGTGAGTCTGCTTGGGGAGGAGCTTACTAACGAAGACGCGCGCCTCGAGGCTGAGGGTTTGCGTCTGGTCGCAGATAGGCGTGCGCTGGAGGGCGCCATTGCCCTTGCGCGTCATCAGCGCGACCTTGATGATGAAGAGGAGAAGGCGTCGTTGGAGGCTTCTCGTGAGGCCCGATCCCAGGCCGCTGAGGAGGCCCGGGAAGCCAACCGACGACGAGAGGCGGCGGAGGAGCGGGCTCGGGAGCTCCTGGCCTTGTGCCACTCACTGGAGGAGCAGGCGGAGCTGCGCGAGGTAGCCCTCGCGTCGATGAAGGTGGCCTCTGGTGACCCAACAGAGCTCCAGAAGCGTGAGGAGGCGTTGACGCTGAAAGCCGCCGAGCGCACCTGCGAGTACGAGCGGCTGGAGACGAGGGAGCGCTTGGTGATGCGGGCGGAGGATGATGTCGCTGCACGGGAAGCCCGTGTCCTGGAGGAGGTTGGACGTCGGGTGGTGATGGCGCGCCAAGACCTCGAGCACGAGTTCGAGGGGAAGTTGGGGTTGATCTGGGTCGAGGCTGAGGGTAGGACCGCAGCCCTGAGGACTAAGCTGGATGAAGTGACGCGGCAGGCCGATGCTCTATGGGCTGTGCTTGAGGTAACGCAAGGGGAGTCAACCACCTCCCGGGCCGAGGTGCTCCGTCTTCGTCAGCGGGTGGAGGAGGATGAGGCCGTCGCATGCCAGAATGCGGATGAGATACGCCAGCGGTAGGTCCTGGAGCATGAGCACGGCCCCATGCTCTCCATGCTCCGGGAGAGAGCCAGCACGGCCCTGGGCAACATTTGTGAGGCGGCAGTTGGCGAGCCGCACGCAATCAATTACGCCGGCAATCTTCAGTTCTTCACCGCTATGGTAACGCAGCTGGAGGCGCGGTCGGTCAGGGCTGACAGGTTGGTGGAGGAGAGGAGCCGCGCCCTGCTCGGGTGCGCCTTTTCCCGCGTCTTCAGTCATCTCCGAAACATGGATCCCCACTTCGACTTTGACGCCGCCATTGCCCCAGTCCCCCAGGCCGTTCGAGACGACCTAGCGCACTGGGTGGAAGACAATGTGGATGCTCTCGTCAGGGCCTTCGCTTCGGACAATGACGACGTGATCATGGCTGCTGACGAGGGCGGCGTGGTGAACGGTCCTGACGCTGCTGGCGGCGACGCAGACAGCGATGGCGAGTCTAGCGACGCCAGCCAGGGTTCGGGAGGTGCTCCTGAGGACGCATTGGGGGATTTATCCGACTGATTATGCATTGTCCCTGTTTCCTTACCCGGCATGAATAGAACTCAGGTTTTGGCCTGACGATTGTGAGAGCATTTTGGGAGGGGAAGCCCCTCATGTAAAACCTGTGTTCATCGCATTAGTAGACGTTGCACTGTCCGTGCATCCGCGCCTGGTGGTTGGCTAGTTTACCTTTGTTTCGTGCGGGCCCTGAGGTAACCAGTGGGAGGCTATGGCGTCTCGAGTGTTCCCTAATCGAATCCGTAGGATGTGAGAGTGTTGGGGGCGACTCGCTTCAGAGGCGTTGGCCTTCTTTACAGGCTCCGGGCCTTTTCCAAAAGGATAATCTTCACAGGCATTCGCCTTCTTCACAGGCTCCGGGCCTTTTCCAAATAGGATAATCTTCACAGGCATTCGCCTTCTTCACAGGCTCCGGGCCTTTTCCAAAAAGGATAATCTTCACAGGCATTCGCCTTCTTCACAAGCTCCGGGCCTTTCCCAAAAAGGATAATCTTCACAGGCATTGGAAATCCTCCCGAGAGGACGCGGCACGGCAGTCTGGGCTGCGCGCAAGCTAGGCCTGATCCGGCTTGCGAGGGGCTCGCGAGGGGAGGCAGCTGAGGCGAAGTGGTAACCAAAACGCGAGAAACGGCTCGAACGAGACTAAGCACCCCTTCCCCGAACACACGCAAATTTCAAATTAGAATCCAACTTAAATCCAGCGAGGAAAAACTACAACCAAAAGGGAAAACCAATGAAAGCAGACAAAAGGCCGCGTCCGGCACCTAATCTAGTCTTGGACGTCTTCTCACCAGCGCGGAGCTCAGTGCTGCCACTGGGCGTGGGAGGGAGCCCCAGGGCCTGAGGCCAGCACCCCTGAGACTCCGGGGCATGTCACGGGGCGGCGAGCTTCACAGGCACTGGGCCTTCTTCATAGGTACCGGCCTTGCTTCATATCGCTCGGGGGCCCCGCCTTGCGCCACACTCTAGTGCCATCGACGACGACCGGAAACCAGGACCACGAGTCCTCCGCCAGGGGCAGGCCCTGAGGCACCTCCCCAGCGGAGGGCCTACCTCCTGAGAACGCCTTGCTTCGAACGCCGCGGTGGCGATGTCGGATCTCTGCCCCTCTCCTGCAGCCCCCTGCGCCCTCCTCCCGAGGGGTAGGAGACTGCGGGAGCGGGGCAGCTGCTTGCTGCGGCAACCTGCACCTCCTGCGATCCATGATTAGTGTATGCCTGCTCCTGAGGAAGTAGAGGTACCCGATAATCGTTGCCTCCAGCGTGGCCGGTGGGGCCGTCCTTGGGTTCCTGGAAGAGTTCAGCTTCTGGTGCCTCATCCCCCAGCTCGGGCTGAGGAGCGAGCCTTGTTCGCCCTCGTGAGGGTGCCCTTGATCCACCATGTGGGGCACGTATTCCTCCGCCGCCGTCATCCCGAAGGCCACGCCGTAGTGCTCCGCGTCCCACGCGACTCTGCTTGACGCGCCCGCCGTGGGGTGGTAGCGCGGCCGCCCACCGGGACCGTGGGCCACGCTGAGTCCCTTTTCTTTGCGGACCGGGGGCGAGGGCAGCGCCGCTGCTGATCCGGTGCCGACAGCTTCATTGGCGTTGGAGTAGCCTTGGAGCCCGCTGGCGCGCGCGGAGCCCCCGCGCGTGCCGCCCTGGGCTTGAGACGGGAGCTGGGTGCAGGAGGGGTGAGCCCCCGAGGCAGCGAAGCCTAGGAGCTTCGAAACCCGCTCCAGCAGCACGTCGCGGCCGCCTTCCAGCAGCCTGCACTGCAGCAGCTCTCGGGCCACCGTGAGCGCGGCCCTCGAGTTCGCCTGTTCTCGGCGAGTGTACGGTGTCGTGGTCGCGGCGTGGTTGGAGGCCCTTGCTGCCGATCGCGCCTGCCGTGGTGTGAGGGTTGTCGAAGCCTGTCCACGTCGCCCGCGGCCCGCAGCGCCCTGCGGACCACGAGCTGCATGGGGTGCGGAGTCGCCCGAGGCGAGCGGCTCTGTGCGGGCGGGGCATGCCGCCCATGGATCTGGGTTGCCCGCCTGGTGGCCGGACATGGTGATGACGATGCGGCGGGGCACGAAGTGGTAGAAGGTGGATTCCGGCGCACCCCTACCTGGCGCGCTAAATGTCGGATTTCGGGTTCCGGCAGACCCTTAAGGTTCGAACTCTGGGGTGCGCGCGGAGATTACACTTCCTACCTACTTGTACTCGTCCGCCTCGCAAAGATCTAAGCTACCAAGAGAACAACACAAGAGACACAGAGTTTATACTGGTTCGGGCCACCGATGCGGTGTAATACCCTACTCCAGTGTGGTGTGGTGGATTGCCTCTTGGGCTGATGATGATGAACACTACAAGGAAGAACAGCCTCGCGAGGGTCTGTTCTTGGCCTGGGGGATGAACTGCTAGGAGGAGTTCAATCGCCCTTCTCTCTCTCTCTGCTGCCTATCTAACTGATTGCCGGGTTACTAGGTGTTCTGACTTTGGGGGTGGCTAGTCCTATTTATAGGCAAAGGCCCTGGGCCTCTTCCCAAATATTGAGCGGGAAGGGCGCCAACAATTGGCCAGTTTGAAGGGGAACATCTGGTACGCTTATCCTGACTAAAGTTGGTCCTCGCCTGCCAAAGGCTCTGGTGATGACGCTGGCTTGGGCTCCACAGTGACCCCCTCCTTGTCGCGGAGCTAGTCTTGGTCTCGTTGCAACGAAATGGGTGCCTTTGCCTGATCCTCCCGCCTGCGCTTGCTCCCTTTGCACCAAAGAGGAAAGGGAGGACACTGCGCGGGCTGGCGCCCGCCTGGCGCCCTTGGTCGTCATGGCTTGCGTCATGGGCACCTCATGAGGTACCCCGCCTTGATCTCTCCACCTCCTCGCGAGCCAGCCTGATGAGGCTGCGCCTGAGGAAGCTCCATGTCGTCCGCCCCGCGAGGCTTGGCACCTCGCGAGGGTCTTGGGTCTGTGTTGACGAAGATGGGCCATGCTGGGCCTCTTTTGAACCGCCTGGCGAATCCATGGGAGCAGCGATGAACTGCCTTCTCTTCGGGGGAGGGGAACTGGCGAGGAGGAGATAAGAGCGTAGTAACCGCAGGGCCTCGTCACTTCCAACTGTAGATCGTTCCTCAGCGAAGGGGTGAGGCTATTATTTACTACTAGTACTAGCATAATGGAACGTTATGGGATTGCATTATACTGTAAATAATAGCACTAGTAAGAAATTTTTGGCACTAGGTAGTAGTTTTTGGCGTGGATTAAGAAATTTTGGGTATGTTTTTGTCATTTTTTGTACACGCCAACTAGTGTCAAAAAACGTCTTACATTATGTGACGGAGGAGTACGTACTCGTACTGTAGTAGTACTAGTACTACTTTTCTCAACTAGTAGTGCGATGTACTGTACTACTAGTCTAGTCTAGTATAGTGCACCAGTTTTGAACTATTGAATCTCAGGGCCAAGGAGCTACAGTTGGAAGTGGAGGGTACTACTGTTCTCTAGAACCATCGATGTACTATCAATGCAGGGGAAGTACACCTGCGTAGTGGCCTAGTGGGTTCTCTCGGTGCTCTATTCAGCCGCTCCTCTCACGTAGCTGGCCTACTCAGCCGCTCCTCTCACGCACACACTAGCATCCTGTTTATCAGCGACGGTTACTGCGGGGGCAGAACATTTGAGTTATTTGATACAACGAGACTAGGCTTTTCGCTTCCATTTGTGGAGGTGTAATGGATCTCGTCGAACTTTGTTAGTAGTTCCTTCTTTATGAATGAGATGAAGCAAAGCTTTTGCCTTCGTTTCAAAAAAACACGTCAAGAGGAATTTGTTTTATAGTAGAGCCTATAATGGAGTGAAGTCCATGCGTGCAACACCACAAGCTGCAGAGTAGTAGTAGAGCACTTTACGTACAAAGCCATATTGCACAGTTCCCAATGCCCCACCAGGCTTTTCCGGCTCCTCGGGCTTAATTGGGTGGCGCTAGTTTAAATATGATACTAGCTGATGAGGAAGCTGCAAGCGAGGTGCAGCAAGGACGAGCACGCGAGCCACGGGATGCTGGGAAGGAAAACCCGTTCATGTGGCTAGGCTGTCCAGTGCACCCAGATTGTGGGGCGCACGTCTGTTTGACTTCAAAACTCAAACTACCCGTGTAAAATAGTGGCTCGCAGTGAAGATTAGTAGTACTATTTAAAAAAAGGTCGTCGTGCGTTCGGCCGGGATCGAACCCACAAAACGAGGTATACACTCCTGCGGCCACTAGTAGTACTCATTGGAGTACAACGCAACCTAGAATCGCCTTTTGTCGCTAGTAGTGCGTACATTGTTCCTTACAAGAAACCCCTAAGAGCATGGTTAATAGTATAGCCAGCTGCTGGCTATCAGCCAGTGCCATGTCATCTACAACCCATCTTATAGCCAACATGTACAATAATAGATCAAAAGAGTGTACTACTTTTTTATTATGTGGCCCACTTCTCATTCTCACAAAGTGCCTAGGAGCACGTGCTAGAGTGGCTCTTCACGAAGAGCCCGCTAACCTTCTCTGTCCTCTTCTCTTTCCTCCAACTAAGCAGAAATATACTAGTTTATTTCTTATAGCCCGCTGACTCAGCTCTATTGTACTTGCTCTAATAATGCAAGAAACCACTAAAATGCCAAGAAACTACTACCACTTGCATACGTAGCAGACTTAATATAAGACTACCTTATCAACCATTGTACATGCTCTTACCAACAAAAATCCTCGAGTGACCTCCTACCTCCGGCCCATCCACCTAGTCATCCTCGGCCATGGGACGCAACTACCGCCGCCGGCAATAGGCGAGGTCAAAACCGGCGGCGGTTCGGAGCCCATGTTGTGGCAGCCCGGATGCCAGCTCTGTCCGGCTCTCGCGGCCGCTAGCTAGCCAAGATAGCTCCGTCCAGCTGCTTGTCTGCAAGGTTTGCTAGCTAGATTGGCACGGCAGCGCGGCGGCTTGCTCGCGCTCGCCGCGCTAAGGCCAGCCATCTGGCTCGAGCGAAGGCCAGTGCGGCGGCTTGCTCGCTCGTGAGTCATGCTCGGGCCAACCTGCCAACCCGTGCGGAGGCCAGCGCGGCGTCCGGCCCGTCCGGCGGAGCGGCGGCCAACTCGCTCATCACCGACGCCACCGACGAACACGCATCAGTACCGTTTGATGTAATGTTCAGGAAAAATAATGATTTGAGGGGGAATAATAGGATAGAAGGTCAGATGTGGGTCCCTCGTGTCAACGGTCAAACAAAATGTGTTGGTTTAAGCTGGCTCGTCAGCACGGATGTGTGGGCCAACCCTGTCATAAATGGGTTTAAACGAACCTAATCGGTAGGAGTACTAGGTAGTTTTTGGTGTGGATTAAGAAATTTTGGGTATGTTTTTGCTATCTTTTGTACAATAGATTCTTCCTAGGGCTGGTTGAAAGTTGTAGTTTTTTGTTAAATACTCTACATATTGTAAGTAGGAGTGAAAGTTAAGCTTTGGAAGCCAATAAGCAAGGCTATTTACATAGTGCATATGTGTACATGATTGAAAGTAAATATCAACCATGAGTAACTAATATCTTGATGGAAACCTCGAAACTATGGAATACTAGGAAAAAATGCATGGTAGGGAATACTAGCAATGTTCATGTCCGTTGCAACGAATCATAATTAGAATAATACTTATTCACAAACTTGGTACAAAACACTCTAATTTTGATATACATATGTCACTAGAGATATATTATGTTTCAATTAGAATATATTCCTTGGGCTGTTTTGGTGAGGTCAGGGAGGGATGTGGTTGGTTTTAAGATACTAATTACGGGTTTTTCTGCAAATTGGTAGACAAGTGGGATGTTGGTGAGAAAAGGCAACAACTTACCTCACAATCGTTAGATGTAGATCCAATGGTCAGGAATGACGGAAGGCAGACACACCGGCATCACCAACTTAGTCTTGTGTAGGAGTACTAGCAAGATCCGTGCATTGCATGGAACATCAAGATGCATTTTTTTATAAAACACTTGTTGTGATTGACCCTTGTGGGAGTAATCCCATGTGTAAAAACTAATGATATCTCGAGAAATATGAGATAGGGTGAAGAGGAGTGGGGTGTGGTGGTGGTTGGTGGTCGGACTAAGCGGAGGGATGGGGATTGACGACGCCGACAGCGGGCACCAGGCCAGTTTTTTCTAGAGGCTTCCTTTCTTAATTGCTCAACAATGAGGTTTGTTGGAGATAAGGATGAACGAGGGAAGGACTTGTCTGCAAATGTGGAGAGGGGTGCGGGTATCTTTTAGTTTAATTCCCATCCGTCAGATATAGATAGGATGGTCTATATTGCAAGATGGCACAAGTACCATCATCACCAACTCGGTTTTTTATAAGAGAAGAAATATAAGTATGGAGATACAAACATATTATCGATACTTGCTTCCGTAAACTAGCATCTACATTTTATTCAACGCCTCGGCATGTGGGGCCTTAGCACAATGACTTCTCGACTGTGTAAAACAAAGATTTTCCCGTCGCCGGCAAGGAGGGGGTGACGGCGGCGTGCTTTTTGGCTTGCTCTAGTCCTAGTAGTCATACTAGGTGGTCTAAGCACGTGTAGATTTATTCTTTTTCAGGTCTCGTGTTTGCCGTACTACCACGACTGTTGATGAATAGACGGTAAGTTATTCATGGGGAAAACCTTGTTGAGCGTGTTTGCGAGAGAGAGAGAGAGAGAGAGAGAGAGAGAGAGAGTGATATGTTACAGACTGAGGCAATGATAACAGATTCTTTGTGTCTATGTGTGTGGAGGATAGAGAGAGACATGTACATGGGGCTTTGTGTTGTGTAACGTGGAGACACATATACATAATTAGAGAGTGAGTGTGTGAGATACACATGTGAACATGAGGAGAGATGAGGATCCAGATAAATGGGTGTTTGTGCGTGTCTGTGTGTGTTTGTGCATGCGTTTGTGTGTGAGAGGGAGAGAGTGTATGTGGAGTAGAGAGGCCACTGATGATGTAAACCTAGTATAAGGGAAGGGGGAATGGTGTGACATGTGTAGTAGCGAGATAGCACGGGTGCGGGTAGGGGGAGCAGACTATTTGGAAGAGACATCGAGTGTGTGTGTGGGAGAGGGGTGTGAGAGCGAGAGAAAGAGAGAGCTAGCGACTGAGAGAGAGAGAGAGAGAGAGAGAGAGAGAGGAAGAGAGGGGGCGAGAGGGGTCGTTTGTGTCCATAAATTGCCTATAGATAGGGAGACAATGTTGATGTTGTCCGAAATTGGCCTATGAATGGAGACGCAAGGGAAGCGAGTCATCGTGTGTGTGATAGGGACTTCATGAGAGATCTAGAATAGATGGTGTAGAGAACAATGTGCAAAATCGAGAACGATTATACATTAGGGAGCTATGCAAGGAGTCACGACATATATGTATACAGGGAAGGAGCTGGGGCGGGTCCGCATGTGGGAGAGATAGAAAGAGGAGAGTGGTGCACAAGGAGACAAAGTGTGCTTGTTTGCAGTGGGGGTGGTGTGTGAGGAGAGTGCGCGAGAACCACATAACTAGGGAGATAGACGTTTGGGGGCGATGTTTTGTGTGTATGGGAAATATACACTCTACATAGTGCGTGTGCTTGGGTAAGAGGGATAGCGGGAGACCTAGAGAGTGAGGGAAGAGATGCGTGCATGCCCGAGAGACAAAGTGATAGAGACCTATGTTGGGGTCCGGACTTTACAAGAGAGAGGGGTGTTAATGTGCTCGTGTGTTGCTGTTTGGGGGAGAGAACGACTTCTCTATGTGTGTGTGTGTGTGTGTGTGTGGTGTGTGGGGGGGGTTGACTTCAGATAAAGAGTGAGGTGTCTATATTTGAGGGACTTTAGCGTAATTGAGATATTGTGCACTCATGGTTGATCAATTTGTTTCACAGTTTGTACTATGAGATAACGATACTTTTGAACATGCGTGATATACCTTGATGTACCAGAATTACAAACCTAAGATTGGAATTTTGGAACTCGACTCCATCATTAGCTTTTGTAATTCATTTAAACGGATGTACATTTTTTAAGCCGGGATTTCATGATTTCAAATTCATATATCAAACCTAGAGATATACACATACGGGCATGTTCAAACTTTATAATCATCCACTTTATTCATACACATACACATTTTTGCTTTTGTCATCATATTTAGGATAAACACATTTGGAATTTCATTTGAATTGGACCGTATGATGGTATTTTCTTGTATTAGCTCAATGATCCATATTTGAATTGAATGGACAATCTAAGTTTCGAGTTGGAGACATTGATTTTCAAAATTTACACATTTTTTTGCATGCAAAACAAACAAATTGTCGGCCATGATATCATAGTCGGCCGTACGAGAGCAGAATACTTATAATTTTAGGCGCCAAAAGCTTTCAAACTTCCTGCTCACATCGAAATATCACGTGCCCGAAAGTTTAGCCCTGCGATATTCCTGTTTTACCACTGCCACATGAACGGAAAAGGGCTGCTTTGGTAACTCCATTGTTTTCCCCTATTTTCCCCGAACATTCTTCCCCATAGCCCCTCCCCGACCCCGCCAACCATGGCAAGATGCCGAATCTAGTCCTCCGTCGCAACGGTGGACCTCACACCCCGCCGGATCTACCTTCCGCACCTTGGAACCTCCAACTGCCAACTCACCACTTCACAGGAGCCGCTTCAGCGACTGGCTTGTCCACCGCTCCATATCTCCTTGACTGCCATCATGGTCCACCGCACCGGATCTGCTTAACCGGCGCCCTCGTCCACCATAGCGTAGGCCCTTCACTGACTCCCTCGTCCGCCCCTTCGCTGGCCCTTCATACAAGCCCTCGTCCGACGCAACAGATCCGCCTCACTGAAAGCACTGTACAACGCGCCCGCCGAAGCCTTCATCCACTGCACCGGACCCGCTCCACGGAGTCCATATTCAACTCCATCGGCCCTGCTTTACAGACGCCGCAACCTCATCAGGTTATTTCGATTTGTACTCCTTCGGTTTTTCTCTTTATCATGCAATTGTTCACTTACCACAGATGAGCTTTCTTGTATGTCGATAGGCGCCGCAATCGTAGCACCGGAGCCGCTTCAGCGACGGCGATAGCCGGCCCAAACTCAACCGCAACACGAGCACCATCGATGATCCTTAGCTATCAAGTATGACAACGATACCCATACGCCGCTGAGAATCAGGTAGTATTATCCAATGGCCGGCGCCTACGTTCACTTTCCTAGCATAAGCACCGCACCTTTGAATTTCTTCAGGGCATCATTCAGTTTTTCATGAGACGCGTTATTCTGCTTGCACCTGTAGGGCCATACTTCTGGCAGTGAACATGTTACATGTGCTAAATTACATACCAGTGCACATATAGTTAATATGCTTTAGTTTTGTTCTAATGCCACCTGTTGGTTCCATCAGACTGCTTAATGTTCTCTATGCTTAATTACACATCAGCAAACTAGCATGTGGTTCCGCTACTTTTTGTTTGTTTTACCCTACATTTTCTGATGCTAGCTAATTACATCACTGCTCCAAGCCTCTGTTCATTACTTGTTTGTGTGTTCTTGATCTTCCCAAGTTGCATGACTAATTTTGTTGGGGATGTTACTATCTGGGGTAAACCGGCCTGCAGGGCCCGGGTTACCTCCGTCAATAGACCCGAGATGTTAAAGCCCAAGGAGAAATAGAAGGGCCCAAGGCCTGTAATCGGTTTAAAGGCTTATGGTGTAAACCGGCCTGGGGTAAACTTGTATTGTAAGTTAGGAATAGAGAGACCGACCCGGGCACGTTTATAAGCCGGAGGTCGGGACTTTGCAGACGGACGGGCGTCACCCGTGTATATAAGGGGACGACCCGACGGCGGTTTGGGACAGAGAACAAGAACTCGAGGTTTAGGCGAAGCTTATTGCTCCCTAAGCCCTCGAAACCCATCAATCCCATCACAACTAGACGTAGGCTTTTACCTTCATCGAAGGGGCCGAACTAGTATAAAAACCGTGTCCTTGTGTCCAATTTTAACCCCTTCAAGCTAACCCGTTGCGATGGCTCCACGACTAAGTCCTCTTACTAGGACATCTGCCGTGACAAATCCACGACAGTTGGCGCCCACCGTGGGGCTATCGCGAGATGGTTTCAGGTTCTTGGAGGGCCGCTTTGAAGGACTCGAGGGTTACGCTGTGGGACGGATGACCAAGAGCCGCCGCGGAAAACTCTACATCGACAGCACAGGCTGGGGCCCCGACGCCGGCTCGATCGAGTACGGGTACCGGGTCCCCTTTGGCGGCATCCATGTTTTCATCGGCAAGATCGGAGAACCAGGCCCCGAGTTAGGCGTCTGCGCCGACCTCGTCGAGACAGCTCAGTGCACGAGATCGACCCTGGCTAAACCGACCAGGAAGCACGCCTTCGTGGGAGTCATCCACGGAGGAAGCTACGAGGAAGGATCCGAATCTGGTGACGAAACCGCCATCTACTCCGGCGATGAAACGTCGACCGGGGAGACCGAATCTCTTTAGCAGCTACAAGACGATCGGATTGGGGGCGGCTCCGATGGCAATAGTATTCCGGACCCCTCTGATCTGCCCTGTCGGGTTGGGATCTTCATGGCTGGAACACAGGCGGCGCCACGATCATCAACTGCAGCAGCAGCGATCTCCGGATCGGCAGCAGCAACGGCTGCGCGGGCGGGAGGCCCTACCGGTTCACCAGCCCAAGTTTTGTCAGACCTGTTTGACGCACTGGCAGCGCTCATGGCGGAAGCCAACCCGGTGGATCAGGAGGTTCATAATGCTGAGATTGCCAAAGTGAGAGAGCAGATCGCTCAAGCTAAAGCGGAGCTGGCAGCAGAAGAGATCAGGATGACGGCGGAGCGCACCGCTTTGGATGCACAGGCTTACAGGCTCATGATGGACCAGAAGGCGTCTCAGGAAGTCCTGAAGAGGAAATCCCGATCTCGATTACCTGCAGCCCTCGACGCCCGAAATCTCTTCAACACCCCGGGGGTAAACCGTGCGGAGGCGACAGTTGGCGCCCCGGTTCAGCACCGGATAATAAGCCTGCCTCGTCACAACACTGGTACACCACCGGCCGTGCCAACACCGTCAGGTCATTATTCCAACCCGATGGATAACCTCGTCGCGGCGGCAGCTCGGCTGGAAGCCATTCCGATCGAAGGCGATTCACCGCAGGACGTAGAGACACGCCGGGTCAAGGAGCTCCTTAGGACCGCGTTGGCCCAACAAGAAGCATATTCACAAAGCCGTGATCGGATTCACTCCACCCCTCGCCCCAGCAGGAGCCATATTAGGCGTATGGAGGAGCCGGCTGTTTCAAGCAATGCCAGGCGTGAAGCGCTCCGCGGCAACAACCCGGCAGGCGTCGACAATGCTCAGGAGAGTGTGGATCGCACCCGTGCGCGGGAGGCCGAAATAGCAGCACAGCATCAGGCTCGTCAGCTCACACCTATCTTCCCAGCAGCTACGGTTGAACCGGGGGTGGTCTCCAGTTCTTTGGGAGTACCGTGCCTTGTTCCCGCTTTACGCAACGTACGCCTGCCCAAAGACTTCAAAGGCCCCCGCAAGGTACCAAACTACACGGCAGATCAGCCTCCGGAGACATGGGTGGAGAGCTATGAAATGGCTATGGAGATGCTGGATGTGGATGACACGGCGTGTGCCAAGTATTTTACTATGATGTTAGAAGGAACGGCCCGGACTTGGCTAAAAAGCTTACCGCCTAATTCAATTAGTTCATGGGCCCAATTGCGCGCCCGGTTTATCAAGAATTTCAAGGACACGTGCAAACAGCCAATGTCGATAGTTGACCTAGCAGCCTGCGTTCAGCAAGAAGGGGAATCAACTACCCATTGGGTACGGCGGGTATCAGAAGTTTTGCACTCGTCAGATCGCATCAACGCAGACACCGCCGTGGTGCTGTTGGAAAACAACTGTCGGTTTGGCCCTTTGAAGCTAAAGCTGGGCCGGATGAAGCGTGATTGCACAGATATAGGAACGCTCATGACCGCTTTAGTGAAGTATGCGGATTCTGACAGTACCAAGGATCCTGACTCTGGTGATGACAAAGCAGGGAAGGGAAAGAAGAATAGCAACACCAAAGGCCAGCAACATCGGCCGGCAGGTAATGGAGGCGGAGGAAAGCGTAAACCGGACGGGAGCATGGACTTGGTGGCCAGCACAAGTGCACAGGATAAAGGCCAGCGGCGTAAGGGGAAACAGCCAAGTTTCCGCGCACATCCCGGTCCTAATCCGGAGCGTTTGAACTTTTTCTTAAACCAGCCCTGTCCGAAGCACGGAACAAAGGAGGAACCAGCAGCCCATCTTTGGAAGGATTGTTATATCATGAAGGAATTCAAAGGCTCAAACACTTTCCAATATGATCACAGCTCCGGCGGCGGTTCAGGTTCCGGATCAGGATATGGTGGCGGAAATTCCGGTCCGGGGTTCCAGGGTAATCCGGGCGGACAGGTCAGCCAAAATAATCAAAGTAATCAGAGTGGTTACGGACAGCAGCAAACAGGTTATCAGAGCAACCCGAAACAGTTGAGTGGTGGACAGTATCACGTCTTTACTACAAGCTTGGATAAACGGGATAGAAAGCTTCAGAGGCGAGCAGTCAGTGCTATCGAACCGGCCACGCCTCACTATCTGCGCTGGTCAGAACAGCCTATCATATGGAGCCGAGAGGATCACCCTCCCAGGGTTTATAATCCGGGTCAGTTAGCGTTGGTGGTGGCGCCTCAGGTGGGAGGTTATAAGCTCACCAAGGTGCTCATGGACGGAGGGAGCAGCATTAACATCTTGTATTACGAGACCTTCCGTCGTATGGGACTGGTAGATAAGGATCTCAAACCGACCAATACAGTGTTCCACGGGGTGGTGCCTGGCAAGTCTGCATATCCGGTCGGTAAGATAGCCCTTGAAGTGGTTTTTGGCGATAGTCACGATTCCAGATCAGAGACGCTGACGTTCGAAGTGGTTAAAATCCAAAGTCCGTACCACGCTTTGTTCGGACGGCCGGCCTATGCGAAATTTATGGCACGGCCCTGCTACGTGTATCTGCAACTTAAGATGCCGGGTTACAAGGGCACTATAACGGTTCATGGCAGCCGTCGAATCGCTTTGGAATGCAAGGAAGGAGATGCGACTTATGCAGAATCGGTTTGTGCTACGGAGGAGCTAAAGCAGTACAAAGACAGTGTTGATCCGGAGGATATGACTTCATTAAAAAAGCCAACTACGGACCATGATCCGGCCTTGAAGTTCAAGTCAGCGGCCGAAACTAAGCTTGTTGACTTCATGCCTGGCGATTCATCCAAACAGTTCAGCATCAGTGCAAACTTGGATCCAAAATAGGAAAGCGCGCTCATCGAGTTCATCCGTGAGAATCGGGACATCTTTGCATGGAAGCCGTCTGACATGCCTGGTGTACCGAGGCAACTCGCTGAGCACACCCTTAATGTGGATCCTAAGTATAAGCCGGTAAAGCAGTTCTTACGGCGGTTTAACGAAGAAAGACGTAAAGCGATTGGTGAGGAAGTGGCCAGGCTCCTGGCAGCTGGTTTTATTATTGAGGTTTTTCATCCCGAATGGCTTGCTAATCCGGTGCTGGTTCTTAAGAAAAACGGCACCTGGCGCATGTGTGTGGATTACACAGACTTGAATAAAGCTTGTCCAGCGGATCCTTTTGCTCTCCCCCGGATTGATCAAATCATTGATGCAACAGCAGGTTGCGAGCGTTTGAGTTTTTTGGATGCCTATTCGGGTTATCACCAGATCAAGATGGCAGTTAAGGACCAGGAGAAGACGGCGTTCATTACTCCCTTTGGAGCCTTCTTCTATGTGTCTATGCCCTTCGGGCTTAAGAGTGCGCAGGCTACTTATCAACGGTGTGTGCAAAATTGCCTCCACAAGCAGATTGGTCGTAATGTGCATGCTTATGTGGATGATATTGTGGTCAAGTCACGAAAGAAGGAGACCCTGGTTGACGATTTGAAGGAGACTTTCGATAACTTGAGAGTGTACCAAATGATGCTCAACCCGGCGAAATGTGTTTTTGGTGTGCCTGCAGGCAAGTTGTTGGGGTTTTTGGTATCCCATAGAGGAATTGAGGCTAATCCGGAAAAGATCACAGCCATCACCTCCCTGGCCAAACCGAAATGCGTCAATGATGTTCAGCGCATGGCCGGACGGATTGCAGCGTTAAGCCGGTTCATCAGTCGCCTCGGTGAAAAGGCGATCCCCTTGTATCAAATGCTCAAGAAGACGGATCAATTTGTCTGGAGTGCGGAGGCGGATAAAGCGTTTGAGGACTTGAAGCGGCAGCTAGTCAATCCGCCAGTTTTGGCAGCCCCTGTAGATAAAGAGCCACTCCTGTTATATGTTGCTGCGACTGCCAGAGCGGTTAGTGTGGCGATGGTGGTAGAACGAAAGGAGGCTGGAAAGGAACATCCGGTTCAGCGACCGGTTTACTATATCAGTGAAGTACTTATCGAGTCCAAACAAAGGTATCCGCATTGGCAGAAGCTGGTATATGGTGTTTTTATGGCAAGCCGGAAGCTGAGGCAATATTTTCAAGGACACCCCATCACGGTGGTCAGTTCTGCTCCTTTGGGTGACATCATACAGAACCGGGAGGCGACCGGTCGGATTGCTAAGTGGGCTATCGAGCTTGGGCCGCACGGTTTAAGATACGTGCCCCGGACGGCTATAAAGTCACAAGCACTTGTCGACTTCATAAACGATTGGACAGAGTTACAAGCGCCTGAGGAGAAGCCAGATAACACCTATTGGACTATTCATTTTGACGGGTCCAGGCAATTGGAAGGCTCGGGGGCTGGAGTCGTTTTAACTTCCCCACGAGGAGATAAGTTTTGTTATGTCCTCCGTTTAATGTTCCCCTATACAAATAATGCAGCTGAGTATGAAGCCTTGCTTCATGGTCTTCGGATGGCTAAAGAGATGAATCTGAGCAGAGTTAGGTGCTTTGGTGATTCGGATCTGGTGGCTCAGCAGGTATCTGGCACCTGGGATTCTAAGGATCCGCTCATGGCTGCATACCGACGTGAAGTAGATATGGTGGCTGGGCATTTCAAAGGCTATCAAGTGGATCATGTGGACCGCAGAAAGAATGAGGCAGCGGATGCTTTAAGCCGCTTGGGCTCTCAGCGTAAACCGGTCCCACCCAATGTTTTCTTGGATGTATTGTATCACCCATCGGTACAGCTGCCCGGTGAGCTGGAGTTGGCTGTTCCTGATCCGGAGGCTCAATTAGTGGCGGCTCTTCACATCACCCCGGATTGGACGCTCCCGTATCTGGCATATATGAACCGGGGTGAGTTGCCAGAAGACGAAAGCTTGGCTCGACAGATAGTACGGCGGTCCAAGTCTATGACCATCTTCAAAGGAGAGCTACATCATCGCAGCGTATCAGGAGCGCTGCAACGGTGCGTATCCCCTGAGGAGGGGTGCGAGATATTACGAGAAATACATGAAGGGGATTGCGGCCACCACGCCGGTTCAAAATCATTGGTGGCTAAAGCGTTCCGCCGCGGTTTCTACTGGTTAACTGCTCATGCTGATGCAGAAGACCTGGTCAGGTTATGTGATGGGTGCCAGAAATTTTCCAGACGAGCACACATACCGGCTCAAGAATTGAGGATGATTCCAATCACTTGGCCGTTTGCGACTTGGGGGCTCGATATGGTTGGGCCTTTTAAGCGTTCCAAAGATAAGAAGACCCACCTACTGGTGGCGGTTGACAAATTTACAAAGTGGGTGGAGGCAGAACCTGTCAGTAAGTGTGATGCTGCCACGGTGGTTCAGTTTATAAAGAAGGTGATCTTCCGGTTTGGCTTTCCACACAGCATCATCACAGATAATGGTACCAATCTATCCAAGGGGGCCATGAAAGAGTTCTGTGCACGGGAGCATATACGGCTTGATGTTTCTTCGGTAGCGCACCCACAATCTAATGGTCAGGCAGAACGAGCGAACCAAGAGATCTTGAGAGGTATCAAACCCCGGCTTCTGGTCCCTTTGCAAAGGACGCCGGGTTGTTGGGTGGAGGAGCTACCGTCTGTATTATGGAGCATCAACACCACGCCTAACAGATCCACGGGGTTTACGCCGTTTTTTATGGTTTATGGAGCAGAGGTGGTTCTCCCAAGTGATATACGACATGACTCACCTCGCGTGGCAGCATATGTTGAAGCGGACAATGAGCAGGCACGGCAGAACGCTCTTGACTTGTTGGATGAGGAGCGTGACTTGGCAGCTGCCCGTTCAGCGATTTACTAGCAAGATCTTCGCCGTTACCACAGCCGTCGGGTTAGGACCAGAACCTTTCAGGAGGGGGATTTGGTGCTTCGGCTCATCCAGGATCAATCTGATCAGCATAAATTATCCCCGCCTTGGGAGGGACCTTTTGTGGTCAGCAAGAATCTGAATAATGGGTCGTATTACCTGATTGATATTCGAGAGCGCAAGAATTCACGCACATCAGAGGAGGAGACCAGCAGGCCGTGGAACATAGCTCATCTTCGGCCTTATTATACATGAGCCTTGGGCTCTGTTTATGTACATATCATGACCATGTATATATTATGATTAATACAATAAACCGGAGCCTCGAGTAAAGCGGGGTCTCTGTTGTTCTTCGCATCATGTGTGTTTACCCCTGGAGGTCGCTTCACAGAAGTTCAAATTATAGATTCCGGTTTAAAAGCCGGTTCAAGGGAAGATGTCTCCTACAAGGCTGTGCAGCTCTTAATATCCGGTTCAATATCCCGGTTCAAGCACGAGGCTTCCTGTTCAAACATAGGTCGTATTCGAACCAAAGAGAACATAGCTATTCAAACACGGGGCTTCCTGTTCAAACATAGGTCGTATTCGAACCAAAGAGAACATAGCTATCCCTATAAAGTCAGTTGGGGACCTAGTCGGCCTGAATCGTAGCTACACCTCCGGGGGGCTTGGTCATGTCTTGACGACGGTAATGCTTTCTGGCTGGCACATTTGCCACTGAATCAGTTGGGGACCTAATCGACTCGAACCGTAGATTACGCCTTATGGGAACTCGGTCATGTCTTGATGATGGTAATGCCTTCTGGTCGGCTTTTTAGCCAATGAATCATTTGGGGGCTTGGTCGTGTCCGAACCAACGCAATGCCACTTGATCGGCCCTTGGCCATTGAGTCACTTGGGGGCTTGGTTGACGAACCAATGCAATGCCATTTGACCGGCATATTTGCCACGATTCAGTTAGGAGCCTAGTCGACCTAAACCGTAGCTACACCTCTTGGGGGCTCGGTTTTGTCTTGACGATGGTCACGCCTTCTGAACGGTTCATAGCAACCACTATTTGCATGCGTTTTACTATCGCGTTGCCTTTTCATATTTGGTTTTTGTTTTCTGCCTTTATTGTGGTGTTTTTTGGTTCTTCGGAACGTCAAGTATTTTTTAAACCGATTCAGCTGACATAGCCTGGTCCATTTTTTAACCCGGAGGCAAGTTGCCCGGTTTGGCAAAGGCGCAGCACGGTTCATAGGGTCGAAAGATCTTGTGTACTCAGTAAAGACAGGAAACGAAGTTGGAAAACGTCATTGGAAAGAGCATCAGTACCCGTGCGCGAAGGCGCATTCAAATGCAGAGGTATTAAACTATCTTATTACAAGGCAACATAGTGCCTGAATATATTGTTCGTTGACGGATTAAAGCGTCACCAATTAAGGTGAACCGGAGCGTTGATTACGCCTGTTCGCCGCCTCGGTTCGAAGGCTGGGGATCGTCTTGTGCCGCTTCAGCTCTATCTTGGTTACCCATTGGCTGGAAATCAGCAGTGGTCCAGTCGATTCCCATTAGCACTTGAAAGACGGCTTCTTCGTGAATCAGCAAAGACGGTTCAATGTCAGGGGCGTAAGTATGCTTACGGATTGGATGAATAAGGTTTCCCGCCTCAGGGACCGGGGCAGCTACTCATTTGTTCTGGTTGTCGTATTGGGCTTGGTAATGTGACAGATCTGCTTCCTCAGCCAATTGACAAGCTAGGGGGCGCACCGCCCGGTTTATCGCCCTCAAATCGTCTTCACCAAAGTCTGAACCGTCTTCCTTCAAGCTGGGGTATCCTTGGGCCGCTTCGACAGGATCAAAATCTGGTACCCACGCTTTGGCCCGGATCAAGGCAGTGATGGCTCCAGTTCGAGCAGCTGATCTTTTCAATTCTTCAATCCGGGATGGAAGCATGGACAGCCTCTTTAATGTGTCTTGAATCAGAGACGGCGCAGGGTTGTTATGCGACGCAGTGGTGATAGCTCTTTGTGCTCCGGTGTACAACTGTTCAATCAGAGTATAAGCAGCTTTGAGTTTCATCCGCACATCAGAACCCAAGTGTCCAATACGTGAGCCTGCAGTGTTTCAAGATGGATTACAAACCGGACATAGGATGTAGCAGACAAGGTACAAATTGGAAGAAGGGCGTCGAAAAGCTTACCAAAGACAGCAGAGGTCATGGAGTGTATCTGTCGCTTCACGGTGGATAATTCATCGACCACCGGTTTAAGAGCAGCTTCGGCATTTTCAGCCCTCTTCGTCAAAAGAGCTCTCTCAGTAGCCCAATCAGCTTGTTCTTTTTTGCGGCTTTCTTTCAGCTGTTCCATAACGGTTAAGGCATGGGCCAATTCGTCCTTCGTTTTTTCAGTTTCAGCCTGTTGGGTTTTTAAGATTTCCTGAAGGTCCGAGACTTGTTTCGCTTTGGTCTTCAGATCCCCCTGCAGCAGGTCGTCAACAGTGTTCAGAAAATATTGCACGGTTTGGAAGTATCAACCACACAAGCAAGTTATGTGCTCGATACTTGGGGGCTAATGCATACTTGATTTTAACACAAGTTTTCCATTGCAAAAAGTCCCAAGATTAATACAAGTATTTAAACTTGGCACTTGGGGGCTAATGGTTATCTGATGATGTTTTCTGGTTATGACCTATGTTGAAGCCTTGGGTTTTCTAAACCGGACCTTAATTGTTAAAGCAGCCTGATCTGGTTTACCCTCTCGGTTTGGAAATATTGATAAGCTAAGTTGCAATGGAACGAAGCACAAGGGAGTTACCTCAAGTTTCTCCTTCATCATCTTGATCATGCCGGCCTCATAATCCCGACTGGTGTACAGTCGGTTCAGGTACCCAGAATAAAGATCCGGGGCGCTTAAAGCGGCGTATGTAGAGGAGTCAAGGTCCCATTTGCCCTTTATAGCCGAGATTTCGTCCTTGGCAGTATGCTTGGCCAAAGTAGCAGTGTTCCCCGGTTCAGAGCGGCCAATGCCGGTAATCACAACATCATCATCCTTGGAATCGCTGCTCTGCAGTGGCCCTGTCGGTTTATCAACAGTTCGAGAAGGGGGGATGGATTCCTCAACCCGAACAGGACTGGCAGGCGGATCAGTACGGCTGGCAGGTTCGATAGTCCTTTCTTCAGCGCAGGTGTCATCTTGCGGAGATAGATAATTCTGAGTATCTTCACGACCCAGAGTGTCAGCACCAGGAGTTTTCTCCGGTTCAGGAGCGGCAGTCCCTTCAGCCGGGTTATCCAGACGAGCCTTCTTGCTCGGTCTAGGTTTAGCCCTGAAAAAAGCCCAAAGATTGAAAAAACGGTATAAGATGGATTAAGAGACCCATACAGAGATATGTTGTGATCGGTCCAACTTACCCAATAACTGTCTTCAACGGTGGCAGTTGAGTGGCTGAAGATTCACCGGAAGATGAATGGGAAGTGACCTGATAATCGGAGTCAGATGGATTTAGAGGCTGACGAGTTAAACCTGCTTTAGGAGGAAAGCTAGCGCATAAATCGGAGACCTCTGAGCGGCGTTTCCGAACCGGGCTGTTCGGTAAACCGGCGGAGGTGACTACCTGGCCGCTATGCCGGGTGGTGCGTCGAGCTTCATGTTGCTGGGTCTTCACAAGAAATTTGGGATCCAAGTAAGCAAGAGGGTGAGAAAATTTAATTTTCCGGTTTGCTTGGCGAGGTTTTTTCAAAGGCAAAGGAACGGCATCAGAAGAAAGAATAGTTACCTCTGGGCCTTCAGCATTGCTCGCTTCAGCGTCGTCCTGACAAATATCATCATCAATAAGACGTACAAAAAGTAAGCCAACTGAATCGAGGTCTACCCCAAGGTCCGGATTACCCACATCATCCTCCTCTAAATCGGGGGTAGAGGAAGCGGTGTTCCTTTTCTTTGTAGCAGGCTTCTTCACCCTTGTCTTGGGTCTGATTATCTTTTCGGTTGGCTCCTGAAACTTCTTGCTCCAAAACGGATCATCTCCCTGTTTCGGAAAGGACTAGAAGTTAACAATATATATAAGGAGATCAAAAATTCTATAAACAGAGAGGAGTTACTTACAGCAGGTGGCTTGTTTGTGGCGCAAAATGGAAGCAGGCCGGTTCGAGCGCAAACATGTTCCGGTTCGTTCAGCATCTTTTTCACAGCTTCAGCGACTTCGTCCTCCGTCAGCTGAATGTTGCAGTGCCTCAAAGGATCATCAACCCGACCCGTGTATTGGCACATTAAACCGGAGCGGATGCTAAGGGGCAGGATGCTCCATGAAATCCAGCAACGGGCAAGATCTACCCCCGTTAAACCGTTAGCCATGAAGGATCTGAGCTTGGACAGCTGAGGGGCATACTTACTCCTCTCTTTGGCGGTTAGCCGTGGGGGGAAGGGGTGTGTATTGCTAAGTCTCTCTGGACGGAAGCCGGGCAGTGGATTTTCTTCAGCAGGGGAAGTATCCTTGCAATAGAACCAAGTGCAATTCCATTCTTGCGGATGACTATGCAACTTGGCGTGAGGATAAGTCACCTCTTTCCTCTTTTGGATCGCCATACCACCCAGTTCCATATTAGGGCCGTCGGTAAATTCAGTACGTCGGTTCAAATGGAAAAAATCCCGGAACAGCTCTACAGTAGGTTCCTCTTGGAAGTACGCCTCGCAAAGCACTTGAAAATGGCAGATATTCGTGACTGAGTTTGGACCAACATCTTGTGGGCGCAACCTAAAATTAGCCAGGACGTCCCGATAAAATTTTGAACCGGGTGGATTAAAACCCCGGGCCAGGTGATCCGCAAACACCACCACTTCTCCCTCCTGCGGGGTAGGAGGAAATTCGTCTCCTGGAACCCTCCAATGGATGGTATTTTTGCTACTCAGGGCACCAGTCAGAACTAAGTTGTTTAGTTGGGTCTTAGTGATGCAAGAGGGAACCCAGTTGCATTCGTACACCTGTTTTGCCATGAGGAAATCTACAAGATAAAGGTATTCCGGTTTGAGAACAAGTGTGATTGTAAACCGAAGATGCTCTTATATAGAGTCAGGTTATCAACAATGATATCAACCAGCGGGGACTAATGGATGTGTGGATCGGTTTGTTCGCTTTGCTAAGAGTTAAACCGACCAGATCTAACAGTTGTGAGTATGAAAGCAGAAACAGATCCCGTGCGGATTCTTTCAAAGCAATGGATCTACAGCTAGGGCGAAAAAGAAATAAAAATATGAAGTTTGGCTCACAGCAGAACAACATAAGTTCGACAAGCAGGAAAAAGAGTGAGATCTAAGGAGATGAGTACAGATTTATGGCGACTGCTGAGAGGGACTACAAATCACGATACAGGTATCATCATCTGTTCGCAAAGCTGCTATGGGGATGAACAAGAAACAGTAACAGGATGACGAACCCTAGAACAGATCTAAAAACGGAAGAACAGAGGCTTTACCGGGATCCAAACAGATGAGGGAAGTCGCCGCGGTGCTCTGGTCCGATCAGGTTGATGCAGCGGCCGGAGTTGATGCAGCAGCTGACGGCTGCGGCGGAGCTCTGAGGTCTGGGTCGCGAGGAAGACGAAGAAGGGGACGAAAGGGAGGAAAGGAAGATGGCCTTCAAGTCCTATTTATAAGGCGCGGCGCGCGTGTCAGGCGCGCGAATCCAGGGGCCGGAGATTTCGGGAGCCCAGCCGTCGCCCTGATTCTTGCGGGTTAGCAAAAGGAGACGATAACTTGCGCTGACGTCATATCGGTTTACCACAGCCAGAGGAGACGAAGAAACGACGGTTTAACAAGTCACTGGAAGACATTTGAAGACAGAAATTCTTATTAAGGATTGACATGAACCTGTTCAAATCAATCTGGGGCCTAATGTTGGGGATGTTACTATCTGGGGTAAACCGGCCTGCAGGGCCCGGGTTACCTCCGTCAATAGACCCGAGATGTTAAAGCCCAAGGAGAAATAGAAGGGCCCAAGGCCTGTAATCGGTTTAAAGGCTTATGGTGTAAACCGGCCTGGGGTAAACTTGTATTGTAAGTTAGGAATAGAGAGACCGACCCGGGCACGTTTATAAGCCGGAGGTCGGGACTTTGCAGACGGACGGGCGTCACCCGTGTATATAAGGGGACGACCCGACGGCGGTTTGGGACAGAGAACAAGAACTCGAGGTTTAGGCGAAGCTTATTGCTCCCTAAGCCCTCGAAACCCATCAATCCCATCACAACTAGACGTAGGCTTTTACCTTCATCGAAGGGGCCGAACTAGTATAAAAACCGTGTCCTTGTGTCCAATTTTAACCCCTTCAAGCTAACCCGTTGCGATGGCTCCACGACTAAGTCCTCTTACTAGGACATCTGCCGTGACAAATCCACGACAAATTTGATGCTTCTATTAATTATGGAGCTGCCAACCCCATCAAGCAAAATATTTGTTCTTTTGGGGCTGGCACCTCGAACAAGCATAAAAATAGAGGGAAGCAGATATATTGTTGTGTATGCACACACCCTTCTTTCATTAGTTTAGATGAACCATTGATGATCAATTCGGACCAGTGCATGTGATTAAAATTAATTTTACCTAAATAGATGGTGCAGAATAAACTACAACAACTAGATTTGCAACCACGGGATGCTGGCGATATCTTCAAAGAACATTGCAACAGTAGCTACGCTTCACAACAACATATGGTAAGCTAGTGTGTTTCAGTACATGTGAAATGTAATGCGAGTGGGCTGCTTTCTTGGCTTGTGCCCTCAACGTGTAATCCTACCGAATTACAAATAGTTCAGTTGTCTGCTTTGCTATATTGCTTGATTCGAATGCTTATTTGTTGTTATGCTATACCTGAGTTGGCCAATATGTTAGCAGTGCCTGTTGTACTATCATAAAGAAATGCATGCCTATTTCATTTGAGTCCTTAACTTTTCCTCTCAACTTCATCAGAAGATTGTCTTCGTAGTTTATATGAGGCCACACTGTTAAGTGCTTTCTCAGATATTTCAACTGCTTAGATGCCTTGGCAACTTAAATATAGCGGTTGTACACTCCCTTTCAACTAGGGATGTCAACTAGGTCCCGTTTAATCCCGATTAAACTCCACTAGTGGTATGATAGTTCAAAAGAGTTTTTGTTTTTTGAGGAAAATGAACTAGGGAGGTAGCAAAAACTAACTAGATGGGACTGGCGGATGTCGTTTATTTGCCACTTACATCCCTTGTTTCATCTTACCATTTTAATTTCTTTTCGGCTGATGCTACTTCGAACCATTTAAATATAGTTTGCCATGCTTGGTAACAATTCGTCTGTCGTTTACCATGTAAGCTTACTGCCTGGATCATACGATAACTATCTCTTACTGATGTCCAGCGGAAACCTTTCAGGATGCCGTTCACACTAGGACACAATGTACAACCCCAGAATCTATTTGTGGAAGCAATGCGCCATCCATGTTACCAGATGGTAGCAATTCAGAGGCAACACCACCGGAGAGCAGTTTGTGCACATATATTATAGTGCTTGAGGCTCTACTAGAGGCAGAAAGGGATGGTGTGGCTGCCATGAATGGGGTAATCGTTATCTTGAGGCTGGAAATTATGGAATTAGCGGCACACATTATGCAAGAAACCCAAGAATTGGAGGAAGTAAGAATGTTGCATTTGAAGGCGGAGGAGGTCCTGTTGTTTCTTCTATCTGAAGCCCAAGGTAATCCCAGTTCTTCTTTAGATACCAGTTGAAATTGTCGTTAGATTATTGTACTTGCATGTTGTGTCATGTCTCTGAATGGATTATGTTGCAAGACCCCCTATGCTGTCCATGTGTTGTAATGATCCGAATTTTTTAGGCGAGGCAATCCTCAGTACTTGTATGATTGACATAAGGTGAACTGTTCTTCGTGTGAGCATATTGTATTGGATGAAATAACTATTTGACTCAGAGTGTATCCAACCTACTGAATTCGAAGATCACGACATTTCTAAATCATAATCATATATAAAGGTGGAATAAATCTTTGTTGTGGTTTTGAAGAAATAAATAACAAAACGTATAATTATCTGTGGATATTCGTAATCGAATACAAATTGGATTTGAATTTAGTTTGCCAGGTCCCAGGGCAAACGTGAATGCTAATTCTCCCAAGTTTTGAACGAAGCGGCTAAACACCCACTATAATTTGTGGGTTTCCTGAAGCAAGTGTTTGCGAGCTGGAAATTACTGTCTACCCCTGACACTTGACATCCTTATCGACCGAATTTACACTGCTGTCGATAGGGGTAGACTAGTAACTTCAATCAGACGTGACACGACGACCTTTGAGCCCATTCAGACACGGCGAGCGCCAAACGTGGGCGGCAAAACACATTTGATTCAAGCTCGTCCGAAAGACATGTGTCTCTTCCTCCATTTCCCCATTCATACATGGTGTGCGGCAAAACAAATTCTCCTCGTCCGAAATCGATGTAGGCTAATATTTTAAATAGGGGCAGATGTGTAACTTCCATTAGACGTGACACAACCGCCCTACCTGTCAGCCCTGTTCATACACCATGGGCGCCAACCGTGGGCAGCAAAACACCCTCTCCTCGCCCGAAATAGTTACCAGCAAATATATGGGAGATGCGAGATTACCGTCCTATCCCCAACCGACACGATGTCCGAAATTTTAAACGAGGGATAAGTTCGTAACTTTCCCCCATTTCAGAGAAGCCCGTCCCAAAGTTTGAGATCCCCCCTCCCCTCCATTTCCCCATTCATACACCTTCGGCGGCACAACAACCTTTGCACTGCGGCCAGCCTCCTCCGTCCGCCACCCCATCCTCCACCTTGTCGGAGCCGCTACCCCTACCCCGTCGTCCACTTCAAGAGATGGACGCCTATCATCCACGGCGCTGGACCAGGATCCTTTCATCGCCTCCTCTCGCTTCATCGCTGCCGTCGTCCACCTTGCCGTTGCCGCTCCTACGACCGCCTCGTCCACGGCAATAGGATATATCCCCTGACCCAGCCGTCTGCCATCTAAAGTCCTCTTCCCAGCTGCCGACAGCCATTGCACCCGCAGCACCCTCAACGTATCAGCATAGGCCTACATGGCGTCGCAAGAGAGGTGGTACTCTTCCATATGTGCTTAAGTTATTGATCTCACCTAGAAAATAGATCGTAATTTGTTTACTGTACTTTTCTTGTCCGTACCAAATTGTAGTGGCTAGTTGAAAGCAAACATTGGTTGCGATGTAGCTTTGTCCGGTTTGCACCTTCAGATCCGCCATGGCACGTGCACTATACTCGTAAAGCTTATGGTTTCCCCCCTTTATATTCACTACCATCATCGTAGGTGCTTCGTGTCGTGCTAGCACTGCTCCTCAAGACCTCAACCCAAAGCTTACGTGTTGAAATACAAATCTGATATGATGCTCATATCACTAAAACAGAGAACGTTTAATTGGTCACCTAATGTTCCTATATTCGTTTCGAAAACCATGTGCGCCATCCATTGGTCCAGCTAGTTCAACTTTCCTGATTTTTCTCTTGATGCTTAGGGTTTTCCCCTTTATGTACTCTACTATGATCTGCGTAGGTGCTTTCTATCATACTAGCATTACTCCACCCTTCAAGCTTAACAACACAACACTCAGAATTCGAAAGCTTAGTTGTTCAAATATGATTGTGATATGATACAGATATTAGTTAACCGACACATTTAATTGGTTAGCTAAAGGTCCCACTTGAGTTTCCAAATGCATGTCGCGACATATAGAGAGACAACATAATTTTATTTCTTTGTCACTTGTTGACCGTACTTTCTTGTCCATACGAAATCTTAGTTGTCATTTCAAAGCAATAATTGGTTGCTAACTACCCTTTGCGCGGTTTGCAGCTTCAGATCTGCCATCCCACTGCCATGGTCAACACTGTACTCATCATGGTTATGTTTTCCCCATTTTATGATGACCACAGTCAGCCTACGTGGTTCGTGTCGTAATAGCGCTGCTCCACCCATCGAGCTAAACAAGCTTAGTTGTACAAATTCATATCTGATATTATTGCTGATATTAGTAAAACCGAGAGATGTTTAATTGGTTAGCTAAATGTTCCTACTTTAGTTTTGAAATGCATGTGAGCCACATATGGAGAGACCGGAAAGAATAGTATTTCTCTGTGTGCTCTGGTTCATCAAGGGTGGCGAACCGACATTGTATTGAAAGACTTGTAATATCTTCAATCTGCTTGCTCTTTTGCTCTTCTTTAAGATGATACTCTTCTCTTGCGGTCGACTGGTCAGGTCGAGTTGTTCTCCCTTAGTATATTTTGAATCTGTCAGGTCAGGTCGACTTGTTCTTCTTTATTATATGTTGAAGCTATCATCTGCGAAGTGTCATCACTTCTGGAGCTCTCATATTTTGAGTAGTAGGCGACATTATATTAATGCACACAACAAATTAAAGCATGCATGGCATCTTTTAAAAGAATTGCAGAGATAGCACAAATAGGTTTACAGGGAGGCAGTATTGGATTAGAATCACTTCTGCATTACAAAGAAAATCTCACTTGTTTTTATGTTTTCATGCATGTCAGATATTCAACATTATCAAAATGAATATGAGAATGGGAGCATGAGAGGAATATTGCGGAATGATCCACTGGCTAACAAACTTGGCATGCTGGAGGATGGCCTATCTTATTCACCCATCAAGGTGCTTGCTCTAACTTTGCAAAGTTGTATTGGTCGCACATATTTTGCATCTGACCTATTGCGTTACTTCTACTTTGTTACACCATCTGCTTAGTTTAAGCATCATATATGAGTATATGCCATACCTATCCATTTTCTGTACCTATTCCATGTGTCGTCACACTATGTTTTTCTAGTCAAATGTTGTTCTTTCGTAATAGATGTCCAAAAGGAAGAGGGTGAGTGCAGATCCTCAAGGAGTACAAACTAGGTATTTGGAAAAGGTAGTGATACCTGTTAAACCAGATAGACCAGCAGCCACAGAAAACACAGGCCCAACTGTACCACACTTTACCCCTACTCAAGTGGCCAAACCCCTATTAGAACTGCTGGGAGCCCAGCGTCAGGTACAGTCTATGATATCAATTCAAAATTTGAACTCCTAAATTTCTGCTTGTGCCTTACCTTCTCTCTTGTATGAAAACTAATTTCAGATGAATCTCCTTGCTCAAAGGATCATACGATCTCAAAACAATAATGGGCTCTGCATTGCTCTTGTCAGGACCTCTCTCCCTTTTGCCTTGTAACGATGTACTTAATTAATTGCTATTTGATTATGTATCATCAGTCTACACCTGAGCTTCATTATCCTCTGTTTCTTGCAATATTATTTGATCTATATTTACTCTTTGCAAAATGTAGAATAATGGCAACGCTTATAAAGAATTTTCTTTGGGGAATTTATTGAATTATCCTTCCATCAACATGGATAAGGGCTTTGTCCAGCCCGTGCTAACATGTAATGTAAGTTCATCCTTCTCAAGCCTTCAAACTTTGTTCTAGTATAGATTTGGGTAGGCATCATTTCCTCCACTGCTGTTTGCTTTGCTGTTTACATCTGATTGGATGTTTGCAACAACTACCAGTTTCAAATTGTAGTTGTAAAAACATGTTCCTTATGCAGAACAAATCCATTTATTTGCTTACATAATTGTGAAACCTGTTACATGTCTCCTTGTTTCTCATTCAGACTCGTATCTCTTACGCCAGGCAGAACTTTAGGGAAGATAGTGAGCAAAACCATCTTGAGGATAGGGAGATGACCCCAAGGTCCTGTCTTGATGAAGACAGTGAGTTGAAGATACTCACCAGAAGGTGTGAGACAACCTTTGTGCAGTCGCTGCCTCAATCAGTTCGACTTCTTCAGTCTCAACTTAAAGCGGAAAGGCTTGCTTCAGCTCAGCTTTGACTTGAAGTCAAAGATGCAATGAAGATGTTAGAGGACTGCCGTGCGCACCATCATGCCTTAAATCTAGTGTTGATGCATCTATCGTTGACACAACTGAGGTCTACTCAGCTTCTTCAGCTGTTTGGGGGGCCCGACCTGGCCAGACCTAGTGCCTTCTGAAGTGCTCTTAG
This sequence comes from Aegilops umbellulata, assembly GCA_032464435.1. Lineage (NCBI taxonomy): Eukaryota > Viridiplantae > Streptophyta > Magnoliopsida > Poales > Poaceae > Aegilops > Aegilops umbellulata. The sequence goes on from CP136060.1 coordinate 182,762,380, forward strand.
TTTTGTATATTCTTTTGTCGGCTCGTTGATTTGCACTGGTGGCAAACTTTGATGCCCAGTGGATGTAATATGTGTGATAGCCGTGATAGCCTAGCGTAAGTTGCTTGCTTATTTATTTCCTTGTTGTCCTGTTTATTTGTTTGCTTGTAGTCATTGTAGTTCTTTTTCCGCGGTTTGCTAGTGGCTGCAATAACCTATTTTTTAAAACTAGGCCACAATAACCATGGGCTAATATTTAATGTAGTGACACTGGGCCTCCTACGGGTCGTAGAAACAGTGGGCCTTCTACGGGCCGTAGAAACAATGGGCCTTCTACGGGTCGTAGAAACAATCGGCCTTCTACGGGCCGTAGAAACAATGGGCCTTCTACGGTCCGTATCATCAATGGGCCTTATACGAGTAGTATGATCGATTGGCCAAACATGGGCCAATAACAGGCCGCATTATGGCCGTAAACGGGCTAGAGTTGGAACCGTCCGTTCATGGGCCAACCATAATGGGCCATCATTAATAGGCCATATTTGATGATGTTATGAAAATGGCCCAACGTATTAACGGACCACAAACGGGCCGACTATAACCACGGGCTAAATTTGGCCCACAAGCAGAAAATGACAGTAACGGGCTGTAATTAAACGAATGCTGGAAATGAGCCCAAGAATAAATGGGCTTTGAGAAGGCCGAAAGATAACATGGGCTGGAAACGGCCCAACGGAATAACGGGCCGTTAATGTGTATAAAGTGATACACTGTTCATTACGGGCCAGTTTCACCACAGGTCGTTAATGGGTGTAAAGTGATACACTGTTCATTACGGGCCAGTTTCACCACGGGCCATTAATAGGCCAAGAGTTACATAGTGCCTCATAAGGGCTGAAAGACCTCATGGGCCATCCATGGGCCAGAAGTGAAAACGGGCCGGAATCATATTGGGTGGCCCAGATGACACTACTGGGCCTAATTCGGATAGGGCTTAACGGGCCTTGGGTTAGCGGGCTATAAATGGGCTATATGCGATTAAGCCGTTAACAGGCTTTACATGGGCCGACCGCCACCTTTTGACCAAGTCAAATGGTCCGGCCTTTTCACAGGAATGGGCGATGATTTTAGACGTGGAAAATCCCCATTGGTCGGGGATGTTAACGGGTTATCGGATCCAAAACCTGACCCGATAGCTTAACGGCGTTCCGTTATGGTGGATGCCACATGTCGGTCACCCTTGACGAAAGCACTTCTATGACGTGGGATTTATCGTCATGGAAGTGGACACTTCCGTGGTGATAATTTTTGTAATGTCATGGAACACTTCGACAGCACAGGTATTACTATCTTGATTCTGTCATAAAATCGTCAGGGATGTACATGCATGCCAGAAAATGCGACCTACTGTGACAAACATGTATCATCACGGAAGTGTATTTTTTGTAGTGCAACACGTTGAGCTACCTGGTTTTAAAATTCTAGTAAATCCAAAACTCATCTGACATTCATGAAACTTGGCATGGTATCATGGAGCGGCATTACCATGCCGTGGTAAAAAAATATCCCATTTGAGGCAGGTTTGGGTATAGCCTTCTCACAAACCAGAGCTTATCACAACAAGCCTGCTGGTTTCAGTAGGGAACGTGCCACCTTTGGGGACGAAACAATATCCGTTGCTTCTTATTGCTTTCAAAAAAAAATTATAATGTCAACATAGAACAACAGGAGTGTTGTGTGAAGTTTTGGAAATTTTTGGGGCTCGTTTGGACATTTTTATACATTAACTGGGTTTTCTAGGCATTTTATGTGCATAATTCATATTTGAAATACATGCACATGCTCCAGTGCATATAAATTGGTTGAAAATCAAATCTGTGTCCAAGGGTGCATGCTTAGGTCCCATGTAAGAAATGGGAATGAATTTCAAATACCAGGGCATTGTTGATTGCCGGCAACACGTTGAGATACCTGGTTTTTAAATTCTAGTAAATCCAAAACTCATATGACATTCATGAAACTTGGCATGGTATCATGGAGCGGCATTACCATGCCGTGGTAAAAATTTTATCCCATTTGGGGCAGGTTTGGGTATAGCCTTCTCACAAACCAGAGCTTATCACAACAAGCCTGCTTGTTTCAGTAGGAAACGTGCCACCTTTGGGGACGAAATGATATCCGTTGCTTCTTATTGCTTTCAAAAAAAATTATAGTGTCAACATAGAACAACAGGAGTGTTGTGTTAAGTTTTGGAATTTTTGGGGGCTCGTTCGGACATTTCTATACATTAACTAGGTTTTCTAGGCATTTTATGTGCATAATTCAAATTTGAAATACATGCACATGCTCTAGTGCATATAAATTGGTTTAAAAATCAAATTTGTTTCCTTGGGTGCATGTTTAGGTCCCATGCAATAAATGGGAATGAATTTCAAACACTAGGGCACTGTTGATTGCCGGTAAACCGTTGAGATGCTTAGTTTTTAAATTCTAGTAAATCCAAAGCTCATCTGAAATTCATGAAACTTGGCATGGTATCATGGAGTGGCATCAGCATGCCGTGGTAAAAAAATTATCCCATTTGGGGCAGGTTTGGGTATAACCTTCTCACAAACCAGAGCTTCTCACAACAAGCCTGGTGGTTTCGGTAGGGAATGTGCCACCTTTGGGCACAAAACGATATCCATTGCCTCTTATTGCTTTCAAAAATTTTCTAGTGTCAATATAGAACAACAGGAGTGGTGTGTTAAGTTTTGGATTTTTTGGGGCTCGTGGGAGCCGGCTACGCCGCCGATGGGCAGCGCAGCCTTGTCCTTGGACCCGGCGGCACCGTGAGCTCCCTCGTCGACGCCCGTTCTTCCGCCGGTGTCTACCCCACCAGCCGTTTGCTCCGGCGGTGGTGGGTTTGTCGCGGACGGAGCAGTCGCCTCCGAAGCCTTCTTCTTCGGCGGCATGTCGATGAAGATGATGAAGATCTAGCTCGTGTGAACGCCGGATCAGGTTTGCACAACCTCGACGCCCCCTACCTGGCGCGCCAAAGATGTCGGGGAAACTGATCCACGAGCACCTATGGGGACCGGCGGACCAAGCCCCTTTCGGTTCGGCGGGGGCGGAGGTCGCACGAACAGCGGATCGAGGCGAAGCACACGAGCAGTTTACCCAGGTTCGGGCCGCATGGATCGCGTAATATCCTACTCCTGCATTGTGGTTTGTATTGAGTTCTTGCTCGGGAACGCTGAGTGCTACAGTACACACCAGCAGCTAACGAGACCGAGCGTGAGTGTTCTTCTGTTCCTCCCCCTTCTACGTTGCGCATGGGCCTCCTTTTATATGCTCAGGGGGTCACCGACAGGTGGCAACGTAGACAAGGGTAAAAATGGAAAGGTGTTGCGGTTGGTATAACTACCTGTACAGTGTATCATACCTAACCCTGACGGCAGGGGACAAGGGCATTAAATGCCCATGTGCGTCGCCCCAACAGTGCAGAAAAGGGACCGTCAGGGACGCCACCGTTCGCCACGATGGCAATCTTGTCAGCGCCGCTTGCCACTTCGCACCGCTGGCTGCACAACCTCCCGCCACGTACGCCTGGAAGGGTCCCTGAGCGACACGTTGGTGGATGTGCTGGAGCGTGGGTACGGAGTGGTAGCTTGTTGCGGCAAACGCCTTGCCGCGGTCGTTGTCTTGTCGCGTCCGGTGGCTTGCCGCCTACCGGGCCTCGCCGGGACGCGTGGCGCGTCGCGGCAAGTTCCTTGAGACGCCTTGGTTGGCCTTCCCGGCAAGCTCCTCTTGCCGGGGTCTTGTGCCTTGAGTGGCCTTCCCGGCAAGATCCTCTTGCCGGGGCCTTGTCTCCTTGGTTTGAATACTTTGTTCTTGAATGGCTCCAAAGGAACCACAAGGACCTTGGCGGTCACCCGGCAAGCCTTGCCGCGGGGTGCTGCGACTGCCCGTGCACAAGTTCGGGATACTAGGGTACCCCTACTCTAGTACACCGACAGTAGCCCCCGGGCCTGGGCCATACACGGTGCCGAGCGCTGTTGGGCCAGGCCCAAAACAGGGCACGGGCACGCGCGGCCTGGGTTACGCCGTATCTTTCTCCGTATCCACCGCGCCCTCCCCGAACAGCACGCGTTGATTGCGGCGTCGTGGGAGAGATCATGGGTGGTTTCTTTATTCGGAAAGGTGGAACGTCCGCCCCCTTCCTCCTTATAAGCAGGGGAAATAGGGTTAGTTCGCCCATCCGCCGGTTGCTATTCCAACCTCAAAAATCTCTGCCACTCCCCTTCTTCCCAAAGCCGAAAGAGAGCAGCGCTCCGCCCCCCATCGCCACCAGCACCACCAACGCCGTCGACCTCCCTCACCACTTCCGCCATGGCTCCGAAAGCCGATAAGGGGAAGGTCGTGAAGTCGTCCGAGGCGCAGCGGCTCGCGGCGCTGCGAAAGGAGCGGGCAATCTTCCCCCCCCCCCCCCAAGCTTTCCGCGAGGGACCTGAGGGAGTACTACTACCTCTTCTGGTCGACGGAGACGCGGGCGCACCCGCGCACGAAGGTACTTCCAGCCGCCGGTTGGAAAATGGCTCCAACTGGATATCCCTTCTTCGCCTTGTTCTTCTATTGTGGGCTCTGCCCGCCTTTCTCTGAGTTCTTCTGTGATATTATGAACACCTATGGGCTCCGCCTCCTTGACATCACCCCCAATGTTGTCCTGACCATGGCACTTTTTGCACATCTTTGCTAAAACTTTGTCGGAGTCCATCCAAATGTAGCCCTTTTTCGCCACTTCTTCATGCCCCGGGTTGAGAAAGGAGAGCCTTTATCCGGCGGAATCGCCTGGATCTCAAAAGCCGGCAAGAAGGACGCTTATCTGGAGGGAGAGCTCCGCAGCAAGTGGGAGGAATGGAGAGCAGACTGGTGCTGGATTGTCGAGGAGGACCCGCAGCCGTTTACCGCCCGGCGCCAAACTCCAGTAGTGTGTGGCAGTGATTGGAGCAACGTGGCCCCGGAAGACGACAAGTTGAAGATTGCCGTCGCCCGGATCCAACGCCTCACGCTTGCCGGGCTCACTGTAGGCGCAATTGGCGTAGATTTCCTTCGCCGCCGCATCGCCCCCCTGCAGGAGAGGGGGAGACCCGCCTGGGAATTCAAGAATGCGGCGGACATCATGAGGCTGCGTCCGGACCTCAACTTCAACTTCACGGTTCTGGAGCTTAATGCGATGCTCCAGGAGCTGTTCAAATACGACCCTCAACATCCCGAGGTGTTCAGGTTGCCGAGGGGTGTCGTTCCACTGTGCAACAATTCCTCGCTCAGCCAAATCCATGCAATGATGCCGCTGTGCGACTCGCATGGAATTGACCCAGCTTGGCTAGAGCCTGCAGACGACGTCGTGCAGGCGTTCTTCGATGGCTTGGTAGAAACGCCGATCCGCCCCGACGAGCAGAGAGGCCTCACCCGGGACACCACCGACGAGGAGGTGAAGCGCATCGCCACTAGGCTGGAAGAGGCGGCGGCAGCCGCAGCCGCGGGCGAGTTTGGGTTCACCGTGGAGGAGGCAGAGGCAGCGGAGGCGGCAAGCCTTGCCGAGAGAGAGGGGCTTGCCGGCGAGGAAGATCCTGCCGGACATGACGTCGGGCCGGGCGAGCCTGCCGAGGATACGAGCGGCTCGTTGCAAATCGACTCCTCTTCCTCCTCATCTTCGGGCAGCTTGCCACAAGCAGAGCCCCCGGCTCCACCAAGAAGGCGTCATCGCAAGGCCGGGGACGTAGCGGAGCGGCAGACGAGTCGACAGCCGCCGCGCCGCGTGACACGCTCCACCGCGGCAAGTTCTGTTGCCGCGGAAGCACCTCACGCTGCTGCAGCAACTGGAGCGGTGTCTTGCCAGACCACCGCTCCAGCTCCTGCCGCTTCTCATGCCGCGGCGGCGGCTGGAGTGGGGTCGTCTCAGACCACCGTCACTGCTCCCGCCAAGCGGCCAAGGGAACCTACTCCTCCGCCTCCTCGCGCCGGAGGTGGGCCAGGCTTTGACTTCTCCGCGATCAGCTCCGACGAGGAAGAAGAAGAGTAAGATTCTTGTTGTACTTGTATTTCTTCAATTCTTGTTGTTTTGTCTCGTATCTCGTTTGCTTTACTCTGAACTTATTACTTTTTAGGACTCTAGCCCAGAGAGCGGCAAAGAGAGCCAAGGTTCCGGTGATTATCATCGAGGACGACCCCACCGCGACAGCAGGGGGTGCGCCCGAGACAACCTTGCCGGACCCGGCAACTGTTCTTCAGAGCAGCCCCAAGCGCAGCCCCCAGCGTAAGTATATGGTTTGCTTCCCGCTGTTAGGCGCACATGGATACTCTTTGTTTGCTGATATCTGACTGTTGGTTTGTGTAGGAGGAGAGCAGCCCCACCAGGAGCGTCTAGAGACCGCCCCTGACACACCATCTGCTTCGACTACACCGCCAAGGGAGAGTTCTCCGGCAAGGGAGAATCCTCCAACAAGGGAGAGCTCTCCGGCAAGGGGGAGTTCTCCGGCAAGGGAGAAGTCTCCGGCAAGGGACAGCACCAGCGGCCCCCCAGCAGCGGAGACCACAACTGCCGAGCCTGGTACAGGTAAACCTCTTGCTTCGAAACTTCCCTTGGGTTCTTCTTCGTTTGATCTTCTTTTTGGATATTTGCTTGACTTTTCTTCCTTTTTCGGCCGTCAGACCCATCTAATGTGGAGCCGATGGAGACCGAGGTTGCTGTCGACGACGCCGCTGCCACCAAAGAAGCGGCCGGCGCTGATGATCCCGTCGGCGAAGAGGCCGCCAAGGCTGCCGCCGCAGCAGCTGGCGAGGAGTCTGGCGATCGCATTGACGGCCCTGAGGCCGCAGGAGCGCCAGGCGCTACGCCGACCGCCGACCCTTCCGCCGCTGCCGCAGCGCCAGGCTCCGAAGAGCCCCAGCCAGGCGTCTACTTGAAGGCCGGCGACGGCGTCTTCATCAACCTCCCCTGGGCGTCAAGGTCCAGGGCGCCGGTCGAAGGCGAAAGCTTCGACGTAGAGATGCTCGCCTCCACTGGGCTGACGCTGGTTGACGCGCCAAGCAGCAGCAGCGGCGAGCCCGAGGAGGAGCGGCTGCTGCGGAAGCTGTTGTCGCTCTACCGTGCTAGGCAAGCCAAGCTGGAATCCCGCGAGGCGCTTGCCGCGAAGGCGGGAGCAGACATTGAGATGCGCGCGGAGGAGCTCCGAGGTATCAACCAGGCAGCTCTCCGGTCCTTGGCGGAGGAGCGGGAGCAGCTCGCCGAGGAGCAGAAGGCCTTCCTCCTCGAGAAGGCTGACGTCGAAGAGCAGCAGCGGCTTGCCGCTGAGAAGCTGTCTGCGCAGGAGGGCGAGCTGGCGCAGCGGAAGGTCAACCTTGATAGCCACGAGGAGGAGCTTGCCGCGCGCGAGCGAACACTTGGCGGAGCTATCAAGCAAGCGGAGGACGCTGCCGCAGCTGCCGAGGCCGCCAAGAAGGAGCTGGAGACGAAGGTGGCGCAGCTGGAGGCCGATCTCAAGGCGAGCGGCGAGGAGCTTGCCGCGCTCAAGCTTGAGCGGGAGAAGGACGCCTACAGCCACTCAGAGCTGCAAGCCTGTCTCGCCAAGAAGGACAAGGAGCTCAACGCCGCCAAGGACTCCAATGCAGATCTTGAGTTGAGGCTGACTACTTTGACCAAGACGCTGGACGGCGCCAGGGAGCGGGAGGTGGCCTTGAAGGAGGAGATCAAGGACGACAAGGCGCTACTGGAGAGTGTTGCTGTCACCCAGAACACTTTTAGGGAGACCGTGGAGCATTGGACGGAGAGACTTGTGAATGCTGTCGCAGACATCGACAGGGAGCTGGCGCAGCTGGGGATGGAGGATCTCGGGTATCCCTCCGATGAGAACCTCCAATCCAGCGCCAAGCTCACCTTGTTCTTCAAAGGCGTGGCGACGGCCCTCCAGCGACTCCGGGAGAGGATCCCAAAGCAGCTGGCCGACGAGTCGCGCAAGATTTGCATGGGAGCTCTTCAAAAGGTGTTGGTGAAGGTGGCCTTCCGCAACCCGGGCCTCAACCTCACCAACATCGTCAAGACCCTGCCGCCGGAAGCTGATCTGGAGGCGCTCAAGGCCATTGTCGCACCCATTGTGGACAAGGTGAGCGGGATCAAGAGGGTTGAGGGCGATCGTGTAGACTAGGCCGCCCGTATTCTTCTTTTCTTGTCGCTGCTGGTCATGTTATGAAAACAATCTATTAGAGCTGCGACAAGCTATCTTGTAATATAACTCTATTTTGGGTAGTGATTGCAATGTTATTTCCTTTACTTGATCCCTTCCTTTGTATGTTTTTGCCCTACGCTTTTAGGGAACTTGCCGGCGCAGGCACCTTAGCCGCGAGCGCTGAGTGCGGGACGTCAGCAGCCTGCTGGCGGTGCCGTTACCGACAAGAAACCTTGTCGCAACTAGTCGCAGCTCACTTAAGTTTGTTGAGTGGACTCGAAACAAAGTAAGGGCGCGACTCTAGTCGCAGCACACTTAAGTTGTTGAGCGGACTCGAAACAAAGTAAGGGCGCAACTAGCCACGAGCTGGTTCCTCCGCGCACAGGTTTTCCATACAAAGCATGGTCGTTCAAGGAAGATAACTTAAAAATTTTAAAAAAAATCTGATTGCTCAAACTTTGGCAACTTAGCTTTTCTGTTGTTTGCTTCCCGGCAAGGCGAAACTTTCTTGAATGACGCCTGGTCCATACCATTATCTTCTGCTCCCCCCCGGCAAACTTGTGGGCGAGGGAACGTTCCTTTCCTTGAGAAAAAAGAAAGAAGAGAAAATAAAGATATGGAGCCTTATGGCTCGTTATTGCTTACCGGGGGTTGGCGCTGCACAAAGTGTGAGATAATTCATGCAAAAAATAAAAAGCATGAAATTGACAATATGTGCGGAGCACATGAGCTTTATTTATGCACAGGGTCTGCGCCTGGCTTTGTACAAAGGATTACATGCAACAGCGGCAAGACTTGTACAAAAGGTGGTTGCCGGAACAGGGTCCGGCAACCGAGCCTTACGGGTAAAACTTACGAAGATGCTCAATGTTCCAGGAGTTGCTCACCGGAATGCCATCTTCGGTCTCAAGGCGGACAGCGCCAGGCCTAGTGACTCGTTTCACCCGGTAAGGGCCTTCCCACTTTGGCGTCAACTTGTTAGAATTCTTTGCGGACTGAACGCGTTGAAGAACAAGGCCGCCTTCCTCGAGACTTCTGGCGTTAACTTTGCGTCTATGGTAGTGGCGCAAAGCTTGCTGGTAGCGAGCAGCTCGTACAGCAGCCTGAAGACGGTCTTCCTCAAGGAGCAGCGCGTCATCTTGTCGCAGCTGCTCTTGCTCAAGCTCATCATAAGCGAGCACTCGAGGTGACCCATATACGAGTTCCGTGGGGAGAACTGCCTCTGCTCCATAGACTAGAGCGAAAGGTGTCTAGCCAGTGGCTCGATTTGGCGTCGTCCTGATCGACCAAACAACCACCGGCAACTCCTCAATCCAGTTTCTTCCGCACTCGTGCAGCCTGTCGAAAGTCCTAGTCTTGAGCCCACGCAGCACTTCAGTATTTGCCCTCTCCGCTTGACCGTTGCTTCTGGGGTGAGCAACAGAAGCGAAGCAGACCTTGGCGCCAAGATCTTGGACGTACTGCATGAAGGTGCGGCTCATGAATTGCGTACCGTTGTCGGTGATGATCCTGTTAGGGATCCCGAAGCGGCAAACAATTGACCTGAAGAACTTGACTGCTGACTGTGCTGTCACCTTCCTCACTGCTTCCACTTCTGGCCACTTTGTGAACTTGTCGATTGCAATGTACAAGTACTCAAAGCCCCCGACTGCTCGGGGGAAGGGGCCGAGGATGTCGAGCCCCCAGACCGAAAATGGCCAGGATAAAGGGATCGTCTGGAGAGCTTGAGCTGGCTGGTGTATCTTCTTGGAATGGAACTGGCACACTTCACACTTGGTTACTTGTGCAGTTGCATCCTGGAGGGCTGTCGGCCAAAAGAAACCTTGCCGGAATGCTTTGCCGGCAAGTGCTCTCGCGCCAATGTGGTGACCACATATGCCTCCATGTATCTCTGCCAACAGCTTTTGTCCTTCTTCCTGGTGAATACACTTCAATTTCGCACCGTTGAGTCTTCTTCTATACAGTGTGTTGTCGACAAACTGGTACATACTTGACTATCGGGCTACTCTTTCCGCTTCTTCTTGCTCTTCGGGAAGTTCTCCTGTTTGAAGGAAACGGACAATCTGTTGTGCCCATGCTGGAGCTTGTGGCTCGACAACAAGGACTAAAGGCACATCTGCTGCTGCGGGAACATCCGCTTCTACGGCGAGAACCTGTGGCTCAGCCGGAGCTTGACATTCCCCGGCAAGCTTGCCGGAGCAAAACTTGTCGGGAGCGTCTGCTTCGACGGAACAAACCCTGGGGTTTGCCGAAGCAGACTGCTCCCCAGCACTCTTGGTGTTGATCTTGGGGACCTTCTTGGCGGCGGCTTCGGGAAGCTCTGCTGGAAGATAGTCACCAAAAATCAACTTCCTCTTCTTGCTCTGTCCAGTTGATGGCATTACAGATGGTTGAGTCAGCTTGAGCACAAAGATCCCTGGTTCCACAGGTAACTTAAGTGTTGCGCACTTTGACAGGCCATCGGCAATGTCGTTCTGAGCTCTTGGAACATGTTCAGTCTGTAGGCCGTCAAAGTGCTCTTCTAGCTTTCTCACTTCATCAACGTTGGCTTCCATCAATGGACTCTGATAACTCTTATTCACTTGGCGGATGACAAGCTGCGAGTCACCTCTGACAATGAGCTTCTTGATCCCAAGGTCTGCCGTGATCCTGAGACCGGCAAGCAAACCTTCATACTCTGCAGTATTGTATGTTGCTTGCTCCTTGGGAAAGTGCATCTAGACTATGTACTTGAGGTGCTCTCCGGTGGGTGCGACAAGCAGCACGCCAGCACCGGCGCCTTGCAGCGAGAAGGCACCATCAAAGTACATCAGCCACTCCTTGCTTGCTTCCTTGACGGGGATGCTCGTTTCTGCAATTTCTTCATCTGGTGTTGGCGTCCACTCTGCTATGAATTCTGCCAATGCTCTGCTTTGGATAGTTGAAGTGCTCTCAAACTTGAGGCCAAAGCTTGACAGTTCCAGTGCCCACTCAACAATCCTGCCTGTCGCTTCTGGATTCTGTAGTATCCTCTTCAGCGGAAAACGAGTGACAACTGTGATCTCATGTGCTTGGAAGTAATGGCGCAGCTTTCTCGAGGCCATGAGAAGGCCGAAAAGCAATTTCTGCACACCAGAGTATCTTAACCTAGCCCCCTGCAGAAGGGAACTGACAAAGTAAACTGGGCGCTGCACCATTCTCTTCTGTATCTCCTCACGCGCCTGCGCAGATCCATCTTTGTCGGGACCAGAGCTTGTCGGGGAAACCCCCTGCTTGTGGCTGGATGCGCCTGCCATGGTTGCTGTCTCATCATCTGCGTCCCTCTCTGCTACTAACGCAGCACTAACCACTTGATTGGTTGCCGCCAGATACAGCAGCAACTTCTCTTGTGGCTTAGGTGCGACAAGTATTGGAGTGTAGGACAGGTATCTCTTCAAGTCCTGCAGCGCAGCCTCCGCTTCCGGAGTCCATTTCATTGGACCTGCCTTTTTCAATATTTTGAAAAACGGCAGGGCGCGCTCAGCAGACTTAGAGATAAACCTGCTGAGAGCTGCCACGCAACCGGCAAGTCTCCGTACATCCTTGACGTGCTTTGGTTCTTCAATCTGCTCAATGGCCTTGATCTTGTCGGGATTGGCTTCAATTCCCCGCTGAGACACGAAGAACCCGAGAAGCTTGCTGGAAGGGACTCCAAACACACACTTCTCGGGGTTGAGCTTGAGGCTGATCTTGCGCAGATTTGCAAAAGTCTCGTCTAAATCTTGAATCAGAGTTGCTTTGTCCTTGCTCTTGACCACTATGTCATCCATGTAGGCTTCCACATTTCTGTGTATTTGTGGCTCAAAAGCGGCATGGACTACCCTTGCGAATGTTGAACCAGCATTCTTTAAACCGAAAGGCATCCGTATGAAACAGTATGTGCCACATGGAGTGATGAACACGGTTTTCTCCTCATCCTCTTCTGCCATGAAGATCTGATGGTATCCTGAGTATGCGTCAAGAAATGAAAGCAAGTCACATCCGGCCGTGGAGTCGACAATCTGGTCAATGCGCGGCAAGGGAAATGGGTCTTTGGGACAAGCTTTGTCAACATCGGTAAAGTCGATACAAAGCCTCCATTTCCCGTTTGCCTTGCGCACGACTACAGGATTGGCCAACCACGTAGGATGGAGCACTCCCCTGACAAGGCCTGCCGCTTCCAACTTCTTGATCTCTTCTACGATGAATTCTTGGTGCTCCACTGCTTGCTTCCTGACTTTCTGCTTGATGGGTCGCGCATGAGGACAGACGGCAATGTGGTGCTCAATTACTTTCCTGGGAACACCGGGGATGTCAGACGGTTGCCACGCAAACACATCGACGTTCGCCCGCAGGAAAGCAATGAGCGCGCTTTCCTATTTAGGGTCGAGAGTGGCACTGATGGTGAAGGTACCACCAGTGCCGTCCTCCTTGGCGGACACCTTCTTGGTCTCTGGCGGAGCTGCCATTGTCTTCTTACACTTGCTGGTGGAGCTCGATGGTGCGTCCTCGACGGTAGCGCAGCACTCCAAAGAGGTGCGCTTGCCGGAGTGGGCATCAGAACTCTTGCCGAACTTGGTCTTCTTCTTCCCCCCGGGAGCTTCAGCGGCAAGTGACTTGCGATCCGTTGCGGCTGCCGCTTCCTGGTAAATCTTGGCGGCACAGATAAGAGCATCCTTCTTGTCGCCAGGGACAGAGATGACACTTATCGGGCCTGGCATCTTCAGCATGTTATATGCATAGTGAGAGGCTGCCATGAACTTCGCGAGCGCTGGACGGCCGAGAATCCCATTGTAAGGCAATGGAAAATCGGCAACGTCAAAAGTGACCCTCTCAGTTCTGAAGTTCAACTCACTGCCAAATGTTACCGGCAACGTGATCTTCCCCTTCGGCTTGCTCCTTCCCGGGTTGATTCCTTGGAATGTGCCGGTCTCTTCGAGCTCGCTGTCAGGGACCTGGAGTTTCTGGAGCACAGCGGAGGAGATCAGGTTCAAGCCGGCCCCGCCGTCAACTAGCATCTTAGTGACCTTGAGGTTGCGGATAGTTGGTGAAACCAACATCGGCAAGCACCCGACCGTAGTTGTGCGATCAGGGTGGTCCTCAATATCAAAGATGATAGGCGTACTGGACCATTTCAGAAGCTTGCGTGACTCGACGGGTGGTTCTGCCGCATTGACTTCCCGCACCCACTGCTTGAGTTGGCGGTGTGAAGTATGCAGAGAAGCACCGCCATCAACGCACAAGACCTCTATGGCTTTCTGGAACTCCTGCTCACTGGTCTCGACATCATCCATGTCCTCGTCGTCGTCGTCATCTTCTTCCTTGTCGCGGTCGCGGGGAGGTCTGTCTCCTTGCCGCTGCTTAGCCTTGCTTCGGCGTCCTCCCCGGCCGGGGCGCTTCATGCCGGATCCTCCAGCACCTCCTTGGGCTTTCTCCTTGTCGCGTCGCTCGTATTCGGCCTTTTGCAGCTCGACAAGCTGCTCAACCTTCTTGCAGCTCTGGAGGTCATGGCCCTTGGTGCGGTGGATCTTGCAATACTGCTTGTTGGTGCCGTCCTGCTTGTCGGCGACCGCCACAGCCTGGCAGTTGGCGCATGCGGCAACCTCCTTGCCGGAGCTACCAGCTTTGGCTTTCTTGGCGCCGCCTTCGTTGCCGGACTGCTCAACAACTAGCACATCTTTGCCTTTCCTCTTCCTGTTGTTCCGCCGCCAATTTTTCCTTGCCGGGGCAGCATCCTCGCTGTCAGATCCTCCTGCTCCTGTATTCTCTCCGGGGAGTTTCCTCCCTTCCTCAGCACGTGCACACTTGTCGGCCAAGACATACAGCTCACTGACGTCTCTGATCTTGCACATCGCCATCTCCTCCCGCATCCTGCGGTTACGCACGTTCTGATGGAACGCGCTGATAACCACGACAGGGTGGACATCTGGGATGTTGTGCTGTACACGGCTGAACCTCTGAATGTACTTGCGCAGGGGCTCTCCTTCCTTCTGGGCGAGCAGATGAAGGTCACTCTCTTGGCCATGAGGTTGGTGGCCGCCTGTAAAGGCGCCGACAAACTGATGGCATAGGTCTGCCCAGGAGGATATGGAGTTGTCCGGCAAGTGCATGAGCCAGGACCTGACGTTGGGCTTGAGCACTAGCGGGAAGTAGTTGGCAAGGATCTTGTCGTCCCGCCCCCAGCAGCTTGCACCGCGATGGTGTAGATGCTGAGGAACTCCGACGGATGCGACTTGCCGTCGTACTTCTCTGGTACATCTGGCTTGAAATTCTTCGTGCTGGGCCACTAGACTTGCCGCAGCTCACGGGTAAACGAAGGGCAACCTACCGCGTACGGCAGATCGCCTGGTTCCCCTGGCGCATGCACGTCAACAGAGGGCCCAACGCGCTAGTCTGATTGACGCCGCGCTTCTCTTCGGCGCTCGATGCGGGTTCGAGCGTCTTCTTGCTGTCGTTCGTGAAGAACTTGGCGTTCATCGCGACGAGCTCGTGGATCCGATGATGCGGTGGAGTCGCTGTTGAGGTGGATCCGGCGAGGCGGCGATCTTGGCCTTCGCGGCGGGGAGTGCACGGTGGCTGCACCCCCACCGGTTATGTCGCCACCGGCTCGTGCCTGGCTGACTTGCCGCGGCTGCGATGTACTCGGCTGCCGCGGAGCGTCGCCGTTGGCAAAGCCGATGAGACTCTGAATGGTGGCCCTCCAGTCGTCGATCTTGTCCGCCGTTGGAGGGTAATCTAGGAGCAGTTGAGCTCGCGCCAAAGCTTCTGCTGGAGTGGCAGGTAACGGTGGCAAACGGTGTGAGGAGCGGGATATGCTCGGACTTCTAACTATGTTAGAAGGACCAGTATCCCGTCCACGCGACCGTGCCTCGCTCGCGCCAGCATGTTGGCGCGCATGCTGGTCTTGAGCCTTCCGGGATCTACCAGCTCGATCTGGGTCCAGCAAGCGTATGGTACCGTGAGTACCATGAAGCTGCCGGTCCCGCGCGTCCTGAGATGAGCGCGATGCATGTACGGACGCCAAGGTCTTGGTGTGCGTCCGTTCGTCGTGGGAGCCGGCTACTCCGCCGATGGGCAGCGCAGCCTTGTCCTTGGACCCAGCGGCACCGTGAGCTCCCTCGTCGACGCCCGTTCTTCCGCCGGTGTCTACCCCACCAGCCGTTTGCTCCGGCGGTGGTGGGTTTGTCGCGGACGGAGCAGCCGCCTCCGAAGCCTTCTTCTTCGGCGGCATGTCGATGAAGATGATGAAGATCTAGCTCGTGTGAACGCCGGATCAGGTTCACACAACCTCGACGCCCCCTACCTGGCGCGCCAAAGATGTCGGGGAAACTGATCCACGAGCACCTATGGGGACCGGCGGACCGAGCCCCTTTCGGTTCGGCGGGGGCGGAGGTCGCACAAGAGCGGATCGAGGCGAAGCACACAAGCAGTTTACCCAGGTTCGGGCCGCATGGATCGCGTAATACCCTACTCCTGCATTGTGGTTTGTATTGAGTTCTTGCTCGGGAGCGCTGAGTGCTATAGTACACACCAGCAGCTAACGAGACCGAGCGTGAGTGTTCTTCTGTTCCTCCCCCTTCTACGTTGCGCATGGGTGTCAGGGGATATCGGCCTCCACGAGCACCTATGGGGACGGAGCCCCTTGTCGGTTCGGCGGGGGGTGGAGGTTGCACAAAGAGCAGATCGAGGCGACACACACACACAACGATATTACCCAGCTTCGGGCCGCATGGATGCGTAAAACCCTACTGCTGCATGTCTGGTTGATTCGAGTTCTTGCTCTGGAGCGCAAGAAGCTACAGTAAGTTGGAGCTGGACGTAGACGAGGGTCTACTGGGTGTCCTCTCTCTCTCCTTCGGTCCCCCTCCGTCTGGATCCCTCCTTTGGTCCCCCCTTTTATACGCTAAGGGGTTTTCCACAGGTAGCGACGCAGGTGAGGGTAAAAATGGCAAGGAACTGTGCGAACAGTGGCCGCACAGTGCTATCGCACCTAACTCTGACGGCGGGGGACAAGGGCATTAAATGCCCGTCTGGATCGCCTGAACAGTGCCGAGGCGGACCGTTAGGGGCGCCTCCGCTTGCCACGGGGGCGACTCCGCCAACGTCGCACGCCACGCGCGCGCCCCAGGCTGCGCGGCGCCCCGCCACGTGTCTCTGGGGAAGCTCCAGAGTGACGCGTGGGCAGGTGAGCTGGAGCGCACGCCTGAGGTGGTGGTTCGCCGCGGCAGGTGGCTTGCCGCGGTGGTTGTCTTGCCGCACCTGAGAGCTTGCCGCTCGTCAGGCCTTGCCGGGGCGCGTGGCGCGCCGCGGCGGGCTTCTCTTGGGGTGCCTTGGTTTGGCCATCCCGGCGAGCTCCTCCCGCCGGGGCCTTGGTGCTTCGGCTTAGTCGTCCTGGCAAGCTCCTCTTGCCGGGGCCTTGTCGCCTTGGCCCGGCAAGGTCCTCTTGCCGGACCTCGCCTTCTTGGCCCGGCAAGCTCCTCTTACCGGGGCTTGGTCTTCTAGGCTCGATCACTTGGCCTCCGTCCGGGCCAGAAAGGGCCGTGGAGACTCTTGTCGCTCCCCTGGCGAGCCTTGCCGCGGGACGCTAGTACTGCCCATGCACAAGTTCGGGGTACTAAGGTACCCCTACTTTAGTACACCGACAGGAGCCCCCGGGTCTGGGCCATACACGGTGCCGAGCGTTGTTGGGCCAGGCCCTAACAGTGCACGGGCACGCGTGGCCTGGGTTGCGCTGCTCCTTAACCCCGTGCTCGTCGCGCCCTCCCCAAGTGGCGTGCGCTTATCGCGGCGTCGTGGGGGGGCGAGGCGTGCGAGACGTGCGTGACGAGGGTGGCGTGCGCGGGGCTTGAGGCCCGCAGGCATGCGTCACGTTGGGCACGATTCCTTTATTTGGAAAGGCGAAACGTCCGCCCCCACTCCTTCCCCCCATTATAAGCGGAGGGGAACAGGGGCAGCTCGCCATTCCGCCGGTTGCTGTTCCTCGAAAATCTCCGCCACTTCCTCCTTACTAGAGAAAGCAGCGATTCGCCCTCGTAGCCCCCGGCGCCGCCAACGCCGACAACTCCCCCTCCCCGTTTCTGCCATGGCCCCGAAGAGCGACAAGGCGAAGGGGAAGGCCGTGAAGTCGGCCGAGGCGCTGCGGCTGGAAGCGCTTCGGAAGGAGATGGCGACGTTCCCCCCTCAGCTCGACGCGCTGAGGCTGAAGAACGGGTACCGCCTCTTCTGGTCGACGGCGACGCGAGCGCATCCGCGCACGCGAGTTCTTCCCGCCATCGCCCAGAAGCTGTACCCGACCGGGTACCCTTTCTTCGCCGTGTTCTTCTATTGCGGGCTATGCCCGCCTTTTTCTGAGTTCTTCTGCGACATCATGCACACCTACGACCTCCACCTCCTTGACTTCACCCCCAACGCCGTTCTGACAATGGCGGTTTTCGCACACCTTTGAGAGAACTTTGTCGGAGTCCGCCCCAACGTAGCCCTCTTCCGCCACTTCTTTACTCCCCGGGTGGAGAAAGGAGAGCCGCTGTCCGGCGGAGTCGCCTGGGTCTCCAGGACCGGCAAGAAAGAGGTCTACTTGGAGGGGGAACTCCGTGGCAGATGGGAGGAGTGGAGGGCCGAGTGGTGTCTGATCGTCGAGGAGAATCCGCCGCCGTTCACCGCCGTGCGGCGAACCCCAGTGGTGCGTGGCCGTGACTGGAGCGACCTAGCCCCGGACGACGCCAAGCTGAAGATTGCCGCCACCCGAATCCTGCGCCTCAGGTTTGCCGGGCTCACCGTCGGTGCCGTCGGCGCGGATTTCCTTCGCCGGCGTATCGCCCCCCTGCAGGAGAGGGGGAAGCCGGCTTGGGAATTCCAAAACGCGGCGGACATCATGAGGCTGTGCCCGGGCCTCAACTACAACTTCACCGTTCTGGAGCTCGTCGGAGTGTTGAAGGAGCTGTTCAAGTACGACTCCGAGCACCCAGAATGGTTCAGGTTGCCGCCGGGCGTCGTCCCCCTGTGCAACAACTCAGCGCTCAGCCGCATCCTCGCGATGATGCCGCTGTGCGACTCGCACGGGATCGATGCGACCTGGCAGGAGCCGGCGGACGACGTCGTGCAGGCCTTCTTCGACAACTTGGAGGAGGTGCCGGTCGACCCCGACGAGAAGAGGGGCCTCACGCGGGACACCACTCCCGAGGAGCTGGCCTACATCGCCTCCAGGACGGAGGAGGCGGCGGCCGCCGCGGCCGCGGGCGAGTCTGGCTTCACCCAGGCCGAAGCAGACGCGGCGGAGGCGGAGAGCCTCGCCGACCAAATGGAGCTCACCGGCGCGGAGGAACCAGCCGGGCACGGTGGCGCGGGCGAGCCCGCTCAGGACGCGAGCGGCTTGCCGGAGGTTGACGCGTCCTCCTCGCAGCTCCCGGGCAGCTCGTCAAAGACGGAGCCCCCTGCCCAGCCGAGGAGGCGTCTCCGCAGGGCCGGGGAGGTGGTGCGCCAGGCCGACCAGCAACCGCGGCCCCGCGTGACACGCGCCTCCGAAGCAGTGGGAGCGGGGTCCTCATGGGCCGTGGCTTCGGTTCCTGCCGCTCCCCGTACCGTGGCGGCAACGGGGGCGGGGTTGTCCACCGTCCCCGCCAAGCGGCCCCGGGAACCCACTCCCCTCTCTCCTCGCGCCTGGAGCAAGCCGGTTTTTGACTATTCCGCGCTTAGCTCCGACGACGAAGAGGAGGACGAAGAGTAAGTTCCTGGTAGAGCTTGTATCTTCTTGATTTCTGTTGCTTCGTCTTGTTTCGCAGCCCACTCATGCTCCCCCGAAACCGTTCCTTTTCAGCAGCCTGGCCCAGAGGAGGGCGAAGAGGGCCAAGGTCCCGCTGGTCGTCCTTGAGGGCGAATCTCCCCCGGCAACTGGGGAGGTGCCGGAGGCGACCTTGCCGGACTTGGCAGCGGGTCCCCAGGGCATCCCACAGCGCAGCCTCCAGGGTGAGTGCACGGCTAGTTCTTGCCGTTTGGCGCGTGCGTGAGCTCCCCTTCTCTTTGTGATTGACATGTGGCTGTTGTTGTTGTCGTTGGGTAGGAGCAGAGCAGCCCCAGCAGGCGACCCCGGGGGGCACTCCTGCCGTGCCGTCTGCGTCGACCACCCCGCCTAGGGAGAAATCTCCGGCAAGGGAGGAGCCCCCGGCGGGGGAGACCTCCCCGGCAAGGGAGGAGCCCCCGGCAAGGAAGACCTCTTCGGCAAGGGAGGGATCTCCGGCGAGGGACGCGGCCAGCGATCCCCCGGCAGCGGAGGCTGCGGCCACGGACCCTGCCACCGGTAAGCCCCCCTGCACGGAAATCTGTCCCTGGTTATCTTTCCTTATGAGCCTTTTTGTCGGCTGCTCGGTTGACTCTTCTCCCCTTTTCCGGCCATCAGAGCCGCCCACCGCGGACCCGATGGAGACCGAGGTCGTCATCGGGGAGGGCGCGCGCGGTGACGCGGACGACGTCGTCGTCATCGAGGAGGCGGACGGCACTGACGACCCCGTAGGCGGCGGGGAGGCCGAAGCCGCCAAGGCCTCCGCGGTTGCAGACGGCGAGGGGACCAGCGACCGCGCTGATGACCCCGGGGAGGCAGGGGCATCAAGCACTCCGCCGTCCGGCGATCCCGCTGCTGCCGCCGCTTCGGGCCTCGAGGAGCCCCCGGCGGGTGCCTACCTGAAGGCCGGCGATGGCGTCTTCATCAGGCTCCCCTGGGAGCCTAGCTCCAGGGCGCCGATCGAGGGGGAGGTCTTGGACGGAGAAGTGCTCGCCTCCGTCGGGCTGACAGTGGTCGACGCGCCAAGAACCAGCAGCGGCGAGCCCGAGGAGGAGCGGCTGCTCCGGAAGCTTGTGTCGCTCTACCGCGCCCGGCAGGCCAAGGTGGAGCGCCAAGAGGCACTCGTCGCGAGGGCCGGCGCGGACATGGAGAAGCGTGCCGAGGAGCTCCGGGAGCTCAACCAGGAGGCTCTCCGGTCTTTGGCGGAGGAGCGGAGGCTGCTCGACGAGGCGCTGACGGCCTTTCTCCTCGAGAAGGCAGAGGCCGAAGAGCAGCAGAGGCTTGCCGCTGCGGGGCTATCCGTGCGGGAAAGCGAACTGGTGCAGCAGAAGGCCAGCCTCGCCAGCCACGAGGAGGAGGTCGCCGCGCGCGAGCTAGCACTTGGCGGGGCCCTGCAGAGAGCGCAGGACGCTGCCGCGGCCGCCGAGGTCGCCAAGGGGGAGTTGGAGACGAGGGTGGCGCAGCTCGTCAGCGACCTCAAGGCGAGCGGCGAGGAGCTTGCCGCGCTCAAACAGGAGCGCGAGAAGGGCGCTCACACCCTTGGCGAGCTGCAGGGCCGCTTCGCCGAGAAGATCCAGGAGCTCGACGCCGCCAAGGATTCCAAGGCGGACCTCGAGCTGAAGCTGGACACCCTGTCCAAGGCGTTGGAGAGCGCCAAGGGGCAGGAAGCGACCTTGCGGAAGGAGGTCGCTAGCAACGAGGAGCTATTGAGGCGCGCTGCCGTTACCCAGAACGCCTTCCAGGAGACGGTGGAGCGGTGGACCGAAGGCCTCGTCGACATCGCCACCACCATCGACAAGGAGCTGAAGCTGCTGGGGATGGAGGGCCACGAGTACCCCTCCGGCGAGAACGTCCCACCGAGCGTCAAGCTCACTTCCTTCTTCAAGGGCTTGGTGGGGGTGCTCCAGCATCTCCGGGAAACGATCCCAGAGCAGCTGGCCGAGGAGACGCGGGAAGCCGTCTCCGGGGCCCTCGAGAGGGTGCTGGTGAAGATCGTCTTCCGCAACCCCACCATCAGGCTTACCAACGTCCTCAGGCACTTGCTGGAAGACGCCAACCTGACGGAGATCAGGGCCCTCGTCACCCCCATTGTGGAAAGGGTGGCCGGGATCAGGCAGGTCGAGGGCGACCGCGCGGATTAGGCCGCCCACCTCTTTCTTTTCTTCTCTTGTCGCTGCTGAGCATGACAAAGAAACAGCTGGTTAGAGCAGCGGCAAGTCATTTTGGAATATAACTTTTATCTTAGGCAGTTCATTGCGCTGTTATCTCCCTCGTTCGGCTTTGTGCTTCGTACGTTCGCGTCCTACGCTCCCGGGAACTTGTTGGCGTAAGCCTCCGCCTTGCCACGGGTGCCGAGTGCGGGACATCAGCAACCCGCTGGCGGTGCCTCCACCGGCAAGAAACCTTGCCGCGGCTGGCGCAACTCACTTAAAATGTTGAGCAGGCTCAGGGCGAGGTAAGCGTGGCGACTGCAGTCGCGACACACTCAAGCTGCCGAGCAAGCTCGAAACAAAGTAAGGACGCCACTCGGGATGTAGCACACTTAAGTCGTTGAGCGGACTTGAAACAAAATAAGGGCGCAACCAGCCACGAGCCGGCCCCTCCGCGCACAGGTTTCCCATACGAAGCTCGGCCGTTCGAGGAAGATAACTTGAAGATAAAAAGGAGCTTAATTGCTCAAACTTTGGCAACTTAGCTTTTCTGTTGTTTTGCTGTCCGGCAAGGCGCAGCTTCCTCGGGCGACGCTCAGCCTATCCTGTCATCCCCCCTTCTCGAGGTAAGGGAATAATGAGGGCTCGGGGCTTCACGACCTGCCATCGCTTGCCGGAGTCGAGTGCTGCACAATCGTGTCAAATAATGCATGCGCCAAGCGGAGAGGCGCGAAATCGACAAGATGTGCGGGGCACATAAGCTATGCTTGGGATCTGCGCCCGTCTCTGTACCAAGGATTACATGCAACTGCGGCAAGACTTGGACAGAGAGGGTGGCCGATGGAACGGGTTCCGACGGCCGCGCTGGCAAGGTTCCTCCCACGGTCGGCGTCGACTCGTTTGGATCTTGGCGGCCTGGGCTCGCCGAAGAACGAGGTCGCCTTTCCCGCAACTTCCGGCGCTAACTTCTACGGCTACGGGAGCGGTGCAGAGTTTGCTGGAGGCGAGGAACTCGCTCAGCAGCCGGAAGGCGGTCCTCCTCAAGGAGCGGCTGCTCTTGCCCGGGCTCTGCGTGAGTGGGTACTCGAGGAGGGCCGTGCGCGAGTCCATGAGGAGGAATGCCTCCGCTCCGCGGGTTGGAGCGGAAAGGTACCTGGCCATACCTAAGCTTACCTGTGGTCGCCAAATCTGGTTCGCACGACCTCGACGCTCTCCCCTACCTGGCGCGCCAAAGATGTCGGGGGATATCGGCCTCCACGAGCACCTATGGGGACGGAGCCCCTTGTCGGTTCGGCGGGGGGCGGAGGTTGCACAAAGAGCAGATCGAGGCGACACACACACACAACGATATTACCCAGCTTCGGGCCGCACGGATGCATAAAACCCTACTGCTGCATGTCTGGTTGATTCGAGTTCTTGCTCTGGAGCGCAAGAAGCTACAGTAAGTTGGAGCTGGACGTAGACGAGGGTCTACTGGGTGTCCTCTCTCTCTCCTTCGGTCCCCCTCCGTCTGGATCCCTCCTTTGGTCCCCCCTTTTATACGCTAAGGGGTTTTCCACAGGTAGCGACGCAGGTGAGGGTAAAAATGGCAAGGAACTGTGCGAACAGTGGCCGCACAGTGCTATCGCACCTAACTCTGACGGCGGGGGACAAGGGCATTAAATGCCCGTCTGGATCGCCTGAACAGTGCCGAGGCGGACCGTTAGGGGCGCCTCCGCTTGCCACGGGGGCGACTCCGCCAACGTCGCACGCCACGCGCGCGCTCCAGGCTGCGCGGCGCCCCGCCACGTGTCTCTGGGGAAGCTCCAGAGTGACGCGTGGGCAGGTGAGCTGGAGCGCACGCCTGAGGTGGTGGTTTGCCGCGGCAGGTGGCCTGCCGCGGTGGTTGTCTTGCCGCACCTGAGAGCTTGCCGCTCGTCAGGCCTTGCCGGGGCGCGTGGCGCGCCGCGGCGGGCTTCTCTTGGGGTGCCTTGGTTTGGCCGTCCCGGCGAGCTCCTCCCGCCGGGGCCTTGGTGCTTCGGCTTAGTCGTCCCGGCAAGCTCCTCTTGTCGGGGCCTTGTCGCCTTGGCCCGGCAAGCTCCTCTTGCCGGACCTTGCCTTCTTGGCCCGGCAAGCTCCTCTTGCCGGGGCTTGGTCTTCTAGGCTCGATCACTTGGCCTCAGTCCGGCCCAGAAAGGGCCGTGGAGACTCTTGTCGCTCCCCTGGCGAGCCTTCCCGCGGGACGCTACTACTGCCCGTGCACAAGTTCGGGGTACTAAGGTACCCCTACTTTAGTACACCGACAATGGGCCTCCTTTTATATGCTCAAGGGGTCACTGTCAGGTGGAAACGTAGACAAGGGTAAAAATGGAAAGGTGTTGCGGTTGGTACAACTACCTGTACAGTGTATCATACCTAACCCTGGTGGCAGGGGACAAGGGCATTAAATGCCCATCTGCGTCGCCCAAACAGTGCAGAAAAGGGACCATCAGGGACGCCACCGTTCGCCACGATGGCAATCTTGTCAGCGCCGCTTGCCACCGCACACCGCTGGCTGCACAGCCTCCCGCCACGTACGCCTGGAAGGGTCCCTGAGCGACACGTTGGTGGATGTGCTGGAGCGTGGGTACGGAGTGGTAGCTTGTTGCGGCAAACGCCTTGCCGCGGTCGTTGTCTTGTCGCGTCCGGTGGCTTTCCGCCCACCGGGCCTCGCCGGGACGCGTGGCGCGTCGCGGCAAGTTCCTTGAGACGCCTTGGTTGGCCTTCCCGGCAAGCTCCTCTTGTTGGGGTCTTGTGCCTTGAGTGGCCTTCCCGGAAAGATCCTCTTGCCGGGGCCTTGTCTCCTTGGTTTGAATACTTTGTTCTTTAATGGCTCCAAAGGAACCACAGAGGACCTTGGCGGTCACCCGGCAAGCCTTGCCGCGGGGTGCTGCGACTGCCCGTACACAAGTTCGGGGATACTAGGGTACCCCTACTCTAGTACACCGACACATGCACATGCTCATCTGAAACTCATCTGAAACTCATGAAACCCATGAAACTCATGATTCCTCGCAAAACATTGAGATACCAGGTTTTTAAATTCTAGTAAATCCAAAACTCATCTGAAACTCATGAAACCTGGCATGGTATCTTGGAGCGGCATCAACATGCCGTGGTAAAAGTTTTATCCCATTTGGGGCAGGTCTGGGTATAAGCTTCTCACAAACAAGAGCTTCTCACAACAAGCCTGTTGGTTTCGGTAGGAAACGTGTCACCTTTGGGGACGAAACCATATCCGTTGCCTCTTATTGCTTTCAAAAAATTTCTAGTGTCAACATAGAACAACAGGAGTGTTGTGTTAAGTTTTGGATTTTTTGGGGCTCGTTTGGACATTTATATACATTAACTGGGTGTTATAGGCATTTTATGTGCATAATTCAAATTTGAAATACATGCACATGCTCCAGTGCATATAAATTGGTTGAAAAATCAAATCTGTGTCCTTGGGTGCATGCTTAGGTCCCATGCAAGAAATAGGAATGAATTTCAAACACCAGGGCACTGTTGATTGCCGACAACACGTTGAGATACCTGGTTTTTAAATTCTAGTAAATCCAAAACTCATCTGAAATTCATGAAACCTGGCCTTGTATCATGGAGCAGCATTAGCATGTCGTGGTAAAAACTTTATCCCATTTGGGGCAGGTTTGGGTATAGCCTTCTCACAAACCAGAGCTTCTCACAACAAGCCTGCTGGTTTCAGTAAGGAACATGCCACCTTTGGGGACGAAACGATATCCGTTGCTTCTTATTGCTTTCAAAAAAATTCTAGTGTCAACATAGAACAACAGGAGTGTTGTGTTAAGTTTTGGAATTTTTTGGAGCTCGTTTGGACATTTTTATACATTAAGTGTGTTTTCTAGGCTTTTATGTGCATAATTGAAATTTGAAATACATGCACATGCTCCAGTGCGTAGAATTGGTTGAAAATCAAATATATGTCCTTGGGTGCATGCTTAGGTTCAATGCAAGAAATGGGAATGAATTTTAAACACCAGTGCACTATTGATTGCAAGCAAAACGTTGAGATACTTAGTTTTCAAATTCTAGTAAATCCAAAGCTCATTTGGAATTCATGTAACTTGGCATGGTATCATGGAGCGGCATCAGCATGTCGTGGTAAATTTTTTATCCCATTTGGGGTTGGTTTGTGTATAACCTTCTCACAAACCAGAGCTTCTCACAACAAACCTAGTAGTTTGAGTAGGGAACGTGCCACCTTTGCAGACGAAACGATATCCATTGCCTCTTATTTCTTTCAAATTTTCTCTAGTGTCAACATAGAACAACAGGAGTGTTGTGTTAAGATTTGGAATTTTCTGGGCCTCATTTGGACATTTTTATGCATTAACTGGTTTTTCTAGGCATTTCATATGCATAATTCAAATTTGAAACACGTGCACATGCTCCAGTGCATATAAATTGGTTGAATAATCAAATATGTGTCCTTGGGTGCTTGCTTAGGAATGAATTTCAAACGCCAGGGCATTGTTGATTGCTGGCAAAATATTGAGATACCTGGTTTTTAAATTTAGTAAATCCAAAACTCATCTGAAATTCATGAATCCTAGCATGGTATCATGGAGCGGCATCAGCATGCCGTGGTAAATTTTTTATTCCATTTGGTGCAGGTCTGGGTATAAGCTTATCACAAACAAGAGCTTCTCGCAACAAGCCTGGTGGTTTAACTACGGAAAGTGCCACCTTTGGGGATGAAACGATATCTGTTGCCTCTTATTGCTTTCAAAAAATTTCTAGTGTCAACATAGAAAAACAGGTTGTGTTAAGTTTCGGAATATTAGGGCTCGTTTGGACATTTTTATGCATTAACTAGGTTTTGTAGGCATTTTATGTGCATAATTCAAATTTGAAATACATGCACATGCTCCAGTTCATATAAATTGGTTGAATAATCAAATATGTGTCCTTGGGTGCTTGCTTAGGTCCCATGCAAGAAATGGGAATGAATTTCAAACACCAGGGCATTGCTGATTGCTGGCAAAACATTGAGATACTTGGTTTTTAAATTTAGTAAATCCAAAACTCATCTGAAATTCATGAAACCTAGCATGGTATCATGGAGCAGCATCAGCATGCCATGGTAAATTTATTATCCCATTTGGTGCAGGTCTGGGTATAAGCTTCTCACAAACAAGAGCTTCTCACAACAAGCCTGGTGGTTTCAGTAGGGAAAGTGCCACCTTTGGGGACGAAACGATATCTGTCGTCTCTTATTGCATTCAAAAAATTTCTAGTGTCAACATAGAACAACAGGAGTGTTGTGTTAAGTTTTGGAATATTGGGGCTCGTTTGGACATTTTTATGCATTAACTGGGTTTTGTAGGCATTTTATGTGCATAATTCAAATTTGAAATACATGCACATGTTCCAGTGCATATAAATTGGTTGAAAAATCAAATCTGTGTCCTTGGGTGCATGCTTAGGTCCCATGCAAGAAATGTAATGAATTTCAATCACCAGGGCACTGTTGATTGCTGGCAAAAGTTGAGATAGCTGGTTTTTAAATTCTAGTAAATCCAAAACTCATCTGAAATTAATGAAACTTGGCATGGTATCATGGAGCGGCATCAGCATGACGTGGTAAATATTTTATCCCATTTGGGGCAGGTTTGGGTATAACCTTCGCACAAACCAGAGCTTCTCACAACAAGCCTGGTCGTTTCACTAGGGAACGTGCCACCTTTGGGGACAAAACGATATCCGTTGCCTCTTATTGCTTTCAATTTTTTTTCTAGTGTCAACATAGAACAACAGGAGTGTTGTGTTAAGTTTTGGAATATTTTGGGGCTTGTTTAGATATTTTTATGCATTAACTGGGTTTTCTAGGCATTTTATGTGCATAATTCAAATTTGAAATACATGCACATGCTCCAGTGCATATAAATTGGTTGAAAAATCAAATATGTGTCCTTGGGTGCATGCTTAGGTCCCATGCAAGAAATGGGAATGAATTTCAAGTACCAGGGCACTGTTGATTGTCGGCAACACGTTGAGATACCTGGTTTTTAAAATCTAGTAAATCCAAAACTCATTTGAAATTCATGAAACTTGCCATGGTATCATGGAGCGGCATTAGCATGTCGTGGTAAAAAATCTATCCCAATTGGGGCAGGTTTGGGTATAACATTCTCACAAACCAGAGCTTCTGACAACAAGCCTGGTAGTTTCAATATAGAACATGCCACCTTTGGGGACGAAACGATATCCGTTGCCTCTTATTTCTTTCAAAGTTTCTCTAGTGTCAACATAGAACAACATGAGTGTTGTGTTAAGTTTTGGAATTTTTCAGGTCTCATTTGGACATTTTTATGCATCAACTTGGTTTTCTAGGCATTTTTTTGCATAATTCAAATTTGAAACACGTGCACATGCTCCAGTGCATATAAATTGGTTGAATAAATAAATATGTGTCCTTGGGTGCTTGCTTAGATCCCATGCAAGAAATAAGAATGAATTTCAAACACCAGGGCACTCTTGATTGCAGGCAAAACATTGTGATACCTAGTTTTTAAATTCTGGTAAATACAAAACTCATATGAAATTCATGAAAGCTAGCATGGTATGTTGGAGCGGCATCAGCATGCCGTGGTAAATTTTTTATCCCATTTGGTGCAGGTCTGGGTATAAGCTTCTCACAAATAAGAGCTTCTCATAACAGGCCTGGTGGTTTCAGTAGGGAAAGTGCCACCTTTGGGGACGAAGCGATATCTGTTGCCTCTTATTGCTTTCAAAAAATTTCTAGTGTCAACGTAGAACAACAGGAGTGTTGTGTTAAGTTTTGGAATATTGGGGCTTGTTTGGACAATTTTATGCATTAACTGGGTTTTGTAGGCATTTTATGTGCATAATTAAAATTTGAAATACATGCACATGCTCCAGTGCATATAAATTGGTTGAAAAATCATATATGTGTCCTTGGGTGCATGCTTTGGTCCCATGCAAGAAATGGGAATGAATTTCAAACACCAAGGCACTGTTGATTGCCGGCAAAACGTTGAGATACTTGGTTTTTAAATTCTAGTAAATCCAAAACTCATCTGAAATTCATGAAACTTGGCATGGTATCATGGAGCGGCATCAGCATGCCGTGGTAAATTTTTTTATCTCATTTGGGGCAGCTTTGGGTATAAGCTTCTCACAAACCAGAGCTTCTCACAACAAGCCTGGTGGTTTCGGTAGGGAACGTGCCACCTTTGGGGACGAAGCGATATCTGTTGACTCTTATTGCTTTCAAAAAATTTCTAGTGTCAACATAGAACAACAGGAGTGTTGTGTTAAGTTTTGGAATTTTTCGGGGCTCGTTTGGACATTTTTATGAATTAACTGGGTTTTCTAGGCATTTTATGTGCATAATTCAAATTTGAAGTACATGCACATGCTCCAGTGCATATAAATTGGTTGAAAAATCAAATATGTGTCCTTGGGTGCATTCTTAGGTCCCATGCGAGAAATGGGAATGAATTTCAAACACCAGGGCAATTTTGATTGCTGGCAAAACGTTGAGATACCTGGTTTTTAAATTATAGTAAATCCAAAATTCATCTGAAATTCATGAAACTTGGCATGGTATCATGTAGCGGCATCAACATGTCGTGGTTAAAATTTTATCCCATTTGGGGCCGGTTTGGGTATAACCTTCTCACCAACCAGAGCTTCTCACAAGCCTGGTAGTTACACTAGGGAACGTGCCACCTTTGGAGACGAAACGATATTGCTTTCAATTTTTTTCTATTGTCAACATAGAAAAACAGGAGTGTTGTGTTAAGTTTTGCAATTTTTCGGGGCTCGTTTGGACATTCTTATGCATAATTCAAATTTGTAATACATGCACATGCTCTAGTGCATATAAATTTGTTGAAAAATCTAATCGGTGTCCTTGGGTGCATGCTTAGGTCCCATGCAAGAAATGGGAATGAATTTTAAACACAAGGGCAATGTTGATTGCTAGAAAGACGTTGAGATACCTGGTTTTTAAATTCTAGTACATCCAAAACTCATCTGAAATTCATGAAACTTGGCATGGTATCATGGAGCGGCATCAGCATGCCGTGGTAAAACATTTATCCCATTTGGGGCAGTTTTGGGTATAACCTTCTCACAAACCAGAGCTTCTCACAACAAACCTGTTGGTTTCAGTAGAACAACATGAGTGTTGTGTTAAGTTTTGGAATTTTTTGGGGATCGTTTGGACATTTTTATACATTAACTGGGTTTTGTAGGTCTTTTATGTGCATAATTCAAATTTGATATACATGCACATGCTCCAGTGCATATAAATTGGTTGAAAAATCTAATTTGTGTCCTTGGGTGCATGCTTAGGTCCCATGCAAGAAACGGGAATGAATTTAAAACATCAGGGCACTGTTGATTGTCGGCAAAACATTGAGATACTTAGTTTTTAAATTCTAGTAAATCCAAAGATCATCTGAAATTCATGAAACTTGGCATGGTATCATGGAGCGGCATCAGCATGCCGTGGTAAAATTTTTATCCCATTTGGGGCAGGTTTGGGTATAACCTTCTCACAAACCAGAGCTTCTCACAACAAGCCTAGTAGTTCCAGTAGGGAACATGCCACCTTTGGGGACGACACGATATTGGTTGCCGCTTATTGCTTTCAAATTATCTCTAGTGTCAACATAGAACAACAGGAGTGTTGTGTTAAGTTTTGGAATTTTTCAGGGCTCACTTGGACATTTTTATGCATTAACTAGGTTTTCTAGGCAATTTATGTGCATAATTCAAATTTGAAACAGATGCACATCCTCAAGTGCATATAAATTGGTTGAATAATGAAATATGTGTCCTAGGGTGCATGCTTAGGTGCCATGCAAGAAATGGGAATGAATTTCAAACACCAGGGCACTGCTGATTGCTCGCAAAAAATTGAGATACCTGATTTTTAAATTCTAGTAAATCCAAAACTCATCTGAAATTCATGAAACCTGGCATGTTATTATGGAGCGGCATCAGCATGCTGTCATAATTTTTTTATCCCATTTGGGGCAGGTCTGGGTATAAGCTTCTCACAAACAACAGCTTCTCACAACAAGCCTGGTGGTTTCAGTAGTGAACGTGCTACCTTTGGGGATGAAACGATATCCGTTGCCTCTTTTTGCTTTCAAAAAATTTCTTGTGTCAACATAGAACAACAGGAGTGTTGTGTTAAGTTTTGGAATTTTTCGGGGCTCGTTTGGACATTTTTATGCATTAAATGGGTTTTCTAGGCATTTTATGTGCATAATACAAATTTGAAATACATGTGCATGCTCTAGAGCATATATATTGGTTGAAAAATCAAATCTATGTCCTTGGGTGCATGCTTAGGTCCCATGCAAGAAATGGGAATGAATTTCAAACAGCAGGGCACTGTTGATTGCTGGCAAAACGTTGAGATAATTGGTTTTTAAATTATACTAAATCAAAAAATCATCCGAAATTGATGAAACTTGGCATGGTATCATGGAACGGCATCAGCATGTCGTGGTAAAATTTTTATCCCATTTGGGGCAGGTTTGGGTATAACCTTCTCACAAACCAGAGCTTCTCACAACAAGCCTGGTGGTTTCACTAGGGAACGTCCCACCTTTGGGATCGAAACGATATCTGTTGCCTCTTATTGCTTTTAATTTTTTTCTAGTGTCAACATAGAACAACAGGAGTGTTGTGTTAAGTTTTGGAATTTTTCGGGTCTCGTTTGGACATTTTTATGCATTAACATGGTTTTCTAGGTATTTTATGTGCATAATTCAAGTTTGAAATACATGCACATGCTCAAGTGCATATAAATTGGTTGAAAAATCAAATATGTGTCCTTGGGTGCATGCTTAGGTCCCATGCAAGAAATGGGAATGAATTTCAAACACTAGGGCACTGTTGATTACCGGCAACACGTTGAGATACCTGGTTTTTAAATTCTAGTAAATCCAAAACTCATCTGGAATTCATAAAACTTGGCATGGTATCATGGAGCGGCATTAGCATGCCGTGGTAAAATTTTTATCCCATTTGGGGCAGGTTTGGGTATAACCTTCTCACAAACCAGAGCTTCTCACAACAAGCCTGGTGGTTTCAGTAGGAAACGTGCCACCTTTGGGGACGAAACAATATCCATTGCCTATTATTGCTTTCAAAAAAATTCTAGTGTCAACATAGAACAACAGGAGTGTTGTGTTAAGTTTTGGAACTTTTTGGGGCTCGTTTGGACATTTTTATACATTTATTGGGTTTTCTAGGTCTTTCATGTGCATAATTCAAATTTGAAATACATGTGCATGCTCTAGTGCATATAATTGGTTGAAAAATCTAATATATGTCCTTGGGTGCATGCTTAGGTCCCATGCAAGAAATGGGAATGAATTTCAAACACCAGGGCACTGTTGATTGCCGGAAAACGTTGAGATACTTAATTATGATGGAGCGACATGAGCAAGCCATGGTAAAAGTTTTGTCCCATTTGGGTCAGGTTTGGGTATAAGCTTCTCACAAACCAGAGGTTCTCACAACAAGCCTAGTGGTTTTGGTAGGGAACGTGCCACCTTTGGGGACGAAACGATATCCGTTACCTCTTATTGCTTTCAAATTTTTTCTAGTGTCAACCTAGAACAATCGGAGTGTTGTGTTAAGTTTTGGAATTTTCCGGGGCTCGTTTGGACATTTTTGTGCATTAACTGGGTTTTCTAGGCATTTTATGTGCATAATTCAAATTTGAAATACATGCACATGCTCCATTGCATAAAAATTGGTTGAAAAATCAAATCTATGTCCTTGGGTGCATGCTTATGTCCCATGCAAGATATCGGAATGAATTTCAAACACCAGGGCACTGTTGATTGCTGGCAAAACATTGAGATAAGTGGTTTTTAAATTCTAGTAAGTCCAAAACTCATCTGAAATTCATGAAACTTGGCATGGTATCATGGAGTGGCATCAGCATGCCGTGGTAAATTTCTTTATCCCATTTGGGGCAGCTTTGGTTATAAGCTTATCACAAACCAGAGCTTCTCACAACAAGCCTGGTGGTTTTGGTAGGGAACGTGCCACCTTTGGGGACGAAATGATATCCGTTGCCTCTTATTGCTTTCATAAAATTTCTAGTGTCAACATAGAACAACAGGAGTGTTGTGTTAAGTTTTGGAATTTTTTGGGGCTCGTTTGGACATTTTTATGAATTAACTAGGTTTTCTAGGCATTTTATGTGCATAATTCAAATTTGAAGTACATGCACATGCTCAAGTGCATATAAATTGGTTGAAAAATCAAATATGTGTCCTTGGGTGCATGCTTAGGTCCCATGCAAGAAATGGGAATGAATTTCAAACACCAGGGCAATTTTGATTGCCGGCAAATCGTTGAGATACCATGTTCTTAAATTCTAGTAAATCCAAAACTCATCTTAAATTCATGAAACTTGGCATGGTATCATGGAGCGGCATCAGCATGCCATGGTTAAATTTTTATCCCATTTGGGGCAGGTTTGGGTATAACCTTTTCACAACAAGCCTAGTGGTTTCAATAGGGAACGTGCCATCTTTGGGGACGAAACGATATCTGTTGCCTATTATTGCTTTCAAAAAATTTCTAGTGTCAACATAGAACAACAGGAGTGTTGTGTTAAGTTTTCGATTTTTTTGGAGCTCGTTCAGACATTTTTATACATTAAGTGGGTTTTCTAGGCATTTTACTTGCATAATTCAAATATGTTTTACATGCACATGCTCCAGTGCATATAAATTGGTTGAAAAATCAAATCTGTGTCCTTGGGTGCATGCTTAGGTCCCATGCAAGAAATGGGAATGAATTTCAAACACCAGGGCACTGTTGATTGCTGGCAAAACATTGAGATACCATGTTTTTAAATTCTAGTAAATCCAAAACTCATCTTAAATTCATGAAACTCGGCATGGTAGCATGGAGAGGCATCAACATGCCGTGGTAAATTTTTTATCCCGTTTGGGGCAGGATTGGGTGTAACCTTCTAACAAACCAGAGCTTCTCACAACAAGCCTAGTGGTTTCAGCAGGGAACATGCCATCTTTGGGGATGAAACGATATCTGTTCCCTATTATTGCTTTCAAAAACTTTCTAGTGTCAACATAGAACAACAGGAGTGTTGTATTAAGTTTTGTAATTGTTTGGAGCTCGTTTGGACATTTTTATACATTAATTGGGTTTTCTAGGCATTTTATGTGCATAATTCAAATTTGAAATACATGCACATGCTATAGTGCATATAAATTGGTTGAAAAATCAAATTTGTGTCCTTGGGTGCATGCTTAGGTCCCATGCAAGAAATGGGAATGAATTTCAAGCCCTAGGGCATTGTTGATTGCCGGCAAAAAATTGGGGTACCTGGTTTTAGATTCTAGTAAATCCAAAACACATATGAAATTCATGAAATTTGGCATGGTATCATGGAGCGGCATCATCATGACGTAGTAAATAATTTATCCCATTTGGTGCTGGTTTGGGTATAAGCTTCTCAAAAACCAGAGCTTCTCGGAACTAGCCTTGTGGTTTCGGTAGGGAACGTGCCACCTTTGGGCAAAAAACGATATCCATTGCCTCTTATTGCTTTCAAAAATTTTCTAGTGTCAATATAGAACTACATGAGTGCTGTGTTAATTTTGGAATTTTTTGGGGCTTGTTTGGACAATTTTATACATTAATTGGGTTTTCTAGGCATTTTACGTGCATAATTCTAATTTGAAATACATGCACATGCTCTAGTGCATATAAATTGGTTAAAGAATCAAATCTATGTCCTTGGGTGCATGCTTAGGTCCCATGCAAGAAATGGGAATGAATTTCAAACAACAGGGCACTGTTGATTGCTGGCAAAACGTTGAGATAATTGGTTTTTAAATTATACTAAATCAAAAAATCATCCAAAATTGATGAAACTTGGCATGGTATCATGGAACGGCATCAGCATGTCGTGGTAAAATTTTTATCCCATTTGGGGCAGGTTTGGGTATAACCTTCTCACAAACCAGAGCTTCTCACAACAAGCCTGGTGGTTTCACTAGGGAACGTCCCACCTTTGGGATCGAAACGATATCCGTTGCCTCTTATTGCTTTCAATTTTTTTCTAGTGTCAACATAGAACAACAGGAGTGTTGTGTTAAGTTTTGGAATTTTTCGGGGCTCGTTTGGACATTTTTATGCATTAACATGGTTTTGTAGGTATTTTATGTGCATAATTCAAGTTTGAAATACATGCACATGCTCAAGTGCATATAAATTGGTTGAAAAATCAAATATGTGTCCTTGGGTGCATGCTTAGGTCCCATGCAAGAAATGGGAATGAATTTCAAACACTAGGGCACTGTTGATTACCGGCAACACGTTGAGATACCTGGTTTTTAAATTCTAGTAAATCCAAAACTCATCTGGAATTCATAAAACTTGGCATGGTATCATGGAGCGGCATTAGCATGCCGTGGTAAAATTTTTATCCCATTTGGGGCAGGTTTGGGTATAACCTTCTCACAAACCAGAGCTTCTCACAACAAGCCTGGTGGTTTCAGTAGGAAACGTGCCACCTTTGGGGACGAAACAATATCCATTGCCTATTATTGCTTTCAAAAAAATTCTAGTGTCAACATAGAACAACAGGAGTGTTGTGTTAAGTTTTGGAACTTTTCGGGGCTCGTTTGGACATTTTTATACATTTACTGGGTTTTCTAGGTCTTTCATGTGCATAATTCAAATTTGAAATACAGGCGACTGCTCTAGTGCATATAATGGGTTGAAAAAACTAATATATGTCCTTGGGTGCATGCTTAGGTCCCATGCAAGAAATGGGAATGAATTTCAAACACCAGGGCACTGTTGATTGCCGGAAAACGTTGAGATACTTAATTATTATGGAGCGTTATGAGCAAGCCATGGTAAAAGTTTTGTCCCATTTGGGTCAGGTTTGGGTATAAGCTTCTCACAAACCAGAGGTTCTCACAACAAGCCTAGTGGTTTTGGTAGGGAACGTGCCACCTTTGGGGACGAAACGATATCCGTTACCTCTTATTGCTTTCAAATTTTTTCTAGTGTCAACCTAGAACAATCGGAGTGTTGTGTTAAGTTTTGGAATTTTCCGGGGCTCGTTTGGACATTTTTGTGCATTAATTGGGTTTTCTAGGCATTTTATGTGCATAATTCAAATTTGAAATACATGCACATGCTCCATTGCATAAAAATTGGTTGAAAAATCAAATATATGTCCTTGGGTGCATGCTTACGTCCCATGCAAGATATCGGAATGAATTTCAAACACCAGGGCACTGTTGATTGCTGGCAAAACATTGAGATAAGTGGTTTTTAAATTCTAGTAAGTCCAAAACTCATCTGAAATTCATGAAACTTGGCATGGTATCATGGAGCGGCATCAGTATGCGGTGGTAAATTTCTTTATCCCATTTGGGGCAGCTTTGGTTATAAGCTTCTCACAAACCAGAGCTTCTCACAACAAGCCTGGTGGTTTTGGTAGGGAACGTGCCACCTTTGGGGACGAAACGATATCCGTTGCCTCTTATTGCTTTCATAAAATTTCTAGTGTCAACATAGAACAACAGGAGTGTTGTGTTAAGTTTTGGAATTTTTTGGGGCTCGTTTGGACATTTTTATGAACTAACTAGGTTTTCTAGGCATTTTATGTGCATAATTCAAATTTGAAGTACATGCAGATGCTCCAGTGCATATAAATTGGTTGAAAAATCAAATATGTGTCCTTGGGTGCATGCTTAGGTCCCATGCAAGAAATGGGAATGAATTTCAAACACCAGGGCAATTTTGATTGCCAGCAAATCGTTGAGATACCATGTTCTTAAATTCTAGTAAATCCAAAACTCATCTTAAATTCATGAAACTTGGCACGGTATCATGGAGCGGCATCAGCATGCCGTGGTTAATTTTTTATCCCATTTGGGGCAGGTTTGGGTATAACCTTCTCACAAGAAGCCTAGTGGTTTCAATAGGGAACGTGCCATCTTTGGGGACGAAACGATATCTGTTGCCTATTATTGCTTTCAAAAAATTTCTAGTGTCAACATAGAACAACAGGAGTGTTGTGTTAAGTTTTCGATTTTTTTGGAGCTCGTTCAGACATTTTTATACATTAAGTGGGTTTTCTAGGCATTTTACATGCATAATTCAAATATGTTTTACATGCACATGCTCCAGTGCATATAAATTGGTTGAAAAATCAAATATGTGTCCTTGGGTGCATGCTTAGGTCCCATGCAAGAAATGGGAATGAATTTCAAACACCAGGGCACTGTTGATTGCCGGCAAAACGTTGAGATACCATGTTTTTAAATTCTAGTAAATCCAAAACTCATCTTAAATTCATGAAACTTGGCATGGTAGCATGGAGCGGCATCAACATGCCGTGGTAAATTTTTTATCCCGTTTGGGGCAGGATTGGGTGTAACCTTCTCACAAACCAGAGCTTCTCACAACAAGCCGAGTGGTTTCAGCAGGGAACATGCCATCTTTGGGGATGAAACGATATCTGTTCCCTCTTATTGCTTTCAAAAACTATCTAGTGTCAACATAGAACAATAGGAGTGTTGTATTATGTTTCGTAATTGTTTGGAGCTCGTTTGGACATTTTTATACATTAATTGGGTTTTCTAGGCATTTCATGTGCATAATTCAAATTTGAAATACATGCACATGCTATAGTGCATATAAATTGGTTGAAAAATCAAATTTGTGTCCTTGGGTGCATGCTTTGGTCCCATGCAAGAAATGGGAATGAATTTCAAGCCCCAGGGCATTGTTGATTGCCGGCAAAAAATTGGGGTACCTGGTTTTTAAATTCTAGTAAATCCAAATCACATATGAAATTCATGAAATTTGGCATGGTATCATGGAGCGGCATCATCATGACGTAGTAAATAATTTGTCCCATTTGGTGCTGGTTTGGGTATAAGCTTCTCAAAAACCAGAGCTTCTCTGAACAAGCCTTGTGGTTTCGGTAGGGAACGTGCCACCTTTGGGCACAAAACGATATCCATTGCCTCTTATTGCTTTCAAAAAATTTCTAGTGTCAATATAGAACAACATGAGTGCTGTGTTAAGTTTTGGAATTTTTTGGGGCTTGTTTGGACAATTTTATACATTAATTGGGTTTTCTAGGCATTTTATGTGCATAATTCTAATTTGAAATACATGCACATGCTCCAGTGCATATAAATTGGTTAAAGAATCAAATCTGTGTCCTTGGGTGCAAGCTTAGGTCCCATGCAAGAAATGGAAATGAATTCAAACACCAGGGCACTGTTGATTCCCAGCAAAACATTGAGATACTTGGTTTTTAAATTCTAGTAAATCCAAAACTCATCTGAAATTCATGAAACTTGGCATGGTATTATGGAGTGGCATCAGCATGCCGTGGTAAAATTTTATCCCATTTGGGGCAGGTTTGGGTATAAGCTTCTCACAAACCAGAGCTTCTCACAACAAGCCTAGTGTTTTAGGTAGGGAACGTGCCACCTTTGGGCATGAAACGATATCCGTTGCCACTTATTGCTTTCAAAAGTTTTCTATTGTGAACATAGAACAACATAAGTGTTGCGTTAAGTTTTGGAATTTTTTGGGGCTCGTTTGTATATATTTATACATTAACTGGGTTTTCTAGGCATTTTATGTGCATAATTCAAATCTGAAATACATGCACATGCTCCAGTGCATATAAATTGGTTGAAATATCATATCTATGTCCCTGGGTGCATGCTTAGGTCCCTTGCAAGAAATGGGAATGAATTTCAAACACCAGGGCACTGTTGATTGCCGGCAAAACATTGAGATGCCATGTTTTTAAATTCTAGTAAATCCAAAACTCATCTTAAATTCATGAAACTTGGCATGGTAGCATGGAGCGGCATCAGCATGCCGTGGAAAATTTTTTATCCCATTTGGGGCAGGATTGGGTATAACCTTCTCACAAACCAAGGATTCTCACAACAAGCCTAGTGGTTTCAGTAGGGAACGTGCCATCTTTGGGGATGAAATGATATCTGTTGCCTCTTATTGCTTTCAAAAACTTTCTAGTGTCAACATAGAACAACAGGAGTGTTGTGTTAAGTTTTGAAATTTTTTGGAGCTCGTTTGGACATTTTTATACATTAACTGGGTTTTCTAGGCATTTTATGTGCATAATTCAAATCTGACATACAAGCACATGCTCCAATGCATATAAATTGGTTGAAAATCAAATATGTGTCCTTGCGTGCATGCTTAGGTCCCATGCAAGAAATGGGAATGAATTTCAAACACCAGGGCGTTGTTGATTGCCGGCAAAATGTTGAGATACCTGGTTTTTAAATTCTAGCAAATGCAAAACACATCTGAAATTCATGAAACTTGGCATGGTATCATGGAGTGGTATCAGCATGACTTGGTAAATAATTTATCCCATTTGGTGCAGGTTTGGGTATAAGCTTCTCAAAAACCAGAGCTTCTCACAACAAGCCTGGTGCTTTCGGTAGGGAACGTGCCACCTTTGGGCACAAAACGATATCCATTACCTCTTATTGCTTTCAAAAAATTTCTAGTGTCAATATAGAACAATGGGAGTGCTGTGTTAAGTTTTGGAATTTTTTGGGGCTTGTCTGGACATTTTTATACATTAATTGAGTTTTCTAGGCATTTTATGTGCATAATTCTAATTTGAAATACATGCACATGCTCAAGTGCATATAAATTGGTTGAAAAATCAAATATGTGTCCTTGGGTGTATGCTTAGGTCCCATGCAAGAAATGGGAATGAATTTCAAACACCAGGGCACTGTTGATTCCCAACAAAACGTTGAGATACCTGGTTTTTAAATTCTAGTAAATCCAAAACTCATATGAAATTCAAGAAACTTGGCATGGTATCGTGCAGCGGCATTAGCCCTTCGTGGAAATTTTTTATCCCATTTGGGGCAGGTTTGGGTATAAGCTTCTCACAAACCAGAGCTTCTCAGAACTAGCCTGGTGGTTTCGGTAGGGAACGTGTCACCTTTGGGGATGAAACCATATCCGTTGCCTCTTATTGCTTTCAGAAGATTTCTAGTGTCAACATAGAACAACATGAGTGTTGTGTTAAGTTTTGAGTTTTTTTGGGGCTCGTTTGGACATTTTTAAACATTAATTGGGTGTTATAGGCATTTTATGTGCATAATTGAAATTTGAAATACATGCACATGCTCCAGTGCATATAAATTGGTTGAAAAATCAAATTTGTGTCCTTGGGTGCATGCTTAGGTCCCATGCAAGAAATGGGAATGAATTTCAAACACCAGGGCACTGTTGATTGCC
Source organism: Aegilops umbellulata (assembly GCA_032464435.1). Taxonomy (NCBI): domain Eukaryota; kingdom Viridiplantae; phylum Streptophyta; class Magnoliopsida; order Poales; family Poaceae; genus Aegilops; species Aegilops umbellulata. The sequence continues at coordinate 182,801,832 of CP136060.1, forward strand.
AGCAAAACGTTGAGATACCTGGTTCTTAAATTCTAGTAAATCCAAAACTCATCTGAAATTCATGAAACTTGGCATGGTATCATGGTATGGCATCAGCATGCCGTGGTAAAATTTTATCCCATTTGGGGCAGGTTTGGGTATAAGCTTCTCACAAACCAGAGCTTCTCACAACAAGTCTGGTGGATTCGGTAGGGAACGTGCCACCTTTGGGCATGAAACAATATCCGTTGCCACTTATTGCTTTCAGAAATTTTCTAGTGTGAACATAGAATAGCAGGAGTGTTGTGTTAAGTTTTGGAATTTTTTGGGGCTCGTTTGGATATATTTATACAATAACTGGGTTTTCTAGGCACTTTATGTGCCTAATTTAAATTTGAAATACATGCAAACGCTCCAGTGCATATAAATTGGTTGAAATATCAAATCTATGTCCCTGGGTGCATGCTTAGGTCCCTATTGATTGCCGGCAAAACGTTGAGATACCATGTTTTTAAATTCTAGTAAATCCAAAACTCATCTTAAATTCATGAAACTTGGCATGGTAGCATGGAGCGGTATCGGCATGCCGTGGTAAATTTTTTATCCCATTTGGGGCAGGATTGGGTATAAGCTTCTCAAAAACCAGAGCTTCTCACAACAAGCCTGGTGGTTTCGGTAGGGAACGTGCCACCTTTGGGCACAAAATGATATCCGTTGCCTCTTATTGCTTTAAAATTTTTTCTTGTGTCAATATAGAACAACAGGAGTGTTGTGTTAAGTTTTGGAATTTTTTGGGGCTTGTTTGGACATTTTTATACATTAATTGGGTTTTCTAGGCATTTTATGTGTATAATTCAAATTTGAAATACATGCACATGCTCCAGTGCATATAAATTTGTGGAAAAATCAAATATGTGTCCTTGGGTGCATGCTTAAGTCCCATGCAAGAAATGGGAATGAATTTCAAACACCAGGGCACTGTTGATTGCCAGCAAAACGTTGAGATACCTGGTTCTCAAATTCTAGTAAATCCAAAACTCATCTGAAATTCATGAAACTTGGCATGGTATCATGGTATGGCATCAGCATGCCGTGGTAAAATTTTATCCCATTTGGGGCAGGTTTGGGTATAAGCTTCTCACAAACCAGAGCTTCTCACAACAAGTCAGGTGGATTCGGTAGGGAACGTGCCACCTTTGGGCATGAAACAATATCCGTTGCCACTTATTGCTTTCAGAAATTTTGTAGTGTGAACATAGAACAACAGGAGTGTTGTGTTAAGTTTTGGAATTTTTTTGTGCTCGTTTGGATATATTTATACAATAACTGGGTTTTCTAGGCACTTTATGTGCATAATTTAAATTTGAAATACATGCACACGCTCCAGTGCATATAAATTGGTTGAAATATCAAATCTATGTCCCTGGGTGCATGCTTAGGTCCCTGTTGATTGCCGGCAAAACGTTGAGATACCATGTTTTTAAATTCTAGTAAATCCAAAACTCATCTTAAATTCATGAAACTTGGCATGGTAGCATGGAGCGGTATCAGCATGCCGTGGTAAATTTTTTATCCCATTTGGGCTGGATTGGGTATAAGCTTCTCAAAAACCAGAGCTTCTCACAACAAGCCAAGTGGTTTCAGTAGGGAACGTGCTATCTTTGGGGATGAAAGGATATTCGTTGCCTCTTATTGCTTTCAAAAACTTTCTAGTGTCAACATAGTACAACAGGAGTGTTGTGTTAAGTTTTGGAATTTTTTGGAGCTCGTTTGGACATTTTTATACATTAACTGGGTTTTCTAGGCATTTTATGTGCATAATTCAAATTTTAAATACATGCACATGCTCCAGTGCATATAAATTGGTTGAAAAATCAAATATGTGTCCTTGGGTGTACGCTTAGGTCCCATGCAAGAAATGGGAATGAATTTCAAACACCAGGGCACTGTTGATTGCCGGCAAAACGTTGAGATACCTGGTTTTTAAATTCTTGTAAATCCAAAACACATATGAAATTCATGAAACTTGGCATGGTATCATGGAGCGGCATCATTATGACGTGGTAAATAATTTATCCCATTTGGTGCAAGTTTGGGTATAGGCTTCTCAAAAACCAGAGCTTCTCACAACAAGCCTGGTGGTTTCGGTAGGGAATGTGCCACCTTTGGGCACAAAACGATATACATTGCCTCTTATTGCTTTAAAAAAATTTCTATTGTCAATATAGAACAACAGGAGTGCTGTGTTAAGTTTTCGAAATTTTTGGGGCTTGTTCGGACATTTTTATACATTAATTGTGTTTTCTAGGCATTTTATGTGCATACTTATGATTTGAAATACATGGACATGCTCCTGTGCATATAAATTGGTTGAAAAATCAAATCCATGTCCTTGGGTGCAAGCTTATGTCCCATGGAAGAAATGGGAATGAAATTCAAACACCAGGGCACTGTTGATTCCCAACAAAACGTTGAGATACCTGGTTTTTAAATTCTAGTAAATCCAAAACTCATATGAAATTCAAGAAACTTGGCATGGTATCGTGCAGCGGCATTAGCCCTTCGTCGAATTTTTTTTATCCCATTTGGGGCAGGTTTGGGTATAAGCTTCTCACAAACCAGAGCTTCTCAGAACTAGCCTGGTGGTTTCGGTAGGGAACGTGTCACCTTTGGGGATGAAACCATATCCGTTGCCTCCTATTGCTTTCAGAAGATTTCTAGTGTCAACATAGAACAACATGAGTGTTGTGTTAAGTTTTGAGTTTTTTTGGGGCTCGTTTGGACATTTTTAAACATTAACTGGGTGTTATAGGCATTTTATGTGCATAATTGAAATTTGAAATACATGCACATGCTCCAGTGCATATAAATTGGTTGAAAAATCAAATTTGTGTCCTTGGGTGCATGCTTAGGTCCCATGCAAGAAATGGGAATGAATTTCAAACACCAGGGCACTGTTGATTGCCGGCAAAACGTTGAGATACCTGGTTTTTAAATTCTAGTAAATCCAAAACAAATCTGAATTTCATGAAACTTGGCATGGTATCATGGAGCGGCATCAGCATGCCCTGGTAAAAAAATTATCCCATTTGGGGTAGGTTTGGGTATAAGCTTCTCAAAAACCAGAGCTTCTCACAACAAGCGTGGTGCTTTCGGTACAGAACGTGCCACCTTTGGGCACAAAACGATATCAGTTGCCTCTTATTGCTTTCAAAAATTTTCTAGTGTCAATATAGAACAACAGGAGTGCTGTGTTAAGTTTTGGAATTTTTTGGGGCTTGTTTGGACATTTTTATACATTAATTGGGTTTTCTAGGCATTTTATGTGTATAATTCAAATTTGAAATACATGCACATGCTCCAGTTCATATAAATTTGTGGAAAAATCAAATATGTGTCCTTGGGTGCATGCTTAAGTCCCATGCAAGAAATGGGAATGAATTTCAAACACCAGGGCACTGTTGATTGCCAGCAAAACGTTGAGATACCTGGTTCTTAAATTCTAGTAAATCCAAAACTCATCTGAAATTCATGAAACTTGGCATGGTATCATGGTATGGCATCAGCATGCCGTGGTAAAATTTTATCCCATTTGGGGCAGGTTTGGGTATAAGCTTCTCACAAACCAGAGCTTCTCACAACAAGTCTGGTGGATTCGGTAGGGAACGTGCCACCTTTGGGCATGAAACAATATCCGTTGCCACTTATTGCTTTCAGAAATTTTCTAGTGTGAACATAGAATAGCAGGAGTGTTGTGTTAAGTTTTGGAATTTTTTGGGACTCCTTTGGATATATTTATACAATAACTGGGTTTTCTAGGCACTTTATGTGCCTAATTTAAATTTGAAATACATGCAAACGCTCCAGTGCATATAAATTGGTTGAAATATCAAATCTATGTCCCTGGGTGCATGCTTAGGTCCCTATTGATTGCCGGCAAAACGTTGAGATACCATGTTTTTAAATTCTAGTAAATCCAAAACTCATCTTAAATTCATGAAACTTGGCATGGTAGCATGGAGCGGTATCGGCATGCCGTGGTAAATTTTTTATCCCATTTGGGGCAGGATTGGGTATAAGCTTCTCAAAAACCAGAGCTTCTCACAACAAGCCTGGTGGTTTCGGTAGGGAACGTGCCACCTTTGGGCACAAAATGATATCCGTTGCCTCTTATTGCTTTAAAATTTTTTCTTGTGTCAATATAGAACAACAGGAGTGTTGTGTTAAGTTTTGGAATTTTTTGGGGCTTGTTTGGACATTTTTATACATTAATTGGGTTTTCTAGGCATTTTATGTGTATAATTCAAATTTGAAATACATGCACATGCTCCAGTGCATATAAATTTGTGGAAAAATCAAATATGTGTCCTTGGGTGCATGCTTAAGTCCCATGCAAGAAATGGGAATGAATTTCAAACACCAGGGCACTGTTGATTGCCAGCAAAACGTTGAGATACCTGGTTCTCAAATTCTAGTAAATCCAAAACTCATCTGAAATTCATGAAACTTGGCATGGTATCATGGTATGGCATCAGCATGCCGTGGTAAAATTTTATCCCATTTGGGGCAGGTTTGGGTATAAGCTTCTCACAAACCAGAGCTTCTCACAACAAGTCAGGTGGATTCGGTAGGGAACGTGCCACCTTTGGGCATGAAACAATATCCGTTGCCACTTATTGCTTTCAGAAATTTTGTAGTGTGAACATAGAACAACAGGAGTGTTGTGTTAAGTTTTGGAATTTTTTTGTGCTCGTTTGGATATATTTATACAATAACTGGGTTTTCTAGGCACTTTATGTGCATAATTTAAATTTGAAATACATGCACACGCTCCAGTGCATATAAATTGGTTGAAATATCAAATCTATGTCCCTGGGTGCATGCTTAGGTCCCTGTTGATTGCCGGCAAAACGTTGAGATACCATGTTTTTAAATTCTAGTAAATCCAAAACTCATCTTAAATTCATGAAACTTGGCATGGTAGCATGGAGCGGTATCAGCATGCCGTGGTAAATTTTTTATCCCATTTGGGCTGGATTGGGTATAAGCTTCTCAAAAACCAGAGCTTCTCACAACAAGCCAAGTGGTTTCAGTAGGGAACGTGCTATCTTTGGGGATGAAAGGATATTCGTTGCCTCTTATTGCTTTCAAAAACTTTCTAGTGTCAACATAGTACAACAGGAGTGTTGTGTTAAGTTTTGGAATTTTTTGGAGCTCGTTTGGACATTTTTATACATTAACTGGGTTTTCTAGGCATTTTATGTGCATAATTCAAATTTTAAATACATGCACATGCTCCAGTGCATATAAATTGGTTGAAAAATCAAATATGTGTCCTTGGGTGTACGCTTAGGTCCCATGCAAGAAATGGGAATGAATTTCAAACACCAGGGCACTGTTGATTGCCGGCAAAACGTTGAGATACCTGGTTTTTAAATTCTTGTAAATCCAAAACACATATGAAATTCATGAAACTTGGCATGGTATCATGGAGCGGCATCATTATGACGTGGTAAATAATTTATCCCATTTGGTGCAAGTTTGGGTATAGGCTTCTCAAAAACCAGAGCTTCTCACAACAAGCCTGGTGGTTTCGGTAGGGAATGTGCCACCTTTGGGCACAAAACGATATACATTGCCTCTTATTGCTTTAAAAAAATTTCTATTGTCAATATAGAACAACAGGAGTGCTGTGTTAAGTTTTCGAAATTTTTGGGGCTTGTTCGGACATTTTTATACATTAATTGTGTTTTCTAGGCATTTTATGTGCATACTTATGATTTGAAATACATGGACATGCTCCTGTGCATATAAATTGGTTGAAAAATCAAATCCATGTCCTTGGGTGCAAGCTTATGTCCCATGGAAGAAATGGGAATGAAATTCAAACACCAGGGCACTGTTGATTCCCAACAAAACGTTGAGATACCTGGTTTTTAAATTCTAGTAAATCCAAAACTCATATGAAATTCAAGAAACTTGGCATGGTATCGTGCAGCGGCATTAGCCCTTCGTCGAATTTTTTTTATCCCATTTGGGGCAGGTTTGGGTATAAGCTTCTCACAAACCAGAGCTTCTCAGAACTAGCCTGGTGGTTTCGGTAGGGAACGTGTCACCTTTGGGGATGAAACCATATCCGTTGCCTCCTATTGCTTTCAGAAGATTTCTAGTGTCAACATAGAACAACATGAGTGTTGTGTTAAGTTTTGAGTTTTTTTGGGGCTCGTTTGGACATTTTTAAACATTAACTGGGTGTTATAGGCATTTTATGTGCATAATTGAAATTTGAAATACATGCACATGCTCCAGTGCATATAAATTGGTTGAAAAATCAAATTTGTGTCCTTGGGTGCATGCTTAGGTCCCATGCAAGAAATGGGAATGAATTTCAAACACCAGGGCACTGTTGATTGCCGGCAAAACGTTGAGATACCTGGTTTTTAAATTCTAGTAAATCCAAAACAAATCTGAATTTCATGAAACTTGGCATGGTATCATGGAGCGGCATCAGCATGCCCTGGTAAAAAAATTATCCCATTTGGGGTAGGTTTGGGTATAAGCTTCTCAAAAACCAGAGCTTCTCACAACAAGCGTGGTGCTTTCGGTACAGAACGTGCCACCTTTGGGCACAAAACGATATCAGTTGCCTCTTATTGCTTTCAAAAATTTTCTAGTGTCAATATAGAACAACAGGAGTGCTGTGTTAAGTTTTGGAATTTTTTGGGGCTTGTTTGGACATTTTTATACATTAATTGGGTTTTCTAGGCATTTTATGTGTATAATTCAAATTTGAAATACATGCACATGCTCCAGTTCATATAAATTTGTGGAAAAATCAAATATGTGTCCTTGGGTGCATGCTTAAGTCCCATGCAAGAAATGGGAATGAATTTCAAACACCAGGGCACTGTTGATTGCCAGCAAAACGTTGAGATACCTGGTTCTTAAATTCTAGTAAATCCAAAACTCATCTGAAATTCATGAAACTTGGCATGGTATCATGGTATGGCATCAGCATGCCGTGGTAAAATTTTATCCCATTTGGGGCAGGTTTGGGTATAAGCTTCTCACAAACCAGAGCTTCTCACAACAAGTCTGGTGGATTCGGTAGGGAACGTGCCACCTTTGGGCATGAAACAATATCCGTTGCCACTTATTGCTTTCAGAAATTTTCTAGTGTGAACATAGAATAGCAGGAGTGTTGTGTTAAGTTTTGGAATTTTTTGGGACTCCTTTGGATATATTTATACAATAACTGGGTTTTCTAGGCACTTTATGTGCCTAATTTAAATTTGAAATACATGCAAACGCTCCAGTGCATATAAATTGGTTGAAATATCAAATCTATGTCCCTGGGTGCATGCTTAGGTCCCTGTTGATTGCCGGCAAAACATTGAGATACCATGTTTTTAAATTCTAGTAAATCCAAAACTCATCTTAAATTCATGAAACTTGGCATGGTAGCATGGAGCGGTATCGGCATGCCGTGGTAAATTTTTTATCCCATTTGGGGCAGGATTGGGTATAAGCTTCTCAAAAACTAGAGCTTCTCACAACAAGCCTGGTGGTTTCGGCAGGGAACGTGCCACCTTTGGGCACAAAATGATATCCGTTGCCTCTTATTGCTTTAAATTTTTTTCTAGTGTCAATATAGAACAACAGGAGTGTTGTGTTAAGTTTTGGAATTTTTTGGGGCTTGTTTGGACATTTTTATACATTAATTGGGTTTTCTAGGCATTTTATGTGTATAATTCAAATTTGAAATACATGCACATGCTCCAGTGCATATAAATTTGTGGAAAAATCAAATATGTGTCCTTGGGTGCATGCTTAAGTCCCATGCAAGAAATGGGAATGAATTTCAAACACCAGGGCACTATTGATTGCCAGCAAAACGTTGAGATACCTGGTTCTTAAATTCTAGTAAATCCAAAACTCATCTGAAATTCATGAAACTTGGCATGGTATCATGGTATGGCATCAGCATGCCGTGGTAAAATTTTATCCCATTTGGGGCAGGTTTGGGTATAAGCTTCTCACAAACCAGAGCTTCTCACAACAAGTCAGGTGGATTCGGTAGGGAACGTGCCACCTTTGGGCATGAAACAATATCTATTGCCACTTATTGCTTTTAGAAATTTTCTAGTGTGAACATAGAACAACAGGAGTGGTGTGTTAAGTTTTGGAATTTTTTGGGGCTCGTTTGGATATATTTATACAATAACTGGGTTTTCTAGGCACTTTATGTGCATAATTTAAATTTGAAATACATGCACACGCTCCAGTGCATATAAATTGGTTGAAATATCAAATCTATGTCCCTGGGTGCATGCTTAGGTCCCTGTTGATTGCCGGCAAAACGTTGAGATACCATGTTTTTAAATTCTAGTAAATCCAAAACTCATCTTAAATTCATGAAACTTGGCATGGTAACATGGAGCGGTATCAGCATGCCGTGGTAAATTTTTTATCCCATTTGGGGCAGGATTGGGTATAACCTTCTCACAAACCAGAGCTTCTCACAACAAGCCTAGTGGTTTTCGTAGGGAACGTGCCATCTTTGGGGATGAAACGATATTCGTTGCCTCTTATTGCTTTGAAAAACTTTCTAGTGTCAACATAGAATAACAGGAGTGTTGTGTTAAGTTTTGGAATTTTTTGGAGCTCGTTTGGACATTTTTATACATTAACTGGGTTTTCTAGGCATTTTATGTGCATAATTCAAACTTGAAATACATGCACATGCTCCAGTGCATATAAATTGGTTGAAAAATCAAATCTGTGTCCTTGGGTGTATGCTTAGGTCCCATGCAATAAATGGGAATGAATTTCAAACACCAGGGCACTGTTGATTGCCGGCAAAACGTTGAGATACCTGGTTTTTAAATTCTTGTAAATCCAAAACACATATGAAATTCATGAAACTTGGCATGGTATCATGGAGCGGCATCATTATGACGTGGTAAATAATTTATCCCATTTGGTGCAAGTTTGGGTATAGCCTTCTCAAAAACCAGAGCTTCTCACAACAAGCCTGGTGGTTTCGGTAGGGAATGTGCCACCTTTGGGCACAAAACGATATACATTGCCTCTTATTGCTTTCAAAAATTTTCTATTGTCAATATAGAACAACAGGAGTGCTGTGTTAAGTTTTCGAATTTTTTGGGGCTTGTTTGGACATTTTTATACATTAATTGTGTTTTCTAGGCATTTTATGTGGATACTTATGATTTGAAATACATGGACATGCTCCTGTGCATATAAATTGGTTGAAAAATCACATCTATGTCCTTGGGTGCAAGCTTATGTCCCATGGAAGAAATGGGAATGAAATTCAAACACCAGGGCACTGTTGATTCCTAGCAAAACGTTGAGATACTTGGTTTTTAAATTCTAGTAAATCCAAAACTCATCTGAAATTCATGAAACTTGGCATGGTATCATGGAGTGGCATCAGCATGCCGTGGTAAAATTTTATCCCATTTGGGGCAGGTTTGGGTATAAGCTTCTCACGAACGAGAGCTTCTCACAACAAGCTTAGTGTTTTAGATAGGGAATTTTCCACCTTTGGGAATGAAACAATATATGTTGCCTCTTATTGCTTTCCAATTTTTTGCAGTGTCAACGTAGAACAACATGAGTGTTGTGTTAAGTTTCGGAATTTTTGGGGCCTCGTTTGGACATTTTTATGCATTAACTGGGTTTTCTAGGGATTTTATGTGCATAATTCAAATTTGAAATACAGGCACATGCTCCAGTGCATATAAATTGGTTGAAAAATCAAATCTGTGTCCCTGTGTGCATGCTTACGTCCCATGCAAGAAATGGGAATGAATTTCAAAGGTCACAGCATTGTTGATTGCTGGAAAAAGGTGAGATACCTGGTTTTTAAATTCTAGTAAATCTAAAACTCATCTGAAATTCATGAAACTTTGCATGGTATCATGGAGCGGCATCGGCATGACGTGGTAAATAATTTATCCCATTTGGTGTAGGTTTGGGTATAAGCTTCTCAAAAACCTGAGCTTCTCACAACAAGCCTGGTGGTTTCGGTAGGGAATGTGCCACCTTTGGGCACAAAACGATATCGATTGCCTCTTATTGCTTTCAAAATTTTTCTAGTGTCAATATAGAACAACAGGAGTGGTGTGTTAAGTTTTGGATTTTTTGGGGCTTGTGTGGACATTTTTATACAGTACTTGAGTTTTCTAGGCATTTTATGTGCATAATTCTAATTTGAAATACATGCACATGCTCCAGTGCATATAAATTGGTTGAAAATTCAAATCTGTGTCCTTGGGTGCATGCTTAGGTCCCATGCAAGAAATGGGAATGAATTTCAAACACCAGGGCACTGTTGATTTCCAGCAAAACGTTGAGATACCTGATTTTTAAATTCTAGCAAATCCAAAACTCATGTGAAATTCATGAAACTTGGCATGGTATCATGGAGCGGCATTAGCATGTCGTGGTAATTTTTTTATCCCATTTGGGGCAGGTTTGGGTATAAGCTTCTCACAAACCAGAGCTTCTCACAACTAGCCTGGTGGTGTCGGTAGGGAACGTGTCACCTTTGGGGAAGAAACCATATCCGTTGCCTCTTATTGCTTTCAGAAAATTTCTAGTGTCAACATAGAACAACAGGAGTGTTGTGTTATGTTTTGGATTTTTTTGGGGCTCGTTTGGACATTTTTGTACATTAATTGGGTGTTATAGGCATTTTATGTGCATAATTCAAATTTGAAATACATGCACATGCTCCACTGTATATAGATTGGTTGAAAAATCAAATATGTGTCCTTGGGTGCATGCTTAGGTCCCATGCAAGAAATGGGAATGAATTTTAAACACCAGGGCACTGTTGATTACCGGCAAAATGTTGAGATACCTGGTTTTTAAATTCTAGTAAATCCAAAACACACCTGAAATTCATGAAACTTAGCATGCCGTGGTAAAAAAATTATCCCATTTGGGGTAGGTTTGGGTATAAGCTTCTCAAAAACCAGAGCTTCTCACCAAAAGCCTGGTGGTTTCGGTAGGGAAGGTGCCACCTTTGGGCACAAAATGATATCCGTTGCCTCTTATTGCTTTCAAATGTTTTCTGGTGTGAACATAGAACAACAGGAGTGCTGTGTTAAGTTTTGGAATTTTTTGGGGCTCGTTTGGAGATTTTTATACATTCACTCGGTTTTCTAGGCATTTTATGTGCATAATTCAAATTTGAAATACATGCACATGCTCCATTGCATATAAATTGGTTGAAAAATCAAATATGTGTCCTTGGGCGCATTCTTAGGTCCCATGCAAGAAATGGTAATCAATTTGAAACACCAGCGCACTATTGATTGCCGGCAAAACGTTGAGATACCTGGTTTTTATATTCTATGAAATCCAAAACTCGTGTGAAATTCATGAAGCTTTGCATGGTATCATGTAGTGGCATCATCATGCCGTGGATTTTTTTGTTCCATTTGGGGCAGGTTTGGGTATAAGCTTTTCACAAACCAGAGCTTCTCACAACAAGCTTGTTGGTTTCGGTAGGGAACGTGCCACCTTTGGGGACGAAACGATATCCGTTGCCTCTTATTGCTTTCAAGAATTTTCTAGGGTCAACATAGAACACATGAGTGTTGTGTTAAGTTTTGGAATTTTTGGGGCTCGTTTGGACACTTTTATACATTAACTAGGTTTTCTAGGCATTTTATGTGCATAATTCAAATTTGAAATACATGCACATGCTCCCGTGCATATAAATTGGTTGAAAAATCAAATCTGTGTCCTTGGGTGCATGCTTAGGTCCCATTCTATAAATGGGAACGAATTTCAAACACCAGGGCACTGCTGATTGGCGGCAAAATGTTGAGATACTTGATTTTTAAATTCTAGTAAATCCAAAACACATATGAAATTCATGAAACTTGGCATGGTAGCATGGAGCGGCATCAGCAAGCCGTGGTAAAAGTTTTGTCCCATTTGGGGCAGGTTTGGTTATAAGCTTCTCACAAACCAGACCTTCTCCCAACAAGCTTGGTGGTTTCGGTAGGGAACGTGCCACCTTTGGAGACGAAACGATATCCGTTGCCTCTTATTGCTTTCAAAAAATTTCTAGTGTCAACATAGAACAACAGGAGTGTTGTGTTAAGTTTGGGAATTTTTCGGGGCTCATTTGGACATTTTTATGCATTAATTAGTTTTTCTAGGCATTTTATGTGCGTACTTCAACAATTTATCCACCGCTCTAGTTAGGTTTGCTTACCAAACACATGGCCCCCCTTCATCATCCATGCATGCGTCCCGACACATATATCACACAGACGCACACACAGAAGCACATCCCCACTCGTATTGATAATATTGCAGTTCTACCCTCCATTTGTCAAGTAGGCCTCTCCCACCATCTTCGAGAAGCAACTCCATCACCCATCTAGCACTCTACCCCTCTCCCTCCCTCCCTCTCTCCTCTCCTCTCCTCTCCTCTCTCTCTCTCTCTCTCTCTCTCTCTCTCTGTCCCATCCTATTTCCCGTCCTTCACTTATGTAGGGATGTCGACCGATCTCCCTCAATACATAGCTGGGTCTCTCCTTCTCAATACATATACGAGTCGTTCTACCTCTCTAGTTAGGTCTCTGCCTCCCCCTCCCCCTGCCCCACAAAGACTGATACATCGAGCGCTCTAGTCATGTCTCCCTGCCACACACAAACTTGCCATGTGCCCTCTGACGTTCCGGTAGGTCAGTCGCCCTATATCTTTGACTTGCGCACACACAATTTCGATGGCTCTGTTCATCGATCTCGCACCCACCCACTTGATCCTCTCTTCGACTCTAACGATATCTATTGCATGGATCGCCCCCTCTATATATGATATAGATAGGCCTCTTTTTCACACACATTGCTGGTGTCAATTTTTTGTTTGAGATATCATCGACACATATTCCGACAAACAAATTCACGAAATGACACCCCCAACAAAAACACTCACGAACGCACACGCCATCTGTCTAGGTTTGTATCTCTCTCACACACACACCAACGTAGGTGGGGGACATGCACGAAGAGAAGAGGTGCACGCACGATGCACGTACTCCCGTCTCTTTCCCAACCACACCCGTGCGGGTATACGGTGGAGCTCATTTCTGTACGAAAAGGCAACCCACGTGGTAATTTCACACATGTATTGGTTGTCCACTTCATGGAGGATCGTGTACCATGGGTGAACAAACGAATTGTGACTTGACGCGTTATGTTAAAAAAGAGGCGAACCATGTGGGGCCTACCTTAGAGGTAAGGCTCTATACACTGGATATGCTCTGTACATATTACTTTTGATGTGTCCCGTCAACTTGCAGAACGAGGAGAAGCTTTCTTAGTACACCGTCTCCCCCACCCACGGGCGCGGTGGCTCGCAGGACGGGCCGAAGCTTGCTTACTACGCCTTCGCTCGCTCCCTCGCCTACGCGCGCAGTGGCTCGCAGGATGAGGAGAAAATTTTACTACTCCCTCCGTTTACTCCTCGTCCCTACCTTGGTTAGAGAGATTATCATATTGTTTGAAATATATGTCCTTTAGTAGATTTCAATATGAACTACTAGTACATACTCCAAACACTGATGTATATAGACGTATTTTAGAGTGTAGATTCACTCATTTTGCTCCGTACGTAGTCCATATTGAAACGGACATAATAGTACGCACTCTCCCTCGCCCCTGCCCCTCGACCCTCGCTCGACCCTCGACCATGTGGTGGACATGTAACAATTCATTTGGTCTCAGATAGCCAGAACGATATATACTGCAGTAACCGTTATTGCTCGACTTCCCAAAGAGGCGAAGAGCCAAGCGCAAGGTTAATATTTTGGAGATGCCAAGCGCAAGGTTTATAGGAGAACGAGTAGTCTTAGTACTCGTAGTACGTACCAGTGGTACATACTTTATGAGGAAGAAGGAAACAAGATGTATGTTTTGCGTGATAGTCTCTTCTTACAGGACGTGCTAGACCTAGTGGACCTCATTGTTGCAATGGGAGTACTACCTATCATAGATGGAACGATTCAGAGTGGTGGGCAGCGGGCATAATTTGGAGCTGCTTAGTCTTAAACCCCATGAAGAAGTCCCATCGAAAGGAATAGCCATCCTCTACACGTGCTCCTATGTAAAATGAGTAAATGAGACAAAAAGAGAAAGAGACAAAGTAAAAAAATCAGCAGCCTTAGATCGAGCCCTATTGTATCAGTGAGTGATATGTCGTGCTTTACATGGCTATATTATTAGCCCTATAATACGGAGGTAGAAGCGGATTTTTATTTATTCGCGGAGATAGCAGCGGATGGATATTCAACGAGGAGTGAAATGATGGTTGCTTCCTCGGTCAAACATAGATAAAGGTGGGCCTCGTGATTTGATGGCTTATTAGTCATTATTACTACCTATACTCTTTGCCCATATATAATAACCGCGTGGTAGTACAGTAGTGGGCTATACTTTTAATAACCGTGCTCGAAAAGAAGAGGTGCATGCACCCACGCACGTAGTGTACTAGTAGCACTCTTTGGGTCTTCCGCAACTACACACGTGACACAGTGGAGCTCATTTCTGTAAGATGATGCAGCCCATGTGATAATTTGACGCATCTAGTAGTAGTTACTCTTATAAATAATGGAGGGTCGGGAACCACGCATGAACGGTGCCGCGTCATTTGTAAATAAAGTGTTTTTTCTTCAGTGGCACGTACGCAATATAAATAGGTTCATATGGAGAGAAAAGGAAACGGCTCCACTATATACATAGCCAGGACGAGCCAACATAGTTGCTTCCTGGGATTGCTCTCTTCACACCCTCTCGCACAAAACGACTGTGGCCACATCTCTAACATCCGGGCAGATCACGTCTGCCCTGGGAAGGGGTGGATGCTTTGTGTAGATGTGGTCGCCGTCGCCGACGGCGAAAACCCACTGTCGGCATGTCTTGATCAGGGGTCCCCGTTGTTCTCTCCCACAAAGCCGGTGAGGTTGCCTTCGTCCCCTGCTCACTGCCATGACATGGGCAGTTGCCGCCTCCCGTGGCCCTCCTCTAGGTTGAGCTACGTCCCGACATCCCTCAGGTACAACTTCCTTACAGCCGGCTTGCACCACTACCCCAACTGCCCACATCACTCCATGTGGATAATTTTCTACTTCTTTGCCCCGCACATACCTCTACTGGCTTCTACGTATTGTATTTGTGATGAGTTTATGTCTCATCAACTAGTCCCAGTAATCTTATTCTAATCACACTTCTTCAATTTCTTTGCCATAGGGATGCTCATCTCGATTTTAGTGGAACCACACAAAATGATCCGATGGTTAAATGGTTGCAAACTTCATTTCTTGGGAAGCTTCAACATTGCGAGCAAATTAAAGCCTGGTTAGGGTTTAGGGTTCAAGTGCTAGGGCTGCGTGGATCATTTTTTTCTTTAGTTGTCTCTGATCTAAAATAAGTGTCAACTTTAGAAGTAGTACAACTTTGTACTAAAGTTTGCATAAAGTTGAGACACTTATTTTGGAACGGAGGGAGTACATATTGGCTATGATCTCTCAATCATTGAGATGCAATAGCATGCATGTTCGTCTCCTTTGTATTTGATGAAATGTTGCAACGGGGCAACCTTGGACGCATGATACATGAAACAGAAGCTGGAAGCTTCATAGCATTCTACACATTTATCTCGCTAAGAAATTACATTACATACTATGTACTACTACTATGTAAAGAGTTAGGTGTTGCACGGTGTCCAGAAAATATGGTGATAGTGTGAGGTGGGCCATGTAGTCACTGAGCCTGCATGTTTTCACTGCTTTCGCACTCCTCCGCTGTAAGAATGGAGAAAATTGTAATCTAGTACGTACCTCCTTTCGCCGAAGCGTGGGACATCCAGCAGTCGTACCACCTCAGTAATAATGACCAATGAGCCGTCAAATCACATAGACCCAGCAGTAAGTTGGACGGACGAAGCAACCATCACTTTTGAATCCGCTTCTCCCTTCAACACAAGCGCCAGTGAGAGGTCGCGTCCGCTCTGCCGAGGAATGAATGCGGCACCGATTCTTTGGAGCAGCGCTGACCGTTTCGGGCAGGAAGCGCGCGCGGGCAATGGAGGGTCTGGTCAGGAGCGGGTGCGGAGCTATCCCGACCGGACACCCGGAAACGAGAGGATGCACCGACTCTCACGGCTAAATCATACAGTACACACCATGCATCTCTCTGTAGGAGTAGGTCGATGTGTCACTCTCCCTAACACACACACACGCTGTTAAACACACACACACACGCACACGCACACGCACACACATGTTCATTGAATAGGAATATCGTGCGAGTGCGAAGCACAGGAAGTGAGATACAAATGGAGTACGTACAAGAAGAGAAGAGGTGACTAATATTCCATCAAACCTGGACTGAGGAGTAGTACTCCCCCATCTAGGTGTTAAGTCATCTTACGAAAATTAGATATTCCCAAAAAATTTAGGCGTCATCCATTAACTTCGCATCTCAATCCCCTCCTAGCCTCGTTGCTAGCGAGCGTTGTTACTTACTCTGCCTTGTTATCTCCCCCGGAAACCCAATTCATGGAGCGCAACTACGCGTTGATCAGCCAAGAAATCAAAGTTGGCTTGCATGTGAGTTAATACGTGGCCCTGCATGGTAGCTAAAACGACATCTCTTAATTGTTGTGATTAATTGTTGCATTTAGAGACAGAAATCAGGGCTTTGATTAGAGGAAGGACCGGTCGAGTTTCTCCTTCTCCTCCAATCTGCTTGCACCTTGGTCCCGCTGCACCTTCTAACATGACTTACACCTAGACGGAGGGAGTAGTACGAGATACGGTGGCACACTGACTTAGGTCGAATACAAGTGCCCAAAATTATTGGAAGAGAGCAAAGTGTACAAACTAAATAATTAAAAGAGTAAAATGCACTCTTGGTCATTGAACTTATCGTATAAGTTCACTTTGGTCATTTTACTCAAGAATACGGCCGATACAGTCACTATATACGGGATGAGGTGATTATATGGTCACTGCGAGATCGTATAGCTCTGTATTCATCCATTTTGACCAGTCAAAGAATCCTCCTGGCGCCTTGTCAGATCAGTTTTCTCTCTCTATCATGCAGGTCCTACCTATCATTGGGTGGAAGAAAGAAGTTGAACAAATAAAAATATGCACAGGGCGTGGTTCAAACCCTAGACCTCACGCTTTATACGGGCAAACAGGCTAACCAGCTACACCAACCTCTAGTTGTGATTAACTAGTGGCAAATATAGTTTTATACCTTTAGTAGCGGCACACGCATGTAGCGCGCAGCTTGCAGTGCATGCACACGCACTAGCATGGACTCAAGTCGCATGCTGGCCTATATTGCCGCAAGTTCGTGCAGTACCTTGCCTGTTGTCCGCCGTTCCCATTGTTGACCTGCCACCTGAGGTCGTCGACCCTTCGCTCTACCACTACGCCAAGCCTGAGATCTCGCTGCTTGTGGCGCAACACATACGAACTCCATCTGCATGAGATGACATGGCCATCAATGATGATTATGATGACACCCACACTAGGTCGCTCTACTCGCCTTGTGCACATGATTGTCGTGCGGCTGCCGAAGTACGACCCTGCGGCCTCAACTTCTTCGTCGGTCGCCGGTGTGTGCGTGCTATGTGCTAACTAGTGTGTGTCTGCCCACTGCGTGCTAGTGTGCGAGTGCACGCATGCGTATTGCGTGCATGTTATAATAAGGATTCACTTAAAATAGTACGTGAGCAAACAGAGGGATCAATTGGACAGTGTTCACGAGCAGTAGCGAGATGTGTGAGGTAAGATACACCGCTGGCGCTTTTAATTTTTCTTATTAATTTGTTTGTTTCACGCTCTGACTGGTGGGACCCAACATACTACATGGACAGAGGTAAGGTGACTAAGGCTGCATTATTTTTGTACTACCAACACTGCTTTATATCCCAAAAGACCTTACCACCACAGCCACATGACACGATTATGATTTAAATCACAATGACTCCCACTAAAAAATGGCATGCTTGTCACACGAATGCAGGAATGTATAAAAGGTTATTTTACCCTCGTTAATCATAACGTGAGGTGGTGTAGCTAGTTAGCCTGTTCGATCATCAAACCTGAGGTCTCGGGTTCGATAACCGCACTTGAGCATAATTTTATTTTTGTTCGACTTCTTTCTTCCACCCAATGACAGGTAGGCCCCGCATGACAAAGAGAGAAAGTGATCTGGGGCGGTTCCAGGAGGATTCTTTGACTGGTCAAAATGGATGGATACAAAGCTATACGATCTTGCAGTGACCGTATAATCACCTCATCACGTATATAGTGAACGTATTGACTGTATTCTTGAGTAAAGTGACCAAAGTGAACTTAGCAATTACTCTCAATACACCCTAGTTTCTTAGCACCCGCTGTAACCCTTAGTGCATACGGTGGCATACTGACTTAGGCCGAATACAAGTGCCCAAAATATTTAAAATTGGAGGATGGTGCAGCCCACCTTTTCGATATTTTTACCGTGTGTGGTTCAGTTGTTGTTCACTTCGGAGGGTCGTGTACCACACGTGAACGTTAGTAAGCGCGACCGGGAGGCGTGCAGCATTAATTGCGAGTTGACTCCTTTGAGCATTAAATTTTCTTCACGTATTAGCATTGCCCCTAGTATTTTTCTTCACTACGTTAAATAAAGAGTTCCGTTTCATGCACAATTTAAAGCGATTTTTATGGAGAGAAGAAGAAAACCACTCCATCTATATACGTTGCAGCCTCGGCGCTTGTTTTCTAGGGTTTGGACTCTTCACACTCTCTCCACTATATATATACACGCTGGAGCCTCAGCGCTTGCAGTTGCTCACTTCACACACTCTCACCCTCTCCAGATCTGAACAAGACTTCGTTGGCCTCTCTCTCCCCTCACTACTGGTAAAAGAACCGGTAGGATCCGTCTGCCGGGAAGGGAAGGAGGATTAACGCTGTCACCGTCGGCGAGGGAGGGAAACCACTACCAGCGTGGCCGTTCTCTTTCACCCAGCGGCAGCGCGGGAGGACCTCTGACCCCTTCTTCCTTGCTGCCGTACATAGTGTGGGCAGATTGGCCTCCGGCCGCCCACTGAGCCACACCCCGAGAACCTTAAGGTATAATTTACATATTCCACATGCATTGCTCTAGCTGCATGTGGGCTTTTTCCGCTTCTGCACTTAAATCTAGTTGTTGGATCAAACAGGAAAGTAGTGGGGAAAGTTGTATAGCATGAATCTAGGACGTGGTTCAAAGAGCAAAGGAAGGGGGAAAGTAGTGGGGAAAGTTGTATAGCATGAACCTAGGATGTGGTTCAAAGAGGAAAGGAAGGGGGAAAGCAGTACAGACTGGCCATCCAGCACCTACGTTTGTCGAAAAGGGGAAACAATGACAAACGCAGTACGCACATCTATAACAAACGGATCTTTTTGTTTTTGGGGGCAAGGCTGTAGAGTTTGAGTAGGACTAGATTTGCTGCCCTCACATAGGGAAAGGTGTTTAAAGATAACAAAACTAGGAGCAACACAAATATGCTCCTTGGTTATTTGTTCTTTGTTGCAACAAGCTATCCATCACCCCTTTATACATCGGTAGATGCACATGGTGCTGGTGTGTCAACTATCCCGTGTAACTCTTTAGCTATTGTTAACCTAAGGCCCTGTTTGGTTAAAAAGTCCTAGGACTTATTTTAGTCCCAACTAAAAAGTCCCTAGTCCCTACCTTCTTAGTTCCAGGGACTAAACATGGACTATATGTTATTAAATGACATGCTAAAAGACCATGTTACCCCTAGTAATGAACTAATAGAGATAAGGTGCGATGTGGGGCAGGGGCAACTGTTGGAAAAAGTCCCAAAAAGACTCTCCCTCAGGGTCTTCTTTCTTTAGTCCCAAATGCCAACTTTTAGCCCCTAAAAGTCCCTCCTGTTTGGTTTAGATGGGACTGAAACGGACTTTTTAGTCCCTGCACCAAAAATTCCCTATAAACAAACACCCTCTAATAATGCCGCTGGAAAATTGAAGCAATACACAGTTAAAAGAAAATTACATGTTTGACGAATTTTATTGTTAATATAATCTCTCTGTTAATATGAATCAATGCCACCATTTATGAAATGCTACTGTCTTGCTTTCTTTCCCATTTAGATAAGTTAGATGCTTCTTTTTGTTGGCTTCTGTGTCATCCACCGTTATTGACCACTAGTTGTTTCCTTTGCACCTCTGTGTAAACAGGGTTATCTACTTCACCTTGTTGCTATTGTGGCCTTTTATTGCACCGCACAAAACACTTTTGTTTTAAGAGTGTTTTATGCAGTTCAACCAAAATGTCACACCGACAACGTTGCTCGATTGCTTGATCTTAGTGGAACTACACAAGAGGAGATCTGACTTCCTATCCGTGTTGGCAAATTTGGTTCAGATCTTCTTCTTGTGAGTTGTTTGAATTCCGCGTCATGAGAGGTCAGTACTAGCCTTCTTTTACATGATTGTGTAGTGTGCTTTCATATGTTGTGCTACTTGTATGATAATGTTGCTTGATTTTAGTGAACTACACAAATGTAGACAAGACTTCCAATCTGTATGTGCACCATAATATCCCATTTTAGGTCAGATAAGGATATTTCACAACTGTTGGACTGTATTTTGCCACTTTCATCAGAAAATTAATGTCGTTGTTTAGCGCTACACTTGTGATCCCTAATTGACATGCCAAATTTTACATTGAAGGCGAAGCTTGTCTATTTTTTAACCAAGTGATGAAGGGGAAGAACAAGCGAAAGAAAAACAAAAATCAACTCCCGGTGCTGTAATGAAGCACTGGAACTGTGATGACACAAGTAATGATATGGTTTTGCATCTTAATTTATTGATATGGCCGGAACGAGCAATTGTTTTGCCACTGATTTGATGCCACTCTTAATGTACTATGTAATTATCTCTACTTGTGCAAATAGGGATCTTCTTTGAAGATAACATATATTTTAGTGGAACTGCACAAGAAGATGTTGGAAACATTAAACTAATCAAGGAGTATATAGTAAGCATGGCAACCACAGTAGATAACAACAGATGGTTCCGGAGAAGTGCTTGATCTGTATGCTCTACACAATAAGCCTCCTGACAAAGGTTGGTACTCGCACACGGATTTCATCCATATGATTGTGCTTTGTCATCTCTATTGGTGTTGTGCTACTGTTTAGATACTATCATGAGGAAGTGGTATTGTCCTTGAGAAGTGCTTCATCTGTGCTGTTTTAAATATTCTTTCCTTTTTTTTCGAGCAAACAGGGATGCTAGCATTTTGTTTTCCTCTTGTCTTTGCCCAACCGGATCATCCTCCTCTGAAGAAGAATATGGAGTACGTGAAGTGCCTAATTCCGATTATGCCAGGATAAAGAAGCCAAGCCTCTCTTCTTAAGAAGGGAGCAGTTGAAGGATGGTTACATTATTGCCCACAAGAACAAACTAACTTCTGCTCAGAAGGACTCACGGATCTCCATATTTGTTGCTGTGATGGCCAATACAATGTTGTGTTAGGATTCCTTCCAGTGAGTTCCATTTTTTTAAATGTGTGCTCTGCATGGATCATGTAGGTTGCCTCTTTAAACCGTCAATTCATAGTACATGTTGCTTTATACTAATCACTTTTTTGTATTTGTGCAAACAGGGGTGCTCAGCTTGATTTCAATGGGAACTGCACAAAATGTTCATGAATACATCGAATAATTCATTTCCACCACAGGAAAGGAGGTGCCAATATATTCAAGGTGTTGCAACATATAAAGGCGAAATCATACAAGCTACGCACAAATTTGGTTGATTTTGGTGGAACTGCATAAAAAGAACAACTGGTTTATTTAGCACGAGGTGTGTCGGTGTACTAGAGTAGGGGTACCCTAGTATCCTGAACTGGTGCACGGGCAGTCGCAGCGCCCCGCGGCAAGGCTTGCCAGGTGATCGCCAAGGCCCTCTATGGTTCCTTTGGAGCCATTCAAGGACAAAGTATTTAAGCCAAGGAGACAAGTCCCCGGCAAGAGGAGCTTGCCGGGAAGGCCACTCAAGGCACAAGACCCCGGCAAGAGGAGCTTGCCGGGAAGGCCAACCAGGGCATCTCAAGGAACTTGCCGCGACGCGCCACGCGTCCCGGCAGGACCCGGCGAGCGACAAGCTCCCGGACGCGACAAGACAACAGTCGCGGCAAGGCATTTGCCGCGGCAAGCCACCACTCTGTACCTGCGCTCCAGCTCACCCACCTACGTGTCGCTCCGGGACCCTTCTAGGCATACGTGGTGGGAGGCTGTGCAGCCAGGGGTACACTATGGCATGCGGCGCTGACAAGATCGCCATCGTGGCAAGCGGTGGCGCCCCTGACGGTCCCTTTTCTGCACTGTCTGGGCGATGTAGATAGGCATTTAATGCCCTTGTCCCCTGCCGTCAGGGTTAGGTATGATACACTGTGTAGGTAGCTGTACCTACCGCAACACCTTTTCCATTTTTACCCTCGCCTACGTTGCCACCTGTTGGAGACCCCTTGAGCATATAAAAGGAGGCCGATGCACAACGTAGAGGGGAGGAGGATGAACAGTAGAACACTCTCGCTCGGTCTTGTTAGCTGCTGGTGTGTACTGTAGCACCCAGCGCTCCCGAGCAAGAACTCAATACAATCCACAAAGCAACAGTAGGAGTATTATCTCTCCGGAGAGCTCCGAAGCTGGGTAAAACCCCTCGTGTGCCTCGCCTCGATCCGCTCTTTGCGCGGCCTCCGCCCCCCGCCGAACCGAGAAGGGGCTCCGTCCCCATAGGTGCTCGAGGAGTCAGATTTCCCCGGCCGGATTTCATATAAACATGCCGGATTTGATTACATTTCATACATTCTTGAACTAAAAAGTGGTGCGCTGGAGGTATAATTAATTAACCGAAGCTACCCACCCGTGTCCGGCTGAGCCGAACAGAAGCTTCTTCTCCAGCACAGCTCTCCGACTCCACGTCGCCGCCAAGAAGCTAATCGACCGTTAATGGTCAACCCTCCTAGCTTGGCTTCAACCGGAGGGTAGCAGCGGTGGCCTTACTTGGACCCGAGCGGCGGCGACCTACCGTGTTCTACTCTTCCTCAATTTCTGTATGGCGCGGCCTCGTTAGCAGCGGGGCGGGGGCAGCGCCTCCGCGGAGCCGATGGTGTCCTCTGCCTCGTTGTTGGCGCGGCGAGGCCTCGGCGGAGCAGGGCCTCGTCGACGCCAGCGGAGTAGGGACTCGTCGGAGCCGGCATTGTCCTACGCCTCATCCTCGTTCTCACAAAACAGCCCCTTGCCTGCTTTAGTGCCCTCTTTGTAGGCGGCCGCAACCTCCGCCACCCGCATGCAGTACCGCTAGCGCGCGAGGCGGCTCTCGTGGGCCGAGTGGTATGAGTCGAGCAGCGCCTCCTGCTCTGCCCGCTCCACGTCGGCCTGCTCCTTCTCCTGCAAGTGCTCCTAGAGGAGATGGTGGTTGTAGGCGGCGTCGGTCTGCGCCTCCCGGAACTGCTCCTGACGCTTCTGCCTAACCTGTCCATGTATTGGGCACGGGTCTCGAGATGGTCATGGTGCAATGCACTGGGGAGGATGGCGCGAAGGAGGGGGTTGGCGCCGGATCGTCGACTACGACGTTCTCCATTGGGACGTCGTCGTCCTCCGGCTACCAGCCGGCCGGTCAGTCCACAGCAATGGTTGCCATCTCCTTGTGGTCCGTCGTCCGCCCGTCCCGAAGAGCGCTGGAGCGCGAGGAAGACATGGTGGGCAGCAGTGGTGTGGACACGAGAAAGGGAACGAAGGTGGATGAATGCGGCTATGGCCGTCGCAGCCGTTAATATAGCAATGGCGGGCAACAGAGGGACAGACGAGTGGCGCCGGAGTAGCCGCCTCAGCAACCGCGTATCATTAATGTAGGCGGCAGACGGACGGATGGACGACACTTGTGTCATTTGAATGCGGAGCAATCGCCTGCACCGGGAAGCGGCGCGAGCGGCACTGAACATTTCGGGCGAAAAGCGCGCGCGGGCGATGGAGGCGGTCTGGGTGGGCCAGGGCATTTAGATTTGTGCTTGGCAGCGGGTCGGTCCAGCAGTCGGACATGCTGGCTCGCCAGCGAGCTCGCCGAGCTAAGCGACGACAATCATACGATAGACGTAGCTTCCGACCAGGAGTCGGCGCCACTATCCAAGCCGATTCATGCCGTGTTCACCATAGAGCAGGTGCGGCCGCACTTTGACGCCCTAATGGCGGAAGAGCTACCAGTGCAAGAGGACCAGTGCTGCAACCTCCGTCTCCTCAACGAGCACCGGCGAACAAGCGAACGACAATGTCGTCGCGGACATGTGGCCCTCTGATCCTTGCTTCCTGAATGAGCAGCGGGCACTGTATCAGACCATACGTATGCCCGCGAGGCCCTCTCCGTCATCCTTCGAGTTGTTGCGTTCACTATGGCGCCACCATCTTGCGTTGTCAACATGGTCAACGGACATGAGGAATGAGGAGATGACTTTACTTGGATAGGATGACAGTGGGGACCCACCAGGGCCATAGCCGCACGTACGCATGTGCCTCCTTATTATATACAACTATAATTTTTTTGCTTCCTCCTGGTTTCCTGACATCACAGTCCCACACCGTTGTCAACCTATGTAGTCAATAAACGAGAGAATTGCACAAGGAGCGGTCGACAGCTGGGACCAAGCAGCTCGAGCAGTATTTGTGTTTTTGAGGTGTGAGCACGGCAGAGTTTTTCTTGAGCGATGTTTTTGCTGTTGTTGAGAGGAGAGCAGGGTATTAAATGGGTGGGCTGTGGCC
This sequence comes from Aegilops umbellulata, assembly GCA_032464435.1. NCBI lineage: Eukaryota > Viridiplantae > Streptophyta > Magnoliopsida > Poales > Poaceae > Aegilops > Aegilops umbellulata. The sequence continues at coordinate 182,826,697 of CP136060.1, forward strand.
CGTCTAGCCGAGGCCAGATATCTAGCTTAGATATTAAATTTATTCAGGCTGAAAATGGCTAGCCCAGCTATACTTTTTTTGGAATACCCAGGCAAGGTCAACTTGATATTCTCCGCCCCGCTGGGCTGCAAATCTTTCCTAGGAGGAATGCATTATGCTTAACAAGAAGATGGGCTTTAAGAAATAATAAACGGGATGTAATTGTAAAAACTGCACACTAACTATAAAAAATGCACCTAACATGTAATTAGTTTAAAAAAAAATATTATTTTTGGATTTTGAAAATTTCAATTTCATTAATTGTTGCGCGCGCAATATTCCATTGGATTTTTATGTAATAAAAATTTATTTTGAAATTATATTTAACCTTACTAGAAATTTCGTGATAAAAATATTTTGGATCCCATCAAAATTTGAAATTTTGTTGAGTTCTATTTTGAGCGGTTCGTTGAAATTATTAATCGTTGTCCTAGCTAGAAAATGAGTTGTACTTTTAACAAACTATAAATGGGTTGTAGTAAATTCCATTAGAATTCAAAAATGGGTTGTACATTCTTACAAATCGCAAATGGGCTATATGTTCTATGCCACACACTTGTGGGCCTACTGAGTTGACGCGTCCCCTAAAAAAAACTAAGTTGAGGCGTATGCAAGGCTTTGTCAACTTATAGTCAACACATGGTTCTAGTAGCAGTGGCCATTGGATGTGCTTCCAACGGATGCGTGTTTCTTCTTCAATCTCGGATATTCTTGCTTCAGCCGCCCAAAAAATGATTCCTCCCCCTGACATCCGGGGCGCACAATTTTGGAGGCTTACCTGTGGGCCTACTAAGTTGACGCGTACCAAGGGCTTTGTCAACTTAGTCAATATAAAAAATTCTAGCTGTATTGGCCGTACGATGTCCATCCAATGGCCGTTGTGCTTCTTCAACCTCTGGCCTTCTTGCTCCAGCCGCCCAAACCAGCACCGACCGTGCCGCCTGCTCCTGCCTCTCGTGTCCGGCTGTGCTGCCACCGCTGGCCATGCCATCCCTCTATACTCACCCACACCTCCTGTTATTCTCCAGCGACGGCAGCCTCACGCCGCAGCCGAAGCAGTCAACCCACGTACTCCCCTCCGCGTGGGCATCCACTGCCGCGTCTTTCACGGCTCCACGTCGTTCCCTTCCTAGGCCTCGCCGTCGTCCACCGCCTTGGTGCTCTCCGCGTGGCGTGGTCAACATGGTCAACGAAGTACAACCATCGGAAGAGGACTTTAGATGGTGAGGCTGAGAACAGGACCCACCAGCTACATCTTCGAACACAAGGAACTGCCTCCTTATTATTCGCAAAATAAAAACGATTCCTCCACCTGACAGCTGGGACCGAGCAGCTATATCTTTGCACGCAAGGAAGTGCGTCCTGATCCTCCCTAACCACTGGGACCGACCCGTTCAAAGCATACGTAGCGTCATCTGTCTGGTCACGAACGTGTACGTACATACTGGTCGATCGGTCTCTCTGCAAGTATGAACTGTGGCCGAGTAAGTAGTAGCATGTGTCGTTGTATAGCACCCGACATAGCACTTCACACAGTCCCGTCTAAGTCCTGTACACGTACGTACAACCACAAGGCAAAAAATACGGCCACGTACATACATACGGGCGGGGTCTCAAGTGCGTACTCGCACATATATACGGACGGCCAGGGCTTGTGTACATGGAGAGGCAACGGACGGCAGCAACAACATCCCATTCATCCGGCAGCGAACCCGCTGGGTCGGAACAGAGAAACAACGTCCTGTTCATCGGGAGGCAACCGACTAGATCGGAATGCGTCCTGTTCAACGGGAGCCAACTGGCTTGGACGGAACTGCCGAAACAGGGGCTGCCATACCACAGACCGGAGGAAACGACCTTCTGTTCGACCGGCCACGATCGAAACGGGATCCTGTTCATCGAGAGGGGGGTGGCGTAACACAAAACGGAGGAAACAGACTTCTGTTGGATCTCCTACGGTCGAAACGGGGTCCTGTTGATCGGGAGCGGTGTGGCGTGCCGCAAAACAAAGGAAATGGACTTGTGTTGGAGCACCTACGGTTGAAACGGGGTCCTGCTCATCCACCCTCGACCTCCAATGGGATACTGTTCATCCACCGTCGACCTCCTCCACCCTCCATGGGCTACTGTTCATCCACGGCTACTATTCACCCAGCCTCCACCGGCTGATGTTCATAGAGCCTCCACGGGGTCCTGTTCATCCACCCCCAACCGGCTGGGGTGCGGTGGCCTCCTCGGGATCCTGTTCATCCAGCGGCAACGACCTACTACCAGGAGGTCCTGTTCATCCAACCCCCTCCAGGAACTGTTCATCCACAGCCAACCAACCGGCTCGACTCACCACGTCTCGACTCGTTCTACGTACCACGCACATGGTAGCAACGGTCACTGTTCATCGCGAGGCAACCCAACACCGACTGGCTACGTCTCGCATGGGGGCTCGATCGGCTTCAGTAAGCAGCAATAGTGATTGATCGCTCGGGTTCAGTTAGCAGCAGTAGCGAAAGAATTGCTCGTGTTCAATCAGCAGCGAGTGAATCGCTTGGGTTCAGTTAACAACCAAGGGATTGATCGCTCGGGTTCAGTTACGTGCGATCGCTCCAGGTTCAGTTAGCAAACACCTCGCACACACAAGCGTACACAAGAGAAACAGGCAAACCATAGTGCATCGCTCGGCCCCGACAACCCATCGTAACCGGGAACTCCGCGATATTTCCTCTCCCTCGCTTCTACCATGATTTTTACCGCCATGGACGGCCCAAAGAATGTCATGCAACTGCGTCTCCGGCCCGCCCAGGACGAAAAGCCCATTTTTTGTCATGATTTTTTGTCATAGAAGTAGGATCCCACCACATCTATGATGATACCGGATTTTTTCACAATTATCGTCATAGAAGTGTCATAAGCATGAAAGAAACAATTTTCATTCGGCCCAAAATGTCACGGATGTGTTTTTTTTTGTAGTGGAATGTGCCCTTCTTGCAGTTGAGAGTGTTGGTCAAGATTTCCATCTTTTCATCATTCACATTTTTGGAGATGAGGTTTGATTTGTTGTAATTGACCTTTAAACCAGTTGCTTCAGCAAAGGTATTGAGGAGAGCTTTGAGACAATGGAGCTGTGTGGCATCAGCTTGCATGAGATGAAGGAAATATGCCCTAGAGGCAATAATAAAGTTATTATTTATTTCCTTAATTCATGATAAATGTTTATTATTCATGCTAGAATTGTATTAATAGGAAACATAATACATGTGTGAATACATAGACAAACAGAGTGTCACTAGTATGCCTCTCCTTGACTAGCTCATTAATCAAAGATGGTTATGTTTCCTAACCATGAACAAGGAGTTGTTATTTGATTAATGAGGTCACATCATTAGTTGAATGATCTGATTGACATGACCCATTATATTAGCTTAGCACCCGATCGTTTAGTATGTTGCTATTGCTTTATCCATGACCTATACATGTTCCTATGACTATGAGATTATGCAACTCCCGTTTGCCGGAGGAACATTTTGGGTACTACCAAACGTCACAACATAACTGGGTAATTATAAAGGAGTACTACAGGTGTCTCCAATGGTAGATGTTGGGTTGGCGTATTTCAAGATTAGGATTTGTCACTCCGATCATCGGAGAGGTATCTCTGGGCCCTCTCGGTAATGCACATCACTTAAGCCTTGCAAGCATTGCAACTAATGAGTTTGTTGCGGGATGATGTATTACGAAACGAGTAAAGAGACTTGCCGGTAACGAGATTGAACTAAGTATTGGATACTGACGATCGAATCTCGGGCAAGTAACATACCGATGACAAAGGGAACAACGTATGTTGTTATGCGGTCTGACCGATAAAGATCTTCGTAGAATATGTAGGAGCCAATATGGGCATCCAGGTCCCGCTATTGGTTATTGACCGGAGATGTGTCTCGGTCATGTCTACATTGTTCTCGAACCGTAGGGTCCGCACGCTTAAGGTTACGATGACTGTTATTATGAGTTTTGATGTACCGAAGGAGTTTGGATTCCCGGATGAGATCGGGGACATGACGAGGAGTCTCGAAATGGTCGACACGTAAAGATCGATATATTGGACGACTGTATTCGGACATCGGAAAGGTTCTGAGTGATTCGGGTATTTTCGGGAGTACCGGGTAGTTACGGGAGAAGCAATGGGCCTTGATGGGCTTTAGTGGGAAGAGAAGAAAGGGCCAAAGGGCTGCTGTGCCCCCCCCTTCCCTCTGGTCCGAATTGGACTAGGGAAAAGGGGGCTGGCCACCTTTCCTTCTCCTCCACTTCCTTCTCGCTTCCTCCCCTCTTGGTGGACTCCTACTAGGACTTGGAGTCCTAGTAGGACTCCACATCTTGGCCGCACCAATTGGCTTGGCCGGCCTCCTCCTCCTCCATCCTTTATATACTGAGGCAAGGGGCACCCCTTGGACACACAATTGATCAACGTGATCGTTCCTTAGCCGTGTGCGGTGCCCCCCTCCACCATATTCCACCTCGGTCATATTGTCGCGGTGCTTAGGCGAAGCCCTGCGTCGGTAGTACATCAAGATCATCACCACGCCGTCGTGCTGACGGAACTCCTCCCCGAAGCTTTGCTGGATCGGAGCCCGGGGATCGTCATCGAGCTGAACGTGTGCCAAGAACTCGGAGGTGCCGGAGTAACGGTGCTTGGATCGATCGGATCGTGAAGACGTACGACTACATCAACCGCGTTGATATAACGCTTCCGCTTTCGGTCTACGAGGGTACGTAGACAACACTCTCCCCTCTCGTTGCTATGCATCACCATGATCTTGCGTGTGCGTAGGATTTTTTTTGAAATTACTACGTTCCCCAACATTGGCATCCGAGCCTAGGTTTTTATGGTTTGATGTTATATGCACGAGTAGAACACAAGTGAGTTGTGGACGATACAAGTCATACTGCCTACCAGCATGTCATGCTTTGGTTCAGCGGTATTGTTGGATGAGATGACCCAGACCAACCTTACGCGTACGCTTACGCGAGACCGGTTCCCTCGACGTGCTTTGCACACAGATGGCTTGTGGGAGACTGTCTCACCAACTTTAGTTGAACCAAGTGTGGCTACGCCCGGTCCTTGAGAAGGTTAAAACAGAGTCTATTTGACAAACTATCGTTGTGGTTTTGATGCGTAGGTAAGATGAGTTCTTGCTTAAGCCCGTAGCAGCCACGTAAAACTTGCAACAACAAAGTAGAGAACGTCTAACTTGTTTTTGCAGGGCATGTTGTGATGTGATATGGTCAAGACATGATGCTAAATTTTATTGTATGAGATGATCATGTTTTGTAACCGAGTTATCGGCAACTAGCAGGAGCCATATGGTTGTCACTTTATTGTATGCCATGCAATCGTGATGTAATGCTTTACTTTATTACTAAGCGGTAGTGATAGTCGTGGAAGCATAAGATTGGCGAGACGACAACGATGCTACGACGGAGATCAAGGTGTCGCGCCGGTGACGATGGTGATCATGATGGTGCTTCGGAGATGGAGATCACAAGCACAAGATGATGATGACCATATCATATCACTTATATTGATTGCATGTGATGTTTATCTTTTATGCATCTTATCTTGCTTTTATTGACGGTAGCATTATAAGATGATCTCTCACTAATTATCAAGAAGTGTTCTCCCTGAGTATGCACCGTTGCGAAAGTTCTTCGTGCTGAGACACCACGTGATGATCGGGTGTGATAGGCTCTACGTTCAAATACAACGGGTGCAAAACAGTTGCACACGCGGAATACTCAGGTTATACTTGACGAGCTATGCATATAAGATATGACCTCGGAACACGGAGACCGAAAGGTCGAGCGTGAATCATATAGTAGATATGATCAACATAATGATGTTCACCATTGAAGACTAAGCCATTTCACGTGATGATCGGTTATGGTTTAGTTGATTTGGATCACGTGATCACTTAGAAGATTAGAGGGATGTCTATCTAAGTGGGAGTTCTTAAGTAATATGATTAATTGAACTTTAATATTATCATGAACTTAGTCCTGGTAGTATTAGCATATCTATGTTGTAGATCAATAGCTCGCATTGTTGCTTCCCTGTGTTTATTTTGATATGTTCCTAGAGAAAATTGTGTTGAAAGATGTTAGTAGCAATGATTCGGATTGGATCCGTAATCTGAGGTTTATCCTCATTGCTGCACAGAATAATTATGTCCTTGATGCACCGCTAGGTGACGGACCTATTGCAGGAGCAGATGCAGATGTTATGAACGTTTTGCTAGCTCAATATGATGACTACTTAATAGTTTAGTGCACCATGCTTAACGGCTTAGAATCGGGACTTCAAAGACGTTTTGAACGTCATGGACCATACGAGATGTTCCAGGAGTTGAAGTTAATATTTCAAGCAAATACCCGAGTTGAGAGATATGAAGTCTCCAACAAGTTCTATAGCTAAAAGATGGAGGAGAATCGCTCAACTAGTGAGCATGTACTCAGATTGTCTAGGTACTACAATCGCTTGAATCAAGTGGGAGTTAATCTTCCAGATAAGATAGTGATTGACAGAATTCTCTAGTCACCATCACCAAGTTAGTAGAACTCCGTGATGAACTATAGTATGCAAGGGATGACAAAAACAATTCCCAAGCTCTTCGTGATGCTGAAATCGACGAAGGTAGAAATCAAGAAAAACATCAAGTGTTGATGGTTGACGAGACCACTAGTTTCAAGAAAAGGGCAAAGGGGAGAAGAGGAACTTCAAGAAGAATGGCAAGCAAGTTGCTGCTCAAGTGAAGAAGCTCAAGTCTGGTCCTAAGCCTGAGACTAAGTGCTTCTACTGCAAAGGGACTGGTCACTGGAAGCGGAACTACCCCAAGTGATTGGCGGATAAGAAGGATGGCAAAGTGAACATAAGTATATTTGATATACATGTTATTGATGTGTACTTTACTAGTGTTCATAGCAACCCCTCAGTATTTGGTACTAGTTCAGTTGCTAAGATTAGTAACTCGAAACGGGAGTTGCATAATGAACAAAGACTAGTTAAAGGGCAAGGTGACGATGTGTGTTGGAGGTGGTTCCAAGATTGATATGATCATCATCACACACTCCCTATACTTTCGGGATTAGTGTTGAAACTAAATAAGTGTTATTTGGTGTTTGCGTTGAGCATGAATATGATTTGATCATGTTAATTGCAATACAGTTATTCATTTAAGTTAGAGAACAATTGTTGTTCTGTTTACATGAATAAAACCTTCTATGGTCATACACACCAACGAAAATGGTTTGTTGGATCTCGATCGTAGTGATACACATATTCATAATATTGAAGCCAAAAGATGCAAAGTTAATAATGATAGTGCAAATTATTTGTGGCACTGCCGTTTAGGTCATATTGGTGTAAAGCGCATGAAGAAACTCCATGCTGATGGAATTTTGGAATCACTTGATTATGAATCACTTGATGCTTGCGAACCATGCCTCTTGGGCAAGATGACTAAAACGCCGTTCTCCGGAACAATGGAGCAAGCAACGGATTTGTTGGAAATCATACATACTGATGTATATGGTCCGATGAATATTAAGGCTTGCGACAAGTATCATTATTTTCTAACCATCACAGATGATTTGAGCAGATATGGGTATATCTACTTGATGAAACATAAGTCTGAAACGTTTAAAAAGTTCAAAGCATTTCGGAGTGAAGTAGAGAATCATCGTAACAAGAAAATAAAAGTTTCTACGATCTGATCGCGGAGACAAATATTTGAGTTACGAGTTTGGTTTTCAGTTAAAACAATGTGGAATAGTTTCACAAAATCGTGCCACCTGGAACACCACAGTGTAATGGTGTATCCGAACGTCATAACCGTACTTTATTAGATATAGTGCGATCTATGATGTCTCTTACCGATCTACCACTAACGTTTTGGGGTTTATGCATTAGAGACAACTGCATTCACGTTAAAAAGGGCACCATCTAAATCCGTTGAGACGACACAATCAGAACTATGGTTTGGCAAGAAACCAAAGATGTCGTTTTTTAAAGTTTGGGGTTGCAATGCTTATGTGAAAAAGTTTCATCCTGATAAGCTCAAACCCAAATCGGAGAAATGTGTCTTCATAGGATACCCAAAGGAGACCGTTGGGTACACCTTCTATCACAGATCCAAAGGCAAGACATTCGTTGCTAAGAATGGATCCTTTCTAGAGAAGGAGTTTCTCTCGAAAGAAGTGAGTGGGAGGAAAGTAGAACTTGATGAGGTAATTGTACCTGCTCCCTTATTGGAAAATAGTTCATCACAGAAATCTGTTCCTGTGACTACTACACCAATTAGTGAGGAAGTTAATGATGATGATCATGTAACGTCAGATCAAGTAACTACCGAATCTCGTAGGTAAACCGGAGTAAGATCCGCACCAGAGTGGTACGGTAATCCTGTTCTGGAAGTCATGTTACTAGACCATGACGAACTTGCGAACTATGAGGAAGCGATGATGAGCCCAGATTCCGCGAAGTGGTTTGAGGCCATGAAATCTGAGATATGATCCATATATGAGAACAAAGTATGGACTTTGATGGATTTGCCCGATGATTGGCAAGCCATAGAATATAAATGGATCTTCAAGAGGAAGACGGACGCTGATAGTAGTGTTACTATCTACAAAGCTAGAATTGTCGCAAAAGGTTTTCGACAAGTTCAAAGTGTTGACTACGATGAGAGTTTCTCACTCGTATCTATGCTTAAGTCTGTCCGAATCATATTAGCAATTGCCGCATTTTATGAAATCTGGCAAATGGATAAACAAAACTGCATTCCTTAATAGATTTATTAAAGAAGAGTTGTATATGATGCAACCAGAAGGTTTTGTCAATCCTAAAGGTGCTACCAAAATATGCAAGCTCCAGCGATCCATCTATGGACTGGTGCAAGCATCTCGGAGTTGGAATATACACTTTGATAAGTTGATCAAAGCATATAGTTTTATACAGACTTGCGGTGAAGCCTGTATTTACAAGAAAGTGAGTGGGAGCACTACAGCATTTCTGATAAGTATATGTGAATGACATATTGTTGATCGGAAATAATGTAGAATTATTCTGCAAAGCATAAAGGAGTGTTTGAAAGGAGTTTTTCAAAGAAAAACCTCGATGAAGCTGCTTACATATTGAGCATCAAAATCTATAGAGATAGATCAAGACGCTTGATAAGTTTTTTCAATGAGTACATACCTTGACAAGATTTTGAAGTAGTTCAAAATGGAACAGTCAAAGAAAGAGTTCTTGCCTGTGTTACAAGGTGTGAAATTGAGTAAGACTCAAAGCCCGACCACGGCAGAAGATAGAAAGAGAATGAAAGTCATTCCCTATGCCTCCGCCATATGTTCTATAAAGTATGCCATGCTGTGTACCAGATCTATTGCATACCCTACCACTGAGTTTGGCAAGGGAGTACAATAGTGATCTAGGAGTAGATCACTGGACAGCGGTCAAAATTATCCTTAGTGGAATAAGGATATGTTTCTCGATTATGGAGGTGACAAAAGGTTCGTCGTAAAGGGTTACGTCGATGCAAGTTTTGACACTGATCTAGATGACTCTAAGTCTCAATCTGGATACATATTGAAAGTGGGAGCAATTAGCTAGAGTAGCTCCGTGCAGAGTATTGTTGACATAGAAATTTGCAAAATACTTACGGATCTGAATGTGACAGACCCGTAGACTAAAATTATCTCACAAGCAAAACATGATCACACCTTAGTACTCTTTGGGTGTTAATCACATAGCGATGTGAACTAGATTAGTGACTCTAGTAAACCCTTTGAGTGTTGGTCACATATCTATGTGAACTATGGGTGTTAATCACATGGTGATGTGAAGTATTGCTGGTAAATCACATGGCGATGTGAACTAGATTATTGACTCTAGTGCAAGTGGGAGACTGAAGGAAATATGCCATAGAGGCAATAATAAAGTTATTATTTATTTCCTTAATTCATGATAAATGTTTATTATTCATGCTAGAATTGTATTAACAGGAAACATAATACATGTGTGAATACATAGACAAACAGAGTGTCACTAGTATGCCTCTACTTCACTAGCTCATTAATCAAAGATGGTTATGTTTCCTAACCATGAACAAGGAGTTGTTATTTGATTAATGAGGTCACATCATTAGTTGAATGATCTGATTGACATGACCCATTATATTAGCTTAGCACCCGATCGTTTAGTATGTTGCTATTGCTTTATCCATGACCTATACATGTTCCTATGACTATGAGATTATGCAACTCCCGTTTGCCGGAGGAACACTTTGGGTACTACCAAACGTCACAACGTAACTGGGTGATTATAAAGGAGTACTACAGGTGTCTCCAATGGTAGATGTTGGGTTGGCGTATTTCGAGATTAGGATTTGTCACTCCGATCATCGGAGAGGTATCTCTGGGCCCTCTCGGTAATGCACATCACTTAAACCTTGCAAGCATTGCAACTAATGAGTTAGTTGCGGGATGATGTATTACGAAACGAGTAAAGAGACTTGCCGGTAACGAGATTGAACTAAGTATTGGATACTGACGATCGAATCTCGGGCAAGTAACATACCGATGACAAAGGGAACAACGTATGTTGTTATGCGGTCTGACCGATAAAGATCTTCGTAGAATATGTAGGAGCCAATATGGGCATCCAGGTCCCGCTATTGGTTATTGACCGGAGATGTGTCTTGATCATGTCTACATTGTTCTCGAACCGTAGGGTCCGCACGCTTAAGGTTACGATGACAGTTATTATGAGTTTATGAGTTTTGATGTACCGAAGGAGTTCGGAGTCCCGGATGAGATCGGGGACATGACGAGGAGTCTCGAAATGGTCGACACGTAAAGATCGATATATTGGACGACTATATTCGGACATCGGAAAGGTTCTGAGTGATTCGGGTATTTTCGGGAGTACCGGGTAGTTACGGGAGAAGCAATGGGCCTTGATGGGCTTTAGTGGGAAGAGAAGAAAGGGCCAAGGGGCTGCTGCGCCCCCCCTTCCCTCTGGTCCGAATTGGACTAGGGAAAAGGGGGCCAGACACCTTTCCTTCTCCTCCACTTCCTTCTCCCTTCCTCCCCTGTTGGTGGACTCCTACTAGGACTTGGAGTCCTAGTAGGACTCCACATCTTGGCCGCACCAATTGGCTTGGCCGGCCTCCTCCTCCTCCATCCTTTATATACTGAGGCAAGGGGCACCCCTTGGACACACAATTGATCAACGTGATCGTTCCTTAGCCGTGTGCGGTGCCCCCCTCCACCATATTCCACCTCGGTCATATTGTCGCGGTGCTTAGGCGAAGCCCTGCGTCGGTAGTACATCAAGATCGTCACCACGCCGTCGTGCTGACGGAACTCCTCCCCGAAGCTTTGCTGGATCGGAGCCCGGGGATCGTCATCGAGCTGAACGTGTGCCAAGAACTCGGAGGTGCCGGAGTAACGGTGCTTGGATCGGTCGGATCGTGAAGACGTACGACTACATCAACCGCGTTGATATAACGCTTCCGCTTTCGGTCTACGAGGGTACGTAGACAACACTCTCCCCTCTCGTTGCTATGCATCACCATGATCTTGCGTGTGCGTAGGAATTTTTTTGAAATTACTACGTTCCCCAACATGAGAATCGATGTGTCATCAGCATATTGCACTATAGGGAAGTTAGGACATGAGTGCACTTGCAAAGTTGGTGTGAGAAGACCCAAATTCATTGCTTTGTTCATGATTGACTGGAGAAGATCAGTAGCAAGGACAAAGTGAAGGGGGGAGAGGGGGTCCCCTTGTCTTACTCCTCTAAGGCAATAAAACTTTTTTCCAGGTATTCCATTGAGAAGCACTTGAGATGATGCAGAAGTGAATAACATTTTAATCTAGCCCATCCATCTATCTCCAATTCCCTTTGCTTTGAGAATATCAATGATTGTTGTATGCTCAATTAAGTCAAAAGCCTTTTCAAAGTCCAACTTTAGCACAACCAGTTCTTCTTTTGGTTTGTGACATTGGTGTAAGTACTCATATGCCCAACCAAGACAATCATGAATAGCTCTTTCCTTTAGAAAACCATACTGTTTAGTTTGGACCATTTTGTAATCTGTTAGCTAGAAGTTTAGTGATGAGCTTGAGGTAGCAGTTTAGCAAGGAAATAGGCATGAAATCATATGCCGTAGTTGGAGTGGGTCCCTTTGGGACTAAAGTAATGAAGGAAGTGTTGACACTCTCTAGATAATTTTGCCCTGCATAGAACACATGAATCAATCTAATTACATCAGGTTTTATAATGTCCCAACAATTTTTGAAGAACTCATTGTTAAATCCATCAGGCCCAGGAGACTTGTCTGATGGAAATTGCTTGACCACATCATTAATTTATTCTTCAGTGAAAGGAATTTCTAGTTGTTCAAAGTCTTAGGGTTCAGCCTGATGATGATATGATGAATTCAGATCAAAGTGCATTATGGTTTTCTTAGATTGACCTAATCTTTTCTTGAAAGCATTCCACAGAAGAACTGCTTTCCCTGCATGGTCAGTAATTCCACCTGATCCTCATTTTTCAACATTGCAATGTGATTATGCCTGGAGTTAATATAGGCCTTTGTATGGAAGAATTTTGTGTTTTCATCCACAAATTTGACTCCTTTGATCTTTCCTCTCTGCTTCTAGTAGATCTTTTGATTTTTAAGCAAAATGAGAAAATGTTCTTTAAGAAGCTGCCTGTGATTCCATTCAAAATCTCCTAGATCCCTAAATTCCTCAAACAAGTCAAGCAGGAAAATCACCTCATTGATTGCAGCAATTTTTGCTTTAAGGCAGGTAAGATTTCTAGCCCATTACTTTAGGGCCCTTCTCAAGTTTTTGAACTTTTGGCCGCATCAAGATTACCCACATGGATATTCCAAGCTGCAGACACCACATCTTTGAAATCAGATTGTTTTAACCAGTAGTTCTCAAATCTAAAAACCTTTGCCTTTGGAATAGAAGTACCAATTTTGATGACACAAGGGAGGTGGTCTGAAATGGGCCTTGAGAGTGGCATTGCAACTTTATCAGGAAATGTGGTCATCCAAGAAGCAGAAGTAGAAAACCAATCCAATTTTTCCAACAAAGGGCTCTCGTGCATATTACTCCAACTGAATTTTCTGCCATGAAGTGGGAGTTCAATCAATCCAAGGTTACTGATAGCTTCATTAAAAAGAAGCATCTCATTAATATCTCCACCAGGCCTGTTCCTGTCAGTAGGAGATCTAATGAAGTTTAAATCCCCAACTAAAATCCAATTAGTGTCCAGGGGCATATGAATGTTGAAAAACAAGTTCATGAACCCAATTTTGTCTGCTTGTTCACAAGGACCATAAATGTTAGTGAGAATCCATGATTGGTTTGACATGAGACTTGTGAATTTTATTGATAAGGAGAATATATTTTGAAATATGACAGCCCCCTCAAAGAGTGATCCATTCCAGGTGATTAAGAGACCTCCAGAGGCCCCAATTGACGGAAGGAAAGCAAATTTGTTTAGCCTGTTTGGACAAAAGTTTCTGATGTAAGTAGCATCAAAGTCTTCCCTCTTCGTTTCTTCTAAGCGTAATATGGCACACACACTTTCCTCTATTTTTGACCTAGAGCAAGCAATTTATCAGGTGAGTTGATCCCTCTGATGTTCATTACTACAGGATGTTGCTACCACGACACTACGATCAGAGACCCTTCGACGAAACTGTGTGCGATGCAATAATCGCAAACAGTGGTGTAAAAAACCGTCAAAAAGGTGCAAAACTTTTGCGCTGATGTATGCATTAAACACGGTTCAGATTTTAGTTGCATGTGCGATGCAGGGCATATGGTTCAGTTCAATTAACTATTTTCGATGATGCAACACAAAAGAAAAGGGAGCTAGATGAAGGCGTGTGCGATATACAACATACGGTTCACTCGGATGAACTGTTTGTGATTAGGCAAGACAAAAGAAACGGTCAGCTATATCAAGGTGTGTGCAATATACGGCATGCGGTTCACTCGGCCTTTTCGTTAGTGTGTGACCTTTGTGGTAACCGTTTGCTCCCCACTAGCCTCTTCTTGTACCATGGCAACCGTCCACCGCCTCTTCGCCTTTCCCTCTCGATTTGGAACTCCGGTTGCACGCTCTTCCTCCATCCATTTGCCTTCACCCTTTCCTCCTGCCATTGTTTGATCGTCTTCTCCATTGAGGGAACAAGTTGGAAACGACCCCGTTATTCTTTCCCTGATCTGAAAGATGACGTGGTGGAGGAACTCATTGATCGGTGCGACGTCATCACCTCAGCTAGCATGGCAGGTTCGTTCAAGACCATTCTCGACTCAACTAATAACATCATTACAAGCAACCCAAGGGTCCAGGAGCGGTTTGATCTCCCTGTCTTCTTCGCCGTGAATTTGATCACTGGCGCGGGGATGACAGAAGCCTCACCTTGTGCAAGTTGATGCCGCTTGATAATGATACGTGTGATGTTAAGATGCCATCGCTTGAGCGTAAGGCTTGGGCGGGCACAAATGGAGATTGGTTGTTTATATTGGGTACAACTATGAGTGGGAACTTGTGAATGTGTACACTCGTCACCGGGTTCCAATTCCAAAAATCTCAGACTGCCCTGAAGTTGAGCACAACGGTATTCTACGCACATTCAAATACGATCATGGTGACTATCGTCTACGGAAGATAGCAATTTGTTGAGTTCCCAACCGCTCTTGGAATTACACGAACTATGAAGTTGTTGCTATCTTCGACAAGCTTGTTTCCGTCCTTGCTTCCACGACTCGACGGATATTGCTCATAAATCAATTTTGTACATAGATGAGTACTGTGATGCAATTCAATACGAGGGTCTTTTGTTTGCTGCCACCACTCGTAGCACGGTTTTTGCATGGAATCCTTATGGTTTCGATACGTTTTTCTTCCAGCGTAATTATAATTGTTTCATCCGCATGCATGCGGGTTAGCTAGCTAATTTCCCTTTACTAATTAACCTTCTTGTGTTTCCAAGGTCCTGTGAACATTCCACCACCTATACTTGAAAAATTTTATAACCAAGGTGGAGATGATGATGGTAATGATCACGAGCATGAGGACGAGTAGGACCCATTCTAACGCCCTCGATGCGGCTATATCTCCCACGTGTCGAGGCACGACTTAGAGGCATAACCGCATTGAAAGCAATGTCGCAAGTGAGGTAATCTTCACACAATCCATGTAATAAATACAGGGGAAAGATACATAGTTGGCTTACAATCGCCACTTCACACAAATACATAAATAACATCCATCAAACAGATAACACTCAAGGTCCGACTACGGTACCAAAATGGAAGAAGACTACCCCAAATGCTAAACAGATCCCCGGATCACCCAACTGGGCTCCACTACTGATCATCTGGAAAAGAAACATAGTAACGGCCACGTTCCTCGTCGAACTCCCAAGTGAGCTCGGTCGCATCATCAGCACTGACATCGTTGGTACCTGCAACTGAGGTGATAATATCTGTGAGCCACGGGGACTCAGCAATCTCACACCCGCGAGATCAAGACTATTTAAGCTTAAAGGTGGGAAAGGGGCAGTGAGGTGGAGCAACAGCAAGCGACTAGCATATGGTGGCTATAGCGCAAAAGAGAGCGAGAAGAGAAGGCAAAGCACGGTCGAGAAGCTAGAAATGATCAAGAAGTGATCCTGAAACAACCTACGTCAAGCATAACTCCAACAACCGTGTTCACTTCCCGGACCCCGCCGAGAAGAGACCATCACGGTTACACACGCGGTTGATGTGTTTTAGTTAAGGTCAACTTCGGGTTTTCTACAACCGGACATCAACAAATTCCCATCTGCCTCATAACCGCGGGCACGGCTTTCGAAAGATAATACCCTGCAGGGGTGTCCCAACTTAGCCCATGATAAGCTCTCACGGTCAACGAAGGATATTCCTTCTACCGGGAAGACCCGATCAATCTCGGAATCCCGGACTACAAGACATTTCAACAGCAATAAAACAAGTCCAGCAAAGCCGCCCGATTGTGCCGACAAATCCTGATAGGAGCTGCACATATCTCGGTCTCAGGGCACATCCGGATTGTCCAAACTTCCGATAGGCGAACCCAGAGTTGCCCCTGGTGGCCACCGGCGGCTGACGGTTTGGACCAGCAATCGAAGGAGAACTGGCCCGGGGGTTAAAATAAAGATGACCCTTGAGTCTGCAGAACCCAACGGAAAAAGGCTAGGGGGCGAATGGTAAAACCAATGTTGGGCCTTGCTGGAAAAGTCTTATTCAAAGCGAACTGTCAAGGGGGTCCCATAAATCACCCAACCGTGTAAGGAACGCAAACTCCGGGAACATAACACCGGTATGACGGAAACTAGGGTGGCAAGAGTGGAACAAAACACCAGGCATAAGGCCGAGCCTTCCACCCTTTACCAAGTATATAGATGCATTAATAAAATAAGAGGTATTGTGATATCCCAGCAAGTAAACATGTTCCAACAAGGAACAACACGATCATGTTCCAACAAGGAACAAACTTCATCTTCACCTGCAACTAACAACGCTATAAGAGGGGCTGAGCGAAGCAGTAACATAGCCAAACAACGGTTTGCTAGGACATGGATGGTTAGGGGCTGACAAGGCAATATAGGAGGCATGATATAGCAAGTGGTAGGTATCGCAGCATAGGCATAGCAAAAGAGCGAGCAATCTAGCTAGCAAAGATAGAAGTGATTTCGGGGGTATGGTCATCTTGCCTGCAAGGTTCTCAGAGTTGTCGAAAGCTTGGTCCTCGTAAGCGTTCTCAACGGGTTCCTCGTTCACGTACTCGTCTCCCGGCTCTACCCAAGACAAGAGAACAAGCAAAGGAACCAATATCAACCACGATGCAATGCGCAAGCAACCTGATGCAAAACAAGGCATGATATGCGAAAGGTGATATGCAATGCGTATGCATGCTCCGGAAAGACAAGGATGAACAGGGCATAATCTTGGCAAACCAAGCATGCCACTGGATAGATGAGGTGATTTCGGTTGAAATCGATTTAAAGATCACCGGAATCGGATGCACGGTTTGCAAATGGCAAGCAAAACAAGAATGACACGAATCTGCCATAAACAGCATGATGCTACTTAGCAAGCAACAAATAATTAAGCTACTGCACCCAAACATGGCAACAAAGCATATGACAGTAATCTACTCAAGATGCACGACAAAAGATGAACACTGAGCTACGGCTCAATCCCATCATAACAGGTTCAAACTAGCATGGTAAAAGTACAACTTATAACAGATTCACAGACTTAGTGAAATAACAACAAGTCAGGAAAACAACATCAGGATGACATGTTCAGAGCAATGAAACTACATGCTACAGGTTCAGAACATATCAAAGAAAGGCATGGCATGAATCTACTCATAGCAGTTGACAAAAGTCCCTTACTGACCATAAGCCAAAAAAGGATCAGAAAATATGATTACACCCATGACAAATAAGCAAGTTTCGTTACAGGTTTCAGACTTTGCAGAAAACTGGACATGGCAGAAAACTGTTAACGACTAGGCATGTTCGTGAGCTCGATGCACTCACTACAGAGCATTTCATGATTAAATAAGCATACATACATCAAGAAGACATGGCATAGGAACAAAACATGGCAAGAGCAAACATCATATCATGCAAGGATCAACTACACCAAGCTTGGCAAAAATCGAATAACATGTAAACAATCTGCCAGCAACATTTTGAAGCAAAAGTAGAGCTCGATTGACTCAAGCTATGGTACTCCATAATTGCAACCAAAGGCATGGATGGATTAAGCAAATACTCAAGTTCCAAACATCCTTACTGATCGTGCTCAAATTATGCATGGATCACTCAGAAACAACATGAACACATGGCATGTTAATAACAAAAGTCAGGGACTTAGCGAAATCACTAAGTTTCTGAAAACAGCAATATCATCATCCCTACTTTGCATGCAATTTCTAGCCACCTCAAGCATCACAAAAATACATAGCAAAATTCCCTGGAAAGGTAACATGGCATATTACAAAACACATATATAGCTCAACCTCATAGGAGGTACACATCAATCATGGCAAAAAAGACAAAAGTGCATGATCAGCTAAGGTCCAGCAATAAACATCAACTAGCCCTCTTCTAACAGCATTTCGGGCATCGAGATGACCTCAAATGAAAATGACGCAATGGAACAAAATGATGTTCTCTTCGAGACGAACAAAGTGACATATTACACGCGCGAATCGGAGCTACAGATGCAAAGTTATGTCATGTCGAAAATACGATGATGATGATGAAAATAAAGACTTAGAGATTTCGGGGAGGAGGTAAAGAGTCAACGGGTAGCGCGGAAAACGAAGTTCGCCGCGGATCTGGTGGCTCGCCGGCCGGAGAAGGAGGGTCGGGGCGGCCGGATCTGGCCCTCTCCGGCCGGATCTCGCCGGATCCGGCCCGGATCGGGGCGGTGGAGGCGGGCAGGGGCGGCGCCGGGCGCCGGCGCGGTTGGCGGCGACGGGCGAGGCGAGGAGGCGGGCGGCGCTGAGCAGGCCGGGGCGCGGGTCGGCGCGCGCGGGCCCGGGCGGGCCTGCCCTGGGCCCCGCGGGCCGGCGGCGAAGTGGGCACGGGGGGGGGGGGGGGGCGCGTGGCGCGGTCCGATTGGCCCGGGGCGGCGGCGCTGGCGTGAACAGTGGCGGCGCGGATGAACAGTGGCGGCGGGGCACTGTTGGCGCGGATTACGAGGCGACGGCTAGGGTTAGGAGGTGGTTTTTCTCAGATTTAGACGGGGGAGACGTTTTTATAGACAGAAAGAGCTAGGGAGCTCCAAATGGAGTGCGGTTTTCGCCCACGCGATCGTGATCGAACGGCGGAGGACATGGGAGTGACTTAGATGGGTTATTGGGCTGTTTTGAAGGGGTGTTGGGCTGCAACACACACGAGGCCTTCACGGTTACCCGGTTAACCGTTGGAGTACCAAACGAACTCCGATTGACCCGAAACTTGACAGGCGGTCTACCGGTGCTATACCGAGGCCACAAGTCAAACCTCGGTCCATTCCGAGAATGTTTAATACCCGCTCACGAAGAAATGTAAAAGGGGACGCCGGGAGACATAGGAGTGCCGGATTGCAAAACGGACAACGGGAAAGATGCTCGGATTTATGATACGAACGCGTATGCGAATGCGATGCACATGATGACATGATATGAAATGCATGACATGACCAAAATGCAAAACGGAGAGAACCCAACCACGGAGGGAATATCATAACACATAGCCGGAAATGGCAAGAGTTGGATTACAAATATAGCAAGTTACATCGGGGGCGTTACAACACACCACCACTACGAGAGGATCTCGTCCCGAGATCTAGGACTGAAAGAACTCCGGGTACTCAGAACGTAGGTGGTCTTCACGCTCCCATGTGGCCTCTCGGTCTGAATGATGTGACCATTTCACTTTGAGGAATTTGATTGACTTGTTGCGAGTCTTGCGCTCAGTTGTCTCAAGAATGGCAACTGGATGCTCATGATAGGACAAATCTTCTTGAAGATCAATCTCTTCGAAGTTGATGGTGCGCTCAGGCGTCTTGAAGCACTTGCGAAGCTGTGACACGTGGAAGACATCGTGCACATTTGCAAAGTTGGAGGGGAGCTCAAGTTGATAGGCGAGATCGCCTCGTTTCCCGATGATCTTGAAGGGACCGACGTATCGCGGGGCAAGTTTCCCCTTGATACCGAAGCGGCGAGTTCCTTTCATTGGAGAGACGCGGAGGTAAACATGGTCTCCGATCTCGAATGCCACATCACGGTGTTTGCTATCGTAATAGCTCTTCTGGCGCGACTGCGCTGCTTTGAGGTTCTCACGAATCACCTTGCACATGGCCTCAGCCTCTGAGATCAAATCATTGCCGAGCAATTGGCGTTCACCGGTTTCAGACCAGTTGAGAGGAGTACGTCACTTTCTGCCATAGAGGATCTCGAATGGGGCTTTGCCCGAGCTGGCTTGAAAGCTGTTGTTGTAAGAGAATTCAGCATAAGGAAGACAATCCTCCCACTTCATGCCGAAAGAGATAACACAGGCTCTGAGCATATCTTCAAGAATTTGATTGACACGCTCGACTTGTCCACTAGTCTGAGGGTGGAAAGCTGTGCTGAAGCGAATGTTGGTGCCCATGGCCTTCTGAAAAGAATCCCAAAACTTGGAGGTAAAGATGCTGCCACGGTCTGAAGAGATCAATTGTGGAATGCCGTGCAAAGAGACAATTCTGGAGGTGTAGAGCTCTGCCAGCTGCGCTGCTGTGATGGACTCTTTGATAGGAAGAAAATGAGCCACTTTGGTGAGCTTGTCGATGACGACGAAGATAGCATCATTTCCACGCTTAGACTTAGGAAAACCAGTCACGAAGTCCATTTCGATATGATCAAACTTCCATTCTGGAATAGCAAGAGGTTGGAGAAGTCCAGCTGGTCGTTGGTGTTCTGCTTTCACCCTTCTGCAGACATCACACTCATTCACGAATTGAGCGATCTCACGCTTCATTCGAGTCCACCAATACGACTGCTTGAGGTCATGGTACATCTTTGAACTTCCTGGATGAATAGACAGGAGAGAGTTGTGCGCTTCGTTCATAATGACTTTACGAAGATCACCCTTAGGAACCACAATCCGGTCCTCGAAGAAAAGAGTATCTCTGTCATCAACTCGATAGCACTTGTATTTGGGGATGCTCTTTTCAATACCACGTTTCACCTTCTTCACCATGGTATCCAACAATTGAGCCTCACGAATCTGATCTTCCAAAGTAGGAGAGACAAAGAGGTTGGCAAGAACACCTTGAGGAACAACTTGGAGATTCAACTTGCGAAAAGCCTCACAGAGATCCGGTTGAAAAGGCTTGAGGATTAAGCTGCTGCAGTAAGCCTTTCTGCTCAAAGCGTCTGCAACCACATTAGCCTTGCCTGGAGTATATTCGATACTCGGATTATACTCTTGAATCATTTCGACCCATCGAGTTTGCCTGAGGTTGAGATGAGGCTGAGTGAAGATATACTTGAGACTCTTGTGATCTGTGAAGATGTCCACTTTCCTTCCCAACAGGAGATGTCTCCATGTTATTAGTGCGTGGACAACTGCCGCCAACTCAAGATCATGAGTGGGGTAGTTCCTTTCATTGGGCTTCAACTGGCGAGAGGTATAGGCAACAACCTTCTTCTCTTGCATTAACACAGCACCGAGGCCCTGGAGAGAAGCATCACAGAATACTTCATAAGGCTTGGATTCATCAGGAGGAGTCAGAACTGGAGCAGTGACAAGTTTCTCTTTGAGAGTGTTGAAAGCAACATCACACTCAGGAGACCAGACATATTTCACATGCTTCTGGAGGAGGTTGGAAAGAGGCTTGGCAATCTTGGAGAAATTCTCAACGAATCTTCTGCAATAGCTTGCAAGTCCAAGAAAACTGCGAAGCTGCTTGACATTCTGAGGAGGATTCCAATTCAAAACTGCAGACACCCTCTCTGGATTAACAGCGATGCCCTTGGCAGAGATGATATGACCAAGATAAAGAACTTCATCAAGCCAGAATTCACATTTGGAGAACTTCGCATATAATTGATATTCTCTGAGCTTGTCGAGTACCAATCGCAAATGTTCGGCATGATCCTTCTTATTCTTGGAGAAGACCAAAATATCATCGAGATAGACCAAGACAAATTCGTTGATGTAGGGGTTGAAGATGAAATTCATCAATCGAGTGAAATACGGAGGAGCATTGACGAGGCCGAAAGACATGACAGTATATTCATAAGAACCAAAGCTTGTTCTGAATGCTGTCTTGGGAATATCTTCTTCACGAATGCGAATCTGATGATAACCCATACGAAGATCGAGCTTGGAGAACACCTTAGCACCTTTGAGTTGCTCAAATAGCTCATTGATGTTGGGAAGTGGGTACTTGTTCTTGATAGTCTTCTTGTTCAATGGACGGTAATCGACGCAAAGTCGGTCCGTGCCATCCTTCTTCTTGACAAAAAGAACACCACAACCCCAAGGAGAAGAACTTGGTCTGATCAGACCCAGACGTTCTTGTTTATCGAGTTGAATCTTCAATTCCTTGAGCTCATCTGGTCCAAGCTTGTAAGGACGCTTGCAAACGGGTTGCGTGCCAGGCTCAAGCTCAATAACGAATTCAACTGGCCGACGGGGAGGCATACCCGGAAGCTCTTCTGGAAAAACATCTTGGTACTCACAAACGACTGGAATCTGAGATATAGCCTCCATTTCACCCGTCTCATTGAGAGAAAACAACCGAATGGTATCATCACGAGAAGCATAGATGATCACATCGTTCGAAGTGTGAGTCAATTTGATTTCCCTGGCAGCACACTCAAGCTGAGCCTTGTGCTTAGAAAGCCAGTCCATCCCGAGAATAAGATCAATATCAGAGTCACCAAGCACCATTGGAGAAGACAGAAATTTATAGTCACCCATCTTGATAGAGACATCCGGAACCATATAACTTGCATTCATGCATTTAGCCGGAGAGACAACTGATAAGGATTTAGGCAAACCTTGGATAGGCAATTCATGCATCGATGCAAAAGGCTTTGAGATGAAACAATGAGATGCACCAGTAGCAAATAAGACTTTTGCAGGAATATCATTAACAGGAAGATTACCCATGATCACTTCAGAAGAATCCTCTGCTTGAGCTGCATTCAACATGTTCACCTTGGCATACTTGGAATTATGCTTAACCACTGCATTGCTGTTAGATTTCACAGGAGGAGGAGGCGGAAGACGCCTCTGGTTGAAGCACTTGTTCGCATAGTGACCCTTCTGCTGGCATTTGTTACAAGTCACCTCTGAGAGCGGACGATGATAAGGAGCACTTGGCCTTGGAGTTTGGTTCTGAGACTTGTTCTGATAACCAGGGTTGGGTGGGTGGGAAGATCCACGACCACTTGAGTTCTTCTGCTGATAAGGCTGACGGAACGGAGGAGGAGGAGGCAACCAGAACTTCTGTTGCTTAGCTGCCACAAGTGAGGAAGAAGAAGACTGAACTGCGTCTCTGACTCTCTTCTTAGAAGCCTCACACTTGAGCTGAGCAGCTTCTTGTTTCAGTGCCATGTTGTAGAATTCATCATACTTTAATGGCTCGAAAAGCACGAGAGCAAGTTGCAGATCTTCTCTGAGACCACGCCTGAACTGGTAGATCATACTCTTCTCATCAGGGATGTCTTGCCTTGCAAAACGAGAAAGCTTCTGGAACTGAGTGTTGTATTGATAGACAGTCATGTTGCCTTGCTTGAGATTGCGGAATTCCTCACGCTTAAGCTCAACAACACTTTCTGGAATGTGGTGCGCTTTGAAATCACGGCGGAAATCATCCCAAGTGATCACACGACCACTTCTGGAATCTTTGTATTGCTGGAACCACTCAACAGCTTGATCTTTGAGTTGAAAAGAGGCAAACTTGACAAAGTCCTCAGGTCTCGCATTGCTGCACTCGAAATGTTTGCTGATGTCCACGAGCCAATCATCAGCGTCAGTGGCCTCGACACAGTAGCTGAAGGTTTTTGGCTGATTAGCAAGGAACTGGTTCAGTGAAGCGAAATGCGGCTGATTGTTGCCTTGGCCTTGATTCTCTTGATTAGCTTGACCTTGGTTGCGATCTTGCAAGAGCTGAATCAGAATCTGAGCATTGGCATTTGTAGCAGTCATCAGGGCTTGCCAAGCTTCCGGAGGCGGAGGTGGAGGCGGAGGGTTAGCCTGATCTCCATCATTGCGTTCCGGATTCTGACGTGTAGGCGGAGCCATCCTGAAGAGGGTGACATCCATTAGCATCTTGACAGAGATGTATTGAAGCTGAATCAAAAGAACGAAATTGCAACATATAGTCTTCACAATTAACATTCGAACGAGAATGAACGAATGAATTCCAATGAAAATCATCACACTTCCAAAGCTGAGAAGCCACTTAGAACATGGTAAGGAATAAAATCAACAAGGTACGGATATGAAGAAATACTTGGTAAGGATTACCCAATCACAAACCAAATATTTGCGGAAGAAAATACTAGAGCTACATGAATTCCCACTTATAAACTCCCGAAATTTTCTGGTTATGCAATCAGGTGTTGGGGATACAGGGGAAGCATAATATCTCACCCAAACTAGCAATCCTACAACCAGCTGTATCCATCCTTCAACACATAACCAAGAAACCTTCGGAAATCGTCTACCTCAACCTTCGAAAACACATCCGTTATACAAGTCATGGCAATACTCCCGCACTCGCCACAGTACTGGGCTATCAGGGTTATCTCACCAACAACTGTACAAAAGAGATTTTCGATGTCGGTCGTACTAAACTCAGGTATTCCAAAACCGCAACGATAAGATTATGACGACAACACCTCGGAGCTCAACTCCCCGGGACACTGCCACAACCCCTAAATGTCAGGAGGCAACCAAGACAATGTTGTCATCATAAAACCATCGGAACGATTGTAATATACCCGCGTGATCCTAAAAAAAATTTTAGTGAAATTTGAGAAGAGAAGAGTCAAAACTCTACGTCAGGATGCCTTACCAGAAGGTCGAAGGGACTGGGAAGTAAAAAGAATTCCTAAACTCTCCGATATATAATTCCTAAATGACTCAAAACATTTTTTTCTAGACACAACTCGGCCACTAAAGACGAACAAACAGTGGGGGCTCCTAAGGTCGGGAAAGGCTCTGATTACCAACTTGTAACGCCCTCGACGCGGCTATATCTCCCACGTGTCGAGGCACGACTTAGAGGCATAACCGCATTGAAAGCAATGTCGCAAGTGAGGTAATCTTCACACAATCCATGTAATAAATACAGGGGAAAGATACATAGTTGGCTTACAATCGCCACTTCACACAAATACATAAATAACATCCATCAAACAGATAACACTCAAGGTCCGACTACGGTACCAAAATGGAAGAAGACTACCCCAAATGCTAAACAGATCCCCGGATCACCCAACTGGGCTCCACTACTGATCATCTGGAAAAGAAACATAGTAACGGCCACGTTCCTCGTCGAACTCCCAAGTGAGCTCGGTCGCATCATCAGCACTGACATCGTTGGTACCTGCAACTGAGGTGATAATATCTGTGAGCCACGGGGACTCAGCAATCTCACACCCGCGAGATCAAGACTATTTAAGCTTAAAGGTGGGAAAGGGGCAGTGAGGTGGAGCTGCAGCAAGCGACTAGCATATGGTGGCTATAGCGCAAAAGAGAGCGAGAAGAGAAGGCAAAGCACGGTCGAGAAGCTAGAAATGATCAAGAAGTGATCCTGAAACAACCTACGTCAAGCATAACTCCAACAACCGTGTTCACTTCCCGGACCCCGCTGAGAAGAGACCATCACGGTTACACACGCGGTTGATGTGTTTTAGTTAAGGTCAACTTCGGGTTTTCTACAACCGGACATCAACAAATTCCCATCTGCCTCATAACCGCGGGCACGGCTTTCGAAAGATAATACCCTGCAGGGGTGTCCCAACTTAGCCCATGATAAGCTCTCACGGTCAACGAAGGATATTCCTTCTACCGGGAAGACCCGATCAATCTCGGAATCCCGGACTACAAGACATTTCAACAGCAATAAAACAAGTCCAGCAAAGTCGCCCGATTGTGCCGACAAATCCTGATAGGAGCTGCACATATCTCGGTCTCAGGGCACATCCGGATTGTCCAAACTTCCGATAGGCGAACCCAGAGTTGCCCCTGGTGGCCACCGGCGGCTGACGGTTTGGACCAGCAATCGAAGGAGAACTGGCCCGGGGGTTAAAATAAAGATGACCCTTGAGTCTGCAGAACCCAAGGGAAAAAGGCTAGGGGGCGAATGGTAAAACCAATGTTGGGCCTTGCTGAAAAAGTCTTATTCAAAGCGAACTGTCAAGGGGGTCCCATAAATCACCCAACCGTGTAAGGAACGCAAACTCCGGGAACATAACACCGGTATGACGGAAACTAGGGTGGCAAGAGTGGAACAAAACACCAGGCATAAGGCCGAGCCTTCCACCCTTTACCAAGTATATAGATGCATTAATAAAATAAGAGGTATTGTGATATCCCAGCAAGTAAACATGTTCCAACAAGGAACAACACGATCATGTTCCAACAAGGAACAAACTTCATCTTCACCTGCAACTAACAACGCTATAAGAGGGGCTGAGCGAAGCAGTAACATAGCCAAACAACGGTTTGCTAGGACATGGATGGTTAGGGGCTGACAAGGCAATATAGGAGGCATGATATAGCAAGTGGTAGGTATCGCAGCATAGGCATAGCAAAAGAGCGAGCAATCTAGCTAGCAAAGATAGAAGTGATTTCGAGGGTATGGTCATCTTGCCTGCAAGGTTCTCAGAGTTGTCGAAAGCTTGGTCCTCGTAAGCGTTCTCAACGGGTTCCTCGTTCACGTACTCGTCTCCCGGATCTACCCAAGACAAGAGAACAAGCAAAGGAACCAATATCAACCACGATGCAATGCGCAAGCAACCTGATGCAAAACAAGGCATGATATGCGAAAGGTGATATGCAATGCGTATGCATGCTCCGGAAAGACAAGGATGAACAGGGCATAATCTTGGCAAACCAAGCATGCCACTGGATAGATGAGGTGATTTCGGTTGAAATCGATTTAAAGATCACCGGAATCGGATGCACGGTTTGCAAATGGCAAGCAAAACAAGAATGACACGAATCTGCCATAAACAGCATGATGCTACTTAGCAAGCAACAAATAATTAAGCTACTGCACCCAAACATGGCAACAAAGCATATGACAGTAATCTACTCAAGATGCACGACAAAAGATGAACACTGAGCTACGGCTTAATCCGATCATAACAGGTTCAAACTAGCATGGTAAAAGTACAACTTATAACAGATTCACAGACTTAGTGAAATAACAACAAGTCAGGAAAACAACATCAGGATGACATGTTCAGAGCAATGAAACTACATGCTACAGGTTCAGAACATAGCAAAGAAAGGCATGGCATGAATCTACTCGTAGCACTTGACAAAAGTCCCTTACTGACCATAAGCCAAAAAAGGATCAGAAAATATGATTACACCCATGACAAATAAGCAAGTTTCGTTACAGGTTTCAGACTTAGCAGAAAACTGGACATGGCAGAAAACTGTTAACGACTAGGCATGTTCGTGAGCTCGATGCACTCTACAGAGCATTTCATGATTAAATAAGCATACATACATCAAGAAGACATGGCATAGTAACAAAACATGGCAAGAGCAACATCATATCATGCAAGGATCAACTACACCAAGCTTGGCAAAAATCGAATAACATGTAAACAATCTGCCAGCAACATTTTGAAGCAAAAGTAGAGCTCGATTGACTCAAGCTATGGCACTCCATAATTGCAACCAAAGGCATGGATGGATTAAGCAAATACTCAAGTTCCAAACACCCTTACTGATCATGCTCAAATTATGCATGGATCACTCAGAAACAACATGAACACATGGCATGTTAATAACAAAAGTCAGGGACTTAGCGAAATCACTAAGTTTCTGAAAACAGCAATATCATCATCCCTAATTTGCATGCAATTTCTAGCCACCTCAAGCATCACAAAAATACATAGCAAAATTCCCTGGAAAGGTAACATGGCATATTACAAAACACATATATAGCTCAACCTCATAGGAGGTACACATCAATCATGGCAAAAAAGACAAAAGTGCATGATCAGCTAAGGTCCAGCAATAAACATCAACTAGCCCTCTTCTAACAGCATTTCGGGCATCGAGATGACCTCAAATGAAAATGATGCAATGTAACAAAATGATGTTCTCTTCGAGGCGAACAAAACGACATATTACACGCGCGAATCGGAGCTACAGATGCAAAGTTATGGCATGTCGAAAATACGATGATGATGATGAAAATAAAGACTTAGAGATTTCGGGGAGGAGGTAAAAAGTCAACGGGTAGCGCGGAAAACGAAGTTCGCCGCGGATCTGGCGGCTCGCCGGCCGGAGAAGGAGGGTCGGGGCGGCCGGATCTGGCCCTCTCCGGCCGGATCTCGCCGGATCCGGCCCGGATCGGGGCGGTGGAGGCGGGCAGGGGCGGCGCCGGGCGCCGGCGCGGTTGGCGGCGACGGGCGAGGCGAGGAGGCGGGCGGCGCTGAGCAGGCCGGGGCGCGGGTCGGCGCGCGCGGGCCCGGGCGGGCCTGCCCTGGGCCCCGCGGGCCGGCGGCGAAGTGGGCACGGGGGGGGGGGGGGGGGGCGTGGCGCGGTCCGATTGGCCCGAGGCGGCGGCGCTGGCGTGAACAGTGGCGGCGCGGATGAACAGTGGCGGCGGGGCACTGTTGGCGCGGATTACGAGGCGACGGCTAGGGTTAGGAGGTGGTTTTTCTCAGATTTAGACGGGGGAGACGTTTTTATAGACAGAAAGAGCTAGGGAGCTCCAAATGGAGTGCGGTTTTCGCCCACGCGATCGTGATCGAACGGCGGAGGACATGGGAGTGACTTAGATGGGTTATTGGGCTGTTTTGAAGGGGTGTTGGGCTGCAACACACACGAGGCCTTCACGGTTACCCGGTTAACCGTTGGAGTACCAAACGAACTCCGATTGACCCGAAACTTGACAGGCGGTCTACCGGTGCTATACCGAGGCCACAAGTCAAACCTCGGTCCATTCCGAGAATGTTTAATACCCGCTCACGAAGAAATGTAAAAGGGGACGCCGGGAGACATAGGAGTGCCGGATTGCAAAACGGACAACGGGAAAGATGCTCGGATTTATGATACGAACGCGTATGCGAATGCGATGCACATGATGACATGATATGAAATGCATGACATGACCAAAATGCAAAACGGAGAGAACCCAACCACGGAGGGAATATCATAACACATAGCCGGAAATGGCAAGAGTTGGATTACAAATATAGCAAGTTACATCGGGGGCGTTACACCCATATACTCAGTGGCGCCTGGCAACTTATTCCGATGGATCACCTCTTCTTGTCTGTATACATGGCACTGCTGATGTTAGTAAGGAAGCAAGTCTTGTCTCGCATGGTCGCACTCTCCGGACCTATTCCAACATCTATTGCAGGGTATTCGGGATGGATACTAGTGTGCCAGCGCCATCACCTTCTCCCTGGTTCAGTATTGATAGTCTTGGAGAAAACTATCCAATTGATGGTGAAAGGCGATCCACCTGCTGTTGACACAACGTTACTACAATTTATGATAAGCAATTGTATCTATACCTCGGACATTGCTATGCTTCCCTACCGTGGCTATCACAATATGGGTATTGAAATAGGCCGCTTCAGCCTGGATGATCTGTCCTGCGTAGGTCTTGAGATTGACAGTAGATGGCCCTTCACAGAGAATCACTTCTGGTTCAAAGCAAGCGTTTCGAATGCCGACGAGTGGTTTAGCTGAAGTTCATTTCATCGCTTTCTTATTTGTTGTCTGAGAAAAACTTTACTTTACTAGAATGTTTTGTTGGAAATGATCTATAATCCAACATGTATCCTCGTTGACATTGTGGGTTGATGACTTGTTGTATGTAATCAATGCTACATTTGCATATGCGCCCATCAACTCATGCCTTCTAGTGGTGTCCATATGAACAGGATTGTACGGGCAAGTAGAATTAGCCGCAAAGTATTCCCAACAGGATTGTAGGCTAGACAACCTGTTGGATGGTATAGAAGAGGAATTTAGTCAGTCTAAGTGACTATGTAAATAAAGTGACATGTATAATGCCCTCTAGCCGGATTGTAAATCATTTGTCATGGCGGACCTTTTCGCTTCAACCTCCGGACCCAATAGTCCGGAGTGTATCCGAATACACGCTCAGTTATATTAGAACCGGGGTATGCGTGGAAACCAGGCATAGGGGTCATTAGTGCTTGAATAGACAAGTATCCAACTAGTTATGTTATATTACATGGGTAGTAAGAAACATCTTCCAGGGAGAATAGTTCCGTTAAGGGTTCCTTTCCCTGGGTACGCATGCCCTAAAGTGCATGTCCAAACTGCGAGAAGAGACGCAGGAAAAACATATGGGGGCACATATGGAAAATAAATAAAAATCATCTTTTGTTCACCGACCCAATATTACCTTAAGAATGCTAGCTTTCGGCTTCACCCAGTATGAGGTACACGTCCGGCTGACCCGGCAGTAACAATCGCAGAGGTGCTCCCCTTATGCCCTAGCCGAATTAACGGGAACGTAGGGCATAAATACAAGAGCCAGGAAACCCAGCTTGGCCAAAACTTAAGTCATATCGGTGCATATAATGGTGAAGAAAAGGTACATGTGCGGGGCATGAAGCCTAGATAAATAATTAAGCTTCTGTGTAAGAAGCCCCCAGGTATAATGAGCGTGGTTAGCGCGTCAATAGTGTGCAAGCAAGGCACAAGTTGGCCCTTGAAGGTATTGAGAGAAAAAAAGAAAGAAAGAAAGAAAGAAAGAAAGAAAAGACAGATAATGTATATGCATGAATGGACAGAGGAAGGAGACGAACATATAGTCCGGCACTAGGCGTAGAATCTTCGGAGCCTGGCTGCGTTCCATGGGTTCAGCTCAAGTCGATTATCCGAAGCATCCCGCAGACGGTACGCTCCACCAGTCAGAACTTGGTCAATAATGAAGGGACCTTCCCATTTGGGCTCGAGCTTGGTCTTTTTCTTCTCTGGCAGGCATAGAAGAAGTTCGCCAACGTTATAAGTTTTGGCCCGCACTTCTCTGCTTTTGGTATCTTCGAGCATGTTGCTGATAGAATGCGGAACGGGCTTTTGCCATGTCGCGCTCCTCCTCCAGGGTGTCCAGACTGTCCTGCCGATCGAGCTCGGCTTCTCTTTCTTAGTACATGCGCACTGGAGGTGAGTCATGAATTATGTCGCAGGGCAGAACCGCCTCAGCGCCGTACACCATAAAGAAGGGTGTGTATCCGGTAGTACGATTTGGCGTGGTCCGCAGCCCCCAGAGTACGGAGTCGAGCTCCTCTACCCAGTGCCTGTTAGATTCCTTTAAGGACCGCACTAATATGGGTTTGATGCCGCTCATGATAAGACCATTTGCTTGCTCAACTTGACCGTTAGTTTGTGGGTAATAGACAGAAGCATAATCGAGCTTGATGCCCATGTTGCTGCACCAGTGTTTTACCTCGTCGGCTATGAAGTTCGTGCAGTTGTCAGTAATGATGTTGTGGGGGACGCCATAACGGTGTACAACCCCGGATATGAAGTCTATCACCGGTCCGGATTCGGCCGTTTTAATAGGTTTGGCTTCTATCCATTTTGTGAATTTATCCACCATGACCAGTAAGTATTTCTTTCTTATGGGTTCCCCCTTTAAGGGGTCCAACCATGTCAAGCCCCCAGACCGCGAAGGGCCAGGTAATGGGGATTTTTTGGAGGGTGGTAGGTGGCATATGGCTTTGGTTTGCAAAAAGCTGGCAACCGACGCAACGTTGGACCAAGTCCTGTGCATCTACCCGGGCCGTCGGCCAATAAAACCTAGTACGGAAGGCCTTGCTTACAAGGGCCCGGGCTGCGGCGTGATGGCCGCCGAGTCCGGCATGAATTTCTGCCAGAATCTTCCGCCCTTCCTCTTCAGAGATGCACCTTTGAAGGACTCCGGTAGTGATTTTTCTTGTAAAGCTCTCCCTCATGGACCATGTAGGATTTAGATCGCCGCTGTCGGGGGGAATCGGCTTCCTCGAACACCTATGGGGACCGAGGCCCTTACTGGTTCGGCGGGGGGCGGAGGTTGAACGAAGAGCGGATCGAGGCGATGCACACAAGGGATTTTACCCAGCTTCGGGCCGCAAGGATGCGTAAAACCCTACTGCTGCTTTGTGGATTGTATTGTGTTCTTGCTCGGGAGCGCGTGGTGCTACAGTACACACGAGCCGCTGGCGAGACCGAGCGTGGCGATGGGTGTCCTCCCCCTCCTACGTGCGCATGGGGCCTCCTTTTATATGCTCAAGGGGTTACCCACAGGTGGCAGCGCAGGTGGGGGCAAAAATGGGAGAGTGCTGTAGTGGGTACAGCTGCCTGCACAGTGGCTGTACAGTGTTATCATACCTAACTCTGACGGCGGGGGACAAGGGCATTAAATGCCTGTCCGCGTCGCCCAGACGGTGCAGGGAAGTGGACCGTCAGGAGCGCCACCGTTTGCCACGATGGCTACTCTGTCAGCTTCGCTTCGCCACCGCATGCCCCTGGCTGCACAACCTCCCGCCACGTGCGCCTGGAATGCCCCCAGAGCGACACTTTGGTGGGTGAGCTGGAGCGCAGGCACGGGGTGGTAACTTGCCGCGGCAAACGCCTTGCCGCGGTGGATGCCTTGTCGTGCCCGGGAGCTTGTCGCTCACCGGGCCTTGCCGGAGCGCGGGACGCGCCGTGGCAAGGTCCTTGTCGTGCCGTGGTTGGCCTTCCCAGCAAGCTCCTCCTGCCGGGGTCTTGTGCTTCGAGCGGTCGTCCCGGCAAGCTCCTCTTGTCGGGGCCTGGCTCTCTTCGGGTGGCCTTCCCGGCAGGCTCCTCCTGCCGAGGGCCTTGGCTCAAATACTTTGTTCGTGGATGGCCCAAAAAGGGACCACGGAGAGTCTTGGCGATCGCCTGGCAAGCCTTGCCGCGGGATGCTACGACTGCCCGTGCACAAGTTCGGGATACTAAGGTACCCCTACTTTAGTACACCGACAGGAGCCCCCGGGCCTGGGCCATACACGGTGCCGAGCGCTGTTGGGCCAGGCCCAAAACAGTGCACGGGCACGCGCGGCCTGGGTCACGCTGCATCTGCTTCTGCGCCCACCACGTCCTCCCCGAACGGCACGCGTCGAACACGGCATCGTGGGGAGAGGCGTGCGTGACGTGGGTGGCATGCGCGGGGCTGAGCCCTGCAGGCATGCGTCACGTCGCCATTAAGGGGGACGGTTCGGCTAGCTCCATAAGTGGAGGGAGGCATGGAGGCGTGGCGTGTTCGCTGGACGGGGCCGAGGCACGGTTTCCGAGGCGCCCGTTCCCCACGATCACGGGGTGGGGAGAGGTCGCCTCATCCGTCGCCTCGGTCCTGCGCGTCAGCCACGCGGCTTCCATGCACCCGGGGTTGCGGACGGTCGAGTCAGGAGACCGGGCCGTCGCGGGTCGGGGCAGCAGGTCGGCCCCAGTCGCCTAGCCTTCCTGCGTCTCGATTGGCTGAGCGGGGCGGTCGAGCCCCCACCCTGCTCCTTTATAAAGAGCAAGAGGGGGCGATGGGAACCCACACTCCTCCATCTCTTCTCCTCTTCGTCTTCTGACCCCCTCTCTCCATTCGCCATGGAGAAAGGGAATCCGGGTCCTTCATCGGTGGCGGCGAGGGTTGCCGCCAGGCAGCGCGCCCCTCCTCCCCTTGCACCCGCGGTGGCGGAGCCAGCCGTAAGGGGAAGGGGGAGGGGGCGAGGTCGTGGACGAGGGCGTGGACGAGGTCGCGGTGCTCAGGGAAGAGGCGGGCGGGGCGACGCGCCGGCCTCGCCTCCACCAGTGGCTCCTCTTCCCACGGTGGTCCACCTCGGGGACGATCCTTGCGAGTTCTTCGTCAGGCTGCGTCGGGCGCCTCGCCGCCGCCTCCGCCTCCCGGCTCCCTTCGCAAGCGTGATGGAGATGGAGCAACCCGAGACGCTAAGGCTGCGCATGAAGGGCTGCGGGATCAGCGGCACACGGGTCCACATCGAGTTCCCAACCCCCGGCGTAGTGTATCTTGGCCGAGGGTGGAAGACATTCGCCCGTATCCACACCTTGACGGAGGGGTTCACCCCCCACTTTAAGTTGATGGAGGGCGATCTCGTCTCCGTCAAGGCCTTCGGGGACTTTGGGACCCGGGCCCAGTGCTGCGTGGATAGCTCCTCCGACAGCGAAAGCTCCTCCTCAAGCGAGAGCGACGAGGAGGGGAGCGACATCGACGACGAGGGCAGCGGCCGTCGGGATGACGGGTCCGACTAGGCGCTGGTCGCAGCTCCGTGTGGCACCGGCGACCCCATCATCCGGGTTGCCGGCTCCTTGAGCTTCCCGGGGTCGCCTTCTTGGCGGCTGGTGTGGCGAGGCTGCGGAAGAGGAAGAGGGCTGGCGGCAAGGCCGTCAACTCGGAGTACGAGGGCACGGCGCCCTCGACAGCGTGCTGACGCCCTGCCGCCTTGTCGGGCCCTTCTTCCGGCACCGCCATCACCGTCCAGCTTTCAGCCGGCCCCCGGGGCATTCTGTTGGTGTCTTCTGCCACCCGTAGCTCGCCTAGGCGCTCCTTTTGCCCTTTTCGCCTCCTTGTCCTACCTCCTGAGGAGAGAGACAAGAAAGGGATTACGGGCATCTTATCTTTTTTCAATCTGTAAGCCCTCGGGCCTTTGCTGTGTTTAAAACTTGTAATCCCATCTTTTCATGTTTTTCATTCTCTCTGAACTGTACCTGAGCGGAATGTTTTTAATGAAAAGGGGATGTTTGCCGGGCCATTTGTCCCGTGGGTAAAACCCACGCCAAGGAACGAATGCTTTATATCGTTAAGATAGACACTTCTTTGCCCGGCAACAGGCCCTGCCGTCTTCCCGCGCCACTCGACTTCTGTCACGCCTTTGGCGGAGGAAGGGATGAAGCGGGTTCGGGCCCCTCGTTCCGCCCCTTTGCCGCCGCGACTACTACCAAAACGGGCCCCAGGAACGCGCTCTGGGGCCTGTCGTTAAGGGAGCATGGTAGCTTCTAGGAGGAAACAAGGTTTTCGTATTCCACAGTTCATAAGAGAATGCATGACAAGGGATGCAAAAACTTATCTGGGATTGTAGCCCCCGGCAACCTTGGCTTGCCGCGGGCGAGTCTTCGTACTTGCAGCCCCCGGCAATACTGGCTTGCCGGGGACCAGATGCTGGTCCGCCCTTCTTCTCTTCTTCGTCCTTAAGCGGCCTGGCCAGGATATGCAAAACCCTGCGAACCAAAGGAAACGAAGGAACCGGAAAAGGATGCAGACTCGACCTCTAAGCTAGGGGTTAGCAGCTGTTAGGCACTATCAACCCTAACCAAGGACGAGACTCGACTCAGCATGCATGCTAAAACTTAGGGCGCCAGCACTTCATTTTTGCTGCTCAGGGTCTGCGCCTGGCTTTGTACAAAGGATTACATGCAACTGCGGCAAGACTTGTACAAAAGGTTGGTTGCCGGGCGGGGCCCGGCAACCGCGCCTTATGGGTAAAACTTACGAAGATGCTCAATGTTCCAGGAGTTGCTCACCGGAGTGCCATCTTCGGTCTCGAGGCGGACAGCGCCGGGCCTCGTGACTCGTCTCACCGGTAAGGGCCTTCCCACTTCGGCGTCAACTTGTTATGATTCTTGGCGGACGGGGCGCGCCGAAGAACAAGGTCGCCTTCCTCGAAGCTTCTGGCTTTAACTTTGCGGCTATGGTAGCGACGCAAAGCTTGCTGGTAGCGAGAGGCTCGCACAGCAGCCTAAAGACGATCCTCCTCAAGGAGCAGCGCGTCATCTTCACGCAGCCGCTCTTGCTCAAGCTCATCATAAGCGAGCACTCGAGGTGACCCGTATACGAGTTCCGTGGGGGTAACTGCTTCTACTCCATAGACTAGAGCAAATGGTGTCTGGCCAGTGGCTCGATTTGGCGTGGTTCTGATCGACCAAAGAGCCACCGGCAGCTCCTCGATCCAGTTTCTTCCGCACTTGTGCAGCCTGTCGAAAGTTCTGGTCTTGAGCCCGCGCAGTACTTCGGCGTTGGCCCTTTCAGCTTGACCGTTGCTCCTGGGATGAGCAACAGAAGCGAAGCAGACCTTGGCGCCGAGATCTTGGACATATTGCATGAAGGCGTGGCTCGTGAATTGTGTACCGTTGTTGGTGATGATCCTGTTGGGGATCCCGAAGCGGCAGACAATCGACCTGAAGAACTTGATGGCTGACTGTGCTGTCACCTTCCTCACTGGTTCCACTTCCGGCCACTTTGTGAACTTGTCGATTGTGACGTAGAAGTACTCAAAGCCCCCGACAGCTCGGGGGAAGGGGCCGAGGATGTCGAGCCCCCAGACCGAAAATGGCCAGGATAAAGGGATCGTCTTGAGAGCTTGAGCTGGCTGGTGTATCTGCTTGGAATGGAACTGGCACGCTTCACACTTGGTTACTTGTGCAGTTGCATCCTGGAGGGCTGTCGGCCAGAAGAAACCTTGCCGGAACGCTTTGCTGGCGAGTGCTCTTGCGCCGATGTGGTGACCACATATGCCTCCATGTATCTCTGCCAATAGCTGTTGTCCGTCTTCCCGGGAAATGCACTTCAATTTCACACCGTTGCGCCCTCTTCTGTACAGTGTGTTGTCGACGAACTGGTACATACTCGAGCGCCGGGCTACTCTTTCCGCTTCTTCTTGCTCTTCGAGAAGTTCTCCGTGCTGGAGGAAATGGACAGTCTGTTGTGCCCATGCTAGAGCCTGCGGCTCGACAACAAGGACTAAAGGCACTTCTGCTGCTGCGGGAACGTCCGCTTCTACGGCGAGGATCTGGGGCTCAGCCGGAGCTTGACGTTCCCCGGCAAGCTTGCCGGAGCAAAACTTGTCGGGATCGCCTGCTTCTACGGAACAAACCCTGGGGTTTTCCGGAGCAGACGGCTCCTCAACGCTCTTGGCGTCGATCTTGGGGAACTTCTTGGCGGCAGCTCCAGGGAGCTCTGCCGGAAGATAGTCGCCGGAGACCAACTTCCTCTTCTTGCTCTGTCTGGTTGATGGCGTTACGGATGGTTGAGTCAGCTTGAGCACAAAGGTTCCTGGTTCCACAGGTAACTTAAATGCTGCGCACTTCGACATGCCATCAGCGATGTCATTCTCAACTCTTGGAATATGTTCCATTTGCAGGCCTTCAAAGTGCTCTTCCAGCTTCCTCACTTTATCAACGTACGCTTCCATCAACGGACTCTGGTAATCCTTGTTCACTTGGCGGACGACAAGCTGCGAATCACCCCTGACAATGAGCTTCTTGATCCCAAGTTCTGCCGCGATCCTGAGACCGGCGAGCAGACCTTCATACTCTGCAGTATTGTTGGTTGCTTGCTCCTTGGGGAAGTGCATCTGGACTACGTACATGAGGTGCTCTCCGGTGGGCGCGACGAGTAACGCGCCAGCACCGGCACCTTGCAGCGAGAAAGCACCATCAAAGTACATCAGCCACTCTTTGCTTGCTTCTTTGGCGGGGATGCTCGTCTCTGGGATATCTTCGTCCGGTGTCGGTGTCCACTCCGCTTTGAACTCCGCCAATGCCCTGCTTTGGATAGTCGAGGTGCTCTCGAACTGGAGACCGAAGCTCGACAGCTCCAGTGCCCACTCGACAATCCTGCCGGTTGCTTCTGGATTCTGTAGTATCCTCTTCAGCGGAAAGCGGGTGACAACTGTAATCTCGTGTGCTTGGAAGTAATGGTGCAGCTTTCTTGAGGCCATGAGGAGGCCAAAAAGCAATTTCTGCACACCAGAGTACCTTGACCTAGCCCCCTGCAAAAGGGAGCTGACAAAGTAAACTGGGCGCTGCACCATTTTCTTCTTCTGCACCTCCACTTTCTCCTGCGCAGATTCATCCTTGTCGAGGCCAGAGCTTGTCGGGGAAGCCCCCTGATTGTCGTTGGACGTGCTTGCCGCGGTTGCTGGCTCATCATCTGCCTCCCTCTCCGCTACTAACGCAGCACTAACCACTTGATTGGTTGCCGCTAGGTATAGCAGTAACTTCTCTTGTGGTTTAGGCGCGACAAGTATTGGAGTGGAGGACAGGTATTTTTCAGGTCCTGCAGCGCAGCCTCCGCTTCCGGAGTCCATTTTACTGGACCCACCTTTTTCAAAATTTTGAAAAACGGCAGGGCGCGTTCTGCAGACTTGGAAATAAACCTGCTGAGAGCCGCGACGCAGCCGGTAAGCCTTCGTACGTCCTTGACACGTGTTGGTGCTTCAATCTGCTCGATGGCCTTGATCTTGTCTGGGTTGGCTTCTATTCCTCGCTGAGACACGAAGAACCCGAGAAGCTTGCCAGAAGGGACTCCGAACACGCACTTCTCGGGGTTGAGCTTGAGGCTGATCCTGCGTAGGTTCGCAAAGGTCTCTTCTAAGTCTTGAATCAGGGTTGCCCTGTCTCTGCTCTTGACCACTATGTCATCCATGTAGGCCTCCACATTTCTGTGGATTTGTGGCTCAAAAGCGGTGTGGACAACCCTCGCAAATGTTGAACCGGCGTTCTTCAGTCCGAAAGGCATCCGTACGAAACAGTACGTGCCACATGGAGTGATGAACGCGGTCTTCTCTTCATCTTCTTCAGCCATGAAGATCTGATGATATCCTGAGTATGCGTCAAGAAATGAAAGCAGGTCACATCCGGCCGTGGAGTCAACAATCTGATCAATGCGCGGCAAGGGAAAGGGATCTTTGGGACAAG
This sequence comes from Aegilops umbellulata, assembly GCA_032464435.1. NCBI lineage: Eukaryota > Viridiplantae > Streptophyta > Magnoliopsida > Poales > Poaceae > Aegilops > Aegilops umbellulata. The sequence continues at coordinate 182,865,279 of CP136060.1, forward strand.
CTTTGTTAACATCAGTGAAGTCGATGCAAAGCCTCCATTTCCCATTTGCTTTGCGCACGACAACAGGATTGGCCAACCACGTTGGATGGAGCACACCTCTGACGAGGCCTGCCGCTTCCAACCTCTTGATCTCTTCTGCGATGAACTCTTGGCGCTCCACTGCTTGCTTCCTGACTCTCTGCTTGACGGGCCGCGCGTGAGGACAGACGGCGAGGTGGTGCTCAATCACTTTCCTGGGAACGTCGGGGATGTCGGATGGTTGCCATGCAAACACATCGACATTCGCCCGCAGGAAAGCAACGAGCGCGCTTTCCTATTTGGGGTCGAGCGTGGCACTGATGGTGAAGGTACCACCAGTGCCGTCCTCCTTGGCAGGCACCTTCTTGGTCGTTGGCGGAGCCGCCATTGTCTTCTTACTCTTGCCGGTGGAGCTCGATGGCGCGTCCTCGACGGTAGCGCAGCACTCCGAAGAGGTGCGCTTGCCGGAGTGGGCGCCAGAGCACTTGCCGGGCTTGGTCCTCTTCTTCCCTCCGGGAGCTTCAGCGGCAAGCGGCTTGTGATCCGCTGCGGCTGCTGCTTCCCGGTAGATCTTATCGGCACAGATAAGGGCATCCTTCTTGTCGCCGGGGACAGAGATGACGCTTATCGGGCCTGGCATCTTGAGCATGTTGTAGGCGTAGTGAGAGGCCGCCATGAACTGAGGTGATAATATCTGTGAGCCACGGGGACTCAGTAATCTCACACCCGCGAGATCAAGACTATTTAAGCTTAAAGGTGGGAAAGGGGCAGTGAGGTGGAGCAACAGCAAGCGACTAGCATATGGTGGCTATAGCGCAAAAGAGAGCGAGAAGAGAAGGCAAAGCACGGTCGAGAAGCTAGAAATGATCAAGAAGTGATCCTGAAACAACCTACGTCAAGCATAACTCCAACAACCGTGTTCACTTCCCGGACCCCGCCGAGAAGAGACCATCACGGTTACACACGCGGTTGATGTGTTTTAGTTAAGGTCAACTTCGGGTTTTCTACAACCGGACATCAACAAATTCCCATCTGCCTCATAACCGCGGGCACGGCTTTCGAAAGATAATACCCTGCAGGGGTGTCCCAACTTAGCCCATGATAAGCTCTCACGGTCAACGAAGGATATTCCTTCTACCGGGAAGACCCGATCAATCTCGGAATCCCGGACTACAAGACATTTCAACAGCAATAAAACAAGTCCAGCAAAGCCGCCCGATTGTGCCGACAAATCCTGATAGGAGCTGCACATATCTCGGTCTCAGGGCACATCCGGATTGTCCAAACTTCCGATAGGCGAACCCAGAGTTGCCCCTGGTGGCCACCGGCGGCTGACGGTTTGGACCAGCAATCGAAGGAGAACTGGCCCGGGGGTTAAAATAAAGATGACCCTTGAGTCTGCAGAACCCAAGGGAAAAAGGCTAGGGGGCGAATGGTAAAACCAATGTTGGGCCTTGCTGGAAAAGTCTTATTCAAAGCGAACTGTCAAGGGGGTCCCATAAATCACCCAACCGTGTAAGGAACGCAAACTCCGGGAACATAACACCGGTATGACGGAAACTAGGGTGGCAAGAGTGGAACAAAACACCAGGCATAAGGCCGAGCCTTCCACCCTTTACCAAGTATATAGATGCATTAATAAAATAAGAGGTATTGTGATATCCCAGCAAGTAAACATGTTCCAACAAGGAACAACACGATCATGTTCCAACAAGGAACAAACTTCATCTTCACCTGCAACTAACAACGCTATAAGAGGGGCTGAGCGAAGCAGTAACATAGCCAAACAACGGTTTGCTAGGACATGGATGGTTAGGGGCTGACAAGGCAATATAGGAGGCATGATATAGCAAGTGGTAGGTATCGCAGCATAGGCATAGCAAAAGAGCGAGCAATCTAGCTAGCAAAGATAGAAGTGATTTCGAGGGTATGGTCATCTTGCCTGCAAGGTTCTCAGAGTTGTCGAAAGCTTGGTCCTCGTAAGCGTTCTCAACGGGTTCCTCGTTCACGTACTCGTCTCCCGGCTCTACCCAAGACAAGAGAACAAGCAAAGGAACCAATATCAACCACGATGCAATGCGCAAGCAACCTGATGCAAAACAAGGCATGATATGCGAAAGGTGATATGCAATGCGTATGCATGCTCCGGAAAGACAAGGATGAACAGGGCATAATCTTGTCAAACCAAGCATGCCACTGGATAGATGAGGTGATTTCGGTTGAAATCGATTTAAAGATCACCGGAATCGGATGCACGGTTTGCAAATGGCAAGCAAAACAAGAATGACACGAATCTGCCATAAACAGCATGATGCTACTTAGCAAGCAACAAATAATTAAGCTACTGCACCCAAACATGGCAACAAAGCATATGACAGTAATCTACTCAAGATGCACGACAAAAGATGAACACTGAGCTACGGCTCAATCCCATCATAACAGGTTCAAACTAGCATGGTAAAAGTACAACTTATAACAGATTCACAGACTTAGTGAAATAACAACAAGTCAGGAAAACAACATCAGGATGACATGTTCAGAGCAATGAAACTACATGCTACAGGTTCAGAACATAGCAAAGAAAGGCATGGAATGAATCTACTCATAGCACTTGACAAAAGTCCCTTACTGACCATAAGCCAAAAAAGGATCAGAAAATATGATTACACCCATGACAAATAAGCAAGTTTCGTTACAGGTTTCAGACTTTGCAGAAAACTGGACATGGCAGAAAACTGTTAACGACTAGGCATGTTCGTGAGCTCGATGCACTCACTACACAGCATTTCATGATTAAATAAGCATACATACATCAAGAAGACATGGCATAGGAACAAAACATGGCAAGAGCAAACATCATATCATGCAAGGATCAACTACACCAAGCTTGGCAAAAATCGAATAACATGTAAACAATCTGCCAGCAACATTTTGAAGCAAAAGTAGAGCTCGATTGACTCAAGCTATGGTACTCCATAATTGCAACCAAAGGCATGGATGGATTAAGCAAATACTCAAGTTCCAAACATCCTTACTGATCGTGCTCAAATTATGCATGGATCACTCAGAAACAACATGAACACATGGCATGTTAATAACAAAAGTCAGGGACTTAGCGAAATCACTAAGTTTCTGAAAACAGCAATATCATCATCCCTAATTTGCATGCAATTTCTAGCCACCTCAAACATCACAAAAATACATAGCAAAATTCCCTGGAAAGGTAATATGGCATATTACAAAACACATATATAGCTCAACCTCATAGGAGGTACACATCAATCATGGCAAAAAAGACAAAAGTGCATGATCAGCTAAGGTCCAGGAATAAACATCAACTAGCCCTCTTCTAACAGCATTTAGTGTATCGAGATGACCTCAAATGAAAATGATGCAATGTAACAAAGTGATGTTCTCTTCGAGACGAACAAAATGACATATTACACGCGCGAATCGGAGCTACAGATGCAAAGTTATGGCATGTCGAAAATACGATGATGATGATGAAAATAAAGACTTAGAGATTTCGGGGAGGAGGTAAAGAGTCAACGGGTAGCGCGGAAAACGAAGTTCGCCGCGGATCTGGCGGCTCGCCGGCCGGAGAAGGAGGGTCGGGGCGGCCGGATCTGGCCCTCTCCGGCCGGATCTCGCCGGATCCGGCCCGGATCGGGGCGGTGGAGGCGGGCAGGGGCGGCGCCGGGCGCCGGCGCGGTTGGCGGCGACGGGCGAGGCGAGGAGGCGGGCGGCGCTGAGCAGGCCGGGGCGCGGGTCGGCGCGCGCGGGCCCGGGCGGGCCTGCCCTGGGCCCCGCGGGCCGGCGGCGAAGTGGGCACGGGGGGGGGGGGGGGGGCGCGTGGCGCGGTCCGATTGGCCCGGGGCGGCGGCGCTGGCGTGAATAGTGGCGGCGCGGATGAACAGTGGCGGCGGGGCACTGTTGGCGCGGATTACGAGGCGACGGCTAGGGTTAGGAGGTGGTTTTTCTCAGATTTAGACGGGGGAGACGTTTTTATAGACAGAAAGAGCTAGGGAGCTCCAAATGGAGTGCGGTTTTCGCCCACGCGATCGTGATCGAACGGCGGAGGACATGGGAGTGACTTAGATGGGTTATTGGGCTGTTTTGAAGGGGTGTTGGGCTGCAACACACACGAGGCCTTCACGGTTACCCGGTTAACCGTTGGAGTACCAAACGAACTCCGATTGACCCGAAACTTGACAGGCGGTCTACCGGTGCTATACCGAGGCCACAAGTCAAACCTCGGTCCATTCCGAGAATGTTTAATACCCGCTCATGAAGAAATGTAAAAGGGGACGCCGGGAGACATAGGAGTGCCGGATTGCAAAACGGACAACGGGAAAGATGCTCGGATTTATGATACGAACGCGTATGCGAATGCGATGCACATGATGACATGATATGAAATGCATGACATGACCAAAATGCAAAACGGAGAGAACCCAACCACGGAGGGAATATCATAACACATAGCCGGAAATGGCAAGAGTTGGATTACAAATATAGCAAGTTACATCGGGGGCGTTACACCCATATACTCAGTGGCGCCTGGCAACTTATTCCGATGGATCACCTCTTCTTGTCTGTATACATGGCACTGCTGATGTTAGTAAGGAAGCAAGTCTTGTCTCGCATGGTCGCACTCTCCGGACCTATTCCAACATCTATTGCAGGGTATTCGGGATGGATACTAGTGTGCCAGTGCCATCACCTTCTCCCTGGTTCAGTATTGATAGTCTTGGAGAAAACTATCCAATTGATGGTGAAAGGCGATCCACCTGCTGTTGACACAACGTTACTACAATTTATGATAAGCAATTGTATCTATACCTCGGACATTGCTATGCTTCCCTACCGTGGCTATCACAATATGGGTATTGAAATAGGCCGCTTCAGCCTGGATGATCTGTCCTGCGTAGGTCTTGAGATTGACAGTAGATGGCCCTTCACAGAGAATCACTTCTGGTTCAAAGCAAGCGTTTCGAATGCCGACGAGTGGTTTAGCTGAAGTTCATTTCATCGCTTTCTTATTTGTTGTCTGAGAAAAACTTTACTTTACTAGAATGTTTTGTTGGAAATGATCTATAATCCAACATGTATCCTCGTTGACATTGTGGGTTGATGACTTGTTGTATGTAATCAATGCTACATTTGCATATGCGCCCATCAACTCATGCCTTCTAGTGGTGTCCATATGAACAGGATTGTACGGGCAAGTAGAATTAGCCGCAAAGTATTCCCAACAGGATTGTAGGCTAGACAACCTGTTGGATGGTATAGAAGAGGAATTTAGTCAGTCTAAGTGACTATGTAAATAAAGTGACATGTATAATGCCCTCTAGCCGGATTGTAAATCATTTGTCATGGCGGACCTTTTCGCTTCAACCTCCGGACCCAATAGTCCGGAGTGTATCCGAATACACGCTCAGTTATATTAGAACCGGGGTATGCGTGGAAACCAGGCATAGGGGTCATTAGTGCTTGAATAGACAAGTATCCAACTAGTTATGTTATATTACATGGGTAGTAAGAAACATCTTCCAGGGAGAATAGTTCCGTTAAGGGTTCCTTTCCCTGGGTACGCATGCCCTAAAGTGCATGTCCAAACTGCGAGAAGAGACGCAGGAAAAACATCTGGGGGCACATATGGAAAATAAATAAAAATCATCTTTTGTTCACCGACCCAATATTACCTTAAGAATGCTAGCTTTCGGCTTCACCCAGTATGAGGTACACGTCCGGCTGACCCGGCAGTAACAATCGCAGAGGTGCTCCCCTTATGCCCTAGCCGAATTAACGGGAACGTAGGGCATAAATACAAGAGCCAGGAAACCCAGCTTGGCCAAAACTTAAGTCATATCGGTGCATATAATGGTGAAGAAAAGGTACATGTGCGGGGCATGAAGCCTAGATAAATAATTAAGCTTCTGTGTAAGAAGCCCCCAGGTATAATGAGCGTGGTTAGCGCGTCAATAGTGTGCAAGCAAGGCACAAGTTGGCCCTTGAAGGTATTGAGAGAAAAAAAGAAAGAAAGAAAGAAAGAAAGAAAGAAAAGACAGATAATGTATATGCATGAATGGACAGAGGAAGGAGACGAACATATAGTCCGGCACTAGGCGTAGAATCTTCGGAGCCTGGCTGCGTTCCATGGGTTCAGCTCAAGTCGATTATCCGAAGCATCCCGCAGACGGTACGCTCCACCAGTCAGAACTTGGTCAATAATGAAGGGACCTTCCCATTTGGGCTCGAGCTTGGTCTTTTTCTTCTCTGGCAGGCATAGAAGAAGTTCGCCAACGTTATAAGTTTTGGCCCGCACTTCTCTGCTTTTGGTATCTTCGAGCATGTTGCTGATAGAATGCGGAACGGGCTTTTGCCATGTCGCGCTCCTCCTCCAGGGTGTCCAGACTGTCCTGCCGATCGAGCTCGGCTTCTCTTTCTTAGTACATGCGCACTGGAGGTGAGTCATGAATTATGTCGCAGGGCAGAACCGCCTCAGCGCCGTACACCATAAAGAAGGGTGTGTATCCGGTAGTACGATTTGGCGTGGTCCGCAGCCCCCAGAGTACGGAGTCGAGCTCCTCTACCCAGTGCCTGTTAGATTCCTTTAAGGACCGCACTAATATGGGTTTGATGCCGCTCATGATAAGACCATTTGCTTGCTCAACTTGACCGTTAGTTTGTGGGTAATAGACAGAAGCATAATCGAGCTTGATGCCCATGTTGCTGCACCAGTGTTTTACCTCGTCGGCTATGAAGTTCGTGCAGTTGTCAGTAATGATGTTGTGGGGGACGCCATAACGGTGTACAACCCCGGATATGAAGTCTATCACCGGTCCGGATTCGGCCGTTTTAATAGGTTTGGCTTCTATCCATTTTGTGAATTTATCCACCATGACCAGTAAGTATTTCTTTCTTATGGGTTCCCCCTTTAAGGGGTCCAACCATGTCAAGCCCCCAGACCGCGAAGGGCCAGGTAATGGGGATTTTTTGGAGGGTGGTAGGTGGCATATGGCTTTGGTTTGCAAAAAGCTGGCAACCGACGCAACGTTGGACCAAGTCCTGTGCATCTACCCGGGCCGTCGGCCAATAAAACCTAGTACGGAAGGCCTTGCTTACAAGGGCCCGGGCTGCGGCGTGATGGCCGCCGAGTCCGGCATGAATTTCTGCCAGAATCTTCCGCCCTTCCTCTTCAGAGATGCACCTTTGAAGGACTCCGGTAGTGATTTTTCTTGTAAAGCTCTCCCTCATGGACCATGTAGGATTTAGATCGCCGCTGTCGGGGGGAATCGGCTTCCTCGAACACCTATGGGGACCGAGCCCCTTACTGGTTCGGCGGGGGGCGGAGGTTGAACGAAGAGCGGATCGAGGCGATGCACACAAGGGATTTTACCCAGCTTCGGGCCGCAAGGATGCGTAAAACCCTACTGCTGCTTTGTGGATTGTATTGTGTTCTTGCTCGGGAGCGCGTGGTGCTACAGTACACACGAGCCGCTGGCGAGACCGAGCGTGGCGATGGGTGTCCTCCCCCTCCTACGTGCGCATGGGGCCTCCTTTTATATGCTCAAGGGGTTACCCACAGGTGGCAGCGCAGGTGGGGGCAAAAATGGGAGAGTGCTGTAGTGGGTACAGCTGCCTGCACAGTGGCTGTACAGTGTTATCATACCTAACTCTGACGGCGGGGGACAAGGGCATTAAATGCCTGTCCGCGTCGCCCAGACGGTGCAGGGAAGTGGACCGTCAGGAGCGCCACCGTTTGCCACGATGGCTACTCTGTCAGCTTCGCTTCGCCACCGCATGCCCCTGGCTGCACAACCTCCCGCCACGTGCACCTGGAATGCCCCCAGAGCGACACTTTGGTGGGTGAGCTGGAGCGCAGGCACGGGGTGGTAACTTGCCGCGGCAAACGCCTTGCCGCGGTGGATGCCTTGTCGTGCCCGGGAGCTTGTCGCTCACCGGGCCTTGCCGGAGCGCGGGACGCGCCGTGGCAAGGTCCTTGTCGTGCCGTGGTTGGCCTTCCCAGCAAGCTCCTCCTGCCGGGGTCTTGTGCTTCGAGCGGTCGTCCCGGCAAGCTCCTCTTGTCGGGGCCTGGCTCTCTTCGGGTGGCCTTCCCGGCAGGCTCCTCCTGCCGAGGGCCTTGGCTCAAATACTTTGTTCGTGGATGGCCCAAAAAGGGACCACGGAGAGTCTTGGCGATCGCCTGGCAAGCCTTGCCGCGGGATGCTACGACTGCCCGTGCACAAGTTCGGGATACTAAGGTACCCCTACTTTAGTACACCGACAGGAGCCCCCGGGCCTGGGCCATACACGGTGCCGAGCGCTGTTGGGCCAGGCCCAAAACAGTGCACGGGCACGCGCGGCCTGGGTCACGCTGCATCTGCTTCTGCGCCCACCACGTCCTCCCCGAACGGCACGCGTCGAACACGGCATCGTGGGGAGAGGCGTGCGTGACGTGGGTGGCATGCGCGGGGCTGAGCCCTGCAGGCATGCGTCACGTCGCCATTAAGGGGGACGGTTCGGCTAGCTCCGTAAGTGGAGGGAGGCATGGAGGCGTGGCGTGTTCGCTGGACGGGGCCGAGGCACGGTTTCCGAGGCGCCCGTTCCCCACGATCACGGGGTGGGGAGAGGTCGCCTCATCCGTCGCCTCGGTCCTGCGCGTCAGCCACGCGGCTTCCATGCACCCGGGGTTGCGGACGGTCGAGTCAGGAGACCGGGCCGTCGCGGGTCGGGGCAGCAGGTCGGCCCCAGTCGCCTGGCCTTCCTGCGTCTCGATTGGCTGAGCGGGGCGGTCGAGCCCCCACCCTGCTCCTTTATAAAGAGCAAGAGGGGGCGATGGGAACCCACACTCCTCCATCTCTTCTCCTCTTCGTCTTCTGACCCCCTCTCTCCATTCGCCATGGAGAAAGGGAATCCGGGTCCTTCATCGGTGGCGGCGAGGGTTGCCGCCAGGCAGCGCGCCCCTCCTCCCCTTGCACCCGCGGTGGCGGAGCCAGCCGTAAGGGGAAGGGGGAGGGGGCGAGGTCGTGGACGAGGGCGTGGACGAGGTCGCGGTGCTCAGGGAAGAGGCGGGCGGGGCGACGCGCCGGCCTCGCCTCCACCAGTGGCTCCTCTTCCCACGGTGGTCCACCTCGGGGACGATCCTTGCGAGTTCTTCGTCAGGCTGCGTCGGGCGCCTCGCCGCCGCCTCCGCCTCCCGGCTCCCTTCGCAAGCGTGATGGAGATGGAGCAACCCGAGACGCTAAGGCTGCGCATGAAGGGCTGCGGGATCAGCGGCACACGGGTCCACATCGAGTTCCCAACCCCCGGCGTAGTGTATCTTGGCCGAGGGTGGAAGACATTCGCCCGTATCCACACCTTGACGGAGGGGTTCACCCCCCACTTTAAGTTGATGGAGGGCGATCTCGTCTCCGTCAAGGCCTTCGGGGACTTTGGGACCCGGGCCCAGTGCTGCGTGGATAGCTCCTCCGACAGCGAAAGCTCCTCCTCAAGCGAGAGCGACGAGGAGGGGAGCGACATCGACGATGAGGGCAGCGGCCGTCGGGATGACGGGTCCGACTAGGCGCTGGTCGCAGCTCCGTGTGGCACCGGCGACCCCATCATCCGGGTTGCCGGCTCCTTGAGCTTCCCGGGGTCGCCTTCTTGGCGGCTGGTGTGGCGAGGCTGCGGAAGAGGAAGAGGGCTGGCGGCAAGGCCGTCAACTCGGAGTACGAGGGCACGGCGCCCTCGACAGCGTGCTGACGCCCTGCCGCCTTGTCGGGCCCTTCTTCCGGCACCGCCATCACCGTCCAGCTTTCAGCCGGCCCCCGGGGCATTCTGTTGGTGTCTTCTGCCACCCGTAGCTCGCCTAGGCGCTCCTTTTGCCCTTTTCGCCTCCTTGTCCTACCTCCTGAGGAGAGAGACAAGAAAGGGATTACGGGCATCTTATCTTTTTTCAATCTGTAAGCCCTCGGGCCTTTGCTGTGTTTAAAACTTGTAATCCCATCTTTTCATGTTTTTCATTCTCTCTGAACTGTACCTGAGCGGAATGTTTTTAATGAAAAGGGGATGTTTGCCGGGCCATTTGTCCCGTGGGTAAAACCCACGCCAAGGAACGAATGCTTTATATCGTTAAGATAGACACTTCTTTGCCCGGCAACAGGCCCTGCCGTCTTCCCGCGCCACTCGACTTCTGTCATGCCTTTGGCGGAGGAAGGGATGAAGCGGGTTCGGGCCCCTCGTTCCGCCCCTTTGCCGCCGCGACTACTACCAAAACGGGCCCCAGGAACGCGCTCTGGGGCCTGTCGTTAAGGGAGCATGGTAGCTTCTAGGAGGAAACAAGGTTTTCGTATTCCACAGTTCATAAGAGAATGCATGACAAGGGATGCAAAAACTTATCTGGGATTGTAGCCCCCGGCAACCTTGGCTTGCCGCGGGCGAATCTTCGTACTTGCAGCCCCCGGCAATACTGGCTTGCCGGGGACCAGATGCTGGTCCGCCCTTCTTCTCTTCTTCGTCCTTAAGCGGCCTGGCCAGGATATGCAAAACCCTGCGAACCAAAGGAAACGAAGGAACCGGAAAAGGATGCAGACTCGACCTCTAAGCTAGGGGTTAGCAGCTGTTAGGCACTATCAACCCTAACCAAGGACGAGACTCGACTCAGCATGCATGCTAAAACTTAGGGCGCCAGCACTTCATTTCTGCTGCTCAGGGTCTGCGCCTGGCTTTGTACAAAGGATTACATGCAACTGCGGCAAGACTTGTACAAAAGGTTGGTTGCCGGGCGGGGCCCGACAACCGCGCCTTACGGGTAAAACTTACGAAGATGCTCAATGTTACAGGAGTTGCTCACCGGAGTGCCATCTTCGGTCTCGAGGCGGACAGCGCCGGGCCTCGTGACTCGTCTCACCGGTAAGGGCCTTCCCACTTCGGCGTCAACTTGTTATGATTCTTGGCGGACGGGGCGCGCCGAAGAACAAGGTCGCCTTCCTCGAAGCTTCTGGCTTTAACTTTGCGGCTATGGTAGCGACGCAAAGCTTGCTGGTAGCGAGAGGCTCGCACAGCAGCCTAAAGACGATCCTCCTCAAGGAGCAGCGCGTCATCTTCACGCAGCCGCTCTTGCTCAAGCTCATCATAAGCGAGCACTCGAGGTGACCCGTATACGAGTTCCGTGGGGGTAACTGCTTCTACTCCATAGACTAGAGCAAATGGTGTCTGGCCAGTGGCTCGATTTGGCGTGGTTCTGATCGACCAAAGAGCCACCGGCAGCTCCTCGATCCAGTTTCTTCCGCACTTGTGCAGCCTGTCGAAAGTTCTGGTCTTGAGCCCGCGCAGTACTTCGGCGTTGGCCCTTTCAGCTTGACCGTTGCTCCTGGGATGAGCAACAGAAGCGAAGCAGACCTTGGCGCCGAGATCTTGGACATATTGCATGAAGGCGTGGCTCGTGAATTGTGTACCGTTGTTGGTGATGATCCTGTTGGGGATCCCGAAGCGGCAGACAATCGACCTGAAGAACTTGATGGCTGACTGTGCTGTCACCTTCCTCACTGGTTCCACTTCCGGCCACTTTGTGAACTTGTCGATTGTGACGTAGAAGTACTCAAAGCCCCCGACAGCTCGGGGGAAGGGGCCGAGGATGTCGAGCCCCCAGACCGAAAATGGCCAGGATAAAGGGATCGTCTTGAGAGCTTGAGCTGGCTGGTGTATCTGCTTGGAATGGAACTGGCACGCTTCACACTTGGTTACTTGTGCAGTTGCATCCTGGAGGGCTGTCGGCCAGAAGAAACCTTGCCGGAACGCTTTGCTGGCGAGTGCTCTTGCGCCGATGTGGTGACCACATATGCCTCCATGTATCTCTGCCAATAGCTGTTGTCCGTCTTCCCGGGAAATGCACTTCAATTTCACACCGTTGCGCCCTCTTCTGTACAGTGTGTTGTCGACGAACTGGTACATACTCGAGCGCCGGGCTACTCTTTCTGCTTCTTCTTGCTCTTCGAGAAGTTCTCCGTGCTGGAGGAAATGGACAGTCTGTTGTGCCCATGCTAGAGCCTGCGGCTCGACAACAAGGACTAAAGGCACTTCTGCTGCTGCGGGAACATCCGCTTCTACGGCGAGGATCTGGGGCTCAGCCGGAGCTTGACGTTCCCCGGCAAGCTTGCCGGAGCAAAACTTGTCGGGATCGCCTGCTTCTACGGAACAAACCCTGGGGTTTTCCGGAGCAGACGGCTCCTCAACGCTCTTGGCGTCGATCTTGGGGAACTTCTTGGCGGCAGCTCCAGGGAGCTTTGCCGGAAGATAGTCGCCGGAGACCAACTTCCTCTTCTTGCTCTGTCTGGTTGATGGCGTTACGGATGGTTGAGTCAGCTTGAGCACAAAGGTTCCTGGTTCCACAGGTAACTTAAATGCTGCGCACTTCGACATGCCATCAGCGATGTCATTCTCAACTCTTGGAATATGTTCCATTTGCAGGCCTTCAAAGTGCTCTTCCAGCTTCCTCACTTTATCAACGTACGCTTCCATCAACGGACTCTGGTAATCCTTGTTCACTTGGCGGACGACAAGCTGCGAGTCACCCCTGACAATGAGCTTCTTGATCCCAAGTTCTGCCGCGATCCTGAGACCGGCGAGCAGACCTTCATACTCTGCAGTATTGTTGGTTGCTTGCTCCTTGGGGAAGTGCATCTGGACTACGTACATGAGGTGCTCTCCGGTGGGCGCGACGAGTAACGCGCCAGCACCGGCGCCTTGCAGCGAGAAAGCACCATCAAAGTACATCAGCCACTCTTTGCTTGCTTCTTTGGCGGGGATGCTCGTCTCTGGGATATCTTCGTCCGGTGTCGGTGTCCACTCTGCTTTGAACTCCGCCAATGCCCTGCTTTGGATAGTCGAGGTGCTCTCGAACTGGAGACCGAAGCTCGACAGCTCCAGTGCCCACTCGACAATCCTGCCGGTTGCTTCTGGATTCTGTAGTATCCTCTTCAGCGGAAAGCGGGTGACAACTGTAATCTCGTGTGCTTGGAAGTAATGGTGCAGCTTTCTTGAGGCCATGAGGAGGCCAAAAAGCAATTTCTGCACACCAGAGTACCTTGACCTAGCCCCCTGCAAAAGGGAGCTGACAAAGTAAACTGGGCGCTGCACCATTTTCTTCTTCTGCACCTCCACTTTCTCCTGCGCAGATTCATCCTTGTCGAGGCCAGAGCTTGTCGGGGAAGCCCCCTGATTGTCGTTGGACGTGCTTGCCGCGGTTGCTGGCTCATCATCTGCCTCCCTCTCCGCTACTAACGCAGCACTAACCACTTGATTGGTTGCCGCTAGGTATAGCAGTAACTTCTCTTGTGGTTTAGGCGTGACAAGTATTGGAGTGGAGGACAGGTATTTCTTCAGGTCCTGCAGCGCAGCCTCCGCTTCCGGAGTCCATTTTACTGGACCCACCTTTTTCAAAATTTTGAAAAACGGCAGGGCGCGTTCTGCAGACTTGGAAATAAACCTGCTGAGAGCCGCGACGCAGCCGGTAAGCCTTCGTACGTCCTTGACACGTGTTGGTGCTTCAATCTGCTCGATGGCCTTGATCTTGTCTGGGTTGGCTTCTATTCCTCGCTGAGACACGAAGAACCCGAGAAGCTTGCCAGAAGGGACTCCGAACACGCACTTCTCGGGGTTGAGCTTGAGGCTGATCCTGCGTAGGTTCGCAAAGGTCTCTTCTAAGTCTTGAATCAGGGTTGCCCTGTCTCTGCTCTTGACCACTATGTCATCCATGTAGGCCTCCACATTTATGTGGATTTGTGGCTCAAAAGCGGTGTGGACAACCCTCGCAAATGTTGAACCGGCGTTCTTCAGTCCGAAAGGCATCCGTACGAAACAGTACGTGCCACATGGAGTGATGAACGCGGTCTTCTCTTCATCTTCTTCAGCCATGAAGATCTGATGATATCCTGAGTATGCGTCAAGAAATGAAAGCAGGTCACATCCGGCCGTGGAGTCAACAATCTGATCGATGCGCGGCAAGGGAAAGGGATCTTTGGGACAAGCTTTGTTAACATCAGTGAAGTCGATGCAAAGCCTCCATTTCCCATTTGCTTTGCGCACGACAACAGGATTGGCCAACCACGTTGGATGGAGCACACCTCTGACGAGGCCTGCCGCTTCCAACCTCTTGATCTCTTCTGCGATGAACTCTTGGCGCTCCACTGCTTGCTTCCTGACTCTCTGCTTGACGGGCCGCGCGTGAGGACAGACGGCGAGGTGGTGCTCAATCACTTTCCTGGGAACGTCGGGGATGTCGGATGGTTGCCATGCAAACACATCGACATTCGCCCGCAGGAAAGCAACGAGCGCGCTTTCCTATTTGGGGTCGAGCGTGGCACTGATGGTGAAGGTACCACCAGTGCCGTCCTCCTTGGTAGGCACCTTCTTGGTCGTTGGCGGAGCCGCCATTGTCTTCTTACTCTTGCCGGTGGAGCTCGATGGCGCGTCCTCGACGGTAGCGCAGCACTCCGAAGAGGTGCGCTTGCCGGAGTGGGCGCCAGAGCACTTGCCGGGCTTGGTCCTCTTCTTCCCTCCGGGAGCTTCAGCGGCAAGCGGCTTGTGATCCGCTGCGGCTGCTGCTTCCCGGTAGATCTTATCGGCACAGATAAGGGCATCCTTCTTGTCGCCGGGGACAGAGATGACGCTTATCGGGCCGGCATCTTGAGCATGTTGTAGGCGTAGTGAGAGGCCGCCATGAACTTGGCGAGCGTTGGACGACCGAGAATTCCATTGTAAGGCAATGGAAAATCGGCAACGTCAAAAGTGATCCTCTCTGTCCTGAAGTTCAGCTCGCTGCCAAATGTCACTGGCAATGTTATCTTCCCCTTCGGCTTGCTCCTTCCCGGGTTGATTCCTTGGAACGTGCCGGTCTCTTCGAGCTCGCTGTCAGGGACTTGGAGTTTCCGGAGCACAGCGGAGGAGATCAGGTTCAAGCCGGCCCCGCCGTCAACTAGCATCTTAGTGACCTTGAGGTTGCGGACTGTTGGCGAGACCAACATCGGCAAGCACTCGATCGCGGTTGTGCGATCAGGGTGGTCCTCAATATCAAAGATGATAGGCGTGCTGGACCATTTCAGAGGCTTGCGCGACTCGACGGGTGGCTCCGCTGCATTGACTTCCCGCGCCCACTGCTTGAGCTGGCGGTGAGAAGTATGCAGGGAGGCACCGCCGTCTACGCACAAGACCTCTGTGGCTTTCTGAAACTCCTGCTCACTGGTCTCGACGTCATCCATGTCTTCGTCTTCGTCGTCGTCTTCGTTCTTGTCACGTCCGCGGGGAGGTCGGTCCGCTTGCCGCTGCTTGTCCTTGTCGCGGCGTCCTCCTTGGCCGGGGCGCTTCGTGCCTGATCCTCCGCCACCTCCCCGAGCTCTCTCCTTGTCGCGCCGCTCGTACTCGGCCTTTTGCAGCTCGATGAGCCGCTCGACCTGCTTGCAGCTCTGGAGGTCATGGCCCTTGGTGCGGTGGATCTTGCAGTACTGCTTGTTGGTGCCGTCCCGCTTGTCGGCGACTGCCACAGCCTGGCAGTGGGCGCATCCGGCAATCTCCTTGCCAGAGCTACCAGCCTGGGCCTTCTTGGCGGCGCCTTCATCGCCGGACTGCTCAACAACCAGTACTTCTTGGCTCTTCTTCTTCCTGTTGCTCTGCCGCTGGCCCTTCCTTGCCGGGGCGGTATCCTCACTGTCAGATTCTCCTGCTGCAGTGTTCTCTCCAGGGAGTTTCCTCCCTTCCTCAGCACGGGCACACTTGTCGGCCAGGGCATATAGCTCACTGACGTCTTTGATCTTGCACATCGCCATCTCCTCCCGCATCCTGCGGTTACGCACGTTCTGATGGAACGCGCTGATGACCGTGGCGGGGTGGACGTCTGGGATGTTGTAGTGTACACGGCTGAATCTCTGGATGAACTTGCGCAGGGGTTCCCCTTCCTTCTGGACGAGCAGATGAAGGTCGCTCGCTTGGCCATGGGGTTTGTGGCCGCCCGTAAAGGCGCCAACAAACTGATGGCACAAGTCTGTCCAGGAGGTTATGGAGTTATCCGGCAAGTGCATGAGCCAGGATCTGACGTTGGATTTGAGTACCAGCGGGAAGTAGTTGGCAAGGATCTTGTCGTCTCGGTCCCCCAGCAGCCTGCACCACGATGGTGTAGATGCTGAGGAACTCCGACGGATGCGACTTGCCGTCGTACTTCTCTGGTACGTCGGGCTTGAAATTCTTCGTGCTGGGCCACTGGACTTGTCGCAGCTCACGGGTGAACGCAGGGCAGCCCACCGCGTACGGCAGGTTGCCTGGTTCCCCTGGTGCATGCATGTCGACAGAGGGCCCAGCACGGTGGTCTGATTGACGCCGCGCTTCTCTCCGACGCTCGATCCGAGTACGAGCGTCCTCTTGCTCTCGCTCGTGAAGAACTTGGCGTTGATCGCGACGAGTTCGCGGATTCGACGACGCGGTGGAGTCGTTGTCGTGATGATTCCGGCGAGTCGGCGACCTTGGCCTCTGGGGCGGGGAGTGCACGGTGGTCGCACCCCCGGTGGTCCTGGCGCCATCGGTTCTCGCCTGGCCGTCCCGCCGCGGCTGTGATGCGCTGTGCTGCCGCGGGGTGTCGCCGTTGGCGAAACCGATGAGGCTCTGCATCGTGGCCCTCGAGTCGTCGAGCTTGTCCGCTGCTGGAGGGTAGTCTAGGAGCAGTTGAGCTCGCGCCAGAGCTTCTGCTGGAGTGGTGGGCAGTGGTGGCGAACGGCGCGTGGAGCGGGATGTGCTCGAACTTCTAACTACGTTAGAAGGAGCAACACCCGGACCAGGCAACCGCGCCACGCTCGCGCCAGCACGTTGGTGTGAGTGCTGGCCCTGAGCGCCCTGGGATCCGCCGGCTCGATTTGGGTCCAGCGAGCGTATGGTACCGTGGGCGCCAAGACGTTGTTGGTCTCATGCCTCCTGAGAGGGGAGCGGTGCATGTTTGGACGCCGTGGCGCCATGAGCTGGCCCGACGACGCCCGTCCCGCCGGCGGCGCCGTCCCCACCACCCGTTTGCTCCAAGGGCGGCGGGTTCGACGCGGACGGACCGGCCACCTCCGGAGCCTTCTTCTTCGGTGGCATGTCGACAAAGATGAAGGAGATCTAGCTGGTGCAGACGCCGGATCAGGTTCGCACAACTTCGACGCCCCCTACCTGGCGCGCCAAAGATGTCGGGGGGAATCGGCTTCCTCGAACACCTATGGGGACCGAGCCCCTTACTGGTTCGGCGAGGGGCGGAGGTTGAACGAAGAGCGGATCGAGGCGATGCACACAAGGGATTTTACCCAGCTTCGGGCCGCAAGGATGCGTAAAACCCTACTGCTGCTTTGTGGATTGTATTGTGTTCTTGCTCGGGAGCGCGTGGTGCTACAGTACACACGAGCCGCTGGCGAGACCGAGCGTGGCGATGGGTGTCCTCTCCCTCCTACGTGCGCATGGGGCCTCCTTTTATATGCTCAAGGGGTTACCCACAGGTGGCAGCACAGGTGGGGGCAAAAATGGGAGAGTGCTGTAGTGGGTACAGCTGCCTGCACAGTGGCTGTACAGTGCTATCATACCTAACTCTGACGGCGGGGGACAAGGGCATTAAATGCCCGTCCACGTCGCCCAGACGGTGCTGGGAAGTGGACCGTCAGGAGCGCCACCGTTTGCCATGATGGCTACTCTATCAGCTTCGCTTCGCCACCGCATGCCCCTGGCTGCACAACCTCCCGCCACGTGCGCCTGGAATGCCCCCAGAGCGACACGTTGGTGGGTGAGCTGGAGCGCAGGCACGGGGTGGTAACTTGCCGCGGCAAACGCCTTGCCGCGGTGGATGCCTTGTCGTGCCCGGGAGCTTGTCGCTCACCGGGCCTTGCCGGAGCGCGGGACGCGCCGTGGCAAGGTCCTTGTCGTGCCGTGGTTGGCCTTCCCGGCAAGCTCCTCCTGTCGGGGTCTTGTGCTTCGAGCGGTCGTCCCGGCAAGCTCCTCTTGCCGAGGCCTGGCTCCCTTCGGGTGGCCTTCCCGGCAGGCTCCTCCTGCCGAGGGCCTTGGCTCAAATACTTTGTTCGTGGATGGCCCAAAAAGGGACCACGGAGAGTCTTGGCGATCGCCTGGCAAGCCTTGCCGCGGGATGCTACGACTGCCCGTGCACAAGTTTGGGATACTAAGGTACCCCTACTTTAGTACACCGACAGCCGCACTATGCAGCGTGCCTCATTTTGGTCCTCGGGAAGTTCCTGCCTAGTTAGGTAGGCCAGGAATGGTTCTGTCCACGGGGCGATGATGGCCATTATTACGTGGGCTGAAGGTGTTATTTCGGTGGCAGGGCCTCCAACTATGTCAGAGTTTTCGGTATCGGGCGTTGCGGCTGGGTCCGGATTATTTTTACCGGCGTCCCCTTCCCATACCATGGATGGCTTAAACAGCTTCTCCAAGAAGATGTTGGGTGGGACCGCATCGCGCTTTGCGCCGATGCGTGTGAGGATATCCGCCGCCTGATTGTTTTCCCAAGCCACATGGTGGAATTCGAGCCCCTCGAACCGAGCTGACATCTTGAGCATGGCGTTGCGATAAGCCGCCATTTTCGGATCCTTAGCATCGAAGTCTCCATTTATTTGGGATATTGCGAGGTTCGAATCCCCACGCACCTGCAAGCGTTGAATGCCCATGGAAACTGCCATCCAAAGACCATGTAACAGGGCCTCGTATTTGGCTGCATTGTTGGAGTCTGTATACATTATCTGGAGTACGTATTAAACTGTATCTCCGGTTGGGGATGTCAGGATGACGCCAGCCCCCAGGCCAGCCAGCATTTTGGAGCCGTCGAAGTGCATGATCCAATTGGAGTATGCGTCGTACTCTTTAGGGAGTTCGGCTTCCGTCCATTCGGCGACAAAGTCGGCCAATACTTGCGACTTAATGGCCCGCCGGGGTTTGTATGTTATGTTGAACGGGAGGAGCTCAATGGCCCATTTGGCAATCCGGCCCATGGCGTCGCGGTTGTTTATAATATGATTAAGTGGCACTTCTGAGGCTACTGTAATTGAACACTCTTGAAAGTAGTGTCGCAGCTTCCGGGATGCCATGAATACCGCATATGCTATCTTTTGATAATGTGAGTACCGCCATTTGCATGGAGTGAGGACAGTGGATACGTAATATACCGGCCTTTGAAGGGGGAATTTATGTACGTCCGTTTCTCGCTCAACTACGAGCACTGCGCTTACAACCTGATGAGTTGCCGCAATGTACAATAGCATTGGTTGGCCGATGTCTGGCGCGGTCAGGATTGGGTTGGTTGCCAGTATGGCTTTTATTTCTTCCAATCCGGCTGTGGCAGCATCCGTCCACTTGAAGTGTTTGGTGTGCCGAAGGAGGCGATAAAGGGGTAATGACTTTTCTCCTAAGCGGGAGATAATGCGGCTTAGAGCCGCCACACATCCGGTTAATTTCTGGATTTGTTTGAGGTCCATTGGGATATCTAACTGTGACAGGGCTCGGATTTTGGCCGGATTTGCTTCAATTCCTCTATTGGAGACAATGAAGCCCAGGAGCTTTCCGGCCGGTACACCGAAAACGCATTTTTCCGGATTGAGCTTGATGTCGTATGTTCGAAGGTTGTCGAATGTGAGCCTCAAGTCGGCTATTAGAGAGTCGACGTGTTTGGTTTTAACGACCACATCATCTACGTATGCCTCCACTGTTTTGCCGATATGTTTTTCCAGACATGTCTGAATCATGCGCTAATATGTTGCCCCGGCATTTTTGAGCCCAAAAGGCATTGTGTTGAAACAAAAGGGGCCATATGGTGTGATGAATGCCGTTGCGGCTTGGTCAGACTCCGCCATCTTGATTTGGTGGTAGCCGGAGTATGCGTCGAGGAAACACAATAAATCGTGTCCTGCGGTAGCATCGATAATTTGATCGATGCGGGGGAGGGGGAAGGGATCCTTTGGGCAGGCCTTGTTGAGGTCCTTGAAATCGACACATGGGCGCCAGGATTTTTCCTTCTTTGGTACCATCACCAGGTTTACTAGCCAGTCCGGGTGTTTTATTTCTCTAATGAATCCGGCCTCCAATAACTTGGCTAGTTCCTCTCCCATAGCTTGTCTCTTGGGTTCGGAGAAACGCCAAAGAGCCTGCTTGACCGGCTTGAATCCTTTTAGGATATTAAGGCTGTGTTCGGCCAGCCTGCGTGGGATTCCTGGCATATCTGAGGGATGCCAGGCGAATATGTCCCAATTCTCGCGAAGGAACTCTCGTAGTGCGGCGTCCACGGCGGGGTTTAACTGTGCCCCGATGGAGGTTGTTTTTGTAGGGTCCGTTGGGTGGACTTGGAATTTTACTATTTCATCCGATGGTTTAAAAGAGGTGGAATTGGATCTTTTGTCAAGTATCACGTCATCCCTGTCCACTGTGGAGTGTAGCGCAGTTAATTCCTTGGCCGCAAGGGCTTCGGATAATGCCTCGAGGGCCAATGCGGCTGTTTTGTTTTCGGCGCGGAGTGGTGTGTCCGGATCACTAGCGAGAGTGATGATTCCATTGGGTTTGGGCATTTTGAGCTTCATGTACTCGTAATGGGGTATGGCTTGGAAGATCGTGAACGCCTCCCGCCCTAAAAGGGCGTGATATCCGCTACTGAACGGGGCCACTTGGAATGTAATTTTTTCGGACCTATAGTTCTCCGGCGTGCCGAATACCACATCTAGTGTGATTTTTCCAGCACAGTGTGCTTCCCGACTGGGGATGATTCCTCTGAATGTTGTGCTGCTTTGCTCAATGCGGTTCCGATCCAGTCTATTTCCATTTTTTGAAGAGTTTCCTCATAGATGAGGTTTAACCCACTGCCGCCGTCCATGAGTACTTTGGTGAGCCAAAAGCCGTCCACAATTGGACTGAGGACCAGTGCAGCTGGTGCCCGGGCTGTTCGGAATTTAGGTTCGTCACTGGCATTGAAGGTAATAGATGTGTCACTCCATGGATTTATTGTTGCCACATTGCAGATTTCGGCAAGGCTGCGGAGGGTTCGCTTGCGCCTATTATTTGACGCGAAGGTCTTAGAGACTGTTAATACCGTATTGTTATCTCTGGGATGGTGCCATGTGGCATCTGGGATGAGAAGATCCTCACCACTTTTGGCCACCTGCCGGAGTACCCAACATGCTCTAAGGCTGTGTGTTGGTATGGTATCCGCTGTACTATGAATTTTGCAGGGTCCGTTGAGCTATCCCTCCAATACGGTTCTGCGCCCTGTAGAGGGTTTTTGCTTATTTGTAATTAACTCGGGTGTCTTATGATAGCGCACCCTTTTACTTCGGACTGGGTGTATATTCGGAGCCGGATTACCCCAAAATTTCATTTCAGTTTTCTAGGCGCTTTCCATCACACAGTATTTTCGTACTATGGACGGCAAGTCAGCGAAGCGTGATATGTCACGGCGACTTATGGAATTAAGGATTCCCTTGTCTGTGCAATTATTGCAGAAAAATGAGACTGTGTCTTCCTTGCGACAGTCCTTAACCTTGTTCATCACAAGGAGCAATCTAGCCCAATAATGATGTACTATTTCCTGGGCTCTTGCCTGATGTTGGAAAGATCTCTTATGTTTGGGTGGGTGGGTGGAATTGAGTCCGAACCCTTACCCGATCTGAGACCCAGGGGTCGAGGAGTTTCCAATCTTTGAAGTTTGCGTTCAGGGATGTTGCCCGATAAGTCTAGCCCGCTGCCTGACTCTAGGTTCAGGGCTTGGGTGATGTCCTCCCGTAAAAGGGTGTCCGGTTCAGAGAGCTCAGGAATCCGGATATAGTTAGTCCTCAAGATAGAGGAAGAATCGCCGCATTGTTCCTCCACCACCGCAATGTGATGGGTGACCGGTGGAGAGTTAATCTCCCTTTAATCGGGTTTAAGCCCAATCCGATCATAGTCTGTAGCGACTCCCAAGGCCGCGATGCAATCCAAGAGCTCGTTTAGGGAAGAGAGCTCCATTGGATCCATCTGCTCGGCAAGTTCCGAGTTGACGTGGAGGCTGTTTTCGATGACCCGAGAAGTCATCGTCGGTGTAGCAGTCGAACAGGCGGTCATGATGAAACCGCCTAGCCGGAGAGTTTGGCCGACAGCCAAGGCTCCCCCGGAAGTAATGTTGTCTTTAAAGACGAGACGAGACATCCTTCCTTGCGGTGACGGCACAGTGGAACTCTCAATGAAAGCACCAATGTCGGTGTCAAAACCGGCGGATCTCGGGTAGGGGGTCCTGAACTGTGCGTCTAGGGGGATGGTAACAGGAGACAGGGGACACGATGTTTTTACCCAGGTTCGGGCCCTCTCGATGGAGGTAAAACCCTACTCCTGCTTGATTCATCTTGTGATATGAGTATTACAAGAGTTGATCTACCACGAGATCGAAGAGGCTAAACCCTAGAAGCTAGCCTATGGTATGATTGTGGTTCTTGGTCCTACGGACTAAACCCTCCGGTTTATATAGAGACCGGAGGGGGCTAGGGTTACACAGAGTCGGTTACAAGGAGGGAGATCTACATATCCGTATTGCCAAGCTTGCCTTCCACGCCAAGGAGAGTCCCATCCAGACATGGGACGAAGTCTTCAATCTTGTATCTTCATAGTCCAACAGTCCGGCCAAAGGATATAGTCTGGCTGTCCGGATACCCCCTAATACAGTACTCTCTCAATACCCCTCTGATTATGAACATGAATATGATTTGTGAGTAGTTACATTTGTTCCTGAGGACATGGGAGAAGTCTTGCTATAAGTAGTCATGTGAATTTGGTATTCATTCGATATTTTGATGAGATGTATGTTGTCTTTCCTCTAGTGGTGTTATGTGAACGTCGACTACATGAAACTTCACCATTGTTTGGGCCTAGAGGAAGGCATTGGGAAGTAATAAGTAGATGATGGGTTGCTAGAGTGACAGAAGCTTAAACCCTAGTTTATGCGTTGCTTCGTAAGGGGCTGATTCGGATCCACCTGTGTCATGCTATGGTTAGGTTTACCTTAATACTTCTTTTGTAGTTGTGGATGCTGGCAATAAAGGTTAATCATAATTGGGATGCTTGTCCAAGGAAGGGCAGCACACAAGCACCGGTCCACCCACATATCAAATTATCAAAGTAACGAAGGCGAATCATATGAGCGTGATGAAAACTAGCTTGACGATAATTCCCATGTGTCGTCAGGAGCGTTTTCCTTTATATAAGAGTTTGTCCAGGCTTGTCCTTTGCTACAAAAAGGATTGGGCCATCTTGCCTTAATACTTCTTTTTTAGTTGTGGATGCTGGCAATAAAGGTTAATCATAATTGGGATGCTTGTCCAAGGAAGGGCAGCACACAAGCACCGGTCCACCCACATATCAAATTATCAAAGTAACGAAGGCGAATCATATGAGCGTGATGAAAACTAGCTTGACGATAATTCCCATGTGTCGTCGGGAGCGTTTTCCTTTATATAAGAGTTTGTCCAGGCTTGTCCTTTGCTACAAAAAGGATTGGGCCATCTTGCTGCACCTTATTTACTTTCATTACTTGTTACCCGTTACAAATTACATTATCACAAAACTATCTGTTACCGATAATTTCAGTGCTTGCAGAGTATACCTTACTGAAAACCGCTTGTCATTTCCTTCTGCTCCTCATTGGGTTCGACACTCTTACTTATCGAAAGGACTACGATAGATCTCCTACAATTGTGGGTCACCAAGACTCTTTTCTGGCACCGTTGCCGGGGAGTGAAGCGCCTTTGGTAGGTGGAATTTGGTAAGGAAAAATTTATATAGTGTGCTGAAATTTACTGTCACTTGTTACTATGGAACATAATCCTTTGAGGGGCTTGTTCAGGGTATCTTCACCCTGACCAGTAGACCTTGCAGGCATGCCCGAGGATGTTATGAAGAAGAAGGTCTTCCATTTATCTTTGAAGGGAAAGGCATTGATATGGTTTAGGCTATATGATGATATGGGATCATGGAACTACAACCGATTGAAATTGGAATTTCATCAGAAGTTTTATCCTATGCATCTGGTTCATCGTGATCGTAATTATATATATAATTTTTGGCCTTGCAACGGAGAAAGCATCGCTCAAGCTTGGGGGAGGCTTAAATCAATATTATATTCATGCCCCAATCATGAGCTCTCAAGAGAAATTAAATTTTTATGCTCGGCTTTCTCTCAATAATCGCTCCATGCTTGATACTTCTTGTACTGGTTCTTTTATGATGAAGAATATTGAATTCAAATGGGATTTATTGCAATGAATTAAACGCAACTCTGAAGATTGGGACCTCGGCGAAGGTAAGGAGTCAGGTATAACACCTAAGTTTGATTGTGTTAAATCTTTTATGGATACCGATGTTTTCCGTGAATTTAGCACTAAATATGGACTTGACTCTGAGATAGTAGCTTCTTTCCATGAATCATTTGCTAATCATGTTGATCTCCCTAAGGAGAAGTGGTTTAAATATAATCCTCCCATTGAAGTAAAAGTAGTTGCACCTATTAAAGTTGAAGAAAAGGCTATCGCTTATATTGAGAAACAACCTTTCCCTGTTAGAATAAAGGATCATGCTAAAGCTTCAACTGTGGTCAACAAAAGTAATATTAGGACACCCAAACCCCCTGAGCAAATTAAAATTGAACCTAGTATTGCTATGGTTAAAGATCTATTGGTTGATAATATTGATGGGCATGTTATTTACTTCTGTGATGAAGCTGCTAGAATTGCTAGACCTGATACTAAAAATAAACATAGACCTATTGTAGGCATGCCTGTTATTTCTGTTAAAATAGGACATCATTGTTATCATGGCTTGTGTGACATGGGGGCTAGTGCAAGTGCAATACCTCATTCCTTATACAAAGAAATTATGCATGATATTGCACCTGTTGAAATAGAAGAGATTGATGTTACAATTAAGCTTGCCAATAGAGATACTATTTCACAAGTTGGTATTGTTAGAGATGTTGAAGTCTTGTGTGGGAAAGTTAAATATCCTACTGATTTTCTTGTTCTTGGTTCCCCACAAGATAGCTTTTGTCCCATTATATTTGGTAGACCCTTCTTGAATATTGTTAATGCTAGGATAGACTACAAAAGGATGTTGTTACTATAGGTTTGGGGGATATGTCTCATGAGTTTAATTTTGCTAAGTTTCATAGACAACCCCATGATGAGGAATTGCCTAGTAAAGATAAAATTATTGGTCTTGCTTCTATTGCCGTGCCTCCTAATGATCCGTTAGAACAATATTTGCATGACCATGAAAATGATATGTTCATGAATGAAAGAAGGGAAATAGATGAAGTATTCTTTAAACGGGGACCTATTTTGAAACACAACCTGCCTGTTGAAATTCTAGGGCATCCCCCTCCACCCAAGGGTGATCCCGTGTTTGAGCGTAAACAATTACCTGATACTCTTAAATATGCTTATCTTGATGAGAAAGATATATCCTGTTATTATTAGTGCTAACCTTTCAGAGCATGAAGAAAAGAAATTATTGAAAACTCTGAAGAAGCACCATGCTGCTATTGGATATACTCTTGATGATCTTAAGGGCATTAGTCCTACTCTATGCCAGCACAAAATAAAATTGGAGAAAGACGCTAAACCGGTTGTTGATCACCATCGAAGGTTAAATCCTAAGATGAAAGAAGTGGTAAGAAAAGAAATACTAAAGCTTCTGGAGGTAGGTACAATCTGTCCCATTGCTGATAGTCAGTGGGTAAGCCATGTCCATTGTGTCCCTAAGAAGGGAGGTATTACCGTTTTTCCTAATGATAAAGATGAAATAATCCCACAAAGAATTATTACAGGTTATAGGATGGTAATTGATTTCAGCAAATTAAATAAAGCTACTAAAAAGGATCATTGCTCTTTACCTTTTATTAATCAAATGCTAGAAGGATTATCCAAACATACACACTTTTGCTTTGTAGATGGTTATTCTGGTTTCTCTCAAATACCTTTGTCAAAAGAGGACCAAGAAAAGACCACCTTTACTTGTCCTTTCGGTAGCTTCGCTTATAGACGTATGCCTTTTTGTTTATGTAATGCACCTGCTACCTTTCAAAGATGCATGACGGTTATATTCTCTGATTTTTGTGAAAAGAATGTTGAGGTTTTCATGGATGATTTCTACGTATATGGAACTTATTTTAGTGATCGCTTGAGCAACCTTGATCGAGTTTTGCAGAGATGTGAAGAAACTAATCTTGTCTTGAATTGGGAGAAGTGCCACTTTATGGTTAATGAATGTATTGTCTTTGTCAGGACCGGTTTTTCGGGATATAATTTCCCAGAAAATGGCCCTTGTGCTCATCAGCCCCAAGATTACTGTTAGCTGATGAGGCACCAACTTGATACAAAAATTCCAAGAAAAGTACATAATATGTAGTACAAGACCATTCTGGCCTATGAGTACAACAATTGGTCTTCTAGTGGCTGAAGGCGGAGGCGGTTTGCGGGTCACCAGCGTCTATGGGACTCCATTTCCCACAGGAACAGCTGACCAGGATAACTCCTATCTTCGCGAGGCTGCTATCTCCATTGCGTAGGTTCCGGGGCTGTCATCACAACGCTCCTCCCCATGCAAGATATCTGGCCAAGACAATAGCCAGGGACAAGCCAGTGAGTACTTTGAATGTACTCGCAAACATTAAGAACACAGGTATAATATAGCCACTGATAATCATGCCTTAAAATATTCTATGATCGTTTCGTCAGTTATGAAATAAGGTTCATGATGCACGCAAGTAGATCATTTAAATAAATCATGAGTAAACAATCAGGGTGTAAAAATAGAAAGCACCAATCGGGTATCTGAAGCGACACCTCGAAAGGATAATAATATGAAGCATGCCTCAGTCGGGCGCCTGAGCGACACCACAGAAAGGGCTTATATATATAAAAGGAATAACAAGCATGCCACAGTTGGGCATCTGTGTGACACCACATAAAGGGCTTATACGTAAATGAAATAACGGACATGCCACTGTCGGGCGTCTGAGCGACGCCACATAAAGGGCTTATATATAAACATAATCACAGTGAATATCCAGGAGGTAGTACCGTCCCAGGGATATTCATTATTTCAAACAATGCAAACGGTTAGTCCACAATGATAATAATCATAACCATCATATATCACAAGTCATAATTAATATTCTGGTGTAGTAGTTTGTCCTCCGAAGACCGACACTAAGACCGACACTTCACTCATCCCAGACTGTAGTCCTTAACCATGGACACGGCTATTCGAACAGGTTTAATATCTCTGCAGAGGGTGTACTCTTTACCCATGAGTAATGGATTTCTTTAGTCCATCGGAACTAATTCCGTCTACGGTCTTTTAGTCGAAAACATGCCTGACTTGCACACACCAGCTTTTACTCGTGTCTGGAATCACCCATGACACCTGTTAAGTAAAACTCTAAGTGGGGAGGCTACAACCTCGCGTAGCATGGGATCAAATTTCTATTGCACGGTCTAAGGGGTGCCCCCCTCTCGGTCCCAACCGGAAACACCCATGCCCCCGGACCAGGTGGCATGCCTACCGGTTGCAACCGGTATCTTCCACCATGGCCTCTCTGTACGGTGTGTGCTAAGACAGGGTTGACAACTTACTGAACCGTACCCTACCTATGGCAGGGACAAGTGGAAGCACAAAACAAGTATGGGGGTTACTAGAACAAGACTCGATCTATGGCCGACTCAGGAGGCTTAAGTATTTCCTGCATGATTAACTCAAGAATAATATTTCACATCCATCAGACACAACCACCACTCATCATACCTCCGCCTGCCCCATCGGTCATAACCGTCTCGACGAGGAACAAGCTCGTGTCTACCCAAGACAGAGACTTTCCCATACCCTTCCCGGTAGGCATGAGAAGCATAAGAGGGTGATTGCTACCACAAGCTTATCTAGTTTTCAACAGCAGAAATTTTCATGTTTGCACTCAATGCGTATGATCGTATCGTTACATAAAAATAATTAATGCTTCATGTCGAGGTGGTATTATAACTGTATCAAACAGTCCCCAAACTATTATGCCAGGGTTCAGAATGCTTGCCTTCAAGTTGTGGAGAGGCAGGGTGCATTCCAAAACTTTGAAAGTTTTCTTCTCTCTCCAACAAATCCTATTTTTGGAAATATTCAAATTAACACATAGTTTAAAAACAGTACAAAAGAATTGCTTGGAAAATTTTGAAATAAATATGAAAATAAACTAGACAATATTTGGGAAACAATAGAAAAAGAATCAACTCATTGGGATTCATATTTAAAAATTTATAGCCAGTCAAAGTTTTGGTCAAAATCTGTTTTTAAAATAAATCAGAAAAGAAAACGTTTCGATGAGAATACGCTTTCGGGGTAGGGGAGACGTACTCTGGGACTTTATGTTTTCACTTATGCCAGCATGGACCGGCGCTGGGTCACTGACAGAGGGTCCAGGGGGCCCACTAGTCAGGTTTGACCAGTCGCCTCTCCCTCCTTTTCCTCTGCCCGAGCGGGGGTGGGACTCCGGCGGTCGCCGGCGAACGGAGGCTCCTCGAGGGCATCTGAGGCCAGGGATGGACCCGCCAATCCTAGGCGGTCCTCCCGGTGGTTGAGGAGTCGGCGGGGGTGGAGGGAGTCGCCAGCGGCGAGCTCCGTGGCGGAGGAATGCTTCGGGTGGGTTTGGGGCTCTGGGATGCTGTGGCTCCCGACCGTGTTTGAGATGCTGGGAAGCTCCGCAGGGTCAAGGGGAGTCGAGTGGTGGTGTTGGAAAGGCGGGGGAGGCCCTGGCTGCGACGGACGGAGTTGGGGCGTGGCGGCGACCGAACCGGCCGGAGACGGGGAAGACGGCTTTCCCCCATTGATTGCGGGCTACGGGTGTGCTGTGGGAGTGGCCTGAGGTTGCCTGAGTGCTCGGAGGAGCTCGGGGGCCTCCTTTTATAGTGCGACGAGGTCGGTTCCATGGCGGTGGATAAGAACGACGGTGAACCGCTGCTCTGTAGGGGTCAGGGCGACGTGGCGGCGACGATCACTAGCAGACGGGCTTGAGGATAGGCTCGGACTGCTCAAGGTGGCAGCTGGCGTGCTGCTGCGGCTCGGGCGGTGCCGTCCATGGCAGTGGTCTGCTGCGGCCGTCGGCGGCTAGCGTCGATGGCGTTGTGGGGAGCCCGGGGCGGCTCTGCGGCGAGGGGAGGGGCCGGGGTGTCGACTGGGAGAGGGGAAGGGCCAGGGCGAGCGCGGGGCGTCGGCAGCGGGACGCGGCGACTCGCGTGCACGCACGTGCAAAACGCGCGCTCTGGGCGCGCCCAGTGCATGCACACAATGTGTTTGCTGAAATGCCAGCATGTGCTAGAGGGCATTGGGGAGGCTGGGGGTTAGCAGGCCTGGGTTAGGGTTAGCTAGGAACTTAGTAGACATGCTAGTATGTACACAGGGGCAAGATCACAGTGCAAAACAAAAATCATGCCAAAACTAGACATGCACACCAGGTGTTTGACAGAATGCCAATGGCATCTAGGCAATTCTTGGGGTGGCCCAAATCTCCAGATCAGGGTCTCTTTGGATGAATAAGAGAGTGGTGAGGTTAGTTTGCCAAAAGCTCAAACTTGTTAGTGTAAGTTTTGCCAAACTTCAGTTCTGGCCAGAAGGAAAAGGGCATTGTTCCATGAACCAAATATGCTCCAATGAGTCCAACCTCCTGGACTTAAGGGTTTGGTATGGAGTACTACAAGCAGGAGAAAGCTCAAGGTCACTAGGGCAGAATTAAATAGGGATGCAGTAGAAAACATCCAACTGGGCCAGAATGAAAAAGAGGTTGTTTCACTCAAATTTTTCCAAAGAACATAAAAGGGTTTTTGCATAAAGTTGAACAATATACTCCTATTATCATCCCATAATTTTGGTGGAGGCTAGAAAGGAATATTTAATTGGGTTGTAGTGCCACATTGCCCACTGGACCAGATTTGAAAAATTGGTGTAGAGCTCAAAATATTAAATGAATGAAATATATTTTTGCATAAAAGTGATTTAAAAACATCACATGACATCTCCAAATTTTGGTGAAAATATTAAATACATTTATCAAGTGGTTGTAGTTCAAACAAAAAGCTCCAAAACTAATGAAAAATCATTTTAATGAATAAAGCTCAGAGAGAATTAATTATGCAATTAAATTTTACTGATAATAGACATGTTTTTTTGAAAGGGCAAACAAGTCCAATAACATATTTGGGAAGTTTTTCATTTGAGGTAAAAACTCCATAATAATAAGGAACAGAATGGCTCTGAAATCCACAGAAAAGTCCAGAAAATAAAAGTTTAAATTTCCTGGCAAAATTTTAATTAATAAAACAGGGTCAAAATTTTTGGGGTGTTACAACACTACCCCCCTTAAGAAAAAAATCTCGTCCTCGAGATTTGCTAAGGGCTTGTTTTTAAAGATGATACTCCCATTAGTTGAAAACAAGAGTTTACTCATAGCAAAAACTTAGGGTACAATCATAGGCTGCAACACACAAATAAACATAGCCATGACGTTTACAATGAAAATGGTAAAAGGGCAGGATCCCGAGAAAACATCTCTGGTACTGGGGCACACTCTTCTTCTATCGGGGGATGCGGGTTGACCAGTCATGGACGCGTCTCTCCTAGTCAGGCCTGAGTGGTCTGCCGACGGCGATCTGAGGATTTAAATCAGCGAGGCTCTGGAGATAACCCATTACTCGCTGGGTCAAACGCTCTTGCGCGATGATATACTGGACAAGGTTGGCCAGTACTGGGTCTCTCTCAATCCGTCCATCGGGAAAGGATGCTACTTCTTCGGGTGCTGCACGGCTCGGAAAGTACTAATACCCTCGTTCGCTGGCATAGGGTACCGCGAATCGAAGGCGAACAATCGCTTCGTGTGCAGCTGCTTCTATGGCCATTTGCGGAGTTGGCATGGATTTCCCCAGGAAGGAGACTTCTGTGGGGTCTTGATTTGAATCTACGGGAGGGATGTGCACTACTGCCCTATATTTCGAGGTGGATGAGGTGATCCTCGAGTTGAGCAGCTCGTACTGGGGTGGCTGGGTAGAGCCCATGGTACTGCAGGTAAAGTCCCACAATATTTTAACAAAGCTACCCGGGGTTGCATCTAGGGTTCTCATATAAATGCTAGGGCTCGGCATGGCAAGAAGTGGTTGTGAGGGTTGTGCACAAGTTGCGGGGTACTCGGCAAGGTCATGAGGTGGCCATTTATATAGCCTCCCGGTTGGGTTATTACCGCGGTGAGGGGCACTAGTTCGCAGGTTCGGCCCTCATGGGGTCGGGGCAAAGTCACAGATACACACATCTCACAAAAGTGACGCGTTATTGTGGGTACCGTCGGGTTGGTCTTTGGTAGCTATGCCCGGAATTAAAAATGCGGCCGTACATCAACACATCTACTTTTTAAATTGGGGCGCACATGCAGACAACATTGTGGTGATACAAGATCACACAATTACAGGGTGTGGACATGCCGAGACTCAGTACTACTCGAGTGACTTGGTCCACCTTGTTTATGTCTAAGCGGGCGTGCCTTGTAGACGCCGAGGCTTCTCCATTGGCTTCATCGTCGGGGTAAGCCGGAGGGGCTTGAGGAACTGCAGGGTCGGGGTAGCGACGGTGACCATCACGGGGATTGTTGGCCACAATCCCGCTGGAGTGTGTTCCCAAAAGGCGACGAAGCACTTCTGGGGTCATCAAGGCACCTTGTTGATGGCTGGGGTTGACCTCAAGGTCTCGATAGGTTGTCCAAACAGCACGACTGGGTTGTCGGTGTCGGGCTCATCTTCTCTTCTTGTTGGGGGTCGGCGAACCAGTTCTCCACGAGCTGCGATCAGATCCAGAGTGATCTGGTCGAACAGCCCCTCTAGTGCACTTACATAGCGCACCAGATGCAACAATGCAGGGTCCGTCTCGTGGTCTCCGTTGGCGACTTGGGTGGTCTACCATACCCGTCACGGCTGGGGTAGTAGTAGAAGGAGCGACAGTTAACTCTGGGCGACAAGTGCCGGAGTTGAACTATAGCTTCTCGAGCCGCTAGTTGGATGGCTTGTGGCTCAAAGGAAGTTGTCCTTCCGGTGAACCTGTAGGGGCGTTCTGGTGATAGACCCTTACCATAGATGTGCACAGTGGCCTAGAACTAACAGCTTTCACCGCTCATGAGCCCTTGGTACACAACATATTCTGGGGGCTCTTCTAACGCAAATGCACGACGGGTGAGGTTTGCTAGCACGGTCACAAAACCTCCAAGGTTGGTTGCTGTGGTCTCATTGTGAACAATGGGGCCAGGCATTCTAGCTCGGTTTGGGGGTAGAGGCTGTGTTGTGCTGGGCTGAGGCGAGCGTGCCCTTTTTATAGCACAAAGGGGACGGAGTCTTCCTTCGCACGCTTGCGAAAAAGACTATTTAGGGGCCGGTCACTGGCGCGTGATCGACAGGCTAGGCTAATAGGTTGGGCACCGACTGCCAAAAGGTGTCGGGTCACTGTGTGGCTATCTTACACGAGAAGCTTGGCTGGGGTTTGGTAAAGGTCTGGTGGGTTGGTTTACCTAGGTTTTCGACCTGGCTGAGATAGGATTAGCCAATGGTCAGCCTAACTCTGATACCAAGTTTGTCAGGACCGGTTTTTCGGGATATAATTTCCCAGAAAATGGCCCTTGTGCTCATCAGCCCCAGGATTACTGTTAGCTAATGAGGCACCAACTTGATACAGAAATTCCAAGCAAAGTACATAATATGTAGTACAAGACCATTCTGGCCTATGAGTACAACAATTGGTTTTCTAGTGGCTGAAGGAGGAAGCGGTTTGCGGGTCACCAGCGTCTATGGGACTCCATTACCCATAGGAACAGCTGACCAGGATAACTCATATCTTCGCGAGGCTGCTATCTCCATTGCGTAGGTTCCGGGGCTGTCATCACAACGCTCCTCCCCATGCAAGATATCTGGCCAAGACAATAGCCAGGGACAAGCCAGTGAGTACTTTGAATGTACTCGCAAACATTAAGAACACAGGTATAATATAGCCACTGATAATCATGCCTTAAAATATTCTATGATCGTTTCGTCAGTTATGAAATAAGGTTCATGATGCACGCAAGTAGATCATTTAAATAAATCATGAGTAAACAATCAGGGTGTAAAAATATAAAGCACCAATCGGGTGTCTGAAGCGACGCTTCGAAAGGATAATAATATGAAGCATGCCTCAGTCGGGCGCCTAAGCGACACCACAGAAAGGGCTTATATATATAAAAGGAATAACAAGCATGCCACAGTCGGGCGTCTGTGCGACACCACATAAAGGGCTTATAAGTAAATGAAATAACGGACATGCCACTGTCGGGCGTCTGAGCGACGCCACATAAAGGGCTTATATATAAACATAATCACAGTGAATATCCAGGAGGTAGTACCGTCCCAGGGATATTCATTATTTCAAACAATGCAAACGGTTAGTCCACAATGATAATAATCATAACCATCATATATCACAAGTCATAATCAATATTCTGGTGTAGTAGTTTGTCCTCCGAAGACCGACACTAAGACCGACACTTCACCCATCCCAGACTGTAGTCCTTAACCATGGACACGGCTATTCGAATATGTTTAATATCTCTGCAGAGGGTGTACTCTTTACCCACGAGCAACGGATTTCTTTAGTCCATCGGAACTAATTCCGTCTACGATCTTTTAGTCGAAAACACGCCTGACTTGCACACACCAGCTTTTACTCGTGTCTGGAATCACCCATGACATCTGTTAAGTAAAACTCTAAGTGGGGAGGCTACAACCTCGCGTAGCATGCGATCAAATTTCTATCACGCGCTCTAAGGGGTGCCCCCTCTCGGTCCCAACCGGAAACACACATGCCCCGGACCAGGTGGCATGCTTACCGGTTGCAACCGGTATCTTCCACCATGGCCTCTCTGTACGGTGTGTGCTAAGACAGGGTTGACAACCTACTGAACCGTACCCTACCTATGGCAGGGTCAAGTGGCAGCACGAAACAAGTATGGGGGTTACTGGAACAACACTCAATCTATGGCTGACTCAGGAGGCTTAAGTATTTCCTGCATGATTAACTCAAGAATAATATTTCACATCCATCAGACACAACGACCACTCATCATACCTCCCCCTGCCCCACCGGTCATAACCGTCTCGACGAGGGACAAGCTCGTGTCTACTCAAGACAGAGACTTTCCCGGACCCTTCCCGGTAGGCATGAGAAGCATAAGAGGGTGATTGCTACCACAAGCTTATCTAGTTTTCAACCGCAGAAATTTTCATTTTTGCACTCAATGCGTATGATCGTATCGTTACATAAAAATAATTAATGCTTCATGTCGAGGTGGTATTATAACCGTATCAAACAGTCCCCAAAATATTATGCCAGGGTTTAGAATGCTTGCCTTCAAGTTGTGGAGAGGCAGGGTGCATTCCAAAACTTTGAAAGTTTTCTTCTCTCTCCAACAAATCCTATTTTTGGAAATATTCAAATTAACACATAGTTTAGAAACAGTACAAAAACGTTGCTTGGAAATTTTTGAAATAAATATGAAAATAAAATAGACAATATTTGGGAAACAATAGAAAAAGAATCAAGTCATTTGGATTCATATTTAAAAAGTTATAGCCAGTCAAAGTTTTGGTCAAAATCTATTTTTAAAAATAAATCAGAAAAGAAAACATTTCGATGAGAATACGCTTTCGGGGTAGGGGAGACGTACTCTGGGACTTTACGTTTTCACTTATGCCAGCGTGGACCGGCACTGGGTCACTGACAGAGGGTCCAGGGGGCCCACTGGTCAGGTTTGACCAGTCGCCTCTCCCTCCTTTTCCTCTGCCCGAGCGGGGGCGGGACTCCGACGATTGTCGCCGGCGAACGGAGGCTCCTCGAGGGCATCCGAGGCCAGGGATGGACCCGCCACTCCTAGGCGGTCGTCCCGGTGGTCAAGGGGTCGGCGGGGGTGGAGGGAGTCGCCGGCGTGGAGCTTCGTGGCGACGGAAAGCTTCGGGTGGGTTTGGGGGTCTAGGATGCCGTGGCTCCCGACCGTGTTTGAGATGCTGGGCAGCTCCGCAGGGTCAAGGGGAGTCGAGCGATGGTGTTGGACAGGCGGGGGAGGCCCTGGCTGCGACGGATGGAGTTGGGGCGTGGCGGCGACCGAACCGGCCGGAGACGGGGAAGACGGCTTTCCCCCGTTGATTGCGGGCTGCAGGTGTGCTATGGGAGTGGCCTGAGGTTGCCTGAGTGCTCGGAGGAGCTCGGGGGCCTCCTTTTATAGTGCGACGAGGTCGGTTCCGCAGTGGTGGATAAGAATGACGGCGAACCGCCATTCTGTAGGTGTCAGGGCGATGTGGCAGCGATGATCAATAGCAGACGGGCTTGATGATAGGCTCGGACTGCTCAAGGTGGCAGCTGGCGTGCTGCTGTGGCTCGGGCGGCACCGTCCACGGCAGTGGTCTGCTGTGGCCATCGGCGGCTAGCATCGGTGGGGCTGTGGGGCGCCAGGGGTGGCTCTACGGCGAGGGAAGGGGTCGGGGCGTCGACTGGGAGAGGGGAAGGGCCAGGGAGAGCGCGGGGCGTCGGCAGCGGGACGCGGCGACTCACGTGCACGCACATGCAAAACGCGCGCTCTGGGCGCGCCCAGTGCACGCACACAATGTGTTTGCTGAAATGCCAGCATGTGCTAGAGGGCATAGGGGAGGCTGGGGGTTAGCAGGCCTGGGTTAGGGGTAGCTAGGAACTTAGTAGACATGCCTGTATGTATAGAGGGGCAAGATCACAGTGCAAAACAAAAATCATGCCAAAACTGGACGTGCACACCAGGTGTTTGACAGAATGCCAATGGCATCTAGGCAATTCTTGGGGTGGCCCAAATCTCCAGATCAGGGTCTCTTTGGATGAATAAGAGAGTGGTGAGGTTAGTTTGGCAAAAGCTCAAACTTGTTAGTGTAAGTTTTGCCAAACTTCAGTTCTGGCTAGAAGGAAAAGGGCATTGTTCCATGAACCAAATATGCTCCAATGAGTCCAACCTCCTGGACTTAAGGGTTTGGTATGGAGTACTACAAGCAGTAGAAAGCTCATGGTCACTAGGGCAGACTTAAATAGGGATGCAGTAGAAAACATCCAACTGGGCCAGAATGAAAAAGAGGTTGTTTCACTCAAATTTTTCCAAAGAACATAAAAGGGTTTTTGCATAAAGTTGAATAATATACTCCTATTATCATCCCATAATTTTGGTGGAGGCTAGAAAGGAATATTTAAATGGGTTGTAGTGCAACCTTGCCCACTGGACCAGATTTGAAAAATTGGTGTAGAGCTCAAATATTAAATGAATGAACTATATTTTTGCGTAAAAGTGATTTAAAAACATCACATGACATCTCCAAATTTTGTTGAAAATATTAAATACATTTATCAAGTGGTTGTAGTTCAAATAAAAAGGCTCCAAAACAAATGAAAAATAATTTTAATGAATAAAGCTCAGAGAGAATTAATTATGC
Organism: Aegilops umbellulata; assembly: GCA_032464435.1. NCBI lineage: Eukaryota > Viridiplantae > Streptophyta > Magnoliopsida > Poales > Poaceae > Aegilops > Aegilops umbellulata. Next base: position 182,901,851 of record CP136060.1, read on the forward strand.
AATTAAATTTTACTGATAATAGAAAAGTTTTTTTGAAAGGGCAAACAAATCCAATAACATATTTGGAAAGTTTTTCATTTGAGGTAAAAACTCCATAATAATAAGGAAGAGAATGGCTCTGAAATCCACAGAAAAGTCCAGAAAATAAAAGTTTAAATTTCCTGGCAAAATTATAATTAATAAAACAAGGTCAAAAATTTTGGGGTGTTACAGTCTTGGGGCATAAAATTTCTGAAAGAGGTATTGAAGTTGATAAAGCTAAAGTTGATGCTATTGAAAAGATGTCATGTCCCAAGGACATTAAAGGTATAAGAAGTTTCCTCGGTCATGCCGGTTTTTATAGGAGGTTCATTAAAGACTTCTCAAAAATCTCTAGGCCTCTAACTAATCTCTTACAAAAAGATATTCCTTTTATCTTTGATGATGATTGTGTAGAAGCATTTGAAATACTTAAGAAAGCTTTGATTTCTGCACCTATTGTTCAACCACCTGATTGGAATGTACCCTTTGAAATTATGTGTGATGCTAGTGATTATGCTGTAGGTGCTGTTCTAGGACAAAGATTTGATAAAAAGTTAAATATTATCCAATATGCAAGTAAAACTCTAGACAATGCCCAGAGAAATTATGCTACTACTGAAAAATAATTTTTAGCAGTTGTATTTGCTTGTGATAAGTTCAAACCTTACATTGTTGATACTAAAGTAACTGTTCACACTGATCATGCTGCTATTAAATATCTTATGGAAAAGAAAGATGATAAACCTAGACTTATTAGATGGGTTCTCTTGCTACAAGAATTTGATTTGCATATTATTGATAGAAAGGGAGCTGAGAACCCCGTTGCGGAAAATTTATCCAGGTTAGATAATGTTCTTGATGACCCACTATCTATTGATGATATCTTTCCTGATGAACAATTAGCTGTCATAAATGCTTCTCGTACTGCTCCATGGTATGTTGATTATGCTAATTACATTGTTGCTAAATTTATACCACCTAGTTTCACATACCAGCAAAAGTAAAAGTTTTTCTATGATTTAAGACATTACTTCTGGGATGACCCACACCTTTACAAAGAAGGAGTAGACGATGTCATTAGACGTTGTGTACCTGAGCATGAACAAGAACAGATCCTACGCAAGTGTCACTCCGAGGCTTATGGAGGACACCACGCTGGAGATAGAACTGCACATAAGGTATTACAATCTAGTTTTTATTGTCCTACTCTCTTCAAAGATGCCCGTAAGTTTGTCTTGTCTTGTGATGATTGTCAAAGAATCGGTAATATTAGTAGACGTCAAGAAATGCCTATGAATTATTCACTCGTTATTGAACCATTTGATGTTTGGGGCTTTGATTATATGGGACCATTTCCTTCCTCTAATGGCTATACACATATTTTAGTTGTTGTTTAAGTGGGTAGAAGCTATACCAACTAGTAGTGCTGATCATAACACCTCTATTAAGATGCTTAAAGAAGATATTTTTCCGAGGTTTGGAGTCCCTAGATATTTAATGACTGATGGTGGTTCACATTTTATTCATGGTGCCTTTCGTAAAATGCTTGCTAAGTATGATGTTAATCATAGAATTGCATCTCCATATCACCTGCAATCTAGTGGTCAACTAGAATTGAGTAATAGAGAGATTAAATTAATTTTGCAAAAGACTATTAATAGATATAGAAAGAATTGGTCCAAGAAACATGATGATGCATTATGGGCCTACAAAACTACATATAAAAACCCTATGGGTATGTCTCCGTAGAAAATGGTTTATGGAAAAACTTGTCACTTACCTCTCGAACTGGAACATAAGGCATATTGCGCCATTAAAGAGTTCAATTATGATTTCAAACTTGCCGGTGAGAAGTGACTATTTGACATTAGCTCACTTGATGAATGGACAACCCAGGCCTATGAGAATGCCAAACTATTTAAAGAAAAAGTTAAAAGATGGCATGAAAAAAGGATACAAAAGCGTGAGTTTAATGTAGGTGATTATGTGTTGCTATTCAACTCTCGTTTAAGATTTTTTGTAGGAAAACTTCTCTCTAAATGGGAAGGTCCTTACGTTATCGAGGAGGTCTATCGTTCCGGTGCCATAAAAATCAACAACTTCGAAGGCACAAATCATAAGGTGGTGAACGGTCAAATAATCAAAGATTATATCTCAGGTAATCCTATAAATGTTGAAACTAATGTTATTGGAACCGTAACCCTAGAGGAATACATAAGGGACACCTTCCAGAATGTTTCAGACTCTGAAAAGGAATAGGTATGTGGTACGGTAAGTAAACCGACTCCACAACAGTTCTAATAGCAATTTTTCTCCATTTTGGAATAATTAAAAAAATAGGAAAATAAGAAGTAGTCCGGGAAGGACAAGAGGGGTCCACGAGGGTGGAGGGCGCGCCCCCTGCCTCGTGGGTACCTCGTGTGCTCTCCGGACTCCGTTTTCTTCCACGATACTACTTTTGGTCGGTAAAAATTTATTATATAATCTCCCAAAGGTTTTAACCACCGTACCACGCTAATATCCTTTGTTTTTGTTTCGAGCTATTTCTGTAGCAGATTTGGAGCAAGATGTCATCTCAGGATTCCGACGGAGAGAGCTATGTCTCACACCTCATTGCTGACCCAAAGACCTATGGGGATCTATCTCCTTGTGGTCGAACTACGGATGAAGAGGAGGATGCTCATTTCATGAGGATCAATGATTCAAGTTCGGAGGAGGAGGATGTCCCTCTACCTCAACCTGGGGATATTCACGTGAAGTTCAAGAAGTCTAGTCTCCCTAAGAGGTCTAAACTGTCTAACAACCAATCTATTCCTTCTCGTTTTCAGCAGAAAAGCAAAGGAGATTTATGTGACAAGATCTTGAAGCTGGAATCGGAGGTCGATGATTTAAAGGAGGAAATTGCTCTTCTCAATTACAATATGAAGAAGATGAAATAACAATTTACATTATCAGCAACTCCATCATTACCACCTCCGAAGAAAGAGATATAATCACGTGGGTATGGGCGCTCCCCTTGGCAACTGCCAAGCTTGGGGGAGGTGCCCCGGTATCGTATCACCATCACACTTCTATCTTTACCATTTTCTTAGTTTGATCCTTTTGGTAATATCTTGATCTAGTAGAATAAAGTTTTAGTATGATCTAGTTTTCAGTTTTGCTTTGTGATCCCCCTATGTAATCGAGTCTGTGAGCTATACATAATAAAGATTAGGTTTGAATCAAGGGCTTGGTTGTCTTGGTATGATCTTGAGGGAATAAAAGAAAAAGAAAGAATAAAAATAAATAAGGAGATCATATTGATCTTATGAAGAGTAATGACTTCACATATAAAAAGTATGATGAATAAAAGTTGTTGAGAGTTGACAAACATAGTTTTGGTCATCGTTGCAATTAATAGGAAGTAATTAAGAAAGAGAGGTTTTCACATATAAATATACTATCGTGGACATATTTTATGATTGTGAGCACTCGTTAAAATATGACATGCTAAAGAGTTGATGTTGGACAAGGAAGACAACGTAATGGGTTATGTTTTCTTATATCCGAAATAAAGTATAACGTCATGGATCATCCAACATGTTGAGCCCACCATGCTAGCCCAACTCTTTGCACCAAGTAGAAATACTACTTGTGCTTCCGAATATCCTTAAACCCAGTTTTTGCCATGAGAGTACACCATATCTACCTATGGATTGAGTAAGATCCTTCAAGTAAGTTGTCATTATTGCATGCAATAAAAAATTACTCCCTTAATATGTATGATTTATTAGTGCGGAGAAAATAAGCTTTATACGATCTTTTGATGTGGAAGAAATAAAAGCAACGGACTGAATAGTAAAGGTCCATATCACAAGTGGCAATATAAAGTGACATTCTTTCGCATTAAGATTTTGTGCATCCAACCATAAAAGCACATGAGAACCTCTGCTTCCCTCTGCGAAGGACCTATCTTTTGTTCTTGTCTTATACCTTATACGAGAGTCATGGTGATCTTCACCTTTCCTTTTTACATTTTATCCTTTGGCAAGCACACTGTGTTGGAAAGATCCTGATATATATATCCAATTGGATGTAAGTTAGCATGAACTATTATTGTTGACATTACTCTTGAGGTAAAAGGCTGGGAGGCAACACTATAAGCCCCTATCTTTCTCTGTGTCCGATTAAAACTCCATACCCATAAGTATTGCGTGAGTGTTAGCAATCGTGAAAGACTAAATGATAGTTGAGTACGTGTACTTGCTGAAAAGCTCTTATAATGACTCTTTCCTATGTTATGATAAATTGCAATTCATTCAATGACCGGGATTATAGATTGTTGGTTTTCAATGAAGTTTTTGATTCATACTTGACATTGTGAATAGATTATTACTTGAGCATAAGAAATCATATGACAATATATATATATACATATATATATATATGTTGCTGTTATAAGAATGATCATGATGCCCTCATGTCCGTATTTTATTTTATCGACACCTCTATCTCTAAACATGTGGACATATTTTTCGTTATCGGCTTCCGCTTGAGGACAAGCAAGGTCTAAGCTTGGGGGAGTTTATACGTCCATTTTGCATCATGCTTTTATATCGATACTTATTGCATTATGGGTTGTTATTACACATTATGTCACAATACTTATGCATATTCTCTCTTATTTTACGAGGTTTACATGAAGAGGGGAATGCCGACAACTAGAATTCTGGGCTAGAAAAGGAGCAAATATTATAGACCTATTATGAACAACTCCAAAAGTCTTGAAACTCCACGGAAGTTATTTTTGGAATTAATAAAAAATATTGAGCGAAGAAAGTACCAGAGCAGGGCCACCCACCATCCACGAGGGTGGGGGCGCGCCCTACCCCCCTGGGCGCGCCCCCTGCCTCGTGGGCCCCCTCACAGGCCTCCGGTGTCCATCTTCTGCTATATGAAGTCTTTTACCCTGGAAAAAAATATAAGCAAGCTTTCGGGACGAAACTCCACCGCCATGAGGCGGAACCAATCTAGGTCTCCGACGGAGCAGTTCTGCCGGGGAAAATTCCCTTTGGGAGGTGGAAATCATCACCATCGTCATCACCAACAATCCTCTCATCGGGAGGGGGTCAATCTCCATCAACATCTTCACCAGCACCATCTCCTCTCAAACCTTAGTTCATCTCTTGTATCCAATCTTTGTATCAAAACCTCAGATTGGTACCTGTGGGTTGCTCGTAGTGTTGATTACTCCTTGTAGTTGATGCTAGTTGGTTTATTTGGTGGAAGATGATATGTTCAGATGCTTTATGCATATTAATACCCCTCTGATTATGAACATGAATATGATTTGTGAGTAGTTACGTTTGTTCCTGAGGACATGGGAGAAGTCTTGCTATAAGTAGTCATGTGAATTTGGTATTCGTTCGATATTTTGATGAGATGTATGTTGTCTTTCCTCTAGTGGTGTTGCTAGAGTGACAAAAGCTTAAACCCTAGTTTATGCGTTGCTTCGTACGGGGCTGATTTGGATCCACTTGTTTCATCCTATGGTTAGGTTTACCTTAATACTTCTTTTGTAGTTGCGGATGCTTGCAATAGGGATTAATCATAAGTGGGGTGCTTGTCCAAGGAAGGGCAACACCCAAGCACCGGTCCACCCACATATCAAATTATCAAAGTAACGAACGCAAATCATATGCGCGTGATGAAAACTAGCTTGACGATAATTCCCATGTGTCCTCGGGAGCGTTTTCCTTTATATAAGAGTTCTTCCAGGCTTGCCTTTGCTACGAAAAGGATTGGGCCATCTTGCTGCACCTTATTTACTTTCTTTACTTGTTACCCGTTACAAATTACATTATCACAAAACTATCTGTTACCGATAATTTCAGTGCTTGCAGAGTATACCTTACTGAAAACCGCTTGTCATTTCCTTCTGCTCCTCGTTGGGTTTGACACTCTTACTTATCGGAAGGACCACGATAGATCCCCTACACTTGTGGGTCATCAAGCCCCCGTGCATAGCCCCCTCGCGCCACTGTCCTGAGGGGAGGTGTTGTAATGAGACGAGATACTAAGCTCGGAGGCTCCCTGAGGTTGATATGGCCATGGGGCCGCCCTCAGTTGTTTATCACCAGCGCGGTGCATAGCGCTTCCGCACTTGCACGGGCATAGCTGCTCCTCGGCAGTGTCGACTGCCAGCGCGGAGCATGGTGTGGGGACCCCGACTCATAAGTCGTGATCACCGAATGCATGTGTACAGTGATCCCAGAGATCAATGCTCACTGAACACACAGAAGCTGAATAACAAGAGTCTTACAACCATACATACCGTCTTACACAAATTATGACCATTATGGTCAAGTCTTACATAGATAAAGCCTTAAGGGCTGAACATCAAATGAAACACAAGCAGCGGAAATCTTCGTTGATAAGTAGAACCCATGCCATTTGCCTTAACCCTACATGCATTCTGACTGGGAAACATCCTAGTTCGCATGTTCGTCTCCAAAGAATTCTTCTTCGAACTCCTGTTCTTCCATGCCTGGCCAATTAAATAACCAGTGGCAAGCCAATGAGTACTTTGAATGTACTCGCAAGCAACCCATGATTTGAACAAGGCTCAATGACGCAGTGATATAGCACTAAGTAGGTAGTTTGCAGAATGCTAGTTTTGAGTGCAATGACATGATCTATCAACATGTAAAGTATGCATCATGGGAGTACAGGCATCCGTATGAACAAGTAACAGTTATCAGAGTTGGACGTCAATCCAACTTGATCATCGCGTCAAGTCATCTGACTTAACCAATTTAGCTTCATCAACCCACACGCACACATGTGGTTTGTAAAATTCTGGACGTAGTTTAAGCAGCACCGCCCAACTGTCCTTGAACGTGGACACGGCTATTCGAATAGTTTTACACTCTGCAGAGGTTGCACACTTTACCCACAAGATCCGGGGAACTTCCGTGTCATCCACGACCCGCAGTACCTCAAGTACCCGGGGTAAGCACCCGATCACTATCTTTCCCTAGACGACACTAACAAGGAATCTACTCGTTGTTCCGTATCCTCACGATGTACATCATATGAGACTTACTCGAGGTCGTAACATCTGAGAGGGGACACAACGGTGTATCCGGTGCCCTGTGAAAACAGTCATGGCCGCCCTACCTGGCACGACCCCGTCCCGAGAGAGCGCACCAACAACTCTCCCGTCACTAGTAATGCGGGCTCCAATCTAGTATCGGCCTAGGTAATCAATAATGCCCTTCCCCATACAAGGGTAGAGTGGTTGCGCATGTAAGGTTGGGGCAGTCGACAAATCTTAAATCTAATCCGTTTTCAAAAACAACACACACACTTACCTCGGTACACCACTTCGTCATCAAGTGGTTACCCATCTCATTATCTCCCTCGGGCATAAGTGGCACCCGACGGGGTTTTCGGAAAGTCTTTTGAAAATACTTTGTCTCCATCACCATGCATATACCCGTCCCTTTTGCGTAGCACTACTTAGCATCCTATCTACTCCCACCGGCATAACCCTCATAAGAAGGTAGGGTCATGCACAATGCAAGTATCAACAAGGAGGAAATGAAGGCAACCCACCAAAGTGGCTACCATCTCATCATGATTCCGATGCAACAATAATAAAGTGCTATATGAGATGCATAAAAAGGGTTTCATAGACATGGTCAAAGGGCTGCTTCACTACTAGGGAAAAGCCTATACACATAATCTTAGCAGTAGCGAGGATTAAAAACCCACGCTACTGCTTCTTACTAGCAGCGCGGGTTTTTAAACCTCGCTACTACTAAGTTGATAGCAGTAGCGCGGGTTTTTAACCCTCGCTACTGCTATGCGGTCTCTACCATGCCCCCCGGGACATGCCATAGTAGTAGCGCGGGTTTTTAAATAATTATTCAAGAATATTAGTGTTACTAAATAATTATTTCAATTTTTTTTGAATTTTGGTCAAATCTGGTCAAAATCTGGTCAAACTGTGGTCAAACTATGGTCAAACTAGTTATTCAAGAAATATTATTGCTAATAAATAATTATTGTTTTTTAGAACAATAGTTTTAAACTCAAGCAGTGAAATGTGTGACTTCATGCTCAAGCTAAACTCCTCAGGGTTAATAGGATTGACATCTTACTATTGTCAGGAAAACAACAAGTGTAGACTTGGAATCGAGGGAGAATAGAACCCGGAAGTTAAGCATGCTCAGGCTGGAGTAGTGAGAGGATGGGTAACCGTCCGGGAAGTTAGATGATTTGGAATGATGAGGGGTGATTAGAGATTAAATTGAGCAGCGATGAGGGTGATTAGAGATTAGAGGTTAAAATAATTCAGAAATTTTAAAATTCGGGCAAAAAATTCGAAAAAAAATTCCGCGGGTTAGTAGTAGCGCGGGTTTTTACCCACGCTGCTACTAACGGACGTAGTAGTAGCACGGGTGGCACCTGCGATGCTGCTATACGTTAGCTGCAGCGCCTTATTAGTCGCGCGGGCACTCGCGCTGCTAATAGGCCCAAAACCCGCGCTGCTGCTAGGCTTTTCCCTAGTAGTGCTTGCCTGTTTTAACAAAGTCTTCGAGGTCTTCAAATATCTCTGGCCCAACTCCAAGCATTTCACCTACTTCGTCAACTATCGTCGAAAGCAACCATAACAAGCAACACACCAAGGCAGGAAATGAAAGTGCTCTAAAAATATTGATTTGACTTTTCTAGGACATCTCTGGTTATATGAAAATTAACCAGAGTGGTTTCATTGGAATTTGGTTGGTGGATATTTCTAAACATTTGGATATGACGGATTCAAGGGGTCTATGGATTTGCAAGAAGTGTACAGAAACATATTTTTTTTAAATGAGCAAAGGCACCCATTTAACAAAGGATGATTTTTGAAGCATCTAGGAATTGGTTTCACTGGATTTGGAGTTCAAATGGATTTCCTATGAATTTGCAAAGTTGACAAATATGAAGAAATGGCTCATTATTTTATGTGGGACGGAAAGTATTAATAAAAATGTTCACCATCTAAGTTATGATTTTAGAGGTATCTAGGAATTTGAGTGGAGTCATTTGGATGAAATATGAGCTCTCTGGGGATTTCCAAAGTTCACTACAGAAATGCAAAAATGGGATTTGGTAAATGTCAGTGAAGAAAAAGTCTCTGGAAGAATGTGAAAATGGCACCATTTGATAGGATTTGAATTTATAACCCATCAAAAATTTGAATCATCAAATTTGGACTTAGAATAAATAATCTATGGATTTTACAAGTTTATAGAAAAAAGAAAAAGAAAAGGGAAAGGGTTTTACCCTTATCCTGCGCTCAGGGCGGGAAATAGCAGTGGGTCGGCCCAGCGGCTCGGCTGCATGCGCGCAGGGGCTACGTCGGAGGCGGCTTCCTGAAAGTACGCCTTCGCGTGGGAGAGGCGGTAATGGCGGAAGCCATCTCCACTTAAACGGGCGGGCCCGCCCACTGGGTCGCTGACGCGCGGGCCCCAGCGGCAGGTCGCCTTCAACCTCCCGCGCGGCGCGACGGGAACAGAGGAAGTGAGGCCGAGAGGGCGCCGGCACTCTCCCCGGCGGCACTGGCCATCTCCGGCGAGACCCAATACACCAACGGATTCAGGGGAGAGTGGCGCACCCGCCGAGGTGCGCCACGTCTACTGGGGTGGTCGGATGCGTGTGGTGCATCGCCCACAGCGGACGGAGGCGATGGTGAGGTTGGGGCACGGTGTTGCTGCCTTGGATAAGAAGAAATAGAGCCCGGAATAGGGCCATGGGGTGGTGAGTGGTGCTATGGTGCAGGTAGAAGGAAGAGAGGAGCACGGGAGAGCTCGAATTTGAGCGGTGGCCGACGTGGAGTTGAATGGGAGCACGGGAGGAGTAATGGGTTGGCCTGGGGGCATACTGTAGAGAGAGAGAGAGAGAGAGAGAGAGAGAGAGAGAGAGAGAGAGAGAGAGAGAGCGAAGGAGGCGCAGAGAGGGGGCTCGGGGTGGCCTTAAATAGAAGGGGGCGAGGTGCACAGCGGGGCCGTGCGCCGGCGAGGTCACGGGCGAGGCCAGAGGCCGTGAGGGCTCTTGTGAACGAGTCCAGGCCGTTCGTGGATCAGGTCCACGTCCAGAGGAGGGAAGGGAAGGAGCGGGGAAGGCTCCAGAGAGCTTGCGCGTGCGAGGCCGTGCTTTGGCGCTTGCGGGCGGCCGGCGCGCGTGCGAGGGAGACCACAGCAGGGAGAAGGAGGAGGGGGCCGACCGCGTAGCGTGTCACGCACGTCGAGGTGGCCTCGGGGGACACGTTCCCGACGCCCAAGGTCGACGAGAGCATCGGGCAGAGGGCAGCTACAGTGCTAGGGCGCACTGTAGCGCGCTCCAGAGTGCGTCTTTGGCCGGCATGGCCATTGTTTTGGCGCCTTGGGCGTGGCCAATAGTGTCTAGCAGCTCTAGGGGGGAGTAAACAAGTGGGGAGGAGCTTTGGATGCCTTGGAGAGCTACTAGGAGAGGAGAGAGGTTGAGGGAGAGAGAGAGAAAGAGGCTGTCCAGAGAAAGAAGGAGAGGGTTTCACCCATCAATGATTGAGCCATGGCCATGCTAAACTTACTAGAGGTAAAGGAGAACTAGAAGAGGCTCTGGTAAAAAGTTGGGCTCAAGGAGAACAAGGAAAGAGGGGAAAAATCAACTTTTAAAATTCACCAGAAGGTGTTTGATGTAGGTTTGGGCAAGAAAATTAATTCCAATTGCCATGATAATTAACAGGATGGAATGGCACTTAGGAATAGTGTGTTCCACCAAGTTTGAGCTCATTTGGACAAAGTAGCCAATGTAAATTTGGCAAACCCTAGAAATTAGCAGAAATGGCTTTACCAAGATTTAGTCATGCCAATCAATTCTCCTTGATGCACCACTTTGTGTAGTGTCATCGTTTGAGGATTTGAACATGTCCACAAAAATTCAGATCAAAAGGACACACTTGGCAATGTAGAGTTGTTCAAATTCGGTTCTGAACAGAAAGGGTTTTGGGGTACTTTGATCAAAATAACATTCTCTCCAACTTGTTCCATTTGGTCTAGATGCATTATTACACCATTTGAGCATGTGCGCCAAGTTTGAGAGCATTTGGACATGTTTGACAGTGCAAAAATGTTCAAACTTGAAAAAGGACAGAAGTGGTTTTGGGAGGGTTTCATGGGGTTATACTCTTATCCATGACATGTTACTTGGCAAGATCATCAAAAATGTCATATGTGACATGTTAGAATTTTCTTGGAATTTTATGAAAATATTTCCTGTAGAAATATTTCAAATCCTTGAAATGAGCAGAAATGGTTTTGGGAGGTTTTGTCCAATGTTTTGATCATGACCATGTGTTGAAACTCATATATATGGAAAATATATGTCCATTGAGTCTCCCTAATTTTTCTCAAATATTTTTAAAGCTTTAAAATAATTTTAACCTATTTAAGACCATTTCTGGCCTTAAGAAAAAGCCTTTAAATAAAATAAGAAAATAATTTTAAAATTATATTTTTGTGGTTTCTGGGTATCCTATATCTAATTGGAGACAAATATATTTTTGAAAGTTTTTTATTGCCCTTTATAAAGTACTTGCAGTGCAAACCTCAATCAAGGGGTTTTTGGAAATCTAATTTTTGAAAATACTATTTGGCCAAATTATTTTTGTAAGAAAATACTATATTGCACTATACACATGGCATGATCATTGGGAAAAGGTTTTGGTTCAAGGAGAAGGAGCATAAGAGTTGGAGGATTTATTTGATTTTTAGAGCACTTGCAAACAACAGTCAAACATTCAATCAAAGCAAAGACAAAACACTCAAAAGTTTTTGTCAAACCACATTTTATCATGACTTATTAGCTTAAGTGTTGTGGCATGAAAATCAGGGTGTGACAGACCTACCCCCCTTACTAGAATCTCGTCCCCGAGATTCCCAGACTAGGCGCGGGAAGGAATACAGAAACATGGATCTGGGGTAGTCTTCACGTCCTCATACTGCTTCTGCTTCCGAGTGGTGCCCCATTGAACCTTGAAGTACTTGATGCTGTGGCTTCGTGTATGACGTTATTGCTTGATCCAGGTTGCTAAGGGGTCTCTCGCGTTAGGTCAGGTTGGGCTGGGGGTCAATGGCTCGTGGTCGATGTCCTTGTAGAGACCGGGCTAGTTAGGAAGTTGGAAACATTTTCGGGGGTGTGTCGCGTGGAAAACGCTGTGCACAGTGGGTAACTCGGGTGGTAACTCTAACTGGTAGTCGTCTACTCTTCGTCTCGAAGTGATCCAAAAAGGGGGTTGTTGAACCTTGGAGTGATCTTGAAGAGGGTCGACGAATCTTGGTGTGGGTTTCCTTGTCATGGTAGTGCTTGATTCCTTAGAGAGAAGTGGCCCGCAGATACACCTGGTCTTCGACGAGAAAGTTCACTTCTTGACGGTAGTGGTTGGTATAGTTCTTCCCCTTGACATGGCGATCTTCAGATGTTCCTTAACCAGCTGAACGATTCTTCTTCCATCTTCAGTTAGACGAGTAGGTCACCAAGTAGAGGTGACAACCGACGTGACCAAGTACTCCATGAAGACTTTGTTCATGAGGTACATAAAGTAGGATGGGGGTATTGGTGGTGGTCACGGTTGAGTATGGTCCAAGGTCTTCTCGATCTAGAGTCAAGACCCACGGTCATGGTCCATCCATGTTGTAGCTTGGTAGGGCTTAAGGGTTTCAAGGATCTAGTGTGCGAGTGAACGTTTATCATCTTATCCTTGGGCACAACTTCTGAGATGCTAATTGTTCTATCTAGTCCTTTAAACAATTCACATCATATCATATCACCGATAACATCATTCGTATAGGTCATCTCCAATCATCACTCATGTTATTCATATCCTCATGACTCTCGAGAGGAGGTCTAATAAAATCATATATGTCTACAATCCCCAAACTCGTATGTATGGCTACCCCTAAAAATCCATGGGTAGAGCATATAAGTTGCTAAGCTTGAATTTAATCACCACAATCCAAGTGCTCAGTCTATTGATCCAAGGTCCATGATAAAGCATCTCTATCCTAAGGAAACATGTCGTAAGCCACTCCAAGATCTTGTTTCCTTCCTATGAATTAACTCCAATAGCCCATTAACTTCCATTAATCGCTACATAATCCATTTAATTCTACAAATCCAATGTTTATGGTGTTCCACATGATCTTCTATTGTCCTATAATCCTCAAGTACTTGAAAAGGGTTATCTTACTATAGTCAGTCCACCAATTTCCATTATCATGGTCAAGTAAACTCCAAGGTCAAGTTTATATAAAACCCTAAATCAACTCCGACAATTAATCCAATCTCTTAGTTTATCGTCCACCGAGAAACATGGTATCACAATCGAGATCATCGGTCTAAATCCAATTTACTCCAAACCATGTAGACTTAATCGGCATCTATATTCAATTAGAATCACCTGCTTAAATCCAAATCTCATGTCCAACGAGAATTCCTACATGCTTCCCCAAAGTCATTATCATAATGTCAACTACCTCCTATCAATATCCCCTGGCTAAGTCAAATCCTCATACTTCCAAGAATACAGCTTGCGATCTTAATTGTCCAATTTACTCAGGGGCAATGAGAGTCATGCTACTCTATTAACTGATCCCACCAACTTCGTCTACCAACATGAAAGCCTCATAATCCACCGAAGAGTTTCAATTAATTCCTCAAGGTCACTGATATAAACTCATCAAGTCATTTGTCCTCTATTCCTATATCCTCAAGCTGGTCTTTCCTATGGCATCGTCAGTTCTGATGCTATCTTAGGATGATAATGTGCTCGTTCACTATGCCCACTAGTTACATAATGAACCCAGTGTTGTGCGAGGTTCACAGAGGCTTAACTGGTTCTCTTGCAATTCTGTGGGTTAAGCACATGGTTAAGGAATCGAGTTGGGGTATCTCATGAGGTCTCGAAGGCTCTAGAAATGGTTTTCTAGTCTGGAGGGTTAAACATAACTCTACGGGGTTGCACTTGGTCGTGGAGATTGTAGCAGAAGTCTTCATTGCTAGTTGGTTGCCGAGGCAGAATCCTTGGTGTAGCTTGTCTTGCTGGTCTTCAGTTGAGGCGAGAGATGAGAGGGAGAAGTAGCATAGAGGAGGGGAATGCCTAAAGGGGGTTCTATAGTGCAGGTGCAAACAAACAAGTGCCAAAAAGGGCCAAACACAAACAACAAAATAAGGCAGGTGATATAATCACGTACTTGTTGCTTAGGGCAAAAGTTGTGACCTATCTTAAAACACAAACAAATAAAAACAAGCAACAGACAGTCATGGTTCTCTTCGAACCATCATATGGACTCGACTGCGCATAGGGGGTACACGACTCATCCTACCCTAGGGGTTCTCGGACTAAGTAGTCGTGCTTTACTTCGTGCCTCATGGAGTCTTCTGGATTTTCCTCAGGTGTCGCTACGTCTTTTGTAGTTGTTTGATGAAATGATCCGGGTTGGCCTGAAGAATCTTCAACACTTCTCGCCTGATGAGATGATGGGGTGAAGGTGGCTCCTCGTAGCTGGCATTGACTTGGTCTTCTCTTGTCCTCTTAATCATGATGATCGCTCTTGCCTTTTAAGGCGTCAAGGGTTTCGGGTAAGCAATCATTTATGCAATGACATTAACAAAGCATAGTAGAGGTCCAACATGTCGGTTACGTTGATGACAACATCGACACCAAGAGCGGGGAATGAAGAGAACCGTTTTCCTTCTCACTATAGTGAGGCGGACCAAATGGCGAGGTTCTCATCCACCGGTGGTTGCCGATACAACAATGGTAAGGACATGGTTGCTCTATTAGCGATGTACATCATGATCTTGCATTTCCTATGCCCTGATCATCATAGTCTAAGGTCGCATCATCTTGGAGCAATGTCAAGGGTGTCACCATCTCCTGGGCCTTCAGGTCCTCATCCCTCGAGGATGTATCTTCTGTTGGTATCGTCTTGTTGTGATGTCACCAATCTTGTGTTTAGGAGATGTGGGTGAATGTCTGGCAAGCCATCTTCCTTCTAGATTATCCACGAGGATTACAAGGAATCCAGTGGTCAGGGGCATAAGGGTTCTAGCGACCAAAGGCTTTGAAGGGGAAGAGATCAATAAAGAAGGTATACCTTAGTTTTCGAAAAACTGAGAAGGGAAGAGAAGTATAGATAGTTTCAAAAACTAGTAGTAGTTTTGGAAATAGTTTTACCCTAACTAACGACCATGCTAACTAAGGCTTCCTACAGACAGGATGGCTCTGATACCAGCTCTAGGGGGACCCCGACTCATAAGTCGTGATCACCGAATGCACGTGTACAATGATCCCAGAGATCAATGCTCACTGAACACACAGAAGCTGAATAACAAGAGTCTTACATCCATACATACCGTCTTACACAAATTATGACCATTATGGTCAAGTCTTACATAGATAAAGCCTTAAGGGCTGAACATCAAATGAAACACAAGCAGCGGAAATCTTCGTTGATAAGTAGAACCCATGCCATTTGCCTTAACCCTACATGCATTCTGACTGGGAAACATCCTAGTTCGCATGTTCGTCTCCAAAGAATTCTTCTTCGAACTCATGTTCTTCCACGCCTGGCCAATTAAATAACCAGTGGCAAGCCAATGAGTACTTTGAATGTACTCGCAAGCAACCCATGATTTGAACAAGGCTCAATGATGCAGTGATATAGCACTAAGTAGGTAGTTTGCAGAATGCTAGTTTTGAGTGCAATGACATGATCTATCAACATGTAAAGTATGCATCATGGGAGTACAGGCATCCGTATGAACAAGTAACAGTTATCAGAGTTGGACATCAATCCAACTTGATCATCGCGTCAAGTCATCTGACTTAACCCATTTAGCTTCATCAACCCACACGCACACATGTGGTCTGTAAAATTCTGGACGTAGTTTAAGCAGCACCGCCCAACTGTCATTGACCGTGGACACGGCTATTCGAATAGTTTTACACTCTGTAGAGGTTGCACACTTTACCCACAAGATCCGGGGAACTTCTGTGTCATCCACGACCCGCGGTACCTCAAGTACCCGGGGTAAGCACCCGATCACTATCTTTCCCGAGACGACACTAACAAGGAATCCACTCGTTGTTCTGTATCCTCACGATGTACATCATACGAGACTTACTCGAGATCGTAACATCCGAGAGGGGACACAACAGTGTATCCGGTGCCCTGTGAAAACAGTCATGGCCGCCCTACCTGGCACGACCCCGTCCTGAGAGAGGGCACCAACAACTCTCCCGTCACTAGTAATGCGGGCTCCAAGCTAGTATCGGCCTAGGTAATCAATAATGCCCTTCCCCATACAAGGGTAGAGTGGTTGCGTATGTAAGGTTGGGGCAGTCGACAAATCTTAAATCTAATCCGTTTTCGAAAACAACACACACACTTGCCTCGGTACACCACTTCGTCATCAAGTTGTTACCCATCTCATTATCTCCCTCGGGCATAAGTGGCACCCGACGGGGTTTTCGGAAAGTCTTTTGAAACTACTTTGTCTCCATCACCATGCATATACCCATCCCTTTTGCGTAGCACTACTTAGCATCCTATCTACTCCCACCGGCATAACCCTCATGAGAAGGTAGGGTCATGCACAATGCAAGTATCAACAAGGAGGAAATGAAGGCAACCCACCAAAGTGGCTACCATCTCATCATGATTCCGATGCAACAATAATAAAGTTCTATATGAGATGCATAAAAGGGTTTCATAGACATAGTCAAAGGGCTGCTTGCCTGTTTTAACAAAGTCTTCGAGGTCTTCAAATATCTCTGGCCCAACTCCAAGCATTTCATCTACTTCGTCAACTATCGTCGAAAGCAACCATAATAAGCAACACAACAAGGCAGGAAATGAAAGTGCTCTAAAAATATTGATTTGGATTTTCTAGGACATCTCTGGTTATATGAAAATTAACCAGAGTGGTTTCATTGGAATTTGGTTAGTGGATATTTCTAAACATTTTGATATGATGGATTCAAGGGGTCTATGGATTTGCAAGAAGTGTACAGAAACATATTTTTTTTAAATGAGCAAAGGCACCCATTTAACAAAGGATGATTTTTGAAGCATCTAGGAATTGGTTTCACTGGATTTCGAGTTCAAATGGATTTCCTATGAATTTGCAAAGTTAACAAATATGAAGAAATGGCTCATTATTTTATGTGGGACGGAAAGTATTAATAAAAATGTTCACCATCTAAGTTATGATTTTAGAGGTAGCTAGGAATTTGAGTGGAGTCATTCGGATGAAATATGAGCTCTCTGGGGATTTCCAAAGTTCACTACAGAAATGCAAAAATGGGATTTGGTAAATGTTAGTGAAGAAAAAGTCTCTGGAAGAATGTGAAAATGGCACCATTTGATAGGATTTGAATTTATAACCCACCAAAAATTTGAATCATCAAATTTGGACTTAGAATAAATAATCTATGGATTTTACAAGTTTACAGAAAAAAAGAAAAAGAAAAGGGAAAGGGTTTTACCCTTATCCTGCGCTCAGGGCGGGAAATAGCAGTGGGTCGGCCCAGCGGCTCGGCTGCACGGGCGCAGGGGCCACGTCGGAGGCGGCTTCCTGAAAGTACGCCTTCATGCGGGAGAGGCGGTAATGACGGAAGCCGTCTCCACTTAAACGGGCGGGCCCGCCCACTGGGTCGCTAACGCGCGGGCCCCAACGACAGGTCGCCTTCAACCTCCCGCGCGACACGACGGGAATAGAGGAGGTGAGGCCGAGAGGGCGTCGGCGCTCTCCCTGGTGGCACTGGCCATCTCCGGCGAGACCCAGTACACCGACGGATTCAGGGGAGCATGGCGCACCCGCCGAGGTGCGCCACGTCTACTGGGGTGGCCGAATGCGTGCGGTGCATCGCCCGCAGCGTACGGAGGCGATGGTGAGGTTGAGGCACGGTGTTGCTGCCTTGGATAAGAAGAAATAGATCCTGGAAGAGGGCCATGGGGTGGTGAGTGGTGCTATGGTGCAGGTAGAAGGGAGAGAGGAGCACGGGAGAGCTCGAATTTGAGCGGTGGCCGACGGCAAGGTTCTCGGCCGTGGAGTTGAATGGGAGCACGGGAGGAGTAATGGGTTGGCCTGGGGGCATATGGGAGAGAGAGAGAGCGAAGGAGGCGCAGAGAGGGGGCTCGGGGTGGCCTTAAATAGAAGGGGGCGAGGTGCACAGCGGGGCCGTGCGCCGGCGAGGTCATGGGCGAGGCCAGAGGCCGTGAGGGCTCTTGTGAACGAGTCCAGGCCGTTCGTGGATCAGGTCCACGTCCAGAGGAGGGAAGGGAAGGAGCGGGGAAGGCTCCAGAGAGCTTGCGCGTGCGAGGCCGTGCATTGGAGCTTGCAGGCGGCCGGAGCGCATGCGAGGGAGGCCACAGGAGGGAGAAGGAGGAGGGGCCCGACCGTGTAGCGTGTCACGCACGTCAAGGCGGCCTCGGGGGACACGTTCCCGGCGCCCAAGGTCGACGGGAGCATCGGGCAGAGGGCGGCTATAGTGCTAGGGCGCACTGTAGCGCGCTCCAGAGCGCGTCTTTGGCCGGCATGGCCATTGTTTTGGCGCCTTGGGCGTGGCCAACAGTGTCCAACAGCTCTAGGGGGGAGTAAACAAGTGGGGAGGAGCTTTGGATGCCTTGGAGAGCTACTAGGAGAGGAGAGAGGTTGAGGGGGAGAGAGAAAGAGGCTGTCCAGAGAAACAAGGAGAGGGTTTCACCCATCAATGATTGAGCCATGGCCATGCTAAACTTACTAGAGGTAAAGGAGAACTAGAAGAGGCTCTGGTAAAAAGTTGGGCTCAAGGAGAACAAGGAAAGAGGGGAAAAAATCAACTTTTAAAATTCACCAGAAGGTGTTTGATGTAGGTTTGGGCAAGAAAATTAATTCCAATTGCCATCATAATTAACAGGATGGAATGGCACTTAGGAATAGTGTGTTCCACCAAGTTTGAGCTCATTTGGACAAAGTAGCCAATGTAACTTTGGTAAACCCTAGAAATTAGCAGAAATGGCTTTACCAAGATTTAGTCATGCCAATCAATTCTCCTTGATGCACCACTTTGTGTAGTGTCATCGTTTGAGGATTTGAACATGTCCACAAAAATTCAGATCAAAAGGACACACTTGGCAATGTAAAGTTGTTAAAATTTAGTTCTGAACAGAAAGGGTTTTGGGGTACTTTGATCAAGATAACATTCTCTCCAACTTGTGCCATTTGGTCTAGATGCATTATTACACCATTTGAGCATGTGCACCAAGTTTGAGAGCATTTGGACATGTTTGACAGTGCAAAAATGTTCAAACTTGAAAAAGGACATAAGTGGTTTTGAGAGGGTTTCATGGGGTTATAATCTTCTCCATGACATGGTACTTGGCAAGATCATCACAAATGTCATATGTGGCATTTTAGAATTTTCTTGGATTTTTATGAAAATATTTCCTGTAGAAATATTTCAAATCCTTGAAATGAGCAGAAATGGTTTTCGGAGGTTTTGTCCAATATTTTGATCATGACCATGTGTTGAAACTCATATATATGGAAAATATGTGTCCATTGAGTCTCCCTAATTTTTCTCAAATATTTTTAAAGCTTTAAAATAATTTTAACCTATTTAAGACCATTTCTGGCCTTAAGAAAAAGCCTTTAAATAAAATAGGAAAATAACTTTTAAAATTATATTTTTGTGGTTTCTAGGTATCCTATATCTAATAGGAGTCAAATATATTTTGGGAAAGATTTTTACTGCCATTTATTAAGTACTTGCAGTGCAAACCTCAATCAAGGGGTTTTTGGAAATCTAATTTTTGAAAATACTATTTGGCCAAATTATTTTTGTAAGAAAATACTATATTGCACTATACACATGGCATGATCATTGGGAAAAGGTTTTGGTTCAAGGAGAAGGAGCATACAAGTTGGAGGATTTATTTGATTTTTAGAGCACTTGCAAACAACAGTCAAACATTCAATCAAAGCAAAGACAAAACACTCAAAAGTTTTTGTCAAACCACATTTTATCATGACTTATTAGCTTAAGTGTTGTGGCATGAAAATCAGGGTGTGACACATGGTGCTTCCACTGGTGCGTGGGTGAGGGCTCCCTCTGAGTGGAGCCCCCGGGGTGTGTACAGCCCCGCCCTGACACGTGGCTTGCACGACAGGGCTAGACGAGGTGTGTGTGGGCACTCGTGAGCCAGCGCGGGAGTCAAGAGGCCCTACCTCAAGGCGGGTTGCGCCTGATCTTGGTTCTTCTTGACTATGGTGGTCCTGCGAGATGGTTAGGCAACCTGCGCCCAAATGAATCTCCTGAGGTTATCGCATGAGAAGGCCAATCACCAACGACCCCAAGAGGTGACGTGAACGGGACCGGTCCGCCAGACAGAGCTCATCCATTGGATTTATCGACACTGCAGGGATGGACCCGAGCACATACGCCGTGCCTAGCCTTCTTATGCGAAGGATCCTAAAGAAAGACGATCGGCGGGCGGCTCCCGTGGTGGGTGATAATCAAGCAGGTGGTAACCATAGATAGATTATGCATGGAAAGCAAACTAGCTTAGGTAAATGCAAGAGCGATACATGCCACTGGGTCGGACCCGAGCGTCATGGGGATGATGCAGCCCGAGGGGCGCCCCAGTAGAGAAAGATAAATATGTAAAAGGATACATGTCGTAGGGACAGGCCCATGCGGCCTGGGAATGATGCAGCCCGGGGGGGCGCTCCCAGCTAAACAAACTTGGAAAATGTTACCTGGTTCCCGAAGGGATGTTGGGGTAGCTGAAGATGCGTGGCGAAGGGGTTGCTCCTCATGAGCCGCCGGGGCCCTGAGCCTCGGGAAGCTCTGGGGGTCTAGGCGGTTCCTTGAGGGCCGTCTCCATTTCCGCCAGGACCGCCTGATGCCTGGCCTCCTGGGTCGCCAGGATGCTCCGCAGGTTGCGTTGGAAGGCGACCGCCATGCTCGGCAGGCCTAATGGCATGCGAACATAGCTGTGAGGTGGGCCCTTGCAATGCCCCACGCTTGAAGGCAAGAAGCGCTCCTGAGACGCGGCCCTATTGAGCACTGGGATGTCGATACAGATGCGCAGCCCGCCATCCTTGCCAGGATGGGGAGCTGCGACATGTGGGCGGCGATCGCCGCGCATGGCCCTTGCATCCTGCAGCTCCTGAGTGGTCTTGGTGATGAACTCCTGAGCGCCGGGTACTCCTCGCCTGGTGTCCACCTGAGGGAAACATGCCGCAAAGCACGCCTCCACGTGGTGCCCGAGCGCCTCCCTCGTGATGTTGGCTAGGTCTGAGGCCCTCTAGAAGATAGCCCCCGAGCCTTGCCCGAGGAGGGCATCGAGCGCGCCTTCCTATGCGAGGGAGGGAGGCGCCCTAGGTGCAGGCGCCGATCCTGATGTGGCACCGCTAGAGGGGCCGCTCCCCTGAGGCCCTGCACGGAGTAGTTGCTTCTTCTTTTTGGGGGTGGCCTCAAGAGGGTACGCGCCCTTACTATCAGGGTCTTTGATTGTCGCGGCTTGGAAGGCGCGCTCGAGGGAGCACACCACATCTCTTTCTTCCCATGGGACTGTGATGATCCCGCTGCTTCCGCGCTTCTTGAGGACGTTGTAGCCGTGGTGGGTTACCGCCATGAACTTGGCCAGTGCTAGGTACCCGAGGATGGCATTGTATGGCAGACGGATGTGGGCGACGTCGAAGTCGATGAGCTCGGTGAGGTAGTTGTCGCGCTGTCCGAAGGTGACAGGGAGGCAGACCTGCCCTATTGGAGTGGTGGAGCCGTTAGTCACTCCTGAGAAAGGGATTGGTGGGCTGAAGCTGATCGTACGACACTTGAAAGCTGTGGAATGTCTCGACGGATAGGACGTTAAGCCCTGCGCCGCCGTTGATGAGGGTCTTGGTGACTTGTACGTTGCTGATGACGAGTGAGCAGAGCATCGGGAGGGCGCCAGCAATGGCCACACACTTGAGCTGGTCCGCCGAGCTGAAAGTGATGGCACACTTGGACCACTTGAGCGGGCACGTGGCCTCAAGCCTGGGAAGGGCTACGTTCACCTCGCGAGCAAACTGCTTGAAGATATGCTGAGATGCTGGGGCCTGAGCTCCGCTCAAGAAGCAGGCAATAGCACGCAGTTCCTGGAAGCCCCTAGCCCCCTCGTCCTGATGGTGGTCGTTATTCCTTCTTGGTGGCAGCGGTAGTGGAGGAAGACCGACATTGCTCTGAGGGCGGTCCTCGCAACGCTAATCCCTCCAGGCGCCCTCATGAGGCTGTTCCTGCCAGAGGTCCTCACGAGGCTGGTCGCGCCACTCCTGGTGGGGGCCGCGATCGTCCCAGTGTCCCCCACCTCGTCCTCCTCCTCGGTCGTAGCCCCGGTCATTGCGCTCGAGGCGTCGACCGAAGCGTCCATCTCGAATGGCTCTGAGCTCTTGTCAGTCGTTGGTGTTGTGGCTGTGTACGTTGTGGAAGGTGGAGAACGGTCGGCTGCTTTTGGACGACTCGGGATGGTCCCGGCCGCGCTTCGTATCTGGCTCCGCTGCGAGCACGACCACTCCCTTGCGCTTCACGTCCTTGGCCTTGGCTTTCTTCTCCTCCGGGTCGGTAGCTGGGAGCTCGAGGAGGGAAAGGCGCCCCTCCTCGGCTCTAGCGCACTTGGTCGCCATGTTGAACAGCTCCAGAGCCGTGCATAACTCCTCGTGGATGGCGAGCTCCTCCTTCATCTTGACGTCGCGGACGCCATCAAAAAACGCAGAAATGATGGCCTCATCCGTCACCTTGGGGATCTTGAGACGAATGTTGTTGAAGCGCTGGATGTACTTCTGCAAGGTCTCTCCGGGCTGCTGCTTGATGCGGCGCAGGTCACCCGCGGCCGGAGGGTAGTCGCGAGTGCCCTGGAAGTTGGCGACGAAGCGGTCGCGCATCTCATCCCAGGAGGAGATCGGGCCCGGGGGCAGGTTCAGGAGCCACGAGCGAGCACCATCCTTGAGAGCCATGGGGAACTAGGTCGCCATGACTTTCTCGTTGCCGTTGGCCGCCTTGATGCTTAGATCGTAGAGCTGCAAGAACTCCGCAGGGTCGGGGGTGCCATCGTAGCGAGGAGGCAGGACCGGCTTGAACTTGCCCGGCCAGACGACGCTACGCAGCTCCGGAGTGAAGGCGCGGCAGCCTGCTGTGGCCACCGGGGCCCTTTGCTAATGCGAAGCCTACCCCTGATGTCCGCGCTGTCAGTGTTCTGGGAACGGGGGTCCCCAGGCTTGCCTGCCTGCGGCCCATGACATGGCTCCACAAGCAGGCCCGTACGTCCCGTCTTCACCATCAAGCACTCAAGACCTTCACGAGGGGCCAAGCCTCGCGAGGCGGATGACACAAGACCTCCTCGGGAGCGGCCTCACCAGGCTGGCTCATGAGGGGCGGAGAGATCAAGGCAAGGGATGTCCGCCCAACGCGCTGCACTGTGGCCACGCTCCGCCCTGGATTTGGGGGTGGAGGCCGCGCTGTAGCCATGCCCTATCTCGTCGTGATTTTGTGGGTGCCAACTTCGAGGGCATGAGGGGCCGCCTGCTAGGAGCCAGCCTCTCTAGAGGCCACGTGCTAGGAGTCGGCCCACTTCATGGCCGTCTTCTGGATGCCACCATCCTTCAGCGGCCGGCCGCTTGGACCAGCCGGCCCCAAGAGGGCGGTCCTTTGTCTTTGATGCTTGAGTGGCGCAGCCAGCCCCGATGTCTTGAAATACCAAGGGAGTCGGATGAGGCTACCCGTGGTCATTTACTCCGACAGGAACAATAGTTATACCTCCTTTCTTAGGGACACAATGAACATGACTTGCCCATCTACTATCAGCTATAGGATAGATTATACCTGCTTCCAGAAGTTTTAATATTTCCGTTCTTACCACCTCTTTCATCTTCAGATTTAACCAACGTTGGTGATCAACAACGGGTTTAGCATCAGGTTCCATATTAATTTTGTGCTTACATAGAGTGGGACTAATGCCCTTTAAATCATCAAGAGTATATCCAATAGCAGCTCGGTGCTTCCTTAGAACTTTAAACAATCTTTCTTCTTCATGTTCTGAAAGATTAGCACTAATAATAACAAGATATATTTTCTTTTCATAAAGATAAGCATATTTCAAAGTGTCTAGCAATTGTTTTAATTCAAAACAAGATCACCTTTAGGTGGAGGAGGACCTCCCGGAGTTTCAATAGGCGAATTGTGTTTAAGTAGAGGACGTTGTTCAAAGAAAATCTTATCTATTTCATTTCTTTCATGCATATGTATACCATTTTCATGGTCTAGCAAATATTATTCTAAAGGATCAATCGGTGGCACAACAATAGAAGCAAGACTAATTAATTCATCCTTACTAGGCAATTCTTTTTCATGAAGATTTCTACTAAACTTGGAAAATTTAAAGTCATGAGACTCATCACCAAAGCTAACACTGACAGTTTGTTTCTTACAATCTATCTTAGCATTAACTATGTTCAAGAAAGGTCTACCAAAGATAATGGGATAGAAGTCATCTTGTGGGGAGCCAAGAACAAGAAAATCAGTAGGGTATTTTATTTTCCCACACAAGACTTCAACATCTCTAATGATCCTAGATGGTGATATGGTGTCTCTATTAGCAAGTTCAATAGTAACATCTATGTCTTCTAACTCTGTGGGTGCTACGTCTTTCATAATTTTTTTTATATAAGGTGTAAGGAATAGCACTCACACTAGCACCCATGTCACATAAGCCATGATAACAGTGATCTCCTATTTTAACTGAGATGACAGGCATGCCCACAACAGGTCTATGTTTATCCCTTTTATCAGGTTTAGCAATTCTAGCAGCTTCTTCACAGAAGTAAATAATATGCCCATCTATATCTTCTTCCAAGAGATCTTTAACCATAGCAATGCTAGGTTCTACTTTGATTTTTTTCATTAGGTTTAGGTGTTCTGATATAGCTTTTTGTTAACCACATTTGACACTTTAGCATGTTCCTTTATCCTAATAGGAAAAGGTGGTTTCTCAATAGAAGCAGAAGGGACAACTGGATCAACATTATAAAGTATAGTTTCTTCTTTAACTGGCACCAGTTCTTTAATTTCTTATTTAATAGGTGGGTGATATTTCAACCACTTCTCTTTAGGGAGTTCAACATGAGTAGCGAATGATTCACAGAAGGAGGCTACTATCTCAGAGTCAAGTCCATATTTAGTGCTAAAATTTTGAAAAGCATCGGTATCCATAAAAGATTTAACACAATCATACTTAAGTTTAATACCTGAATCTTTACCTTCCTCGAGTTCCCAATCTTCAGATTTGCGTTTACTTCTTTCCAAAAGATCCCACCAGAATTCAATAGTCTTCTTCATAAAAGAACCAGCACAAGAACTGTCAAACATGGTTTGATCATTATGAGAAAGTTGAGCATAAAAATTCTGGATAATAATTTCTCTTGAGAGCTCATGATTGGGGCATGAATATAACATTGACTTAAGTCTCCCCCAAGCTAGAGCGATACTTTCTCCTTCACGAGGCCAAAAACTATATATATATAATTCTGATCACGATGAACTAGATGCATAGGATATTTTTTTGATGAAACTCCAATTTCAATCTATTCCAATTCCAAGATCCAATATCATTGCATAGCCTATACCATGCCGATGCTTTTCCCATCAAAGATAAAGGGAAAACCTTTTCCATCACTTCATCCCTGGGTAAACCTGCAAGCTTAAACAATCCACAAATTTGTTCTACATATATCAAGTGCATCTCAGAATTTTCGGTTCCAAATACTACATAAGGATTAGCTAGCAGTTGTTCTATCATACCGGAAGAAATTTCATATTCAATATTTTCAGTAGGTGCAGTAGGTTGAGGGGTAGCTACTTGTGGTTCCGGACGAGGTGAAGATGTCGGACGTGGGGTTCCGGCAAACCCTTAAGGTTTGAACACTGGGGTGCGCGCAAAGTCTTTCCCTCCTACTGATCAATGCCCTAGCTCGCAAAGATCTCACGGACGAACTCACAACATAGAGAGACACGAGATTTATACTGGTTCGGGCTACCATTGTGGTGTAATACCCTACTCCAGTGTGTGGTGGTGTATTGCCTCTTGGGCTGATGAAGAACAGTACAAGGGGAAGAACAACCTCCTGAGGTTGAGGTGTTTTTGTGGCTAGGGTAGGCTCTCGATCAGGTTGGATCAAGCTAAGATTAGATGAGATGATATGCCCCTACTGTGGTGGCTAGCTCTACTTATATAGGCCCTAGTCCTCTTCCCAAATGTTGAGCGGGAAGGGAGCCAACAACGGCGAGCAAATTTGAAGGGGGACAGCTAGTACAAGCTATCCTGACAAAAGTGGTCTTCCCCTGCGAAAAGCTCTGGTGGTGACGCCATCTTGGGCTCCACGATGACCTCCATCTTGCCGTCCTCCTAGTCTTGGTATCGTTGCACCAATATAGCAACTTTTGCCTGATGCCTCGGTACTCTTCGCCTGCGCTGGCCTCCTTAGCACCAAAAAGGAAACAAGGACGCTGCGCGTGCTGGTGCCCTCCTGGCGACGATCGTCATGGCTCACGTCATGAGAGCTTTGTGAGGTTTTCCCCGCCTTGATATCTCCGCTCCTCGTGAGCCTGCCTGACCAGGCCACTCCCGAGGAGGTCTTGCGTCGCCCGCCTCACGAGGCTTGGCCCCTTGCGAGGGTCTTGGATGGCTTGTCGATGAAGATGGGCCGAACGACCTGCTAACTTAGCCACGCCGTGGGACGTAGGCAGGAAAGTCTGGGGACCCCCGTTCCCAGAACGCCGACAGAAGATACCCCGAACAAACCCCTCAAAGGATTGTTTTCCATAGTAACAAATGACAATAAATTTCAGCACACTATATAAATGTTTCGTTACCAAATTCCACTTACCAAAGGCTCTTCACTCCCCGACAACGACGCCAGAAAATAGCCTTGATGACCCACAAGTATAGGGAATCAATTGTAGCTCTTTTCGATATGTAAGAGTGTCGAACCCAACGAGGAGTGGAAGGAAATGACAAGTGGTTTTCAACAAGGTAATGTCTACAAGTGCTGAAATTGTAAGTAGCAGAGTAGTTTGATAGCAAGATAATTTGTAACGAGCAAGTAACGATAGTAGTAAAAAAAGTGCAGCAAGGTAGCACAATTCTTTTGAGGTAAAGGACAGGCCAAAACGGTCTCTTACGATAAGCAAAGCATTCTTGAGGGTACACAGGAATTTCATCTAGTCACTTTCATCATGTTGGTTTGATATGTGTTCGCTACTTTGATAATTTGATATGTGGGTGGACCGGTGCTTAGGTGCTATTCTTACTTGAACAAAACCTCCTACTTATGATTAACCCTCCCACAAGCATCCGCAACTACGAGAAAAGTATTAAGAATAAATTCTAACCATAGCATTAAACTTTTGGATCCAATCGGTCCCTTACGGAATACCGCATAAAATAGGGTTTAAGCTTCTGTCACTCTCGCAACCCATCATCTAATTGATACTCCACAATGCATTCCCTTAGGCCCAAATATGGTGAAGTGTCATGTAGTTGACGTTCACATGACACCACTAAGGGAATCATAACATACATACTATCAAAATATCGAACACATATCAAATTCACATGATTACTTGCAACTTGATTTCTCCTGTGACCTCAAGAACAAAAGTAACTACTCACAATGATAATCATGCTCAAGATTAGAGGGGCATTAAATAGCATAATGGATCTGAACATATAATTCCACCAAATAAAGCATATAGTAATCAACTACAAGATGTAACCAACACTACTAGTCACCCACAAGCACCAATCTATAGTTCCGGTAACAAGATTGAACACAAGAGATGAACTAGGGTTTGAGATGAGATGGTGCTGTTGAAGATGTTTCAGAGATTGCCCTCTCCAAGATGGGAGAGCTGTTCGTGATGATGATGACGATGATTTCCCCCTCCGGGAGGGAAGTTCCCCCGGTGGAATCGCTCCGCCAGAGGGCAAAAGTGCTCCTGTCCAAGTTCTGCCTCGATTCGGCGGAGCTCTGTCCCAGAAGTCCTCCCTTTATTTTTTTTAGGTCAAAATGAGTTATATAGTAGAAGATGGGCACCAGAGGTGAGCCTGGGTGAGGACAACCCACCAGGGCGCGCTTGGGCTCCCTGGCAGGCCTAGGTGGGTTGTGCCCACATGGTGGGCCCCCTCTGGTAGTTATTTGCTCCAATAATTCTTAAATATTTCATAAAAAATCTCTGTGAAGTTTCAGCTTGTTTGGAGTTGTGCAGAATAGGTGGCCTGACGTAGCTTTTCCAGGTCCAGGTTTCAGCTGCCGGAATTCTCCCTCTTTTTGTATACCTTGCAAATTATGAGAGAAAAGGCATTAAAAACATTATAGATAACAGTAAGAAAACATGATGCAAAATGGACGTATCAATACCCATTCACCAACGTGAGCTTGATGTCTTTGTTTTGTGTAGTTCTTGATGACTTGTCCTCCCTTTCTGAATCCTTGCTTCTGCGAGAGGTTCTTTGTTCATAACGATCATCTCTACTCCTTCTCTCTCTCGGAGGTGATTCTTCTCTTCTACTTCTCCTTTTAGGTGAGTCTTCTGTTCTTTTGTAGGGAGCCGTACACTCATTGGAGTAGTGTCCGGGTCTTCCACAATTGTAGCAATTACGCTCACGACTAGAAGATCTTTTGTCATTGTAGGACCTTGACTTGGAACTTCTTTCTTTGCCTCTACTCGTTTAGAACTTGTTGAAGTTCTTCACCATTAGGCTTAATTCCTCATTGAAGGCTTGTTTCTCACTTGATGATGTAGGAGCATCACATGAGGCTTGTAAGCACCACCTGACTTGTTGTGAAGCTTTTCTTTATCCTTGAGTGACATATCATGAGCAACAATTCTACCAATGACTTCTGTTGGATTGAGATCTTTGTAATTGGGCATCATTTGGATCAATGTGCACATGGTATCATATTTTCCATCCAAGGCTCTTAGGATCTTCTTGATGATGAATCTGTTGGTCATCTCTTCACTTCCTAAGCCGGCAATATCATGTGTGATGAGACCAAGCCTAGAGTACATTTCAGCGACACCTTCACCATCCTTCATTTTGAACTTGTCAAGCTAACTTTGAAGCACATCCAATTTGGATTCCTTGACGGAGTCGGTACCTTCGTCCATATCAATCAAAGTATCCCAAATTTCCTTTGCATTCTCAAGAAGGCTGATTTTGTTGAATTCTTCGGGGCACAATCTGTTGAAGAGGATATCGCAAGCTTGAGCATTGTATTGCAGCATCTTAAATTCTTCTGCGATAGCTTCATGATTCGGTTCTCTCCCATCAAAGAATTCACCTTGCAAGCCAATACACACAATAACCCAAATGGCGGGGTTATGTCCAAGAATATGCATTTTCATCTTATGCTTCCAACTAGCAAAATTAGTATCGTCAAAGGACCTCTGCGGTGGTAATTTCCCTCGCTAGACGCCATACGCTCCTAGGTTGTGAAACCAAGGCTACGTTCACCAAAGCTATGGAAATCAAGGCAAATGGAGACCAGAGCTCTGATACCACTTGTAGGATCGAAAGTATGTCTAGAGGGGTGTGATTAGACTACTTGACCAAATAAAAATCTAGCTTTTTCCCAATTTTAAGTCTTGGAAGATTTTAGCAACTTATCACAAGTCAAGCAATCAACCTACACATGCAAATCTTAGAGTATAGCAGCGGAATGTAAATCATTGCAAATGAAGGTAAAGGGGAGGAGTTTGGAGGCAGCAAATGCAATGTAGACACGTAGATTTTTGGCGTGGTTCCGATAGTTGGTGTTATCGTACATCCACGTTGATGGATACTTCAACCCATGAAGGGTAACGGCTGCGCGAGTCGACGGAGGGCTTCACCCACGAAGGGTCCACAAAGAAGCAACCTTGTCTTTCCCACCATGGCTATCGCCCACGAAGAACTTGCCTCACTTGGGTAGATCTTCACGAAGTAGGTGATCTCCTTGCCCTTACAAACTCGTTGGTTCAACTCCACAATCTTGACGAAGGCTCCCAAGTGAAACCAAACCAATCTAGGAGACACCACTCTCCAAAAGGTAATAGATGGTGTGTTGATTATGAACTCCTTGCTCTTGTGCTTCAAATGATAGTCTCCCCAACACTCAACTCTCTCACACAGATTTGGATTTGGTGGAAAGATGGTTTGTGTGGAAAGCAACTTGGGGAAGGCTAGAGATCAAGGTTCTTGTGGTTGGATTGGAATATCTTGGTCTCAAAACATGAGTAGGTGGTTCTTTCTTAGAAAATGAATGCTGGAAGTGTAGGCACGTTCTGATGGCTCTCTCCACGAATGAAGGAAGGGTGGAGGGGTATATATAGCCTCCACACAAAATCTAATAGTTATACACAATTTACCAAACTTGGTGGGACCGAATACTCAAACATGGTCAGAACGATTTAGTTCAAAATTTGAACATTAGGATTTTTAGTGGGACCAACATGTCAACTCAGTGGGACCGATTTCATTATGGTTAGGGCATAACGTAATCTCAGTGAGACCGATCACATGAACTCAGTGAGACCGATTTCCGTAATAGGCAAACAGAGAGTTGGTCAGGCAAACTCGGTGGGACCGATCGCTCATTTCGGTGAGATCGAAACGTTACGAAAAGGAAACGGAAAGTTTGCATTGCGAGCTTGTCGGAGTAATTGACCACGGGTACCCCGAAGACGACAAGACAATATTTCAAGACATCGGGGCTAGAAAAGCCCCTCAGTCCTACTCTCAGGCCGCCCCAGACGGCCCCCTGTCCGACTGCCTGGGCCGGCTCGCCACCTGGCTGCCGGGGCGGCTCCTTGTCCGGTTGCAGCAGTCGGCCTGCTGCACGGAGTCAACCGCTGCTCTGACCCAACACCGACAAGACCCCGACGAGACGGCCGTACCCTGCACTGCTGGCGAATAGTAGAATACTGTGTATGCGTCATCCCAAGCCATCATGTATAGTGTCACTTGTCCCTGGGCACTATTTATAAAGTGACCCAGGAGACAAGCATGACATCACCCATGCCCACATAGGTTACATATTAAGCTAGCTCACACTATATAAAGGGAGCCACATCCATCCAGCCACACATGAGCACTCACGGGAGCACCACACTCCCACGGCCACACATGGCCAGGCTCATGGGCCACACTTGCTAGCTAGCTCTCAGCTACTGCTTCATCCAGACATAGCTCTAGGAGCAACTCTATACTGCGAGACATGTACACCGCATATATACAGACATGCAGGAGTAGGGGTATTATTTCTCCCGAGAGCCCCGAACCTGGGTAAACCACCACGTGATACTCGCATACCCGTCCCCGGATATTCCACGACAGTCTTGCCCTCACCTCAAGCCACCCAGTGGCATATGTCGACTCGCGGTATCCCCTGCTGACTGACGCGAGAATACTCCGAACGTTGGTGCCCACCGAGGGGCAACCTGCCGCTGGAACCGCGGTCCGGGCAGGACCCTTTTCGTCATCATCTCCCTGGCGTCGCCGTCATCTCTCCGGTAGCACTCGGGGGCTCGACATCGACCCACCCCCGGAGCGACCGTGCGGTATGGCGCATCCTCGCCGTCGGCCTCGGCCTCTTTGTTGTGAGAAGGAAAGAGATAGGATTTAGCACACTTCCATTATGCTCAAGGCTGGGTGATATATATAGGTTGCTGGACTCAGCCGAGCGGGATCGTGGGTATGCCACTACCACTAGACATGCAACACTACTCAAACAACTGCTGCACGATCATGGCTATACCGTATGGCGTACTATACAGGGCACATACGGTATAGAACTACCTAGTCTAACACCCCCCCCCCCCCCCCCCGCAGTCGTGACGTCGGCTCCGGCGACGCAAAGACTGGACCGGAATTCAGAGAAAACTTCCGATGGCAGCCCTTTGGTCATGATGTCGGCGAGCTGCTGGCGAGTCGGGATGTGAAGAACACGAAATTCGCCGAGCGCCACACGTTCACGGACGAAGAGAATGTCGAGCTCGACATGCTTCGTACGACGGTGGTGCACAGGGTTGGCCGACAGGTACATGGCGGAGACGTTGTCGCAGTAGATGAGCGTGGCCTTGTCGACGGGACATAAGAGCTCGCCAAGTAGCTGTCGAAGCCATACACACTCGGCGACGGTGTTCGCAACGCCGCGGTACTCAGCCTCGGCGCTGGAGCGGGAGACGACGGCCTGGCGTTTGGACGACCAGGAGACGAGCGCGTCGCCGATGTAGATGCAGAAGCCGGAGGTCGAGCGGCGAGTGTCGGGGCAGCCAGCCCAGTCAGCGTCCGTGAACGCACGCAGGTCCAGAGTGCGCGAGGCACGGAGGTGAAGTCCTAGAGCAGGCGTGCCACGCACGTACCGGAGCACACGCTTGATCAACCCGAGATGGCACTCACAGGGATCGTGCATGTGTAAACAGATCTGCTGAACGGCGTAGGCGATCTCCGGACGCGTGATGATCAGGTACTGCAGAGCACCGGCAATGCTGCGGTAGGCAAAGGGATCAGCGACGCGCGGCCCGTCAGCTGTAGGTAGCTTGCTCTTCGTGTCGATTGGCGTGGGCGACGGACCACATGTGTCCATGCCAGCGCGATCGAGGATGTCAGCGGCGTACTGCTGCTGACAAAGGAAGAAGCCTGCCGAAGTGCGCGTGACGCGGATGCCGAGGAAGAAGTGGAGAGGACCAAGGTCCTTCATGGCGAACTCCGTAGTGAGCTGGGCGACAATGTGGCGAAGGGCAGCTGCTGATGACGCTGTGAGCATGATGTCATCGACGTAGAGGAGGAGGAGCGCAGTGTCGCAGCCGTGGCGGCGGGTGAAGAGCGACGAGTCAGAGCGCGTGGCGTTGAACCCGATGGACTTGAGGAAGCCGGCGAATCGAAGAAACCACGCGCGTGGCACCTGCTTCAAGCCATAGAGTGACTTGGAAAGGCGACAAACGTGGTGGGGTTTGCCGGCGTCGACAAAACCGGCTGGCTGGAGACAGAAAACCTCCTCGTCCAGCGTCCCGTGAAGGAATGCATTGGACACATCAAGTTGGTGAACCGGCCAGTTGTGCGAGGCTGCCAGGGTGAGCACAGTGCGGATGGTGGCGGCTTTGACCACCGGTGAGAAGGTCTCGCCGTAGTCCACGCCGGCGCGCTGCCGGAATCCGCGCATGACCCACCGTGCCTTGTAGCGCTCGAGGGAGCCGTCGGCATTGTGCTTGTGCTTGAACACCCATTTGCCGGTGATGAGGTTGGCGCTGGGAGGACGAGGCACCAGCTCCCACGTGCGATTGCGCACGAGAGCGTCATATTCCTCTCGCATGGCGGCGAGCCAGTTGGGGTCGCGGACGGCAACACGCACTGAAGAGGGGACCGGCGAGATGACGCCGGGCGTGCCGGTGGTGGCGGCGAGACCGTCGTGGTAGCGCGGGTTTGGACGAAAGACCCCGGTCTGGGCGCGCGTGACCATCCGTCTGGGAGCGGCCAGAGGTACGGGTGGAGGCGAGGTAGGCGACGAGGAGCCCGCCAGGGTGGCAGACAAAACGCCCGTGGTGCAGGAGCTCGCGTCCGAGCCGTCGATCGACAGATCAGCGGCTGCATGCGTCCGTAGGGTGGAGACGATGGACGGAGAAGACACGGAGCCGCTCGATGACGATCCGGCGGCAGAGCTTGAACATGCTGTGCGGGCGCGTGGGGTACCGTCTGACCGCGATCCAGGAACCACGTTGGAGGTGGAACATGGCGCGCGATCACAGAGGCGCCGCTCGATCATGGGGACCTGCAAAACCGGGGGAGCAAGAGCAGGCGGTGGTGGAGCGGCGGGGTTAGCCACGGGCTGTGAGGCGAAGGGGAAAACTGACTCATGGAATTGGACATGATGTGAGGTGATCACACGGCGGGAGGTGGGGTCGAAGCACCGGTAGCCACAGTGATCTGACGGGTACCCGAGGAAGATGCACGCAGTGGATCGATGATCTAGTTTGTGCTTGGCTGTGGAGGTGAGGTTTGGGTAACACAAGCAGCCGAATACACGAAGAAGTGAGTAGTCAGGGGCAGCACCAAGAAGGAGCTCATGAGGTGTGCTCGGTGTGCTAGCATGGCACGGTCGACGGTTAATGAGATAAGTGGCCGTGTTAAGGGCCTCAACCCAGAACCGAGCAGACATGGATGCATGAAATAACAGGGCACGCACGCTGTCATTGAGTGTTCGCAGAATAGGCTCGGCCTTTCCGTTTTGCTGGCTAGTGTATGGGCAGGAGAGGCGAAGGTGAGTGTCGTGACGTGCTAGAAGGGTGCGGACAACAGCGCTGTCAAACTCACGCCCATTGTCAGTTTGGAGTGAGAAAACAGGAAGTTGAAACTGTGTCTTGACATAGGCATAGAAATCGAGCAAGACAGGGAGTACTTCCGACTTGTGTTTGAGAGGGAACGTCCAAACGTAATGAGTGTAGTCATCAAGCACAACCAAATAAAATTGATAGCCAAAGATGCTTACAACTGGAGATGTCCATACATCAAGATGCAAAACATGGAAAGGAAACATGCTAATGCTGGTAGAACTGCTAAAAGGTAGACGTGTGTGCTTGCCCAAACTACAGGCATGACATGAGTGCGGTGCAGACTTGCTGAAACCAAGGTGATCAGCAGCCAAGTGAAGCGATGCATGTCCGAGCCGCTGGTGCCACAGGGTGGAGTCGGCGAGGCCGGCAAAGACGGAGCGAGAGGGGAGCGTCGAGTGGCCAACCGAGTAGAGATCACCGTCAGAGTCACATCGGAGGATCACCGCCCTGGTTCGAATGTCCTTTACAGAGAAGCCAAATGCGTCAAATTCGACAGAAACAGGGTTATCACGACAAATCTGGCGAACAGAGAGCAAGTTTGTAATGAGAGAGGGGGAGACCAGGATGTTGCGGAGTTGAACAGGAGACGTGCCCTCGATGAGAGCACCATCACCGACATGGGTGATGGGTAGATGCGCCCCACTGCCAACTATGATGTGAGAAGGAGAATGACAGGGACGAAGGGAGTGGAGATTACCGGGCGACGAAGACATGTTGGACGAGGCCCCGGAGTCTAGGTACCACTCCGAGGCAGAGCCGGACGAAGAGGGCCCAGCCGTGGCGCTGTGAAGCGCGGCCTGCAGGGACTGCATGTCCCATGGCTGCTGCGGCGGGGCGATGGAGGAGTTGGTGCCCGGAGAGTCGTAGCCGGGGAACGGGGCGCCGTACCCAGGAGGGAGACCACCCGGAGCACCGTAGCCGGAGCCGTACGATGCGGGAGCCGCGAACATGGCCTGTTGATGAGGTGTGCCAGGACAAGGCCCGAGGACGCCGGAGCCCGGTGTGCGCCAGGGCATGGGCCAGGCCTGGACGAGACCCGTCCAGGAGTTGGCGCTGGGAGCAGGCGTGGGGTAGGCGGGCGGACGTGGCGTCGGGGGCGATGGTGATGCGGAGGCGCCGCCGTTCCCGCGCCCACGCCAACGCTGGCCACGGCCGCGCCCTCGTGCGGTGTCGGGGGCGGGTGCTGGCGTAGGGGGCGCCGGAGTCGAAGGAGAGTCGCGCCCAGCGAAGAGAGCATGCGCGGACTGCTGGCGAGCCGCCTGCTCAGCACGGTGCTCCTCCAACAGGAGGAAGGAGCGCACCTGAAGGAACGACGGGAGCGGGACCTGGGAGGTGATGTGCGGGATGACGGAATGATACTGGCGGTTGAGGCCTCGGAGAAGATGGAAAACCTGCCGGGAGTCAGTCACGGACTGCCCCAGGTCACGAAGCTGATCGGCAAAGTTCTTGAGCCGAGTGCAGTACTGCATCACCGTCATGTCCCCCTGGACGACGGCGTGGTATTTGGCGTCGATGTACACGGCGCGCGCCAGCCGGTTGTTGCGGAAGAGCTCGTCGACGGCAAGCCACACGGTGAGAGCCGTGTCCTCCGGCTGCATGACCGCATCAAGCAGCTCAGGCGAAATGGTGGTGTACAGCCAGTGGACGACGATGTGGTCCGCCATCTGCCACTCGGGGTCATCATGGTGAGGAACCGCCTCGGGGTCAACGTGGGCACGAAGGCCGAACATGACGATCACCGTTTCGAAGTGGCGTCGCCACTGGGAGTGGTTGCCGGCGAGAAGGTCGAGCACGACGGGGACGTGGCGACGGATGTCGACGGTCGGGAGGATAGCAGAGGGAATGGATGGGGTTGGGGCGGCCGGCGCGGCCGGCGCCGCCGGCACAGCGGGGGCGGCCGGAGCGGCGGGGGCGACCTGCTGGAGAGGTTCGGCAGCGAGGGCGCCGGCTGTGTCGTCGAGAATGCCGGCTGCGCCATCGACGGAGGAACGGGGAGAGAGGACAGGGTTGCCGTCCATGGAGGGAGCGGAAGCAGGAACAGCGGGTTGCGCAAAAGGGTTGCGCAGGCCGTTGGCGTCTGATGCCATGTTGAGAGAAGGAAAGAGATAGGATTCAGCACACTTCCATTATGCTCAAGGCTGGGTGATATATACAGGTTGCTGGACTCAGCCGGGCAGGATCGTGGGTATGCCACTACCACTAGACGTGCAGCACTACTCAAACAACTGCTGCACGATCATGGCTATAACGTATGGCGTACTATAGAGGGCACATACGGTATAGAACTACCTAGTCTAACACTCTTCATCACCACTGCTGCGACGCCGTCCGTCCATCCGCGCGCGCCGCGCAGCCTCGCTTCAGTCGGCTGCATCCATCCACGGTCGCGCTCCGCGCTGTGTGTCGCTCCTCTGCCCATACACTATCAGACAGTGCTCGTGCAAAACAACAAACGCCAGCTGCTTCGTCCGCGGCCGCACGGGCGCGCCACCCTCGCGCCTCCGTGCCCTACTCCACCTTACTTCGGCCCTACGTCGGCTTGCTCCAGCAAAGCCCGCGGTCGTCCGCCAGCCGCGCGCGCCGGCTAGCCATCTCGATCTTGCCCCGGCCGGCTCCGGCTCCGCCCCGACCTCGCTCCGCTTGGTCTTGTCCGTATTCACCCTGGCTTGGCTGGTCTGCTAGCTATGAACGCACATAGGCTAAGTCCTCTAGCTAGCTACAAACAGATCGATCGATTACTATGCACTATATGCATGGATGCAAACACGGCCAACGCCAAAGTGGTCAACTGCTCCGTCCGGCCACTTGGTCGACTGCTTAACCGGCTCGCGCGCCCACGCCCCGCGCCGGCGACCTGCACCGCCTCGCCGCTGCTGGCTGGGTGGCTGCTGCCGCCTTCCGCGCCGACTCCGCCTGCCGGCTCCTGTGTCCCTCTCGGCCGCCTGTCGCGTGTTCACCGTCTTCGGCGCGCATGCCGACTCCTGCATCCTTCCCGGTCGCACCCTTGACGCCGACTTGCCACGGCTCCGCCCATGCCGCGGCTAGCTGCACCTCCCCCAGCATCTGGCCTCCACACAGCTCGTCCGCCCGCCTCCCGTGCACCCGGCCCGGGCCGTCTCGCTGCCTCGCCTCCGGCCTTCCTTGCCGCCTCGCGCTGAACTCCGCCTACCGGGTCGCCGGAGCTGCCCCCGGCTTCTGCGCGCGCTGGCCGTGCACCGCTCCAGCCGGCCTCCGCGCACGCCGGTTGCCCCTCGCTTCCGCCGCTTGCAGCAGCCGCGCGCCCGAAGAAAAGGGCCGGCTGGCCAGCCATCCAACAGAAGAGAAAAAGACCCGCAGTCCGGTTGCCCAGGGTCAGCTCAAGAAGAAAAATAAAGGGGCCGGCTGCTCGCGTGATTCATCCGGCTGGAAAGAGTATCCGGGTTAGAAAAACGAAAATGTTAACGCCCACACGTGTGGGCGTTTGAACATCGCCCACACGCCTTCATCATCACTCATTTTGCCACGTATGAATAGATGACATCAGCAGATTTTTTTTTGCTTTTTGGCTTAAAAATATTGTATCTCCTAAATAAAAAAGCGAACTAAAAATCCGTTTTCACCATTAAATCCGTCTCGATGAGATCTTCAAAACTAGATCCCATGTTGATATGTTTCGACGAAATTTTTTTTTTGCCCAGAAGATGCCATGATGTTTACACTGCAGTTGCCATAGGGCTTAAACTAAAGTTGCCATGTGGCAATTTTTGTTTGTAGATCATGGCAATTTTAGTATTTTGATGATGGCAACTCCAGTACTTTGATCATGAAAATTATTTTTTGTATGAACCATGGCAATTTTACATGCATGTATCATGGCAATTTTAGTTTATGGTTCAGGCAAGTCTAGTTTCTTAATTCCTCGTTTTATAAATGTCAAAATTTACTTTTAAATGTAGAAGAAAATAGCTGAAACATATAATGGCAACTTCAGTGTAAACATCATGACAATTCATATGCAATAGACATGGCAACTTTTAATCCAAAAAAAATATTCATCAAAACATATCAACCTTGGACTAGTTTCGAAGATCTCATCGCGAGGGATTTAATGGTGAAAACAGATCTTCAATCGGATTTTTCGTTTAAGAGATAAAACATTTTAAAAACTGAAAATCCAAAAAGATTCCTACATGCATGCATGCGATGACGTGGCAATCTGTTTGCATTACAGACGTGTGGTGCGTCTCCCTTCCTGCCACACGTGTGGCAATTAGCACAACCCTAGAAAAAAAAAGATGCGAGCCAGCTGCTCGCTTCCAGACGGCCGATAAAGAGAGTCCGGCCGCCTAGCCCGCTGAAAAAGAAATGTGCGTTCGGCTGCCCCCAGTCGTACAAAGAGAAGAAAAAAATCGTCTGTCCATTCGCCTTCTTCACCACTCCGACGCCCAGACGCGACCCAGCCTGCCTACCCGCTTCAAGACCTGGCCGGCAAGAGCGCCGACCCGGCCGCCTGTCCGCCTCGCCGCCCGTTCGGTCGGACCCGACCGGCTAGGACCCCTCTTTGAGCACCTGGAGGCTCGAAGGCTGCCCCCAGTGGGTGTGTCGGCGCTCTCCACAAGCGCTGAGCCGCGCCAGCTGTCTCCGGCAACTTCTGCCTCGCCTACACTAAAATCATCTGAGCTCCTCACCCGCATATTTTTGCACCACGCAAACACGAATAACCTCGAGCGATGCTCGAGGGGCTATCTCTGCATTTTATTACAGTTATGCTACTGTTCGCGCTAGCGCCAGCCAGAGTTGGCCCGGTGGCTGGCCGCTTGGCCTGAGACGTTCGTTCCCACAGATGTCTTAGTAGGGTGCACGGTACTAAAGGCTCACTCTTAGTTACAGACCGTAGAGCGGGTGTCCGGCTAGCAAGAGCAAACACTGGAGGCCACCCACGCAAAAAACGTCTCGGGAGAAAAAACGGTTCGGGCGACCTGGCTGTTTGCTTTATGAGTATCTGCTTGGTCGAATCTGCTCCCAGAGTCTGAGTACTGTATACTCCAGTTCACGGCCCACTCTCAGGCACAGACTGTAGAGCGGCTGTCCAGCAAGCGAGATCACAAGCTAAAGAGCGGAGGGAACATGGAAAAGATTGAAGGGGGCTCGGACGAAACCGAATTGGCACCCTCCGCATAAAACTTGCAATGCTAAAAGCAAACATTTGATATATCTGCGCGGACTAACTTTGTCTTTTGCATGATCATTTCCATGGGGAATCCCCCTCCTCGCTCGGAGGCTCGGAGGCTACAACCAGTGGGTGCACTGGCGCACCCCCACTGGAAGCAAGCTGTTCTACCTGCAGCCCATAGCCAGCTCTTGTCGATAACATCAGTAGGCGGACTCCGTGTCTGCGTCCGACAACATCAGTCGGCGGACTCCTCGTCCACGCCCGACAGCATCATCCGGCGGACACCATGTCCGCGCGTAGCAGGGCCCCGCGCCCACCAGCCAGCGGGCCCCATGTCCGTGCCCGGCAGGGCCCCACGCCCACCAGCCGACGGACTCCGTGTCCGCACACGGCACCCTCAACGTCGTCGTCGGCTTCATCATCAGCAACAAGACCCTCCACCGAACTTTTCCAAAGTTGCCCGGAGGCTCGGAGGCTTCACCCAGCGGGTGTGCTTGCGTGCCCCCACTTGGAACATGCCGCGAATGTTGCACGCCTGCCGCCGGCTGCAACCGGACCCTCGACGCCATCGTCTGCACCAACAACCTCGAAGACCCTTCGCCCAACTTCTGTAAGTTGCCCGGAGGCTCGAAGGCTACACCCAGAGGGTGTGCTTGTGCGCCCCCGCCGTAAGCAAGCCGCGCCGGCTGCGGTCTGCAGCCGGCCGTCATCGACATCTTCTACATCAACACCCGCTAAAACACCTCCGCCCAACTTTGCCAAGTTGCCCGGAGGCTCGGAGGCTACTGTCGGAGTAATTGACCATGGGTACCCCGAAGACGGGAAGACAATATTTCAAGACACTGAGGCAAAGCCCCTCAGTCCGACTGCTCAGGCGGCCCCAGACAGCCCCCCTGTCTGACTGCCCGGGCCAGCTCGTCACCCGGCTGCCTGGGCGGCTCCCAATCTGGCTACTCCAGCCGGCCTGCTGCGCGGAGTCAACCGCTGCTCCGACCTGACACCGACAAGACCCCGATGAGACGGCCTTACACGGCACTGCTGGCAAATAGTAGAACATTGTGCACGCGTCACCCCAAGCCATCATGTAGAATGTCACTTGTCCCTGGGCACTATTTATGAAGCGACCCAGGAGACAAGCATGACATCACCCATGCCACATAGCTTACATACTAAGCTAGCTCACACTATATAAAAGGGAGCCACATCCATCCATCCACACATGAGCACTCATGGGAGCACCACACTCCCATGACCACACATGCCCAGGCTCATGTGTCACACTAGCTAGCTAGCTCTCAGCTACTGCTTCATCCAAACATAGCTCCAGGAGCGACTCTGTAATGCCAGACGTGTACACCGCATATATATACACACATGCAGGAGTAGGGGAATTATCTCTCTAGAGAGCCCCGAATGTG
Source organism: Aegilops umbellulata (assembly GCA_032464435.1). NCBI lineage: Eukaryota > Viridiplantae > Streptophyta > Magnoliopsida > Poales > Poaceae > Aegilops > Aegilops umbellulata. The sequence goes on from CP136060.1 coordinate 182,942,901, forward strand.
GATAAACCACCGCGTGACTCGCATACCCAACCCCGGATATTCCACGACAGTCTTGCCCTCACCACAGGCCACCCTGTGGCATCTGTCAACTTGCGGTATCCCCTGCTGACTGACGCAAGAATACTCCAACAGAACTCGGTGGGACCGATCGCGCATCTCGGTTAGACCGAGACGTTACGAAGGGAAACCGAGAGTTTGCAAACCCATCTCGGTGAGACCGAGATCCCTATCGGTGAGACCGAACTGATTAGGGTTTCTGGCTATCGCTATGTCAAATGAACTCGGTGGCGCCGGATAGATCAAATCAGTGGGGCCGGGTTTGACTTTTGGTTTGGGACATATGTGGATATGAGAAAGTGGTTGAGGGCTTTTGGAGCATATCAAGCAAGCCATTAAGCAACACCTCATCCCCTTTTAATAGTATTGGCTTTTCCTATGGACTCAATATGATCTTGGATCACTAAAATGAAAATGTAGAGTCTTGAGCTTGAGCCAATATGTGTCCTTAGCATTTTGAGGGGTCCACATCTCTAGTCCATGCCATGCCAATCATTGCACTTTCTGAAATGATCATTTTGAAAGAGTATTAGTTCAATGAGCTATATGTTGTTAAGAATTACCAAAACCACCGAGGGATTAGTTGCACTTTCAGCGTAAACTGTGGAGGGGGGCGCCGCACACGGCTAACAATGTTTTTTCTATATTCTAGGCACCCCCTCCCCACATATATATAGGTGGGAGGGGGAGGGGGACAACCATGGGGCGCCCCAAGTAGGGGGAATCCTACTTGGAGGCCTTGTCCAATTCACCCCCCTCTTACCATCTTTTCCGGAGAGGGGATGAAAGGGGAGAGAGGAGGGAACGAAGGGGGAGGCCGAATTGCCCCCCTTCCTTCTCTCTTCCCCCTTTCCTTTCCCCTTCCTATTAGGCCAGCAAGGGGGGCATAGCTGCCCATGCTGGCTGCTGTGTTTCCCCTCTTGCCCCAATAGGACAAATAGTTTGCCGGGGGTAGCCCGGAACCCCTTCCGGTAACCCGATATGTACCCGGTACCCCCGTAACACTTTTATTGTCCAAATACTATCGTCCTACATATGAATCTTTACCTCTCGATCATCTCGAGACTCCTCATCATGTTCGTGATCTCATCCAGGACTCCGAACAACATTCGGTCACCAAATCACATAACTCATATAATACAAATCATCATCGAATGTTAAGTGTGCGGACCCTACGGGTTCGAGAACTATGTAGACATGACCGAGACACCTCTCCGGTCAATAACCAACATAGGAACTTGGATGCTCATATTGGTTCCTACATATTCTACGAAGACCTTTATCGGTCAAACCGTAATGACAACATATGTTATTCCCTTTGTCAACGTGTCGGTGTACAAAAAGAGGGGTACACTTTTTGTACCCCTATGACTGTGCATGGGCAGTCTGAGCCACGGGCGCCGCCGCACCGAGCACGGCAAGGGAGGTAGAACCAAGGTAAGGCCGAAGCCAAAGAGGAGCAGAACGACGCCAAGACCAAGACCACAAAGAGCAAAGGGGGCGAAGCGGGCCCCCCCGGCAAGATCCTTGCCGGGAGGCAGTTTTTGCAAACCCGGCAAGACCCTTGTCGTGGCAGCTCGCCCCACACCTACGGAGCGGGTCACCCTTGAGTCCACTGCCCCCATGGGGCAAGGATTCAGGAGGCATCCCCGTGGTGGTATGCAGATCTTTGTGAAGACATTCAAGATCAGATGCACACTTTAGAAGATGATGGTCCTTGGCGGGATCCCAGCCAAGGAAAACCACAAGGCCCCCGGCAAGAGCCTTGCCGGGGATGGCAGCAGGTGCCAAGGCAAGACCCTTGTCGGGACCCCGACAAGACCCTTGCCGGGGCCGCGGCAAGGCCCTTGCCAAGGACACCCGCGGGGCCACCATCGGACCCGCACCAGTCATGCCTCCACCACCGTTCGCATGCAGCTGCCGACCCAACCAGCTGGGCAGGCACCTGCGTGGGGGCATGCAGATCCTCGTGGAGACCCACCGCTACGCCACCTCAGCTGCCTGCCCGCCTACATGGCATCGCAGGCACCGCTGGCTAGGGCGCGTGTCGACGCGGAAGAGAGCGGTGACGGACGAGACAGGGCTCTCCCCCGCCCCCGATAAAGCAAGGACACCTAAGCAAGGCGCATTGAAGGCACCTTGTCATGTAATACGAGGGATAACCTCGCATCACTATACCCTTTCCACCTCCTGTGTGCCATTGTGGCAGCCTCTTTCACTATAAAAGGAGGCCCCAGGCGACCAGGAAGGGGATATTCGGCTTTTTGGAGCTCCTCACTCCCCATAGGTAGCTCAAGAACACAAACATATAATCCACCAAAGCAGGAGTAGGGTTTTACGCATCTTCGCGGCCCGAACCTGGGTAAAGGAATCGTGTACTGCCTGCTCGATCCGCTCTTCTCACGGCCCCCGCGCCCCGCAACCGCAGAAAGGGATTCTCGTGATCCCATAGGTGTCGTTTCCCACCGACATCTTTAGCTCGCCAGGTAGGGGGCGCAGTTGTGAGAATCGGCTTTAGCAGTTAGTTCGACGCTTCTTCATCGTCATGGCGCCCAAGAAGAAGACGACGGTGGCGGTTGGCCCGTAGGACGCCGGGCATCCCGTCCCGACGCGGGCGAGCAGCGGACCGGTCGCCGAAAGGACCCGGGGTGCTGTTCGCGAACACCAACACCGTCCCAGTAGCCGGAGTTTGGGAGGCGGCGATGTTCGTGCGCCCGGTAACGGGCCGCACGCCGCCAAACCCAAAGACGGAGCTGGGCCCTCCGCAGGTGGCGCGGAACCTTCCGAGGTCGCTGCTGCCCCGCCCGCTGGCGGCGCGAGGGCCTCCAGGACTCCCACTCCGGCGCCGACGGCGCGTTCCTCTCAAGCGGCACGCGACGAGCGGCGTGATCGCCCCGAAGACCCCGGGCGTCGCCGTGGGAAAAGCCCCGAGCGCCACTCCCGGGACGTAGAAGACCTGCCCGCTCGCTGAGGCGCTGGTGAAGACGGCGTGCGACCGCGCGGTCGTGATAGAGCTCCTTCTGACGTGGTCCGAAGTCGAAGCGCGTCGCGATCCGTGCAGGTTTCGCTGCCACCGACGCTAGCAGAAGCCCTGGCACGCGTGTAGTTGCTCCTCGACTTTCCTCCCACTACGGGGAAACTCGACGAATGGAGAGCCACCATCCGAAGCCTTGTCGCGGTGGCCAACAAAGATGAGTCGACCCCGACGGAGCCCCCGGGTCGACGTTCCGACGGAGTCCCGCGTACCAGTGGCAGGAAGGCTGGCGGCGCCGCGACCACGGTGCACTCGCCTCCTCCTCGCCCGATGCCACGGACACCTGCCCGTCGCGACATTGCGGGCGACGAAATCTCCATAGCGTCGTCCGACCCGTGGACCCACCAGGAACAACGCCAAGTCCTTCGGGATCGGGAACATGAAGACGCTCGGACCATCATCGAGCACCGGCGCGGAGTGCGCCACCAGTCAAATAGGCGAGCGGGGCCTGTTGTGGACCACCCGGCACCGGGGAGCCCTAGGGGCCTGCCTTACGAGGTAGGCTGCCCGGCTTTTACCCATGAGCTACGGAAGTTCCAGTGGCCCACTCACCGCACTTTCAAACCTGACGTGGGCGAGAAGTACGGCGGCAAGACCCACCCATCCGAGTTCCTCAGCATCTACACCATCGCGATGTAGGCTGCCGGAGCTCGTGACGATAAGGTGCTTGCAAATTACTTCCCGTTGGCCCTTAAACCCAACGCCATGTCATGGTTGATGCACTTGCCGGTAGACTCCATTTCCTCCTGGTCGGATTTGTGCCATGAGTTCATGGGCGCCTTCACTGGCGGTCACCAAGCTCATGGCCAAGCGAGTGATCTCCATGTCATTCCCCAGAAGGGAGGCGAGAGTCTCCGCAAGTACATACAGAGGTTCAGCTGGGTACAATACAATATCCCAGATGTTCACCCCGCCGCCATCATCAGCGTGTTCCATCAGAACGTTCGGAACCGCAAGATGCACAAAGAGCTGGCGATGAACAGGGTGAAAGATGTCGCGGAGCTCTATGTTCTCGCGGACAAATGTGCCCGGGCTGAAGAGGGGAGGAAGTACCCCGACGAAGATGCCGGCGTGGAAACCGACTCCTCTGAAGAGGACACTGCCGCCCCGGCGAAGAAAGGCCGGCACCGCAACAGGTAGCGCAAAGGGAAAGCTGTGCTTGCCGTCGAGGGGTCTGACGACACCGGCTCCACCAAGAAGACCAAGGCAGGTGACCCCGGCAAGGAAATTGCCGGATGTGTCGCCTGCCAGGCCTTGGCGGTTGCCGAGAAGCCAGGCAACTCCGACAAACGATACTGCAAGATCCATCACACCAAAGGCCAGGCTCTCTAAGACTGCCGGCAGGTTGAGCTCCTCGCTGAGAAGCAGAGGGCTGAATACAAGAGGAGGGACAAGGAGAAGGGCCAAGACGGTGCTGAGGGATCCGGCAAGAAACGCGGCCAGGCGGGCCGTCACGACAATGATAAGCAACAAGAGAGGCCCGCTCGGGGCCGTGACAGAAAGCCAGAAGAGGACGATCACGAAGAGGACGACGAGTCCGGCGACCAAGAGTTTCAGAAAGCTACAGAGGCCATGTGTGTTGACGGCGGCGCTTCGCTGCATGCCTCTCGACGCCAGCTTAAACAGTGGGCGCGAGAAATTACAGCAGCAGAGCCGTCGTTTGATACCCAGAGGCCGCTGAAGTGGTCCAGCACACTTATCATTTTTTACTCTGAGGACCACCCTGATCGCACTACTGCAGTCAGGTGCTGGCCGTTGTTGGTTTCACCAACAATACGCAACCTCAAGGTGACAAAAATGTTAGTAGATGGCGGGGCCGGTCTGAACTTGATCTCGCCTACCGTGATCGAGAAGCTGTAGATCCCTGATGGAGACCTCGAAGAAACGGGCACGTTTCAAGGGGTCAGCCCGGGGAGAAGCCAACCCAAGGGAAAGGTCACGTTGCCCGTAACTTTCGGGAGCAACCTGAACTTCAGGACGGAGAGGATTGTGTTTGATGTTGCCAAGATCCCCTCGCCCTACAACGGGATCCTTGGCCGCCCCGCGCTGGCCAAGTTCGTGGCGGCGTCGCACTACGCCTACAATACCCTGAAGATGCCAGGGCCCGTGACAATCATGACCATCCCCTCCGACAAGAAGGATGCGCTGATTTGCGCTGATCAAGTGTACCAGCAAGCAGTCGCAGCAGCTGCCGCCGCTGGGGCACTCGCTCCTACTGCCGGGACCCCGAGGGAGAGAAAGAAGAAGAAGGCCGGTGAGACCTCGTACACCCACTCCGGCAAGCGCACCTCTTCGGAGTGTAGCGCTGCCATCGAGGACGTGCCAGAGAGCTCCGCCGGCGAAAGCAACAAGTCCAGGGCCACGCCGCTGGGAACCAAGAAGGTTTCCGTCAACAAGAACGGCACGGGAGGAGCTTTCACCATAAGCTCCACCCTTGACGACAAATAGGAAGACGCGCTCGTCACCTTCCTGCGGGCGAATGTCGATGTGTTTGCATGGCAAGCTTCCGACATCCCCGGCGTTCCCAGGGAGGTGATTGAGCACCACCTTGTTGTCTGTCCTCATGCGCGACCCGTCAAGCAGAAGGTCAGAAAGCAAGCTTTGGAACGACAAGAGTTTATCACAGAAGAAATCCGGAAAATGGAGGCGGCGGGTTTGGTAAGAGGAGTGCTCCATCCGACGTGGTTGGCCAATTGGTCGTAGTGCGCAAGGCAAATGGGAAGTGGAGGCTGTGTATTGATTACACAGATATCAATAAGGCTTGTCCTAAAGACCCCTTCCCGTTGCCACGCATCGACCAGATTGTTGACTCCACGGCTGGGTGTGATCTGTTGTCATTCCTCGATGCCTACTCCAGCTACCACTAGATCTTCATGACGAAATAAGACGAAGAGAAAACATCATTCATCACCCCATGTGGTACGTATTGTTTCATACGGATGCCTTTCGGGTTGAAGAGTGCTGGATCGACGTTTGCGAGGGCGGTCTAGATTGGTTTTGAGCCCCAGCTCCATAGAAATATGGAGGCTTATATGGACGACATAGTGGTCAAAACCAAGGACAGGGCCACCCTCATATCAGATTTGCGGGAGACATTTGCAAATCTGCACAAGATCAACCTCAAGCTGAACCCTGAGAAGTGCGTCTTTGGTGTCCTGTCTGGCAAGCTTCTCGGGTTCTTTGTGTCGCAGCGGGGGATAGAGGCCAACCCAGACAAGATCAAAGCTATAGAGCAGATTGAAGCACCCAAGCGAATCAAGGATGTCCGCCGGCTCGCTGGTTGCGTCGCTGCCCTGGGCAGGTTCATATCCAAGTCCGCCGAGCGCGCCCTTCCCTATTTCAAGATCCTGAAAAAGGCGGGCCCGGTGGAGTGGGCACCAGAAGCCGAAGCGGCATTGCAAGATTTGAAGAAGTACCTCCCCTCCGCACCAACACTAGTTGCGCCCAGGCCCCAGGAGCCGTTGCTGCTATACTTAGCGGCAACGAACCAGGTGGTCAGCGCTGCACTAGTGGCGCAGAGGGAGGTCGACGACGAGGTAATGGCAGCAACAGAGCCCGACGCCAACAGTGCGGAGGCGACACAGTTGGTCGAGGTGCCGCCAAAGAAGAAAGTGATGCAGCGCCCGGTCTACTTTGTTAGCTCCCTCTTGCAGGGGGCTAGGTCGAGGTACTCCGGTGTGCAGAAACTGCTCTTCGGCCTCCTCATGGCCTCGAGGAAGCTGCGTCACTACTTCCAGGCACACGAGATCTCTGTCGTCACTCGCCTCCCTCTACAGCGGATATTGCACAACCCAGATGCGACGGGGAGGATTGTGGAATGGGCACTGGAGCTGTCCAGCTTTGGCCTCAAGTTTGAAAGTACTTCGACGATTCAGAGCCGAGTCCTGGCGGAGTTCATTACAGAATGCACCGCCACACTTGACGAAGAAGCCCAAGAGACTGCTCTCACGGCAGGGAGGCAAGTTGCGATTGGATTATGTACTTTGATGGGGCTTTCTCCCTCCAGGGTGCCGGGGCTGGCGTACTGCTCATCGCCCCCACCTGGGAGCACCTCAAGTATGTGATCCAGATGCACTTCCCCAGGGAGGCGTCAACAAACAACACGGTGGAATACGAAGGGCTGCTTGCCGGTCTTAGGATCGCGGCGGACCTCGGAATCAAAAAGCTCATCGTCAGGGGCGACTCGCAGCTTGTCGTCAAGCAAGTCAATAAGGATTACCAGAGCCCGTTGATGAAGGCCTACGTTGATGAAGTGAGAAAGCTAGAAGAGCGTTTCGACGGTATCCAGGCTGAATACGTTCCCCGAACGGAGAACGATATCGCCGATTACCTGTCGAAGCGCGCTGCCCTCAAGCTACCTATGGAACCAGGTACCTTTGTGCTTCAGCTAACTCAGCCATCCGTTGATCCATCAACAGAGCAGAACAAGAGAAGGAAATCAGGACCTGGCAAGTACTTTCCCGCCGAGCTCCCCGGAGCCGCCGGCAAGGATGTTGCCGAGGACACTGAACCCGCCACGGGACGGCTAGCTCCGGCAGGACGCCAAGCTCTTGCCGTCGAGACAGCCGCCCCTATAGCGGAGGAAATGCCTTTAGTCCTCGCCGTCGAGCCTTAGGCTCCAGCGTGGGCACAGCATACCGTCCGATTCCTCCAGACAGGGGAGCTTCCTGAGGAGCAGGAAGAAGCGGAAAAAGTAGCCCGTCGCTCTGCCATGTACCAGTTCGTCGATGACGTCCTATAGAGGAAGAGACCGAACGGTGTGAAATCGAAGTGCATCCCTCGAGAGGAAGGACTGGAGCTGTTGGCAGAGACACATGTAGGCATATGTGGATCCCACATTGGGTCGAGAGCCCTTGCCGGCAAGGCGTTCTGGCAGGGTTTCTTCTGGCCCACCGCCCTCCAGGATGCAACGACACTCGTCACAAGGTGTGGGGCGTGTCAGTTCCATTCAAGAAAGCTTCGTCAACCAGCTCAAGCCCTTCAAACCATTCCTCTCTCTTGGCCCTTCTCGGTCTGGGGGCTCGACATACTGGGCCCTTTCCCTCGCGCTGTCGGGGGCTTTGAGTACTTGTACGTAGCCATCGACAAGTTCACAAAGTGGCAAGAAGTGGAGGCAGTGAGGAAGGTCACAGCTCAGTCAGCCGTCAAGTTCAAGGGGCTAGTGTGCCGTTACGGTGTACCCAACCGGATCATCACCGACAACGGTACATAGTTCACAAGCCGCACCTTCATACAATATACTCAGGACCTCGGCAGCAAAGTCTGTTTCGCTTCCGTCGCTCACCCGCAGAGCAACGGGCAAGCTGAGAGGGCAAATGCTGAAGTGTTGCGAGGCTTAAGGACCAAGACCTTTGATAGACTGCACAAGAGCAGAAGGCGCTGGATTGATGAGTTGCCGGCGGTTCTTTGGTCAATCAGGACGACACCAAATCGAGCCACCAGCCAGACAACCTTGCCCTGGTATACGGGGCAGAAGCAGTTATCCCCACTGAACTCATATACGGGTCACCTCGAGTGCTCGCTTATGATGAGCTTGAGCAAGAGCAACTTCGGCAAGACGACGCACTGCTCCTTGAGGAAGATCGTCTTCGGGCAGCTGTGAGAGCAGCACGCTACCAGCAAGCCTTGCGCCGCTACCATAGCCGCAAGGTTCATGCCCAGAGCCTTGAGGAAGGCGACCTTGTTCTTCGGCGCGTTCAATCGGCCAAGAATTCCAACAAGTTGACGCCGAAGTGGGAAGGCCCTTATCGGGTAATACGAGTCACCAGGCCCGGCGTAGTCCGCCTGGAGACCGAAGATGTCGTTCCGGTGAGCAACTCCTAGAACATCGAGCATCTTCGCAAGTTTTACCCATAAGGCGCGGCTTGTCGGGCCTCCCGGCAAGCCACCTTTTGTACAAGCATTGCCGATGATGCATGTAACCCTTTGTACAAAGCCAGGCGCAGACCCTGAGCATAAATGAAGCGCTGGCGCCCTAAGTTATAGCATGCATGCTAGATCGAGTCTCGTCCTTGGTTAGGGTTGATAGTGCTTAGCGGCGGCTAACCCCTAGCTTAGAGGTCGAGTGTGCGTCTCTTTGCCGTTCTTTTGTCTCCTTTGGTTCGCAGGGCTCGGATATCCTTGCCGGATCACTTGAGGCTGAAAAAAAAGGAGAAGAGGGACGGACCAGCATCTGGACCCCGGCAAGCCAGTGTTGCCGGGGGCTGCAAGTACAAAGATTCACCCACGGCGAACCACAGTTGCCGGGGGCTGCAGTTTCAGATAAGTTATTCATCCCTTATCATGCATTCTCTTATGGACTGAGGTATGCGAGACCTCGTTTCTTCCTAAAGCTACCGTGCTCCCCTAACTCTAGGCCCTAGGGCTTGTTCCTGGGGCCAGGTTTGGTCGTAGTCGCGGCAGCGAAGGGACGAAACAAGGAGCCTGAACCCGCCTCATCCCTGCCTCCGCCGAAAGCGTGAGAAAGGTCGAGCGACGTGGGAAGACGGCAGGGCCTGCTGCCGGGCAAGGAAGTGTCTATCTTAAAGATATCAAGGATTTTCCCCTTGACGTGGGTTCCACCCGCAAGACAAGTGACCCGGCAAGCATCCCTTTTTCATTAAAAACATTCCACTCAGGTACAGTTCATGGAGAATGAAAAACATGAATGATGGGATTACAAGCTTTAAATTCAGCTAAGGCCCGAAGGCTTACAAATTAAAAAGAGATAAGGTGCTCGTAATCCCTTTCTTGTCCCTCTCTTCAGGAGGCAGGTCAAGGAGGCGAAAAGGGCAAAAGGGCGCCTAGATGAGCTACAGGTGGCAGAAGGCACCAAGAGGACATCTCGATGGTCGTCCAAAGGCTGGATGGTGATGGCAGTGCTGGAGGCAGAGCTCGAAGACGAGGCGGCAGGACGTCAGCACGCGTCGAAGGCGTCGTGCCCACGTACTCCGAGTTGACGGCCTTGCCGCCCGCCCTCTTCCTCTTCCGCAACCTCCCAACGCCAGCTGCCCAAGGAGACGACCCCGAGAAGTTCAAGGAGCCGGCGACACGGATGATGGGGTCGCCGGTGCCGCACAGAGCGGCGCCCGACACCTAGTCGGACCCGTCATCCTGCCGCCCGCTACTCTCGTCGTCGCTGCCGCTATCCTCCTCGTCACTCCCGCTCGAGGAGGAGTCTTCGCTATCGGAGGAGCTCTCCACGCAGCACCTTGCCCGAGTCCTGAAGCACCCGAAGACCTTGACGGAGAGGAGACCGCCCTCCATCAGCTTAAAATGGAGGGTGAGCCCCTCCGTCAGGCGGTGGATACGGGCGAACGTCTTCCACCCTCGACCAAGATACATCACATTAGGGGCTGGGAAGTCGACGCGGACTCGCGTACCGCTGATTCCACAGCCCCTCATGTGCAACCTCAGTGTCTCGGGCGGGTCCAGCTCCATCTCGCTCGCGAATGGAGTCGGGAGACGTAGGCGACGGCGAGGCGGCCGCCGCAGCCTGACGAAGAACTCACAAGGGTCGTCCCCAACGTGGCCCTCCATGGGGAGAGGAACTGCTGGCGGAGGCGAAGCCGGCGCGCCGCCCCGTCCTCGTCTTCCCCGAGCGCCTCGGCCTCGCCCTCTCCCCCTTCCCCTCACGGATGGCTCTGCCACCATAGGTGCAGGAGAAGGAGGGACGCGTTTTCGAGCGGCGACCCTCGTCGCCACCGTCGAAGGACCAGGGTTCCCTTTCTCCATGGCGAATGAGAGGGAGGGGAGCAGAAGCTGAAGAAGTGAGATGGAGGAATGCAGGGCACCGACCCCCCCCCCCCCGCTCTTTATAAAGGAGCAGGGTGGGGGCTCGACCGCCCCGTTCCGCTAATGAGGACGTGAATGGCGCAGGAGACCGGGGTTGATCCGCCGCCCCAGCCCGCGACGGCCCGGCTTCCCGCCTCCACCAATTGCCACCCCAGGCGCATGAGCGCCGCGTGGCGAACGTGCAGAACCGAAGCGACGGGTGAGGTGACTTCTCCCCGCCCCGTGACTAAAGGGAGTGGGTGCCTTGAAAGACCACGCCTCGGCCCCGTCCAGTAAATGGGTCGCGCCTCCACGCCTCCCTCCGTTTATGGGGAAGACGCGAGCCGCCCCCTTTTTTCTACGACGTGACGCATGCGTGCAGAGGCCAGCCTCACGCATGTCGCCCGCGTCACGCACGCCTCCCCACGACGCGCCACGCGCGGGAAGCATGGGAGGCGCAGCGCGCGAAGAAACTTACCGTGGTAAAAACCGCCCTGCCTGCCCGCGCACCGTTCTTGGGCCTGGGCCACACATAAGCGCACCCCCTTACTAGGCATCACATCTATATTGCTTTCCCTCATATTTCCCAATCATGAGACCTTGATCGCTCCAACAGGATGCCTGTTGTAACACGTACTGATACCTCTACCCAGCAGCAAGAAGCCGGAGGTTCTGCCGGAGCAGGAGCCAGTCAGGACCAAACCCAAGGACAAGCTCCACCACCGCCACCACTTCCAAACATGGACATGGCTTAGCTTCTCCAAGCCTTCCGAGAGGAACGCCAAGCCAACACTGCAGCCCTCCAGATGATTGCTCGGGCTGTCAACCACCAGTCGGCGGGGAACGGCAATGGACGTTCCACATTGGCGGAGTTCAAGAAGCATGCACCACCCACCTTCATCGAGACTGCTGAAACCCTGGATGCTGACGACTGGGTCCGCACCATTGAGGATCTGTTGGAACTAGTCGGCTGCACTGAGGACCGTGACAAGGTGGCATATGCCGCCCACTGTCTCGGGGGAACTGCCAGAGCTTGGTGGCATGGATTTAAGGTCATGCATGTTGGGCAAAACATCACTTGGAATGACTTCAAGGCAGAATTCCGCAAGGCCCACATTCCTTCCGGAATCATGGCCATCAAGAAGTGTGAATTCCGAGCCGTGAAGCAAGGAAGTGGCACAGTCAATGAGTACATGCAGAAGTTAAGTGTTCTGTCAAGGTATGCTCCTGAAGATGTCAGCATTGATGCTGCCAAAAGAGAGCGCTTCATGGAAGGCCTAAACCAGACACTGCAGTACTCGCTTGTTGTGTGTGACTGCCCAACCTTTCCTGATCTGGTGAACAAGGCACTCATGCTTGAGGAAAAGCGACGTGCTTTGGACGATACCCATAAGCGCAAGATGATCATCAAGGGTAACTCCAGCAACGAGAAGCCTCGCCCGTTTCAGCCAGCCTCGATCAGGCCAACCTATCAGCAGCCAAGAACCCCTGCACCCCGCACCAAGTATCAGCCTCAGCAGTATGCCAACCCCAGGCCAGCTTTCAACAACCCCAATAATAATGCCGGCAAGAGCAACAACTCCAATAAAGTCACTTGCTTTGGATGTGGTCACCCAGGACACTATTCCAAGGATTGCCCCAACAAGAAGCCCGATGCCCCGCGCCCCAATGCGCAGAACCCAGGACAAGGCCGCGGAATGCCACCAAGGAACCAAGCTCCCCGCAACCCGCCCAACAATGGCAAGGGGCGTGTGAATCACGTCACTGCAGAAGAAGCTCAGGAAGACCTGGACGTCGTGCTAGGTACGTTCCTTGTTAACTCAGCACCTGCAACTGTCTTGTTTGATTCTGGAGCCACACATTTATTTGTCACCCAAGAGTTTGCATTAAAAAGTGGCATGACCCCTACACCCCTGAATAACCCTATGGTGGTACAAACCCCCGGAGCAGAGATGAGAGCCAAGGTAGGCTGTAAGGGAGTCGGAATCGTCATTAACGGGGTAGACTTCCTAGCAGACCTTATCGTCTTAAGATCACAAGGCTTGGATGTGATCTAAGGAATGAATTGGCTCATCAAGCACCAAGGCTTGTTAGATTTTGCCAACCAGACCGTCACTGTGACCAATGACCAAGGAGTCGAAGTAAAATTTGCCTCCAACCCCTCCTCTGCTCAAGCCACCCAAGTCAACTGTCTGACTGAAGTTGGATTGGAGCAAGTGCCGGTAGTATGCGAATACCCCGATGTCTTTCTTGATGAGCTACCGGGAATGCCTCCTGACTGAGACATTGAGTTCATCATCAAGCTCATGCCCGTAGGAGGACCCATCTATAATAAACCTTATAGAATGGGATCGGAAGATTTAGCAGAGTTGAAGAAGCAACTAGAACAACAGTTGAGGAAGGGATTTATCCGCCCTAGTGCATCCCCTTGGGGATCACCTGTTCTGTTTGTGGCAAAGAAGGACGGTACCATCCGCTTCTGCATTGACTATCGCTCCCTCAATGAAGTTACAATCAAGAACAAGTATCCACTTCCCAAGATTGAAGATCTGTTTGATCAACTCAATGGGGACAAGGTGTTCTCCAAGATCGACCTTAGATCTGGGTACTACCAGCTGAAAATCAGACCCCAAGATATTCCGAAGACGGCATTTGTAACCAGATATAGCCTGTATGAGTGCATGGCCATGTCCTTTGGATTGCCCCAGCTTACTTCATGTATCTCATGAATAAGGTCTTCATGGAATATTTGGATAAGTTTGTTGCCGTCTACATTGATGACATTCTTGTCTTCTCAAAGACGGAAGAAGAGCACGAGCACCAACTGTACGCCAAGTTCAACAAGTGTGAATTTTGGCTGCATGAGGTTGGATTCTTGGGTCATAAATTGACTGCCGAAGGATTGTCAGTGAATCCCACCAAGATTCAAGGCGTGACTGAATGGCAAACCCCGAGCAATGTGAAGGAAGTCAGAAGCTTCCTCGGACTTCTGGGGTATTACCGCAAGTTCGTTGAAGGATTCTCAAGCATTGCCCGACCCGTAACCCAGCTCTTGAAGAAAGACAAGAAGTTTGAATGGACGCCGGAGTGCGAAGAAAGCTTCCAGGAACTAAAGAAGAGATTGACCACTGCCCCAGTTCTGGCCACACCAGATATACACAAGGAATTTGTGGTATATTGTGATGCGTCGAGAACCGAACTGGGAAGTGTTCTGATGCAAGAGGGTAGAGTCGTAGCTTACCTTTCAAGATAACTACGACCTCATGAAGAGAACTATGCTACTCATGATCTTGAGTTTGCAGCAGTGGTTCATGCCCTAAAGACATGGTGACATTTCCTCCTAGGGAAGCGGTGTGAGATATACACGGATGACAAAAGTCCGAGGTATATTTTCACTCAGAAGGAATTGAACATGAGGCAGAGAAGATGGCTAGAGTTGATCAAGTATTACGACCTTAGTGTTCAATACCACCCTGGGAAGGCTAATGTGGTAGCAGATGCATTAAGCAGAAAGGCTTGTTCCTTGAATCCTATGCTTAAGGAAAGGCTACCCGCCTTGTATGAAGAACTTGAAAGTTTCGGGTTGGAACTGGTTGCACCAGGATTCTTGGCAACCACGAAGTTAGGCCTACCTTGATGGATGATGTTAAGGAAGCTCAGAAGGGACACGGAAGTATTGAAGGCACTAAGAGGAAGATCAAGGCAGGCAAGGCCCCAGGATTCTCAGAGGATGAGCAAGGAATTGTGTGGTTTGGGAATCACATTTGCGTACCCAACAAGATTGAGCTCAAGAACTTGATCTTACAAGAAGCTCATGACACCCTGTATTCCATCCACCCCGGAGGAACCAAGATGAATCAATACCTAAAGGAAAGATTCCGGTGGCATGGCATGAAGAGATAGATAGCCATTTTTGTCGCTAAGTGTGACATATGCCAAAGGGTCAAAGCTGAACATCAGCGACCCGCTGGATTGTTACAGCCTCTCAAGGTATCTGAATGGAAATGGGATAAAGTCGGAATGGACTTCATCACCGGTTTACCCAGGTCAAATAAGGGACATGACTCCATATGGGTCATAGTCGACCATTTGACCAAAGTAGCCCATTTCATTCCTGTCAAGATGACTTACAAGGGAAACCAGCTAGCCAGCCTCTACATCAAAAAAATCGTAAGCCTTCATGGTGTTCCCAAGGAGATTGTGTCAGATCGAGGAACCCACTTTACCTCAAGGTTCGGGAAGAAGTTCCAAGAGGCCATGGGGACCAAGTTGTTCTTCAGCACTGCTTTCCATCCACAGACCAGAGGTCAGATGGAATGAGTGAATCAGATAGTCGAAGACATGCTCCGAGCCTGTGTCTTAGCATATGGTGCTAAGTGGGAAGATTGCCTACCCTTCATTGAGTTCTCCTACAACAACAACTACCAGTCCAGTCTTCAGATGGCACCGATTGAGGTGTTATATGGATGGAAATGCCGCACTCCCCTCAATTGGTCCGAGATCGGAGAAGGACTAGTCTTTGGGCCCGATGTCCTCCGTGAAGCAGAAGAGCAAGTACAACTTGTCAGAGAGCGTTTGAAGACTACCAAGTCAAGACAGAAGAGCTATGCTGACTCACGTCGTCGAGACATGACCTTCCGGGTTGGACACCATGTATATCTCCGAGTCACGCCTCTCAAGGGAACCCAGCGCTTCCATGTCAAAGGAAAGCTCGCACCAAGATACATCGGCCCCTTCAAGATCACTGAATGGCGAGGAGAAGTAGCTTACCATTTGGAACTGCCACCTGAACTATCCGATGTGCACAATGTGTTCCATGTGTCACAACTCCGGAAGTGTCTCCAATTTCCAAACAAGCATGATCTTTACAAGGACGTCGATCACCAAGCCATTGACCTTCAGCTTGATTTGACCTACCGTGAGAGGCCCATCTGCATTTTGGACAAGGCTAAAATACGCACTCGAAGCCGCACCATCAAGTACTTCATGGTCCAGTGGAGCAACCACACTGAAGCAGAAGCAACCTGGGAACATGAAGACTACCTTAAACATAAGTTTCCGTATCTCTTTAAAGCCTAGTTTGTGAATCTCGGAGACGAGATTATTGTAAAGGGGGTAGGTCTGTCACACCCTGCATCTTGTAACATGTCATTTGCATTATTTGGGTTTTTATTTGGAGTTGGTTTTCTCTCTGTGATTTCCAGGTGCTCTTTAAAGTCAACTACTCCACCATATATACTTCATCTCCCTACCCCAAACTTCTGCCCAATGATCATGCCATGTATAGTGCAATATAGTATTTTATTACAAAAATAATTTGGCTAAATAGTATTTTAAAAAATTAGTTTTCCAAAAACCCCTAAATTGAGGTTTGCACTACAAGTACTTCATTTCCGGTATGAAAAATATTTCAAAGAGTATATTTGAAACCTATTAGATATAGGACTCCCGTAAACCACAAAAATATAATTTTAAAAGTAATTTTCCTATTTTATTTAAAGGCTTTTTATTTAGGCTAGAAATGGTCTTTAATAGGTTAAAATTATTTAAAAGCTTCAAAAATATTTGACAAAAATCAGGGAAACTCAGTAGGAATATATTTTCCATATATAAGAGTTCCAACACATGGTCATGTTAAAAATATTGGGCAAAACCCTCCGGAACCATTTATGTCCATTTCAAGTATTTGAAATATTTCTACAAGAAATATTTCCCAATAAATCCAGGAAAATTCTAGCAAGTCACATATGCATAATATGATGACCTTGAAAAGTTTCACCTCAATCCAAACTATTTTGGTTCACCAAAGTGCCGCAAAACCATCTCTGTCCAGATTCAAGTTTGAACAACTTTACATTGCCAACTTATTCCAAATGCCCCCAAACTTTGTGGTCATGCTCACAAGACCAAATGATGACACTACACAAAGTGGTGCATAACGGGGAATGGTTTTGCATGACTAGATCTTGGTGAATGCATTTCCGTTGATGTCTAGGATTTACAAAAGTTGCATTGGCAACATTGCCCAAATGAGCTCAAAATTGGTGGAAGGTCCTAATTATATGTGCCATTTAACCCTGTGGAGTCTCATGCCAAATGGAGTTCATTTGCTTACCCAAACAAGCATCAAACACCTTCTGCCACCTTACCAAAATTCCATTTTTGACCTCTTCCACTAATCTCCACGGGCTCAACTTTTTACCGCAGCTACTACTGACCCTCTTCTACCTCCAGTAACTTTCCCCTGGCCATTGTTCAATGATTGAGGGGTGAAACACCCCCCATTTACCTCCCTAGACAACAACTTCTCTCTCTCTCTCTCTCAACCTCCCTCCTCACTCCAGTGGCCACCCAGGGCATCCAAAGCCCCTCCACCTTTCTGTACTACACCCTAGAGCCACCAGACATATTTGGCCGTGCCCACCTGGCCTAAAAAAATTGCCATGTCAGCCATTTGCATGATCTGGATGGCTCTACAGTGCGCTCTGGCACTGTAGCCGCCCATGGTCGAGCGCTTCCAGCCACCTCGGCTCTCCACCTCATGCCCGACGATGCTCCTCGACATCTGCGTCACGCCACAGCCTGGTCCCCCTCCTCCTTCTCCCTCCTGTTGCCCCAGGTCGCACGCACGCCGGCCGCCCGAGTGCACCAGTGAGCGCGCTCACACGCGCGGTGCCTTTGGCCCCCCTGCTCCCTCTCTCTTCACTCCTCTCACCCTAAACCAACCCCACGAGCACCCCATACTCCTCTCTGCGAGCCCCCGTGACCTGTAGCAAACGCAACAGGCTCGCCAACGCACACCTCTTCGGTGGACCGTCGCCCGCCTATAAATAGGCCTCCCCGAGCTCTTCTATCCTCACCACTCGCTCTCTCACTCCGCTAAACACCCCCCTGCACCACTCACCCCTCTCCAGACGAGCCCGAGCTCGAGCTCCGGCCCCTCAGGTCGTCGTTGATCCCACGGTACAGGCCACCACTGGCCCTCTTTATTGCTTTTCTGGAACGCCCATAGCCCACTGATCGATTCCCCCCTCTTTCCTGCTCATTTTGCAGTTGGAAACGGCAGAAGCCATCGACGCTCGACGCTCATCCGTCGCGAACCTCGTCGCTAGCGAACCGCTGCTCCCCTCCGGCCAACTTCGGCACCACCCGAACGGTGACACGACGAGGAGTCCAATGGTGCCATCAGCTCACCCCACCGTGCCCGGAAACGTCACCGGTGAGCTCGTCGGCCCTCTGTCGTAGGGTTAGGGATGACAGGCGGGCCCCGCCTGTCAGCCTCTCCCCTCCATCGTCCCTCTCTCTCTCTAATGCTTGGGCCCTTCCCGTCAGGTTTAAACCTGGCGCGCGCACGTGCACCAGTGCGCTGGGCCGCCTCTCTGACTGGGCCTCCTGCACTGCGGCTATTCTCGCCCAGTTGCACAGTGCTTCTTTTCCTTTTTCTTTTCTGTTAAACTTGCAAAAATTCCAGAGGATTAAATATTCATCCAAATGCAATAATTCCAACTCCCATATTTTTCTAAAAAGCCCACCTATTTAATGGCATAACTTTCACTCATGTCCAAACAACTTTTATGTACTGTTCATAATCAAATTCAAATTTGAATATATTTAAATCCCTCTGAAAATCCATTCCTCCTATTCTGCCACTCCAAATCAAAAACTAGGAATTTCCCCTTCTTAGTTTTCACCCTAATATTCAACAAAAATGAGTTGACATTTTCCCGAGCACTTTGGTTTTTCTTTTTTTATTATTGCCTTATTTTTCTTGTTATTATTTTGCGACGATAGATTGCGTTGCTGACGAAAGAGTTGGACCAGTAGACTTTGAAGACCCAGAAGACTTTGTTGAGCCAGGCAAGCAGCCCTTTGACCATGTCTATGAAACCCTTTTTATGCATGTCATATATCACTTTTATTGCTTGCATCGGAGACATGATGTGAGGTGACCACATGGGGTGGTTTCCACCGTTACTTCCTCGTTGATCCTTGCATTGTGCATGACCCTACCTTCTTATGAGGGTTATGCCGGTGGGAGTAGATAGGATGCTAAAGTAGTTGCTACGCAAAAACGGAAGGGAATATGCATGGTGATGGAGACCAAGTATTTTCAAAAGACTTTTTTGACAGCCCCGTTGGGTGCCACTTATGCCCGAGGGAGATAATGAGTTGGGTAACCACTTCATGACGAAGTGGTGTACCGAGGCAAGTGTGTGTGTTGTTTTCAAAAACGGATTGGTTTAAGTTGCGTCTGTTATTCCAACCTTACATGCGCAACAACTCTACCCTTATATGGGAAAGGGCATTATTGATTACCTAGGCCGATACTAGCATGGTGCCCGCATTACTAGTGACGGGGGTGACATGAGGTCACTCTCGGGACGGGGTCGTGCCAGGTGCCATGACTTTTTTTACAGGGCACTGGACACACCGTTCGTACCCCGTGCTTGAGGTATGTGATGAATATGGGAGCCTGGCTCCAAAATCTTAAGATGAGAAATGTTGGGCACTGGGGGTTGCTACCAATCCAGTGGACTCTATGTTAGTGTCGTCTAGGGAAAGATAATGATCGGGTGCTTACCCCGGGTACTTGAGGTACCGCGGGTCGTGGATGACATGGAAGTTCCCCGGATCTTGTGGGTAAAGTGTGCAATCTCTGCATAGTGTAAAACTATTCGAATAGCCGTGTCCACGGTCAAGGACAGTTGCGTAACCACTCTTGTGGTATGTCCACTTGTTTACAAACGAGTGTGTGTGTTTGGAGAAGTGGGAAGAACTACTTGGGTCAAGACAAAGGACTTGACATGATTGAGTTGGGTTGAAGCCCACTCCCTTTATATTGATATCTGTAACCAGTCCCTATGGTTACTTGAGTTCATATGATGCATGATTTACCAGTTGTTGAACATATCATACCACAATAAAATTAGCTTTTCTGCAAAAATTTACCTATGTCATGCATTGTTGTATCTTGAGCCAAAACATGGGTTGCTTGCGAGTACATTCAAAGTACTCATTGGCTTGCCACTGGTTATTTAATTGGCCAGGCATGAAAGAGCAGGAGTTCGAAGAAGAGTTCTTTGGAGACGAACATGCGAACTAGGATGTTTGCCAGTCAAAATGCCTATAGGGTTAAGACAGATGGCATGGGTTCTACTTATCGACGAATATTTCCGGTGCTTAAGTTTATTTGGTATTCAGCCCTTGTGGCTTTATGTATGTAAGACTTGACCATAATGGTCATAATTTGTGTAAGACGGTATGTATGGATGTCAGAATCTTGTTATTCAGCTTTTGTGTGTTCAGTGAGCATTGATCTCTAGGATCACTATACACGTGCATTCGGTGATCACGACTTATGAGTCGGGGTCCCCACATACTCCGTAAATAGTCATACGTGCTTATGGAAAGAACTTGCATGACATCTTTTGTCCTACCCTCCCGTGGCAGTGTGGTCCTGTTGGAAACTAAGGGATATTAAGGCCTCCTTTTAGTAGGGAATCGGAACAAAGCGTTAACACATTGTGAATACATAAACTCCTCAAACTACGGTCATCACCGGGAAGTGTCCGACTATTGTTACTCCGGGGTTGCCGAATCATAACATGTAGTAGGTGACTATTTTCGGGTGTGGGGTTCCGGCAAACCCTTAAGGTTCGAACTCTGGGGTACGCGCGTAGTCTTTTCCTCCTACCGATCCATGCCCAAGCTCGCTAAGATCTCGCAGACGAAGTCGAATAACTCGCAACACAGAAATACATGAGATTTATACTGGTTCGGTCCACCGTTGTGGGGTAATACCCTACTCCAGTGTGGTGGTGGTGCATTGCCTCTTGGGCTGGTGAAGAACAGTACAAGGGGAATAACAACCTCGTGAGGTAGGGGTGTTCTTGTACTTGGCGAACTAGCGGGTGAGACCCGGATGAACTGCTCGATCCCCCAACCGTGGTGGCTAGATCTACTTATATAGGCCCTGGTCCTCTCCCCAAATATTGAGCGGGAAGGTAGCCAACAACGGCGCGCAAATTTAAAGGGGGACAGCTAGTACAAGCTATCCTGACAAAAGCGGTCTTCGCCTGCAAAAGGCTCTGGTGATGACGCCGTCTTGGGCTCCATGATGACCTCTGTCTTGCCGTCCTCCTGGTCTTGGTCTCGTTGCACCGACAAGGCAAACTTTGCTTGATGCCTCGGTACTCCTCGCCTGCACTGGCCTCCTTAGCACCAAAGAGGAAACAAGGACACTGCGCGCTAGCGCCCGCCTGGTGTCGATCGTCATGGCTCACGTCACTTGAGCCTCATGAGGTTTGCCCCGCCTTGATATCTCCGCTCCTTGTGAGCCTGCCTAGCTTGGCCACTCCTGAGGAGGTCTTGCGTCCTCCGCCTCGTGAGGCTTGGTCCCTCGCGAGGGTCTTAGAGGCCTTATCGATGAAGATGGGCCGTACGACCTGCTGGCTTGGCCACGCCGTGGGCCGCAGGCAGGCATGTCTGGGGACCCCCATT
Source organism: Aegilops umbellulata (assembly GCA_032464435.1). Classification (NCBI taxonomy): domain Eukaryota; kingdom Viridiplantae; phylum Streptophyta; class Magnoliopsida; order Poales; family Poaceae; genus Aegilops; species Aegilops umbellulata. Next base: position 182,964,244 of record CP136060.1, read on the forward strand.
CCCAGAACGCCGACAGTAGCCCCCGGGCCCAAGGTGCGCTCGGGTTTGCACTACAAGAAATATGTCAACTTATGACCTTCTCTTAGTGACCCCAGCTGAATTGGTCATAAATTCATGACCATTTTGCTTGGAAGGGCTCAAACCCTGAAATTGCTTACACCAAATGGTCACAAAGCAGACAAGAGGCGCCAATGACCTTATTTCTACATGATTACGACCAATATAAATGGTCATGAGGTTGTGAACGTGGATGCATTGGTACTTATTGCTATGACAAGGCGCCACCTCATCAGTTTTGTCTATATGTCATGTCCATGTGTCAATTTTTGCCCTAGGTTGTGAAGCAACCTATATTTCTGTCATTCCCAAAATTCCCAAAAAATTGGGCATTCTTTACTATCCAAATCATTGCCTCATGACAATATTCAACTCCATTTGACCGGTAAATCTTCCTCAGCAAATTTCCAAAGTTTTTGTTCAGCTCGAACTATTGTGAAGGAAGTACTGGCTAGGCATATCCTAATGAGCTGAATTTTTGCCACATCCTCTATATTCCCAAATCATAACTCTCCACAAAATTTGAGCCCCATCTAACAATACATGTGAGTGTGGCTTCAACATTCATATTTCTGTCCAGTGTGGTACGTTGCAGAGCAAGTGACACCTAGGCTCCTCCATTTGAGCTGCAAATTTTCCAAGATAGTGTCCTTAGTAGATGATCATCCTCGGCCAAAACTCAGACCCATTGGCCATGTGCATTTCCCGTACCACTAATTAAACACTTGGGTGCTAATTCATGTTTGAGCTCGGTTCAGTCTCCTCGTGAGATTCTTCTATTTCCTTCTTCTTCCTGACACCTATCAGGGCAGTGCCCAACCCACTAGACATGCCTAGGCCGCCCGGAACGCGTGGCAACACCACGGTCACGCGGTGACCACGCGGCGGGCATGCGAGTCTACGCGCTTTGGAGTTAGGGCCCTGGGCCACCATCCAAACCTCAACGTATCGCCACCAAGCCATGTATTTCTGATTAAATAGATATTTTTCTACCTAGAAATGAATTTTTGAAAAAATAAGGAGCAAACTATGAGGCAGCTGCAGTTCAAATTTGTCCCGCTTCCTGCTGAATCAGCAGAAATTTGTCTTTTTCACAAGAGGTGGATAAAAACTTTTGGCACCCAACCATTTTGTCAATTGTGCTTTAAACATGGCCTAGTATTTTATAAAATTTATTTGGTCCAATTTTGTAACAAATATATGGTAGGTCCTTCACAAAAAAAGTTCATTTTGGGCACTCGAAAAATGGAAAATTGATTTTTCGTCCAAAGAAAATGAAAACTCCCTTAGGCAACATTGTTTGCCATTCCAATATGCACCCTTGTGCACAATATGAGATCATTTGAACAAAGTATGCCATGTATGTGGCTATAAGATTGATCATTTGGCTTGAAAGCCATAAATCTTCAAAGATGATAGCTCATTTATGACAACACTTTTTTAAAATAATTGTCGTATTACAAGTTTGTTATTTTTTCTGGGAACTTGGCCACATATAATGACACAATGCGAAGATTTCCCAATTTTTTTATTTTTTTTATTTTTTATGCCCGTTTCAAAATGCGGTCAAAACAGCGGGAATGACCATTCCTAGCTAGTGGTTGAATCTTGGAATTTTTTTTGGTGTTTCTTTGATTAAATAGATACTTATGTACCTAGAAATGAGTTTTTGGAAAAATAAATAGCAAACTATGAGGCAGCTGCAGTTCAAATTTGACCCGCTTCCAAGTGAATCAGCGGAAATTTGTCTTTTTCATGAGAGGTGGATCAAAACTTTTTACACCCAACCATTTGGTCAATTGTACATTAAATATGTCCTAGTATTTTATAAAATTGATTTGGTCCAATTTTGCAACAATTATTTGGGAGGTCCTTCACAAAAAAAACTCCTTTGGGGCACTCGAAAAATGGAAAATGGTTTTTTCGTCCAAAGAAAATGAAAACTTCCTTAGGCAACATTGTTTGCCATTCCAATACGCAACCTTGTGCACAATATGAGATCATTTGAACAAACTATGCCATGAATGTGGCCATAAGATTGTTCATTTGGCTTGAAAGCCATTGATCTCCATATGTGATAGCTCGTTTCTGAGAACACTTTTTTTTCAAATAATTGCCGTATTACAAGTTTGTTATTTTTCCTGGGAACTTGGCCACATATAATGACACAATGCGAAGGTTTCCCAATTTTTTGATTTTTTTGAATTTTTTATGCCCGTTTCAAAATGCGGTCAAAATAGCGGGAATAATCGTTCCTAGCTAGTGGTTGAATCTTGGATTTTTTTGGTGTTTCTCTGATTAAATAGATACTTATGTACCTAGAAATGATTTTTGGAAAACATAAAGAGCAAACTAAGAGGTAGCTACTGTTCAAATTTGACCCGCTTCGTGGTGAATCGGCAGGAATTTGTCTTTTTCAAGAGAGGTGGATCAAAACTTTTTACACCCAACCATTTGATCAATTGTGCATGAAATATGTCCTAGTATTTTATAAAATTGATTTGGTACAATTTTGCAACAAATATATGGTAGGTCCTTCACAAAAAAACCTCATTTCAGGCACTCGAAAAATGGAAAATGAATTTTCCGTGCAAATACAATGAAAACTCCCTTAGGCAACATTGTTTGGAATTCCAAGATGCACCCTTGTGCACAATATGAGATCATTTGAACAAACTATGCCCTGAATGTGGCCATAAGATTGATCATTTGGCTTGAAAGCCATGAATCTTCACGCATGATAGCTCATTTCTAAGAACACTTTTTTATTACAAGTTTGTTATTTTTCCTGGAAACTTGGTCATGTATGATGACACAATGCGAAGGTTTTCCAATTTTTTAATTTTTAAAATTTTTATGCCCGTTTCAAAATGCGGTCAAAACGGCAGGCTTGACCGTTCCTAGCTAGTTGTTGAATCTTGGAAACCTTTTGATGTTTCTCTGATTTAATAGATTGTTATGTACCTAGAAATGATTTTTGGAAAAAATAAAGAGCAAACTATGAGGCGGCTATAGTTCAAATTTCACCTGCTTCCTGCTGAATCGGCGCAAATTTGACTTTTTCACCACCGGTGGATCCAATCTTTTTACACCCAACCATTTGGTCAATTGTGAATTAACTATGGCCTAGTATTTTAGAAAAATGATTTGGTCCAATTTTGCAACAATTATTTGGTAGGTCCTTCACAAAAAAGCTCATTTTGGGTGCTAGAAAAATGGAAAATGAAATTTCCGGTCAAAGAAAATGAAAACCCCCTTAGGCAACATTGTTTGCCATTCAAAGATGCACCCTTGTGAACAATATGAGATCATTTGATGCGGCGATTTGTTGATGCGAGGGGCGTCGAAGCTCATGGTGTGGGGAAGTGATGTGTGGCGCCGCTGGCTGTCGGGTAGTGGCCACCGGTCATGCGTGGCGCTGCAAAGTCGTCGGGGGTTGCAGCAGAAGGTGATGCTGCAATAGTCACCGGTGATGCAACAGAGCATCGCCGGTGACTGCCGGTGCTGTGATCCAACATCGTGGGGACCGACGGAGTTGCAATGAAGCAGTGTTGGGCCGCTAGTGTTTTGATTTCTAGCTTAATTTAAAACGGTTGTGATCTTGATATTTTAGTTAATTGTAAATAAGTTGTGGACTAATATTTTTGAAAAAGTTGTGGTCCTTTTTACAAGACATATTTGTAGTTTTTTCCTAAAAACGTAGAAGATTTATGTTCAAATTTAAAGATTCTAGTACAAAACAACCGGCCAATGAGAAGCGAGGAACCACAATCATGCGGATCATCTATTCCGAATCGATCTGAGCCATCCATCACACACCCATCAATGGTGGAGCTTCTCCAGAGAAACCCAAACCCTAACCCACCCACTCACCCACCGTCATCCTCTCCCATTCCCTAGATCTGATCGAGGCACCCCGCTGCCCCCGCCCTCCTATCCCTCGTCTCATCTTTCACCCAGATCCGATCGAGGCACCACTGCCACCCCCACCCACCACCGCCGACCTCCTCCTCCCTCGTCCCCATCTCCTCGCCACAGCCATCTCCTCCCCGTCCCCCATCGCGCCACGCCTGATCCCAGCGAGGACGTAGCAGTCGGCGCCCTTGCGCGCGACGGCGGCAGTGAGGTCGGCGCCCTCATCGAGCAGCACGCGGTGCTGGCTGCGGGGTCTCGCCAGCGCGTGATCCAGGAGGAGATGGACGCCTCCGCCGCCGTCGCCCCCCATCCCCACCGTCGACGGCCACCAGCTGGACACAGACGACGGGGACCGCTGCGGCGGCGCCGGCGCCTGCGGTCGGGTGGATGAAGGTCTGCCTGCAGCTGTCGTGGAGGGCGACATGCGGGAGATGGCCAAGACGGCAGCCTGGAGCGTTTGCTCTTGCAAGCCCAGCAATGGCGTCGCCTCCCTCCGTGATGACAGCCTCGACACCTACTGATAGTAAGCGCTCCTCATCTTTCCCAAATGAAAATTTCCTATTCTCTCTCGCGGAATCATAGGCTGAGCTGAGCCGTCGTTGGTCAATTTTTTTCTGACAAGGAACCCCTTTGAGCGAGGCTGTAAGAATGGTGTGCTGAGACGCTTCTTCTCGTGTTTGGCTACAGCGAGACGGCTCAGATCTGACCGATCTGGCCGCTCCTCTTACTCAGCCGGCGCTCGCTTCTCTGATGCACGGGTTTGTCACAGGACCTGACCTGTTTGTCAAGGAGGAGATGGGACTCGGCAAGGCGCACTCCATCAACACCAAGAGCAAGAGGAGACCCCTTCATGGCCGGCCCTCAAGCAAAGCAAAGGTACCCAGTCCTGGGACCTATAGTTTTTCTTCCTTCCGTGAGTATTGAATGTTCTCAGTCTATGGTCGTGCTAACTATTTGTCCTAGATACTAGATAGTTCTTTATGTAGCAGATGGATTTTCATTAGGATAGAATATTTTGAGTTGATCCTGGCTTATGTGCAAGTGTACCCAATATCTGTTCATTTGTCAAAGCTGCTGCTACTAGGCTAATATTCTCATTCATAAACTTCCTGAAAAATTCCCTTTACGTACCTGCTACATGTGCATTGTCTCCATTGGAATTCTGCTCTTAAACTCGGCAATCATACATGATCTGCAAGTTTGGGGTACCAAAATGTTTATTTTTGTAGACAGTACACAATTGATATGTAAATTAGCTGAATAAATAGGCCGTGTAAACTGAGCATGGGCCTGTGCTTGTTAATAATCTGGAAGAGGCACTCACCACTGTTTTCTCTGAACAATAACAACATTGCTTGACAAGTCTAGTGTCTTGATTCTGCAGATCAAAATCCAGTCAGTGAAGTTAACAAGGAAGTATCTGAGAAGGGTTTCCTCCGAGCTCGAGGCCACACAAGCATTGCCTGGCAGTATGCTTCAGGCATGCGTTTCTTGTGGACAAGATTGAACGCTTCGAGACGGCCATCAGCAAATGCGCCGTAGAGATGGCCATGGGCACATACAGGTTAATTCTGCAGCTCCGGCGCCCTGATGGCTGGGATTCTAGTGTTTTCTGTATTGATGTTGTGAGCCCCGCCATGATTGGTTCTGTTGCAGGATTTGGTTCGATTGAGATTTGTTTAGGTCGTGTGGATTAGGTCGTATAATTCTAGCATTGTGTACCAGTAGAAATTTTAAACTAATGACGATGGGACATGCTCTCTTTTCTTTATGATGTGTTAATAGGATACCGTAAACGTCGGCCGCCGACAATCATATCATAGTCTCAGTCAGTTCATTTTCTCTGTGGGGAATGAATTCTTAGCTGCTGCAAGTTTGGCAAATAGACACCGTACTCGATTTTCTGTGTAAACATAGTTAGCACCTCTGTTTTTGAAGTAGTTCCTTACTTACCTCTGTGTAAACTGAATTTTGTTAAGTTCCTTACTTACCTCTGTTTTTGACAGTTTTGGGCAGCGAGCTTCTAACTGAAAAAACGAGTTTGTTATGCTCATAATTTCAAGTTGGCATGTACATATGAGTTGTAAAGCATGTTCTAAAGTTTCTGTAGAGTACTTATTTGCTTCGTTTGGATGTTCGGTTTGAGAGCAGCCATCTATTTTAGTTTGCTGTCCAGAAATATAGTAGAGTTTTTCTGTGTAAACATAGTTAGCACCTTTGTTTATGAAGTAGTTCCTTACTTACCTTTGTTTTTGAAGTAGTTCCTTACCTCCGTGTAAACTGAATTTGGTTCAGTTAAAAAACTGCACCACTTGACAGTTTTGGGCAGCGAGCTTCTAACTGAAAAACGAGTTTGTTATGCTCATAATTTCAAGTTGGCCTCTGCATATGAGTTGTAAAGCATGTTATAAGGTTTCCGTAGAGTACTTATTTGCTTCGTTCGGATGTACGGTTTGAGAGCAGCCGTCTATTTAGTTTGCTGTCCAGAAATATAGTACAGTTTGTAAAAGCAACCAATTCATGATAAGAGCTACTTGGTGAGGCTGATGCACATAGCTACTTTCAGTACCTTGTTAACAGTGTTGAGGACAAGCTAAATCCTGTATCAGGGTCCTGTTCTTGTAAACATTATGTAAAACTAAAATTCTTCCGTGTCTTGCTCTTTTGCTGGTGCCACTATACATGTTAGATTCGTAGATGTACTTGTTTCCATCTCAAATTACTTGGGTGTCATTCATATGTACATAAGATAATTGTATTGCAAAAAGATCTTTTATATAAATTCTGTTGGCTAAAGAAATTTTATGGCAGCTAGGATTTTGAATTGTACTTAGTTATGTGATTTACCCATGTTAGTGCTAAGTGGCTAATACATGCTTTTCTGTAACTTTTGATATTTCCAGAACAGTTTGCTTGGTCCTTCATATCTAAAGCTTGCATGTACTGTACAAGCTCTACTTTATGCTAATACCTGCATGTGTAACATTTTTCATGGCATACTTCTAAATGGACAAGTACATGCGACATCCAGCGTCAACGATGATGTAGACCATATGCTCAAGTGCAGCCCCATCCATCGCATCGACACAAAGTAAGGTATGTACTCGTCTTGCTGAACAGATATGGGCCTTATGCTTGATGCATGTATCATGTGACACACACATTAGATGGCAAGATGAAAACATTCCATGCTTGTTTGATTCTAAATTTGTCATATGTGCCAATTCAATTCCCAATTTTGATTAACAGGCATATTCCATATAAGTAGAATGATCTTGCTAAAATAATAATAAGTAGAATGATAAAATACTCATGTGTCTTCAGTTTTTATTTTAAAAGTATTTGTGCAATATTTCTTATATCAGTGACATACTTTTTGTTCTCTTTTGAATGCCCAGAGGTTTTGCATCAGCCTATCATTGCTAAGGAAGAAGCAGTATTGGAAGAAGTAGACTACATGTTTTCTTGTTGTGAAGCACTAGATAGTTCTATTTATTCTTTCCTGTTCTAGAGTATTTCAGCAGCTGAATGCTTGAATACATAATGTTGTAGGTTTCTTGGATCTATATAAAATACGGATGTGATGGAAATTTGTAGAATGTGAGTTTTGAGATATTTCTGTAGTATTCAGCTAATTGGTGGTGATTCATATTGTTATTCAATCTGGTTTGAAAATGTTCGTTAAATGGGCTGGAGTTAGACCTTAAAGAGGCCAAGGATCAAATTATATTGGACAAATATTTTGGGTAGAAAAAATGAAACGAAAATAAATGAATGTGGAAAGGCCAAGGCCCAGGAAAGAAAAAGCCTAAAAAACATTGGGCTGGACTCATTTGGTTAAACATAATTTGGCAGAAAAAAAGATGAAAAGGCTAAAATGTTGGGCCTGGCCCATGTGGATGACTAAAATTAATAGGAAAAAATATAAAGGCTGAATTAATGGGCTCGGCGCATGTAAAGCACCGAATCGGACCGGGATGAATCTTGTCAGTGACCTTTTCAATTGGTCGCAATTTTGCCACGTAAGATTGCCATGTCGGATCCGATGTGGCCTGGGTAGACAGCTAGTGACTAAAACAAAAGGTCATGGGTTCAACGACCTTCTGTTAAAGGTCACTAATTTCAGTTTACGACCGCCAGCTTTTGACCTTCTGTTTTTGGTCACAAAAAGGTCGCAAATGAAAAACTATGACCTTTCAGCGGCTAATAGTGAGGGTCACAAGTTGACATATTTCTTGCAGTGTTGGCTTCGTGACGAAGCCAAGGGTCAAGTACGGAGCGCCGCGGGCCCCCAAAGCCTGCGACCTCGGTTGACGCGTGGCGGTTGACTGGACGTGGGCGTCTTCGCTTCCCCACGCTGCCTCGACAACTACTCAATTGGACAAAAGGCTGGCACGGACAGCGCTTGCCTTCATTGTTTCCTCCTCGCCTTGCTCCAGATCCCCTTTCTCGCTTCTCGCCACCGCTACCTCCAGATCTGCTCCAATCTCGCTCCACATCTGTGACCCATGGCGCCGCGCAAGGTCAGGACTTCCTCAGCGCCGGCTTGGTACGAGCCGGCTCTTGAAGCGCCCACCGTCATAGAGAAAAGCCTCTGTAACGCCCTCGATGCGGCTATATCTCCCACGTGTCGAGGCATGACTTAGAGGCATAACCGCATAGAAAGCAATGTCACAAGTGAGGCAATCTTCACACAACCCATGTAATACGTAAGGGAAAGGGATACATAGTTGGCTTACAGTCGCCACTTCACACAATACATAAATAAACATTCATCATCCAGATTACACTCAAGGTCCGACTACGGAGCCAAAATGAAAGAAGACTACCCCAAGTGCTACCAAGATCCCCGAATCACCCCAACTGGGCTCCACTACTGATCATCAGGAAAAGACACATAGTAACGGCCACGTTCCTCGTCGAACTCCCACGTGAGCTCGGTCGCGTCATCTGCACTGGCATCGTTGGTACCTGCAACTGTATTGGTAGAATCTGTGAGTCACGGGGACTCATCAATCTCACACCCGCGAGATCAAGACTATTTAAGCTTAAAGGTAGGATAGGGTTGTGAGGTGGAGCTGCAGCAAGCGACTAGCATATATGGTGGCTAACAACGCAAAGGAGAGCGAGAAGAGAAGCAAAGCACGGTCGTGAAGCTAGAAGTGATCAAAAAGTGATCCTAGAACAACCTACGTCAAACATAACTCCAACACCGTGTTCACTTCCCGGACCCCGCCGAGAAGAGACCATCACGGTTACACACGCAGTTGATGTGTTTTAGTTAAGATCAACTTCGGGTTTTCTACAACCGGACATTAACAAATTCCCATCTGCCGCATAACCGCGGGCACGGCTTTCGAAAGATAATACCCTACAGGGGTGTCCCAACTTAGCCCATTATAAGCTCTCACGGTCAACGAAGGATATTCCTTCTACCGGGAAGACCCGATCAGTCTCGGAATCCCGGGCTACAAGACATTTCGACAGTAATAAAACAAATCCAGCAAAGCCGCCCGGTTGTGCCGACAAATCCTGATAGGAGCTGCACATATCTCGGTCTCAGGGCACATCCAGATGAACACTCCGTACAACTAAAACCATACCTCAAGTTGCCCCGAGGTGGCACTGCAAAGGGCTGTAGTTTGGACCAGCAATCGAAGGAGAACTGGCCCGGGGGGGTTAAAATAAAGATGACCCTTGAGTCTGCAGAACCCAAGGGAAAAAGGCTTAGGTGGCAAATGGTAAAACCAATGTTGGGCCTTGCTGGAGGAGTCTTATTCAAAGAGAACTGTCAAGGGGGTCCCATAAATCACCCAACCGTGTAAGGAACGCAAAAATCCGGGAACATAACACCGGTATGACGGAAACTAGGGTGGCAAGAGTGGAACAAAACACCAGGCATAAGGCCGAGCCTTCCACCCTTTACCAAGTATATAGATGCATTAATAAAATAAGAGATATTGTGATATCCCAACAAGTAAACATCTCCCAACAAGGAACAACATCTCCATGTTCCAACAAGGAACAAACTTCATCTTCACCTGCAACTAACAACGCTATAAGAGGGGCTGAGCAAAGCAGTAACATAGCCAATCAACGGTTTGCTAGGACATGGATGGTTAGAGGATGACATGGCAATATGGGAGGCATGATATGACAAGTGGTAGATATCGCCGCATAGGCATAGCAAAAGAGCGAGCATCTAGCAAGCAAAGATAGAAGTGATTTCGAGGGTATGGTCATCTTGCCTGCAAGGTTCTCAGAGTTGTCGAAAGCTTGATCCTCGTAAGCGTTCTCAACAGGTTCCCCGTTCACGTACTTGTCTCCCGGCTCTACCCAAAGCAAGAACACAAGCAAAGGGGACAAACATCAATCACGATGCAATGCGCAAGCAACATGATGCAAAACATGGCATGATATACGAGATGTGATATGTAATGCATATGCGTGCTCCGGAAGGACAAGGATGAACAAGGCATAATCTTGGCAAACCAAGTATTCCACTGGAAAGGTGAGGTGATTTCGGTTGAAATCGATATAAAGATCACCGAAATCGGATGCACGGTTTGCAAATGACAAGCAAAACAAGAATGACAAGATTCTGCCATTAACAGCATGATGCTACTTAGCAAGCAACAAGAAATGAAGCTACTGCACCCAAACGTACTAGCAAAGTGTATGACAGTAATCTACTCAAGATTTTTGACAAAATATGAACACTGAGCTACGGCTAAATCACACCACAACAGGTTCAAACAAGCATGGCAAAAGTGCAAAAGATAACAGGTTCACAGACTTGGTGAAAATAACATGCCAGAAATTAACATCAGGATGACATGTTTAGAGCAATGAAACAACCTGCTACAGGATCAGGACATAGCAAAGTAAGGCATTGCATGAATCTACTCAAAGCACTTAACAAAAGTCCCTTACTGACCATAAGCCAAAAAGGATCAGAAAATATGATAACACCCATGTCAATTTAGCAAATTTCGCTACAGGTTTCAGACTTTGCAGAAAACTGGACATGTCAAAAACAGATAACAAGTAGGCATGTTTATGAGCTCGATGCATTCACTACAGAGCATTACATGATAAACTAAGCATACATCCATCAAGAATACATGGCATAGAATCTAGACATGGCAAGAACAACATCATAGCATGCAAGGATCAACAACACCAAGCTTGGGAAAATCGAATAACATGTAAACAATCTGCCATTAACATTTTATAGCAAAAGTAGAGCTCGATTGACTCAAGCTATGGCACTCCATAAATACAAAAAAAGGCATGGATGGATAGAGAAAATCCATATTCTCAAAACACCCTTAATGATCATGCTCAAAAGAGGAATATATCTCTCTTAAACAACATGAACACAAGGCATAAAAATAACAGCAGAACATGACTGAAAATACTAAGTCTCTGAAATCAGCAACATTAAGTACCCTAGTTTGCATGCTTGTGCTAGTCACCACAAAGATCACAAAAATACATGGCATACACCCCTGTAAAGATGGCATGTCATATTTCAAAACACGTGTATGACTCAACTTCATAGGATGCACACATCAATCATGGCAAAAATGACAAAAGTGCAAGTACTGATAATTATCAGGGACTAACATCACATAGCCCTCTTCCAACAGCATTTCGGGCATCAAGATGAGCTCAAATGAAAATGATTCAATGAAACTAAATGATGTACTCGTCGAGGCGAACAATTTGACATACTATATGCACGAACCAGAGCAATATACAGAAAGTTATGATGCGATGAACATGCGAGAATTATGCAAAAATATCCGGGACTTAGTGGAATTTCGGGACCCGAGGAAAGTCAACCTTCGGATCTGAGGAGGTCGCCGGAGTTCGCCGGAGAGGCAGCCGGATCCGGGGCAGAGAGCACCGGCGAGGGAGGGGTCGGCCAGATCTGGGGGCGGCAGAGGCGGCGGAGGCGCGAGGCGGCGCGGCGGAGGAGCCGCGGCGGCCGGCGGGCGCGCGTCGGGCAGCGGGCAGGCGCGCGGAGCTGCTCGTCGCCGGGGCCGGCCGACGAGACGGTGGCGCGGCGGCGAGGTCCTTGGGCGCGGGCGCGGGGTCCTCGGGCGCAGGCGCGGGCGCGTGGGGGGGAGCGCGGGGAGCGGCGGCGCCGGCGTGGGCTTGGGGGGGCCGACCCGGGCTCGGGCGGGCCGACGACGAGGTGGGCGCGGTTGCCCACGTGGCGCGGCGTGGTTGGTCCAGGGCGGCGGGCGGACGGTGTCCGGCCGGATCCGGACACGTCCGGCGGCGGAGAGGGAGCGGGGCTAGGGTTTCGCCCGAAAATTGGAGAGGGAGGCACTTATTTATAGGTAGAGGGAGCTAGGAAGCTCCAAATGGAGAGCGGTTTTCGGCCACGCGATCGTGATCGAACGACGATGGACATGGGAGTGACTTAGATGGGTATTGGGCTGTTTTGGAGGGGTTTTGGGCTGCAACACACACGAGGCCTTTACGGTTACCCGGTTAACCGTTGGAGTATCAAACGACCTCCGAATGACCCGAAACTTGACAGGCAGTCTATCGGTGCTATACCAAGGCCGCTTGACAAACCTCGGTCCATTCCGAGAAGGTTTAATACCCGCTCATGGAAAAAGGTAAAAGAGGACGCCGGGGAACATAGGAGCGCCGGATTGCAAAATGGACAACGGGGAAAATACTCGGATTCATGAGACGAACACGTATGCAAATGCGATGCACATGATGACATGATATGAAATGCATGACATAAACAAAATGCAAAACGAAGGGAAACCCAACCACGGAGGGAATAAAATATCACATTGCCGAAAATGGCAAGAGTTGGAGTTACAATTATGGAAAGTTACATCCGGGGTGTTACAGCCTCGCCTCCGTGTGCCTGCTAACGGCGGGGGAGAGTAATGAGTGGGGGGAGACGAAACTCCGGCTTGCCTCCGATGTGCCGGAGCCTGAGGGAAGCACCTTCTTCCTCTTTCTCTCGAGCAGCGTTTTCGTCGGGTTGGTCCCTCCTTTCTCTGACTTCTTTTATGAGGTTCTCGACCACTACGGGCTACTGGCGTTGCATCTTCATCCCAACTCCGTCCTCCTCTTGTCCATCTTCGCCTACTACTACGAGGCGTACCTGGGCGTGTTGCCGTCTTTGGCGCTTCTGCGCCACTTCTTCTTTCTTCGCATCACCTCGCATCACCGATGGGCCACTCTCCAGATGCGCCAACTTCGTCGCGTCTGGAAAGGCCGACTCGATCTCGAGCACCGGGAAAAGGGCCGACAATATCCGCTCCAAATGGGTCATGATAGATGCCAAGTGCGCCGGTCCACGCCTGATGTTACCGACGAAGGCGCCCCAGGTCAACAAGGGAGGGCCCAAGGCGGAGCTTGCCGATGAGCGGGCGTTGACGGTGTTGGAGCAGATGCAGATTGACCTGAAGCCTGGCAACATGAGGGCGGCCAAGGTGACGGGGGCAATGCTCCTGAGGGAATTCTTGATGCTGCGAGTTTCCCCATTCCAGGGGCGCACGCGTCCCTTGTGGGATCTTGAAGAAGAAGGGAACAAGACCCGCCTAAGGCCTGGGGCCCTTCCTGGCGACGAATTGGATGCCGTCCTACGCCTCATAATTGGGGACAACCAGGAGTACCCACCTAGAGCCTTCACTCCTCTGTTCCTCCGCAAGGACTGGGAGGAGTTTGTCGCCTCCAGGCCAACCTTTGACACACGCGGCCTGGTGCGCCGGCGCTCGCAGGAGCTCCCGCAGCACCGAAGCCGGTGGAGGTGTCCTCTGACGAGTCCCATGGACGGGAGGAGGAGGAGGTGGACTCGGAGAAGACTCTTGAAGAGGTGGGGGAGACTTCTCCTCTGAGCAAGGCCGAGATCCTCCATGCCCTGCCCGACGACGCTGAGGTCGACGCTGGTCAGGAGGAGAGAGGTCAGCCCCTCATCCTGAAAAGGGGTAGGTCGTCGCTGGTGCCTCGCGATGTGGCCTCCATCCCGACACCTCCTGGGGCTGGCTCCGGCTCTGCTTCTGCACCACCTACCACCGCCGGGACCCGCACGCCTGCTCCTCAGGTCCCGATGCTGTCGGGCTTCAGGCTCCCCAAGCGGAAGTATGTCGCGGTGGATCGGTAAGTGTCTTAGGCTTCGCCTTGTCCCTGTTTGTACTCTCATTTCCTGATGCTCGCCCTTGGTTGATCAGGCCGACGCCTTCGGCGAAGAAGAGGAAGGAGGATGCGGCGACCGTGCCTCCCTCCGCAGAGAAAGGAGGCGGCAGCACCCGCATCTCCCCAGCCCGGTCATCCTCGCGGGGCCAAGAGGAGCATCGCTGTGTGGAATCAGCCCCCATGGCCCCGCTGGCTCCGGAAGTGCCGGCGCCTGGTGCGACTAATGAGGTCCCAGCTGCTCCGAAACCCGCAATCTCCCAGGACCTGGTGACGATGTCGCCTCCTCCCACTGCTGCACCTCCACTCCCAGGTTCTTCTGATCCTGCTGCTGTTCTGGAACGTGCTCTTTCGGAGATGACCCAGTTGCAGGCAGATCTCTTGGGTGCGGACCCACGCCTGGTGGCAGGGCGCCTGGAGCTGGCCTCTGGCTGGCTTCAGACCTGGCGGTCTGCGCGACGCTGAGCCAGGCCACTGCGGCTTCCGAGAAGGAGAAGCAAAGTGCCGCCAACGCTGCAGCCGATCTCGAGACGGTGCTGAAAGACGCCAAGGCCGCCAATGACCACTGCCAAGTGCTGGAGGAAGAGTTACAGAGCCTGTGCGACAAGCACATCGCCTGGCAAAGGAGGAGGAGGTGAAGGCCCGGGAGGACGCCGTCAAGAGCCGTGACGCTGAGCTGGCAGAGTTGGCGAAACACAGGCCGCCGAACGCAACCGGTTGGAAGAGCTGGAGCGGAAGGTGAAGGCGAAGAAGGCCGATCTTGTCGCCAAGGCAGGGGTCCTGGACGAAGACCGCGTGGCCTTTGCCGACCTCGAGGAGAGATCTCGCAAGGCGCTGAAGATGCTCTACGATCACGGCCTAGAGAAGCCACTGGCCACTGATGAGGATGGCCCCGCCCAGTTGCTTCCTCTCCTGGTGAAGGCACTCGAGGAAGTCGTTGATGGCGTTGGTCCTATCGAGGAGGCAGAGGCTCGCGTCCTATCTTTAGCTGCATTGACCCGCGTTTTCAGCCACCTGCACCTTCGCGACCCCAACGCCTGCCTTGACTAGCTGCTGGAGCCTGTGGCGGAGGATCATTGCGAAGCCGCTGCCGTAGCTGTGCAAAGTCAGGTGGAGGCCCTGCTAGAGAGGTTCCGCGGCTTTGCCTCCTCACCCTTATCTGGCGATGCCGCCAACCCTACGGCTGGTGGTGCAGGTGATGGCGTCGCTACCCGGGAAAGAGCACCTTCTGCAAGCGACGGCGGTGTCCAGGGGTGACCCGTGGCCAGTTTCCTGTTTTGTTCCTGCAACATCCATCAGGCCTCGAGGAGGCGTTTAGACTTTTCATTTGATATTGTGAGGACAATATGTTTGTAATATTTGCTTCAAGATTTTGTGCTCTCCTTCCTATTTGCTTTCCGTTCTACGTCGGCAGATCCCGGCCCCGCGCATACCTCAACCGCCATTGGGCCGACCGGAGTCCAGGACGGACCAAGGAGTGAGGGGCTACATGACCAGTTAGGCTCCTGAGGCGCGATGCTCACGAGTCCCCCTTGACGCGCAAACGGCATATAGGGAGAGTTCGCGAGGGTAGATTAATGTTCTACGTCGGTAGAGCCCGGCCCCGCGCATACCTCAACCGCCATTGGGCCGACTGAAGACCAGGACGGAACAAGGAGTGAGGGGCTACGTGACCAGTTAGGCTCCTGAGTCGCGATGCTCTGGAGTCCCCCCTGACGTGCAAACAATCTCCATACCTTCCATCGTCGAGGCCTCGGGAGGGGCGTGCGACGACCGGGTCCGGGAGACCCGTTTGGGCGCCGTGCGCTTGGGCATGACCAGAGAGCAGCCGCCAAGCCCGGGAGGCCTGGTTGGGTGGTGAGCGCTTGGGCGTGACCCGAGCGCAGCCCCTGTGTCCAGCCCCCTCGTGCGGCTCTCCCGAGGGGAGGCGTTGCGGTGAGGCCGGACGCTGAGCTCTGGGCTCCCGGAGGTTTGCACGACCGTGGGGCCGCCCTCAGTTGTTTATCACTAGCGCAGAGCATAGTGCTTCCGCTTGTGCATGGGCATAGCCGCTCCTCGGCAGTGTCACTAGCCAGCGCGGAGCATGGTGCTTCCACTTGGGCGTGGGAGGGGGGCCCCTCCGAGAGGAGCCCCCGGGGCGTGTACCACCCCGCCCTGACACGTGGCTTGCACGACAGGGCTGCGAGGTGTATCTGGGCACTTTTGAGCCAACATGGGACTCACGAGGCCCTACCTCAAGGCGGGTTGCACCTGGTCTTGAGTCTTCGATGGCTGTGTGTTCCTGCGAGGCGGTTACGTGCAAGAGCTCTACATCCTCAGGTCCCGGCCCTCGAGCGAGGTCAGCCGCCGCTGGTATGCCAGGTCGGGATGCCGTGGTCAAGGCTAGGGGGTGAGGGCTGGAGAGCCAGTAAGAGCTCCTGAGTCGCAATGCTCAGGAGCCCCCTTTTTAACGCGCAAGCGAATTGCACAAGATGGATGGACCCGTTGCTGGTGGCGATCAAGCAGGCGATAGCCGTAGGCAGGTTAAGCATGGAAGGCATATCAGCTTGGGTTAATGTAGGAAGATACATGCCACTGGGTCCGACCCGAGCGGCCTGGGGATGATGCAGCCCGAGGGGCGCCCCCAGCAAGGTAAGCTAAGGAAATAAGCAAAAGGGATACATGCCACATGGACGGACCCACGCGGCCTGGGAATAATGCAGCCTACGGGGCGCTCCCAGCTACACGAGCTTGGAAGGTGTCACCTGATTCTGTAGACGAAGTAGAGTGGGTGCAGCTGAAGGCATGTGTCGAAAGAGTGGTCCTCACGAACCACCAGGGCCCTGAGCCTCACAAAGCTCTGGGGGCTCGGGAGGTTCCTTGAAGACCGTCTCCATTTCCTCCACGACGGCATGGTACCTGGCCTCTTGAGCCGCCAGGACGCGCCGCATGTTGCGCTGATAGGTTGGCGCCACGCTAGGCAGGCCGAAGGGCATGCAAACGTAGCTGTGTGGCGGACCCTCGCAACGGCCCACACGCGAAGGCCAGAATCGCTCCTGAGATGCAGCCCTGTTGAGCCCTGGGACGTCGATGCAGACACGCAGCCCGACATCCTCGCCTGGATGGGGAGCTGTGCCACGTGAGCGGCTGTCACCGCGCATGGCTCCTGCGTCTTGCAGTTCCTAAGTGGTCTTGGTGATGAACTCCTGAGTGGTGGGCACTCCTTGCCCTGCGTTCTCCTGAGGGAAACGTGCCGCGAAGCACGCCTCCAAGTGGTGCCCAAGCGCCTCCCTCGTGTGGTTGGCAAGGTCTGAGGCCCTCAAGAAGAGAGCCCCGGAGCCTTGCCCGAGGAGGGTGCCTGGCGCGCCTTCCTATGCGATGGAGGGAGGCGCCCCTAGAGCGGGCGCTGATCCTGACGAGGCTCCGGCCGCGACGCCATCGTCCGGAGGTCTGGCACGGCGCTGCTGCTTCTTCTTCTTCTTGGTGAGGGCCTCCGGAGGGCCCTCACTCATGCTGTCGGGGTCGTTGATTGCTGCAGCTTGGAATGCGCGCTCAAGGGAGCACACCGCATCTCTTTCTTCGCATGGGACCGTGATGATTCCGCCGCTTCCCGGCATCTTGAGGATGTTGTAGCCGTCATGGGTGACTGCCATGAACTTGCCCAGGGCCGGATACCCGAGGATGGCGTTGTACGGCAGGCGGATGTGCGCGACGTCGAAGTCGATGATCTTGATGCGGTAGTTCTTGCGCTCCCCGAAGGTGACAGGCAGGCAGACCTGCCCTATCGGTGTGGTGGAACCGTCGGTCACTCCTGAGAAAGGCTTCGTAGGCTGGAGCTGCTCATATGGCACTTGGAGGTTGTCGAACGGGTCGACGGACAGGACGTTGAGCCCTGCGCCGCCATCGTTGAGGGTCTTGGTAACCTACACATTGCTGATGACTGGGGAGCACAACATCGGGAGGGCGCCAGCGGTGGCTGCGCACTTGAGCCGATCTGCCGAGTTGAAAGTGATGGTGCATTAGGACCATTTGAGCGGGCGCGTGACCTCGAGCTTGGGGAGCATCGCGTTCACTTCTCGAGCGAACTGTTTCAAGGTGCGTTGAGAGGCTGGGGCCTGCGCGCCGCCCAAGATGCAGGCGATTGCATGCGGCTCCTAGAAGCCCCCATCCGCCTCGTCCTGGTGGTGATCATCGTTCCTTCTTGGTGATGGCGGCAGCGGGGGAAGAACGGCGTTGCCCTGGGGACGATCCTCACGAGGCTGGTCCCTCCAGGCGCCCTCGCGAGGATGGTCCTGCCATCGGTCCTCACGAGGCCTGTCGCGGGCCACAGTCGTCCCAGCGTCCGCCTCCACGTCCTCCTCCACGGTCGTAGCCCCGGTAGCTACGCTCGGGGCGTCGACCGAAATGTCCTTCGCGGATGGCTCTGAGCTCTTGACACTCACTGGTGTTGTGGGTGTTCAGGTGGTGGAAGGCGCATAACGGTCGGCTATTCTTGGATGATTCGGGCTGATCTCAGCCCCGCTTGGTGTCGGGCTCCGCTGCAAGCACTGCTGCTTCGTTGCGCTTCACGTCCTTGGCCTTGGCCTTCTTCTCCTCTATGCCTGCGGATGGTAGCTCGAGGAGGGAGAGGCGCCCCTCGTCAGCTCTTGCGCACTTGGTCGCCAGGTTGAACAGCTCCTGAGATGTGCACAACTCTTCATGGATAGCGAGCTCTTCCTTCATCTTGATGTCACGGACGCCGTCGGAGAACGCGGCGATGATGACCTCGTCCGTGACCTTGGGGATCTTGAGGCGAGTGTTGTTGAAGCGCTGGATGTACTTCTAGAGGGTCTCCCCTGGTTGTTGCTTGATGCGGCGGAGGTCACCCGCGGCCGGCGGTCGTTCGCGGGTGCCCTGGAAGTTGGCGACGAAGCGCTCGCGCATCTCATCCCAGCAGGAGATCGAGCCGTGCTGCAGGTTCACGAGCCAGGAGCGGGAACCATCCTTGAGAGCCATGGGAAACCAGTTCGCCATGACTTTCTCATCACCATTGGCTGCTTCGATGCTCATCTCGTAGAGCTGCAGGAACTCCGCGGAATCGGCGGTGCCGTCATAACGGGGAGGCATATCCGGCTTGAACTTGCCCGGCCAGGCGACGCTACGCAGCTCGGGGCTGAACGCGCGGTAGCTGGCCCTGGTTCCCAGGGCCCGCCTCATAGGTGGAGCTTGGTCTTGATGGGGTCCACGCGGCGCCGCTACGGGCGGTGCGCGGTCTTGACGAGGCGGCGCGGGGAGCGAGGGTGCAGCTTCTCGCGGCCGTGGGATTTCTTGGCAGCTTATCTCTTCGCGCTCTGGCACCGGGCGTGGTGGATCACGCCATGGGGCCTCGCGCCTTGGTGCCAAGGCACCATCTTGGGGCAGAGGTGGTGGAGGCGCGCCGTGAGCCCCGTCGCCCGTGGCTGGTTGAGGGTGATGGAGAGAGAGAGAGAGACGGCGCCGGGGAGCTCCATGCGGCGCGGACAAGCTCGGCGACGCGATCGAGCCACTCCTTGTAGAGGTCGTCGACTGGGCGGCAGCGCAGGAGCTCGTTCGCCGCGAGGAGCGCGGCCCGCGCCTCCATGGGAGCGCCGCGTGCCTGAGACGAAGAACCTGTCGGGGTCAGCGACGGGGTGGCGGTGCGTCCGTCCTGCCGCACAGATGGATGCAGCGAGGACGCCTGCTGCTCGTTCCCCGCCAGGCCGGTGGCTGTGTTGGCAGCGGGGGACGGAGAACGACGAGGTGGCCCGCCAACGGGAGCCGTCTGAGCAACGCGGGCAGTGTGGGCAGCCCGGCGCTCAGCTCGAGTGCGGCGAGCAGCGGCCATGGAGACGATGGAGCGACGGATGGACGAGGGGGAAGCTACGGCACACCCCTACCTGGCGCGCCAAATGTCAGATGTGGGGTTCCAACAAACCCTTAAGGTTCGAACTCTGGGATGCGCGCGAAGTCTTTCCCTTCTACCGATCCACGCCCAAGCTCACTAAGATCTCGCGGACGAACTCGACGAACTCGCAACATAGAAAGACATGAGATTTATACTGGTTCGGGCCACCGTTGTGGTGTAATACCCTACTCCAGTTTGGTGGTGGTGGATTGTTCTTGGGCTAGTGAAGAACAGTACAAGGGGAAGAACAGCCTCCTAAGGTTGGGGTGTTATTGTACTTGGCGAACTAGAGGGTGAGAGCTGGATGAACTGCTCGATCCCCCTACCGTGGTGGATAGCTCTACTTATATAGGCCCTGGTCCTCTCCCCAAATATTGAGCGGGAAGGGAGCCAACAACAGCGGGCAAATTTGAAGGGGGACAGTGAGTACAAGCTATCCTGACAAAAGAGGTCTTCGCCTGCAAAAGGCTTTGGTGATGACGCCATCTTGGGCTCCACGATGACCTCCGTCTTGCAGTCCTCCGGGTGTTGTCTCGTTCCACCGATAAGACAACGTTTGCCTGATGCCTCGGTACTCCTCGCTTGCGCTGGCCTCCTTAGCACCAAAGAGGAAACAAGAACACTGCGCACGCTGGCGCCCGCCTGGCGCCCGCCTGGTGCCGATCGTCATGGCTCACGTCACGTGAGCCTCCTGAGGTTTTGTCACATCCCTAGTTCTGGTATGCTCAAGACTAGCTAGTCATGTGTGCATCATGTTTAAATTCTTTTAAATTTGAATTGGGGATTTGTAAAACCCTCAGAAATCATTTCTGGAAATGACCCAGATAAAAAGTGCTCCAAAAAGGTCCAAGAAAATGTTCATGTTACTCTCTAAAAATATTGGACAGAGGTAAAAATCAAACCAATATTTTTAGAAGCTCTTAAATGTTTATTTTGGGCATTTGGAATTAATGCAATAATTATTTGCATTGGATATATAAATGATATAAATGTTTTATATAACCAAAAATTGTGCCAGTAATTGAGGAGCTCTGGAATAATACCATTAGCCCCTGCAAAAATTGGCATAAGCAAATAAAATGATTTAGCATTTTATTAAATCAAACAAATGTCAGAAAAAAATAGAAAAGAAAACAAAAATAGAAAAGAACTTACCTGTAACTTACCTGGCGCGCCTGTAGCCCAAGTGTCCGGCCCAACACTGTTGGCCCAGCCCAGCAGGCGCCCCCACCGTCTTCAACCTCCTGCCAGTGGGCAGGAGGGCGTGTGGTCGTCGCGTGTGGGCACGCGCCCTGGCCACCTCCTCCCTCCCAGCCTGCCTGGCTCCTCCCCGACGCCCTGGTGACGCTACGCGTCACCCTCGACCCCCTCTCACTCTCTCCCGTGCAATTCCCCTCTCTTCCCGAGCGCCGCCGTCGCCGCCACTTGCCATAGCCGTGCCCGCTGAGCTCCCCCTGCCTCTCCGATAAGCCCGAGAGCTTCGCCGCGTCTGCCTCGTCCTCTCCGCCAAGACACGCACCTCGGGAGTCCCTGGAGTGCCTCCATCGACGCCGCCTTCATCTCCGGTCACCGGAGATTGTCTTCGCCGCCCCGCCGACTCCAGCCGTCCCCGAGCCCGCTTCGACGCTCCCTGCACTCGCCGTGAGCCACTGATCCTCTTCCCCCTCACCGTTCTCGCTCTCGTGCACCGTAGCCACCGCACCCTGCTCACCCGCACGCGCCACCGCCTATGCTCGCCGCCGATGTATCTCCGGCCACCTAACGGTCCGGCCGTCGTGCTCAGCTTCCTATCCGTGCCGCGTAGAGCACGCTGGTGCCCCGCACGAGCTGCCCCGACCGCCGTAGCGTCGACCCCGAGCTCACCCGAGCTCCGGCGACCGCCAAGGTCGACGCCGGTGATGACTCCGGCCATTTTAGGCCCAGCCGCTGCCACTACTCGACGCGGACAAGCGCCCGCGTCACATAGACGCCCTCCGCCGGCCAATTGGTCGCCGGAGGAGGAAACCCGCACCCCTCCGCCGGCCCTGGCATCGCCGGCGTCAAGCCGCCGGTGGGGTTGACCCCGCTGACCCGGGGTTGACCTTGTTTGAACCCAGGGTCACTGACGCGTGGGCCATGCCACTATTTAGTTTAGGTGTGAATTTAATTAGCACTAATTAACTTAGTTAATTAGTTGACTCACTGACAAGTGGGCCTAGGCTCTAATTAACCTAGGTTAGTGCTAACCTAACGCTAACTAACTCTGTTAGTTAGTTGTTACACTGACATGTGGGTCCCAGCCGTCAGGTTTGACCTGGGCTGGCGCCTTTGACCTGCTGACGTCACCCCGACGTCATGCTGACGCAGTTATTCATTTTTCTGGATTTAATTTTAAACAGGAAATTCCAGAAAATGATTCAAACTTCAAAAATTCATATCAAATCAACCGTAGCTCAGATTGAAACAAGTTATATATGAAAAATCATCAGAAAAATGCAAGGAACCCATTTATGCTAGTTTCATGCATGAAAAACCAACTTATACTTGCTGTATAAGTGAAAACGTAATAATGGCATGTTATATACTTCACTTGGGGTTTGCATATGAACCCTTGGTTCATATGAACTTCAACCAAATAAACTCTAGCTGCATTAGCTCAAACAACATCACATTCTCATGCCATGTTCATGCATCATATTGTTGCATATGATTGTGTATTGATTGCCGACACCGTTCCTTCTCGATAGGTTCTTCTCCGGAGACCGTTCCAGAGTACCTGTCAGAGGAGCAGTGCCCCCTGTTGATCTACCAGGCAAGCAAACCCCCCTTGTTCATTCCGATATGATCCCACTCTCGCTCCTGCTCTCTTTTATTGCATTAGGACAACAGCGAATCAACTGCTACTTTATGCTGCGGTAGTTGAACCCATTCCTCTGCATGACCTGTCATTGCCATAGTAAATAGTTGAAACCCACTAGCATGTGTAGGAGTTGATTGAGCCATGTTGTGCTTCTACCATGCCATGCCTGCTATTGCTTAGAGTTGTGTCAGGTCTGATTCATTGGTAATGGATTGGAGTGATATGATATGTTCTGATGCTGAGAGTTAAGTGTGTGAACACGATTTGGTAAAGGTAGCGGTGAGAGGCCATGTAGGAGTACATGGTGGGTTGTCTCATTGGAACCGTCCCTAAGCACTGAGTTCTATGTATGTTGTCCAATGACTCGATACTACCACACATTGGGTTCCGGTAACTCGACCCCTCTCGACTTATTAACCAACTTGATCTCTGTCCAGGAGTTGCAAATAGTTTCTGGTGTTTGTAGGTAGTGTTAGTAGTCTACCAAGTGGCACCCGGCCAGGTGGGCTTGGGACAGACTAGGCAAACGTGGCCCGGTGTACCGAGTGGCACCCGGATGGTGGGCTCGGGAACCCTGTACACATCGTTTGGGGCCGTGAGCGACACCCCGGCCGGATCTCCTCGCGGATGGAACCCGAATAGGCGATAAACCTGGACTAGAGTCTTGTGTGGTTAGTCAGGTCGTGGCCGACACCCTCGCCAGGCTTCCGCTTGAAGGTTGCCGAGATACATGACGTGTACATGGTGATAAGTGGTGAGAGCGTGTGTGAAGAAGTACACCCCTGCAGGGTTATTATGATCTATTCGAATAGCCGCGTCCTCGGTTATGGACTTCTTGGATGCTTACGTGGTACATAGACAACTTGAAGTGGATACCATAAAATGCTCAAGATAAGTGTGAGTGCTATGGATGGCCTTCTCGTAGTGAGACGGGGATGAATCCATAGTAGTGTATTGATGTGGTGATTAGTGGACTCGTGTGCGCCTTTTTAAAAGAGTTATCAACAGTCGTAGAACAGGATAGCCACAGAGTCAAAGCTGGCTTGCTGCAACTAAACCCCACATTACCTCTTTGATACTAATGCATGTATGATAGGATCTGATGTAAGTCTTGCTGAGTACCTTTGTACTCATGTTTGCTTTATTTATGTTTTGCAGCGGAGACTTCGGTCTTTCTAGTAGTTCCGCTTGGACTTCGATAGGTAGCTTGTACCTCAGCTACGATCTTGATCGGAGGTTGTAGATAGTCAGGCTTCTCAGCCTTTTATTTTGTAGTTGTCTGTACTCAGACATGTAATGCTTCCGCTTGTTGTTTGTATGTTCTGAATGATGGGTCATGTGACCCCTGTTTGTATTTAATGCTATGTGGCTCTTCTGGGCCTTTATCTATATGAGTTTGCGTTATGTTGTGATGCCATGTTGTACATCACATACTTGCATGTTATGCGTACGTGTAACGTGTATTGCTATGTGTGGGATCCGACTATCTAGTTGTTTATCCTTGGCAGCCTTTCATATGGGGAAATGTAAGTCTAGTGCTTCCGAGCGAAAGTAGTCCGCTACAGCCCGGTTCACCGGAGTCCTGCTAGCCCAGCACTACTGCTCGGAACACTTGACTGGCCGGCATGTGTTTCACGTCGTTCCTGTGTCTGTCCCTTCAGGGAAATGTCACGCGGTGTTATCCGGAGTCCTGCCTAGCCTGCTACAGCCCGGTCACCGGAGTCCTGTTAGCCCAGCGCTACAGTCCGGATAAATACGTTGATGACCGACATGCTCGATGTGATTCATGTATGCCTGTCCTCATAGGTTGGCGCCGCCTTGGGTTCACACTAGCCATGTCGGCCCGGGTTCTCTGTCATATGGATGCTAGCGACACTATCATATACGTGAGCCAAAAGGCGCAAACGGTCACGGGCCAGGTAAGGTGGCACCCGTGGGAATACCGTGCGTGAGGCCGCAAAGTAATATGAGGTGTTACATGCTAGATCGGTGTGACTTAGGATCGGGGTCCCGACAGCGTTGGTATCAGAGCCTGACTGCCTGTAGGATTTCCAAGCCAACCTGTTCGAAGTTGAGTCTAGAAATTCTTTAGTTATATAAGGGAATTGATTGTGGAAGGGAACGTAAGGCTCTTTTTACTCCTTATATCTCATGCCCTTCTGATCTGAGTCATCCTATCTTTCCAACGGGGTTAAGGAACTAGGCTTCCTCTTCTATCTATCAGGATCACGTGTTACTACTCCGTAGTCTCTTAGGATTGGTTGATGAGAGTCATATCCCAGTTCAAGTACCTCCGGTGTAGTCTGTTTAGTAATATTTCAGAACCTTGTGTGATGATGTTGATTATGGTGCTACCCGTCTTTTGCAGAATGTCTCATATTGAGCATTTTACTGCCGTTATGCTGCCGGAATTATCCTAGGAGTTTGAGAGATACTAAATTCTTGTGCTACATTCTGCATCCTATAGTTGATGCTGAATCCATCCTTGTTTACCTTGGTTTCGTTCTTCAGGATGTCATTAGTTAAACAAAGTTCTGTTGCTCGTAGCCAGAACCATGGAGATGGTAGGGATGAGGATCCTCCCGATCAGTCTTCGTTGGCAAAGTTCATGTTAGAGGTTGAGATGAACAAGCGTGAGACCAACCGCTTGTTGGCACGTATCGAGGAGAACACCACCCCTCAGTTCAAAGGGTCTGCAACCATTCATGACTTCATTCGCTTGCACCCACCCACTTTTCATCATTCTATTGAGCCACTCGATGCAGATGACTGGCTTCGTAGTACCACACACAAGCTGCGTTCTGCGAACGTAGCTGAAGGTGACAAGGTCATCTATGCTGCATACCATCTGGAGGGTCCTGCTAGCCTTTGGTGGCAGAACTATGAGGCTATGCTTCCAGTTGGTCAGATACCTACCTGGAGAGAATTCACTGAGGCTTTTCGCGAGCATCACATTCCTGAAGCCCTCATCGATCGCAAGAGAGAAGAGTTCTGTAGTTTCACCCAGGGTAAGATGGCTGTTGATGCTTATAGTAGAGAGTTTGAGAATCTCGCCCGCTATGCTACAGAAGAAGTGTCCACAGACGCCAAGAAGCAAGCTAGGTTCCGGAAGGGTCTCAACCCCAAGTTGCGTCGTGATCTCCATTTGCACCAATGCAATACATTCCAGGCTCTTGTGAACAAGGCCATTAACGCGGAGACAGCTCAGCTCACCTACGAGGAGTCTCGCAAGCACACCCGTGATTTGGTTTCTTCCTCCGGTTCTAGTTCTCAGAAGCGCCGGATTTGGATTTCGAACTCCGCTCTTCCACCCGGTTATTCACCGAGGCCATCTTATGTGGCACCTCACCCAGTTTAGTTACATGCTCCACCCAGACCTATTGGCAGACCGCTTGTCAATGCGGGTCCACGTCCAACCTCAGGGACTTGCTTCACATGCGGAGAGCCAGGACACTATGCACGTGACTGCTCTCAAGCCAGTTATGCTCCACCCCCGCCCGAGAAGTCTGTTGGCCGTGGTAAGCCACCATGCAAGATTATTAATGTCAAGTCAGCTCCCATTGAACGTGGTCGTGTGCATCATGTCTCAGCTGAAGACGCTCATGATGATCCAGATGTCGTTCTTGGTACACTCCTTGTCAACTGTGATCCAGCTTCGGTTCTTTTCGATACCGGAGCATCTCACTCCTTCATCTCTGAAGGCTATGCTCGTTTGCACGACATGTCATTTTGTGATATGCCAACTCCACTTGAAATCCAAACTCCAGGGTCTAGATGGCAAACTACCAGAATAAGCCATGGTAATGAAATCCTTGTCGATAGACTTGTATTCCTTGCATCACTTATAGCCCTCAAGTCTACAGATATTAACATCATCTTGGGTATGGACTGGATGAAAGCTCACTATGCCAAGATTGATTGCTACACCAGGTCTGTTCAACTTACACACCCATATGGCAAGATAGTCACTGTCTCCACCAAATTTGCAAAGCGTCAACTCTATTCTCTTAATGCCAGCCCTCTTCCAGATCTTGAAGATATCCCGATAGTCCGTGACTTTCCGGATGTCTTTCCAGAAGAACTGCCAGGTGTTCCACCTGACAGAGATGTAGAATTTGTCATAGATCTTATCCCAGGAACCGCCCCAATTTCTAGGAGACCTTACAAGATGGCACCCTTAGAACTAGCCGAGCTTAAGAAACAACTTGATGAGTCCTTGCAAAAGGGTTTCATCCGTCCTAGTTCTTCTCCCTGGGCTTGCCCCGTTCTCTTCGTCAAGAAGAAGGATGGTACGGACCGGATGGTTGTAGATTATCGTCCCGTTAATTTGGTCACGATAAAGAACAAGTATCCGCTCCCCAGGATCAACGATCTGTATGATCAGCTCGCTGGATCCTCAGTCTTTTCCAAGATGGATTTGAGGTTAGGCTACCACCAAATCAAGATCAGAAACGGGGACATTCCTAAAACGGCTTTTGTCACTCGTTATGGCCAGTACGAGTACACCGTCATGTCCTTTGGTCTAACCAATGCTCCAGCTACCTTCTCCCGCTTGATGAACTCGATCTTCATGGAGTATTTAGATAAGTTCGTCGTGGTTTACCTCGATGATATCCTTATTTACTCGAAGAACGAGGAAGAGCATGCCGAACATCTTAGACTTGTGCTAGAAAAACTCAGAGAGCACCGCCTTTATGCCAAGTTCTCCAAGTGCGAATTTTGGTTGCCAGAAGTGACCTATCTAGGCCACGTGATCTCTGGTAAGGGCATTGCTGTCAATCCCGAAAGAGTTCAGGCCGTTCTTGATTGGACTCCACCTGAAACAGTTAAGCAAGTTAGGAGTTTCCTTGGTCTAGCCAGTTATTGTCGCCGCTTTGTTGAAAACTTCTCCAAAGTAGCCAAACCCCTCACGGAACTTCTCAAGAAAGATAAAAAGTTTGAGTGGTCCCCACAGTGTGAGTACAGTTTTCAGGAACTGAAAAGACGCCTGACTTCTGCTCCCATACTTGTGCCACCGGATTTCACTAAGGACTTTGTTATCTACTGTGATGCCTCACGACAGGGACTAGGTTGCATTCTTATGCAGGATCGTCATGTGATTGCCTATGCATCTCGACAGTTGCATCCACATGAGGAGAATTATCCTACACATGACCTAGAGCTTGCAGCCGTAGTCTATGCACTTAAGACATGGAGACATTACCTTCTCGGTAAACGTTGTGAGATATACACTGATCACCAGAGTCTCAAGTATATCTTCACCCAACCAGACTTGAACCTTAGGCAAAGACGTTGGTTGGAGTTGATCTCAGATTACGACTTAGGGATTACCTACACCCCAGGCAAGGGCAATGTCATGGCTGATGCGCTAAGTCGTAAGTCCTATTGCAACAATCTTATGTTGCAGCAGGGCCAACCCCTTCTTCATGAGGAATGCTGTAAGCTTAACCTTCACATCGCTCCTCATGGATTACTTTCTACCTTGGTGGCGAAACCTACTCTTGTGGATCATATCATAGAAGCCCAGAAGCATGATACGGGGATTACCCGGATCAAGAGAAACATTGCCAAGGGCATTGCTGGTAGCTTCTCTATAGATGATCGAGGTGTTGTCCTCTTTGAGAACCGTTTGGTGGTTCCCAAGAAGCAACATCTTCGACAATTGATCCTTAAGGAGGCTCATGAATCCCCTCTCACGATTCATCCCGGTAGTACTAAGATGTATCAGGACCTACGCCAGAGGTTCTGGTGGACTAGGATGAAGAGAGAAATCGCTGAGTTCATTGCTAACTGTGACGTTTGTCGTCGCGTTAAGGCAGAGCATCAAAGGCCTGCTGGCACCCTTCAGCCTTTAGCTATTCCTGAATGGAAATGGGATAAGGTTGGTATGGACTTCATCACCGGCTTTCCCAGGACCAAGAAAGGGAATAATGCTATCTTTGTAGTCATTGATCGTCTTTCCAAAGTGGCTCACTTCCTACCTGTTCGAGAGAGTATCACCGCTAGTCAGCTCGCTGACTTATATATTTCTCGAATAGTTTCACTTCATGGTGTTCCACTAGAGATCAATTCAGACCGTGGTAGTCTTTTTACTTCTCATTTCTGGGAGAATTTCCAAACTGCCATGGGCACCCATCTTTCTTTCAGTACCGCTTTCCACCCTCAATCAAGTGGTCAGGTGGAAAGGGTCAACCAAATCCTCGAAGACATGCTTAGAGCTTGCGTTATCTCATTCGGTATGGATTGGGAGAAGTGTCTTCCTTTCGCCGAGTTTGCTTATAACAATAGCTACCAATCCAGTCTCAAGAAAGCTCCTTTTGAGATTCTATATGGACGAAGATGTCGAACACCTTTGAACTGGTCAGAAACCAGTGAAAGACAATTCTTTGGACCGGATATGATCCAGGAGGCAGAAGAGCAAGTTCGCATCATTCGTGAGAATTTGAAAACAGCCCAATCTCGTCAAAAGAGCCAGTATGACCGTCGTCATAAGGAAGTGGCTTATGAAGTTGGCGACAAGGCTTACCTTCGGGTTACTCCTTTGAAGGGTACCCATCGATTCGGTATCAAGGGCAAGTTGGCTCCTCGTTACATTGGTCCTTTTCGCATTCTCGCTAAACGAGGAGAGGTTGCCTACCAGTTGGAACTACCACCACACCTTTCTCGAGTACATGATGTCTTCCACGTCTCTCAACTCAGGCGTTGCTTCTCGGATCCCATCCGCGGAGTGGACCACGAAACGCTTGATCTCCAAGACAACCTCACATATCGAGAGTACCCTGTTCGCATTCTTGATCAAGCAGAGCGTGTTACTCGACGTCAGAACATCAAGTTTCTCAAAGTTCAGTGGTCTCATCATTCCGAGAGAGAAGCTACCTGGGAGCGAGAAGATCGTCTTCGATTGGAGTACCCCGCCTTCTTTCCGTCGACCCCTGAATCTCGGGACGAGATTCTTTTGAGTGGGGGCGAGTTGTCACATCCCTAGTTCTGGTATGCTCAAGACTAGCTAGTCATGTGTGCATCATGTTTAAATTCTTTTAAATTTGAATTGGGGATTTGTAAAACCCTCAGAAATCATTTCTGGAAATGACCCAGATAAAAAGTGCTCCAAAAAGGTCCAAGAAAATGTTCATGTTACTCTCTAAAAATATTGGACAGAGGTAAAAATCAAACCAATATTTTTAGAAGCTCTTAAATGTTTATTTTGGGCATTTGGAATTAATGCAATAATTATTTGCATTGGATATATAAATGATATAAATGTTTTATATATCCAAAAATTGTGCCAGTAATTGAGGAGCTCTGGAATAATACCATTAGCCCCTGCAAAAATTGGCATAAGCAAATAAAATGATTTAGCATTTTATTAAATCAAACAAATGTCAGAAAAAAATAGAAAAGAAAACAAAAATAGAAAAGAACTTACCTGTAACTTACCTGGCGCGCCTGTAGCCCAAGTGGCCGGCCCAACACTGTTGGCCCAGCCCAGCAGGCGCCCCCACCGTCGTCAACCTCCTGCCAGTGGGCAGGAGGGCGTGTGGTCGCCGCGTGTGGGCACGCACCCTGGCCACCTCCTCCCTCCCAGCCTGCCTGGCTCCTCCCCGACGCCCTGGTGACGCTACGCGTCACCCTCGACCCCCTCTCACTCTCTCCCGTGCAATTCCCCTCTCTTACCGAGCGCCGCCGTCGCCGCCACTTGCCATAGCCGTGCCCGCCGAGCTCCCCCTGCCTCTCCGACAAGCCCGAGAGCTTCGCCGCGTCTGCCTCGTCCTCTCCGC
The DNA here is from genome assembly GCA_032464435.1 of Aegilops umbellulata. NCBI lineage: Eukaryota > Viridiplantae > Streptophyta > Magnoliopsida > Poales > Poaceae > Aegilops > Aegilops umbellulata. Next base: position 182,994,887 of record CP136060.1, read on the forward strand.
CAAGACACGCACCTCGGCAGTCCCTGGAGTGCCTCCATCGACGCCGCCTTCATCTCCGGTCGCCGGAGATCGTCTTCGCCGCCCCGCCGACTCCAGCCGTCCCCGAGCCCGCTTCGACGCTCCCTGCACTCGCCGTGAGCCACTGATCCTCTTCCCCCTCACCGTTCTCGCTCTCGTGCACCGTAGCCACCGCACCCTGCTCACCCGCACGCGCCACCGCCTATGCTCGCCGCCGATGTATCTCCGGCCACCTAACGGTCCGGCCGTCGTGCTCAGCTTCCTATCCGCGCCGCGTGGAGCACGCTGGTGCCCCGCACGAGCTGCCCCGACCGCCGTAGCGTCAACCCCGAGCTCACCCGAGCTCCGGCGACCGCCAAGGTCGAAGCCGGTGATGACTCCGGCCATTTTAGGCCCAGCCGCTGCCACTACTCGACGCGGACGAGCGCCCGCGTCACATAGACGCCCTCCGCCGGCCAATTGGTCGCCGGAGGAGGAAACCCGCACCCCTCCGCCGGCCCTGGCATCGCCGGCGTCAAGCCGCCGGTGGGGTTGACCCCGCTGACCCGGGGTTGACCTTGTTTGACCCCAGGGTCACTGACGCGTGGGCCATGCCACTATTTAGTTTAGGTGTGTGTCGGTGTACTAAAGTAGGGGTACCTTAGTACCCCAGACTTGTGCACGGGCAGTTGTAGCGCCCTGCGGCAAGGCCCGCCCAGGAAGCGCCAAGAGAAGACCAAGCATTCAAGACAAGGCCCCCGGCAAGAGGAGCTTGCCGGGCTGAGAAGACAAGGCCCCCGGCAAGAGGAGCTTGCCGGGCCAAGAAGACAAGACCCCGGCAAGAGGAGCTTGCCGGGACGACTGAGCCCATGAAATGCCATCCAAGAACAAAGTATACGAGACAGAAGATCGAGACCCCGACAAGAGGAGCTTGTCGGGAAGGCCGAACCCAGGCACCACAAGAGAAGCCCGCCACGGCGCGCTATGCGCCCCGGCAAGGCCTGATAGCCGGCAAGCTATCAGGCACAGGAAGACGACCCCCGCGGCAAGCCACTTGCCGCGGCAAAATCGCCACCTCAGGACTGCGCTCCAGCTCGCCCGCCCACGCGTCGCTCCGGGGTTTCCCCCAAGGGCACGTGGCGGGGCACCGCGCAGCCTGGGGTATGCGGTGGCATGCAGCCACTACCGTGGCGAGCGGTGGCGCACCTAACGGTCCGCCTCGGTGCTGTCCAGGCGACCGTGACGGGCATTTAATGCCCTTGTCCCCTACCGTCAGAAGTAGGTATGATAACACTATGCCGCACTGTAGCGCCACCGTTCCCGCACTGTTACAACTACCACGCCTTTTACACTTTTACCCCTTTTCTCTTACGTTGGCACCTGTCGGTGACCCCTTTGCGCTATAAAAGGAGGCCCGTGTGCAACGTAGAGGAGGTTCCAGGGTTCCGGGGTTCGGAGGTTCGGAGACTTGGGATCCAGACAGCCATACGCTCGGTGCAGCTAGCTCTCCAAGCTCCCGAGCTCCCCAGTTCAATACAACCAAGCAGGAGTAGGGTTTTACGCGTCCATCGCGGCCCGAACCTGGGTAAACCGCCCGTGTGCTCGCCTCGATCTGCTCTCTGTGCTCCCTCCGCCCCCCTCACCGGACAACGAAAGGGGCTCCGGCCCCATAGGTGCTCGCGGGGGACTCGGTCCGCCCCGACATCTTTGGCGCGCCAGGTAGGGGGTGCGTCGAGGTTGCGCGGATCAGATCCGGCGTTCGCGCGAGCGCGCTCTTCGTCAGCTTCTCCGAATTCGCTAGCTTCATCAACACCATGGCCCCGAAGAAGAAGGCTTCGGAGGTCGCGGGCCCGTCCGCGTCACTCCCACCGCTACCGGAGCCAACGGTGGGCGGGGAAGACGCCGTCGGAGGGGTGGCCACCGGCGAGAACACTCGCGGTGCCACCAGATCCAAGAACAGGGCGGACGACCGAGCCTCGGCCTCCGAGGACGCGCCGCATCCGTCCCAACAAACGACGACCCAGCAGCGCCATGCCACGGGAGGTGGCATCCGCTTGCTGGACCAAGGGCAAACTGGAGGTTCACGGGACGCCCCGGGCCCCCGTCCGGACACGGGCAAGGCGAAGGCGCCGGGGAGGGACCCCGCTCTTTCTAACATTGTTAGGAGTCCGAGCGTATCCCGCTCCTCGCGCCACTCGCCCCCGCTCCCCTCCACTCCGGCAGAAGCGCTCGCGAGAGCGCAACTGCTCCTCGACTACCCTCCAGCGGCTGGCAAGGCCGAAAGCTGGAGGGCCACCATCCAGAGCCTGATCGCCTTCGCCAACAACGACACGCCGCAGCAGCCGGCGACCTCACGGCCCCGGCAGGTCGAGAAGACGAAGGCCGACGGCGACAAGACCGCCGGAGGTGCAACCACCATGCACTCCCCGGCGCAGAAGCAGAAGACGCCGCCCCACTGGAGCAACGCCGACGACGGCTCTACAGCGTCGTCGGACCCGCGGACTCGCCGGGACCAGCGCCAAGTCCTTGACGAGCGGCAGCAAGAAGACGCACGAACAAGGATTGAGCGCCGCCGAGAAACTCGGCGGCAATCAGACCAGCGGGCTGGGAACGCTGTCGACGCGCACGCGCCCGGTGAACCAGGTGACTTACCGTACGCGGCACGTTGCCCTGCGTTCACCCGTGAGCTGCGGCGCGTCCGGTGGCCCAGCACGAAGAACTTCAAGCCCGACGTACCGGAGAAGTACACCGACAGGAGGGGAAGAAGACAAGGACCGAGTCCGGTAAGTGCTCTGGGGCCCACTCCGGCAACCGCACCTCTTCGGAGTGCTGCGCCGCCGTCGAGGACGTTCCATCGAGCTCCACCGGCAAGTACAAGAAGGGAATGACCGCTCCTCCGGCAACCAAGAAGGTGTCCGCCAAGGAGGACGGCACTGGCGGTACCTTCACCATCAGTGCCACGCTTGACAGCAAATAGGAAAGCGCGCTCGTCGCCTTCCTGCGGGCGAATGACGACGTGTTTGCATGGCAACCGTCCGACATCCCCGGTGTTCCCAGGAGGGTGATTGAGCACAAGCTCGCTGTCTGTCCTCACGCGCGACCCGTCAAGCAGAAAGTGAGAAAGCAAGCCGTGGAGCGCCAAGAATTCATCAGCGAAGAGATCAAGAAGCTAGAGGCAGCAGGCCTAGTGAGAGGTGTGATCCATCCAACGTGGCTGGCCAATCCGGTTGTCGTGCGCAAAGCCAATGGGAAGTGGAGACTGTGCATAGACTTCACTGATGTGAATAAAGCATGTCCCAAGGATCCATTTCCCTTGCCGCGCATTGACCAGATTGTTGACTCCACTGCCGGATGTGAGCTACTCTCTTTTCTTGATGCATATTCAGGTTACCACCAAGTCTTTATGGCCAAAGAAGATGAAGAGAAGACCGCATTTATCACTCCGTGCGGCACCTATTGCTTCATGCGCATGCCGTTTGGACTGAAGAATGCGGGATCAACGTTTGCAAGGGTAGTGCACACTGCTTTCGAGCCACAGATCCATAGGAACGTGGAAGCCTACATGGATGACATCGTGGTGAAGAGCAGGAGCAAGGAAACCCTGGTCCAAGATTTGGAAGAGACATTTCAGAACCTGCGCAAGATACAGCTCAAGCTGAACCCCGAGAAGTGCGTTTTCGGAGTCCCCTCCGGCAAGCTTCTCGGGTTCTTTGTGTCACAGAGGGGGATTGAAGCTAATCCCGACAAGATCAAAGCCATCGAGCAGATCGAAGCCCCAGAGCGCGTCAAGGACGTCAGAAAGCTTGCAGGTTGTGTGGCCGCCCTCAGTCGGTTCATTTCAAGGTCTGCAGAACGCGCCCTGCCCTTCTTTAAAATCTTGAAGAAGGCAGGCCCCATGCAGTGGACTCCAGAAGCGGAGGCAGCGCTGCAAGATTTGAAAAGGTACCTATCCTCCACTCCAATACTTGTCGCACCTAGACCACAGGAGAAGTTGTTGCTATACCTAGCGGCAACCAACCAGGTGGTTAGTGCTGCGTTAGTGGCGGAGAGGGAGGCCGACGAGGAGCCTATACCACCTACAAGCGAGTCCAGCGACGAGCGGGGGGCTGCTCCGGCAAGCTCTGGCCCCGACAGTGTGAATTTAATTAGCACTAATTAACTTAGTTAATTAGTTGACTCACTGACAAGTGGGCCTAGGCTCTAATTAACCTAGGTTAGTGCTAACCTAACGCTAACTAACTCTGTTAGTTAGTTGTTACACTGACATGTGGGTCCCAGCCGTCAGGTTTGACCTGGGCTGGCGCCTTTGACCTGCTGACGTCACCCCGACGTCATGCTGACGCAGTTATTCATTTTTCTGGATTTAATTTTAAACAGGAAATTCCAAAAAATGATTCAAACTTCAAAAATTCATATCAAATCAACCGTAGCTCAGATTGAAACAAGTTATATATGAAAAATCATCAGAAAAATGCAAGGAACCCATTTATGCTAGTTTCATTCATGAAAAACCAACTTATACTTGCTGTATAAGTGAAAACGTAATAATGGCATGTTATATACTTCACTTGGGGTTTGCATATGAACCCTTGGTTCATATGAACTTCAACCAAATAAACTCTAGCTGCATTAGCTCAAACAACATCACATTCTCATGCCATGTTCATGCATCATATTGTTGCATATGATTGTGTATTGATTGCCGACACCGTTCCTTCTCGATAGGTTCTGCTCCGGAGACCGTTCCAGAGTACCTGTCAGAGGAGCAGTGCCCCCCTGTTGATCTACCAGGCAAGCAAACCCCCCTTGTTCATTCCGATATGATCCCACTCTCGCTCCTACTCTCTTTTATTGCATTAGGACAACAGCGAATCAACTGCTATTTTATGCTGCGGTAGTTGAACCCATTCCTCTGCATGACCTGTCATTGCCACAGTAAATAGTTGAAACCCACTAGCATGTGTAGGAGTTGATTGAGCCATGTTGTGCTTCTACCATGCCATGCCTGCTATTGCTTAGAGTTGTGTCAGGTCTGATTCATTGGTAATGGATTGGAGTGATATGATATGTTCTAATGCTGAGAGTTAAGTGTGTGAACACGATTTGGTAAAGGTAGCGGTGAGAGGCCATGTAGGAGTACATGGTGGGTTGTCTTATTGGAACCGTACCTAAGCACTGAGTTCTATGTATGTTGTCCAATGACTCGATACTACCACACATTGGGTTCCGGTAACTCGACCCCTCTCGACTTATTAACCAACTTGATCTCTGTCCAGGAGTTGCAAATAGTTTCTGGTGTTTGTAGGTAGTGTTAGTAGTCTACCAAGTGGCACCCGGCCAGGTGGGCTTGGGACAGACTAGGCACACGTGGCCCGGTGTACCGAGTGGCACCCGGATGGTGGGCTCGGGAACCCTGTACACATCGTTTGGGGCCATGAGCGACACCCCGGCCGGATCTCCTCGCGGATGGAACCCGAATAGGCGATAAACCTGGACTAGAGTCTTGTGTGGTTAGTCAGGTCGTGGCCGACACCCTCGCCAGGCTTCTGCTTGAAGGTTGCCGAGATACATGACGTGTACATGGTGATAAGTGGTGAGAGCGTGTGTGAAGAAGTACACCCCTGCAGGGTTATTATGATCTATTCGAATAGCCGCGTCCTCGGTTATGGACTTCTTGGATGCTTACGTGGTACATAGACAACTTGAAGTGGATACCATAAAATGCTCAAGATAAGTGTGAGTGTTATGGATGGCCTTCTCGTAGTGAGACGGGGATGAATCCATAGTAGTGTATTGATGTGGTGATTAGTGGACTCGTGTGCGCCTTTTTAAAAGAGTTATCAACAGTCGTAGAACAGGATAGCCACAGAGTCAAAGCTGGCTTGCTGCAACTAAACCCCACATTACCTCTTTGATACTAATGCATGTATGATAGGATCTGATGTAAGTCTTGCTGAGTACCTTTGTACTCATGTTTGCTTTATTTATGTTTTGCAGCGGAGACTTCGGTCTTTCTAGTAGTTCTGCTTGGACTTCGATAGGTAGCTTGTACCTCAGCTACGATCTTGATCGGAGGTTGTAGATAGTCAGGCTTCTCAGCCTTTTATTTTGTAGTTGTCTGTACTCAGACATGTAATGCTTCCGCTTGTTGCTTGTATGTTCTGAATGATGGGTCATGTGACCCCTGTTTGTATTTAATGCTATGTGGCTCTTCTGGGCCTTTATCTATATGAGTTTGCGTTATGTTGTGATGCCATGTTGTACAGCACATACTTGCATGTTATGCGTACGTGTAACGTGTATTGCTATGTGTGGGATCCGACTATCTAGTTGTTTATCCTTGGCAGCCTTTCATATGGGGAAATGTAAGTCTAGTGCTTCCGAGCGATAGTAGTCCGCTACAGCCCGGTTCACCGGAGTCCTGCTAGCCCAGCACTACTGCTCGGAACACTTGACTGGCCGGCATGTGTTTCACGCCGTTCCTGTGTCTGTCCCTTCGGGGAAATGTCACGCGGTGTTATCCGGAGTCCTGCCTAGCCTGCTACAGCCCGGTCACCGGAGTCCTGTTAGCCCAGTGCTACAGTCCGGATAAATACGTTGATGACCGACATGCTCGATGTGATTCATGTATGCCTGTCCTCATAGGTTGGCGCCGCCTTGTGTTCACGACTAGCCATGTCGGCCCGGGTTCTCTGTCATATGGATGCTAGCGACACTATCATATACGTGAGCCAAAAGGCGCAAACGGTCCCGGGCCAGGTAAGGTGGCACCCGTGGGAATACCGTGCGTGAGGCCGCAAAGTAATATGAGGTGTTACATGCTAGATCGGTGTGACTTAGGATCGGGGTCCCGACAGGTTTGCCCCGCCTTGATATCTCCGCTCCTCATGAGCCTGGCTGGCTTGGCCTCTCCTGAGGAGGTCTTGCGTCATCCGCCTCGCGAGGCTTGGCCCCTCGCAAGGGTCTTGGATGCCTTGTCGATGAAGATGGGCCGTACGGCCTGCTGGCTTGGCAACGCCGTGGGCCGCAGGCAGGCAAGTCTGTGGACTCCCGTTCCCAGAACGCCGACAACTATAACTTGCAAGATCGTATCTAAAACATAGATATAATGGTCATAACAGAAACGGTTCAGATCTGAAATAATGGCACCTGGGCCCAAAGTAACAAACATTAAGCCTGGCAAAGTCATAGCAACATCAATCTCAAAACACAGTGTATACTAGGGATCAAGCCCTAGCAAAATGAATTAGATTACATGATGAATCTCATCCAACTCCTCACCGACCAGCGAGCCTACAAAGGAATTACTCACTCCCAGTGGGGAGGATCATGGAATTGGGGATGGAGAAGGGTTGGTGATGACAAAGATCGAAGATCCCCCTCTCTGGAGCCCCAAACGGACTCCAGATCTGGCCTCCCGATGAAGAACAGGAGATGGCGGCAGCTCTGTATCGTGGAACGCGGTAATTCTTTCTCCCTTATTTTTTCTAGAAAAATAGGATTTTATAACATCGGTTTCAGGGTCTACGGGGCCACCAGGTGGGGACAACCCACCTGGGCGCACCTGGAGGGGGGCGCGCCCTGGTGGGTGATACGTCTCCAACGTATCTATAATTTTTTATTGTTCCACGTTGTTTTATTATCAACCTTATATGTTTTATAATCATTTTATATCATTTTTTGGTACTAACCTATTGACATAGTGCCAAGTGCCAGTTGCTATTTTTTTCATGTTTTTTACATCCCAGGAAATCAATATCAGACGAAGTCCAAATGCCACGAAACTCCAAGATGATTTTTTATGGGACAAAAGGACGAAGTTGGGCCCTGGTTGCATCTGGGGGGAGTCTCGAGGAGGGGACAGCCCACCAGGGCATGCCAGGAGGCCCAGGCGTGCCCTGGTGGGTTGTGCCCACCTCGGGTGCCCCCGGACCGTCTCTTTGCTCTATAAATACACCAAAAATCCCAGAACCCTAGAGGCATCGACGAAATGTTCATCCAACCGCCGTAGAGTCCAGAACCACCAGTTCAATCTAGACACTATCACGGAGGGGTTCACCACTTCCATCGGTGCCTTTCCGATGATGTGTGAATAGTTCTTTGTAGACCTTCGGGTCCGTAGTTAGTAGCTAGATGGCTTTCTCTCTCTCGCTGAATTCTCAATACAATGGTCTCTTGGAGATCCATATGATGTAACTCTTTTGCGGTGTGTTTGTTGGGATTTGATGAACTTCGAGTTTATGATCAGTCATATCTTTTTATATCCATGAATGTTATTTGAGTTTCTTTGATCTCTTATATGAATGATCTCTTATAGCCTCGTATTTCTTCTCCAATATTTTGGTTTTGTTTGGCCAACTTGATCTATTTATCTTGCAATGGGAAGAGGTGCCCGGTAGTGGGTTCGATCTTACCGTGCTTGATCCCAGTGACAAAAATGGAACCGTCACGTATGTATCGTTGCTACTAAGGATAAAAAGATGGGATCTATATCTACCGCCATAGATAAACGGATCTTGTCTACATCATGTCATCATTCTTATTGCATTACTCTGTTTTTCCATGAACTTAATACACTAGATGCATGCTGGATAGCGGTCGATATGTGGAGTAATAGTAGTAGATGTAGGCAGGAGTCGGTCTACTAATCTTGGACATGATGCCTATGTAATGATCATTTCCTGGATATCGTCATGATTATTTGAAGTTCTATTAATTGCCCAACAGTAATTTTTTACCCACCGTTTTCTATCTTTCTCGAGAGAAGCCACTAGTGAAATCTACGGCCCCCGGGTCTTCTTTCTCATATATTTGCTTTGCGATCTATTTTATTTGCACTTTTTATTCAGATCTATTAAACCAAAAATTCAAAAATACTTTGCTACACTTTATTTTATTCGCGATCTATTTATTCAATCTATTACAACTTTCTCCCGTCAACACAAAATTTCTGGCGCCGTTACCCGAAAGGGATTGACAACCCCTTTAACACGTCGGGTTGCGAGGTGTTGTTATTTGTGTGCAGGGGCTGTTTATGTTGTGTAGCTTGGTTCTCCTACTGGTTCGATAACCTTGGTTTCATATATGAGGGAAATACATACCGTGGATGTGCTGCATCATCCCTTTCTCTTTGGGGAAATACTGACGTAGCTTCAAGCGACATCAAAAGGAATTTCTGGTGCCATTGCCGGGGAGGATCTTCAACATAACCAGGTTCCTTATCACAAATCTCATCTCCTGGCAATTTACATTATTTTCCATTTTCCTCTCGTTTTCCTTCCCCCACTTCACAAAAATTTGTCGTTTTATTCAACTCTCTTTTTCCATTTGCCATTGTCTCGTCAGATCTATTCTTTGCTTGCAATCATGAGTGATTTAGGTATGGCACCAACAGATGATGGTTTGACTCCTAAGATTGGACGTACAGGCAATCTGGATGCTAAAACTTTTATCTTGGGGCAAGGGAGCGTTATGGGAAAAGAAAGTATCCAATAATTCCTCAATTGTGTGGGAAATCTAAGTCTTGATGATGCTCCTATACTTCAAACTACAAGATCTTATGCGGATGCTATTTCAGCACTAGTTCTAAAACTTGAAAGTAAATTTATCCGCACTCATCCTACTTTGAAAATATTGTTTTTTAGCTTCCCGAAATAAACAATCCTAGAGCCAAAAAGTTAGCGACTCTCGTTCTTATGAATGAGTTTGACTACATAATTCGGGAGCTAGGGAAATCTTTGACTTTTATGGTATGAATCATGGAAAACCCATAATAGATGAAAATATTTACAATAGTGACTATGCACTAAAGAATTTTCTTGAGTATAATAAGACGTTTGATGAGAATCTTAAAAAGGAGGTCCCCGTTCTAGAAATAATCCAACAAGTTTTTAATAATGTTAATCAACACTACTCTTGGATTGTTGCGGGAAATCAAAGGGGTTATGATGAAAACCAATTAAGAAATGCTAAAGTTCCTATGGATAATATGTTTTATGTTGTGTTTACAAAACCCCATGATGAAAACACCTCTAAGAAAACTAAGAAGAAGAAGGAAGACAAAACTTAGATCCTTGCTTTATGCCTAGCTAAGGGCGTAAAACTATAGCGCTTGTTGGGAGACAACCCAATGAATAAAATTTATTTTTGCTTTTTGCTTTCTGTTATTGAGTGTTAGCCCAATTATGCTACTCGTATGATCGTCCTTTTTGTGCTTCAGTTAGTGTTTGTGCCAAGTAAAGCCTTTAGGATCTTCTTGGGTGATAGTTGTTTGATCTTGCTGAAAAAGACAGAAACTTTATGCTCACGAAAATATTTTTTATAAATCACAGAAAAGAGATTTTTCTCTGATTCTTTTTGTAGAAGATTAATATACAAATTACCCTGTTCGTCCTAATTTGGTAGAATTTCTGGAGTTCCAGAAGTATTCGCAAAAGTCAGATTACTACAGACTGTTCTGTTTTGATAGATTCTGTTTTCTTTGTGTTGTGTGCTTATTTTGATGGCTCTATGGTTTTCTTTCATGAGTTTTTTCCATAGAAAAGTTGGAATAAAGTAGATATAATACAAAAACAAAATATGAATTGGTTTTATACAGCACTTATAGTAGTCATTTATTTTTCTTACACTAACGGATCTCAAGAAAAGTTTTGTTGACTTTTGTGTGATTGAAGTTTTCAAGTTTTGGGCTATCTTACGATGGATGAAGTAAGGATGTAAGAGCCTAAGCTTGGGGATGCCCCGGCATCCCAATCTATTATCCAAGAATTAGCAACCAATTAAGCTTGGGGATTCCCCCGAGTGGTATCCTCGCTTTCTTCCAACAACTATCGGTATTTTACTCGAGGCTATATTTTTATTCGTCACATGATATGTGTTTTACTTGGAGCATCTTGTATGATATGAGTCTTTGCTTATTTTATTTTGTGTTTTAAGTCATCAATGCTTGCTGGACACACTTGCTTGAGAGAGCCAAAATTATTTCATGACTTGTTAGAATTTCTCTCTATGCTTCACTTAAATCTTTTATAAGCTAGGACTTGCTCTAGTTCTTCACTTATATCTTTTTGAACACGGTGTGCTTTGTTATTTTTGAATAAATGCTCTCTTGCTTCACTTAGATTTATTTGAGAGTTCGTAAAGTTTTGAAGAAATTCTCTCTTGCTTCACTTAAATTATTTTGAGAGAAAGAAAATTTGTTATGCTCATGATCTTCACTTATATTTGTTTCGGCTTGTGAAAAGCAACACATGAAAATTAGTCCCAAAGTGATAGATATCCAAGAAGGATAAAGAAAAAATGTCATGAAGATCACTGGACAAAATAAACTTGATTGTTAGTAATAGTTTTGAGATATGATGATGTGATATGTGAGTTACGTTGATGAGTAATTGTGATTTAGTAAGAATATTGGTGTTAAGGTTTGTGATTCCCTATGCATGCACGAAAGTCAATAATCATGCAATGAAATTATATCCTACTTATGGTGCATTATTTGATGTTAATTATGCTTAATGCTTGCTTATGAGATTATTTGTTTCTTGGTTGGTCGCTTCTCAATCTTTTGCTAGCCTTCATTTTGCACCAAGTATGACCTCTACTTGTGCATCCAAAATCCTTTAAACCAGTTTTGCCACATGAGTCGACTATATCTACCTATATGCGGTATTATTTTGCCGTTCTAAGCAAATTTGCATGTGCCATCTCTAATTTTCAGAATAAACTTCTCTTTTGTGTGTTTGTTTCGCTCAGGGAACGGTAACGGGTGGCTAATATTTTCGATGCTGGATGTGTTATTCTCACGCTGAGTGTTTATTCACTTGTCATTGCACGAGAGTAAGGAAAAGGTTTTGGGGAGGCCCTGTCCCGAAATGCAAAATGAATTTACTTTATGTTGTCAAATAATAGATTCCTTGGAAAGTGTTGGTATGGAGGGACGGCTAGCCATGGAAAGTGAAAGAATGCTGGAAAAAGGAATAAACTTTATTTTCTGTTTGAGAACCGCCTATGGAATATCCAGCATGGGAAGTGTTCAGAACTCTGAATCATTTTCGTTAGTGGGATGGATACACCTCCAAAAATGTTTTTATCTCTAATTATTTCGCTTTGAGCTCTGGTACCTCTACAAATCCCTACTTCCCTCTGCGAAGGGCCTTTCTTTTACTTTATGCAATTTTTATTTTTATTTTGAGTCTCCATCTCTTCTCATAAAAAGCACCAACTAGGAGGCAATATGATCGCGCTTAAGTATTGGGTATAACTAATATTCGAGAGTGTTTCATGAATGGATCAATGTTTGAGCATGATGGGCTAGGCATAACTTATTTTAGCATTGATATTTTGAAAGACATGGTTGCCTATTGATATGCTTGAGTATCTAAATTATTATGTCAAAACTAGACTATTGCTTTGAATCACATAAACGTCCAAATGTCCATGTTGTAAATAAAAGAATATGATATGTGGACGAGTAGTAGTTAAGCTTGGGGATGCTGATACATCTCCAACGTATCTATAATCTTTTATTGTTCCATGTTGTTTATCATGGATGTTTTATAATCATTTTATATCATTTTTTGGTACTAACCTATTGACATAGTGCCAAGTGCCAGTTGTTGTTTTTTCCATGTTTTTTACATCGCAGGAAATCAATATCAGACGAAGTCCAAATGCCACGAGACTCCACAATGATTTTTTATGGGCCAAAAGGAAGAAGTTGGGCCCTGGTTGCACTTGGGGGGGTCCTGAGGAGGGGACAACCCACCAGGGCGCGCCAGGAGGCCCAGGCACGCCCTGGTGGGTTGTGCCCACCTCGGGTGCCCCTCGGACCGTCTCTTTGCTCTATAAGTACCCCCAAAATAACAAAAACCCAGAGGCATCGATGAAATATTCATCCAGCTGCCGCAGAGTCCAAAACCACTAGATCCAATCTAGACACCATCACGGAGGGGTTCATCACTTCCATTGGTGCCTCTCTGATGATGTGTGAGTAGTTCTTTGTAGACCTTCGGGTCTGTAGTTAGTAGCTAGATGGCTTTCTCTCTCTCTCTCTCTCTCTCTCTCTCTCTCTCTCTCTCTCTCTGAATTCTCAATACAATGGTCTCTTGGAGATCCATATGATGTAACTCTTTTGTGGTGTGTTTGTTGGGATCTGATGAACTTCGAGTTTATGATTAGTCATATCTTTTTATATCCATGAAAGTTATTTGAGTTTCTTTGATCTCTTATATGCATGATCTCTTATAGCCTCGTATTTCTTCTCCGATATTTTGGTTTTGTTTGGCCAACTTGATCTATTTATCTTGCAATGGGAAGTGGTGCCCGATTGTGGGTTCGATCTTACGATGCGTGATCCCAGTGATAGAAATGGAACCGACACGTATGTATCATTGCTACTAAGGATAAAAAGATGGGATCTATTTCTACCGCCATAGATAAATGGATCTTGTCTACATCATGTCATCGTTCTTATTGGATTACTCTGTTTTTTCATGAACTTAATACACTAGATGCACGCTGGATAGCGGTCGATGTGTGGAGTAATAGTAGTAGATGCAGGAAGGAGTCGGTCTACTAATCTTGGACGTGGTGCCTATGTAATGATCATTGCCTGGATATCGTCATAATTATTTGAAGTTCTATCAATTGCCCAACAGTAATTTGTTTACCCATCGTTTGCTATCTTTCTCGAGAGAAGCCACTAGTGAAATCTACGGCCCCCGGGTCTTCTTTCTCATATATTTGCTTTGCGGTCTATTTTATTTGCACTTTTTATTCAGATCTATTAAACCAAAAATACTTTGCTGCACTTTATTTTATTTGCGATCTATTTGTTCAATCTATTACAACTTTCTCCCGTCAGCACGCAATTTCTGGCGCCGTTACCCGAAAGGGATTGAAACCCCTTTAACACGTCGGGTTGTGAGGTGTTGTTATTTGTGTGTAGGGGCTGTTTACGTTGTTTTGCTTGGTTCTCCTACTGTTTCGATAACCTTGGTTTCATATCTGAGGGAAATACCTACCGTCGTTGTGCTGCATCATCCCTTCCTTTTTGGGGAAATACTAACGTAGCTTTAAGTGACATCAGTGGGTTGTGCCCACCCAGGTGCCCAACTACGGTGGTTCTTGGCTCCAAAAGTTCTCTTTTATTATATAAAAAATCCTCGGAAAGTTTCGTTCCATTCCGAGAACTTTTATTTGTGCACAAAAACAACACCATGGTAGTTTTGTTGAAAACAACGTCAGTCCAGGTTAGTTTCATTCAAATCATGCAAATTAGAGTCCAAGACAAGAGGAAAAGCATTAGGAGAAGTAGATACGTCGGAGATGTATCATGGGCCCAAGACAAAACAGCCCATCCACCCTAGTAAATAATAAAATCAAATCAAAAGCCCATATATTTACTTAATGAGAGGCGCTACCCAGCACACAACCCCCCAAAAAACCTGGGTGCTCTTCTTCCTCCTCACTCCCACCCACCTCACGTCAGCTCGCTCCACTCGTACCCCAAATTCCTCACCTCACTCCTACAGAAAACCCCAGCTCCCCTTCTTCCTCACTACTATAGAAAAACCCCAGCTCCCCTTCTTCTTCGCTCGCACTAGAACTAGAATCATCACTCGGTACTCTACTGAAATCCGTGAGCTCGACGCGACGCCCTCGAGGAAAATGGAGTCGGCTTACCCGAGTGCCAAGAAGATGAGGCTCTCGCTAGCGGCGACGCCTGTTGTAGATCCTGCACCCGGCAGCGCGAGGAGAAGCGGCGAGCCCGCCCCCACCGGATCCCAGGAACCCATAGAATCTCGGGTGGACCGCATCAGTGATCTCCTGGACGCCATCCTTGGGGAGATCATCTCGCTTCTCCCCACCAAGGATTGTTGTCGCACCCAAGTCCTCTCAATTCGGTGGCGGCCTCTATGGTGCGCGGTGTAACACCCCTGTGTAATGATGCTACAGTAACCCAGGGGTTAAGTTAATCATTTTTCTAAACAGGTGTTTGATCACCCTTGGTTCTCTCTCATTTCAAATTCCTGTTGAATTCAATTTCAAATTCTAAGTGAAATTCAAAATTGCTCAAACATGAAAACTGAAATGTTCATCATGTGACAAATAATCCACAACTAATATTGGTGGTGAACCAACATTTTTGCAAAGGGTTTAAGTGGCCTAAACTACTTAAAACAGTGACCTAAGCAATAAATTAAATGCCCTTTTTAATTTATAAAATTGGCAACTATTCCAAAAGCCTCCCAACCTTTTTGTGGCAGTGCACTTTAATTCTTTGAAAACAATTTGGCCAGTGGCATAATTTTGCAAAGTCATTATTGGCTAAAAAGAAAAGGCAAAAGCTGCTGAAAAAAAGAGAAAAAACAAAAAAGAAGAAGAAAGAGAAGCCCATGCCTCACTGGGCCTTAGCCCATTGCACTGGCCGGTCCACCTTACCCCGGGCCTCCTTCCCTGTTTGACCGACCCCGTCGCTACAGGGGCACGGTCGCCCCGGACCGCCTCGCCGTTGACGACGAGGGGGAGGACAAGGCCGCCCCGACGCCTCGGCCTCCACCCATCTCTCCCACTTTCCCCCTCTCTCTTTGCCTCTCCCTCTCCCCACCAGTTCCCCCGCTCGCTTCCTCTCCCCTGGTTCCCCATCCACGCCTGAGCGCGGTCACCGCCGTCCTCCGTCGTTATCGCGGCCACCCGCGGCCCCGCGCCCGCTGACCCTATCGGTGAGCTCCACCGGGGTCGACTCCTTCGACCGGTGGCCTCAGCTGGAGCTCGGAGGTGCGGCAGCACCGGATCCTCTTCGTCCCCATCTCCAGCAGCCTTCGTTCTTCTTCATCTCCGGCGACGCCTGCTGCTGCTACTAAGCCTCTCACCGGCCTCCGTGTGCCGTGCGGTGAGCTCCTCCCTCCCTCCTTTCCTCTCCTCTCACCTTGTGCATCGCCGTAGCTAGCTCGCCGCCGCGCCATTTTTTTTGTCCGCCGCCCAAGCTCGTCGCTGCCGTCGCTTTCGTCCACCATAGCCGGCGCCGTTGGGTTAGAACGACGCGGTGATGTTCCCGCGTTCGAATGAGCCCGAACGCGCGTGCAAATTCGCACCGTAGCAGCCTCGCCGTAGCGCACCCGCGAGCTCCGCCGCCGACGTGCTCGCCGTCGTCGCCGTAGAGCCTCCCTGGCCGCGAGACCGCCACAGTTCGATGCGGTTTGGTCTCCTCTTTAGATCACGCCCAAGTGCGCGCAAAATGGTGGTCGGAGCACATTTTTCCGGCCACATCCAAGGCTGCGCCGCCGCAGTTTTGGTCACCGACGTCGAGTCTCCGGTTGTCGCCGATGTGGCCTGTCAAGTGGGTCCCCTGTGACACTGCCACTCGGCCCTGCGGGTCCCAGTTGACCTAGTTGACTGGGTCAACTGCTGACTGGGCACTCTGCCCACTGACACATGGTCCCCGCGCTAATTAACTGGTTTTATAAATAAATAATATGTTAATTAATCTGTTAATTAGTTTTAACCACTAATCAGTCACTGACTAATGGGGCCCACACCCCTAACTAGTTCTGTTAGTCAATTTAATCCACATTTAGTGCCATAGTCGCTGACATGTGGGACCCACTGAGCCGACTTGTCAGTTTGACCAGTCAGCGGGTCTATTGACCTGCTGATGTCATGCTGACACTCTGCTGACGTCAGAATTACTTTTCTGTTATTATTAATAATTCCAGAAAATACTTTAATCTTTAAAAATTCATAGAAATTAAACCGTACCTCCGATGAAAATGTTTTCTACATGAAAGTTGCTCAGAAAAATCCAACGGACCCGAATATGTGGTCTGTTCATCTCCTACATGCCCCTAGCATGTTGAACATGGAACTTTCCCCCTCTTTTCCTCTCTCCGGAATCCGCCTAACGCTGGAAATTCATCCTTGGATGTTTATCCCCTCCGTCTGCAACGTGTAGTACCGTGTTAGTTCACCCCTAGCACCGCGTATTGCCATGTTATGCTTTGTGATGCTATGTTTGCTTTATATTTATTGTTTCTTCCCACTCTTCTCTCCAATAGTCCCCGAGACCGATGCCGCCCCTATGATCGACTACATCGACGATGACCCCTCCTTGCCAGAGCAACCAGGCAAGCCCCCCTTTGATCATCCCGATATCGCCCATTCCATTCTATCATGCTTGCATAAGATTTTGCTACTATTATTGTTTGCTCCTATTCTGATGCATAGTCCGCTTTTTGTAACCTGCTCATTGTACCTTACCTGCTTATCCTAAACTGCTTAGTATAAGTTGGTTAGTGATCCATCAGTGACCCCCACCTTGTCCTTGTTGCCCCTGCTTCATCATCGAAGACACGATCAACGGGATCGAAGACCAGGCCCCGACACCGCACATCACTTTACCCTTAGTTGCTCGACACAATTGGGTTACTATCGAGTGCCGGGGGTGAGACCTCATTAGCACTTCTGTTGTTACCCTGTAGTGTAGCTATTCGGTCGTGGTCATCGTGGGTGATTCTGCCTTAACCACTTCCGATACGACTCTGTCGTGCAACCCCTCAAGTGTGAACTTCGAGGGTGGTTCCTCTTACGTTCACCTTGATGATTACATCGAGTGGAATCCATCAAGGGTGATTCCTCAGGTTTTCCCCATGGTGTTAGACACACGGTTACTATGGTTACTATGACTTTACACTGAGTCATGTTACTAAAGACGGGTGGAACCTGAGGGGTACCCACGCGAGCTTAATTGCGAGTGATGTGGAGACGGGTTGACCTGGAGGGTGCCCGCGAGATAATTACGAGGTGTGGCCGGGCATTCTTAGCCCTTGCCGCAAGTCCTCGAGACGGGGCGACGGGGTCACATCTTTCGAGAGTCTCTGCTTGTTACCGGACATTCCTAATCCACTACGATTTGGATATTTGATCCGAGGGGCCTCTGGCCTGATAGCACTAACCATCACGTGGGCATAGTATGGGTGTTCTGCGTCGTATGCATCAGCCGAAGTTTAATAGACGTCAGCGACTGAGCGGCGCGCGCCGGGTTGGACTGCGTAAGCACCTGCCTTGTTGAAGGAGGTAGCTAGGTCTGCTCACCGGCCGCGTTCGCAACGTGCAGGAGTTCCCGGGGAGATTGCCCATGACCCCTGGGGGCATAGGTTTAGTCTGGCGTGCTTGACCTCTCTATTAAGCCTACGTCGGGTTGCAGCGTATTGTTTGGCCGAGGCCGGGCATGACCCAGGAAAGTGTGTCCGGCCGGAGTTAATCGAGCGTGGTGGGTAAGTTGGTGCACCCCTTTAGGGAAGAAAACATCTATCGATAGCCTGTCCTACGGTAACAGACACTTGGAGGTGTATCCCGATCGATACAATTAGAAATGGATACTTGTGATGAGTAATGGATTGTGATGATAACTGGATAGTATAGCTCTGGGATTGCTTTCTCGCAGGGAGTCGAGAAAGGATCTCTGGCCGAGGTTGATAACACTACTACTTTACTTTATGCTACTATACTCCCTCCTGTTGCTGCAAGATGGTGGTTTCCAGAAGATGCTAGTCTTCGATAGGACTAGGTTCTCCCCTCTATTCTGGCATTTCTGCAGGCCAGTCCACATATACAGCCTTCCTTCGATAATGTTGCATATGTAGTGTAGATCCTTGCTTGAGAGTACTTTGGATGAGTACTCACGGTTGCTTTGCTCCCCATTTTCCCCCTTTCTTCTTCTTTCTGGTTGATGCAACCAGATGTCAGAGCCCAGGAGCCAGATGCCACCGTCGATGCCTACTACTACGTGGAGACCGGTGACGACCAAGAGTAGTTAGGAGGCTCCCAGGCAGGAGGCCTTGCCTTTTTGATCGTTGTTGCTTTTGTGCTAGCCTTCTTAAGGCAAACTTGTCTAAGTCATGTCTGTACTCAGATATTGTTGCTTCCGCCGACTCTTGTGTATTCGAGCTTATGTATTCGAGCCCTCAAGGCCCCTGGCTTGTAATATAAAGCTTGTATTATTTTAATTTGTGTCTAGAGTTGTGTTGTGATATCTTCCCGTGAGTCCTTGATCTTGATCGTACACATTGGCATGTATGATTAGTGTACGATTGAATCGAGGGCGTCACACGTGGCGCCCCATAATCTCGATTGTCGTCATATATCTCTCTTTAATGATTTTGAACTCCCCAGAGCCATCATCTCCTCCCACCAGGGCTCCGTTCAAAGCCTCTGCATCCCGTCATGCTACCTGAGCAAGCATACCATGCCCTGCACGGTGGACGCCTGGCTAAAATCCCCTGAATTCACAAAACTATAGCTGCTTGAGTTCTACTATTCCCTAGGAAATCACCTACCAGATACCGAACGACATGTACTTGTGCCCTCAACACCGATGTCCATCTCGCGGTTTTCCTCCTCTCTCCACATGCCACCTTTGCGATGTGCTACCTACAAGACAATCTAGTACTAAACCTTCAACTCCCATTTCTCAAAAAACTTTCACTTGTGTGGGTTCGTATATCGGAGGCCTCATTGCACATCATCATCCACTATAGTTGCCCTGCCCTGGAGTGCTTGGTGCTTGTTTTCACAGTTAGGTTCGGTCGTCTCCAAATAAATTCGCCTAACCTTGTAAGAATTGGAATTTCTTTTGACGGAAGGCACCTCATCATCCAAGATGCCCCTTCACTTCAAAGGTTGATCATTGATTCTAGTTATTCCCCGTTGCAAATAACCATCGTCTCTGCGCCTAAACTGGAGACCTTGGGTGTAATACATGACCTCTGTGCTCATTTCAAGATGGTGTTGGGCTCCACAGTTCTTCTGGTACTGTATATTATCATGTACACTTGTAACCATGAGCTGCATTTACATTTCTGCGCATAAGTTATATATCATATTGGGGTACACATTTTGTACTAATATTATATTCTATGCTCAATGAAGAGTTTCTCCATGGATAGCATATCAACGGTGCTAGATACTGTCAAGATCTTATATATCGAAATGAATAGTTTTGATCTAACCAAGATTATTGGCTTGTTGCAATGCATTCCATGTCTATAGAAGTTGTATATAAAGGTGATAATTTCACGCACATTGGAAGCCCGCATATAGTGTACTAGAATTAACAGTTCAGCTGTTGCTCTTTTGACACTTTTTTTAGACCTTAACTATTTTCAATCTTCATGTCTATTTAGGCAACATGACGGGGTAAAAAATTTATAACCAATTGGTGGATTCGTAAGCACTGGGATTTTCTCACTTGTCATGACATTCGATCGAAGACAATAACGCTGGAACGATATGTAGCCAACCATGCAAACACTAGATTTGTCACATTCTTCCTGCTGAATGCGAGCTTACTATTGTCCATCAGGATTAAGTTTATCAGCAACATGGTTTTGATGAATGGGTATGTCGAAGAGCAAAAACAGGAGTTTCAGGTGGACAAAAGAGCTTCTGAACGTGTCGGGCTTCTATTTACAACATCTTGTGGTCATAATCTAGTAAATTTTACGACCCAGGATGTTCATTCAATGGACCTGACCGATCCATTTGACTGTGATTGCCTAAAATAGTGCTAGAGTTAGATGTTGTTGCCCTTTTCAATCTGGGTTTTGTCTAAAACTGATGAACAATTAACCCTCATGCTTTTGTACAGTTTGTAAGCTGGAGTTAGATGTTTTTGCCCTTCTCAACTCGGTTGTGACTGTCATATTTTCTTTGAAACAAGGCAAATGGTTTGCCATTTGTTTAATTGAGAGTGAAATATTGTAACAAATCCCAACCAAATGAAATAACCACTACTAGGAAAAGGGATAAAGATGAAATTAACACTAATGGCGCACCAGAGAAGTGGTGTGCCACTACTATATACTAATGGCGCAACAGGTGGAGATACGCCATTAGTGTGGAAGACACTAATGGCGCACCAGGCAAAAGGTGCGCCACTAGTAAATTTTTTTTCATTTTTTCAAACATACTAATGGGGCATACGGGCAAAGTGCGCCATTAGTAGTTAGAACTACTAATGGCGCACCAGCGACAAAGTGCGCCAGTAAATTTTTTTTTTACTTTTTGGCAAAACTACTAATGGCGCACCGTTGCACAGTGCACCATTACTAGTTTAGTATAAAAATTATTTTTTTGCAAAACTACTAATGGCGCATGTCTCTGTGGTGCGCCATTAGTATGTTGGGTTACAAAGATGGGCCGTGTGCCTCACAGCCTTGATGCCATGCATATCACGAAGAACGTGTGCGAGAGTCTGCTTGGTACCCTGCTCAACATGCCAGAGAGGACCAAAGATGGGCCGAAAGCAAGGGCAGACTTGAAATCAATGGGCATCAGGCAGGAGCTTTCATGCTAATGATGATGATGATGATGATGATGATGATGAGGTGAAGCAGGACACATAAACTCGTCGCAAAGGCAAAAAGGCTAAGAAGACCGGAAGTGACTACCCTCCCGCGTGCTTCACTCTAAGTCAGGAGGAGATCGAGCAGTTTTTCACCTGCCTCATAGGAGTAAAACTTCCTTATGGTTACGCGGGGAAGATAAGTAGATACCTAGACCCAGCGAAGCAGAAGTTCAGCGGGATGAAGTCTCACGACTGTGACGTGCTGATGACACAGATACTTCCAGTTGCAATCCGTGGGATCATGGACGCGCACGTCCGTGAAACGCTATTTGGCCTATGCAACTTGTTTGATGTCATCTCTCGGAAGTCGATTGGCGTGAGGCAACTCAGAAGGCTACAGGAAGAGATCGTGGTGATACTATGCGAGCTTGAGATGTACTTCCCGCCCGCATTCTTCGACGTTATGGTGCAACTGCTGGTCCATCTCGTGGAGGATATCATCCAACTCGGGCCAACGTTCCTGCACAACATGATGCCGTTCGAAAGGATGAATGGTGTCATCAAAGGATACGTTCGCATCATGTCACGTCCAGAGGGAAGTATAGCCAGGGGCTTTTTGACCGAAGAGTGCATCTCCTACTGCACGAATTATCTAGGCATCGAGAACCCCGTTGGTCTGCCCGTCAACAGGCACCTCGGCAGGCTCGCTGGATGGGGTCACCGTGAGGGTCGCCACGAAATGCATGTCGACTTCGAGGGTCGACTCGCCGACTTTGAAAGAGCAAACCTAGTCGCGCTACAACACATAGACGTGGTCGATCCTTGGGTGGTAGAGCACAAAACCTTTATTGAGAAGACGTACAATGACCGAGGCCAACAGAGGACGGACGGAGATATAATCAAAGAGCACAACTCATGTTTCACGCGTTGGTTCAAGCAGAAGCTTCTGTAGTACCCTTTACATGAGGATTCTTCCGTCAAAGAACAACTCATATTCGCCTTGTCATAGGGCGCCGAGCACAACCTGATGACCTATGAGGCATACGATATCAACGGCTACACATTCTACACCGAGAACAAGGACATGAAGAGCGATGGTTATCAGAACTCCGGGGTAACGATGGAATCCTACACCGGTAACGACAATGACAGATCCTACGAAAGGATCGAGGAGATCTGGGAGCTGAGCTACGCTGGAGAGAAGGTCCCGATATTTTCAAGTAACAAATTTGAACATGTTTTTTAAAAAATTATTACTGTTTTTATAAAAAATATTACTATTATGATTTAAACAAGTTTGAACATATTTAAACACAAATAAGTATCAAACAACATTTAAAATGCAAAAAAAATATATTGCGGAGCCTGGGAATCAAACCCAGGACCTCTTGGTGTGTGTGCTGCGTGCTGACCAGTCGGGCTAGTGGGCGGGTTCTGATGTGGATTGGGTTAGGTGCAATATAACCTGTGCTCGAACTGTAATAAAAAACATTCTAATGGCGCACCGTTGTGGGGTGCGCCATTGCTATCTAAAAAAGGATTTCTAATGGCGCACCGAGGAGTGGTGCGCCATTAGTAAGCTTCCCCCCTAGCCATCCACCCTCTCCCTCGCCAGATCCCCTTCGACCCTCTCTCCCTCGCCACCAGATCCACCCGCGCGGAAGAGATCAATAAGGAAGACAACCAAAGTCTTCAGCTAGGCTCTCCTCCTAGGCTCTCCTCCTAGGCTCTCCCGCAGGTGGCCACTCCGGCCTCTACGGCCACACCTCCCGCCGGTGGCCGCTCCGGCCCCGGTGGCCACCCCCTCCGCCGGTTGCCACTCCGGCTCCGGTGGCCATCTCTTCTCCTGCCACTGTCCACTCTGGTTGTGGCAGCCACCATCTCTTTTAGTTTCTCTGTTTTGGAGCTGGAGTTGAGACTATGGCCATGGATCCTCCTTCTCTCAACTTTGCAAGAGGTAAAGACTTTCAACGTTCTATGAGGGAGAAGTTTGGTCATCCAGTGGTTTTCTCTCCTGGTTTTCGCCAACGTGAGTTCACTTTGTTGGTTTCCTTCTGTCGTGCTCGCTTTTGGTTGGATTGTCACACGGTTAGCATCACACTTCAATCCTGCTTTGGTGGTTATCCACAAGGTTTTCGTGTCCATCATCTCAAGGACAGATCTTTCATGTTTTCGGTTGCTTCTAAAGCTGTGGGTTTTGAGATCTATAGTCATGGCCGCGTGTTTGAAAATGATTTTGAATTAGTGTTTAATCTCTGGGGTTTCGGAGGCCCCAACTGGTTACGTGAAGAGCAACTTTATTATCGTGAGGAGGAATCTTCTTGGACTTTGGTTACCAATGGTCCGCAGGCTCGAACTGTTGCTGCCTCCACTAGCTCCGGCGATCAACTCTGGCCGTCGGTTTTTGCTCGTCTTGCGAATTTTCCAAGCTCTAGCAATAATGTGGCCTCCGACAATAATGCGGCCTCCGACAATAATTCATCTTCAATGCAACATCATAATACCTCAGGAGAGGTTCAC
Organism: Aegilops umbellulata; assembly: GCA_032464435.1. Classification (NCBI taxonomy): domain Eukaryota; kingdom Viridiplantae; phylum Streptophyta; class Magnoliopsida; order Poales; family Poaceae; genus Aegilops; species Aegilops umbellulata. The sequence goes on from CP136060.1 coordinate 183,018,747, forward strand.
GCTGCGGTTTCTCAGGGCGGCAATCAGGGTTTTTCAAATGGAGCGCTTACGTGCTATGCTTGTGTTTAGTGGGCCACTTTGCCAGGGAGTGTCACGCTCGATGGCTACCTGGGTTGTTCCCATTTCTTCGGTTTGCTACGTTTGCTAGCCCACCTGCTGCGGCTTGGAACATGGATGCGGTCCAGGACTGGTTCAGGTCTGTTGGCCCGGCCCGCGACCCTCCGGTGGTTTCCTCTTTTAGCGAGCTTGCCACGGGATCTTTTCCTAATTTCTAGCCTCGATTGGCACTTGCCTCCTCAACTTCTCCACAGTCTGCCTCTGCTTCACCATAGTCTGCCTCTGCTTCACCACAGCTCCCAAACTCTGCTCTTGACACCTCTGGCTCGCCGGTGACAGAGTGCGTCTCTTCGGCTTCTCCGATGGCCAACATTCCGATTGACCCGCGACCGTTTGTGCCGCACGGCTTCTCTATTCAGCAGATTCCGGGCCGCAATGGGGTGGCTCGTGTGGTGCTTCCGCATCGTCCTCGCCGCCATGAAGACTAGGCTATCGCGACTATCCATCCACTCCCATCCGACGCGCCGTTCCCCAATGTAAGAGATGTTCTCGAAGAGTTTATCGTTGAGCATAGGCAGCTTGGGCTGAGGGACATCCAGCGATGCCCGTTTGGTGAGGCATATGTGCGTCTCACATGGGTCAGAGATAGGGACAAGCTTGTGTTGGATAGCCCGCATGAATTTGGCGACGTTTTTATTTCTTTTGTGAAGCATGACGAGGGAAGGAATCATAGGCGGGTGCATTTCAGTAGAACAGTTTGGTTGCTGATGACTGGAGTTCCGTTTGATTTTCGAAACACTGAAGACTTGGCCTGAGCTGTCAGTAAGTTTGGCCGCTTGATTTCCTGGGACAAGGAGGACGACCACATGGGCCGCATTGTGGTCAAGGCTCGTGTTATGAATCTGGACATAATCCCTAAGAGTTTGAGATGGTTAGAGGGAGATGAGTTTGAAGATGATGGTTGGTCCTCTTCCATTGAAGTGTTGTCTAGTGAACTTCTGGGTGGAGGTCCAGCAGATGAAGACCCAATTCCACCAGAAAATGAGGATCCACATCCATTGCCAGAGAATGCTGAACCTGGTGCTGGTTTTCATGATGTTGCACTCAATAACAACAATTTAAATGCCCAGCAAGTAGACAACTGGGAGCAAGAGGACAATTGGAATATTCCACAACAGGACAACATGCAGGCACCCCCTGATGACATTCTGGGTGCTGTGCAGCATGAGGAAATAGCTTGGGCTGATGGTGAGGAGTTAGTGCCTGTTTTCAGTAATAGTAGCCTTTCTTCGGATATGTCTTTTTCTGAAGGAGTTAACTCCAACATTTCTATGCCACCTGTGATTGCTGGGAATGTTTTGCACAATGATGTTGTACCTATGGCTCTGCTCCCTCCTGCCAATGTGGTGGCAAATGGGCTTCAAAATATTATTCAAGCATATCTCTTAGATGAAGAAGAGCCAAATGGGTTGCCTGTGCAATATGAGGTTGCTGCATCTGATGAGGCTGCCCTTCCTGTTCAACTACCTAAAAATCAGCTGCATCTTTTGGATGCAATTAATCCCTCTAGGGATGCAGTAGCTGATTCTAGCCATGAAGATCAAGCCTTGGGCCCTATTTCTGCTATTCAGCAAATTTGTACAGCTATAGAGAATAATTTGCCTGCTGTGCAAGGTTTTGAGTCTGATTTGGCAGCTACAGCTGGTGCTTCTGTTCAGATCTTTCAATCTAGTCCTACTCACATCAATACACTCAGAGGAGGGCTGGACCCTATCACCAATATTGAGAATCTTCAGTCTGGTCTACAAGGTAAATGGGTAAATCAGATCAATGAGCATTTCACCATGGCCCCCTCTCTTCTAGGTTTGAAATGTATTCAACTTGCTGCAACTGCAGATAATGACAAACTAATATCTGAGGAAGGTCTCTTGTTGTGGAAGAAGCACTTTCAGGAGCAGTCTGAGGATAAGCACACCACATTTACTGTTAACATTCCTGTAAGTTGGTTCAATTTCATTGTTCACCTTCTATTTGACTCCTGATAAGTTTGAATGGACTGTGAATATGCTCAAGTCTGGAATGTGGGAACTCTTCTCTGCTATTGAAAACATGGAGCAAGCTATTCTATTTCATATACCTGCTAAATGCCCTGCTTCACATGCTCCTATTTGTCAGGCCATTGCTCTAGAGAATCAGGTTGCACAGGATAAGGGCAAGGAGAATGTTGAGGTGGCTTTCAACATGCAAGATCTGGACTCTCAGGCCCTTCTGCAGCCTTTTGGCACTGACAACCTCAGGAAGAGAAGGAGTGGTAAAACCCCTCTAGTGGAAACTGAGGTAAAGAGAAGTGACAGAATTAGAAAAGTCAATGATGGATTTAAAAGAAACTCCTGCACAAATTCTAGTTGTTTGCCTTGTCATGCTATTCCTCCTGTCATTCAAAACTCAGTTGTTAGAAACCTCACTGCCTCTTTCTGTAAGGTTGCTGAGGGGGAGCTGGATAGCAAGCTGGCCAAGAAACCAAGGAGAAAGCTTGATGAGGACCTGGTCAAGGTGCCCTTGGCCACTGGAGAAGATAACACAACAACATCTCCTTGATGACTACAAGACTTCTCTGGGCTAGTGGTTGGGGGGGTAATTTGGAGGAAGTTTCATATGCCCTTTTGGTTAATCTTATTTGCAATGTAAACTTTCAGTACTGGTACTTCAAGCAACTCTTTGCTCTGGGGATGACTTATATTAAAGGAACCTTTCTGGTGTTTGCTACTTGGATGTATTGTTGGCTTTGTCTTATGTTGTGGTCCAGAATTTCAGATGATCTTTTCTCCACCTTAATATTGAGTCAAGTGCTGGTGCTTGGCCTATGTTGCAGTCCACATTTCTGTCTCCATGAATAATACAAATAGAAGTTGGAACATTCTGAATTGGAATATTAGAGGGATGAACTCACAGGATAAATGGCTGGCCTTAAGACAGAAAATTGATGAGAGTGATTGCAATATTCTGTGCTTACAAGAAACTAAGAGAGAAAACTTTTATACCACTTACATAAAAAATTTCTGTCCTAATAGAATCAATAAGTTTGCTTTCCTCCCCTCTGTTGGGGCTTCTGGGGGTCTCCTAGTGGCATGGAGTGGCTCTCAATTTGCTGGAGAAGTAATTTCTCAGAACAGATTTTCACTCTCCATTCAGTTCACCAGTTTACTCTCCAATCAGTCCTGGGTTCTCATAAATATCTATGGTCCTTGCGACCCTCAAGACAAAAATGAGTTCATTGAGTGGTTTTTGAATATTCATATGCCTAATGATGTGGATTGGATTCTTATGGGAGATTTCAACTTCATGAGGGACCCATCTGACAGAAATAAACCTGGTGGAGATGTTAATGAGATGCTCATGTTTAATGAAGCAATTAGTAACCAAGGTTTATTAGAACTACCTCTGCATGGTAGGAAATTTAGTTGGAGTAACATGCAGCAAAATCCTCTGCTGGTCAAGCTTGACTGGTTTTTCACTTCAACTTCTTGGATGACCACATTCCCAAATACTATGGTTCTACCTCTTGCAAAACCAATTTCAGATCACTTGCCTTGTGTAATCAAAGTTGGCACCTCAATTCCCAAAGCAAAAGTATTCAGATTTGAGAATTACTGGTTGCAACACTCAGACTTCAAACAGGTAGTTCAAGCTGCATGGAATATCCTAGTAGGAAACATGGATTCAGTCAAAATGTTGAATGCAAAGTTTAAAAATTTGAGGAGAGCTTTGAAGTTATGGGCCAGAACCCTCTCTTGTCTGAAAACTCAAATTGCTAAAATCAATGAACTCATTTTCCTTTGGGATTTTTTTGAGGAGTTCAGACCACCGGACACTTATGAATGGAATTGCAGGACTCTCCTTAAAGAACAACTGCTAGTCCTTTTGAGGAACCAAAAGATTTATTGGAAACAGAGGGGAAAAATTAAAGGGGTAAAGTTTGGGGATGAGAATACCAAATTCTTTCATACCAAGGCTTCTATCAATCACAGACATAATCATATTGTTGTCTTACAAAATGATGATCAAGTTGATATTTCAGATCATGCTGGGAAAGCTGCTATACTATGGGACACTTATAAGAAAAGAATGGGGACTTCCCGCAAAACTTCCATGCACTTTGACTTGCAGTCATTGTTTCACCAAAGACAGGACCCCTCACTTTTTGAATCTTTGGAATTGCCTTTTTCTGAAGAAGAAATCAATGAAGTAGTGAAAGAATTACCTATGGACAAATCACCTGGTCCTGATGGCTTCAATAATGAGTTCTTTAAATCTTGCTGGGACATAATTAAAGGAGATGTGCTCAACTTCATTTGTGATTTCCATGCTGGACAAATCTCTTTGGAAAGTTTGAACACCTCCTTCATTACTCTGATTCCAAAAGGAAATTCACCTCTCACAGCAAATGATTACAGGCCAATCTCTCTCCTCAATTGCTATCTCAAGCTAGTCACTAAACTACTGGCAAACAGGTTACAGAAAATCATCTTAAAGCTGGTTCACATTAACCAATATGGCTTCCTCAGAGAGAGATCTATTCATGACTGCTTGGGTTGGGCCTATGAATACTTGCATCAGTGCCATAAATCAAAGGAAGAGATTATTGTACTGAAATTGGATTTTGAAAAAGCTTTTGACACCATAGAACATCAGGCAATTCTGGATATTTTAAAAGCTAAAGGTTTTGGAGATAGATGGATTAATTGGATCAAAATGCTGTTCTCTTCTGCCTCATCTACCATTCTGCTAAATGGTGTTCCTGGTAAAAAATTCTATTGCCTCAGAGGTGTGAGACAAGGAGACCCTTTGTCACCTCTGCTGTTTGTACTTGCTGCAGATCTTCTCCAGTCAATCCTCAACAAGTCCATGCAAATGGGTTTACTCTCCTCTCCTTTGCAAGTGAACTCCTGCCCTGATTTCCCAATAGTTTAGTATGAAGATGACACTCTGGTCCTACTTCAAGCTGATGCCAAACAACTGCACTGCCTCAAAGCCCTCCTCAATACTTTTGCAGATGCTACTGGACTAAAAGTTAATTACACTAAATCTAACCTCATCCCACTCAATGTACGTGAGGAGAAAGTTGAGATTCTGACCAACACTTTCCAATGTACTAGGGCATCCTTTCCTTTTCAATATTTGGGTGCACCTCTGGGTATTTATAAACCTACTGTGGAGCAATGCCTACCTTTGGTCACAAGACTACAGAAGAAACTCATGGGCTTATCTTCTTTTTTGACCATGGCTGCGAGACTACTGTTGGTAAAATCTGTGCTCAACTCCCTGTTGATTTATCTGATGGGATGTCTTGATGTCCCTGTCACCATTAAAGCCCAAGCAAATAAGTTGTTGAGGCATTGCCTCTGGAGAGGACCTGATTTGGAGGACCATAGGCCGGCCATGGTGGCTTGGAATACTGTTTGTAGGCCAAAGGATCAAGGGGAATTGGGAGTGATGGACATCTTTGTCCAAAACAAAGCTTTGCTTCTCAAGAATCTGCACAAGTTCTATAGAAGACATAACACTCCTTGGGTTAATTTGATCTGGGAAACACATTATAGTGATGGTTCATTGCCTGGCAATAGTTGGATAGGATCCTTTTGGTGGAAAGCTAATCTTAAGCTCATTGACAACTTCAAATCCATGGCCAGATGCCACATTGGAGATGGTAAAAGTAGCTTCTTTTGGTCAGATCTGTGGCACTCAGCCTGCCTAAAGGACATGTTCCCTCATCTGTTTTCTTTTGTGAAAAATAGTAACTCCACTGTGCATACCATTATTCACACTGAATTTCTGGAGGATCTATTTCACTTACCATTGACAGTGCAAGCATTCCACGAATTTGAGGCAATGGAAGACATTTGTATAACATTGAGGGGTTGTGAATATCTGGAATGTACTGACACCTGGAGCTATATTTGGGGAAGTGATCAATTCTCTATTGCAAAGGCATACAAACTAATGATGGGGGTAAAAATAGTGCCACACCAATTTAACTGGATTTGGAATAGCTCGTGTCAACACAAGCACAAGGTGTTCTTTTGGAGGCTACTGCATGACAGACTCAATACCAGGAATCTCCTTAGAAGGAAAACTTTTCATTTGAACAACTACAATTGTGCTGTCAACAATTGCCAGCAGGAGGAAACACTTCAACACCTCTTTTGGACATGTCCTTTTGCTGCACATTGTTGGGATATGATTTGCCCTTCTAGACATGCAAATGTCTCAGTTCTTAAGGCTTTTGCTGATCTAAAACAAAAACTTCATGTGACTTTCTTCATGGAAATCATCATCCTAGCTTCATGGGCCATCTGGATCTCAAGGAACAACCTCATTTTTCAAGGCATCCAACCAAGCTTCCAGGGATGGAAAGACATCTTCTTGGAGGAACTCAATTTGCTAAGGTTCAGAATTAAGAAGAGCTATGCTTCAGCTTTCTGTCTCTGGCTTGACAATCTTGTCTTATAATTTCTTGTTTTTTAACAGCTGCTAGCTTCCTGCTTCCCTCCCTCCCTCTTTCTTTTTTTCTTTTCCTCTTTATTTCCTTTCTTCTTTCTCTCTTTCTTCTTTTTTTGTTTTTTGGCTTATCTCAAGCCTTTTGTACTTCTGGTTCTTCTTTTTATTATATATATAAAATTGCAGTGGGGTTTTGCCCTACTGTGTATAGTCAAAAAAAGATCCACCCGCACGCTGCCCCGACCCACGATGCCGCCGCCCCGACCCTCACCAGACTCCACCCCCGCCGCCCCCGTGCCCCCACCCCGGCCGCCCTGACCCTCACCGGACTCCACACCCCCGCCGCCCCCGCGCCCCGGCGCCCCCACCCCCGCCGCCCCGACCCTCGCCGGACTCCTCCTCGCCGTCGGCGCCGAGCAGCGACGCAGCACCGTACGCCCCCTGCCCCTCCTCCTCCCCTTGCCCCTCCTCCTCCTCCCCTTGCCCCCCGCCTACGCCGGGGCTGACGGCCCCTTCTCTGTCTCGCAGGGCAAGGTCTCCGGCGCCGCTACGACACCGACGCCTCCACCGTCTACGGTGTCTGCGCCTTCTTCGTGCTCCTCCTCGCGTAGCTGCTGGTCTTCGGCGTCACCCGCTGCCTCTGCTTTGCCGTCTTAGCCGTCACCCGCTGCCTCCTGCCTCGCCCGCTCGCCGGTCGGTCCGCACCTTGCGCCAAACCACTCTCAGGTTCTGCTTTGACCCTTGCTTGCTTGTGTACAAAGGGTGCCCTGCCCTGCCCTGCTCCTTGCTTGCAAAAACATGTCATGATACTTTCAGTAGAAAGGGTTTCTTGTAGAGAAGTAATCACATCAATGCCTTTAAATGGTGCACTCCGTAAGAAATTAATAACCTAGCATCACAATTTAGAAATACTCCCGCTACTCATGTAGGTGCCGCATGAGTTTTTTTTGGTTTTGTTACTGCTAGGTAGGTTGATAAGGAGAACTACATATTTGACAGGCACAATGTCCTTTTTTTTAGTAGGAGCACATTTTACATACAGTTTGGAGTACTAGCTTGCCGAATCTGAATGAATGCTCTGTCCTGAATATTTGGAGTACATGATTAACTGATGGTGCCATTTGGAGTACATTTGCTTGCGGTAATACATTCTGTAATTTTAAACTTGCTACTCCACGTGCTTGCTGTCAGTAAATTTTAAACTTGATGTCATGGAGTAACTTGTTCCTGCCAATGAATTTATAATTGCACACACACATACTGGTTCAAATTTTGATGTGCTTGCTTGTTACTGTAAGTGAGTTTAAATTGCACCCACTTGCTCGTCCTCATATTTTCTGTAGCCATGCAATTTATAATTGCACCCACTTGCAGCAACTAGCTGGAGTAGATTATGGCAAGTGAAAGCAACAAATTCTCTACAATTCGAAAGCTCAATATCCTTGCAGTAGGAAGAGCTTGCTTTAACTGAATTTGGACTTGGTGCACTAGCTTGGCAATTTTGCTTGCTTGCACCGCTTGAGTAGTTCTCCATCTAATGTAGTCAATAGATGTTGTCAAGTGATTGTGTCAAGGTTTTGGTTCTATTTTTAAAAAGGAAAGCCACTTGTTCAGGCTTCAAGAAAATATTTTTCAGAATATTACTGCTAAGCCCAAGCTTGTTAATCAGCATGTACATTTCTGTCATATATTGCTGTAATGTCTGCTCATATGTGTGCTTGCTATTGTCACCTATCTTTTTTTCTTCTACATGATATGGAACCTTATGATACTGCACCAATAGCCTTTGTGCATCCAAGTTATCAAACTATGTGAACTAGAAACAGAAATAGAGAGAATTGATCATTACTTTTCTGAACTGTCGCAGAAGCCTCAGTAGTTCTTTCAACTTCATACATTGAAAGGCTTGTTTCACAATTTCTGAATTACTTGTGATGCCTCTGAATTACTTGTGATCACATTGAGAAGACTTGCAAAGATGATGATCAAAGATATATATTTCAGATTTGTATAGTTTCAGAGATTTGTATGACCAAAGATACAGTTCAGATTTGAATTTTTTCAGAAATTGGTATGACCAAAGATGCTATTGTATATAAATGGGCTGCTGTAGAACTGTTCTTCATCTTTACAGTGCTGTTGTATAGAAATATGCTGAATTTTCTGCTCTGATTGTTGCTCAAAGAAATTTAGCAAAAAATATGGGGTCCTGGGAGACGCCGCTGCTGCTTGAGGCCCTTGAGAGGCCCTTCTTGTCGTGATGATTTTGCAGGTACCCCGAGAGGCCCTTGAGTTTGCCGGAATGTCGATTAACTTCCGTTCCAGCAAATTCGGGTACTCCATATGTCCTATTTTCAGCAAAGGTCATGCTGAAATTTTCCTTGAATTTTAGCATGACTTTGCTAAAAATCGGACATATGAGGTACTTGCGACTAATGCCTGTTATCATGCATGTTTTATGATCTGTTGTAAGGGTACTAATTGGTCTCTTCTGCTGCTTATCAGAGATGGCAGGAAGCAGCCACCGCCGCTCTGCGACACCGCAGTACGAGTTGGATGCTTCCGAGTTCTTCACTATCATACTTGAGACTTCAGTATCATCCATGACGCAGGTATATAAAACGAGAGATCTCCCCTTCACCCATATCATTATGATATCTGTTGTTTGCTACATCACTCATTGTCCCAAACTGTAGAGGCTGCCTGACAGTTTTATGAACATGCTGATGGGTGAAGATCCGCCAAATAATGTGAAGCTGCGACAGGCCGGCAGCGGGTTTCGCAGGCTGTGGGTTGTGGAGTTGGTGATCAAGGAGGGCCACATGTACTTGTCTCGTGGGTGGGAGAAGTTCTACCGTGCCTACGACCTGCGGCTGGGATACTTCCTTCTCTTCAGGTACGACGATGACGCCACCATGCTCATCGTGAAGGTGTTCAACGCGACTATGTGTCGCATGCGCTACGCTGACGATGATGATGCCGGTACGTTCTGCCTCTTCTTATTCCTCTACATTTGGCTTTGTCTCACATCGATTGTTAACGGTCATTATTGCATTTCGACAGGTAATGGGAGTAGCAACAGCGACACTGGCTACAGCCAAAGCAGCAGCGACTATGGCTGTAGCGAAAGCAACAGCGATTCTGGCTGTAGCGAAAGCAGCAGCGATTCTGGCAGCAGCATAGACAACAAGAAGGATGATCTGGACTGGAGTGCGGGAGAAGAGGAGCAGAGTGGGGATGAGGAGCTGCAGGATGACGATGGGCATCAGGCTGAGGATGACCTAATTCTGGTGGTGGCTGACCAAGGGCAAGAGATGCTGGTGGCCGACCATGGGCAAGAGATGGTGGTGGCTGACCATGGGCAAGAGATGGAGGTGGCTGAGGATGACCTAGCGATGGTCGTGCCTCAAGGTGGCCTCGCGATGGTGGTGGTGCCTGACAATGACCACGCACCGGTGGTGGCGCTGGCGATCCCACAGCTGGGCGACATGACCACGCCAATTGAGGTAGAAGACTACATCCCACTGCCTCCACCGCCTCCATCGCCTCGCCGCTCTTGGCGCATCAGGCTGAGGAAGGAGAAGGAGAAGAACAATGCATGAGAACTGAACTTTGTCAGGTATGTCAGATCTCCAAAATGATATATATATATACTTAGTTACCTATGTTATCTCTAATATGCTTAGTTTCCTATAGGTTAGCTTCATTTTACCTAAGTTGGCTCTAATATGCTAACTTAGAGCTTATATGCTTAGTTTCCTATAGGTTAGATCCAAAATAACTTATGTTAGCACAAAATGATCAAGTTTACATAATAAGCTTATAGTATTTTTCTTATTCTTCTTCTTTTCCAAAATGGCATAGATTAGCTTCATTTTACCTAAGTTGGCTCTAATATACTAACTTAGAGCTTATATGCTTAGTTTACTATAGGTTAGCTCCAAAATAACTTATGTTAGCACAAAATGATCAAGTTTACATAATAAGCTTATAGTCTTCTTCTTATTCTTCTTCTTTTCCAAAATTCTTCTTATTCTTCTTCTAGTGTTCTTCTTCTTCTAGTATTCTTCTAGTCTTCTTCTTTTTCTTCTTCTAACTTCTTGTTTATCATTTTGCAGATTTGATTTAATTCACGGAAGCTTGCATGGATGGAGTGCTTCTTTTCCATTTGTGTTTTTATTTTGTATCAATGTGAAACTTTTGTGAATTCATGGATAACGGTGTTGGATGAACAATGTGAAACTTTTGTAACATGTAACGATGGAACTATGTGTTGGCTATGTATGTCTATATGATGGAACTTGTGTGTTGGCTATGTATGTCTATATGATGGAACTTGTGTGTTGGCTATGATTGTTATATGGATGCTTGTTGTATATATATGTGTTGGATATCTCATAGGTGAAATAGTGACCTGAGATTAAGAAAAAAAATTAAAAATTGTTACTAATGGCGCACTACCATGTGGTGCGCCATTAGTATAGCAGACACTAGCGGCGCACCATGGGCAAAATTAATGGCGCACTGCCTGGTACGCCATTAGCATACCAGATACTAATGGCGCACCAGTGGTGCGCCATTAGTAAAAAATTCTAGTGGCGTGATACTAATGGCGCACCGGTGGTGCGCCATTAGTAGGCAAAACCGGTGCGCCATTAGTAGGCCTTTTCCTAGTAGTGAACATCACTCTCGCTGGCTGCTTGAGCTCACTGTGCATTACAGAACCCAAGTGATTAGCCCCCACCAGCACCCACAAACTTATTTTGAACTAGCACACCAAATGGTTTGTAAATTCTCATAAGAAAGGCTGCATGAACATGACATATTTCGATTCTGACATTTGGGACCCATGAGGAAAAAGCCTATCGAAGGTGGTGTCGACTTACTAGCTAGTCAACAAATGATTCTGCCTACCAGCCGTTGGATTGACATCCAACATCTGTCATGTATCTTCTATATCTTGTCTTCTTCCTCCAGCCACCCAAACCAAACCACCCCATCGGTTCCGCCTGCTCCCGCCTCCCACGGCTGGCTACTCCTCTGCCGCCCTATCGTACCCTCCAACATTGGCTAGTCCATCCCTCTATTCCCCCACTGTCGGATTTCGGGTTCCGGAAAAACCCTTGAGGTTCGAACACTGGGGTGCGCACGAAGATCTCTCCCCCTCTAACTCGCTCGCATCAAAATCTCATGGCCTAGCTCGACGAACCCAAAGAACAAAGGGACACAAGATTTATACTGGTTGGGGACACCGTTGTGGTGTAATACCCTACTCCAGTGTGGTGTGGTGGATTGCCTCTTGGGCAGAGGATGAACAGCACAAGGGAAGACAACCTCCTGAGGAGAGGTGCTCTTGTGCTTGGTGAGCTTGTATGGGTGAGGATGGTCTAGTCCAAGATGACTTGAGTGATCGATCCCCTTCCTACGATGGTGGCTAGTCCTATTTATAGAGGCCCTGGTCCTCCTCCCAAATATTGAGCGGGAAGGGATTCCACAACGGACAGTTTGAAGGGGGACAACTAGTACAAGCTATCCTGACTAAAGGTGGTCTTCGCCTGCCAAAGGCTCTGGTTGTGACTCCCTCTTGGGATCCACGGTGACCTCCGTCTTGCCGTCCTTCTAGTCTTGGTCTCGTTGCATCGATATGGAAACCTTTGTCTGATGCCTCGGGACTCCTCGCCTGCGCTTGCCCCTTTAGCACCAAAGAGGAAACGAGGACACTGTGCGCACTGGCGCCCGCCTGGTCTCGGTCATCATTGATTATGTCATAGGGACCTCGTGAGGTTCCCCTTGCCTTGATCTCTCCACCCCTCGCGAGCCAGCCTGGTGAGGCTGCCCTCGAGGAGGTCTTGCGTCGTCCGCCTCGCGAGGCTTGGCCCCTCGTGAGTGTCTTGAGGGTTTGCTGGTGAAGATGGGTCGTACAGGGCTGCTGGTGGAGCCACGCCGTGGGCCGCAGGTAGGCAAGTCTGGGTAACCCCGTTCCCAAAACGCCGACACCCACACGTCCTATTTTTCTCTGGCGACTTCGGCCCCAGCACGCACCCGCACCTGAACCAGTCAACCCTCATACTCCCCTCCACCTGCGAATGGACCAGCGTCTTCCGCGGCTCCTGTTCGTTTCGGCCGAGGCCTCACTGTCGTCCTCTCCCTTGGTTCAGTCGCCGTGCGCGGTGCGCCGCCCTCTTGCATTATCAACGTCGTCAACAACCGAGAGGAACAAGGAGATGACTGTATGTGGAGAGGATGATAGTAGGGACCCACCAGGGTCATGGCAGTACGCAAGCTAGTGTCTCGTTATAACAAGCCCAAAAAATGGTTCCTCCTAATGGTTGGACATCTGGGGCCCACACCATTGTCAATGTAGTCAATAAACGAGATAACTACACAACGAGCGGCTGACACCAGGGACCCAGCAAGTCGCGCAGTTGTTATTTGCTTTTTTAGGAACAATCAGTTGTTATTTATACTAGTTTTAGAGACGGATCAGGGTAACAACGGGGCTGTGCGGGGGTTGTGGCCTGTCTAGCCAGGGTTTGATTTATGTTTACCACATCATGAGCCCAGTTGTGCTGTTTTCTTGCTGAAAATGGCTAGCCCAGTTCTACTTTTTTTAAAGAAATACCCAAACGAGGCCTACTTGCTTTGTCAGCCCTGCAAGGCTACAAATCTTTCAAGACGAGGAGAGTTTTATTCGGCTTGCCCAGAAAATGGGCTATCAGTAATGAGAAATGAGTTGTACATTTTTAAAACACGTCAAACCAGAAATTAGTTTCATTTTTCATTTCAAGATTTTAAATTCCATTGACTTTTATGCATGGACAACTATTTGGATTTTATATTTATATAAATTTTTTTCAAATTATTTTGAGTGTGACTCAAAATTTCGGGATTAAAAATAGTTGACCGCATCGAAATATACAAAATTTTGTATAATTTTTAACCGTGGCCACAATATGGGCTGTAATGCTAAAAAAGAATATGGGCTCCAAAAAAATCCTTCAGAATTAGCAAATGGGTTGTAAATTATTAGAAATAATGGTTGATGGGCTGTATGCTGTTTCCACACATTTGAGGCTGATTTATGCGCCTACTATAGGTTGACGCGTACGCTTTCTTAAAAAAAGGTTGACGCACACGCAAAGTCGTGTCAACTTAGTCAACACAAGAGAGCAGTGACTGTTGGATGTCCATACAACGGCCGGCATGCTTCTTCAGTGTCTGCTCTTCCTGCTCCAGCCGCTCAAACAAGCGTCGGTGGGACTGCGTGCTCCCTTCTCCCGCGGTCGGCTGTGCTGCCGCGCAGGCCTCACCGCCCCACCGTACTCCCATCTCTGGCCTAGCCATCCATCTACTCGCCCACACCTGTTGTTATTTAATACGTCTCCAACGTATCTATAATTTTTTATTGTTCCATGCTATATTATATTCTGTTTTTGATGTTTAATGGGCTTTATTATAAACTTTTATATCATTTTTTAGACTAACCTATTAACCGGAGGCCAACCCAAATTGCTGTTTTTTGCCTATTTCAGTGTTTCGCGGAAAAAGGATATCAAACGGAGTCCAAACGGAATGAAACCTTCAGGAACGTGATTTTCAAAACAAACGTGATCCAGAGGACTTGGAGTCTACGCAAAGCAATCAACGAGGAGAACATGAGGCAGGGTGGCGCGCCTACCCCCCGGCGCGCCCTCCACCCTCGTGGGGCCCATGTTGCTCCACCGACGTACTTCTTCCTCCTATATATACCTATGTAACCCCAAACTATCAGATACGGAGCCAAAAACCTATTTCCACATAAACACCATAGTTATTAGCTCGGCCGGAGGGGGCATTGATCATGGAGGGCTTCTACATAAACACCATAGCCTCTCCGATGATGTGTGAGTAGTTTACCTCAGACCTTCGGGTCCATAGTTATTAGCTAGATGGCTTCTTCTCTCTCTTTGGATCTCAATACAAAGTTCTCCTCGATCTTCCTGGAGATCTATTCGATGTAAACTTCTTTTGCGGTGTGTTTGTCGAGATCCGATGAATTGTGGGTTTATGATCAAGATTATCTATGAACAATATTTGAATCTTCTCTTAATTCTTTTATGTATGATTGGTTATCTTTGCAAGTCTTTTCGAGTTATCAGTTTGGTTTGGCCTACTAGATTGATCTTTCTTGCAATATGAGAAGTGCTTAGCTTTGGGTTCAATCCTGCGGTGCTCGATCCCAGTGACAAATAGGGAAACTACACGTATTGTATTGTTGCCGTCGCGGATAAAAAGATGGGGTTTATATCATATTGCATGAGTTTATTCCTCTACATCATGTCATCTTACTTAAAGCATTACTCTGTTCTTATGAAGATAATACTCTAGATGCATGTTGGATAGCGGTCGATGTGTGGAGTAATAGTAGTAGATGCAGAATCGTTTCGATCTACTTGTCATAGATGTGATGCCTATATACATGATCATACCTAGAAATTCCCATAACTATGCTCAATTCTATCAATTGCCCGACAGTAATTCGTTTACCCACTGTAATGCTTATGCTATCTTGAGAGAAGCCACTAGTGAAACCTATGGCCCCCGGGTCTATTCTCCATCATATTAATCTTCCAACACTTAGTTATTTTTATTGCCTTTTATTTTACGTTGCATATTTATCATAAAAATACCAAAAATATTATCTTATCATATGTCACTCTCGTAAGTGACCGTTGAGGGATTGACAACGCCTTCATCACGTTGGTTGCGAGGTTCTTATTTGTCTGTGTAGGTGCATGGGACTCGTGCGTGATCTCCTACTGGATTGATACCTTGGTTCTCAAAAACTGAGGGAAATACTTACGTTACTTTACTGCATCACCCTTTCCACTTCAAGGGAAAACCAACGCAGTGCTCAAGAGGTAGCAAAAAGGATTTCTGCGCCGTTGCCGGGGAGATTCGCGCCAAGTCAAGTCTAGTTAAGACATACGAAGTACCCATCACAAACTCTTATCCCTCGCATTACATTACTTGCCATTTTCCCCTCGTTTTCCTCTCCCCCACTTCACCCTTGCCATTTTATTCACCCTCTCTTTTCTATTCGCCTCTTTTTCGCTTGCTTTTTGTTTGCTCGTGTGTTGGGTTGCTTGCTTGTCACGATGGCTCAAGATAATACTAAATTGTGTGAATTTACCAATACCAACAACAATGATTTTCTTAGCACTCAGATTGCTCCTCTTACCGATGCTGAATCTTGTGAAATTAATGCTGCTTTGTTGAATCTTGTCATGAAAGATCAATTCGTAGGCCTTCCTAGTGAAGATGCCGCTACCCATCTGAATAGCTTCGTTGATTTGTGTGATATGCAAAAGAAGAAATATGTGGACAATGTTATTGTTAAATTGAAGCTATTTCCTTTTTCTCTTAGAGATCATGCTAAAATTTGGTTTTCGTCTTTGCCTAAAAATAGTATTGATTCATGGAATAAGTGCAAAGATGCTTTTATCTCTAAATATTTTCCTCCCACTAAAATCATCTCTCTTAGAAACTATATCATGAATTTTAAGCAACTTGATCATGAACATGTTGCACAATCTTGGGAGAGGATGAAATAAATGATACGTAATTGCCCAACACATGGTTTGGTTCTTTGGATGATTATACAAAAAATTATGCCAGATTGAATTTTGCTTCTAGAAATCTTTTAGATTCGTCCGCGGGATGCACTTTTATGGAAATCACTTTAGGAGAAGCTACTAACTCCTAGATAATATTATGGTTAATTATTCTCAATGGCACACCGAAAGATCTACTAATAAAAAAGTGCATGTGATAGAAGAAATTAATGTTTTGAGTGGAAAGATGGATGAACATATGAAATTATTTGCTACTAAAAGTGTTTCTTCTGATCCTAATGATATGCCTTTGTCTACTTTGATTGAGAATAATAATGAATCTATGGATGTGAATTTTGTTGGTAGGAATTATTTTGGTAACAACGCGTATAGAGGAAATTTTAATCCTAGGTCGTTTCCTAGTAATCCCTCTAATAATTATGGTAATTCCTACAACAATTATTATGGAAATTTTAATAAGATGCCCTCTGAATTTGAGACTAGTGTTAGGGAGTTTATGAATTTGCAAAAGAATTTCAATGCTTTGCTTGAAGAAAAACTTCTTAAGGTTGATGAATTGGCTAGGAACGTTGATAGAATTTCTCTTGATGTTGATTCTTTGAAACTTAGATCTATTCCACCTAAGCATGATATCAACGAGTCTCTCAAATCCATGAGAATTTCCATTGATGAGTGCAAAGAAAGAACCGCTAGGATGTGTGCTAAGAAAGATTTCTTTGTGAAAGCGTGATCTTCTAGTTTCTTTGAAAATAAAGGTGAAGATCTAAAAGTTATTGATGTGTCTCCTTTTAAATCTTTGTTTTGCAATATGAATCTTGATAATGATGGGACTGGATATGATTCACCTTTACCTAGAAGGCGTTCCAAAAATTCGGAGTTTTTTGATCTTGATGCTAAAATTTATAAAAGTGGGATTGAAGAAGTTAAAACTTTAGATATTAATGAACCCACTATTTTGGATTTCAAGGAATTCAATTATGATAATTTCTCTTTGATCGATTGTATTTCCTTGTTGCAATCTGTGCTAAATTCTCCTCATGCTTATAGTCAAAATAAAGCATTTACCAAACATATTGTTGATGCTTTGATGCAATCTTATGAAGAAAAACTTGAGTTGGAAGTTTCTATCCCCAGAAAATTTTATGATGAGTGGGAACCTACTATTAAAATTAAAATTGAAGATCATGAATGCTATGCTTTGTGTGATTTGGGTGCTAGTGTTTCCACGAATCCAAAAACTTGGTGTGATTTGCTTGGTTTCCGTGAATTTGATGATTGCTCTTTAAACTTGCATCTTGCGGATTCCACTATTAAGAAACCTATGGTAAGAATTGATGATGTTCTTATTGTCGCAAATAGGAACTATGTGCCCGTAGATTTCATTGTTCTTGATATAGATTGCAATCCTTCATGTCCTATTATTCTTGGTAGACATTTCCTTAGAACGATTGGTGCAATTATTGATATGAAGGAACGGAATATTAGATTCCAATTTCCGTTAAGGAAAGGCATGGAACACTTCCCTAGAAAGAAAATAAAATTACCATATGAATCTATTATGAGAGATACTTATGGATTGCCAACCAATGATGGCAATACCTAGATCTATCTTTGCTTTTATGCCCAGCTAGGGGCATTAAACGATAGCGCTTGTTGGGAGGCAACCCAATTTTATTTTAGTTTTATTCTTTTTGCTTCTGTTTAGGAATAAATATTTGATCTAGCCTCTGGTTAGATTTGTTTTTATGTTTTAATTAGTGTTTGTGCCAAGTTAAACCTATAGGATCTTCTTGGATGATAGTTATTTGATCTTGCTGAAAATTCCAGAAACTTTATGTTCACGAAAACAATTGTTAAAAATCACCAGAACGTGATACAATATTGATTCCAATTGCAGCAGATCAATAAACAAACTGTATAGGTCTTCCTATTTTGGATGAATTTTTTGAGTTCCAGAAGTTTGCGTTCGTTACAGATTACTACAGACTGTTCTGTTTTTGACAGATTCTGTTTTTCGTGTGTTGTTTGCTTATTTTGATGAATATATGGCTACTAAAATAGTTTATAAACCATAGAGAAGTTGTAATAAATTAGTTTTAACACCAATAAAAATAAACAATGAGTTCATTACAGTACCTTGAAGTGGTGTTTTGTTTTCTTTCGCTAACGGAGCTCATGAGATTTTCTGCTAAGTTTTGTGTTGTGAAGTTTTCAAGTTTTGGGTAAAAGATTTGAAGGATTATGGAACAAGGAGTGGCAAGAGCCTAAGATTGGGGATTCCCATGGCACCCCAGGATAATCTAAGGACACCAAAAAGACAAAGCTTGGGGATGCCCCGGAAGGCATCCCCTCTTTCGTCTTCGTCCATCGGTAACTTTACTTGGAGCTATATTTTTATTCACCACATGATATGTGTTTTGCTTGGAGCGTATTGTATGATTTGAGTCCTTGCTTTTTAGTTTACCTCAATCATCCTTGCTGTACACACCTTTTGAGAGAGACACACATGATTCGGAATTTATTAGAATACTCTATGTGCTTCACTTATATCTTTTGAGTTATATTGTTTTTGCTCTAGTGCTTCACTTATATCTTTTATAGGACGGTGGTGGATTTGTTCTATAGAAACTATTGTTCTCTCATGCTTCACTTATATTATTTTGGGAGTCCTACAAAACAGCATGGTAATTTGCTTTAATTATGATAGGCATCCAAGATTAGTAAATAATTTCTTATGAGTGTGTGGAATACTATGAGAAGTTTGATGCTTGATAATTGTTTTGAGATATGAAGATGGTGATATTAGAGTTATGCTAGTTGAGTAGTTGTGGATTTGAGGAATACTTGTGTTAAAGTTTGTGATTCCCGTGGCATGCACGTATGGTGAACCGTTATGTGATGAAGTCGGAGCATTATTTATTTATTGATAGTCTTCCTTATGAGTGGCGGTCGGGGACGAGCGATGGTCTTTTCCTACCAATCTATCCCCCTAGGAGCATGTGCGTAATAATTTGCTTTCATAACTTGTAGATTTTTGCAACAAGTATATGAGTTCTTTATGACTAATGTTGAGTCCATGGATTATACGCACTCTCATCCTTCCACCATTTCTAGCCTCTCTAATACCGCACATTTTCCCCCCGTATCATACACCCACCTTATGCCTTCCTCAAAACAGCCACCATACCTACCTATCATGGCATTTCCATAGCCATTCCGAGATATATTGCCATGCAACTTACCACTGTTCCGTTTACTATGACATGCTCCATCATTGTCATATTGCTTTGCACGATCATGTAGTTGACATCGTATTTGTGGCAAAGCCACCGTTCATAATTCTTTCATACATGTCAATCTTGATTCATAGCATATCCCGGTACACCGCCGGAGGCATTCACATAGAGTCATATTTTGTTCTAAGTATTGAGTTGTAATTGTTGAGTTGTAAGAAATAAAAGTGTGATGATCATCATTATTAGAGCATTGTCCCAAGTGAGGAAAGGATGATGGAGACTATGATTCCCCCACAAGTCGGGATGAGACTCCGGACGAAAAATAAAAAAAGAGAGAAAAAAAGAGGCCATAAAAAAAGAGAGAAGGGACAATGCTACTATCCTTTTTCCACACTTGTGCTTCAAAGTAGCACCATGATCTTCATGATAGAGAGTCTCCTATGATATCACTTTCATATACTAGTAGGAATTTTTTATTATAGAACTTGTCTTGTATATTCCAATGATGGGCTTCCTCAAAATGCCCTAGGTCTTCATGAGCAAGCGAGTTGGATGCACACCCACTTAGTTTCTTTTGATGAGCTTTCATATACTTATAACTCTAGTGCATCCGTTGCATGACAATCCCTACTCACTCACATTGATATCTATTGATGGGTATCTCCATAGCCCGTTGATACGCATAGTTGATGTCAGACTATCTTCTTCTTTTTGTCTTCTCCACAACCACCATTCTATTCCACATATAGTGTTATGTCCATGGATCACGCTCCTGTATTGCATGAAGATTGAAAAAGTTTGAGAACACCAAAAGTATGAAACAATTGCTTGTCTTGTCATCGGGGTTGTGCATGATTTAAATACTTTGTGTGGTGAAGATAGAGCATAGCCAGACTATATGATTTTGTAGGGACAACTTTCTTTGACCATGTTATTTTGAGAAGACATAATTGCTTAGTTAGTATGCTTGAAGTATTATTATTTTTATGTCAATATTAAACTTTTATCTTGAATCTTTCGGATCTGAACATTCATACCACAAGTAAGAGAATTACATTGAAAGTTATGCTAAGTAGCATTCCACATCAAAATTTCTGTTTTTGCCATTTACCTACTCGAGGACGAGCAGGAATTAAGCTTGGGGATGCTTGATACATCTCCAACGTATCTATAATTTTTTATTGTTCCATGCTATATTATATTTTGTTTTGGATGTTTAATGGGCTTTATTATACACTTTTATATTATTTTTGGGACTAACCTATTAACCGGAGGCCCATCCCAAATTGTTGTTTTTTTCCTATTTCAGTGTTTCGAAGGAAAGGAATATCAAACGGAGTCCAAACGGAATGAAACCTTCGGGAGTGGACATCAAGAAACGAACGAGGAGGCCACGAGGCAGGGGGGCGCCTACCCCCTGGACGCGCCCTCCACCCTCGTGGGCCCCTCGTAGCTCCGTCGACCTACTTCTTCCTCCTATATATACCTACGTACCCCAAACCATCATAACACGAGCCAAAACCCTATTTCCACCTCCGCAACCTTCTGTACCCGTGAGATCCCATCTTGGGGCCTTTTTCGGCACTCCGTCGGAGGGGGCATTGATCACGGAGGGATTCTATATCAACACCATAGCCTCTCCGATGATGTGTGAGTAGTTTACCTCAGACCTTCGGGTCCATAGTTATTAGCTAGATGGCTTCTTCTCTCTCTTTGGATCTCAATACAAAGTTCTCCTCGATCTTCTTGGAGATCTATTCGATGTAATCTTCTTTTGCGGTGTGTTTGTCAAAATCCAATGAATTGTGGGTTTGTGATCAAGATTATCTATGAATAGTATTTGTATCTTCTCTGAATTCTTTTATGTACGATTGGTTATCTTTGCATGTCTCTTCGGCTACTAGATTGATCTTTCTTACAATAGGAGAAGTGCTTAGCTTTGGGTTCAATCTTGCGGTGCTTGATCCCAGTGACAGAAAGGGAAACGACACGTATTGTATTGTTGCCATCGAGGATAAAAAGATGGGGTTTATATCATATTGCATGAGTTTATCCCTCTACATCATGTCATCTTACTTAAAGCATTACACTGTTCTTATGAAGATAATACTCTAGATGCATGCTGGATAGCGGTCGATGTGTGGAGTAATAGTAGTAGATGCAGAATCGTTTCGGTCTACTTTATCACGAACGTGATGCCTATATACATGATCATCCCTAGATATTCTCATAACTATGCTCAATTCTATCAATTGCTCGACAGTAATTCGTTTACCCACCGTAATACTTATGCTATCTTGAGAGAAGCCACTAGTGAAACCTATGGCCCCCGGGTCTATTCTCCATCATATTAATCTTCCAACACTTAGTTATTTTTATTGCCTTTTATTTTACTTGGCATCTTTATCATAAAAATACCAAAAATATTATCTTATCATATCTATCAGATCTCACTCTCGTAAGTGACAGTTGAGGGATTGGCAACCCCTTTATCGCGTTGGTTGCGAGGTTCTTATTTGTTTGTGTAGGTGCGTGGGACTCGTGCGTGATCTCCTACTGGATTGATACCTTGGTTCTCAAAAACTGAGGGGAAACCAACACATTGCCCTTTCCTCTTCAAGGGAAAACCAACCCAGTGCTCAAGATGTAGCATTATTCTTTGGCAACGGCAGACGAACCAGTAAACCCTCGTACTCCCTCCACGTGGGAAACATATGCCGAGTCTTCCCTGGCTCTGTGTCGTTCCCTTCCTAGGCCTCGCCATCTCCCACCACAGCGTGGTCAACGAACGACATCCATCGGAAGTGGACTGTACGTGGAGATGCTGACAGCTGGGTCCACAGCCGCACGCAACGAAATGCCTCCTTATACGCGTGAAATAATGATTCCTCCACCTGACAGCTGGGACCCACCGGAAGGGCCTCTGTATTTTGCGAAAAAACGTGGCATAGAAGCCATAAGAAAAAGGTGGCATAGAAGCCAGTCCACTTCGTTTCACAGAAGAGGGGTTAGAGTAAGCATATAAATAAGCAAAGAAATTCTTCGAGGACTTATGAACATAATGATTTGAAGAATAATCCACATATTCATAGCCCTCAGGCTTTCCTTGCAAAGCAGAAGTGTTTGCACGATGATGTTCATATGAGGATTTGGATCCATATGAGGAATTTGATCCACGTGAGGAATTTGGTCCATTTGAGGAATTGGATCCATATGAAGACTTTGGTCCATATGAAGACTTTGTTCCATATGAAGAATTTGATCTAGGGTTCCTATTCTTCACAGGTGGTGTCATGATGACATTCACCTGAAGACTTGCAAGGCACCTTTTGGGAACCCAGATTTTCTTCATAGGGGGCCGTTCCTGCAATTAGTTCCAACATATCTAGCAAATACTTCACCATTCTGATTTTTGAACAGTTTCTAGTTGGAGTCAAATGACTCATCAGAAGAATATGAAGATTCACATGTAAAGCCAGATAGAGTGGATGGATCTACGGGAGGTACCTTTGCAGCAACCCATGAGGTTTTAGGATATTGCTCAGGTTTCCACTAGGTCCCATCAGCATTGAGTTTCCTCTCAAAGGCAATACCCTCTTTCCTTGGGTTCCTGTTGAGGCTCTGCTTTTTAAGCACATCACAAAGAGCCTAATGCCCTTTGAGGCTTTTGTACATGCCTGTCACATACAATTCCTTCAACCCTGCATTGTCAGTGATACTTGTGGTATCCTCAGATGATGAATTTGTGGCCACAGAGACAGTTGAAGAATTTGCAGCAATAGAAGCATTTGAGCTTTTAGGTGAAGAATTAGCAGATTCACGCTCAATGCATTTCAAACATGGTAGAATGAATTCATCCTAAGGGAACTGATCTATTGAGCAAGCAATGAATCACGCTCCTTCTGAAGATCTTCATAACTAACCCTTAGCTTCTCAAGATCTTGCTTTCTTTGAAGAAATTCATAAGAAAGCTTCTCATGATCGGCTAAGAGAGTCTTATGATGACTCTAAAACTTACATTGAAGTCTCTAAAGATTATTAGTCAGAGTTTGAGTTTGATCCATTTCTTCACCCAATAGCTCATCGCTTTTGTCTAGCAAATTTTGAACGTTTTCCAAAGCTTTTTTTTGTTTAGTGGCAATAGTAGCAAGCTTGGAATAGCTGGGTCCAAAATCATCATCAGATTCATCATCACTAGACTCATATGAGGAATATTCGGTTACCTTGGCACCTTTTGCCATGAGGCATGGTGCAGAGGATGATGGTTCAGGTTTGAAATCATCGTTTTCAGTGATTCCTTTAATTCCTCAAACCAGGGATCATGACGAGTTCGATGACCTTCATATACATCAAAGAGTCGGTCCCAGATAAGCTTCGCATTGCAGAGATGCATAATGTTCCTAAACTGATTTTGGGATAAGCAGGAGCAGATGATGTCCTTCGCCATGATATCAAGTCGAGTGTACTTGCGAATATCACCAGCCTCCGCCATCCTGCAAAGATCGGTAACACCAATCTCAATGACGATCCACATCTTGTTGTTCATCGCCATGAGGCGCTTCCTCACCATGGCCTTCCACTTGGGATAATCATGACCGTCAAAGATGGGGCATGTCACTTTATTCATTCCTGCGGTCGACATAACTAAAACTCCAGGTGGTTAAACATAAATCACATAGAACAAGGGAGTACCTCGCTCTGATACCAATTGAAAGTGCGTTATATAAACTATAGGGGGTGAATAGGCGATTTTTACAAATTCGTCATTGAGGAAATTCAAGGTGAGGAATTTCCTAAGTCACGAACAACTAGCAGCGAAATAAGTACTCAGATGCAAGCGTAACAGAGTATGAACAAGATCATGATGATGAAATGAAAACAAGCACAAAGTACAGGAAGCGTATAAACAGGATAAGCAGGCTGAAGACAAAGTGAGTGAATAATTAGGATTGAGGAAATTGAGAAAGTCTTTAGTCAAAGTCTTCAAGCAGTAACGATCAAGTGCAACTGCACAGGAATGAGGAAATGAAAGGGTTGAGGAAATAGAACCAATAGCTTCGTGAAGACGATGATTTGGTAGACCAGTTCCAACTGCTGTGATAGTTTTATGTCTAGTTGAAGTGGCTAGGTATTTAAACCCGAGGAAACACAGTCCCGGACAAACAGTCCTCACCGTATTCTCCTTGAGCTAAGATCACACAGACCTCGCCCAATCACTCATGGTAAGTCTTCAGGTGACTTCCAAACCTTCACAGACTCGGTCACTCGGCGATCCAGAATTTCCTCTTGGATGCTCTAGACCATGACGCCTAACCGTCTGGAGGATGCATAGTCCTCAAAGGTAACAAGGTCGGTTCCACATAGGAACAATCTCTTCACTGATGCTCAATGACTTTGGGTTTGTAGGTGTTTGGGTTGTGTTTTCCTCAATTGATGATTTTTGCTCAAAGTCCTTGGAGGATGGGATGCTCTGAATGACAAGTATCAGTTTCTCTCAAAGCAGCCAACCAGTTAGTGGTTGTAGGGGGGCGACTATTTATAGCCTAGGGAGCAGCCTGACATGATAAGGCATAAATGCCCTTCAATGATATGACCATTAGGTGGGTAGTTATTTTGGGACAACTGGCGCGTAGCACAGCAACGGTCGGATATTTGACCTATCAAATTCCTCAGGGCATCATGTTCCTCACTTGTAGGCAATCCGCACTGGCGAATTCCTAACTCCTCAGTCAGAACAAATTCCTCAAAGAACAAAAGTTTTTCGTCGTTGTCACTGAAGAAATTGACAGAACTGTATGAGATTTCCAATGGCTTCACTTGAAAGGAATGGCTAGGTGTAGGATTTTGAGATGAGCATCACTTGGAAACTTTTCCTTAGTTTTACCTCGACCCCCTTTAACAGTATGGTGTTTCCTATAACTCAAGAAAGAGAAAATGAAACTACGAAAACAAAAGTCTTCACGCTTCATAATCCTCGCATGAATATCAAGTCTTCATGGTCACACCAATTTCTTCATTTTTAGGGGTCGACTTTCATCGTAAATATCAAACTCCTCATAGACTTATAGACCTGTCTACACTCACAAACTCATTAGTCCTTAACCTATAAGTCTTCAATACACCAAAATCACTAAGGGTCACTAATGCACTTACAATCCAGCCTCCACCGGATACTATTCAACCAGCCCTCCACGGGATCATATTCATCCAACCTCCATCGGCTATTGTTCAACCAGCCCTCCACGGGGTCCTATTCATCCACCCCCAACCGGCTCGATCAGGGTCTTGTTCATCCAGCGACAACGGCCTCTCCTACCACGGGGTCCTGTTCACCCAACCCCCACTAGGAACTGTTCATCCAACCCCCAACAACGTTCACTGTTGATCAAGATGCAACATGTTTGATCGGCTTTAGTTAGCAGCAGTAGCAAAGAAGTCGCTCGGGTTCAGTTAACAGCCAAGGGATCGGTCACTCGGGTTCAGTAACGTAGCTAGTGCAATTGCTCGGGTTCAGTAAGCGAACACCTTGCTCGGGTTTCAGTTAGAGCACAACGCCTCGCACACTTGCGTGTACGTGTACGAGAGAAACACGCAAACCTCCGTGCATCACTTGGCCCCGATCACCCACCATAACCGGGAACTCCCCGATATTTTCCTCGCCCTTGCTTCTACCACAGTTTTTCATTCATGGATGGCCCAAAGAATTTCATGCGGTTGCATCTCCGGCCCGCCCAGGACAAAGAGCCCATTTTCTCTCATGATTTTTTGTCATAGAAGTAGGATCCCAGCACATCTATGATGATACCGGGTTTTGTCACAATTATCGTCATAGAAGTGTCATAAACATGACAGAAAAAACATTCGTTCGGCCCAAAATGTCACGAAAGTGTGTTTTTTTGTAGTGTTGGTCGCGGGAGGCTGTGGGGTGGCCAGAAGGCAAGCGGTAGATCTGAGTGGCGACAGAGCCACGACTCCAACGACATCGGCATTACAGCCAAAACCCGAGCAAACTAGGCTGATGTGTGGAATCTACAGACCAAGGGAAGCACGACAAGCAGCAGAATGACACAAAAGGGAACTCAGAACAAGGAGAACGTCGGCCATGGCGGACAATGCTTAGCTCGCATGGACGATGGTTATAGCATGAGTCTGAGCTCTAGTGGAGAGGGGAAATTGGAAGAGGCTCGGCGCGAGTCTAATGGAGGCGAAGGCTAGGCTGGGGCTCGTCTGTGCATGGCAAATCGGTCACCGGCGTCCGGCGGCCGCAGTTGGAGAAGACATCTCGATTGGGTCGGCTCCGGGCTTCGAGGCACGAATCCTTTGGTGCAGAGGACCGACATGAGATGTTGGAGGCTTGTGACATGGTTATTTGGGGGTGGCGGAGGAGGGAGAAGGCAGAGCGTGGCGGTGGCGGCGAGCACATATGTCGCGCGCTTGAGGAAGACGATAGCCCAATGCACTATGACATGGCCCACTAGTCAACAAACCACTTTGACCTCGGCCATGTTAGCAAAACCACCTGTGCAAACCACCAATGATGATTTTTGAATGGTATTAATAAGATTAGGGCGTTAAGTGAACCAAAAAATCATGGGGTTATGCGAACAACCCATTTTCTTTAGGGGAGTAAAATGGACTTTTTTCTTCTATTTAACCGTTAACAATTTTTAAATAGTTTAGCTTGTGCTTGCTTAACTATCTATCCGCATATATATACAATTCTTTTGAAATTTGTTCTTAATAATTTATCAAATACAAAATCTAGGTCGTATGCTACAACTAGGTGGTAATAATGGCCATCATTTATATGTTTGGAAACTACTAATAATCCACTTGATCATCTCAAGTAACAAACTGCTGACAAATTAGCCATGTATCAAGAAAAGCAGAAGTTGTTCATCTCAATAAAAAATCCTAATTACCATATTTATTTATTTATTTATTTTAAAATGGTTATATCCAAACCCCATGCCATTTCAAATAAAGAAAAACATCATTGCATTTTGTTTCTATTGGTACTTTGCATAAGTGTGCCTAGACTTGATAACTGACACGAGGAAGCTGCTAAAAGCAGGGGCTCTAATCAACAACAAGGACTTATAATGGTTTCCTGCTCGTTTATCCGGTGGGAGTGTTGAAGCATTTTCTTGAGGTAAAAACGAGATCCCCTTGCTCACTGATAGAACGATAGTCTCAAACTCCATTGCTCAGGAGGATCGTGCACCGACGCCAAGTTCATAAATGGACTTGATCCACGTCCGGCAGTCTGAAGCTCAACAAGGAAACTTCATTTCACATTGATGGAGGCAACGAGGCCAAGGGCTATTCTTCATGACTCATGTGGGGGCTTCCTTGTTGCTTCATGCAGGTACAAGCAATCAAGATTGGACGTTCCATCGATAGAAGCCGAAGCATTACTGATGGGCCTGCAGTTAGCAGAAAATTGGACATCCACTCCCTTGCGGTGGAGAGACACAATGAAAATTGTTCAAGCAGTGAAGAACCCATCGGAGTACCGCACTTTAGGGGTGGTTGGCACTTATGATTGCCAGAATTTGATGACAAGCTTTGGAAGGGCAAGGATTATGCACTGGGGCGAGAAGCAAATGTAGATTCACATGAACTTGCTCAGTTTTGTTTTATTGAGAGGGCCTGAGAGGTCTAGGGGAACCACGCCCCTTATTTCCCGGTTCCAGCTCCTGTGAAGGATATGATAATAATTTAAATAAAATGTTAAACTTAAAAAAATAAGAATATTTCGACAGCTGAAAAACAGTAAGGATTTGCACATTTGTGCTTGATCATGAAGTGAAATGGACCACAAAGGACATTTTAACTTGTTTTATTGAGAGGGTCTGAGAGGTCTGGAGGGATCATCTTCCTGGGACTGTTATAATACAAGGTATATATATATATATATATATATATATATATATATATATATGTTTGTTTTTACAGAGTATTTATAGAGTATGAGAGAGATGAAGATGAATTATGTCGACGTCCAAAAAGAATAGTTTGAAGACCCTTGGTTTTTTTGATGGAAGCACACAGGCACCGAGGGAGTCCTGGATTAGGGGGTCCTCAGGCGTCCGGGCTATGTGACATGGGCCGGATTGATGGGCCGTGAAGATACAAGATAGAAGGCCTTCCCCTGTGTCCGGATGGGACTCTCCTTTGCGTGGATGGCAAGCTTGGCGTCCGGATGTGTAGTTTCCTTTCTTCGTAAACCGACTCTGTATAACCCTAGGCCCCTCTAGTGTCTATATAAACCAGAGGGTTTAGTCCGTAGAGACTAAGACAAATCATACATGCTAGACATCTAGGGTTTAGCCATTACGATCTCCAGGTAGATCAACTCTTGTAACTCCTATACTCATCAAAGTCAATCAAGCAGGAAGTAGGGTATTACCTCCATTAAGAGGGCCCGAACCTGGGTAAACATCATGTCCCCTCCCTCCTGTTACCTTCGATCCTCAGATGCACAGTTCGGGACCCCCTACCCGAGATCGACCGGTTTTGACACCGCCATTGGTGCTTTCATTGAGAGTTCCACTATGCCGTCGACAAAAGGTTCGATGGCTCGATCGATCATCTACAGTGATGCCGTTTCGGGGGAGACTTTCCTCCCGGCCAATTTTTTGTATTCGGCAGCTTCGCACTATGCGCCAACTCGATTGGCCACCTTGAGCAGATCGACAGCTATGCCCCCGGTCATCAGATAAGTTGTGGAAATCTGAACTATGTCGCTGATATCCGAGGAGACTTGATCTTAGAAGTGTTTGCGGCCCCAACCACCGCTCTATCCTTAGATCTAGAGAAGACTACCAGGTCCGAAGATGGGAGTTTAGAGCCCGCCGGACTCTCTGCCATTATGGAGCTCGCTACCGGAGATCCGGAGGGGACTGCATCATCAGCAAACCCGGAGTCGAACGGAGCTCCCCTTGTCACTAAAAAGCCGGACACGCCCCAGGACTCCAGATGCGAACTCTCGAAATCCGTGCCAAGCGAGCATGGCCAGGAGTCTCTCACCCCGGCCAGCCCCGCGGACCCTCGCTTCCCCGTCCAAACCTCGCTCTTAAACGAGGCTCTGGACTTAATGGGATCCCTCACCATTACAGAGGAATCGCTTCCGAATTACGCCTAGCCCGGACTAGGGGCTGAGAGTGGGGAATTTTACGTCCCACCTACCACCCACTTCATAGCCACTATCCAAGACTTAACCAACATGCTGGACTACGCCTCCGAAGACATCGATGGCATGGACTACGATGCCGGAGACGAACAAGGCCAAGACCCTCCGTTTACCGGATGTTGGACGGCCACCTCCACATATGATGTGTATATGGTGTACACACCCAAAGAGGATGACGACGATGGCAGGAAGGATCCGTTTGAGGTCAAGCCTACTGAGGCACCTCCAAAGCGTCGATGTCAGTGGCTCCGCTCAAAATCGCGTCACGGAAAGGACAAAAATACCGGCATCAGAGACAATGACACTCCGCAGAACGCCAAAGACCCCGAAGCCCCCGTTGAACCAACATCTGAACAGGATGATTGGAAGGAGGGGCAAGTTAACCCCGACGATCTGGTTGGGAACGAGGACTCAAAGGATAGTAACTATCTATTGATCTCCGAGGATGATGTGAGCCACGGCGACGAAGACTTAATCGTACCAGAGGAACCCCTCGAGCAGGTGCGTTTTAAGCACTGGCTTATCGCCACTGTGAGAAGCCTAAAACATAAGCAAAAGCAACTTCAAGCTGAACAGGATACGCTCAATGACAGATGGACTAAAGTCCTGGCAGCCGAAGAATACGGCCTCGAACGCCCAACAAAGAGCTACCCAAAGCGCAAGCTACTACCACACTTTGACGACGAGGCTCTTGAGCAAATACCGCCAAAGTATAAAGCTCCTGACGAACCTGACCGACCACCACGTGTGCGACTACTTACGCCGAACATTAGCCCGCACCTCCCCGCCATAGTGGCAAGGAGGTAGCAGCTACGGGCTACACCTAAAACCTACATAAGGACCTGGACAATAGAGCCGGTCAGACCAGATCAATCTATGCATCAAGGGGGCGTGCTCCAACGCGAGAAGACAGTCATCAGGCCTGGTGTGACAAGCACAACCTCACCCGGACCGAAAACCGCATACGGACTTCATCCAAACTGCGTCGTGACATCGCCCGATACAGAGGCGCCGCACACCCCTTATGCTTCACTGATGAGGTAATGGAGTTCCCAGAAGGGTTTAAACCCGTGAACATTGAATCATACAATGGAACGACAGATCCCGTGGTATGGATTGAAGATTTTCTTCTCCATATCCACATGGCTCGCGGTGATGATCTCCATACCATCAAGTGCCTCCCGCTAAAATTAAAGGGACCAGGTCGGCACTGGATGAACAACCACCCAGAAAACTCCATTGGTAGCTGGGAAGATTTGGAAGATGCCTTTAGAGACAACTTCCAAGGTACCTATGGTCGTCCCCCAGATGCCGATGACCTCAGTCACATAGTCCAGCAACCCGGAGATTCAGCTCGAAAACTCTGGACCAGGTTCTTAATTAAAAAGAACCAAATTGTCGAGCATCTGGATGCCGAAGCCCTTGGGGCCTTTAAACACAGCGTCCACAACGAGTGGCTCGCCTGACACCTCGGCCAAGAAAAACCGAAGTCTATGGCAGCTCTCACCGCACTCATGACCCGCTTTTGCGTGGGAGAAGATAGCTGGTTAGCTCGTAGAAGCAACATCACCAGTGACGCTGGTACCTCCGAAGCCAGAGATGGCAACGGCAAGCCACGATGCAACAACACACAGGCGTTGAAGCAACAATGAAGATACCGAAGACATGGCGATCAATGCCAGATTCATTGGCTCTAAACCTGGTCAGCGGAAGAAGCCATTCAAAGGAAATAAAGATGGTCCATCTAGATTGGACAAAATACTCGATCGGCCTTGCCAGATCCATGGCACCCCTAACAAGCCTGCCAATCATACCAACAGAAATTGTTGGGTCTTTAAATAGGCCGGTAAGCTAAACACTGAACACAAGGGGAAAGGGCCGCCCAGCAAGGACAACGATGAAGAGCCTCGCCCACAGAACACAGGGGGACAGAAGAAATTCCCCCCCAAGGTAAAAACAGTAAATATGATATATGTCGGCGTCCTGGGAACAGGGGTCCCTAGACTTGCTGCCTGCGGCCCACGGCGAGGATCTTGTAGTGGCCCCGTACGGCCCATCTTCTCCAACCAACACTCAAGACCCTCGCAACGGGCCAAGCCTCATGAGGCGGACGACACAAGACCTCCTCGGGAGCGGCCTCACCAGGCTGGCTCGCGAGGGGCGGAGAGATCAAGGCAAAAGACGCCTCGTGAGGTTCCAGTGACACAAGCCATGATGACTAGAGCTAGGCAGGCGCCAGCGCATGCAGTGTCCTTGTTTCCTCATTAGTGCTAAAGGGGAAAGCGCAGGCGAGGAGTCCCGAGGCATCAGGCAAAGGTTTCCATATCGGTGCAACGAGACCAAGACCAGCAGGACGGCAGGATGGAGGTCACCGTGGAGCCCAAGACGGCGTCACCAGCAGAGCCTTTGGCAGGCGAAGACTACTTTTGTCGGGATAGCTTGTACTAGTTGTCTCCCTTCAAACTGGCCGTTGTGGCATCCCTTCCCGCTCAATATTTGGGAAAAGGACCAGGGCCTCTATAAATAGGACTATCCACCACCATAGGAGGCAAGTCACCTTGGACTAGACCACACTCACCCACACACACCAAGCACACCTCTCCTCAGGAGGCTGTTCTTCCCTTATACTGTTCATCATCAGCCCAAGAGGCAATCCACCACCACCACACCGGATTAGGGTATTACACCACAACGGTGGCCCGAACCAGTATAAAGCTCGTGTCTCTTATGTTGCGGGTTCATCTAGCTAGGCTTTCAGATCGCAGTGAGGCTGAGGTTGTGATTAGGTAGGGAGAGATCTTCGTGCGCACCTCAGTGTTCGAATCTCAAGGGTTTTGCCGGAACCCAAAATCCGACATTTGCCGGAACCTCAAGGGATTTCTTTCCACTGATCCGCGTCTCGTCGCTTCGTCGTCTCCATGTCGAACGCTCGTCGAGCTCGCGCTGAGCACCAGGCCGCCCTCACCGCCCGCGTTGCTCAGACGGCCCCCGTCGGCAGGCCTCCCCGTCATTCTCCATCACCTGTCGCCAATGCCGTCACTGGCCCAGCGGGAAACGAGCAGCAAGCATCCTCACTGCACCCCTTGGTGCGGCGGGACAGCCGCACCGCCACCCCGTCGCTGGCTCCGGCCGGCCCGTCATCCCACGCTCGTCGCGCTCCCAAAGACGCGCAGGCCGCGCTGCTCATGGCACGTGAACTCCTGCGCGACCGCCCCGTCGATGACCTCTACGAGGACTGGCTAGACCGCATTGCCGAGCTCATTAGCGCCGCAGGGGCCTCCCCTGCGCCATCTCTCTTGCTGCCATGCCCTCCGCCAGCTGCGGGCGACGTGGCCCACGGAGCGCCTCCACCACCTCTACCCCAAGACGGCGTCTTGGTGCCAAGGCGCGCGACCCACCGCGTCGGGTGCCCGCGCAAGAAGAAGGAAGCTGCCAAGAAGTTCCCCGGCCACAAGAAAACGCTCCCGTGCTCCCCGCGCCACTACAACAAGACTAGGCGCCACCTGCGGTGGCTGTGCACGGACATCAAGGGCAGGATCCACACGAGCAAAGGGTCCCGGTGGCCACCGCGGGCTGCCTCGCCTTCACCCCTGAGCTGCGTAGCGTCGCATGGCTAGGCAAGTTCAAGCCAGACCTACGTCCTCGCTACGATGGCACCCCCGACCCCGCGGAGTTCCTACAACTCTACAAGCTGAGCATCGAGGCGGCCAACGGCGATGAGAAAGTCATAGAGAACTAGTTCCCCATGGCCCTCAAGGATGGCGCTCGTTCCTGACTCCTGAACCTGCCCTCGGGCTCGATCTCCTCCTGGGACGAGATGCGCGACCGCTTCATCGCCAACTTCCAGGGCACTCATGACCGCCCTCTGGCCGTGGATGACTTGCGCCGCATCAAGCAGCAGCCAGGAGAGACCCTCCATAAGAACATCCAGCGCTTCAACAACGTTCGCCTCAAGGTCCCCAAGGTGACGGACGAGGCCATCATCTCCGCGTTCTATGATGGCATCCATGATGTCAAGATGAAGGAGGAGCTCGCCATCCATGAGGAGCTGTGCACGTCCTTGGAGCTGTTCAACCTGGCGACCAAGTGCGCAAGAGCTGAGGAAGGGTGCCTTTCCCTCCTCGAGCTCCCAGCTACTGACCCCGAGGAGAAGAATGCCAAGGCCAAGGAGGTGAAGCGCAAGGGAGCGGGCATTCTTACAGCGGAGCCGGAGACGAAGCGCGGCCGAGACATTCCCGAGTCGTCCAAGAGCAACCGTCCATTCTGCGCCTTCCACAACGTCCACAACCACAATACCAATGACTGTCAAAAGCTCAGGGCCATTCGGGATGGACGCCTCGGTCGACGCCCCGAGCGCAACGATCAGGGCTACGACCAAGGAGGAGGACGTGGCGGAGGACGCTGGGACGATCGTGGCCCACGCTAGGAGTGGCGCGACCGGCCTCGCGAGGACCGCTGGCAGGACCAACCTCGTGAGGGTGCCTGGCACGATCAGCCTCACAAGGACCACCCTCAGGGCAATGTTGAACTTCCACCGCTGCCGCCGCCGCCAAGGAGGAACGACGACCACCATCAGGACGAGGGGGCTGGGGGCTTCCAGGAGCCGCGTGCTATCGCCTGCATCTTGGGCGGAGCTCAGGCCCCAGCCTATCAGCGTATCTTCAAACAGTTTGCTCGCGAGGTGAACGCAGTCCTCCCCAAGCTCGAGGCCACACGCCCACTTAGGTGGTCCAAGTGCGCCATCACTTTCAGCTCAGCAGATCAGCTCAAGTGCGCGGACACCGCTGGCGCTGTCCCGATGCTTTGCTCGCCGTCATAAGCAACGTACAAGTCACCAAGACCCTCATCGATAGAGGCGCAGGGCTTAACGTCCTGTCCGTCGAGATGTTCGACAACCTCCAAGTGCCATACGATCAGCTTCAGCCTACCGAGCCTTTCTCAGGAGTAACAGACGGCTCCACCACCCCGATAGGGCAGGTCTGCCTCCCTGTCACCTTCGAACAGCGCAACAACTACCACACCGAGCTCATCGACTTCGACATCGCCCACATCCATCTGCCATACAACGCCATCCTTGGGTATCCAGCGCTGGCCAAGTTCATGGCAGTGACGCACCACGGCTACAACGTCCTCAAGATGCTAGGGAGCGGCGGGATCATCACAGTCCCCCGCGAAGAAAGAGATGCGGTGTGCTCCCTCGAGCGCGCCTTCCAAGAAGCGTCAATCGAAGACCCCGAGAGCAATGCAGCCGAATACCCTCTTGAGGTCATCCCTAAGAAGAAGAAGCAGCTACTCCGCGCCGGACCTCACGAGAGCTGTGCCGCAAGTGGTACCTGTTCAGGATCAGCGCCCGCGCCTGGGGCGCCTCCCTCCCTCGCATAGGGAGGGGCACCCGGCGCCCTCCTCGGGCAGGGCTCGGGGCTCTCTTCTGGAGGGCCTCCGACCTTGCCAATGTCATGAGGGAGGCACTCGGGCACCACGTGGAGGCGTTCTTTGCAGCGCGCTTCCCTCGGGAGGACACTGGGCGAGGAGTGCCCAACGCTCGGGAGTTCATTGCGAAGACCACTCAGGAACTGTAAGACGCGAGAGCCATGCGCGGCGACCGCCGCTCACCTGGCGTGGCTCCCCATCCAGGTGAGGATGGCGGGTTGCGCATCTGCATTGATGTACCAGGGCTCAATAGAGCCACGTCTCAGGAGCTCTTCTGGCCTTCGCGCGTGGGACGCTATAAGGGCCCACCTCACAGCTACGTTCGCATGCCTTTTGGCCTGCTGAGCGTGGCGTCTGCCTTCTAGGCAACCTGCAGAACATCCTGGCGGCTCAGGAGGGAAGGCACCACGTAGTCCTGGCAGAGATGGAGACGGTCCTCAAGGAACCGCGTGGACCCCAGAGCCTCCCGAGGCTCATGATCCCAGTGGCTCATGAGGAGCTAGCCCCTCACCACGCATCTTCAGCTGCCCCAACATTCCTTCAACGATAGAACCAGCTCACATTTTCCAAGTTCATTTAGCTGGGAGCGCCCCTCGGGCTGTATCATTCCCAGGCCGCATGGGTCTGTCCCTGCGGCATGCATCCTTTTATGCCTTTAGATTACTCTGTTGGGGGCGCCCCTCGGGCTGCATCATCCCCAAGCCGCTCGGGTCTAGCCCAGTGGCATGTATCGTCCTTGCATTATCTGAGCTAGGTCTCTTTCCATGTGTAATCTATCTATGGCTATCACCTGCTTGATTGTCACCCACCATGGGAGCCGCGCGCCAAGCGTTTTTCTTCGGTATCCTTCACATAAGGAGGGTAGGCACGGCGTCTGTGCTCGGTCCTATCCCTGCAGCGTCGATAAATCCAATGGTTGAGCTCTGTCTGGCGGGCCGGCCCCGTTCACATCACCTCCTGGGGTCGTTGGTGCTTGGCCTTCTCATGCGATAGCCTCAGGGGATTCGTTCGGCGCAGGTTGTCTAACCATCTCATAGGACCACCACAATCACCAAGAACCAAGACCATGCGCAACCCGCCTTGAGGTAGGGCCTCGTGAGCCCCGCGCTGGCTCACGAGTGCCCATACACACCTCGTCTAGGCCTGTCGTGCAAGCCACGTGTCAGGGCAGGGATGTACACACCCCGGGGGCTCTCCGCAGTAGGGATTCCCCTCCCATATAATAGTGGAAGCACCATGCTCCATGCTAGCCGTCGACACTGCCGAGGAGCGGCTATGCTCGTGCAAGTATGGAAGCGCTATGCTCCACGCTGGTGATAAACAAACGAGGGCGGCCCCATGGCCGTGTCAACCTCGAGGAGCCCTTGAGCTCAGTGTCTGGCCTCATCGCAACACCTCCCCTCGGGAGAGTTGTGCGAGGGGGCTGGACACGGGGGTTGCGCTCGGGTCACGCCCAAGCGTACGCCACCCAGCCATGTCCCCCGGACCTGGTTGTCACGCGCCCCTCTCGAGCCGAGCCTCGGCAAGGGCAAAGGTAGGAAGGTCGTTTGGGCGTCAAGGGTGACTCTTGAGCATCGCGACTCAGGAGCCTAACTGGCCACGTAGCCCCTCACTCCTTGGTCTCGTCTTGGTGATCCGGACGACCCAATGGCGGTTGAGGTATGCGGGGGGTCGGGCCCTGCCGACGCAGAACAGTAGACCTACTCTTGCATCTCCTTTCCATAAGCTATTTGCACGTCAACGGGGACTCCTGAGCATCGCGTCTCAGGAGCCTAACTGGCCACATAGCCACTCACTCCTTGCTCTTGTCCTGGTGATCCGGACGACCCAATGGCGGTCGAGGTATGCGTGGTGTCGGGCCCTGCTGACGTAGAACGTAAAGCAAACGGGAAGGAAATTGTGACACCCCAAAATTTTTGACCTTGTTTTAATGGATTAAAATTTTGCCAGGAATTTAAAACTTTGATTTTCTGAGCTCCTTTTGATTTTTTTAAACCATTTCCTTCCTTGTTGTGATGGAGTTTTTCCCTTAGTGAAAACCTTTCAAATATGTTATTGGACTTGTTTAACCTCTCAAGAAAAAAAACTTTTCTTTAATTAGCAGGACTAATTAAATAATTAAGTTGCTTGATCTTTATTTTCTTGAAAATAGTTTTTTCAAGGTTAAATGGCCATTATTTGAACTACAACCATTTGATAAATTCACTTAAAATTCCAACCAAAATTTGGAGATGTCATGTGATGTTTTTAAATCACTTTTATACAAAAATATCTTTTATTCTTGAAATATTGTGAGCTCTACACCATATTTTCAAATCTGGTCCAGTAGGCAAATTTGCACTACAACCTATTTAAATATTTCCTTCTAGCCTTCACCAAAATTATGGGAGGCCAGTGATAGCATATGATTCAACTTTATGCAAAAAAAACCAGTGATGTTATTTGAAAATTTTGAGTGAATCAACCTCTTTTGAATGAGGATCTCGACCACTACGAGAGGATCTCGACCCGAGATCTAGAATGGCACCGGAGGGAAACGGAAGATAAGAGGAGAGGTAAAACTAAGTTGCTTCTTTGACAAAAGAGTGAAACCAAGGAACCTTGAGAGGTCACACGGCTTGAAGAAAAGACACGACGGAGGTGAACAAAATCTAAAACACTCCGTTCAGCGAGAGGAACAAAGAACATTGTGAGAACCTTGAGGTTAAGTGACAAGATAGATATTGAAAACACTCCGGTTAAAACAAGATGGGAAGGAATAAGAATGATATGATATGGGCAGCACTCCGACTGAAAAGAGAAGAAAAACTTGATGAGATGAAAAGATATTGAAGAGATGATACAACACTCCGGTTAAAACGAGAAGTACAAAGAATGATAATGATCAATTACGATAACGCTCCGGTTGGAAAATGGAAGGGATCGAATATGAACTTGAAAAGCATCCTTGCAAAGAAGAATTGAACGGAGTTGTTGGAGAATCAACAACGAAAAGAATAAGTTTGTAGCGGGCTTATGGAAACATCTCAACATTATGAGGTGAGATTCTGCCACCACTGGAAACAAATGATTGGATTGATATCAACAAGGAGACAAGAAACTATTTCACCGGGAGGATAAATGAAGAACTTGGATCATTTATAAGCACCATAAATAGCAACAATCCTTAGGGAAAGCTTTAGGTGAAATATAATCCAAGATAACTCCAAGGAAGAAATTGATGGATTTAAATTACCTCATTCTTGACAACATGTGAATCATGAAGCACGAACTCAAATTGTCAAGAATGACATAACACCAACTCAAATGATAAGGTAGAACGAATTGCACCTTGAAATGCAAGATGAAGAAATGCTTGAACTCCTCCAAACAAAACATGTGTTGAACACCATGTTTATTTTAGAGTAGCTTGGCGGATCTTAACTTCGAGAGAAATCTTGATGAACAATTGAAGAATGAAAAGAATCCTTGATGACCCACCATGTAGAGCCTCCATGAAGAACTCCGGTAATAAAAGGATGATCACAAAGAAATGTAGGATGAAAAGAATAAGATTGAAGCCTTGCAATGATTTAGATGGATCTTCGTGATGATGAGAGCTTGGACTCCGAGGAAGACAAGATGAAACAATTGAAATCAAGAATTTTGATGAATCTCCGGAATAAGGAATTGATTTTACTCGATGAAACAAGAATAAGAATTACAATATGCTCGTCTTTCACCAACTAAATTGATGACAAGCAAAGGATTTGGCATACTACTTATTCTCGTAGAAAGGATTAATATAGATATGGCGCAAACTTGAGAAGGTCTTCGGCGAACCACCGGTAGGATTGGAAAGAATGAATGAATCTATATGATAACAAAGGTAGAATGATCTTGAACGAACCACCGTAAGAATTTAAAATGGACGAAGAAAAGATAAAGAAACACCGGGAAGAATTAGCAAATGAACAAAGATGCTTGCTAGGATTTAGATACATGAGAATGAAGAGATCATGAACTGATTAGAGTATACTTGAATGATGCACCGGTACGATTTGGGGAACGAGAGCTGAAAACTGAGAATTGATAATATTGAGATGATGGGCTTTGGAGAATCAAACTGAAAAGACTCCTGAATTGCTCCAGATGGGTGAAAATTATTCCCACAATCAAAAACAGTTATGAGAGGATGGCATCAAGCTAGAACCATAAATCCTGAAGAGGATGGAGCAAGATTTAAGCGAAACTCTTCTTCGGTCTTCAAATGTTGAGAACGATGATGAGAACCACCACCAAGAATTGTTGAGGCATTCCGGAAAGAGAATAATATAAAGATTGAACCAATGATGAAAAGAATTGAAAGATCTTGGAGAAAAACATATGACTGATGGAATACATCCTTACGTCAAACTTTGAAAAGAATTTGGGCATAGCTCCGGGAAAATTAGAAGAGTCAGGTAAGATCCTGGGAAAAGACCTATGGGTTAGGGCCCACTCAAAAGAAACACCGTTGAATGATTGCTTGAAAAGAGAGAATGCACCGGTTGAATCAAATGGCTTGAATGAGATAGCATCCTCAAAAGAACTTTAGTGAATTGAGAATGGAAACTTGAATCTTTT
The DNA here is from genome assembly GCA_032464435.1 of Aegilops umbellulata. Lineage (NCBI taxonomy): Eukaryota > Viridiplantae > Streptophyta > Magnoliopsida > Poales > Poaceae > Aegilops > Aegilops umbellulata. The sequence goes on from CP136060.1 coordinate 183,058,382, forward strand.
GAGATATCTTCATCACTCCGGAACAATTGAATAGCGAGAAGTGAATGATTAAGAGAAACACCGACATTAGAAAACATTTGAAACAAGGAAAGATATGATCGACAAGCTTGAACTGAATCCACTGGAGAAAAAAAAGAACGAAGATTGATGAACTTGAAGCTCCATTAGAATCTTCATGATAACCACCGGATAAGAACATTGAAGGAGAAGAATGGAGAGGCTTCACAAGAATAAAAAGGATACTTGATTGAGAAATCTGAGTCCTTGAAGAAATAAGGGTGGGAGGGCGGGAAAACAAAGGCAACTTGGAACGGATGAAGCAAACACCGATGCAAAGAACTAATAAATGATCTGGCAGAAATTGAACGAATATGATGAACTTGAAGGGAAACACACCGGTTGAAAAGGAATTAACATGACAACCTCGATGATCAAGAAGGATTGGTATCCACATAGCAATATGAGAACACCGTTTAGAAAAGGTATGGAATCAACACTTGACATCGAAGCAACTCGAATACCACAAATAAAACAAAACAAAGGATTTGGCTTGCAAAATAAGCCGGAACAAACATATGATAGATCCCATATCGTATCATGTGTCTGTTGGAAAGATATCCTACGAGATACTTGAATTCCCACTTATAAACTCCCGAAACTTTCTGGTTATGCAATCAGGTGTTGGGGATACATGGGACACAAAATATATCACCCAAACTAATAATACCTAGATCCATGTCATTCGCCGGTGAGCCTCGCCGGAGCCCCGCCTCTGTTTCGGCCGGAGGAGGCGACGCGCGCGTGGACTGGTCAAACCTGACCAGTGGGCCAGGCGGGTCCACTGTCAGCGACCCAGTGCCGATCCACGCGAGCATAAGTGGAAACGTATTCTTAGAATACGCCTTCGACGTGGTCAGTCCGAATCGTTTTCTTTTCTGTTTTATTTTCTTTTCAAAAACAGATTTTGACCACAACTTTGACTGGCTATATCTTTTTAAATAAAACTCCAAATGAGTTGATTCTTTTTCCTACCTCTCTCAAATATGGTCTAGTTTATTTTAAGATTTATTTCAAAATTTTCCAAACAACTTTTTTTGTGCTGCTTTGAATTGTGTGTTAATTCAAGATTATTTAAAATAGGATTTTCGGAGAGAGGACGGAAGTCTTTCAAAGGCTTTGGAAAGCACCCTGCATTTCCACACCATAGAGGCAAGCATTCTGAACCCCGGAATAATATTTTTGGTGTGATAGTTGACACGTTTATAACACCACTTTATTTCGGAGTATTGTTATTTCATGTGATATGATCATTTGCATAAATGTTTATTTAAAATTTCCTTGCTGTTGGAAATGGACATGTTTGTGATAATGATCACCCTCATATGCCGTTTGTGCCTACCAGAAGGAAAACGGGAAAGTCTCTGTCTTGGGTAGACCCGAGCTTGTCCCTAGTTTCTCGTCAAGACGAGTGTGTCCGGCATGGCATGAAGGGTACGATGAGTGGTGACTCTGTCTCTTGATGAAATATATTCGTTATGCTAATCATGCAGGGAATACCTGAAACCTCCTGAGTCGACCATAGATCGAGTCTTGTTCCAATAACCCCCATACTTGCTATGTACTACCACGTGTCCCTGCCGCAGGTAGGGTACGACTCAGTAAGTTGTCAACCCCTTTCAAGCACACACCGTACAGAGAGGCCATGGTGAAAGATACCGGTTGTAGCCAGTAGGCAGGCCACCTGGTCCGGGGGCATGGGTGTTTCCGGTTGGGACCGAGAGGGGAGGCCACCCCTTAGAGCGCGCGATATAAATTTGATCCCATGCTACGCGAGGTTGTAGCCTCCCCACTTAGAGTTTTGCTTAACAAGTGTCATGGGTGATTCCAGACACCGATGAGTTAAGCTGGTGTGTGCAAGTTAGGCGTGTTTTCAACTAAAAGGCCGTAGACGGAATTAGTCTCGATGGACTAAAGGAATCCTTTACTCGTGGGTAAAGAGTAAACCCTCTGCAGAGATATTAAACCTATTCGAATAGCCGTGTCCATGGTTAAGGATTACAGTCTGGGATGGGTCAAGTGTCGGTCTTAGTGTCGGTCTTCGGAGGAGAAACTGTTAAACCAGAACTGGGATCACGATTTGAGACTTGTAAAGATTATGATTATCTTTTTATTGTGAACTAACCCGTTATATTATTGGCATTATCGGATATCCCTGGAATGGTTCTACCTCCTGGGTATTCACTTTGATTATTTTATCAGCCCTTTATGTGGCGACGCCCGACTGTGGCATTGCTTGTTATTTATTTACCTTATAAGCCCTTTATGTGGCGTCGCTCAGGCGCCCGACTGTGGCATGCTTGTTATTTCATTCACTTATAAGCCCTTTCTGTGGTGTCGCTCAGACGCCCGGCTGTGGCATGCTTGTTATTTCATTCACTTATAAGCCCTTTCTGTGGTGTCGCTCAGACGCCCGACTGTGGCATGCATGTTATTTCATTTACTTATAAGCCCTTTATGTGGTGTCGCTGAGACGCCCGACTGTGGCATTGCTTGTTATTTATTTACCTTATAAGCCCTTTATGTGGCGTCGCTCAGACGCCCGACTGTGGCATGCTTGTTATTCATTTACTTATAAGCCCTTTATGTGGCGTTGCTCAGACGCCCGTCTGTGGCATGCTTGTTATTTCATTTACTTGATTGTTTACCCATGATTTACTTAAATAGTATACTCGCGTGCATCATGAACCTTATTTCATCACCATCGGTGTGATCATAGAATATTTTGAAGCATGATTATCTGTGGCTATATTATACCTGTGTTCTTAATGTTTGCGAGTACATTCAAAGTACTCACCGGCTTGTCCCTGGCTATTGTCTTGGCCAGATATCTGCTTGGAGAGGAGCGTTGCTGTAACGCCCCGGGTTCGATGTGCCAGGTGTCCGCCAGTTATTCACCGTCGTTGCCATGTCATGTGCTTGTGTGTTGCACTTTGCCATGTCATCATCTGCATTTCATATCATGTCATCATGTGCATCGCATTTGCATACGTGTTCGCCTCATGCATCCGAGCATTTTCCCCGTTGTCCGTTTTGCAATCCGGCGCTCCTATGTTCCCCGGCGTCCCCTTTTACCTTTTTCCGTGAGCGGGTATTAACTTTCTCGGAATGGACAGGGGTTTGTCAAGCGGCCTTGGTATAGCACCAGTAGACCGCCTGCCAAGTTTCGGGTCATTCGGAGGTCGTTTGATACTCCAACAGTTAACCGAGTAACCTCCAAAGCCTCTTTTGGTGCAGCCCAACACCCCTTTCAAAGTGGCCCAAAACCCATCTAAGTCATCTCCATATTCTCGGTCGTTCGATCACGATCGTGTGGGCGAAAACCGCACTCCATTTGGAGCTTCCTAGCTCCTCCAACCTATAAATATGTGTCCCTCCCGGATTTTTCGCGCAGTCCAACCCTAGCCCTCTCCCTCCTCGCGCCGCCGGACATGTCCGCCCAGCGGCTGGACGCGTCCACCACCACCAGCCACGTCGCCCGGCCAATCGGGGGACGACACGTCAGCGCCGCCACCTCCCTCCTCCACTCACACGCCGCCACGTCGCCTCCTCTCCCTCTCCACCGTGCCGGCCACTCGGGGCCCAGATCTGGCCCGCCCCGGGCCGCGCCGGGCCCGAGGGAGCCCGCGTCCGCCGCTGCCATCCGCTCGCCTCGGCTGCGCCTCGGCTTCCGCGCAACCCGCGCCATCGGCGCACTTCGCCGGAGCCGCCGCCTTCTCGCGCCGCCCCGCCGTTCCCCGCGCCGCCGACCTCCGCCCCGCCGCCTTCGCCACCGCGCCGCCCTCGCCGCCATCCGGTCGCCGCCCCGCGCCTGGTCGTCCCCGCCGCCTCGGGAGCTCGCTGCCGCCTCCAACCTCGCCGCCTCGCCGACCGGGAACCGCCACCGCTGCGCGAGCTCGCCGACGTCGGTCGCCGCCCGGCCGATTTCTCCACCGCCGCGCCTGCCGGATCTCAGCCGCGTCGCGTGCTAGCTCGCCTCCGCCATCCGCGCCGCCCTCCGCCGGCGTTCGTCTCCGGTCGCAGCACCGGCCAGATCCAGGCGGGTGCACGAGATCCACCCGTCCCGCGATCCAAACGCGCCACCCGCTCCCGTACCATGCCGTCCCGCTTCGTCCGGTCCCGCTTTGACTTTCCCCGAGGTCCTTTTTTTGCTAAGTCCCGAAATTATTGTCATAATCATGTCATGTTCATCGCATCATAACTTGCTGCATACTACTCCATTTCGTGTGTGTAATATGTCAAATTGTTCGACCCGATGAGTACATCGTTTCATATCATTGCATCATTTTCATTTGAGCTCATCTTGATGCCCGAAATGCTGTTAGAAGGGGGCTATGTGATAATAGTTTCAGATCTGTTTCAGTAGATGCACTTTTGTCATTTTTGCCATGATTTCTGTGTGCATCCTATGAAGTTGAGTCCTACATGTGTTTTGAAATATGCCATGCTATCTTTCCAGGGGTGTATGCCTTGTATTTTTGTGACCTTTGTGGTGACTAGCACAAGCATGCAAACTAGGATACTTATTGTTGCTGATTTCAGGGACTTAGTATTTTCACGAAGTCATGTCCTGCTGTTATTTTTGTGCCATGTGTTCATGTTGTTTCAGAGAGATCTATGCCTCTTTTGAGCATGATCAGTAAGGGTGTTTTGAGCATATGGATTTGCTCTATCAATCCATGCCTTTGTTTGTAATTATGGAGTGCCATAGGTTGAGACAATAGAGCTCTACTTTTGCTATAAAATGTTACTGGCAGATTGTTTACATGTTATTCGATTTTGTCAAGCTTGTTGTAGTTGATCCTTGCATGATATATTGTTGTTCTTGCCATGTCTAGCTTCTATGCCATGTCCTCTTCATGTATGTATGCTTAGTTTATCATGTAATGCTCTGTAGTGAGTGCATCGACCTCGTAAACATGCCTACTTGTTATCTGTGTTTGACATGTCCAGATTTCTGCCAAGTCTGAAACCTGTAATGAAACTTGCTTAATTGACATGGGTGTTATTATTTTTTCTGATCCCTTTTGGCTTATGGTCAGTAAGGGACTTTTGTTATATGCTTTTATAAGATTCATGCCATGCCATACTTTTCTATGTCCTATTCCTGTAGCATGTTGTTTCCTAGATCTAATCTTTGCAACCTGATGTTAAATTCTGGCATGTTAGTATTTTCACCAAGTCTGTGAACCTGTTATCTTTTGCACTTTTGCCATGCTTGTTTGAACCTGTTGTGTTGTGATTTAGCCGTAGCTCAGTGTTCATCTTTTGTCAAGCATCTTGAGTAGATCACTCTCATATGCTTTGTTGGTATGTTTGGGTGCAGTTGTTTAATTTCTTGTTGCATGCTAAGTGGCATCATGCTGTTAATGGCAGAATCTTGTCACTTGTTTTGCTTGTCATTTGCAAACCGTGCATCCGATTCCGGTGATCTTTATATCGTTTTCAACCGAAATCACCTCACCTTTCCAGTGGCATACTTGGTTTGCCAAGATTATGCCTTGTTCATCTTTTCCTTCCGGAGCATGCATATGCATTGCATAAAACATCTCGCATATCATGCCATGTTTATGTGGTGGTTGTTTACTTTGTTGTTTGCTTCTTTCCGGTGTTCCTTCTTCGGGTTAGTTCCGATAACGTTGCGATTGTGAGGAGTCGTTCTTCTACGTCCGTTTATCTTCTTCATGGACTTGTTCTTCTTCCTTGCGGGATCTCAGGCAAGATGACCATACCCTCGAAATCACTTCTATCTTTGCTTGCTAGTTGCTCGCTCTTTTGCTATGCCTTTGCTGCGATACCTACCACTTGCTTATCATGCCTCCCATATTGTTAAACCAAGCCTCTAACCCACCTTGTCCTAGCAAACCGTTGTTTGGCTATGTTACCGCTTTGCTCAGCCCCTCTTATAGCGTTGTTAGTTGCAGGTGAAGATGAAGTTTGTTCCTTGTTGGAACATGGAGATGTTGTTCCTTGTTGGAACATGTTTACTTGTTGAGATATCACAATATATCTTATTTAATTAATGCATCTATATACTTGGTAAAGGGTGGAAGGCTCGGCCTTATGCCTGGTGTTTTGTTCCACTCTTGCCGCCCTAGTTTCCGTCATATCGGTGTTATGTTCCCGGATTTTTGCGTCCCTAACGCGATCGGGTGATTTATGGGACCCCCTTGACAGTTCGCTTTGAATAAGACTTTTCCAGCAGGCCCAACATTGGTTTTACCATTTGCCTACCACCTATACCTTTCCCTTGGGAGTAGCTAACCCGAGGGTCATCTTTATTCAGCCACCCAGGCCAATGCTTGTCTAAGTGTTGGTCCGAACTAGAGCCCTTTGCAGCGCCACCTCGGGGCAACTTGAGACTTGGTTTTAGCTGTACGGACTGCTCATCCGGTGTTGCCCTGAGAACGAGATATGTGCAGCTCCTATCAGGATGTCGGCGCATCGGGCGGCTTTGCTGGACTTGTTTTATTGCTGTCGAAATGTCTTGTAGCCGGGATTCCGAGACTGATCGGGTCTTCCCGGGGAGAAGGAATATCCTTCGTTGATCGCGAGAGCTTATCATGGGCTAAGTTGGGACACCCCTGCAGGGTTTAAACTTTCGAAAGCCGTGCCCGCGGTTATGTGGCAGATGGGAATTTGTTAATGTCCGGTTGTAGAAAACTCGAAGTTGATCTTAATTAAAATACATCAACCGCGTGTGTAACCGTGATGGTCTCTTCTCGGCGGGGTCCGGGAAGTGAACACGGTGTTGGAGTTATGCTTGACGTAAGTAGTTCGGGATCACTTATTGATCATAGTTGTTCGACCGTGCTTTTGCCTTCCCTTCTCGCTCTCATTTGCGTATGTTAGCCACCATATATGCTAGTCGCTTGCTGCAGCTCCACCTCATACCTTTTACCCTACCTATAAGCTTAAATTGTCTTGATCTCGCGGGTGTGAGATTGTTGAGTCCCCGTGACTCACAGATACTTCCAAAACCAGTTTGCAGGTGCCGATGAAACCGTGCAGGTGACGCACCCGAGCTCAAGGAGGAGCTCGATGAAGATCTTGTTCATTGTGTTGTTTCATTTCAGTTGATCAGTAGTGGAGCCCAGTTCGGGACGATCGGGGATCTGTGTAGCATTTGGGGTAGTCTTCTTTTATTTTGGTTCCGTAGTCGGACCTTGATTGTATCTGTATGATGTAATGCTTTACTCATGTATTGTGTGAAGTGGCGATTGTAAGCCAACTATGTATCTCTTTCCCTTATGTATTACATGGGTTGTGTGAAGATTACCTCACTTGCGACATTGCTTTCAATGCGGTTATGCCTCTAAGTCGTGCTTCGACACGTGGGAGATATAGCCGCATCGAGGGCGTTACAAGTTGGTATCAGAGCCTTCCCCGACCTTAGGAGCCCCCACTGATTGATCGTTTTTAGCGGCCGAGTTGTGTCTAGAAAATTGTTTTGAGTCATTTAGGAATTATGTATCAGAGAGTTTAGGAATTCTTTTTACTTCCCAGTCTCCTCATTGCTCTGGTAAGGCATCCTGGCGTAGAGTTTTGACTCTTCTCTTCTCAAATTTCACTAAAAAAAATTTAGGATCACGCGGGTATCTTAGAATCGTTCCGATGGTTTTGTGATGACAACATTGTCTTGGTGCCTCCTGTCAGCAGGGGTTTAGTGGAGGTGTCCCGGGGAGTTGAGCTTCGAGGTATTGTCGTCATAATTTTATCGTTGCAGTTCTGGAATACCTGAGTTTAGTACGCCGACATCGAAAATCTCTTTTGTATAGTTGTTGGTGAGATAACCCTGATAGCCCAGTACTGAGGCGAGTGCGAGATTATTGCCATAACTCGTATAACGGATGCTTTTCGAAGGTTGAGGTAGACGATTTCCGAGGGTTTCTTGGTTATGTGTTGAAGGATGGATACAGCTGGATCTAGGTATTGTTAGTTTGGGTGATATATTTTGTGTCCCCTGTATCCCCAACACCTGATTGCATAACCAGAAAGTTTCGGGAGTTTATAAGTGGGAATTCAAGTATCTCATAGGATATCTTTCCGACAGACACATGATACGATATGGGATCTATCATATGTTTGTTTCCGGCTTATTTCCCAAGCCAAATCCTTTGTTTTGTTTTATTTGTAGTATTCGAGTTGCTTCAATGTCAAGTGTTGATTCCATACCTTTTCTAAACGGTGTTCTCATATTTCTATGGGATTGCTAATCCTTTCAATCAGCGAGTTTGTCTTGTCAATCCTTTTCAACCGCCGTAATCTCTCTTTTCAAGTAATCGTTCAACGGTGTTTCTTTTGAGTGGGCCCTAACCCACAGGTCTTTTCTCAGGATCTTACCTGACTCTTTTTATTTTCCTGGATTATTCTCAAATTCTTTTCCAATTTTGACGTAAGAATGAAGTTTCATCAGTCATATGTCTTTCTCCTAGATCTTCCAAATTCTTTTCATTGTTGGTTCAACCTTTCTAATTTTTATTCCGGAGTGCCTCAACATATTATGGTGGTGTTTCTCGTCGTCATTCTCAGATTTTGAAGACCGAAGAAGTGCTTCCTCTAAATTTTGTCCGTTCCATTCAAGATTCATGGTTCTAGCTTATGCCATCCTCCTATAATTGTTTTCGATTGTGAGAATTCTTTTCACCCATCCGGAGCAATTCAGGAGTCTTTTCATTTTGATTCTTCGGAGCCCATCATCTCAGAATTATTCATTCCAGCTTTTAGCTCTCGTTCTCCAAATCTTACCGGTGCAACATTCAAATATCCTCTAGTCAACTCGGGATCTCTTCGTTCCCTCGTATCTAAATTCTCTCAAGCATCTTCGTTCATTTGCTAATTCTTCCCGGTGTTCCTTTATCTTTTCTTCGTCTATTTTAAATTCTTACAGTGGTTCTTCCAAGATTCTTCTTTCTTTGTTATCATATCAATCTATTCGTTGTTTCAATCCTACCGGTGGTTCACTGAAGACCCTCCCAAGTTTGCGCAATATCTCTTTTAATCCTTTCTACGAGAATAAGCAGTATGCCAAATCCATTGCTTGTCATCAATTTAATTGGTGAAGGATGAACATAATGTAACTCTTGTTCTTGTTTCATCCAAGTGATCAATTCCTTCTTCCGTAGTTCGTAATGGTATCAATTTCTCAGTTTTATGTTGTTCATCTTCGTCCGGAGTTCCATGTTTTCCACATTATCTCATCGCGAAGCTCCATCCAAATCATCGCAATGTTTCACCTTGTGTTCTCAACTTCTCTTTCTTCCTATCATTCTTTTATTACCGGAGTTATTCATGGAGGCTCTACATGGTGGTTCGCCAATGATTCTTTTCATTCTTCAATTGTTCTTCAAGATTTCTCTCGAAGTTATGATCCGTCAAGCCATACTCTAAAATAAACATGGTGTTTCAACACATGTTTTGTCTTGAGGAGTTCAAATATTCTTCTTCTTGCATTCCAAAGTGCAATTCTTTCAACCGTATCATTCGAGGTGGTATTATGTCATTCTTGATAATTTGAGTTCATGTCTCATGATTCACATGTTGTTAAGAATGATATATTTAAATCCATCATTTTCTCTTCGTACAAGGGATCTTTTCAACCAATCTATCTCTCCGTTGGAGTCATCTTGTGTCATATTTCACCTAAAGCCTTCTCTAAGGTTTGTTGCTATTATGGTGTTTATCAATGACCCAAGTTCTTCTTTTATCCTCCCGGTGAAATAGTTTCTAGTCTCCTCGTTTTTTTATCAATCCAATCTCTTCCGTGAGTGGCAGGTTGTCACCTCATAATTTTGGGATGTCTTCCATAAGTCCACATCAAGCTTAAGCTTTCGTTGTTGATAATCCAACAACTCCGTTCAACCTTTTCTTCGTAAGCTTTCTCTTTCAATTTTAATTGTGAGAGTTGTCATTTTCTTCTCCATTCTTTTATTTCAATGATCTATCTTCTATTCTTTCTCCCGGAGGCATTGTGATGTTGCTCTCTTCACTCATCATCTTGAATGGTGAGGATGGTGTTTGTTTCGTGTTTATCCATTTAACCGGAGTGTCATGCCTTCTTTTCAAGTTCTTCCCATTTTGTCAAGTTTTACCTCCCTTCTCAACCGGAGTGTTGTGTCATCTCTTCAAGTTCTTTTCATCTTATCAAGTTTTCCTTCTTCCTTCAGTTGGAGCGCTGCCCAAATTATATCAATCTTATTCCTTCTCTATCTAGTTTTAACCGGAGTGGTTTCAATATCTATCTTATCACTAAACCTCTTGATTCTCGTCGTATCCCTTGTTCCTCTTTTCTAACGGAGTATTTTCGACTTTGTTCATCCCTGTTGTATTCTTTCTTTCAAGTTTTCAACCTCTCAAGGTTCGTTGGTTTCACCCGTTTGACAAAGAAGCAACTTAGTTTTACCTCTCCTCTTATCTTCCGTTTTCCCTCCGGTGCCATTCTAGATCTTGGGACGAGATCCTCTCGTAGTGGTGGAGTGTTGTAACGCCCCGGGTTCGATGCGCCAGGTGTCCGCCAGCTATTCGCCGTCGTTGCCATGCCATGTGCTTGCGTGTTGCACTTTGCCATGTCATCATCTGCATTTCATATCATGTCATCATGTGCATCACATTTGCATACGTGTACAAGTCATGCATCCGAGCATTTTCCCCGTTGTCCGTTTTGCAATCCGGCGCTCCTATGTTCCCCGGCGTCCCCTTTTACCTTTTTCCGTGAGCGGGTATTAACTTTCTCGGAATGGACCGAGGTTTGTCAAGCGGCCTTGGTATAGCACCGGTAGACCGCCTGCCAAGTTTCGGGTCATTCGGAGGTCGTTTGATACTCCAACGGTTAACCGGGTAACCGCGAAAGCCTCTTTTGGTGCAGCCCAACACCCCTTTCAAAGTGGCCCAAAACACATCTAAGTCATCTCCATATTCTCGGTCGTTCGATCACGATCGTGTGGGCGAAAACCGCACTCCATTTGGAGCTTCCTAGCTCCTCCTACCTATAAATATGTGTCCCTCCCGGATTTTTCGCGCAGTCCAACCCTAGCCCTCTCCCTCCTCGCGCCGCCGGACATGTCCGCCCAGCGGCCGGACGCGTCCACCACCACCAGCCACGTCGCCCGGCCAATCGGGGGACGACACATCAGCGCCGCCACCTCCCTCCTCCACTCACACGCCGCCACGTCGCCTCCTCTCCCTCTCCACCGTGCCGGCCACTTGGGGCCCAGATCCGGCCCGCCCCGGGCCGCGCCTGGCCCGAGGGAGCCCGCGTCCGCCGCCGCCATCCGCTCGCCGCGGCCGCGCCTCGGCTTCCGCGCAGCCCGCGCCTTCGCCGCACTTCGCCGGAGCCGCCGCCTCCTCGCGCCGCCCCGCCGTTCCCTGCGCCGCCGACCTCCGCCCCGCCGCCTTCGCCATCGCGCCGCCCTCGCCGCCATCCGGTCGCCGCCCCGCGCCTGGTCGTCCCCGCCGCCTCGGGAGCTCGCCGCCGCCTCCAACCTCGCTGCCTCGCCGACCGGGAACCGCCACCGCCGCGCGAGCTCGCCGACGCCGGTCGCCGCCCGGCCGGTTTCTCCACCGCCGCGCCTGTCGGATCTCAGCCGCGCCACGTGCTAGCTCGCCGCCGCCATCCGCGCCGCCCTCCGCCGGCGTTCGACTCCGGTCGCCGCACCGGCCAGATCCGGGCGGGTGGACGAGATCCACCCGTCCCGCGATCCAAACGCGCCACCCGCTCCCGTACCACGCCGTCCCGCTTCGTCCGGTCCCGCTTTGACTTTCCCCGATGTCCTTTTTTTTGCTAAGTCCCGAAATTATTGTCATAATCATGCCATGTTCATCGCATCATAACTTGCTGCATACTGCTCCGTTACGTGCGTGTAATATGTCAAATTGTTCGCCTCGATGAGTACATCATTTCATCTCGTTGAATCGTTTTCATTTGAGCTCAGCTTGATGCCCGAAATGCTGTTAGAAGAGGGCTATGTGATGTTAGTTTCAGATCTGTTTCAGTAGATGCACTTTTGTCATTTTTGCCATGATTGATGTGTGCATCCTATGAAGTTGAATCCTACATGTGTTTTGAAATATGCCATGCTATCTTTCCAGGGGTGTATGCCATGTATTTTTGTGACCCTTGTGGTGACTAGCACAAGCATGCAAACTAGGGTACTTATTGTTGTTGATTTCAGGGACTTCGTATTTTCACCAAGTCATGTCCTGCTGTTATTTTTATGCCATGTGTTCATGTTGTTTCAGAGAGATCTATGCCTATTTTGAGCATGATCAGTAAGGGTGTTTTGATAATATGGATTTGCTCTATGCATCCATGCCTTTTTTTGTAATTATGGAGTTCCATAGCTTGAGTCAATTGTGATCTACTTTTGCTATAAAATGTTACTGGCAGATTGTTTACATGTTATTCGATTTTGCCAAGCTTGTTGTAGTTGATCCTTGCACGATATATTGTTGTTCTTGCCATGTCTAGCTTCTATGCCATGTCCTCTTCATGTATGTATGCTTAGTTTATCATGTAATGCTCTGTAGTGAGTGCATCGACCTCGTAAACATGCCTACTTGTTATCTTTGTTTGACATGTCCAGATTTCTGCCAAGTCTGAAACCTGTAACGAAACTTGCTTAATTGACATGGGTGTTATTATTTTTTCTGATCCCTTTTGGCTTATGGTCAGTAAGGGACTTTTGTTATATGCTTTTATAAGATTCATGCCATGCCATACTTTGCTATGTCCTGTTCCTGTAGCATGTTGTCTCCTAGCTCTAATCTTTGCAACCTGATGTTAAATTCTGGCATGTTAGTATTTTCACTAAGTCTGTGAACCTGTTATCTTTTGCACTTTTGCCATGCTTGTTTGAACCTGTTGTGGTGTGATTTAGCCGTAGCTCAGTGTTCATCTTTTGTCAAGCATCTTGAGTAGATCACTCTCATATGCTTTGTTGGTATGTTTTGGTGCAGTAGTTTAATTTCTTGTTGCATGCTAAGTGGGATCATGTTGTTAATGGCAGAATCTTGTCACTTGTTTTGCTTGTCATTTGCAAACCGTGCATCCGATTCCGGTGATCTTTATATCGTTTTCAACCGAAACCACCTCACCTTTCCAGTGGCATACTTGGTTTTCCAAGATTATGCCTTGTTCAATCTTTTCCTTCCGGATCATGCATATGCATTGCATACCACATCTCGCATATCATGCCATGTTTATGTGGTGGTTGTTTACTTTGTTGTTTGCTTCTTTCCGGTGTTGCTTCTTTGGGTTAGTTCCGATAACGTTGCGATTGTGAGGATCCGTTCATCTACGTCCGTTTGTCTTCTTCATGGACTTGTTCTTCTTCCTTGCGGGATCTCAGGCAAGATGACCATACCCTCGAAATCACTTCTATCTTTGCTTGCTAGTTGCTCGCTCTTTTGCTATGCCTTTGCTGCGATACCTACCACTTGCTTATCATGCCTCCCATATTGTTAAACCAAGCCTCTAACCCACCTTGTCCTAGCAAACCGTTGTTTGGCTATGTTACCGCTTTGCTCAGCCCCTCTTATAGCGTTGTTAGTTGCAGGTGAAGATGAAGTTTGTTCCTTGTTGGAGCATGGAGATGTTGTTCCTTGTTGGAACATGTTTACTTGTTGGGATATCACAATATATCTTATTTAATTAATGCATCTATATACTTGGTAAAGGGTGGAAGGCTCGGCCTTATGCCTGGTGTTTTGTTCCACTCTTGCCGCCCTAGTTTCCGTCATATCGGTGTTATGTTCCCGGATTTTTGCGTCCCTAACGCGATCGGGTGATTTATGGGACCCCCTTGACAGTTCGCTTTGAATAAGACTTTTCCAGCAGGCCCAACATTGGTTTTACCATTTGCCTACCACCTATACCTTTCCCTTGGGAGTAGCTAACCCGAGGGTCATCTTTATTCAGCCCCCCGGGCCAATGCTTGTCTAAGTGTTGGTCCGAACTAGAGCCCTTTGCAGCGCCACCTCGGGGCAACTTGAGACTTGGTTCTAGCTGTACGGACAGCTCATCCGGTGTTGCCCTGAGAACAAGATATGTGTCGCTCCTATCAGGATGTCGGCGCATCGGGCGGCTTTGCTGGACTTGTTTTATTGCTGTCGAAATGTCTTGTAGCCGGGATTCCGAGACTGATCGGGTCTTCCCGGGGAGAAGGAATATCCTTCGTTGATCGCGAGAGCTTATCATGGGCTAAGTTGGGACACCCCTGCAGGGTTTGAACTTTCGAAAGCCGTGCCCGCGGTTATGTGGCAGATGGGAATTTGTTAATGTCCGGTTGTAGAAAACTCGAAGTTGATCTTAATTAAAATACATCAACCGCGTGTGTAACCGTGATGGTCTCTTCTCGGCGGGGTCCGGGAAGTGAACACGGTGTTGGAGTTATGCTTGACGTAAGTAGTTCAGGATCACTTCTTGATCATAGTTGTTCGACCGTGCTTTTGCCTTCTCTTCTCGCTCTCATTTGCGTATGTTAGCCACCATATATGCTAGTCGCTTGCTGCAGCTCCACCTCATACCTTTTACCCTACCTATAAGCTTAAATAGTCTTGATCTCGTGGGTGTGAGATTGATGAGTCCCCGTGACTCACAGATACTTCCAAAACCAGTTTGCAGGTGCCGATGAAACCGTGCAGGTGACGCACCCGAGCTCAAGGAGGAGCTCGATGAAGGTCTTGTTCATTGTGTTGTTTCATTTCAGTTGATCAGTAGTGGAGCCCAGTTCGGGACGATCAGGGATCTGTGTAGCATTTGGGGTAGTCTTCTTTTATTTTGGTTCCGTAGTCGGACCTTGATTGTATCTGTATGATGTAATGCTTTACTCATGTATTGTGTGAAGTGGCGATTGTAAGCCAACTATGTATCTCTTTCCCTTATGTATTACATGGGTTGTGTGAAGATTACCTCACTTGCGACATTGCTTTCAATGCGGTTATGCCTCTAAGTCGTGCTTCGACACGTGGGAGATATAGCCGCATCGAGGGCGTTATAGTTGCGATGACAGCCCCGGAAACTAGGCAACAGTGGTAGCAGCCCCGCGAAGATAGGAGTTAACCTGGTCAGCTGTTCCTGTGGGAAATGGAGTCCCATACACGGATGATCCACAAACCTCTTCCGCCAATCAACCACTAGAAACCATTTGTTGTACTCATAGGCCACAATGGTCTTGTACTACATAATTTGTATTTTCGCTTGGAATTTCTGTATCAAGTTGATGCCTCATCAGCTAACAGTAATCCTGGGGTTGATGAGCTCGACGGCCATTTTCTGGAAATCAATGCCCGGAAAAACCGGTCGCCACAAAAATCGCAAAATCTCAAAGCAAATATTACAAAACATATTGTTCTCCAACACCAAACACAAGTTTAAACGCCTCCACGAGGCACGATACATGTTGTAGGAGTTCAAACAGGAAAAGAACCGCAAGCTAGTCATCCCTGGACACTGCCGTCGCCCGCAAGAGATGCTCCTTCCTTGGTGGTGTTGCCTTGACCTGCACCGACTGCCGGAGTGGCGAGATCAGCAGCGCTGACAGCCAAGGGCGCGGGGGGGAAGGCGCGGAACTTCTCCAGCAGGGCCTCCACCTGGCTCTTCATGACTGCGGCGGCGGCTGCGCAGCGCTTGTCGTCCACAGGATCCAGCGGCTCGTCAAGGCGGGCGACAGGATCGCGAAGATGGAGGTGGCTGAAGACGCGCATCAGTGCAGCTAAGGAAAGAACGCGGGCTTCCCCCTCCGCCATGGGGCCAATACCGCTCACGACGTCCTCGAGCGCATCCACTAGATAGGGAAGCAGCTGGGCGGGCCCTCATTGCTGCCGGCCAGCGGCTCCTCCAAGCCCTTATCGTAGAGCGTCTGCAGCACCGCCCGAGACCTCACCTCGAGGGGCTTGAAGGCCTCATGGTCCTCAGCCAGGACCTTTGCCTTGGCATCAGGATCAGCCTTCTCCACCTCCACCTTCCACTCTAGCTTCTTCAGCCGGCTGCGTTCCGCGTCCTGCGCTTTCGCCAGCTCCTCCAGCTCGGAGTCGCGACCCTTGCTGGCATCCTCCCGGGCCTTCATATTCTCCTCCTCCTCCTTGGGCTGTGGGCTTCTTTCGCACGCTCGTTGTGCAGGGTCTTCAGCTCGGCCTCTAGCACCCGGCAACGGTCCTAGACGGCCTCGACATCCTTCAACGCCACCTCGCGAGTGGCCGCTGCTTGGGCGGCAGCCTGCTTCTCCTTCTCGGAGGTCGTCGTGGCCTAGCCGAGCACCGCACGGACGAACACGTCAGAATGAAGCCAGCCAGATACCAGCTCTAGGTGCCCAGCTACGAGGTGCGGGTCGGCACCCCGAAGATCTTCTCCCAGCTCGGCCATCTCAGAAAGGGCGCATTCCAAGATGTCAGGGGAGGCCGAAGGACCTAGAACTAGCGGTGCAGCAGGAGGAGAAGGGGGAGGTGTCATCACCATAGCCTCGGAGACTGGGCTCCTGAGCTATGGAGACCTTAACAGCCGGCCCGAACACCGACACCTCCAGGGACGGCGGGGACATGGGGGTTGTCTCCTCCCGAGGATTCTCCCCCAGGCCTCGCGAGGACGACCAAGCTGGAGAGACATGAGCGCCAACGCTGCCCTTCACTATGGAGGAAGAAGCAGTCGTGGCAGGCAGGTTGGTCCCGAGCTGCACCACCGTTCCCTCCTTCCTCTTCTTCACCACAGGCGTCGGCCTAGTCGCACAACAGAGAAGCGTCAAGGTCAAGCAGCAGAAGCAAGAACGAAACAAGGCAAGAGGACTCACAGGTCTGTCGTAGCGTAGTCCCTCCGCTTCGTAAGCTTGAAACCTGAGACCCTCGAAGCCTGAGGCGCAGGCGCGAGGGCTCCAGGAGCATAAGGAGGGGCAACGGATAGGCCAGGAGCAGCCCCAGGCAGAGTCAGAGCAGGAGCGTCATCCCGGGAGACCAACACCGACCTGCCCCTCGTTGGGATCACGGGCGGCTCCCCCTTCTCCTGGGAGATGTCGGCCTCATCGTCGTCAGGCATGGTACAAAGGATATCGGCCTTGCGCAAGGGGGAGGTCTCACCCATCCCCTCGGGGGTCGCCTCTGAGTCGCGCTCCTCACCTTCCTCCTCTTCCCCCTCCTTGCGGGAGTCGCCAGAAGACACGTCCACTGGCAACGTTGCCTCCCGGATCACAAGGGGCGCCGGCGGCACCAGCCCGCGCCCGTCGAAGGTGGGCATGGCGGCCGCAACCTTTGCTCCGTCCGTGTGATGGAACAAGGGAACGATGCTACTCGGCGGATACTCTTGGTCGTCCCCGACCAAGAGGTGGAGAGCTATAGCCAGCTCTTCGTCAGACAAGGCTCCCGGACTCAGCCGAAGCTTGTCTTCTCCCCCCCCCAAGCGTCCACAAGGGGCGCGAGTGCGCCTAGAGCGGAGCCACCCGCAGCATCAGGAACTCCCTCAAGAGCATGGCCCCCGTCAGCTTCACCGTGTTCGCATTTCCTAGCTTCAGGTCGGCGTTCATCTGCTCCAGCACCGACGCCACCTGGTCATCAGTGAGCTTCGCACGAGACCACCCCTCGTCAGGCTGGGGCATCTCCGTCGGTAGCCTCAAGCATGGGTCGACCCACTTGGCGTCCATCATGACCCACTTGCTCCTGAAGCTGTCGGCCTTCTTCCCAGCCTTCGAGATCGCGTTGGCCTTGATGGCCACGATGAAGTTAGCGCACCCGGAGGTACGACTGTCATTGATGCGGAGGAAGAACAAGTGGCGCAGCAAAGCCACGGACTGCATCACGCTGACATACGCCTCACAGTAGAAGGCGAAGATCGACAAGAGAAGAATGGAATTGGGATGAAGGTGGAGAGCTTGCAACCTGTAATGGTGAAGGACAACATAGAAGAAGTCGGAGAAGGGGGGAACCAGGCCCGTGACGACGCTGCTCGTGAAGAAGGTATAGAAGGTGCTCCCCTGGGCCTCCGGCTTGGTGGAGCCGGCCTGGAGCTCGGTCTCCCCCTTCTCGTTGCCCTCCCCCGCCGTCATCAGGCGCGTGGTGGTGAGGTTCTTCTCCGAGACGTTGGGCGCGTCCAGAGCCGTCTCATACCAAGCCGGCGGTGAAGCGGGCTTAACCTTGCGAGGCGCCATTGGTCGAAAGCTCGGAAAAGGATTGAAGCAGTTCTGGAGATTTTGGAGGCGAGGAGCGAGCAAGGGGATCTAGAGCAGGATGGAGGAAAGCAATGAAGGCAAACGTAGCCCGCACCAGCCTTTTGTCAGACGGCAGTTGCCGAGGCAGCATGGGAAAGTGGAGACGCCCACGTCCAATCAATCGCCATGCTTCGACCAAGACCGCAGGCTGTTGGGGCCCGCGGCGCTCCGCACTTGCCCTTTGGCTTCGCCTCGAAGCCAAGTCCGAGCGCGCCTTGGGCCCGGGAGCTACTGTCGGCGTCCTGGGAATGGGAGTCCCCAGACTTGCCTGCCTGCGGCCCACGGCGAGGCACTCCAGCGGCCCCGTACGGCCCATCTTCTCCAACCAACATTCAAGACCCTCGCGAGGGGCCATGCCTCACGAGGCGAATGACACAAGACCTCCTCGGGAGAAGCCTCACCAGGCTGGCTCGCGAGGGGTGGAGAGATTAAGGCAAGGGATGCCTCGCGAGGTTCCAGTGACGCAAGCCATGACGACGGGAGCCAGGCGGCGCCAGCGCACGGAGTGTCCTCGTTTCCTCTTTGGTGCTAAAGGGGTAAGCGCAGGCGAGGAGTCCCGAGGCATCAGGCAAAGGTTTCCATATCAGTGCAACAAGACCAAGACCAGTAGGACGTCAGGACAGAGGTCACCATGGAGCCCAAGACGGCGTCACCACCAGAGCCTTTGGCAGGCAAAGACTACTTTTGTCAGGGTAGCTTGTACTAGTTGTCTCCCTTCAAACCGGCCGTTGTGGCATCCCTTCCCTCTCAATATTTGGTAAGAGGACCAGGGCCTCTATAAATAGTACTAGCCACCACCATAGTAGGCAAGTCACCTTGGACTAGACCACCCTCACCCACACACACCAAGCACAAGAACACCTCTCCTCAGGAGGCTGTTCTTCCCTTGTACTGTTCATCATCAGCCCAAGAGGCAATCCACCACCACCACATGGGAGTAGGGTATTACACCACAACGGTGGCCCGAACCAGTATAAACCTCGTGTCTCTTGTGTTGCGGGTTCATTGAGCTAGGCTTTGAGATCGCAGTGAGGCTGCAGGGCGTGATTAGGTAGGGAGAGATCTTCGTGCGCACCCCAGTGTTCGAACCTCAAGGGTTTTGCCGGAACCCGGAATCCGACAATATAAGTTACACATATCCCCAAGAGGGAGCTATCGGTGTACAAAAAGGGGGGTACACTTTTTGTACCCCTATAACTGTGCACGGGCAGTCTGAGCCAAAGGCACCACCACACCAAGCACGACAAGGGAGGTAAGCCAAGGTAAGGCCAGAGCTCAAGAGAAGCAGAACGACGCCAAGACCAAGACCACAAAGATCAAATGGGACGAAGCGGACTCCCCCAGCAAGATCCTTGCCGGGGGGCAGTTCTAGCAAACCCGGCAAGACCCTTGCCGTGGCAACTCGCCCCACACCTATGGAGCGAGTCACCCTTGAGTCCAGTGCCCCCATGGGGCAAGGATTCGGGAGACATCCCCGTAGTGGCATGTAGATCTTTGTGAAGACATTCAAGATCAGATACGCACTTTTGAAGATGATGATCCTTGGTGGGATCCCAGCCAAGGAGGACAACAAGGCCCCTGGCAAGAGTCTTGCCAGGGATGACAGCAGGCGCCACGGCAAGACCCTTGCCTGGGCCCTGGCAAGACCCTTGTCGGGGCCCCGGCAAGGCCCTTGCCAAGAACACCCGAAGGGCCACCATCAGGCCCACGCCAATCAAACCTCCACCGCCATTCACATGCAGCCGCCGACCCAACCAGCTGGGCAGGCACCTGCGTGGCGGCAAGCGGATCTTCGTGGAGACCCACCACTGCGCCACCTCAGCTACCTGCCTTCCTACATGGCATTGCGGGCACCGCTGGCCAGGGCGCGTGTCGACGCAAGAGGGAGCTGCGACGGGCGAGACAGGGCTCTCCCCCGTCCCCGATAAAGCAAGGACACCTAAGCAAGACGCATTAAATGCGCCTTGTCATGTAATGCGAGGGATAACCTCGCATCACTGTACCCTTTCCACCTCCTGTGTGCCATTGTGGCAACCCCTTTTCCCTATAAAAGGAGGCCCAAGGCGACCAGGAAGAGGATTCAACTTTTTCGAGCTCCTCACGCCCCATTGCTAGTTCAAGAACACGGATAAACAATCCACCAAAGTAGGAGTAGGGTTTTACGCGTCTTCGCGGGCCGAACCTGGGTAAAGGAACCGTGTGCTATCTGTTTGATCCGCTCTTCTCACGACCCCGCACCCCGCAACCGCAGTAGGGATTCTTGTGATCCCATAGCTGTCGTTCCAAAACACCGACATCTTTGGCACGCCAGGTAGGGGGCACCGTTGTGAGAATAGGCTCTAGGAGTTAGTTCGACGCTTCTTCATCGTCATGGCGCCCAAGAAGAAGACGACGGTGGCAGTTTGCCCGTCGGAAGCCGGACATCCCGTCCCGACGTGGGCGAGGAGCGGACCGGTCGCAGAAAGGACCCGGGGCGCCATTCGCGAACACCAACACCGTCCCAGCAGCCGGAGTCCGGGAGGCGGCGATGTTCGTGCGCCTGGTAACGGGCCGCACGCCGCCAAATCCAAAGACGGAGCCAGACCCTCCGCGGGTGGCGCGGGGCCTTCCAAGATCGCTGCCACCCCGCCCAAAGGCGACGCGAGGGCTTCCAAGACTCCCACGCCGGCGCCGACGACGCACTCTTCTCAAGCGGCGCGCGACGAACGGCGTAACCACACCGAAGACCCTGGGCGTCGCCGCGGGAAGAGCCCCGAGCGCCACTCCCGGGATTTAGAAGACCTGCCCGCTCGCCGAGGCGCTGGTGAAGATGGCATGCGACCGCGGTGTCGTGATAGAGCTCCTTCTGACATGGTCAGAAGTCGAAGCGCGTCGCGATCCATGATGGTTTCGCTGCCACCAACGCCAGCAGAAGCCCTGGCGCGCGCGCAGTTGCTCCTCGATTTTTCTCCCACTACGGGGAAACTCGACGAATGGAGAGCCACTATCCAAAGCCTTGTTGCGGTGGCCAACAAAGACAAACCGAGTCCGGTGGAGCCCCCGGGTTGACGCTCCGACGGAGTCCCACGTACCAGTGGCAGGAAAGTCGGCGGCGCCGCGACCACGGTGCACTCGCCTCCTCCTCGCCCGGTACCACGGACGCCAGCCCGTCGCGACGTTACGGGCGACGAAATCTCCATAGCGTTGTCCGACCCGCGGACCCACTGTGACCAACGCCAAGTTCTTCGGGAACGAGAACATGAAGATGCTCGAACCACTATCGAGCACCGGCGCGGAGTGCGCCACTAGTCAGATAGGCGAGCAGGGCCTGCTGCGAACCACCCGGCACCGGAGAGCCCTGGAGGCCTACCTTACGAGGTAGGTTGTCCGGATTTTATCCGTGAGCTGTGGCAGTTCTAGTGGCCCACTAACCACACCTTCAAACCTGACGTGGGCGAAAAGTACAATGGTAAGACCCATCTGTCCGAGTTCCTCAACATCTACACCATCGCGATGCAAGCTGCCGGAGCCCGTGACGATAAGGTGCTTGTGAATTACTTTCTGTTGGATCTTAAACCCAACGCCATGTCATGGTTGATGCACTTGCCGGTGGAGTCTATTTCCTCCTGGTCGGATTTGTGCCATTTGTTCATGGGCGCCTTTACTGGAGGCCACCAAGCCCATGGCCAAGTAAGCGACCTGCACGTCATTCCCCAGAAGGGAGGCGAGAGTCTCCGCAAGTATATATAGAGGTTCAGCCGGATACAGTACAATATCCCTGATGTTCACCATGCCGCCATCATCAGCGCGTTCCATCAAAACGTGCGTAACCGCAAGATGCGCGAAGAGCTGGCAATGAACAAGGTGAAAGATGTGGCAGAACTCTATGTTCTTGCTGACAGATGTGCCCGAGCTGAAGAGGGGAGGAAGTACCCCGGCGAAGATGCCGACATGGAAACCGACTCCTCAGATGAGGATACTGCCGCCCCGGCCAAAGAAGGGCCGGCACCGCAACAAGAAGCGCAAAGGTAAAGCCGTGCTTGCCGTCGAGGGATCTGATGACACCGGCTCTGCCAAGAAAACCAAGGTAGATGACCCCGGCAAGGAAATTGCCGGATGTGTCGCCTGCCGGGCCTTGGTGGCTGCCGAGAAGTCAGGAAACTCTGACAAGCGATACTGCAAGATCCATTGCACCAAAGGCCATGCTCTCCAAGACTGTCGACAGGTTGAGCTCCTCGCTGAGAAGAAGAGGGCTGAATATGAGAGGCGGGACAAGGAGAAGGGCCAAGACGGTGCTGAGGGGTCTGGCAAGAAGCGTGACGGCCAGGCGGGCCGTCGCGGCAAGGATAAACAACAGGAGAGGCCCGCCCGGGGCCGTGACAGAAAGCCAGAAGATGACGATCACGAAGAGGACGACGAATCCGGCGACCAAGAGTTTCAGAAAGCTACAGAGGCCATGTGCGTCGACGGCGGTGCCTCGTTGCATACTTCTCACCGCCGGCTTAAACAGTGGGCGCGAGAAATTATGGCGGCAGAGCCGTTGTTTGATGCCCAAAGGCCGCTGAAGTGGTCCAGCACACCTATCATTTTTGACACTGAGGATCACCCTGATCGCACTACTGCGGTCGGGTGCTTGCCATTGTTGGTTTCACCAACAATACGCAACCTCAAGGTGACGAAGATGCTAGTCAATGGCGGGGCCGGTCTGAACTTGATCTCGCCCGTGATCGAGAAACTGCAGATTCCTGACGGAGACCTCAAAGAGACGGGCACGTTTCAAGGGGTCAACCCGGGAAGAAGCCAACCCAAGGGAAAGGTCACACTGCCCGTGACTTTTGGAAGCGACCTGAACTACAGGACGAAGAGGATCGTGTTTGATGTTGCCAAGATCCCCTTGCCCTACAACGGGATCCTTGGCCGCCCAGAGCTGGCCAAGTTCATGGCAACGTCACACTACGCCTATAACACCCTGAAGATGCCAAGGCCTGTGACGATCATCACCATCCCCTCCGACAAGAAAGATGCGCTGATTTGCGCTGACCAACTATACTAGCAAGCAGTTGCAGCAGCTGCCGCCACTAGGGCACTTGCTCCTGCCGCTGGGACCCCGGGAGGGAAGAAGAAGAACAAGACTGGTGAGACCTCGAACACCCACTCCGGCAAGCGCACCTCTTCGGAGTGTAGCGCTGCCGTTGAGGACGTGCTAGAGAGCTCCGCCGGTGGAGACAAGAAGCCCAGGGCCATACCGCCGGGAACCAAGAAGGTTTCTGTCAATGAGGACGGCACGGGAGGAGCTTTCAGCATAAGCTCCACCCTTGACGACAAATAGGAAGACGCGCTCGTCACCTTCCTGCGGGCGAATGTCGATGTGTTTGCATGGCAAGCTTCCGACATCCCTGGCGTTCCCAGGGAGGTGATTGAGCACCACCTTGCTGTCTGTCCTCATGCGCGGCCCGTCAAGCAGAAGGTCAGAAAGCAAGCTTTGGAATGACAAGAGTTCATCACAGAAGAGATCCGGAAACTGGAAGCAGCGGGTTTGGTAAGAGGAGTGCTCCATCCAACATGGTTGGCCAATCCGGTCGTAGTGCGCAAGGCAAATGGGAAGTGGAGGTTGTGTATTGATTACACAGATATCAATAAGGCTTGTCCTAAAGACCCCTTCCCGTTGCCGCGCATCGACCAGATTGTTGACTCCACGGCTGGATGTGATCTGTTGTCATTCCTCAACGCCTACTCCGGCTACCACCAGATCTTCATGACAAGAGAATACGAAGAGAAAACGGCATTCATCACCCCAGGTGGTATGTATTGTTTCATGCGGATGCCTTTCGGGTTGAAGAGTGCTGGTTCGACGTTTGCAAGGGCGGTCCAGATTGGTTTTGAACCCCAGCTCCATAGAAATATGGAAGCTTATATGCATGACATAGTGGTCAAAACCAAGGACAGGGCAACCCTCATACCAGATTTGCAAGAAACATTTGCGAACCTGCGCAAGATCAATATCAAGCTAAACCCTGAGAAGTGCGTCTTTGGCGTCCCGTCCGGCAAGCTTCTCGAGTTCTTTGTGTCACAGCGTGGGATAGAGGCCAATCCGGACAAGATCAAAGCTATAGAGCAGATTGAAGCACCCAAGCGAATCAAGGATGTGCGTCGGCTTGCTGGTTGCGTCGCCGCCATGGGCAGGTTCATTTTCAAGTCTGCCGAGCGCGCCCTTCCCTTTTTCAAGATCCTGAAAAAGGCGGGCCCGATGGAGTGGACGCCAGAAGCTGAAGTAGCATTGCAAGATTTGAAGAAGTACCTCTCCTCCGCGCCGATACTAGTTGCGCCCGGGCCACAGGAGCCGTTGCTGCTATACCTGGCGGCAACGAACCAGGTGGTCAGCGCCACACTAGTGGCACAGAGAGAGGTTGACGACGAGGTAATGGCAGCGACAGAGCCCAACACCACCAATGCGGAGACGACACAGCCAGTTGAAGTGTCGTTGAAGAAGAAAATGATGCAGCACCCGGTCTACTTTGTTAGTTCCCTCCCGGAGGGGGCTAGATCAAGGTACTCCGGCGTGCAGAAACTGCTCTTCGACCTTCTTATGGCCTCGAGGAAGCTGCGTCACTACTTCCAGGCACACGAGATCACTGTCGTCACTCGCCTCCCTCTGCAACGAATATTGCACAATCCAGATGCAACAGGAAGAATTGTGGAATGGGCACTGGAGCTGTCCAGCTTTGGCCTCAAGTTTGAAAGTACTTCGACGATTCAGAGCCGAGTCCTGGCGGAGTTCGTTGCAGAATGGACCGCAATGCCTGAGAAGAAGCCCAAGAGACTGCTCTCCCCGGCAAGGAGGAAAGTTGCGATTGGATCATGTACTTTGATAGAGATTTCTCCTTACAGGGCGTCGGGGCTGGCGTACTGCTTGTCGCGCCCACCGGAGAGCACCTCAAGTACGTGATCCAGATGGACTTCCCCAGGGAGGCATCAACCAATAATACGGGAGAGTACGAAGGGCTGCTTGCCGGTCTCAGGATCGCGGCGGACCTCGGAATCAAGAAACTCATCGTCAGGGGGGACTCGCAGCTTGTCGTCAAGCAAGTCAACAAGGATTACCCGAGCCCATTGATGAAGGCCTACGTCGATGAAGTGAGAAAGCTGGAAGAGCGTTTCGACGGTATAGAGGCTGAATATGTTCCCCGAGCGGAGAACGATATCGTCGACTACCTGTCGAAACACGCTGCCCTCAAGCTACCTGTGGAACCAGGTACCTTTGTGCTTCAGCTAACTCAGCCATCCGTTGATCCATCAACAGAGCAGAACAAGAGGAGGAAATCAAGGCCCGGCAAGTACTTTCCCGCCGAGCTCCCCGGAGCCGCCGGCAAGGATATTGCCGGGGACACTGAGCCCGCCACGGGACAGCTAGCTCTGGTGGAGCGTCAAGCTCTTGCCATCGAGACAACCGCTCCTATGGCGGAGGAAAGGCCTTTAGTCCTCGCCGTCGAGCCCAGCATGGGCACAACATACTGTCCGATTCCTCCAAACAGGGGAACTTCCTGAGGAGCAGGAAGAAGCGGAAAAAGTAGCCCGTCGCTCTACCATGTACCAGTTCGTCGATGACGTCCTGTACAGGAAGAGGTCGAATGGTGTGAAATTGAAGTGTATCCCTCGATAAGAAGGACTGGAGCTGTTGGCGGAGATACACGGAGGCATATGTGGATCCCACATCGGGTCAAGGGCCCTTGCCGGCAAGGCATTTCGGCAAGGCTTCTTCTGGCCCATCGCCCTCCAGGATGCGACGACACTAGTGACCAGATGTGAAGCGTGTCAGTTCCATTCAAAGAAGCTTCATCTTCCAGCTCAAGCCCTTCAAACCATTCCTCTCTCCTGGCCCTTCTCGGTCTGGGGGCTCGACATACTGGGCCCTTTCCCCCGCGTTGTCGGGGGCTTTGAGTACTTGTACGTTGCGATCAACAAGTTCACAAAGTGGCCGGAGGTGGAGGCAGTGAGGAAGGTCACAGATTAGTCAGCCGTCAAGTTCTTCAAGGGACTAGTGTGCCGCTTTGGTGTACCCAACAGGGTCATCACCGACAACGGCACACGGTTCACAAGCCTCACCTTCATGCAATATACCCAAGACCTTGGCAGCAAAGTCTGTTTCGCTTGCGTTGCCCACCCGCGAAGCAATGGTCAAACTGAGAGGGCAAATGCTGAAGTACTGCGAGGCTTAAGGACCAAGACCTTTGACAGACTGCACAAGAGTGGAAGGCGCTGGATTGATGAGTTGCCGGCGGTTCTTTGGTCGATCAGGACGACGCCAAATCGAGCCACCGGCCAGACACCCTTTGCCCTAGTATACGGGGCAGAGGCAGTTCTCCCCACTGAACTCATATACGGGACACCTCGAGTGCTCGCTTATGATGAGCTTGAGCAAGAGCAACTGCGGCAAGATGACGCAATGCTCCTTGAGGAAGATCGTCTTCGGGCGGCTGTGAGAGCAGCATGCTACCATCAAGCCTTGCGCCGCTACCATAGCCGAAAGGTTCATGCCCGAAGCCTTGAGGAAGGCGACCTTGTTCTTCGGCGCGTTCAATCGGCCAAGAATTCCAACAAGTTGACGCCAAAGTGGGAAGGCCCTTATCGGGTAATACGAGGCACCAGGCCCGGCGCAGTCCGCCCGGAGACCGAAGATGCCGTTTCGGTGAGTAACTCCTGGAACATTGAGCATCTTCACAAGTTTTACCCGTGAGGCGCGGCTTGCCGCCCCCCCCCCCCGGCAAGCCACCTTTTGTACAAGCATTGCCGATGATGCATGTAACCCTTTGTACAAAGCCAGGCGCAGACCCTGAGCATAAATAAATGAAGCGCTGGCGCCCTAAGTTATAGCATGCATGCTAGCTCGAGTCTCGTCCTTGGTTAGGGTTGATAGTGCTTGGCGGCGACTAACCCCTAGCTTAGAGGTCGAGTGTGCGTCTCTTTGCCGTTCTTTTGTCTTCTTTGGTTCGCAGGACTCACAGATATCTTTGCCGGATCACTTGAGGACGAAAAAGAGAAGAGGGGCAGACCAGCATCTAGACCCCGGCAAGCCAGTATTGCCGGGGGCTGCAAGTGCAAAGATTCACCCACGGCAAACCAGAGTTGCCGGGGGCTACAGCTTCAGATAAGTTCTTCATCCCTTATCATGCATTCCCTTATGGACTGAGGTATGTGAAACCTCGTTCCTTCCTAAAGCTACCGTGCTCCCCTAAACTCTAGGCCCTAGGGCTGTTCCTGGGGCTAGGTTTGGTGATAGTCACGGCAGCGAAAGGATGAAACAAGGAGCCTGAACCCACCTCATCCCTGCCTCCGCCAAAAGCGTGAGAAAGGTCGAGCGACGTGGGAAGACGGCAAGGCCTGCTGCCGGGCAAGGAAATGTTTATCTTAGAGATATCAAGGATTTACTCCTTGTCGTGGGTTCTACCTGCAAACAAATGACCCGGCAAGCATCCCTTTTTCATTAAAAACATTCCACTCAGGTACAGTCCATAGGGAATGAGAAACATGAATGATGGGATTACAAGTTTTAAATTCAGCCAAGGCCCGAAGGCTTACAAACTAAAAAGAGATAAGGTGCCCGTAATCCCTTTCTTGTCTCTCTCCTCATGAGGCAGGTCAAAGAGGCAAAAAGGACAAAAGGAGCACCTAGGCGAGGTACGAGCGGCAGAAGGCACTAGGAAAACATCCCGGCGGCCACCTCCATGGGAAGCTGGTGATGATGATGACGGTAGAAGAGCTGGAAGACGAGGCGGCAAGACCGGCAATACGCGACGAAGGCATCGATGCCCGTGTACTCCGAGCTGACGGCCCACCATCCGCCTTCTTCACCTTCCCGCACTTCCTACGCCAGCCACCCAAGGAGACGGCCACGAGGAGTTGGTGGGGGCTCGGTGCAGATGCTGCTGCTGCCAACATCGCCCCAGAACAATGGGACCGACGCCTAGTCGGACCCGTCATCCTGCCGCCTACCACCCTCGTCGACATTGTCGCTGTCCTGCTCGTCACTCTTGCCCGAGGAGGAATCTTCATCATCGGAGGAGCTCTCCACGCAGCACTTCAGGCTAGTTCCAAAATCGCCGAAGACCTTGACGGAGAGAAGGCCGCCCTCCATCAGCTTAAAATGGAGAGTGAACCCCTCCGCCAGGCGGTGGATATGAGCAAATGTCTTCCATCCCCGACGAAGATACATCGCGTGAGGGGCTGGGAAGTCGACGCGAACCCGCATGCCGCTGATCCCACAGCCCCTCATGTGCAGCCGCAATGACTCCGGCGGATCCAGCTCCATCTCCCGCGCGAATGGAGTCGGGAGACGAAGGTGACGGCGAGGCGGCCGGCGCAGCCTGACGAAGAACTCACAAGGGTCATCCCCAACGTGGCCCTCCATGGGGGGAGGAACTGCTGGCGAAGGCGAGGCTGGCGCGCCGCCTCGTCCTCCTCTTCCCCGAGCGCCTCGGCCTCGCCGACGGCCTTGCCCCCTCCCCCTTCCCCTCGCAGCTGGCTCTGCCACCGCAGGTGCAGGAGAAGGAGGGACGCGTTGTCGAGCGGCGACCCTCGCCGCCACCGTTGAAGGACCAGGATTCCCTCTCTCCATGGCAGATGGAAGGGGGGAGCAGAAGCTGAAGAAAGGAGGAGATGAAAGAATGCGGGACGCCATCCCCCCTCCCGCTCTTTATAAAGGGACAGGGTGGGGGCTCGGCCGCCCCGCTCAGCCAATCAAGATGCAGAAGGCGCAGGGAACTGGGACCGACCCGCTGCCCCAGCCCGCGGCGGCCCGGTTTCACGCCTCCACCGTTCGCCACCCCAAGCGCATGAGGGCCACGTGGCAGGCGTGCAAGACCGAGGCGACTGGTGAGGTGACCTCCCCCACCCCGTTATCGTGGGGAGTGGATGCCTTGAAGACCACGCCTTGGCCTTGTTCAGTAAATGGGTCGCGCCTCCACGCCTCCCCCTGTTTATGGGGAAGGTGCGAACCGCCCCCTTTACTACGACATGACGCATGCATGCAGAGCTCAGCCCCACGCATGCCGCCCACATCACACACGCCTCCCCACGCCGTGCCACGCGCGGGAAGCGTGGGAAGCGCAGTGCGTGAAGGAACTTACCGCTGTAAAAACCGCCCCGCCTGCCCGCACACCGTTTTTGGGCCTAGCCCAACAACGCGTTGCGCTTATGTGTGGCCTAGGCCCGGGGGCTCCTGTCGGTGTACAAAAAGGGGGTACACTTTTTGTACCCCTATAACTGTGCACGGGCAGTCTGAGCCACGGGCATCGCCACACCAAACACGGCAAGGGGGGGTGGGGTAAGCCAAGGTAAGCAGAACGACGCCAAGACCAAGACCACAAAGAGCAAAGGGGACGAAGCGGACTCCCCCGACAAGATCCTTGCCAGGGGCAGTTCTAGCAAACCCGGCAAGACCCTTGCCGTGGCAGCTCGCCCCACACCTACGGAGCGAGTCACCCTAGAGTCCACTGCCCCCATGGGGCAAGGTTTCGGGAGACATCCCCATGGTGGCATGCGGGGACATTCAAGATCAGATACACACTTTAGAAGATGATGATCCTTGGCGGGATCCCAGCCAAGGAGGGCCACAAGGCCCCCGGCAAGAGCCTTGCCGGGGATGACAGCAGGCGCCACGGCAAGACCCTTGCTGGGGCCCTGGCAAGGACCTTGCCAAGAACACCTGAAGGGCCACCATCAGGCCCACGCCAATCAAACCTCCACCGCCGTTCACATGCAGCCGCCGACCCAACCAGCTGGGCAGGCACCTGCGTGGCGGCAAGCGGATCTTCGTGGAGACCCACCACTACGCCACCTCAACTACCTGCCTGCCTACATGGCACCGCGGGAACCGCTGGCCAGAGCGCGTGTCGACGCAAGAGGGAGCGGCGACGGACGAGACAGGGCTCTCCCCCGTCCCCGATAAAGCAAGGACACCTAAGCAAGATTGTCATGTAATGCGAGGGATAACCTCGCATCACTGTACCCTTTCCACCTCATGTGTGCCACTGTGGCAACCCGTTTTCCCTATAAAAGGAGGCTCAAGGCGACCAGGAAGAGGATTCGGCTTTTTGGAGCTCCTCACGCCCCATTGCTAGTTCGAGAACATAGATAAACAATCCACCAAAGCAGGAGTAGGGTTTTACGCGTCTTCGCGGGCCGAACCTGGGTAAAGGAACCGTGTGCTATCTGTTTGATCCGCTCTTCTCACGACCCCGCGCCCCGCAACCGCAGTAGGGATTCTTGTGGTCCCATAGGGGTCGTTCCAAAACACCGACAGGAGCGTAGGTGTGCACTAAGGGACACATATGCCATAGAGCGAGTCACCACAAAATTCAACCCATGGGCAGCCTGTCCGATCACTTTCGATCGTAGAGACCATCATGAGCGAGTCCTTATGGACGGCGGCAGCAGCCTTAACCTGCTTTATCAGGACACTGTCCGTAAAATGGGCATCGATCCGTCAAGAATCAAGCCCACTAAAACCACCTTTAAAGGAGTAATACCTGGTGTAGACACCCACTTCACGGGCTCAATAACATTGGAAGTGGTCTTCAGTTCGCCGGACAACTTCCGAAGCAAAGACTTGATCTTCGACGTCGTCCCTTTCCGCAGTGGTTATCACGCGCTGCTCGGGAGAACCGCCTTCGCCCACTTCAATGTGGTCCCGCATTATGCTTACTTAAAGCTCAAAACCCCTGGACCCCGCGGTGTTATTAAAGTTAATGGAAACATGGAACGCTGCTTCCGCACAGAGGAGCATACCGTGGCCCTTGTAGCCGAAGTACAGGGTGGCCTTGTTGAGCCGAATACTAAATCGGCAGTCAAGCCCTCGAACACTGTCAAACGAGTCCGGTCTACCCTGCAGAATGGCAGTCTGGCTCGTCCAGAGCTAGATTAGCAATTCGGCCTCCGTCAAAGCCCCAACCTTATAGCAGCATACGTACCACGCGTACATAACTATGCACTAAAGAGACCATGGGCAAGGACGGAGCCATACTAAAAATAAAGTCCACGGTATGGCTCGACCCTATCCGGAGCTTCATATTTTTTCACCTTTTCTTCTTATTTTTATTTTTCACGTTCTTTACAACCCACATCACTTTCCGATGGTACCAAGGGCCTCTTTCGAGGCCCCTTATGTATACTCGATTGTTGATCCCCTTAAAGGATCATACACCAAGACGAAAAGCGACGCAGACATGCGGCAGAGTGTCCAAAGGATCTTCAAGATCATCTTTCCTTTTTAGGACCTATATAAAGCTTTACCTTGTTCTCGGCATGTAAAATAGGCTTGCTGCTTATGGCATCTTTTGTAAAAATACGTTCTGACGTACCAATCAGACTATAATGGAAACAGTTTCGCCCAACCTTGTTCGGTATTGTCTTATTTCTTAATCTATCTTCCCCATTTATGTCAGATTGGCATATCAAGCTCGGCACGACTTAATCACCAGGGGCTCTATTCATCCATATATATTCTCGAAAACAGAAAGTCCAAATTGTCGGCGTTCTGGGAACGGGGGTCCCCAGACTTGCCTGCCTGCGGCCCATGGCGTGGCTGCGCTAGCAGGCCTGTACGGCCCATCTTCATCAACAAGGCATTCAAGAACCTCGCGAGGGGCCAAGCCTCGCGAGGCGGACGACACAAGATCTCCTCAGGAGCGGCCTCACTTGGTTGGCTCGCGAGTAGCGGAGAGATCAAGGCGAGACAAACCTTGCAAGGTTCTCGTGACATGAGCCATGACGAACGAGATCAGGCGGGCGCCATCGTGTGTAGTGTCCTTGTTTCCCCTTTGGTGCTAAGGAGGCAAGCGCAGGCGTAGAGTACCAAGGTGTCAAGCAAAGGTTTCCATATCTATGCAACTAGACCAAGACCAGCAGGACGACAAGACGAAGGTCACCATGGAGCCCAAGGCGGCGTCACCACTAGAGCCTTTTGCAGGTGAAGACCGTATTTGTCAGGATAAGCTGTACAAGCTGTCCCCTTTCAAATTGGCCGTTGCTGGCTCTCTTCCCACTCAATATTTGGGAAGAGGACCAGGGCCTATATAAATAGGACTAGCCACCACAGTAGGGGTCATCGGATCTAATCTTGAGCCAACCCTTAGCCGCACATCGACCACAAGAACACCTCACCCTTAGGAGGCTGTTCTTCCCCTTGTACTGTTCATCATCAGCCCAAGAGGCAACCCACCACCACCACACTGGAGTAGGGTATTACACCACAACAGTGGCCCGAACCGGTATAAATCTTGTGTCTTTTGTGTTGTGAGTTCGTTGAGTTCGTCCGCATGATCTTAGCAAGCTAGGGCACGGATTGGTAGGGGGGAAAGAACTTCACATGCACCCCAGAGTTCAAACCTTAAGGGTTTTGCCGGAACCCATGATCCGACATTTGGCATGCCAGGTAGGGGTGCGCCGAAACTTCCCTTCCGTCAATCTGCGCTTCGTCGCCGCCGCGCTCCGCCCGCATGGCAGGTGTCCCGCCCCTAGCTCTGACGGCAGGCGCCGCGACGGGGCCAGGGGGCTTCGAGCCCTAACCCCCGTCTTGCGGCAGGTGCGATGGTCGCCCAAGTTCAAGCCCGAGATGCCGTCGCGCTACGACGACGCGGCGGACGAGACAACTTTCCTGCTAGCATATGAGGAGGCCGTCCTCGAGGCTGCAGGGGTTGACAAGGTCATGGCCAACTGGTTTCCCATGGCCCTCACCGGCGCGCCGCGCGCCTGGCTTCTCAACCTCCCCGGATCCGCGGCGACATCTTGGGAGGAGCTGCGTGACCTCTTCACTACGCGCACGCGGCACCGGCGCATCACGCGGCCGCGGCCCTGCTAGGCGGCTCTCAAGCACCGCCTTTAGATCACGATGTCAAGCCATTCCTTCGCCAGATCGGCGCCGTTTCCAACTGCTCGGGGGCTCCGCAAGGCTGGGCTGCGCCTGAGGCCGACCTCACCTTCGACTCAGAAGACCACCCCGCCACCAACGCTGGCTCGGGCATGCTTCTGATGCTCTGCACGCCCACCATCTGCAACGTGGCCGTCACCAAGACACTCATCGACGGCGGCGCCGGCCTCAACGTGCTCTCCGTGGAGGTCTTCAGCCTCCTTCTGCCACTTGAGCGGCTCAGTCTCAGCAAACCTTTCTCGGGGGTTGGAGGCGGCACCGCCCACTCCTTGGGGCAGATCCACCTCCCCCGTCACCTTCACCACGCGCGACAACTACCGCATCGAGCTGGTCGATTTCGACATCACCCGCATCGGCCTCCCATACAACGCCATCCTTGGGTACCCAGCATTGGCCCAGTTCATGGCAGCAACCCATCCGGCTTACAACCTCATGAAGATGCCTGGAAGCAAGGGCGTCCTCACCGTCAAGGGGGTGCCAAGGAGGCCCTGGCGGTGCTTAAGCTCGCCCTCAAGACCGCCACGGCGCAGCCCGCTGATGCGGGCACCCCCGAGGCCAAGGGAGCCGCACCAACCAAGAAGAAGTAGTTGTTCACCCAAGACAAGGCGGAAACCAAGCAGGTGTTTGGTCAACGAGGACGGGTCCTCAGGAGCCACCTTTATCATAGGCGATAGCCTCGACCCGGGCCAAGAGGAAGCGTTGGTGAAGTTCTTGCGCGCAAACAAGGATATATTCGCATAGGAGCCCAATCAGCTGGTGGGGGCCCGAGAGAGGTGATTCAGCATCACTTAAGGGTATGCCCCAATGTGCGCCTTGTGAAGCAGCGGGCAAGACGGTAGTCCACGGAGAAGCAGGCCTTCATCGTCCAAGAGACCAGCAAGTTGGAGGTAGTGGGTGCCATTCGCGAAGTTCGGTACCTCGAATGGCTGGCGTACCCCGTCGTAGTGCCGAAGAAAGGCGGGAAGGAGCGAATGCGCGTCGACTTCACCAACATCAACAAGGCCTGCCCCCAAGATCCGTTCCCACTCCCATGCGTCGACCAGATCGTTGACTCCACCGCTGAGTGCGACCTTCTGTGCTTCCTGGATGTGTTCTCAGGGTATCACCAGACCAATATGGCGGTAGAAGATGTAGAGAAGACAGCCTTCCCGACCCCGTGAGGGGTGTACTGCTACACCTGCATGCCCTTCGAACTGCGCAACACGGGCGCGACCTTTCAGTGGCTGATGTACATCGCCTTAGGGCGGCAGCTCGGGAGAAACATAGAGGCCTACGTCGACGACATTGTGGTGAAGTCTCGGGAGGCATGGACCTTGATCCAAGATCTGGAGGAGACCTTCGCGAGCCTGCGCCAGGTGAACTTGTGGCTTAACCCGGAGAAGTGCATGTTCGGTGTCCCTTCCGGTAAGCTGCTGGGATTCCTCGTGTCCCACAAAGGGATAGTGGCGAACCCATAGAAGATCAAGGCCATTGAGGACATGATCCCACCGCAGACCCTCAAGGAAATGCAGAAGCTGGTTGGTCGGGTAACTGCGTTGGGACGCTTCATCTCCAAGCTGGAGAGCGCACCCTACCCTTCTTCAAGCTGATGAAGACGAAGGGCTCATTAGAGTGGACCCCGGAGGCCGACCGAGCTTTTCAAGACCTCAAGAGATATCTGACCAGCCCTCCGGCGATGGTGGCGCCACGACCTCTCGAACCTCTAGTACTCTACCTTGCCGCCACCCTGTACTCCGCCAGTGCGGCGCTGGTGGCGGTTCGAGAAGAGTACCATGCCAAGGGCGCGTCGTGCGAAGATCTGCCACCAGCCGGGATGACGCAAGGTCAGGAAGGCGTAGCAAGAGTTGTGGCAGCATCAACGGAAGACCAAGCTCGGCAGGACGACGTCGCCAGATTCGCGCAACCGATCAGGCGTCAGGAGTTACACCACCTCAGGAGACACCCCAACTTCCACAAGATACGAGCCTCACCAATGAGCCAGCCCTTGTCGAGCACCCGGTGTATTTCGTCGGCATGGTGTTGTGGGACGCGAGAGCGCGATACCCCATGTCTCAGAAGCTCCTGCTCGCACTCTTGGTGGCCACCCCATCAAGGTTGTCTCAGCCTACCCATTGGAGAGAGTGCTCAGGAGCCCCAACTCTGCCAGAAGGGTCGCTGAGTGGAACATCGAGCTGGAGGCATTCCAGTTGGAGTTCAGCACCACCAGAGTCATCAAGGGAGCCGCGCTCGCTGACTTTGTGGCGGAATGGATGGATGCCCCGACGCCTGAAGTAGGCGAGGACCGGTCCACCTCGCCAGGGAGTGAGGCGCCAGACGACTGGGTCATGTATTTGGATGGTGCCTTCACGCACCAGGGCGCGGGGGCCCAAGCAGTACTCGTCTCCCCCGCTCAAGAAAAAATCTACTACGCCGTGCAGCTCTGCATTCAGCAGGGCGAAAAGGTCTCCAACAACATCGCAGAATACGAAGGCCTCATAGCTGGCCTGAAGGTCGTGACAGCTCTGGGGGTGAAGCGCCTCACTGTTAGGACTTCTCAAATAATGTATACGAGGCGGAGGACGAGCACATGGAGGCATACCTCACGGAAGTGCGCAAGATGGAGAAGCAGTTCTTGGGCCTGGAGTTGCAGCAAGTGCCTTTGGGCACCAACAAGGAAGCTGACGACATCGCCAAGAGGGCATCCAAGCGGCAGCCCCAAGAGCCTGGCGTCTTTGAGGAATGGCTCTTCAAGCCATCAGCGACACCACCACTTTCAAGAACAGCTCAGCCTCAGGAGGAGCTCCCGCAGCCGCCTGCCGCAGGAGCCCCAGCCTGTGGCCCGACCTCAGGAGCGCGCCTGCTCTTGGCGCTCGAGCCCCAAGAGGGATGCTGGACCATGGAATTCAGGGAATATCTGATGCGAGGGGCCCTGCCGGAGAAGGAGGAGGATGCGGAGCGCGTGGCCCGGCAAGCCACGACATACTTCATCCAGGACGGTGAGCTGTACAGGAAGCGACCAAATGATGTTTCACTGCGTTGCATCTCCAGAGACCAGGGGAAGGAGTTACTATCTGACATACACAGAGGGGACTGTGGGCACCACTCGTCATCACGGACCTTCATCGGCAAGGCATTCCGCAGCAGATTCTACTGGCCCATAGCGCTCAACGACGCAGCCGAGCAGGTGAAGTCCTGTGAAGCCTGCCAGTTTCACGCCAAGCAGACCCATCAGCCGGCTCAGGGCCTCCAGACCATCCCACTCACATGGCCATTCACGATTTGGGGCTGGATATCTTGGTCCTGTTCCCTTGAGCGCTTGGGGGCTATCACTACCTCTACGTAGCCATTGACAAGTTCATCAAGTGGGGCGGAGGTGGAAGCCGTCCGCACCATCCCAGCTGGTTCTGTAGTCAAATTCATCAAGGGTCTCGTGAGTCGCTTCGGGGTCCCCAACCACATCATCATTGACAACGGCTCGCAGTTCACTAGTAACCTCTTCAAAACATATTGTGCTAACCTTGGAATGCAAATCTGTTACGCTTTGGTGGCGCACCCCAGGAGGATTGGTCAGGCCGAACGTGCCAACGCAGAGGTCCTGAGGGGCCGCAAGACCAGGACCTTCAAGAAGAAGCTCGAGGCCTGCGGCAGGGGCTGGCACGACGAGCTCCAGCCCGTGATGTGGTCCATCCGCACCACTGCCACCAAGCCGGCGGGCGAGACCCCATTCTTCCTCGTCTATTTAGCCGAAGCAATCCTCC
This sequence comes from Aegilops umbellulata, assembly GCA_032464435.1. Taxonomy (NCBI): domain Eukaryota; kingdom Viridiplantae; phylum Streptophyta; class Magnoliopsida; order Poales; family Poaceae; genus Aegilops; species Aegilops umbellulata. The sequence continues at coordinate 183,095,266 of CP136060.1, forward strand.
CTCATGAGGTCAAGCATCGCTCTGCACGGGTCCTGGCGTTTGATGAAACACAGCAGGACACCACGCGGGGTGAGGGAGTCCTACACTAAGGGGTCCTCGGGTGTCCGGCCTATTATCAATGGGCCGGACTGATGGGCTGTGAAGACATGAAGGCCGAAGACTGTACCCGTGTCCGGATTGGACTCTCCTTGGCGTGGAAGGCAAGCCTGGCGACCAACTAGGAATATTCCTTCTTATGTAACCGACTCTATGTAACCCTAGACCCCCCGGTGTCTATATAAACCGGAGGGTGTAGTCTGGAAAATAGATACTCATTACCATAGTCATACAGGCTAGGCTTCTAGGGTTTAGCCATTACGATCTCGTGGTAGATCAACTCTTGTAATACTCATATTCATCAAGATCAATCAAGCAGGAAGTAGGGTATTACCTCCATAGAGAGGGCCCGAACCTGGGTAAACATCGTGTCCCCCGTCTCCTGCAACCATCGACCTTAGACGCATAGTCCGGGACCCCCTACCAGAGATCTACCGGTTTTCACACCGACATTGGTGCTTTCATTGAGAGTTCCACTATGATGTCGACGAAAGGTTTGATGGCTTGCCTTGTCCTTAAAGACAACATCACCTCCGGGGGAGTCCTGGCTGTCGGCGTTCTGGGAACGGGGGTCCCCAGACTTGCCTGCCTGCGGCCTACGGCGTGGCTCACAGGGGGCCCAGCACGGCCCAACTTCATCAACACAAGACCCAAGACCCTCGCGAGGGGCCAAGCCTCGCGGGGCGGATGACACAGCACTTACTCAGGCACGGCCTCGTCAGGCTGGCTCATGAGGAGGCGGAGAGATCAAGGCGGGGTACCTCGCGAGGTGCCCATGACGCAAGCCATGACGACCAAGGGCGCCAGGCGGGCGCCAGCCCGCGTAGTGTCCTCCCTTTCCTCTTTGGTGCAAAGGGGGCAAGCGTAGGCGAGAGGATCAAGCAAAGGCATCCATTTCGGTGCAACGAGACCAAGACCAGTCCAACGGTGGGAAGGAGGTCATCGTGGAGCCCAGAACGGCGTCACCACAGGGCCTTTGGCAGGTGAGGACCAACTTTAGTCAGGATAAGTGTACCAGATGTTCCCCTTTGAATTGGCCAATTGTTGGCGCCCTTCCCGCTCAATATTTGGGAAGAGGCCCATGGCCTTTGCCTATAAATAGGACTAGCCACCCCCAGGGTAGGGGGGAGAACAATTCGGTATCTAGCAATCAGAGCAAGCAAAGAGCGAGCGAGAGAGAGAAGGGCGGCTGAACTCCTCCTAGTAGTTCGTCCCCCTAGCCAAGAACAGGCCCTCGTGGGGCTGTTCTTCCCTGTACTGTTCTTCATCACTAGCCCAAGAGGCAATCCAGCACACCACACTGGAGTAGGGTATTACACCACATCGGTGGCCCGAACCAGTATAAACTCTGTGTCTTTTGTGTTGTTCTTTTGGTAGTTTAGATCCTTGCGAGACAGAGAGGTAGAGGGTCTAATCTCCGCGCGCACCCCAGAGTTCGAACCTTAAGGGTCTGCCGGAACCCGAAATCCGACATTTGGCGCGCCAGGTAGGGGTGTGCTGGAATTTGTCTTCCACCGCTCCGCTCTCCGCCGACCGTCGCGTCCATGTCTGACGCTCGTCGGGCCTGCGCCGAGCGTCGGGCCGCCATCGCTTCCCGCGTCGCCCAGACGGCCCCCGTCGATGGGCGTCCTCGTCGTTCCCCGTCGCCCGCCGTCAACGCTGCCACCGGCCCGGCGGGGAACGAGCAGCAAGCATCGTCTCAGCACCCGTCCGTGCGGCAAGACGGCCGCACCGCTACTCCATCGCTCACACCAGCTGGCTCTTTGTCCCGCGCGCTCCGTGCACCCTTGGAGGCTCGAGCTGTGCTCATCGCAGCAAACGAGCTCCTGCGCTACCGTCCCATCGATGACGTCTACGAAGAGTGGCTCGACCGCGTCGCCGAGCTCATCCACGCCGCAAGGGGCTCTCCTGTGCCGTCCGCTCCGCTGCGCCGCACCCCACCCCGCGCGGCAATGAAGTTCCGGGGGCGTACCAGCCACCTCCTCTCCAAGAAGACCCCGTGGCTCCAAGGCGCGTGGCCCCTGGGCGGAACCCACTCCGTCAGGCGCCAGCCCAGCAAGAACGGAGCTGCTAAGAAGTCCCTCGACCGCAAGAGGCTGCCCGGGCGCTTCCTGCTCCAGCTCGCCGTGACCCTGCTCCGGCTCTGGCACGTCAAGACCCCGCGCTGCTCCCAGCTGCAGCGCATGGGGACCCGCAAGGCCAAGCTCTCCCTCAACCGAAGCCTCCCATGGCCACAGCAGGCTGCTGCGCCTACACCACCGAGCTGCGCAGTGTCGCGTGGCCCGGCAAGTTCAAGCCGGACCTGCCTCCTCGCTACGACGGCACGACCGACCCTGCAGAGTTCCTCCAGCTCTATGAGCTGGGCATCAAAGCTGCCAGTGGAGACGAAAAGGTCATGGCGAACTAGTTCCCCATGGCACTCAAGGAAGGAGCTCGCACCTGGCTCCTGAACCTGGCCCTAGGCACGATCTCTTCCTGGGACCAGATGCGCACCCGCTTCATCGCCAACTTCCAAGGTACTCGTGACCGGCCGCCTGCCGTGAGCGACATGCGGCGCGTCAAGCAACAACCCGGAGAGACCCTGCAAAAGTACATCCAGCACTTCAACAGTGCACGTCTCAAGATCCCCAAGGTGTCCGAGGAAGCCATCATCTCGGCCTTCTCCGATGGCGTGCGTGACATCAAGATGAAGGAGGAGCTGGCGATGCATGAAGACCTATGCACCTCCCTGGAGCTGTTCAACTTGGCGACCAAGTGCGCTAGGGCTGAGGAGGGGCGTCTCTCCCTCCTTGAGCTGCCTGCCGCAGACCCAGAAGAGAAGAAACCCAAGGCCAAGGACGTGAAGTGCAAGGGGGCTGCCGTGCTCGCGGCAGAACCAGACACCAAGCGGGGTAAGGATCTGCCTGAATCCTCCAGGGGCAGCCGGTACTGTGTATACCACGACCTCCACACCCACAACACCAACGAATGCCAAGAACTCCGTGCCGTGCGGGAAGGAAGGATCGGCCGTCGTCCTGACCGTGCTGACCGGGGCTACGGGCGAGGAAGAGGAAGGAACCCAGGACGCTGGGAAGACCGCGGCCCGCACCAAGGGTGGCGCGATCAACCTCGCGAGGACCGCTGGCGATACTTGCCTCGTGAGGGGGACTGGCGGGATCAACCTCGTGAGGATTGCCTGCAGGGCAATGCAGGCCTCCCTCCACTGCCGCCTCAGCCAAGAAGGAACGAGGACCGCCACCAGGACGAGGGGGCTGGGGGCTTCCAGGAGCCACGCGCAATCGCCTGCATCCTGGGCGGAGCTCAAGCCCCAGCCTCCCAATGCATCTTCAAGTAGTTTGCCCACGAAGTGAATGCAGTCCTCCCCAGGCTCGAAGCCACGCGCCCTCTCAGGTGGTCGGCATGCGCCATCACGTTCAACTCAGCAGATCAGCTCAAGCACTCGGCCACAGCCGGGGTCCTCCCGATGCTTTGCTCCCCAGTCATCAGCAACGTACTTGTCACCAGGACCCTCATCGATGGTGGAGCAGGGCTCAACGTCCTGTCCGTGGAAACATTCAACAATCTTCAAGTGCCCTACGACCAGCTTCAGCCTACCAAGCCCTTCTCCGGAGTCACCGACGGTTCCACGATCCCGATCGGGCAGGTCCGCCTCCCTGTCACCTTCGGATCCCGCAACAACTACCGCACCGAGCTCATCGACTTCGACGTCGCTCACATCCGCCTGCCGTACAACGCCATCCTCGGATACCCAGCGCTGGCTAAGTTCATGGCCGTGACTCATCATGGCTACAACGTCCTCAAGATGCCAGGAAGTGGCGGAGTCATCACGGTGCCATGTGAAGAAAAGGATGCAGTGTGTTCCCTGGAGCGAGCCTTTCAGACCGCGTCACTAGAAGACCCAGATTGCGGAAGCTGGAGGCTTCCCGAGATCACCCCCAAGAAGAAGAAGACATCGTCAGGCTCAGCCCCTGAGGAGGCAGGCCCCTCAGGGCCCACGTCTACCCAAGGGGACCCTCCTTCCATCGCATAGGAAAGCGCGCCCGGCGCCCTCCTCAGGCAGGGCTCGGGGGGCTCTCACCTGGAGGGCCACCGACCTAGCCAGGGTCACGAGGGAGGCGCTTGGGCACCATGTGGAGGCGTGCCTCGAAGCACGTTTCCCTCAAGAAGGAGCAAGGCAAGGAAGGTCAGACCAGCAGGAGTTCGTTAACAAGGCCGTTCAAGAACTACAAGAGTCAAGAATCATGAGAGGTTGCCGCTGTCTACCAGCTGTGGCTCCCCATCCAGGCGAGGATGGTGGGCTGTGCATCTGCATCGACGTACCAGGGCTCAATCGGGTCGCCACGATGGAGCGCCTCTGGCCCTCGCAAGTGGGGCGTTGCGAAGGCCCACCCCACAGCTATGTTCGCATGCCTTACGGCTTGCCGAGCATGGCTGCTGCATACCAGCGCCTCATGAGGGGCATCATGGAGACTCAGGAAGACAGGCGTTCCGCGGTCCTGGCGGAGATGGAGATGATTCACGAGGAGCCACCAGCGCCTCCGGAGCCTCCTTAGGCCCCTGGGCCTGGGGGCTCGTGAGGATCGGCTTCCGCAGCCCACCGAGTCTGCTGCACCAACACCACTTCATCCTCGACATCTTCAGGTGACGTCCTTCAAGCTTCATTTCCAGCTGGGAACGCCCTCCCAGGGCTGCTTCATTCCCAGGCTGCGTGGGTCCGTCCCTGCGGCGTGTATCCCTTTTTTATTTTTTCGGTCATTAGCTTGCTTTGTTGGGGGCGCCCCTCGGGTTGCATCATCCCCAAGCCGCTCGGGCCAGGCCCAGTGGCGTGTATCTCCCTTGAGTTTATTTCCAGCTATGCTTTCGCCTATCATGCTTGATTACTTGATGCCTGTCCACGACACCTCTCCTTCTCCATGTCGACCACTTGCACGTTAAAGGGGGGGGGGTACCTGAGCATCGCGACTCAGGGCTCTTACTGGCTCTCCAGCCCTCACCCTCTGGCCTTGTCCATGGCATCGCGACCTGGCATACCAGCGACGGCTGAGAGAAGCTCGAGGGCCGGGACCCGAGGATGTAGAGTGACGGCATCTAACCCAATTTGCAGAAACACATCACAAGATACGGCCCAGTGCCAGGCGCAACCCGCCTAGAGGTAGGGCCCCGTGAGTCCCGCGCTGGCTCACGGGTGCCCAGATACACCTCACCTAGCCATACCGTGCCGGCCACATGTCAGGGCGGGGCTGTACATGCCCCGGGGGCTCCTCCCAGATGGGAGCCCCCTCCCATGTACCAGTGGAAGCACCATGCTCCGCGCTGGCTGACGACACTGCCGAGGAGCGGCTATGCCCGTACACATACGGAAGCGCTATGCTCCGCGCTGGTGATAAACAACTGAGGGTGGCCTCCGAGCCGCGTTAACCTCAGGGAGCCCAGAGCTCAGTGGCTAGCCTCATCGCAACGCCTCCCCTCGGGAGCGTCGCGCGAGGGGGCTAGGCACGAGGGCTACGCCTGGGTCACGCCCAGACGTACACCGCCCAGCCAGGCCCCTCGGGCCTGGTTCGTCGCGCGTCTCTCCCCGAGCGGAGCCAAGGTATGAAGGTCGTTTGAGCGTCAAGGGGGACTCTTGAGCATCGCGACTCAGGGGCCTAACTGGTCCCGTAGCCCCTCACTCCTTAGTTCCGAAAGGCTATGCTGGGTGAGGTACGCGCGGGGCCGGGCTCTGCAGACGTAGAACGGTAGTCTCGCTTGCATCTCGCCTCATCGCCCGCTGTTTGCGTGTCAAGGGGGACTCCTGAGCATCGCGACTCAGGAGCCTAACTGGCTCCATAGCCCCTCACTCCTTAGTTCCAAAAGGCTATGCTGGGTGAGGTACGCGCGGAGTCGGGCTCTGTAGACGTAGAACGGAAGATACACCTACATCACGCTTCCCTACTTGTTGTTCGTGCGCCAAGGGGGACTCCTGAGCATCGCGACTCAGGAGCCTAACTTGTCCCGTAGCCCCTCACTCCTTTGGTCTCGTCCTGGTTTCCGGTCGGGGCTAATGCTGGGTGAGGTACGCGCGGGGCCGGGCTCTGCCGGCGTAGAACACAAGCAAGTAGGGAAGAAAGGCATAAAATTCAAGGAATTTAAAAGCAAAATATTACAGTCCATACTGTCGTCTCAGTACCAAACGCAAGTTTAAATGCCTCCCCGAGGCGTGGTGCATGTGCAGGAACTAAAAGGAGAGCAGGAGCAGTAGCGGAGTCACTTGTTGGCGGTGGAGCAGCGCGGAGTGGCTTCGCCTCGTGGAGCAGCAGGACCAGCAGCGCCTTGCTTCGGCTTGGTGCTGAAGGCCCGGAACTTCCCCAGCAGCGCCTCCGCGCGCCCCTTCACGGCTTCGGCAGCGGCGGCAGCACCCTCGCCGCTCACCGGCTCCAGCAGGCTGTCGAGGTCGGCGCTGGGATCGTGAAGGTAGATGTGGGCGAAGATCCGCGTCAGCGCAGCAGAAGACAGGACACGCGCCTCAGCCTCAGCCGTGGGGCCAAGGCCAAGGGCGACATCCCCAAGGGCCTGAACCAGGAAGGGAAGCAGCTTGGCGGGGCCGTCCCCGTCACCGGCCAGCGGGCTCTCCAGGCTGCTTTCGTAAAGTGTCTTCAGCGAAGCGCGAGCATCCTTCTCCATGTCCGCAAAGGCCACACGATCCTCGGCAAGGACCCGGGCCTTGGCGTCCAGCTCGGCCTTCGTCGCCTCTAGCTCCTTCTTCAGCGCGCTTAGGCGGTCGCGGTGTTTCTTGAGCTTGGCCTCCCGGTCCTCGATGGCCGCCTCGCGAGCCTTCGTGCCTTCTTGCTGCTCTTGGCGAAGGTGGACCTCCTTTGCGAGCTGGTCTCGCAGGCCCTGCAGTTTGTCCTCCAGCTCCTTGCAGCGACCACGGATTTCAACCACCTCTCCCAGGGCCGCGTCTCGGGCAGTCTTCGCCTCGAGAGTGGCCTCCCTCTCTCCGTCACAAGCAGTCGAGGCCTGAACCAGCGCCGCCCGAATCGAGGCGTCGGAGCGGATCCACCCCGAAGCCAGCTCCAGGCGCCCGGCCACCAGGCGAGGGTCGGTGCCAAGAAGATCCTGCCGCAGCCGGTCCAGTTCAGCAACGGCACGCTCTAGGACTGCGGAAGAAGACGGAGAAACATCGGCACGCTCCAAGACAGCAGGAGGGGTTGGGGAAGTAGCGATCGGTGGAATGGGAGGAGAAGGTAGCGGCGGCGAGACCACAACATCCTGAGGCAGAGTCTGCTGCGCCCCGATGGCCGTGGTGGCGGCAGCAGGCAGGAGCACCTCGGGAGTCACTTGGGCCATGGGGGTTGGGCTCTCCCCAGCCAGGCCTCACAAGGATGAGCGGGCAGGAGAAGCCCGTGCCTCACGATCGCCTTCACCTGCAGGCGGAGGCGTTGCCGCGGATGGGGCCTCGGGAGCCCCCTTCGGCTTCTTCGCCGTGGGCGCCAGCCTATCCAAGAGAAGCGAACATCAAGTCCCAGCGGCGGAACAAGAAACAAAAGATGAGGTATCAAGCGCCTACGGGTCGTCGCTGGAGGGCTCAAGCAGCCTCCGGCCATACTTGAAGCCTGAGAGCGGGCTGGAGGGGTCAACCTCAGAAGCAGAAGGCACGTCCGCGGATCGTCCCGGAGCCAGGGCGGACCCGCGGGGGATCAGCCCGGTCCTATCCTTCTTCGGGATCGGGGGCGAGCTCCCGCTACCCAGCACGTCGTCACCCTCATTGTCATCGCTCAACGAAAGGCGGAGAGTACGAGACTTGCGCCAGGGAAGGGGAGCCCTAGACTCTCCGTCAGTTGCCTTGGAGTCAGGGCCCTCCTCCCGCTCCTCTTCGCCCCCCTCTCCGCAGGAGTCGCCAGAGGACACGTCCACCAGTCCCTCGGGAGCCACCACGGGAACGGGCCCGTCCCCGTTGAACACGGGCATGGACTCCACCACCTGCTTCCAGTCGTCGCGAAGGAACAAGGGCGTGGGTGCGCCCTAAAACCTTGCCACCTCGCCCCCGACCAGAGATTGGAGAACCGCGGTCAAATCCTTGTCGCCCACAGCCGCGGGGCTCGGATGAGACCTCCACATCGGAGGAGAGTACTGCCAAAGCGGAGCCAATTGGTGCTCCAGGAACTCCCTCAGCAGCGACGCGCCGGTCAGCTTTGTCGCCGCCGTGCTGCCGGCTTCAGGTCCGCGTCCATCTTCTCCAGTACCGGCTTCGCGCGGGGGTCCGTGAGCTCCACCAGGGACCAGTCGCCGGAACTCATGGGCTGCTCCGTGGGCAGGATCAGCGGAGGGTGGATGCGCCCGGCGTCCACCAAGACCCACTTGCTCCTGAAGCCCTCAATCCTCTTCCCGGGATTCGAGATGGCAATGGCGCCACCACACGCGACGAAGCTCGCGCATGCGGAAGGGGAACCACGGGTGACCCGATGGTAGAAGCAGTTGCGCAGCAAGGCCACTGAGGGTTGCACCCCCCCCATGAGCCTCACAGTAGTAGGCGAAGATCGCCAGGAGAAGGATGGAGTTGGGGTGGAGATGCAGAGCTTGTAAGTCGTAATGGCGGAGGACAGAGAGGAAGAACTCGGAAAAAGGAGGCACCAGGCCTGCAGTAATGGAGCTTACGAAGAGAGGGTAGAAGGTGCTTCCTCGGCCCTCAGGGGTGGTGGAGCCGACCTTGAACACCCGCGCCCCATCGATGCCCCGCGCTGCCGCCATCCAGCGCAGCCGGGCAAGGCTCGCCTCCGACACATTCGGCGAGTCCAGAGCAGGCGAAAACCAAGCTTCGGCTGGAGGCTGACAAGGCGCCATGTCTTCCTAGGTCACACGGGTAGAGCAGATCTGGGAGTTAGGAGGAAGGAAGGAGAGGCGCAAGAATGGGGATCTGAGTAGCAACCGGAGAAAAGCAAAGCCTGGGCAGCCACCGCACCTTAATTAACCTGCGCGGTTGCTGAAGCACTCGCGTCCAATCAACCGCCACGCGGCGCCCAAGGCCGCAGGCTGTTAGGGCCCGCGGCGCTTCGCCCTTGCCCTTTCGTCTCTCGGCACGGCCATGTCCGGGCGCGCCTTGGGCCCGGGGGCTACTGTCAGCGTTCTGGGAACGGGGGTCCCTAGACTTGCCTGCCTGCGGCCTGCGGCGTGGCTCACAGGGGGCCCAGCACGGCCCAACTTCATCAACACAAGACCCAAGACCCTCGCCAGGGGCCAAGCCTCGCGGGGCGACCGACACAGCACTTCCTCAGGCACGGCCTTGTCAGGCTGGCTCACGAGGAGGCGGAGAGATCAAGGTGGGGTACCTCACGAGGTGCCCATGACGCAAGCCATGACGACCAAGGGCGCCAGGCGGGCGCCAGCCCACGCAGTGTCCTCCCTTTCCTCTTTGGTGCAAAGGGGGCAAGCGCAGGCGAGAGGATCAAGCAAAGGCATCCATGACCAGTCCAACGGTGGGAAGGAGGTCATCGTGGAGCCCAGAACGGCGTCACCATAGGGCCTTTGGCAGGCGAGGATCAAATTTAGTCAGGATAAGTGTACCAGATGTTCCCCTTCGAATTGGCCAATTGTTGGCGCCCTTCCCAATCAATATTTGGAAAGAGGCCCAGGGCCTTTGCCTATAAATAGGACTAGCCACCCCCAGGGTAGGGGGGAGAACAATTCGGTATCTAGCAATCAGAGCAAGCAAAGAGCGAGAGAGAGAGAAGGGCAGCTGAACTCCTCCTAGTAGTTCGTCCGCCTAGCCAAGAACAGGCCCTCGCGAGGCTGTTCTTCCCTGTATTGTTCTTCATCACCAGCCCAAGAGGCAATCCACCACACCACACTGGAGTAGGGTATAACACCACATCGGTGGCCCGAACCAGTATAAACTTTGTGTCTTTTGTGTTGTTCTTTTGGAAGTTTAGATCCTTGCGAGACGGAGAGGTAGAGGGCATAATCTCCGCGCGCACCCCAGAGTTCGAACCTTAAGGGCCTGCTGGAACCCGAAATCCGACACTGGCCCCAGGCCAAACCCTCCAGCTGGGCGGCTTTACCATGATCGCCCGTTCGGCCGTTGAGCCGATGATGACCTCTCGGGCCATCGAAAACCCCCGTCGCATCAACTCTTAACACTCCAAGCAGATGGATCTGGCAGAGTTTTCGTCCTTGAACGAGCTCCTAGATCGTACCGCCGCTTTGGGAATCGCCACAGATTACGATCGGATCGTGCCTAAAACCGATCAAGCAAAAATCAAAACTCCACCGGTCACCCACCAGATAGCGGTAGTCGAGGAGCAGAACGGCGAGTCTTCTTCTATATTGAAGATGGACTATGTTCGGATCGCCGATCAGGAAGAACCGAATACCCACCAGCGAAAGGATGCGACCAGCCCTCCGAACATAGAATCGGACGACAGTCCTAAACCATCAGAAGATACTCCGGAGCCCGGACTATTGAGTCTAGAAGGTCTCCAGACTCCGGATAATCGGCCAGGTCAGGGTTCAGATTTAATTCCACCCACCCACCCGGACATAGAAGCTCTCAAGAGCATAAAACAGCAGTGTCAGGAAACGATCCACCACTTCTGGGCCAGATTCCTCCTTGTCAAAGACAAGGTAAAAGATTGCCACGACGAGGACATGATATCAGCGTTCTGCAACAAATGCGCGAATGAAGGAATCATCAATGCCATCAATCGCCGCCGCATACTGAAGTTCGCTGACTTAACAACTATCGTACAAAAGTACATTGCGTTGGAAAGCGCCTGGAAAACTCAGGCAACTTGCTGCGAGCCGTCGGTCCCAACTCAACTCCTCCTACAGACGAAAACGGCGCACCCCCGTGGCACCCCCCAGTCCAACAGTCAAGAAACATAAACCCAGTATGCGGCATGGCACCGTTCTGGAGGGATGGCTCAATGGCCCATGGAAAATACACACGGCACCAGATACCGTGGCAACCCACAGCCTTAGAGCATGTTGGATACTCCGGCAGGTAGCCAAGAGTAGCGAGGACATCCTTATGAAGGACACCCTAGAACAGCACCCTCCAGAAAACGACGACACAAGAGTATTGACGGTCTTCGAGACATTCGCTTCAAACAACAATCGCAAAAAGGGCACTTCGCGACCTTGCCGAAGTCTGCCAAATCGCTGCAATAAACCCTTGGAACGACACGGCTATATCATTTAATGCCGGTGACGAACCGAAGTACAGGACAGTCCGGGTGCCAGCCGCATTAGTCCTCAGTCCCACCGTGGACGGGTTTCGACTTACCAGGGTCCTCATGGACGGCGGCAGCGGACTAAACCTCATTTATGAGGTGTCGGGACCCCGATTCTAAGTCACACCGATCTAGCATGTAACACCTCATATCACTTTGCGGCCTCATGCACGGTATTCCCACGGGTGTCGCCTTACCATGGCCTGGGACCGTTTGCGCCTTTTGGCTCACGTATATGATAGTGTCGCTAGCATCCATATGACAGAGAACACGGGCCGACATGACTAGTCATGAACCCAAAGTGGCACTAACTTACGGGGATAGGCATACATGAAACAACATCGAGCATGTCAGTCAGCACCGTGTGAATCCGTGCTGTAGCAACTAGGCTAACAGGACTCCGGGACCCGGGCTGTAGCAGGCTAGGCAGGACTCCGGATGTCACTGCGTGACATTTCCCCGAAGGGACATACACAGGAACGAAGTGAATCACATGCCGTCCAGTCTAAGTGTTCTGGAGCAAGAGTGTTGGGCTACCAGGACTCCGGTAAACCGGGCTGTAGCGGACTACCATGGCTCGGTGGAAGCACTAGACTACATTTCCCCATAAGAGAGGCTACCAAGAATAGACAACTAGGTTGTCGGATCCCACACATAGCAATACACGTTACACGTATGCATAACATGCAAGTATGTGTTGTACAACATGGCATCACAACATAACGCAAACTCATATAGATAAAGGCCCAGAAGAGCCACATAGCATTAAATACAAACAGGGGTCACATGACCCATCATTCAGAGCATACAAGCAATGGAAGCATTACATATCTGAGTACAAAAAACTAAAAAAGAAAAAGGCTGAGAAGCCTGACTATCTACAAGACCCTCCCAAGGGTACACGATCGTAGCTGAGGTAACAAGCTACTCGTCGAAGTCCAAGCGGAACTACTAGGGAGACAGAAGTCTCATTTGCAAAACATAAATAAAGAAAAGGTGAGTACAAAGGAACTCAGCAAGACTTACATAAGATCCTATCATACATGCATTTGTATCAAGAAGGTAATGTGGGGTTTAGTTGCAGCGAGCCAGCTTTGACTGAGTGGCTAACCTATTCTACGACTACGGGTAACTTCTTTGAGGTGAGGCAGCGCACACGAGTACACTAATCACCACATTGATACACCACTATGGATTCATTCCCGTCTCCCTACGAGAAGGCCATCCATAGCACTCGCACTTGTCTTTAGCATTTTAGAGTATCCACTTTAAGTTGTCTATGTACCACGTAAGCATCCAAGAAGTCCATAACCGAGGACACGACTATTCGAATAGATCATGATAACCCTGCAGGGGTGTACTTCTTCACACACACTCTCACCACTTACCACCATGTACTCGTCATGTATCTCGGCAGCTTTCAAGCGGAAGCCTGGTGAGGGTGTCGGCCACGACCTGACTAACCACACAAGACTCTAGTCCAGGTTTCTCGCCTATTCCATCCGCAAGGAGATCCGGCCGGGGTGTCACTCACGGCCCCAAACGATGTGAGCAGGGTTCCCAAGCCCACCATCCGGGTGCCACTTGGTACACCGTGCCACCTGTGCCTAGTCTGTCCCGAGCCCACCCTACCGGGTGCCACTCGGTAGAAAAATAGCACTACCTACAAACACCATAAACTAGTTGCGACTCCTGGACAGAGATCAAGTTGGTTAATAAGTCGAGAAAGCTTGGAGCGCCCGGAGCCCAATGTGTGGTAGTAGCTAGTCATTGGACAACTTACACAGAACTCGGTTCTTAAGGACGGTCCCAATGAGACAACCCACCATGTACTCCTACATGGCCTCTCACCGCTACCTTTACCAAATCGTGTTCACATGCTTAACCCTCAGCATCAGAACATAGAATAACACTCCAATCCATTCCCAATGAATCAGACCTTACACAACTCTAAGCCATAGCAAGCATGCATGGTAGGAACACAACATGGCTCAATCAACTCCTACACATGCTAGTGGGTTTCAACTATTTACTATGGCAATGACAGGTCATGCAAAGGAATGGGTTCAACTACCGCAGCATAAAGTAGCAGTTGAATCATTGTTGTCCTAATGCAATAAAAGAGAGCAGGAGCGAGAGAGTGGGATTGTATCGGAATGAACAAGGGGGTTTTCTTGCCTGGTAGATCAACAAGGGGGGCACTGCTCCACACACAGGTACTCTGGAACACTCTCCAGAGCAAGACATATCGAGGAGGAACGGTGTCGACGATCAATAGACAATTATATGCAACAATATGATGCATGACATGGCATGAAGATGTGGTGTTGTTTGAGCTAATGCAACTAGCATTCATTTGGTTGAAGTCCATTTGAACCAAAGATTCAAATGCAACTCCAACATAAGCTCTTATAAATGTCATTTATGTGTTTTCACTTATAAAGCAGTTATAACTTGGTTTTTCATGCATGAAACTGGTATATGGATAGATTGCATTTTTCTTATGATTTTTCATATATAAATTATTTCAATCTGAGCTACGGTTGAATTTTTGTGATTTTTTGAAGCTTTGAACATTTTCTGGAATTTCTGAGTTATTTTAATACCAGAAAATGAATAACCGCGCCAGCATTACAGAAGCATGACGTCAGCGAGTCAAACATGGCTGACCAGGTCAAACCTGACGTGTGGGGTCCACACGTCACAGATTTAGTCAGAAACGGGCCACACATGTCATTGACCCACGCGGGTCAAATCTGGTCAACTGGGGGGGTTAATTAGCGCGGGTTGACCCGGTTTGACCGGCGATTAGTCGCCGGCGAGGGCGAACGCGGCGGAGGGGCTTGGGTCCGTCGCTCCGGTGACCATTTGGGCGGCGGAGTCCATGAGCGAGGAGCCAGGGCCCGTCCGCGTCATCTGGAGCAAACGAGAGAGGCGGGGTGGCCGGAGCTCGCCGGAGCGGAGCTCGCGGCGGTGGCCGAAGCTCATCTCGAGCGGTAGAGGGGCTAGAGGGTGCCGGAGGAGCAGGGGAGAGAGGGGGGGGTTCGACGACGGGGCTCACAGCGGATCCAGAGGCGTCGTCGGCAAGCTCGGTGGAGGCTTGGCGCAGCCGGAAAAACGACGGCGATCTCGTCGGCCGAAGCTTGAAGACGACGACGATGGCGACTCTCCAGGGCTTCTCGCGCCACGTGGCTAGACGGAGAGGTAGAAGGTGATGGCGCGGAGCTCGTGGACTCGAAGGAGGGGCGAGGGGACGGCGGGGAGTGCAGCAACAGCGAGCGGCGGCGACGGCTCGTTCGGTGGTGCTCGCGAGAGAGAGAAATGGGAGGGGATGAGCGTGGCTGAGAGCGAGGGGAGCCGGGGGGTTGCGTGGCGACCTTGCAGAGGGTCGCGAAGCAAGCAGGGAGGCAGGAGGTGGCCGGGCGCATGGCCGCGTGCGGCGAGCGCGTGCTCGGCGTCCTCCTGGCGCGGTGGAGATGATGACTGGCAGTGCTAGTCGGCTGGGCCGGCCTGTTGGGCCGCTGGGCTGCATAGTGCCTGGCTACACAGGTAAGCGGCCCAGGTAAGATCCTTTTTGTTTCTTTTTTTGTTTTTCTATTTTCTGATATTTGTTCTGATTTAGTAAAATACTAAATCATTTAATTTCTTCTGACAATTTTTGCAGGGGCCTAAGGGATTATTCCAAAGCCCCTCACCAAAATTCAGAATCATTGGACAATATTTTGTATATATAAAAATATTTATCCAACGCAAATAATTACTGGATTAACTCCAAATGGCCTAAATAAATATTTATGAGCTCCTAAAAAATATTGGTTTGATTTTTACCTCTGACCAATAATTTCAGATAGTAACATGATGATTTTCTTGGACCTTTTTGGAGCAATTTTTATATGGGTTATTTCCAAAAATAATTTCTGAGGGTTTCACGAATCCCCATTTCAAATTTAAATTGAATTTAAACATGATGCTCACAAGAAGGCTAGGCTAGGTCATACCAGAACTAGGGATGTGACATGAGGACACACTCCACAAAATGGAAATAGACAGGAGCCTCATCATGCAAAGTAGCACAACCTTCCGAGGAATCATAACCAGTCGAGAGGTGCGATGCGCGGGAAAAATCGCACTTGACATGGTATTCAGCACGCCGGAGAATTATCGGTCCGAAGAAATCACATTCCAAGTGGCCCATTTCAGCAGTGGATACCACGCCCTGTTAGGGCGAGATGCTTTTACACACTTCCAAGATGTACCTCATTACGGGTATATGAAGCTCAAAATGCCCGGACCAAACGGTATAATCACAGTCGTCAGTGTTTCGTACATAGCACTACGCGCTAAAAACAAAACCGCATCCCTGGCCCTTGAGGCGCTATCCGAAGCCCTAGCGGCTTAAGAATTAACCACACTATGTTCCACGGTGGACACGGACGATGTGGTCCTCGACAAACGTCCCAAATCCACCGCCTTCAAACCAGCAGAAGAAATAGTCAAATTCCAGGTCCACCCAACGGACCCCAGGAAGAAAACATCTATCGGAGCGCAACTAAACCCAACAGTTGACGCCGCACTACGAGCATTCCTGCGCAAAAACTGGGACATATTTGCCTAGCACCCTTCAGATATGCCAGGGATCACGGAAGCTGGCCGAACATAGCCTCAATATATTAAAAGGATTTAAACCGGTCAAGCAAACACTGCGGCGCTTTTCTGAACCCAAGCGACAAGCCATGGGGGAGGAGCTGGCCAAGCTTATCGAGGCTGGATTCATTAGAGAAATCAAACATCCGGACTGGCTGGCAAACCTGGTGATGGTACCAAAGAAGGACAAATCCTGGCGCATGTGTGTCGATTTCAAGGACCTTAACAAGGCTTGCCCCAAGGATCCCTTGCCCCTCCCCCGCATTGATCAAATCATTGACGCCACAGCAGGACATGACTCACTGTGTTTCCTCGATGCATATTCCGGATACCATCAAATCAAAATGAAGGAGTCCGATCAAGCTGCAACAACATTTATTACCCCATACGGGCCATTATTCTTCAACACCATGCCCTTCGGGCTCAAGAACGCCGGCGCCACATACCAACGCATGATTCAAATATGCCTGGAGAAACAGTTCAGCAAGACAGTAGAAGCCTACGTCGATGACGTCGTCATTAGAACTAGGCACGTCGAAACTCTAATAGATGACTTACGTCTTACATTCGACAACCTCCGTGCATATGACATTAAGCTCAACCCGGAAAAATGTGTCTTCGGCGTCCCCGCCAGAAAACTGTTGGGTTTCATCGTTTCCAATAGAGGAATAGAAGCAAATCCAGCTAAAATCCGAGCTCTATCACATTTGGCTATGCCAACAGACCTCAAACAAGTCCAAAAACTAGCTGGTTGCGTGGCAGCGTTAAGTCACTTTATCTCCATATTAGGAGAAAAGGCACTGCCATTGTATCACCTCTTACGGCGCACCGATAACTTCGAATGGACAGACGCGGCGACTGCCGTACTAGAGGAAATAAAGGCCCTCCTAGCAAGCAACCCAATCCTGGCCGCACCAAACGCTGGCGAACCCATGTTGCTATACATATCGGCAACACATCAGGTTGTGAGCGTCATGCTCGTCGTCGAACAAGAACAGGACAGACACAAATTCCCACTTCAAAAACCAGTATACTATGTATCTACTGTACTCACACCATGCAAATCCCGGTACCCCCATTACCAAAAGATAGCATACGCGGTCTTCATCGTGTCCCGAAAGCTACGACACTACTTCAAGGAGTGTTCAATCATGGTGGCTTTCGAGGTCCCACTCAATGACATAATAAACAACCGCGATGCCACGGGACGGATTGCCAAATGGGCCATAGAGCTACTTCCATTTGACATAACATACAAGCCACGTCGAGCCATCAAATCCCAAGTGCTGGCTGACTTCATCGCCAAATGGACAGAGGCTAAACTCCCTAATGAGTACGGCACATATTCCAATCGGGTTATGTCGGGGATATACCCCGCGGTGTAAATCGGCCGGATGTATGACCCGATTGGATCTTGGCGATTCACGGGTAACCCGCCCGATCTTGGCGATTCATTAGTAACCCGGCGGGCGGGTCAGACGGACGACACGACCCAAGGCCCAGTAGGCCGGTTCGTGTGATGGTAGGCCGGCTTAAGAGGAAAAGGCATAAGGAATATTCTCCTACAAAGGACGCAAGACTAGGACTCCACTTGTAATAGACTAGTTCTAATCCTAATAGGACTCCACATGTAACCCGCCCCTTCAACTTATATAAGAAGGGGCAGGGCACCCCAAGAGGGGGGACAAAAACAATCGCTAGGGCTAGACATAAAGAGCCGGTTTACCGGCGACTCCCTCGTGATGATAATGAAACCTAGCCTCAAACAGCATGTAGGGTTGTTACCGGATGATGTTTCCCGGGGCCCGAAGCTGTCTAAATCCCTGTCTTGTGTTGTGTCTCTCGATTCCGCTCAACCCCTCTCAATCTACCACATAGATGTGTTGGCCTCACGACTAAGTGTTCACCCTAGGACATCTGCCGTGACAATTCCACGACAGTTGGCGCCCACCATGGGGCCTGCGCACGGTGGTGTTGAGGTCTTGGAGGGATCTTTTCCAGGGCTTCGAGAAGGTCGCAATTTTCCTGGTGAAAAGTAACCAGTTAGAAGGATCTACATGATCTCTGTGGTAAACAGCCGGAACAATGTATGAGATTGAGATTAAGAGGTTCTAGGGTTGCAAATTGTACAGCCGCTACACGCGCCGTGGTGATCCGCCAAGTCCGAGACCGTGACAGAGATTTTCTGTGGGGATCAGCCTTGAAAGATTCGTCAAGTTGCAAGTTAATGAACACGAGATTTCTACTGCGGCGCTATAGTCTCAAGGAAATTCCGCAGCGGCGGCGTCCGGCAAAACCAAAGGCGTTTCGTGGCTGTTACTTTCTATGCGAAGGTAAAGTTGACCAGTCAAATCAAAAGGAGGGGTCATCCTATGTGAAACCATCCAACATCAAAAACTAAACGGCCACGACCCGGAAAAGAATAAGGCAGCAAACCGGACTCCTCCGCCATACACGCAGCACCGCGGCCGCGTTTTCGACTCGCTTTTTCCGCGGAGGCCCGTTTTGGATCTAAGTACATGTCCACTTGTGGCAGGGGCACACCTGAATCCATAAATGAAGCTCTATTTCTATCTGACCCGATCTACTCCTTGATGTTGAAGAAAACCTTTGAACCAAGCGCTAACGCTGCTATGAAATCAGCGGCCAACTGGTCGACTCGCTACTCCTGCTTTGTCCGGCCGCGGTGAGCCGCCTCTGCACCTGCGAGAGCTGCCCTCGCAGTTACTGGTCTCCGCCACTGCTTTGAGCCGCCCTCTTGAAGGGATCTACTCAAGGAATCAAGAAGCTGGTGATTACATCGGTTGAAGAAAGATACGATCAATTACAACCATGCGGCATAACCCGCCATGGGACAACTATGGGCACAACCGGCGAATTTGTTGTTTTGTGATCAAAATCATTGAGCCGCCGCTCCGGGTCTCCGCTCCTTCCATACTATCATGCGCTGAGTCGCTAGACCGGCCCTCCGTTCCTCTACTCGCTGTGGATTACGCGCCCCACTGCCCATGCCGCCTTCACCTCGCCGTGACGTTACGGACCAAGCCTGCCTCTGCCACTGTCGCCTCCGCGATTCGCGGTGAGCCGCCGCACCAGGCTCCCGTGCGCCGTCGCGTCACGCCTCCGCCGAGCCGCCATGGCCAAGGTTGAGATCATGCAAAAAAGAAGTACAGTATAATTTTTTGGAAGAGCATGAAACAGAGATCAGCAAAATCACCGTTGTCGCTGCACCAGACCGTTGCCGCTGCACCAGACCGTTGTCGCCGTGAAGCTATCCCAACCTCTACCACTGCCTCACTGCTCCTCCATTGAGACCTCGTCTTCAAATCGTCGTTGTCTCTGTGATGAGCCACTGTGGTGAGTCGTACTTTGCCGCACTGAGCCCCGTTGCCATGCCGCTTTGAGCCATCAGGGTTATATTAAGTCGCCTGTAAGCCGAGTTGACCGTCACCCGCAAACGAATGGAGACACGGCCTCCGCTGATGTACCACCACTACTACGGCCAGATTGCTGCGGGCCTCGACCACAGCCGCGCATGGCTGATTCCGCTGCCCCCAGGCCGCGTCAGGCCACTTCTGCCTGTGTCGAGCTGCCAGTGCGCATCGCCTCCTCCGAGCCACTAGTGCGCCTTGCTACCACCAACGACCTCGCCCCGAGCCGGCTTCTCTACCTCCCGCCGCGCTCACACCAGCTGCCATCCAGGCGTTCCATTGCTTGATGGAGAAAAGAAAGGCAAAGGAGGAACGATCATGTAGAAGCCTATGGCACTTCAAAAACAATCATCAGTAGCAGTCCGTCAAGCGAGGAAAGGGCAGTAACAAAGGCGTCGCGCATAAAAAAATTCATCAGCAGTAGCCCACAACGTCCCGGTTGTTTACATGGTTTGCTGGCCACTGCCATCTCCACTTTCAGATACAGAAGGAGTCAGCATAATTTATGTTTATCACTTCTCCTCAAAGCTCAATATCCAAAGAGATAGCAACGGGAGTAGTACTACTCTAGTGCCAAAGTGTTATCCAATAGTATCCAGCATTATTTAACACCAGTATCCACGTTCATCCGACAAAAAATACCAGGTGCTATCTTCTCTATATTTGTTATCAGTGCATATTAAATTGTTTGAGAACAATGACTCTGGTCTGTGCTATTTTTTTCGTAGGACTATTATTCGTTACAAAGGTGTCGCAAAGGGACGTGCGCCAATATTATTTTTTGCACTAGAGCGGACAAGAGAGTCATCACCCCCGCTACATCAACGCACGCAGTTGACTCGTCGTCCGCGCCCGCGGCCGATTCGCATGCGTCTGCGCCGCTTTCAACACGGTGGCCGACTCGCTCGTCCGCGCCGGCTTACAACGCCGCAACCGACTCATTTACTGTCCGGACAAGTTAGGTGGTATCCATCTAAAATATATTTTATTGGCACATATTATTTTTGTCGAAGAGCAGTTTATCTTTGCCTTGGTCTGCAATATTGTTGATGCAGGGCAATTGTCCACTACATCAAAACGACGTGGTTAACTCGCCCGCACCGGCTTAAAGTGCCACGGCCGACTCATCTGTCTGTGCCGCCTCTGATGTTACGGTCGTATTTACCATCCGTTTCTCGCGACCTGGTCTACATCAACACACTGGGCCGCACTTGTCTGGATGAGCTGTTTATTGAATATAAGCAAGGCACTACTTGGGAAGCCTGATTTTCTTCCAACAATTTGGAGGCAAACTATCATATATTATCAGCCGCCGTCTGCACTGGATGGTTCAATGGGCAGTCGCATAAGTCGCCGCCACTATAGTTTGGTTAAACTCCAAACAACCCGTTGGAAGGAGCCATTGGCCGAGTTGCTGACACGGCTCATACGGGATCATTTATAACCCGCCGCAGTCACCTCAACCTTCTGTGGATTCACATCGCCGTATCAACGCCAATGATATACACCTTCTGCTATGGTTAACTATGGAGAATCTCAAGCCAACTCCTTGAGTCGTCTTGAGACTCGGGGGCTACAATGGTATGACTCGGCAAAATTAACCGGTTTAAATAAATTCAAGAACTCCGGGTCACTGAAGGGAAAAATAACCCGGCCCCGGAGATTCCTGCTAGATAGATGAAAATTTAAAAGCCATCAGAAGATTTCCGGCTCAAAATAAGGATTCTGGTTTAAAACCCGGTTCAAGAGACATCTTTCTCCCACAAAGCACTGAAGCTCTCAAATCCGATTCAAAATCTGGCCCAAGGTAAATTTGTCCCTCACAAATTTTTGAAGCTCTCAAATCCGGTTCAAAATCCGGCCCAAGGTAAATTTGTCCCTCACAAAATTTTGAAGCTTTCAAATCCTGTTTAAAGTTCTGGTTTAAAAAGAATGAATCTCTCGCAAGTTTGAGTTCTAAGAAAAATTAAAGGTTGCCAAAAAGAACTTGCTGCCATGATGCGCGGTTCAAACATAGGTATCCTGCCTTACGGCTTCTCTTATTATGGTCACTTGGGGGCTTCCAGCTCATCAAGCACAACTGTCGGTACCTGATACGTCTCCAATGTATCTATAATTTTTGATTGCTCCATGCTATATTATCTACTGTTTTGGAGTATATTGGGCTTTATTTTCCACTTTTATATTATTTTTGGGACAAACCTATTAACCGGAGGCCCAGCCCAGAATTGCTGTTTTTTGCCTATTTCAGTATTTCGGAGAAACAAAATATCAAACAGAGTCCAAACGGAATAAAATCTTCGGTAACGTGATTTTCTCACCGAACGTGATCCAGGGGACTTGGACCCTACGCCAAGGCATCAGAGAGGCGGTCACGACGGTGGGGGGCGCCCTCCCCCTTAGGGCGCACCCCCTGCCTCGTGGGCCCCTCCAAGCTCCACCGACGTACTCCTTCCTCCTATATATACCTACGTACCCCCAAATGATCAGAACAGGAGCCAAAAACCTAATTCCACCGCCGCAACCTTATGTATCCATGAGATCCCATCTTGGGGCCTGTTCCGAAGCTCTGCCAGAGAGGGTCGTCATCACGGAGGGCTTCTACATCATCATAGCCTCTCCGATGAAGTGTGAGTAGTTTACCTTAGACCTTCGGGTCCATAGTTAGTAGCTATATGGCTTCTTCTCTCTTTTTGGATCTCAATACAAAGTTCTCCCCCTCTCTTGTGGAGATCTATTCGATGTAATCCTCTTTTTGCGGTGTGTTTGTTGAGAACGATGAATTGTGGGTTTATGATCAAGTCTATCTATGAATAATATTTGAATCTTCTCTGAATTCTTTCATGTATGATTGGTTGTCTTTGCAAGTCTCTTCGAATTATCAATTTGGTTTGGCCTACTAGATTGGTTTTTCTTGCCATGGGAGAAGTGCTTAGCTTTGGGTTCGATCTTGCGGTGTCCTTTCTCAGTGACAGAAGGGGCAGCAAGGCACGTATTGCATCGTTGCCATCGAGGATAACAAGATGGGGTTTATTTCATATTGCATGAATTTATCTCTCTACATCATGTCATCTTGCTTAAAGCGTTACTCTGTTTCTAACTTAATACTCTAGATGCATGCTGGATAGCGGTCGATGAGTGGAGTAATAGTAGTAGATGCAGGCAGGAGTCGGTCTACTTGTCTCGGACGTGATGCCTATATACATGATCATAACTTAGATATTCTCATAACTATGCTCAATTATGTCAATTGCTCAACAATAATTTGTTCACCCACCATAGAATACTTATGCTCTTGAGAGAAGACACTAGTGAAACCTATGGCCCCCGGGTCTATTCTCGTCATATCAATCTCAATCACTCTAATCTTGCTTTGTTTTTTTACTTTGCCTTTTACTTTTCACTTTGCATCTCTATATCAAAAATACCAAAAACATTATCTATCAGTTCTCACTCTTGTAAGTGACCGTGAAGGGATTGATAACCCCTAATCGCGTTGGTTGCGAGTTGCTATCGTTTGTGCAGATACGAGGGACTTGAGCGTGGCCTCCTACTGGATTGATACCTTGGTTCTCAAAAACTGAGGGAAATACTTACGCTACTCTACTGCATCATCCTCTCCTCTTCGGGGAAAACCAACTCAAGCTCAAGAGGTAGCAAGAAGAATTTCTGGCGCCGTCGCCGGGGTGTCTACGCAAAAATTCAACATACCAAGTACCCATCACAATCCCTATCTCTAGCATTACATTAGTTGCCATTTGCCTCTCGTTTTCCTCTCCCCACTTCACCCTTGCCATTTTATTTGCCCTCTCCTTCTCCTTCTCCTTCTCCTTCTCCTTCTCCTTCTCCTTCTCTTTTTCCTTTTGCCTTTTTCTCGCTTGCCTTTCGTTTGCTCGTGTGTTGGATTGCTTGCTTGTCGTGATGGCTCAAGATACTACCAAATTGTGTGACTTCACCAATACCAATAATAATGATTTCCTTAGCACTCCGATTGCTCATCTTGCCAATACTGAATCTTGTGAAATCAATACTGCTTTGTTGAATCTTGTTATGAAAGATGAATTCGCCGGCCTTCCTAGTGAAGATGCCGCTACTCATCTTAATAGCTTCGTTGATTAATGTGATATGCAAAAGAAAAAAGATGTCAATAATGATGTCGTTAAATTGAAGCTATTTCCTTTTTCGCTTACAGATCGTGCTAAAGCTTGGTTTTCGTCTTTGCCTAAAAATAGTATTGATTCTTGGAACAAGTGCAAAGATGCTTTTATCTCTAAATATTTTCCTCCCGCTAAGATTATCGCTCCTAGAAACGATATTATGAATTTTAAGCAACTTGATCATGAACATGTTGCACAAGCTTGGGAGAGAATGAAATTAATGCTACGTAATTGTCCTACTCATGGTTTGAATTTGTGGATGATTATACAAAAAAAATATGTCGGATTGAATTTTGCTTCTCGAAATCTTTTAGATTAGGCCGCGGGAGGCACTTTTATGGAAATCACTTTAGGAGATGCTACTAAACTCCTAGATAATATTATGGTTAATTATTCTCAATGGCACACTGAAAGATCTACTAATAAAAAAGTGCATGCGATAGAAGAAATCATTGTTTTGAGTGGAAAGATGGATGAACTTATGAAATTATTTGCTACTAAAAGTGTTTCTTCTGATCCTAATGATATGCCTTAGTCAGCTTTGATTGAGAATAATAATGAATCTATGGATGTGAATTTTGTTGGTAGGAATAATTTTGGCAACAACGCGTATAGAGGGAATTTTAGTCCTAGGTCTTATCCTAGTAATCCTTCTAATAATTATGGAAATTCCTACAACAATTTATGGAAATTTTAATAAGATGCCCTGTGAATTTGAGAATAGTGTCAAAGAGTTTATGAATTCACAAAAGAATTTTAATGCTTTGCTTGAAGAGAAATTGCTTAAAGTTGATGATTTGGCTAGGAACATTGATAGAATTTCTCTTGAGGTTGATTCTTTAAAGCTTAGATCTATCCCTCCTAAGCATGATATCAATGAGTCTCTGAAAGCCATGAGAATTTCCATTGAAGAGTGCAAGGAAAGAACCGCTAGGATGCGTGCTACGAAAGATGCCTTTATTAAAGCGTGTTCTTCCAATTCCTATGAAAATCAAGATGAAGATCTAAAAGTTATTGATGTGCCCCTATCAAATCTTTGTTTTGCAATATGAATCTTGATGAAATTGAATATGATCTTCCTTTACCTAGAAGGCGTTCTGAAAATTCGGAGTATTTAGACCTTTATGATGAAATTGATGAAAGTGGGATTGAAAGAAATAAAACCCTAGATGTTCCTAAACCCACTATATTGGATTTCAAGGAATTTAATTATGAAAGTTTCTCTCTAATTGATTGTATATCCTTGTTGCAATCCGTGCTAAATTCTCCTCATGCTTATAGTCAAAAGAAAGCCTTTACCGAACATATTGTTGATGCCTTGATGCAATCCTATAAAGAAAAACTTGAGTTGAAAGTTTCTATCCCTAGAAAACTCTATGATGAGTGGGAACTAACTATTAAAATTAAAATTAAAGATCATGAGTTTTATGCTTTGTGTGATTTGGGTGCTAGTGTCTCCACTATCCCCAAAACTTTGTGTGATTTGCTAGATTTCCATGACTTTGACGATTGCTCTCTAAATTTGCATCTTGCGGATTCCACTATTAAAAAACCTATGGGTAGAATTAATGATGTTCTTATTGTTGCAAATAGGAATTATGTGCCAGTAGATTTTATCGTTATTGATATAGATTGCAATCCTTCTTGCCCTATTATTCTTGGTAGACCTTTCCTTAGAACGGTTGGTGCGATTATTGATATGAAGGAAGGGAATATTAGATTTCAGTTTCCATTAAAGAAGGGCATGGAACACTTTCCTAGAAATAAAATAATATTGCCATATGAAACTATTATGAGAGCTACCTATGGATTGCCTACCAAAGATGGAAATACCTAAATCTATCCTCGCTTTTATGCCTAGCTAGGGGCGTTAAACGAAAGCGCTTGTTGGGAGGCAACCCAATTTTATTTTGAGTTTTTTGTTTTTGCTTCTGTTTAGGAATAAATAATCCATATACCTTCTGTTTAGATGTGGTTTTGTGTTTTAATTAGTGTTTGTGCCAAGGTAGACCTATTGGTTCTTCTTGGATGATAGTTATTTGATCTTGCTGTAATTTCTAGAAACTTTGCGCTTAGTGCCCGAATTATCAAAAATCACCAGAACGTGATAAAATTCTGATTCAAATTTCTTCTGATCAATAAACAAATTTTATAGGTCGTCTAATTTTGGTAGATTTTTTGGAGTTCCAGAAGTTTGTGCTAGTTACAGATTACTACAGACTGTTCTGTTTTTGACATATTCTGTTTTTCGCATGTTGTTTGCTTATTTTGATGAATCTATGGCGAGTAAAATAGTTTATAATCCATAGAGAAGTTGGAATACAGTAGGTTTAACACCAATATAAATAAATAATGAGTTCATTACAGTACCTTGAAGTGGTTTTATGTTTTCTTTCTCTAACGGAGCTCACGAGATTTCTATTGAGTTTTGTGTTGTGAAGTTTTCAAGTTTTGGGTGAAATCTTTTGATGGATTATGGAACAAGGAGTGACAAGAGCCTAAGCTTGGGGATTCCCATGGAACCCCCAAGATAATCTAAGGACACCAAAAAGTCAAAGCTTGGGGATGCCCCGGAAGGCATCCCCTCCTTCGTCTACTTCCATCGGTATTTTACTTGGAGCTATATTTTTATTCACCAACATGATATGTGTTTTGCTTGGAGCTTCTTGTATTATTTGTCTCTTTGTTTGTTAGTGTGACACAATCATCCTTGCTGTACACACCTTTGAGAGAGCCATTTATGAATTAAAATTTGTTAGAATACTCTTTGTGCTTCACTTATATCTTTTGAGCTATGCAGTTTTGCTCTATGTGCTTCACTTATATCTTTTGAGCGTGATAATTTTGCTCTATGTGCTTCACTTAGATATTTTAGAGCATGGTGGTGGACTTGTTTTAAATAAACTATTGATCTCTCATGCTTCACTTAGATCATTTTGAGAGTCTTAATAGCATGGTAAATTGCTTAATATTAATATGCTTGGTATTCATGATTTGTGAAATTTTCTTTTTAGTGCGTTGAATACTAAGAAAAGATTGAAGCATGATAATTGTTTTGAGATATGGAGGTGATAATATTAGAGTCATGCTAGTTGAGTAGTTGTGAATTTAAACAATACTTGCGTTGAAGTTTGTGATTCCCGTAGCATGCACGTATGGTGAACCGTTATGTAACGAAGTCGGAGCATGAGGTGTTTATTGATTGTCCTCCTTATGAGTGGCGGTCGGGGACGAGTGATGGTCTTTTCCTACCAATCTATCCCCCTAGGAGCATGCGCGTAATACTTTGCTTTGATAACTTCTAGATTTTTGCAATAAGTATATGAGTTCTTTATGACTAATGTTGAGTCCATGGATTATACACACTTTTTCCCATCCTTCCACCATTGCCAGCCTCTCTAATGCCACGCACTTTTCATCGGTATCATACACCCACCATATATCTTCCTCAAAACAGCCACCATACCTACCTATCATGGCATTTCCATAGCCATTCTGAGATATATTGTCGTAAAACTTTCCACCGTTCCGTTTATTATGACACGCTCCATCATTGTCATATTGCTAGCATGATCATGTAGTTGACATCGTATTTGTGGCAAAGCCACCATTCATAATTCTTTCATACATGTCACTCTTGATTCATTGCATATCCCGGTACACCGCCGGAGGCATTCATATAGAGTCATATCTTGTTCTAAGTATCGAGTTGTAATTGTTGAGTTGTAAGAAAAATAAAAGTGTGATGATCATCATTTTTTAGAGCATTGTCCCAAGTGAGGAAATAATGATGGAGACTATGATTCCCCCACAAGTCAGGATGAGACTCCGTTCAAAAAAAAAATGAGAGAAAAAGAGAGAAGGGACAATGCTACTATCCTTTTACCACACTTGTGCTTCAAAGTAGCACCAAGATCTTCATGATAGAGAGTCTACTATGTTGTCACTTTCATATACTAGTGGGAATTTTTCATTATAGAACTTGGCTTGTATATTCCAATGATGGGCTTCCTCAAAATGCCCTAGGTCTTCGTGAGCAAGCGAGTTGGATGCACACCCACTTAGTTTCTTTTGTTGAGCTTTCATATACTTATAGCTCTAGTGCATCCGTTGCATGGCAATCTCTACTCACTCACATTAATATATATTAATGGGCATCTCCATAGCCTGTTGATACGCCTAGTTGATGTGAGACTATCTTCCCCTCTTTTTGTCTTCTCCACAACCACCGTTCTATTCCACATATAGTGCTATATCCATGGCTCACGCTCATGTATTGCGTGAAGGTTGAAAAAGTTTTGAAAATGTTAAAGTACGAAACAATTTCTTGGCTTGTAATCGGGGTTGTGCATGATTTAAATACTTTGTGTGGTGAAGATGGAGCTTAGCCAGACTATATGATTTTGTAGGGATAACTTTCTTTGGCCATGTTATTTTGAGAAGACATAATTGCTTTATTAGTATGCTTGAAGTATTATTACTTTTATGTCAATATGAACTTTTGTCTTGAATCTTTTGAATCTGATTATTCATACCACAATTAAGAAGTTTTACATTGAAATTATGCTAAGTAGCACTCCGCATAAAAAAATCTCTTTTTATCATTTACCTACTCGAGGACGAGCAGTAATTAAGCTTGGGGATGCCTGATACGTATCCAACGTATCTATAATTTTTGATTGCTCCATGCTATACTATCTACTGTTTTGGACTATATTGGGCTTTACTTTCCACTTTTATATTATTTTTGGGACTAACCTATTAACCGGAGGCCCAGCCCAGAATTGCTGTTTTTTGCCTATTTCAGTATTTCGGAGAAACAAAATATCAAACGGAGTCCAAACGGAATAAAATCTTCGGGAACGTGATTTTCTCATCGAACGTGATCCAGGGGACTTGGACCCTACGCCAAGGCATCAGAGAGGCGGTCACGAGGGTAGGGGCGCCCTCCCCCTTAGGGCGCGCCCCCTGCCTCGTGGGCCCCTCCAAGCTCCACCGACGTACTCCTTCCTCCTATATATACCTACGTACCCCCAAACGATCAGAACAGGAGCCAAAAACCTAATTCCACCGCCGCAAACTTCTATATCCACAAGATCCCATCTTGGGGCCCGTTCCGGAGCTCCGCTGGAGAGGACCGTCATCACGGAGAGTGAGGGAGTCCTGGATTAGGGGGTGTTCGGACAGCCGAGCTATACCTTCAGCCGGACTCCAGGACTATGAAGATACAAAGTTGAAGACTTCATCCCGTGTCCGGAAGGATCTTTTCTTGGTGTAGAAGGCAAGCTAGGTGTGCGGATATTCGAGATCTCCTACCATTGTAACCGACTCTGTGTAATCCTAACCCTATCCAGTGTCTATATAAACCGGAGGGTTGTAGTCCGTAGGACAACCATCATCATACACAATCATACCATAGGCTAGCTTCTAGGGTTTAGCCTCCTTGATCTCATGGTAGATCCACTCTTGTACTACCCATATCATCAATATTAATCTAGTAGGAGTAGGGTTTTACCTCCACCGAGAGGGCCCGAACCTGGGTAAAATAAAGTGTCCCTTGTCTCCTGTTACCATCCGACCTTGACGCACAGTTCTGGACCCCCTACCCGAGATCCGCCGGTTTTGACACCGACATTGGTGCTTTCATTGAGAGTTCCTCTGTGTCGTCGCTTTTAGGCCCGATGGCTCCTTTGATCATCAACAACGACGAGGTCCAGGGTGAGACTTTCCTCCCCGGACAGATCTTCGTCTTCGGCGGCTTCGCTCTGCGGGCCAATTCGCTTGGTCATCTGGAGCAGATCAAAAGTTACGCCCCTGGCCATCAAGTCAGGTTTCGAAGCTTAAACTACACGGCTGATATCCGCGAAGACTTGATCTTCGACGGGTTCGAGCCACAGCCAAGCGCGTCGCGCTATTTCGAGGGGCATGATATAGCTCTGCCTCCGAATAGCACCCTGGAGGCCGCACACGCTCCGGCCCCGATCCTTGACTCGGAGCCCGCTGCGTTCTCTGAGGATGAATGGTTGGACGTCACCTCGGGGGCTGCGATCTCAAAGGTGATCGAGCCGAACGCCAGCCACGTACTCCGCACGGCCCAGGACTCCAAGGAGCCGGACTTTTCTCCGAACTCCGAGCCCTCTGCGCCCCCGCCGATCGAATTTGATTGGGCGCCTGTAATGGAGTTCACCGCCGCGGATATCTTTCGGTGCTCACCCTTCGGTGATATCCTGAATTCTCTCAAATCTCTCTCCTTATCAGGAGAGCCCAGGCCGGACTATGGCCTGCGAGGTTGGGATTCGGACGACGAAGAAATTCAAAACCCACCCACCACCCACTTGATAGCCACTGTCGATGATTTAACCGACATGCTAGACTTTGGATCCGAAGACTTCGACGGTATGGACGACGAAGATGGAGACGAACAGGAACCAGCACCTATAAGGCGCTGGACCACCACCCCACCTAATGATGTACTCATGGTGGATACCCCTAAAGGAAACGACAACGTGGAAAAAGGGGACGAAAAAAGGGACAAACCCTCCGAAAAGCAATCAAAGTGGCGACGAAAACGCCGAGCCAAGCCCCGCCTCGATCAAGACCCAGCCATAGAGCAGGACGAGCCGGTAGATGACGAGCGCGCCTCAGAGCAACCGTCCGAACAGGGCAACTCGGATAGAGAGGACAGACAGCCCTCCCCCGGCCATAACAGAACTCCGGACAATCTCACACCGGATAAAACCACGGAGCAGCAGAATCTCCACGAAAGGCTCGTTGCTACAGCACGCAGCCTGAAAAAGCAGAAGCGGAAGCTAAAGACGGCGGAAGATGCACTTAGAATAAGATGGAGCAAGGTAATCAAGACCGCAGACAAATACGGCGGCATCCGCCGCACTAAAAACTATCCGAAGAGAAAACTACTGCCCGAATTCGATCAAGAGGCCCTAGAGACCTCGCATTCGAAAAATAAAAAAGCCATACGGTCGGATAGGCGACCACACGGCCACCATAAAACGGCAAACGGCGCCGCATTCAATGTGGCATGCGACCCAATTAAAGACTCGCATCATGGCCCAGCCAGGTCCATTTATGGGCCAAGAAAGCAAGCTATCGCAAGCAATGCAAAAAAGCCATCATCAGAATCCGACACACCCAAATACAGGGGCGCCGCACACCCCCTTGAAGGAAATATACCCTAGAGGCAATAATAAAGTTATTATTTATTTCCTTATATCATGATAAATGTTTATTATTCATGCTAGAATTGTATTAACTGGAAACATAATACATGTGTGAATACATAAACAAGCAGAGTGTCACTAGTATGCCTCTACTTGACTAGCTCATTAATCAAAGATGGTTATGTTTCCTGGCCATGAACAAAGAGTTGTTATTTGATTAACGAGATCACATCATTAGTTGAATGATCTGATTGACATGACCCATTCCATTAGCATAGCACCCGATCGTTTAGTATGTTGCTATTGCTTTTATCCATGACTTATACATGTTCCTTTAACTATGAGATTATGCAACTCCCGTTTACCGTAGGAACACTTTGTGTGCTACCAAACGTCACAACGTAACTGGGTGATTATAAAGGTGCTCTACAGGTGTCTCCGAAGGTACATGTTGGGTTGGCGTATTTCGAGATTAGGATTTGTCACTCCAATTGTCGGAGAGGTATCTCAGGGCCTTCTCGGTAATACACATCACATAAGCCTTGCAAGCATTGCAACCAATGAGTTAGTTGCGAGATGATGTATTACGGAACGAGAAAAGAGACTTGCTGGTAACGAGATTGAACTAGGTATTGGATACCGACGATCGAATCTCGGGCAAGTAACATACCGATGACAAAGGGAACAAACGTATGTTGTTATGCGGTCTGACCGATAAAGATCTTCGTAGAATATGTAGGAGCCAATATGGGCATCCAGGTCCCGCTATTGGTTATTGACTGGAGACGTGTCTCGGTCATGTCTACATTGTTCTCGAACCCGTAGGGTCCGCACGCTTAAGGTTTCGATGACAGTTATATTATGAGTTTATGAGTTTTGATGTACCGAAGGAGTTCGGAGTCCCGGATGAGATCGGGAACGTGACGAGGAGTCTCGAAATGGTCGAGACATAAAGAATTATATATTGGAAGCCTATGTTTGGACATCGGATGCATTCCGGGTGAAATCAGGATTTTACCGGAATATCGGGAGGGTTACCGGAACCCCCCGGAAGCATAATGGGCCAACATGGGCCTTGGAGGAAAGGTGAGAGGGCAGCCCTAGGGGCTGCGCGCCTCCCCCCCTTCCCTAGTCCTATTAGGACTAGGAGAGGTGGGCGCCCCCTCTCTCTCTCTCTCTCCCCCTTGGAGAATCCTAGTCCAACTAGGATTGGGGGGAGGAATCCTACTCCCAGAGGGAGTAGGACTCTCTGGCGCGCCCTGGCTTGGCCGGCCAGCCCCTCCCCCTTGACTCCTTTATATACGGGGGCAGGGGGCACCCCAGAAACACACAAGTTGATCTACGGATCGTTCCTTAGCCGTGTGCGGTGCCCCCTTCCACCAAATTCCACCTCGATCATATCGTTGCAGTGCTTAGGCGAAGCCCTGCGCCGGTAACACATCAAGATCGTCACCACGCCGTCGTGCTGACGGAACTCTTCCTCGACGCTTTGCTGGATCGGAGCCCGGGGATCGTCATCGAGCTGAACGTGTGCAGAACTCGGAGGTGCCGTACGTTCGGTGCTTAGATCGGTTGGATCGCGAGGAGAACGTACGACTACTTCCTCTACGTACGACTACTTCCTCTACGTTGTGTCAACGCTTCCGCTTCGGTCTACGAGGGTACGTAGACAAACACTCTCCCCTCTCGTTGCTATGCATCACCATGATCTTGCGTGTGCGTAGGAAAATTTTTGAATTTACTGCGTTCCCCAACAGTGGCATCCGAGCCTAGGTTTTATGGTTGATGTTATTTGCACGAGTAGAACACAAGTGAGTTGTGGACGATACAAGTCATACTGCCTACCAGCATGTCATACTTTGGTTCAGCGGTATTGTTGGATGAGACGATCCGGACCAACCTTACGCGTACGCTTACGCGAGACCGGTTCCCTCGACGTGCTTTGCACAGAGATGGCTTGCGGAAGACTGTCTCTCCAACTTTAGTTGAACCGAGTGTGGCTACGCCCGGTCCTTGAGAAGGTTAAAACGGAGTCTATTTGACAAACTATCGTTGTGGTTTTGATGCGTAGGTAAGATGAGTTCTTGCTTAAAGCCCGTAGCAGCCACGTAAAACTTGCAACAACAAAGTAGAGAACGTCTAACTTGTTTTTGCAGGGCATGTTGTGATGTGATATGGTCAAGACGTGATGCTAAATTTTATTGTATGAGATGATCATGTTTTGTAACCAAGTTATCGGCAACTGGCAGGAGCCATATGGTTGTCGCTTTATTGTATGCAATGCAATCGCGATGTAATGCTTTACTTTATTGCTAAACGGTAGTGATAGTCGTAGAAGCATAAGATTAGCGAGACGACAACGATGCTGCGATGAAGATCAAGGTGTCGCGCCGGTGACGATGGTGATCATGACGGTGCTTCGAAGATGGAGATCACAAGCACAAGATGATGATGGCCATATCATATCACTTATATTGATTGCATGTGATGTTTATCCTTTTTATGCATCTTATCTTGCTTTGATTGACGGTAGCATTATAAGATGATCTCTCACTAAATTATCAAGAAGTGTTCTCCCTGAGTATGCACCGTTGCGAAAGTTCTTCGTGCTGAGACACCACGTGATGATCGGGTGTGATAGGCTCTACGTTCAAATACAACGGGTGCAAAACAGTTGCACACGCGGAATACTCAGGTTTAACTTGACGAGCCTAGCATATACAGATATGGCCTCGGAACACGGAGACCGAAAGGTCGAGCGTGAATCATATAGTAGATATGATCAACATAGTGATGTTCACCATTGAAACTACTCCATCTCACGTGATGATCGGACATGGTTTAGTTGATTTGGATCACGTGATCACTTAGAGGATTAGAGGGATGTTCATCTAAGTGGGAGTTCTTAAGTAATATGATTAATTGAACTTTAATTTATCATGAACTTAGTACCTGATAGTATCTTGCTTGTCTATGTTGTGTAGATAGATGGCTCGTGCTGTTGTTCCGTTGAATTTTAATGCGTTCCTTGAGAAAGCAAAGTTGAAAGATGATGGTAGCAATTACACGGACTGGGTCCGTAACTTGAGGATTATCCTCATTGCTGCACAGAAGAATTACGTCCTGGAAGCACCGCTGGGTGCCAGGCCTGGTGCAAGAGCTACGCCAGATGTTATGAACGTCTGGCAAAGCAAAGCTGATGACTACTCTATAGTTCAGTGTGCCATGCTTTACGGCTTAGAACCGGGACTTCAACGACGTTTTGAACACCATGGAGCATATGAGATGTTCCAGGAGTTGAAGTTAATATTTCAAGCAAATGCCCGGATTGAGAGATATGAAGTCTCCAATAAGTTCTATAGCTGTAAAATGGAGGAGAATGGTTCTGTCAGTGAGCATATACTCAGAATGTCTGGGTATAACAATCACTTGATTCAACTGGGAGTTAATCTTCCAGATGATTGCGTCATTGACAGAATTCTCCAATCACTGCCACCAAGCTACAAGAGCTTCGTGATGAACTATAATATGCAAGGGATGACCAAAACTATGCCCGAGCTCTTCGCGATGCTAAAAGCCGCGGAGGTAGAAATCAAAAAGGAGCATCAAGTGTTGATGGTTAACAAAACCACTAGTTTCAAGAAAAAGGGCAAAGGGAAGAAAAAGGGGAACTTCAAAAAGAACAGCAAGCAAGTTGCTACTCAAGAGAAGAAACCCAAGTCTGGACCTAAGCCTGAAACTGAGTGCTTCTATTGCAAGCAGACTGGTCACTGGAAGCGGAACTGCCCCAAGTATTTGGCGGATAAGAAGGATGGCAAGGTTAACAAAGGTATATGTGATATACATGTTATTGATGTGTACCTTACTAATTCTCGCAGTAGCACCTGGGTATTTGATACTGGTTCTGTTGCTAATATTTGCAACTCAAAACAGGGACTACGGATTAAGCGAAGATTGGCTAAGGACGAGGTGACGATGCGCGTGGGAAATGGTTCCAAAGTCGATGTGATCGCGGTCGGCACGCTACCTCTACATCTACCTTCGGGATTAATATTAGATCTAAATAATTGTTATTTAGTACCAGCGTTGAGCATGAACATTATATCTGGATCTTGTTTGATGCGAGACGGTTATTCATTTAAATCAGAGAATAATGGTTGTTCTATTTATATGAGTAATATCTTTTATGGTCATGCGCCATTAAAGAGTGGTTTGTTCTTACTTAATCTCGATAGTAGTAACACACATATTCATAATGTTGAAACCAAAAGATGCAGAGTTAATAATGATAGTGCAACTTATTTGTGGCACTGCCGTTTAGGTCATATCGGTGTAAAACGCATGAAGAAACTCCATACTGATGGACTTTTGGAGTCACTTGATTATGAATCACTTGGCACTTGCGAACCGTGCCTTATGGGCAAGATGACTAAAACACCGTTCTCCGGTACTGTGGAGAGAGCAACAGATTTATTGGAAATCATACATACCGATGTATGTGGTCCAATGAATGTTGAGGCTCGTGGCGGATATCGTTATTTTCTCACCTTCACTGATGATTTAAGCAGATATGGGTATATCTACTTAATGAAACACAAGTCTGAAACATTTGAAAAGTTCAAAGAATTTCAGAGTGAAGTGGAAAATCATCGTAACAAGAAAATAAAGTTTCTACGATCTGATCGTGGAGGAGAATATTTGAGTTACGAGTTTGGTCTACATTTGAAACAATGCGGAATAGTTTCGCAACTCACGCCACCCGGAACACCACAACGTAATGGTGTGTCCGAACGTCGTAATCGTACTTTACTGGATATGGTGCGATCTATGATGTCTCTTACCGATTTACCGCTATCTTTTTGGGGTTATGCTCTAGAGACGGCCGCATTCACGTTAAATAGGGCACCATCAAAATCCGTTGAGACGACACCTTATGAACTGTGGTTTGGCAAGAAACCAAAGTTGTCATTTCTTAAAGTTTGGGGCTGCGATGCTTATGTGAAAAAGCTTCAACCTGATAAGCTCGAACCCAAATCGGAAAAATGTGTCTTCATAGGATACCCAAAGGAGACTATTGGGTATACCTTCTATCACAGATCCGAAGGCAAAATTTTTGTTGCTAAAGTCGGAAACTTTCTAGAGAAGGAGTTTCTCTCGAAAGAAGTGAGTGGGAGGAAAGTAGAACTTGATGAGATAACAGTATCTACTCCCTTATTGAGAAGTAGTACATCACAGAAATCTGTTTCTGTGACACCTACATCAAATAGGGAAGAAGCTAATGATAATGATCATGAAACTTCAGATCAAGTTTCTACTGAACTTCGTAGATCAACCAGAGTAAGATCCGCACCAGAGTGGTACGGTAATCCTATTTTGGAAGTCATGTTACTAGACCATGGTGAACCTACGAACTATGAAGAAGCGATGGTGAGCCCAGATTCCGCAAAGTGGCTTGAGGCCATGAAATCTGAGATGGGATCCATGTATGAAAACAAAGTGTGGACTTTGGTTGACTTGCCCGATGATCGGCAAGCAATTGAGAATAAATGGATTTTTAAGAAGAAGACTGACGCTGATGGTAATGTTACTGTCTATAAAGCTCGACTTGTTGCAAAGGGTTTTCGACAAGTTCAAGGAATTGACTACGATGAGACTTTCTCACCCGTAGCGATGCTTAAGTCTGTCCGAATCATGTTAGCAATTGCCGCATTTTATGATTATGAAATTTGGCAAATGGATGTCAAAACTGCATTCCTGAATGGATTTCTGGAAGAAGAGTTGTATATGATGCAACCAGAAGGTTTTGTCGATCCGAAGGGAGCTAACAAAGTGTGCAAGCTCCAGCGATCCATTTATGGACTGGTGCAAGCTTCTCGGAGTTGGAATAAACGCTTTGATAGTGTGATCAAAGCATATGGATTTATACAGACTTTTGGAGAAGCCTGTATTTACAAGAAAGTGAGTGGGAGCTCTGTAGCATTTCTGATATTATATGTGGATGACATATTGCTGATCGGAAATAATATAGAATTTCTGGATAGCATAAAGGGATACTTGAATAAGAGTTTTTCAATGAAAGACCTCGGTGAAGCTGCTTATATATTGGGCATTAAGATCTATAGAGATAGATCAAAACGCTTAATAGGACTTTCACAAAGCACATACCTTGACAAAGTTTTGAAAAAGTTCAAAATGGATCAGGCAAAGAAAGGGTTCTTGCCTGTGGCACAAGGTGTGAAGTTGAGTAAGACTCAATGCCCGACCACCGCAGAAGATAGAGAGGAAATGAAAAATGTTCCCTATGCTTCAGCCATAGGCTCTATCATGTATGCAATGCTGTGTACCAGACCTGATGTGTGCCTTGCTGTGAGTTTAGCAGGAAGGTACCAAAGTAATCCAGGAATGGATCACTGGACAGCGGTCAAGAACATCCTTAAGTACTTAAGAAGGACTAAGGATATGATTCTCATTTATGGAGGTGACAAAGAGCTCGTCGTAAACGGTTATGTCGATGCAAGCTTTGACACTGATCCGGACGATTCTAAATCGCAAACCGGATACGTATTTACATTAAACGGTGGAGCTGTCAGTTGGTGCAGTTCAAAACAAAGCGTCGTGGCGGGATCTACATGTGAAGCTGAGTACATAGCCGCTTCGGAAGCAGCTAATGAAGGAGTCTGGATGAAAGAGTTCATATCCGATCTAGGTGTTGTACCTAGCGTATCGGGTCCAATGAAAATCTTTTGTGACAATACTGGTGCAATTGCCTTGGCAAAGGAATCCAGATTTCACAAAAGAACCAAACACATCAAGAGACGCTTCAACTCCATCCGGGATTTGGTCCAGGTGGGAGACATAGAGATATGCAAGATACATACGGAGCTGAATATTGCAGACCCGTTGACTAAGCCTCTTCCACGAGCAAAACATGATCAGCACCGAGACTCCATGGGTGTTAGAATCATTACTTTGTAATCTAGATTATTGACTCTAGTGCAAGTGGGAGACTGAAGGAAATATACCCTAGAGGCAATAATAAAGTTATTATTTATTTCCTTATATCATGATAAATGTTTATTATTCATGCTAGAATTGTATTAACTGGAAACATAATACATGTGTGAATACATAAACAAGCAGAGTGTCACTAGTATGCCTCTACTTGACTAGCTCATTAATCAAAGATGGTTATGTTTCCTGGCCATGAACAAAGAGTTGTTATTTGATTAACGAGATCACATCATTAGTTGAATGATCTGATTGACATGACCCATTCCATTAGCATAGCACCCGATCGTTTAGTATGTTGCTATTGCTTTTATCCATGACTTATACATGTTCCTTTAACTATGAGATTATGCAACTCCCGTTTACCGTAGGAACACTTTGTGTGCTACCAAACGTCACAACGTAACTGGGTGATTATAAAGGTGCTCTACAGGTGTCTCCGAAGGTACATGTTGGGTTGGCGTATTTCGAGATTAGGATTTGTCACTCCAATTGTCGGAGAGGTATCTCAGGGCCTTCTCGGTAATACACATCACATAAGCCTTGCAAGCATTGCAACCAATGAGTTAGTTGCGAGATGATGTATTACGGAACGAGAAAAGAGACTTGCCGGTAACGAGATTGAACTAGGTATTGGATACCGACGATCGAATCTCGGGCAAGTAACATACCGATGACAAAGGGAACAAACGTATGTTGTTATGCGGTCTGACCGATAAAGATCTTCGTAGAATATGTAGGAGCCAATATGGGCATCCAGGTCCCGCTATTGGTTATTGACTGGAGACGTGTCTCGGTCATGTCTACATTGTTCTCGAACCCGTAGGGTCCGCACGCTTAAGGTTTCGATGACAGTTATATTATGAGTTTATGAGTTTTGATGTACCGAAGGAGTTCGGAGTCCCGGATGAGATCGGGAACGTGACGAGGAGTCTCGAAATGGTCGAGACATAAAGAATTATATATTGGAAGCCTATGTTTGGACATCGGATGCATTCCGGGTGAAATCAGGATTTTACCGGAATATCGGGAGGGTTACCGGAACCCCCCGGAAGCATAATGGGCCAACATGGGCCTTGGAGGAAAGGTGAGAGGGCAGCCCTAGGGGCTGCGCGCCTCCCCCCCTTCCCTAGTCCTATTAGGACTAGGAGAGGTGGGCGCCCCCTCTCTCTCTCTCTCTCCCCCTTGGAGAATCCTAGTCCAACTAGGATTGGGGGGAGGAATCCTACTCCCAGAGGGAGTAGGACTCTCTGGCGCGCCCTGGCTTGGCCGGCCAGCCCCTCCCCCTTGACTCCTTTATATACGGGGGCAGGGGGCACCCCAGAAACACACAAGTTGATCTACGGATCGTTCCTTAGCCGTGTGCGGTGCCCCCTTCCACCAAATTCCACCTCGATCATATCGTTGCAGTGCTTAGGCGAAGCCCTGCGCCGGTAACACATCAAGATCGTCACCACGCCGTCGTGCTGACGGAACTCTTCCTCGACGCTTTGCTGGATCGGAGCCCGGGGATCGTCATCGAGCTGAACGTGTGCAGAACTCGGAGGTGCCGTACGTTCGGTGCTTAGATCGGTTGGATCGCGAGGAGAACGTACGACTACTTCCTCTACGTACGACTACTTCCTCTACGTTGTGTCAACGCTTCCGCTTCGGTCTACGAGGGTACGTAGACAAACACTCTCCCCTCTCGTTGCTATGCATCACCATGATCTTGCGTGTGCGTAGGAAAATTTTTGAATTTACTGCGTTCCCCAACACCCCTATGTTTCACCGATGAGGTCCTGGAATACGAATTTCCAGAGGGATTCAAACCCATCAACATAGAGGCGTACGATGGAACAATAGACCCCGGAGTCTGGATCGAGGATTATATCCTCCATATACATATGGCTAGAGGAGATGATCTCCACGCCATTAAGTATCTACCCCTTATGCTTAAAGGGCCAGCTCGGCACTGGCTTAAAAGCCTTCCCGAAAACACAATTAGAAGTTGGGAAGAGCTCGAGGACGCTTTCCGAGCAAATTTTCAAGGGACCTACGTCCGCCCTCCGGACGCAGACGATCTCAGTCACATAACTCAACAGCCCGGAGAATCAGCGCGACAGTTTTGGAACAGATTCCTTACTAAAAAGAATCAGATAATGGATTGTCCGGACGCCGAGGCCTTAGCAGCTTTCAGGCATAATGTCCGAGACGAATGGCTCGCTAGACACCTCGGCCAGGAAAAGCCAAGAACAATGGCCGCACTCACAAGCCTCATGACCCGCTTTTGCGCAGGAGAGGACAGCTGGTTGGCAAGGCACAGCCCCAGCGACCCAAGTACATCCAAAATCAGGGATGGAAATGGAAAACCGCGACGAAATAAGGATCGTCGCCGAATCAAAGGAAAAAGTCCGAAGAGCACGGCAGTCAATGCCGGATTCAAAGGCTCATGGCAAAATCAAACAAAACCATCCCCTCAGGATAACAGGGATGATCCGTCCAGCTTAAACAGAATCATGGGCAGAATATGTCAGATACACAGTACTCCTGGGAAGCCTGCCAATCACACCCACAGAGAGTGTTGGGTTTTTAAACAATCCGGACAGCTTAACGCCGAACACAAGGGGCTCGACACACCAAGTGAAGAAGAGGACGAACCCCAAAGGCAGAGTACCATGAAACAAAAGAACTTCCCACAAGAAGTCAAAACAGTGAACTTACTTCACGTCACAAAACGTATGACACCCATAAAGGTACGTACAATCAAACAATCCCCTCAGGAGTCCCGCCACTCGTCACTAAAGCCAATCGTTTTTTATCAGCTAGATTACTCTAGAAATATCAAAAACGTAGGCCGGACTGCCCTGATACTGGATCCAATAATCGATGGATTCTAGTTTACCAATGTCCTTATGGACGGAGGCAGTGGACTAAACCTGATATATCAGGATACAATCCGACGCATGGGCATAAACCCAGCAAGAATCCGCCACAGTAAAACCTCCTTTCAAGGGGTAGCACCAGGCCCGGACACCCACTGTATGGGTTTTCTCCGGCTTGTGGTCATATTTGGCTCTCCCAAAAACTTCCGTCGCGAAAAGCTGACCTTCCATGTAGTCCCATTTTCAAGTCGCTATCAAGCACTAATGGGACGCGGAGCTTTCGCTCGCTTTAACGCCATACCGCATTACGCATCTCTCACACTCAAGATGACCGGTCCACGAGGCATCATCTCTTTAAAGGGAGCGCACTAAAATACGCCTCCTCCAAACGGAGGACTGCGTGGCTGCTTAAACAGCCGCACAAAAAGTGGCCTCGCCAGCCAAAGGACTTTTTTTTACAAGTCATCAAAGGCCACGGACCCGGACTCAACAAGGTTCGGCACACGTCCGTCATCAATGCAGGCTCATAAGCACCATATGCCTTTGTACCAAGGGCTATACACAGAGACAATAAAGCTCAACTTAATATATTTTTTACTTTATATTTTGATTGTTATCTTTTTTCCGCACAACCCATTTTCAATTTGGTTCCTCTCTTTTACAGATGAACGTCGTGCGGCG
Source organism: Aegilops umbellulata (assembly GCA_032464435.1). Lineage (NCBI taxonomy): Eukaryota > Viridiplantae > Streptophyta > Magnoliopsida > Poales > Poaceae > Aegilops > Aegilops umbellulata. The sequence continues at coordinate 183,136,529 of CP136060.1, forward strand.
CCCGTCCAGGACACGACACAGCGGAGACACAGGCGTAGACGTGCAGTAGGGACCCGTCTTAAGGTTTCTTTTTAGATTAAGACCCTGCATAAACCTTTTTTACTGTCTCTTGCTGCTATACATCCCCTGGTTCATTCTGCCATAACCAAGGAGGAGGCTGGCGTTTTGGCATGTGGCCACGCCAGAGTTATTGTTCGTACCTGGACACTAGGGGCTCTATTTTTCTAGGGTGTTGTCTCACCTGCACTGATAAAGACCGAACACCTCAGGGAGTGTCCGGCGTCGCGAGTTTTGGCACTATATGCATCAGCTCCGAATCATGATTTTGGTCATATGTTGGGTTGCCCGGCTCCTGAGTTCGGCCACCTTACGTTCCGTTCTATCGGCTAAGGTAGCACCAGGAGAACTACTTCGATTGTGCCCCGGTTCGGCCGGGTGAGCACCTCAGTAGAGAAAGCCGAAAACCGACTGTCATGATGTAGCGCGAGACTGGTCGCCACTCGATGACCCATAGGGATTTTTCGAATCCCTCCGCTTTGACGAAGGGCCGTTTCCCGGTCAGGCACGTACGCGCTCCGAACTCGGGCAAAGCGCATTTGCCGCTAAAGGGCTACCTAAAGAGTCCCACTGTCAAGCTCCTATGGCTAAGTGAAAGTGTTAAAGCATTATAGTCCGGTTGCCTAGCCCGCTGCGCTATCACCTCCTTTTGTAGGACCAAGACGTTGGGTTAAGTGTGAAAATGCGTCTTCTGCACGCACCCCCGCACTATGTGTGTGGGGGCTGAAGCCAACGACTGCAATCTTTCAGAATTTATATATTAAAACGGCCGCACAAGAGGTGTTCTTAGTACTTGAAGGCACAAGTCTAAAAAAATGCCACTACAATTTATCGAAATACTGTTCTATGATTACATATGCTATCATAATATAGCATCCTTCGAGCACTGCGTCTCTATTATGCGAGCGCCTTCGAGGACTTCCTCAAAATAGTGTTCGGCAGGTGTTCGGCTTTTGTCCGAATCCCGGGACACAACAGTGGTGGGCTCCGTATCTGCCCAGTATGTCTTGACACGGGCAAGAGCCAGCCGAGCGCCCTCTACGCACGCTGACCTCTTCATAGCATCGACATGTGGCACCACGTCTAGCAATTGTTGCACTAAGCTGAAATAGCTCTTCGGCTTCGATCTCCCCGGACACAGGCGATCCATGACATACTTCATGGCGAGTCCGGACAATCTATTCAGCTCGGCCCATTGGGCCAGGCGATCGTCCACGGCCGGCGGACGCTCTGGATTGATGAATTGCGACCAAAAGAGCTTCTCCACTTCATGATCCTTTTTATCTCGAAAGTGTTCGGCCGCATCAGTGGCACTAGCCGCCAAATCCAGATAGGTGTCCTCTGTACTCCACATCCGGTTTAACGGGGCAAACTTCAGATCACAAAATTTTCACCGCAGCGAGAAGGGCTTTCCATCCGCAATCTGTCCGGCTTGACGCAGCTCTTCCTTCGCCGCTCTCATTATAGAGCGGGCATCCTTGGCGTCAGCAACAACCTTCTCTAAGCTCGTTTGCTTCGCTCGATCTTCTTCTTCAAGAAGCTCGCAACGGTCAGTTGCGCTCTTTAACTTTATGGCCATATCAGCCATTTCATCCTTGCTTCGGCAATGGGCAGCCTGTTCGGCTTTCAGCTCTTCAAGGGCTTTTACGGCAGCCGCATCGCTTTTTCTGGCTTGATCCTTCGCTCGGGCGAGTTCGGCCCCAAGACCTTCCACGGCGGCCGCACCATCTGCGTCAAGCACACACACGGTAAGATATTGACATACAACTCGTCTTACTAACAATCGCCTAATGATTTCAATACCTTGAGCACCATCAAGCCGCTTGTTAACAAGCACGATGTCGGCTTCTGCCTCATTCAGTTGTCGCTTTAGTTCGGCATATTCACAAGTCCGGCTTGACTCCGGACAATCAGCCACCTGCATATAAAGGTGCCACTTAAAGGACCTGGGATTAAGATCCTCTGCGCGCCGTACACCTTTACGACGCACAGAGTCTCAGGGGCTACTATCTATACAGGGCGCACTTTATTTATGCGCAATTAATACAAATATACGTTATTTAAAACATACCTCAAGGCCCGCCACTAAGCTCTTGACGGCCTCGTACAGTCCGCTTTCTGCGGATGAAATCTTTTCAATCACCGTGCTCATTAACGCACGGTGCTCCTCTGAAACAGAGGCTCGCCCTAGCAGAGTCTTTAGCTCGTCCGACCGAACACCAGATGGTGCCGCGCTCGTCCCATGGCCTTCCTCAAAGGCCGGACACGGAGAACCTTGGGGGGCAGCACCGTCCGCCCTTAGCGGATCCGGAGAAATCCCCCGCGATGACACTTCAGCGTCGCCCGCCTTGCTAGGCGATACAGAAGGAGGAGGTGTTCCGCTCTCCATCATCTCCGGAAGAAGATCCCCCGAGGACGAGTTCTGCTGAGAAGGGCTGAGGTCCGAACTACAAAGTAAGGTTTCGGTTAAAATTTCCCAGATATAAATCAAGTATTTTTCCTAAAAGAAAAAAACTCTTCTTCTACTTACGGCTCGCTGGGGAGCTGGTCCCTTTCTGGGTTTAGTTCGGCCAAGGGACTCCCCGGCGTTTGGTCCTCTGACAAGGATTCCTTCCCCCGCTTCGAGGCTAAGGTCTCCGGGTCATCAGAGGCGGCCCTTTTTTCCCCTTAGGAGACGAATTGTCGATTCCCCCCTTCGGAAGGGCCTCTTTCGAGGAGGCCAGGGTTTCCTTGTCCTCCCCCTTATTTGCCTCCAAAGGCACTTCCTCCAGCATCCTGACTAGCTCGGGATCCAGCCTGGTTTCGGGAAGGGGAGCCGGATACCTGATCAGCTTCGCCTTCGCTATCTACTCCTGCTTAAAAGGAGAAACGCTGTTAAAAGCAAGTTAATTATGCGGATAGAAGGTCCGGTCGCAAGGTCACTTACTTGAGTATCCGGGCGATTGCGGCTTAAACCAGCATCCTCGGTCAAATCCGGACTCACTTCTTGTGATCCCAAGAACAGTTTATACATCTCCACAGGCGTCACGCCCATAAAATTCTGGAGAACTCATGGTCCCTCCGGATTGAACTCCCATAAGCGAAGGGGGCGACGTTGGCCGGGCAGTGTCCGGCGAATCAGCATGACTTGTGTCACCTTGACCAGGTGGAAGTCTCCTTTCAAGAGATCCTTAATGCGGCCCTGCAGCAGAGGAACGTCTTTGGGCAAGCCCCAATCTAACCCCGTGTTAATCCACGATGCTAACCGTGGTGGGGGACCCGAGCGAAAGGCCAGAGGCGCCACCCATGCGGTGCCCCGAGGAGCGGTGATGTAGAACCACTCCTGTTGCCATAAGCCGAGCTCCTCTTGAAAAGCGCCCTCGGGCCATGGAGCGTCGGCATTTCTTTTTATAATAGCGCCTCCGCACTCTGCGTGGCGCCCTTCGATTATCTTCGGTTCTACTTTGAAGGTCTTGAGCAACAGTCCGAAGTGAGGGGTAACGCGGAGGAACGCTTCGCACACAACTATGAATGAGGAGATATGGAGGACGGACTCCGGAGCTAAGTCATGGAATTCCAGCCCGTAATAAAACATCAGCCCCCTTACAAAAGGATCCACGGGGAAGCCTAATCCGCGAAGGAAGTGGGATATAAATACCACACTCTCGCCGGGCTGAGGGCTAGGGATCACCTGTCCTTGAACAGGTAGCCTGTGGGGAATCTCCATGGTCAGGAATCTAGCTTCCCTCAATCTTGATACGTCCTCCTCCGTAACAGAGGAGGGCATCCATCGGCCTTGGAGGTCGGAGCCGGACATTGTCGAAGATCCGGTACGCTCGGAATCTGGAAGCCTAGGGTGCTGGAACTCGAGGCGACGGGCGAACTTGTTTTGAGGATAGAAGCGGGGAACAGGGCCTTGGTCTCTTTATAAGAGGCAGAATATCAAGCGCCCTCCCCGTAACCGTCTTGGACTAGCCTTTAATTAAGGCAAGACGTGCCAACAGGCACGATTGGGTTACCCACATCCGTATTAATGAGAATCCCGTTAGAGGGGGCACACGATCTCTGCTTCGACAAGATGTGCCAAGGAAACCGCCTCGCTATACGGGCTGAGGTGGAACGATGAAAACAATTTATAGAAGGCTTGGCCGCAGTGTTTTGACGCACTATGGGATACGTCAGCAGATTTGATTTGTGTTAATATTATTCTCTGTATGGCAATATGTGGAAACTTATTTTGCAGAGCCGGACACTATTCTGTGGTGTTTTTAATCTTCTTGAAGAACTTGGAGGAGGAACCCGCCTTGCAATGCCGAAGACAATCTACGCGCCGGACTCGTCGTCATTGAAGCCTGGTTCAGGGGCTACTGAGGGAGTCCTGGATTAGGGGGTGTTCGGACAGCCGAGCTATACCTTTAGCCGGACTCCAGGACTATGAAGATACAAAGTTGAAGACTTCGTCCCGTGTCCGGAAGGATCTTTTCTTGGCGTAGAAGGCAAGCTAGGTGTGCGGATATTCAAGATCTCCTACCATTGTAACCGACTCTATGTAACCCTAACCCTATCCGGTGTCTATATAAACCGGAGGGTTGTAGTCCGTGGGACAACCATCATCATACACAATCATACCATAGGCTAGCTTCTAGGGTTTAGCCTCCTTGATCTCGTGGTAGATCCACTCTTGTACTACCCATATCATCAATATTAATCTAGCAGGAGTAGGGTTTTACCTCCACCGAGAGGGCCCGAACCTGGGTAAAATAAAGTGTCCCTTGTCTCCTGTTACCATCCGACCTTGACGCACAGTTCGGGACCCCCTACCCGAGATCCGCCGGTATTGACACCGACAGAGGGCTTCTACATCATCATAGCCTCTCCGGTGAAGTGTGAGTAGTTTACCTTAGACCTTCGGGTCCATAGTTAGTAGCTAGATGGCTTCTTCTCTCTTTTTGGATCTCAATACAAAGTTCTCCCCCTCTCTTGTGGAGATCTATTTTATGTAATCTTCTTTTTGCGGTGTGTTTGTTGAGACCGATGAATTGTGGGTTTATGATCAAGTCTATCTATGAATAATATTTGAATCTTCTTTGAATTCTTTTATGTATGATTGGTTATCTTTGCAAGTCTCTTTGAATTATCAGTTTGGTTTGGCCTACTAGATTGGTTTTTCTTGCCATGGGAGAAGTGCTTAGCTTTGGGTTCGATCTTGCGGTGTCCTTTCCCAGTGACAGATGGGGCAGCAAGGCACGTATTAAATCGTTGCCATCGAGGATAACAAGATGGGGTTTATTTCATATTGCATGAATTTATCTCTCTACATCATGTCATCTTGCTTAAAGTGTTACTCTGTTTCTAACTTAATACTCTAGATGCATGCTGGATAGCGGTCGATGAGTGGAGTAATAGTAGTAGATGCAGGCAGGAGTCGGTCTACTTGTCTCGGACATGAAGCCTATATACATGATCATAACTTAGATATTCTCATAACTATGCTCAATTCTATCAATTGCTCAACAGTAATTTGTTCACCCACCGTAGAATACTTATGCTCTTGAGAGAAGCCACTAGTGAAACCTATGGCCCCCGGGTCTATTCTCATCATATCAATCTCAATCACATTAATCTTGCTTTGCCTTTTACTTTGCCTTTTACTTTTCACTTTGCATCTCTATATCAAAAATACCAAAAACATTATCTATCAGTTCTCACTCTCGTAAGTGACTGTGAAGGGATTGACAACCCCTAATCACGTTGATTGCGAGTTGCTATCGTTTTGTGCAGGTACGAGGGACTTGAGCGTGGCCTCCTACTGGATTGATACCTTGGTTCTCAAAAAATGAGGGAAATACTTATGCTACTCTACTTCATCATCCTCTCCTCTTCGGGGAAAACCAATGCAAGCTCAAGGGGTAGCAGTACCCTCTTGATCGGTGTAATGCTAAAACTTATATGGTCACTTGGGGGCTTCCTGTTCAAACATAGGTCGTATTCGAACCAAAGAGAACATAGCTGTCGGTACCCTCTTGATCGGCACAATGCCAAGCTCACTAGGGGGCTTCCTGATCGTATCTGAATCATAGCTTAACCTCTTTTGGGTTCGACGTGGATTGTATTCGAATCAGCGTCGTTAAACAACTCTCAAGGTCATTTGGGGGCTTCCTGTTCAAACATAGGTTGTATTCGAACCAAAGAGAACATATCGATCGGTACCCACTTGATCGGCAATGCCAGAGCCACTGGGGGCTATATGATCATATTCGAATCTTAGCTCAACCCCTTTGGAACGGCTTTCTGATCGTATACGAATCAGAAGCCTTAAACTTTTTAAGTCTTTTTTGCGAACAATTTTTGGGTTTGACTTGAGATCTTTTTTTGGATCATATCTCAAATATATATGAGTGGTTTATACTTAACCCGGCTTGACTTTTCGACTATAAGTTGCCAGCTTATGACAAACATCATCTATGTGGAAGCATTGGCTTCTAAAGATTGGGTTATCGCCCTTACTGCACAGGTCATGTAAACCGGCAGTACAAATTCAATATCACAATGATTATATGTGGGATATTATGGCCCGCCCTGCGGTAAACCGCCAAGGGATCTTGTGATTTACTTGTGTGTAGAATAATACTACATTTGGGTGGTTACCCGCCCTGGCTTTTGACGTTAAGTTGCCTGGGCATATGTTGTTTAAACTCTGTGCAGGATTTACAGAGTTATGACTTACATAAATGCTTCAGTCGAAGCTCATCACTGAAATTGGTGTCTCAAAAGGGTTATCAATTATTGATTTTCTCAAGGGCTATAGGCCATCGGGTTACAAAAGTTCCGGCTTACAATGAATGCGCATTAAGTCGTCATCGGCCAAGAGCCGCCAGGTATTTAAACTCCGGATTTACTTGTCAACCGATGAGGTATTCAAATCTTTAATAGCCAAATCGGGCTGGATTTTCATGATGATATTGAATGATTGAGGTTTTCATACCGGATTATATTATTCAAATCTTGAATAGCCAACATGGCTTGATTTCTATTGTGATTATCAACAACCAGTGTTATGATTGAGGTTTTCAAAGTCGCTTTAGCGCAACGGCTATTATTTTTATCAATGGGCATGATTTATTTTACAATGGAGGAAATAGTCCCGAGTCGCTGCAGGCTTACGACCCGGCACTTGGGGGCTACATTGTTCAAATCGAGATTACATCGAATATACAAGTCCCATGTCACTGCCAGCATGCACCATGTCACTTGGGGGCTAATGCAAAGTCATTTTTTGCTCAACTTATTGATGACCCGACTCATCACATTTTAAATGAGCCGGCCCTTGGGGGCTACCAATTTTTCCTGTCGGAAATTCAAGGTACACAAGCCTTAATCCATTATATTGAAAGATCCATTATTTAGTTGGTAGAGTACAAAGCTCTTAATCTTGTAGACGTGGGTACAAGCCCCATGGTGGAGATTACATCATTTGATGGTATTATCAATGAATCATATACAAAGTCCCAGCCCAGTAATATCTTATTGAGCCAACCCTTGGGGTCTACACATTGTTGCTCAAGTTTACATGATCATATTTAGAAAGTCCCTGCTCATTATTGCATAATGACCCGGCCCTTGGGGGCTACACTGGTGGAAATCTTTATGAGCATAAGGCAATTACAAGTCCCAGGTTGCAGCAAGCATGACAACCCGACACTTGGGGGCTACAGGTGATATGCATATAAGGGAGGAATAACTTCAAATTATCAGTTTTGAGCAAATCAGGTATTATATTATTATCAGAGAAATCTGCAAAATTTATGACCCAGCGTCATCATAAGATTAACCCGGCATCAGCAATAGTTATGACCCGGTGTTATCAATATTTACAAGCCGGCAATTTTGCTCGCCAACCTCTACATCTTTAAACCGGCAGATCACCAGATGAATCTTGAGTCCAATATGTTTATTAAGCCGGCGCTTTGGAAGCCGACTCAAGTGGATTATTTCTTACAATATTTCTCTATAAGAGACTAATGTCAGCAAATTGATTCTGAAGCTGGCTTGTTGACCCGGATTTTTCAAAAGAAGTATCTAGATTTTTTGCATTGACAAAATTGAAACATATCTGCTAAGGAGATTTGTTATGAATTCATGGGCGTGTATCAAGGAGGAAACGACAAGGACTTAAAGATGATCAGGTGCCGGCTTACAAGAATTTTTAACCCGGAGCACATCCTGTCAAAGTTGTTCTGCTGTTTATTTTGCAGGATCAGTTTAACATGGATAAATCCAAATTAAATTGGGGGCTAATGTCAGGGATATACCCGCGCTGTAAATCGACCGGATGTATGACCCGGCTGGATCTTGGCGATTCACGGGTAACCCGCCCGATCTTGGCGATTCATTAGTAACCCGGCGGGCGGGTCAGACGGACGACACAGCCCAAGGCCCAGTAGGCCGGTTCATGTGATGATAGGCCGGCTTATGAGGAAAAGGCATAAGGAACATTCTCCTACAAAGGAAGCAAGACTAGGACTCCACTTTTATAGACTAGTCCTAATCCTAATTGGACTCCATATGTAAGCCGCCCCTTCAACTTATATTAGAAGGGGCAGGGCACCCTAAGAGGGGGGACAAAAAACAATCGCTAGGGCTAGACACAAAGAGCCGGTTTACCGGCGACTCCCTCATGATGATAATGAGACCTAGCCTCAAACAGCATGTAGGGTTGTTACCGGATGATGTTTCCCGGGGCCCGAAGCTGTCTAAATCCCTGTCTTGTGTTGCGTCTCTCGATTCCGCTCAACCCCTCTCAAGCTACCACATAGATGCATTGGCCTCATGATTAAGTCCTCACCCTAGGACATCTGCCATGACAATTCCACGACAGGTTATGTATTTTGATGGCTCCAAAATGTTGGCGGGGCTGGGAGCGGGCATCGTGTTAACATCCCCCATTGGAGATGTCGTCCAGTATGTACTCCAAATATTATAAACAGACTCCAACAACGCAGCCGAATATGAGGCCTTATTGCATGGTGTCCGGATGGCCGTATCCATGGGCATACAACGCCTGGAGGTGCGCGGGGACTCAAACCTTGCAATATCTCAAATAAACGGAGACTTTGATGCCAAAGATCCAAAGATGGCAGCTTATCATAATGTCATCTTAAAAATGTTGGCTCGGTTCGAGGGGCTTGAATTTCATCACGTCGCCCGAGAAAGTAACTAGGCGACAGACGCCCTTGCTCGCATTGGCGCTAAGCGCGAACCCGTCCCACCTAACATCTTCCTGGAAAGGCTTTTCAAGCAATCCATGGTGTGGCAAGGGGGGGGGGCGGCAACAACAGTCTAGATCCGAACACAACCCCAGATTCTGAACACATCGACATCATTGGGGGCTCAGCCACCAAAATTACACCGTCGGCCCATCTCATTATGGCAGTCATTGCCCCATGGACCGAACCCTTCTTGGCCTACATTAATAGGAAGGAGCTTCCCGAAGACCAGAATGACGCTCGCCGCATTGTCCGACGTTCGAAAGCCTACAAGGTTCACGACGGAGAGCTCTACAAGAAAAGTACTACCCGAGTACTTCAAAGATGTATCTCCGAGGAGGAGGGGCGGCAGCTTTTGGCGGAAATTCAAGCTGGTCGAGGCGGACACCACGCTGCAGCCCGGGCCCTTGTTAGCAAGGCCTTCCGTACAGGGTTTTATTGCCGACAGCCCGAGCAGACGCGTAGGACCTTGTCCAACACTGCGTCGGATGCCAACTCTTCGCCAATCAAAGCCATATGCCCCAACTGCCTTACAAACAATCCCCATTACTTGGCCTTTCGCGGTCTGGGACTGCACATGGTTGGACCCCTTAAAGGGGGAAGCCACAAGAAAAAATATTTGCTGGTCATGGTGGACAAATTCACTAAGAGGATAGAGGCTAAACCGGTCAAAACGGATGAGTCTGGCCCGGTGATAGAATTCATATCTGGTGTTGTGCACCATTATGGCGTCCCACACAACATCATCACCAACAATGGCTCTAATTTCACAGCCGACGAGGTAAAAACCTGGTGTACTAATCTTGGCATTAAACTCGATTATGCCTCCGTCTACCACTCGCAAACCAACGGTCAAGTCAAACGAGCCAATGGTCTTATTATGAGCGGCATCAAGCCCAGACTAGTGTGGTCTTTGCAAGAATCAGACAAGCACTAGGTTGAGGAGCTCGACTCCATACTCTGGGGGCTACGGACCATGCCCGACCGTACCACCGAATACACACCTTTCTTCATGGTGTATGGCGCAGAGGCCGTTTTGCCCTGCGATATTATTCATGACTCACCTCGAGTGCTTATGTACGAAGAGAGTGTCGGATTTCGGGTTCCGGCAGACCCTTGAGGTTTGAACACTGGGGTGCATGCGGAAATCTCTCCCCTACCGATCTACGTCCGATCTCCTCGCGTGATCTAGGCCGGGAAACAATGAACAACACAAGGGACACGAGATTTATACTGGTTCGGGCCACCATTGTGGTGTAATACCCTACTCCAGTGTGTGGTGCGGTGGATTGCCTCAGGGGCTGATGATGAATAGTACAAGGGTAGAACAACCTCACGAGAGGTGTTCTTGAGCTGGTGCGATGAACTTCTTGGGTGAGTTCAGTCGCCTCTCTCTCTCTCTCTCTCTGCCTGGGCTCTATCAAATTTCTAGATGCCTCTACTCTGTGGTGGCTAGCTTTATTTATAGAGGCCCTGGGCCTCTCCCCAAAAAACAAGCGGGAAGGGCACCAACAATTGTCCATTTTGAAGGAGAACATCTAGTACAAGTTATCCTGACCAAAGGTGGTCTTCGGCTGCCAAAAGCACCGGTGATGACGCCGTCTTGGGCTCCACAGTGACCTCCGTCCTACCGTCCGGCTGGTCTTGGTCTCGCTGCACCAGAATGGCAACCTTTGCCTGATGCCTTGGCTTGTGCTGGCTCCCTTTGCACCGAAAGGAAAAGAAGGACACTGCGCTGGCCAGCGCCTGCCTAGAGCCCGCCTGGCCTTGATTCTTCATGGCTTACGTCATGGGCTCCTCGCGAGGTACCCCTGCCTTGATCTCTATGCCTCCTCGCGAGCCTGCCTGACGAGGCTGCCTCTGAGGAAGCTTCCTGTTGTCCGCCCCGCGAGGGTCTTGGTCTTGAGCTGATAAAGATGGGCCGCGCTGGGCCCCCACTTGATCCACGCCGCAGGCCGCAGGCAGGCAAGTCTGGGGACCCCCGTTCCCAGAACGCCGACAGTAGCCCCCGGGCCCAAGGCGCGCGCGGGCTTGGCCTAGCAGAGAAACGAAGGGGCAAGCACGAAGCGTCGCGGGCCCCAAAAGCCTGTGGCCTTGGGCGCCGCGTGGCGGTTGATTGGACATGGGCGCGCTTCCCCACGACGCCTTGTTACGCACCCGGCTAAGCGGACCCGTAGTTGCACACAGTTGTTCCTCCTTTCCGCTGCTCGTTCGCCTCCTACCTTTCCCTCTTCTCCGAGCTCCAACCTCCGCCGCCAACCCGGCACGAGCTCTTCCCTCTTTCTGCCGTCATGGCGCCGACGAAGAAAGGAAAAGGAAAGAAGCCCACGCCTTCGCCCTGCACACCTCCGGCGGTGGCTCCCGCCGTTGATCGGTCGATTATACTCAATCCAGAAGCTTTGGACAAGGTCCGCTCCGCCCTTGCTACTATCTTCAACGAGTGCGGTAGGACCTCTGTTTGGCCTGCATCCCATGCCTCCCTTGTTAGGATTGCCACGGAGGTCAGATTCTTCGCCGATGCTCTATGGGCGGGTCTGGTTCCCCCCTTTTCCGCCTTCTTCAACGCGGTGCTTTCCCATTATCAGATTCGCATGATGCATCTCGGGCCGGAGTCCATTACCATTTTGGCTGTCTTCGCCTTCGTTTGCGAGGCGATGATAGGCATTCCTACTTCCATTGCCCTGCTGCACCACTTCTTTTCTCTACGCCTGAGCGACCCTACTCAGTGCTCCGGGTGTCTGAGCTTCTTTGCCATGCCGGAGACGGCTGCTTCTGGGATTGACTTTGGCCTTCCTCCTCCCCAGGCCAGGTTCAGAGAGCGGTGGCTGTATGTGGACGTCGGAGTGCCCAATCCTTTGCTCTCGCATCCATCCTCGCTTGCTGTTCCTCATCCTGGCTGGGACCATGAGATGCTCGCGAGCCCCCGGCTCGCCTTCGTATGGCGCCGCCTCGAGAGTTTGAGGGTGCTCAATGTGACAACACCCAAGGTGGTGAAGGAGTTCCTCCAATGCCGCATTGCCCCACTTCAGCGCCACTCTAGCCGGATGTGGGACTTTTCGGGCCACAGAGACCGCATGCGGCTCCAGGAGGAGGACTTGGCGCATGAAGTGCTTTGGACAGTGCTCAGGGTCTTGACTGGCGCTTCTTTCCCAGGCAGCCTACAGAGTGGCGGTGTCCTCTTGTACCTTTGCTCCAGCAGGGCCGACTTTGTGAGATAGATGCCCAGCTTCGACGAGTGGGGGCTGCGCCCAGCTGGCCTCACGGGGCCCCGTGAGAACCCAGTCGATGTGGTTGCTCCCCTTGTCGCCCACTGCGGACCTTCTTCAGGCGACAGGGTGGAGGGACGAGAACCGGCAGGAGCTGAGGCGGCTGACGTTGAGGTGCCGATGCCTCGAGAAGGCTTGCAGGCGGCATCTCCCGAGGCCCGGCCTGGGGTGGCGGTTGGTGCAGAGTCGCGGCCGACGGCTCTTGCGGCCGGGGCTGCCGAGGTCCCGGGCGTTCTTTGCGAGGCGACGCCTGACGGCGCCCCTCTGGCAGACTGCTCCGGTGCCGATCGTCTTGACGCTTCTTCTGAGCCACGGGCCGACCTCCGCACCACGCACTTAGGTCGGTTCCGCATAAACTTCGAGGCCCTCCGCAAGAGGAAGGAGGCCTTAGGTGGCGACCGCCCTTGCCGCTTGTTGAAGCGCAGGAAGTACTTCACCACGGAGGAGTAAGTCTTCTTCTTTCTCTGCTCATTTGCTTCGCTATCCTTGCAACTGATTGTGGCCCTTCAGGCCCCGTCCTGCTGAATCCGTCGAGCCGACCTTGGAGCCAGCCCCCGCAGCTTCGCCCTCCTTGCTGGCTCCGGGCTTGCCGAGCTCGAGCGGCACCCCTGCTGCTGGACCGAGCGGTGGAGTGGTCTGTTCCATGGGGGACCTTGAGCTAGCGCGCCCATTGTCCTTTCTTCTCGAATCCTCCTGGGGCACATCAGGCTTGCCCCGCGCTCCTCCTCTGATCGTAGATGGTGAATGGCTGAAGTCTATCCTTGGTTCCTCTTCCATGGGCGGACCGATGCCAGGCCGGACCCTCAGAGAGGTCCACTCGGCGATGGTTGGAGCGGCAGCCCCCAGCCCCACGTCTGGAGGGGGCTTACCGCCTCAGGACCCTCCGCATGCTCCGGCGGAAGGGGGTGATGCAGAAGATGTGCTCAGGCGCGCTCGGGAGCGTCGCAACCTTCGCGAAGAGATCCTCCAGGGGGCAGCGGACGCGGTGAACCAGATCGGGGCAGAGCTTGCTACCGAGGTGCGCGCCTTGAGGCCGAAGGTTTGCGCCTCGTTGAGGAGGAGCGCAAGCTGAAGGTTGCCATCACCCTCACGCGTCACCAACATGACCTCAACAACGCGAAGGCTGAGGCGTCGTTGGCGGCCTTGCGGGAGGCCTGCTCCCAAGCCGTCGAGGAGGCTCGGGAAGCAGACCGACGGCGCGAAGACGCGGAGGAGCGCATGTGGGAGCTCCAAGCCCGAAGCAACGCCCAGGAGTAGCAAGTGGAACTACGCCATGTGGCCCTTGGGTCGATGCAGGAGGCCGCCGTTGATCAGGCAGAGCTTCAGAAGCGCGAGGAAGTGCTGACGCTGGAAGTCGCCGAGCGTAGCCTTGACATCGAGCGGTTGGAGACGAGGGAGCGCCTGGTGGCCCAGGTGGAGGATGATGTTGCAGCGCGCGAAGCCCGGGTAAAGGAAGAGGTCGACCGCCGCGTGGTGGGTGCTCGCTCAGCCCTCGAGCGCGAATACAAAGTGAGGTTGATGCTAATCAGGGCCGAGGCTGAGGGCAGGACGGCGGCCATCAAGGCCAAGCTGGTTGAAGCGACGCGGCGTGCGGACTCCTCCGCAGCCGCTCTTGGCGTAGCACAGACGGGGCTGTCCACTTCCCGGGCTGAGCTGCTCCTTTTTAAACAGAGGGTCGATGACGCCAAGGCCATCACGTGACAGAACGAGGACGAGATCCACCAGCAGAGGCTTCTGGAGCACGAGCACGATCCCATGCTCCAAACGCTCAGGGAAAGGGCCAACTCAGCTTTGGGTGACATTTGCGAGGCTGCCGCTAAGGAACAGCATGAGGTCAGCTACGCCGGCAACCTTCGATTCTTCACCGATGTGGTGACGCTTATGGAGAACCGCCCCGAGAGGGCCCGTTGGCTTGTCGAAGAGAGGAGCCAAGCCCTGCTCAGTCGCGCCTTCTCTCGTGTCTTCAGTTATCTGCAGGGAAGGGATCCCCACTTCGATTTCGACGCTGCCATCACACTTGTGCCCATAGCCGTCCCGGGGTGACCTGGCGCAGTGGGTGGAGAACAACGTGGATGCCCTCGTCAGGGCCTTTGCATCTGATGATGACGGCGTGATCGTCACCGCTGATGAAGGCAGCATCGTGGATGAGCCTGGCGCTGATGGGGGTGCCGGTGATGCCGACGACGATGTCAGCGGCTCCAGCGACGCTTCCGAGGATGCCCCAGGTGACGCGGTGAGCGATATGTCCGACTGACCGTATGCCTCTACGGTTTATCCTACACAAGGAAGACTCGGGCTCGGCCCTGAAGAATGTAAGAGTATTTTGAGAGGGGAGGACCCTCATGTATAGATTTGTGATCAGTACCCTGGTGAACATAACGTTGCGTGTGAGCTTAGCCGCCAGCCTAGTGATGGCTTAGCTAATTCGTTTACCTTTCGTCCCTGACGAGTCCTAAGCGGGCCTGCTGGGTGCCGCTATGCCTCGGGCGCCTTCTGATCAATCAGTTGATCCTGCGATGAGAACCTCCGGAGAGGGTGTAACGATAGTGGCCCCGGTTATGGATGTGTCTGACCCGGCCCGGCTCGCGAGGGGCTCGCGAGGGGGGGCAGCTGACGCTAACTCGGGGCGTAAAGCCAAAATCAGAACACGAGAGATTGCTCGAACGAGACTAAACACCCCTCCCCAAACACACGCAAGTTTCGAGTTCAAATCCAACTTAAATCCAAATCGAAGAACTTTGTCAACTAGGAAGAAGCAAAAAGGCAAAAGGTCACATCCGGCACCTAGTCTAGTCTTCGACGTCTTCTCACCAGCGCGGAGCTAAGTGCTGCCACTGGGCGTGGGCGGGAGCCCCCGAGACCCGAGGGCGGCTCTGGAGACTCCGGGGTGTGTATAGCCCCACTCATTATTATGTGAGAGTGTCACGGGGCGGCGAGCTTCACAGGCACTGGGCCTTCTTCACAGGTATCGGCCTTGCTTCATATCGCCAGACGAGGGCCCTGCCTTGCGCCTCACTCTGCCACCATTGACGGCGACCGGAAACCAAGGACGACGCCAATGGGGTAGAACGGTCGCCAGCGGTTCCCCCGACGACCACGGGTCCTCTGCCGGGGGTAGGCCCTGGGGCACCTCCCCGGCAGAGGGCCTACCTCCTGAGAACACCTTGCTCCAACCGCCGCGGGGCCGAGCTCGGATCTCGGCCCCTCTCCTGCAGCCCCCTGCGTCCTCCTTCTGAGGGATAGGAGGCTACAGCATTGGGGCAGCCATCTGCCGTGGCGACCTATACCTCCTACGACCCATGGTTAGTATAAGCTTGCTCCTGAGGGATTAGTGATACCCGATAGTTGCTGCTGGCGCGATTGTTGAGGCTCTCTTGGGGTCCTTGAAAGAGCTCGGCTTCTGGTGCCTCCTCGTCCCAGCCTATCTCGAGGAATGAGTCGTGATCTTATTCCAGTGCGCGCCCCTAGTCCACCATGCGGGGCACATAAGCTTCTGGGGCCGCCACCTCGTGGACCTCGCGTAGCTCCCTGTGTGCCATGTAGTCTGGCTTGGAGCGCCGTCTTGGAGGTGATGGCGCGGCGGCCCGCCGGAGCCAAAGGCCGCGGCGTGCACCCCTTCGCCGGTATGAGGGAAGGTCGGCGCGACTTGCCGCCCAGTGCTGATGGACGTGTTGGCGCTGGACTGACCCGGCCCGCTTGAGGTTGCGTGAGCACGCATGGTGCCGCCTTGTGGCCCGCCCTGAATCTGGGGCGGCAGCTGGACATAGAAAGGGGGCGCTCCTGAGGTGGTGGTGTCTAGGAGCTCGGCCACTCACTCCAACAGCACGTTGCGACCGCCCTCCAGCAAACGGCACCGCAGCAGCTCCTGGGCCACCGTGAGCGCGGCCCTAGAGTTCACCTGCTCCCGTCGGCTGTACGGCGATGTGGCCATGGCGTGGCTTGAGGCCCTTGCTATGGCTCGCGCCTGCCGTGGTGTGAGGAAGGCGACGTCTGGCCGCGTTGCCCGCGCCCCGCAGCGCCCTGCCGAGCGCGGGCTGCCTGAGGCGCAAGGTTGAGGTCTCCCTGAGCCGGCGACACGGCATGGGCAGGCCACGCCGCCTAGCGGTCGGCGTTGGCAGCCGAGTTGCTTGACATCTGAACGGCGAGGCGACGAAATGCGGTGCGGAGGGAGGAGGATTCCGGCTCATCCCTACCTGGCGCGCCAAATGTCGGATTTCAGGTTCCAACAGACCCTTGAGGTTTGAACACTGGGGTTTGCGCGGAAATCTCTCCCCTACCGATCTACGTCCGATCTCCTCGCGTGATCTAGGCTGGAAACGATGAACAACACAAGGGACACGAGATTTATACTGGTTCGGGCCACCGTTTTGGTGTAATACCCTACTCCAGTGTGTGGTGCGGTGGATTGCCTCAGGGGCTGATGATGAATAGTACAAGGGTAGAACAACCTCGCGAGAGGTGTTCTTGAGCTGGTGCGATGAACTGCTTGGGTGAGTTCAGTCGCCTCTCTCTCTCTCTGCTTGGGCTCTATCAGATTTCTAGATGCCTCTACTCTGTGGTGACTAGCTCTATTTATAGAGGCCCTGGGCCTCTCCCCAAAAAATAAGCGGGAAGGGTGCCAATAATTGGCCATTTTGAAGGAGAACATCTAGTACAAGTTATCTTGACCAAAGGTGGTCTTCGGCTGCCAAAAGCACCAGTGTGACACTGTCTTGGGCTGCACAGTGACATCCGTCCTGCCGTCCGGCTGGTCTTGGTCTCGTTGCACCAGAATGGTAACCTTTGCCTGATTCCTTGGCCTGTGCTGGCTCCCTTTGCGCCGAAAGGGAAACAAGGACACTACGCTGGCCGGCACCCGCCTGGCCTTGATTCGTCATGGCTTGCGTCACGGGCTCCTCGCGAGGTACCCCTGCCTTGATATCTCCGCCTCCTCGCGAGCCTGCCTGACGAGGCTGCCTCTGAGGAAGCTTCCTGTCATCCTCCCCGTGAGGCTTGGCCCCTCGCGAGGGTCTTGGTCTTGAGTTGATGAAGATGGGCCGCGCTGGGCCCCCACTTGAGCCACGCCGCAGGCCGCAAGCAGGCAAGTCTGGGGACCCCCGTTCCCAGAACGCCGACAGAGAGAAAAGCCGAGCTAGATCGGCAGGACAACCTTGATGCCCTGGAGGAGCGCGATGTCGCAAAGGCCCGTTCAACATTTTACCAATAGCAGGCTCGACGATATCAAAGCAGAGAAGTACGGGCCAAGACTTACAACGTGGTGAGCTCATTCTACGCCTGCCGGAAAAGAAAAAGGACAAACTCAAGCCCAAATGGGAGGGTCCCTTCATCATCAACGAAAGAGGAGCGTAGCGTCTGCGGGATGCATCAGACAACCGTCTAGAGCCAAACCCCTGGAATGCGGCCAGACTCCGGAGATTCTATGCCTAGCGCCAAACTCTTTGTTCGTCTCCTTCTCCCCTGAAGTTTCCATTCTTTTTACTCTCTTTTCCGTTTTTCATTTTTTCGCTTTAAAGCTCTTGTACGTCTAGACCGCACACCCCTGACGAATACATCTTCATATATGTACGTCTACTATACCTGGGGGCTTCTTGGACAGAAGCTTGTTATTATTTCCTGAGCATTAAGCTCTTCACACATCAGTTTTTTGATATGTACCTTTTCTTCGCCACTATATGCATTGATATGACTTAAGTTTTGGCCAAGCTGGGTTGCCTGGCTCCTGTGCTTATGCCCTACGTCCCTGTTAGTTTGGCTAGGGCATAAAGGGAGCACCTCTGCGATTGTTACTGCCGGGTCATCCGGATGTGTACCTCAGACTGGGTGAAGCTGAAAGCTAGCGTTCTTAAGGGAATATTCGGTCGGAGAATTAAAGATGATTTTTGCACTCACTCCATTGTGAACCCCCAGAAGCTATACACACTGTGATTTTCACATCACAATTCAGACATGTAGACTAATGCATGCAAACCCAAGGAAAAGAACCCTTAACGGATCTATTCTCTCTGGAAGATGTTTCTTATAATCTCAATGTAATATAACATAGCTAGCCAGATACAACTTGTATGTTCAAGCAACTATGACCCCTATGCCTAGTTTTCCGCGCATACCCCGGTCTATTCGGCCATGCGGGTATTCGGAAACACTTCGCACCTTCGGGTCCGGAGGTTGAAGTGGAAAGGTCTACCATGACAAATGCTATACAATTCAGCTAGAGTTACATATATCAAGGAAAATACGTAGTCACTTGGACCCAAACACTTCCTCCTCTCCACCGTCCAAAAGGCGGTCTAATTTACAATCCTGTTGGGAATATTTGGCGGCCACCTCTACTTGGTCATATACTAAACTAACGTGAATTTCTTCCCCATTAGACCCTAGCGGTCCGACACGGGCCATGTGATTACGATCCAGCTTGGTATACCGCGTCTTCACCATGGCCCAGGCCTCTCGCGCACCCTCTCGGCAGGCCGATATCTTCCATAGTCGGATACACCTCCGCGCTCCTTTGAACAGCTCTACAAGCTCCTCCATACTTCCTGAAGGGGAGGCGGATGGCCATAGGGCCTTGGCAACACTCCGCATCGCCAGCCTAGCCTGTTCGTGCACTTGCGACAGCCCTTGCAGCAGATCACTTGATGATCCGGACACCTCCTCTCAGGACGGCCCATCAATATACCTGCAATCATAACTATGTCAGTTCCATTTATCTCCGAACTACTTTAAAAATAGTTCAGACACATACTGAATATGCCGCCCCGCAGCCTTCTATTTTCCTTTACGGAGTCGGCTAGCTGGGCCTGCACATCCTTCAGCTATTCGCCCAGATGAGTTTTGGAATCCTGGAGTTGGTTTTTCTCATCAATGACCTGTTTTAGCGCATGTTCGCCTGTAGCATGTAGCCTTTTGGCTTCTTGTTCATTCTCTTGCGCGACTTCCAGTGCCTCCTTGGGTCCCTCTGTCAATCATGTCATGATATATGCAACACTATTAGCATTACTGACACATAATCATATTTCCTCGTTGGAGGGGAGTACTACCAGAGGATGCCTCCTTGGACTTTTTCAGTTCGGCGGTAGCAGCATTTAGCTGTATCCGACACTGCTCCAGCTCTTGGGCTAGCAGGTCGTTCTTTCTCTGTAAGAACCTGGTGATACAATGATCCTTAAATCAGTTGTACCAACTGCTTTCAGTCTTGGGGGCTACTAGCATATGGTTACCCTATTCGAACTTACCTGCACATCTGTCAAATGCTGCTTCGTGGCTCTGCTAAGCCCATTTCGCGCAGCTCGGATGTATGCGTCAACCGAGCTGAAAGCATTAAATGTCTCTTTCGAGAACTTGGTGTCTCGTAAAACAGCCCTGCAACACCGATGATTCATGGCGCTCTCTACTTCCGAGTTGGTAACGGACATATCTTTCGAATCCTCGCCCGAAGGACAGTCCGGCGTTGGCCCCATATCGCCTCCCATTTCTCCGCCAGGATTTAAATCCCGGTTGTCAGGGGTACGACGGGCCTGGCCCCCAGACATAGTCCGACGAACATTTTTCATGGTACATGACAAACGTATAGGTCACAGCTGGATGCGGCTGCTGAAAACATATTTACAAACCCGTACCTCTTCGAGGAAGGCCCGACTGTGTCTTCACTCGCCTTCCTCTTCGAAGGCTTGCCCGGTGCCGCTCTCTTCGGAGTCGCTGAGCGCCTCTCCTTTGGAGAACGAGACCGTACAATGGGTGAGGCGGAATAAGAAAGCTCTTTTAGGAGGGATGTCTCCTGATTACTCACTTGTGAGGCAGGAAGAAGGCCAGGATAGTCGGCGGTGATGGCCACCTCTATACCATCATAGCTCGCCTGATAAAACACCCCCTCCGCAAGCACCACTAATATATTCGGATCTTCTTCAAACCCTGGATCAAGCTCCCGGTTGTGGTTTTCCGGCTGTGGGGCGAGACTATAAAGTCCCTCGGTGATCTTTCGCCAATGCTCTTATAAGCGGATTAAAAATTTATCAAAGGTGATCCAGGAGGTTGAATAAGTAAAGCAGAAGGGTTGAGGCTTACCCAACTGGGAGGATTGTACATAGAATGCCCATCTCGGTGATTGATACAAAGAAATTCTTTTTCCTCCCCTTTGAACAGCTCGGCCAGTATCTTGGCTAGGGCAGCGGGGGTGTCCGGACATTTCCGACTACAGCGGGAGGCGTCATCCTCTCCATTGTAGTGCCACATTGGGAGCCCCTATATTGAATCGGTTGAACCCCTCACGCTATGGACGTCGCCATTATCTCAACCATTGTTAATACGGACTGGGCGAGTATCTTTATCTTGCTCATGAGCTGACAAACTGCCGCACTGTCATCCCCTTCAGGACTCCGGGGACGCCAGTTGTGGCGTTTCTTCAATGGAATGCTGGCAAATTCGGGGAGACCCCTTCGAACTGGGTCGGGAAGCGCGACGTCCTCAATGTAGAACCATTCAGAAGGCCATTCTTTAGATGCCTTCCTTGGTGTGCCGGACAGGTATCCGGTATCGGCGATGCGCCATACTTCGGCTCCGCCCACTTCAAATATTGACCCTTCGTGGTTACGTGGGACAATACAGAACAACTTTCTCCTCAGTTCAAAATGAGCCTCGATACCCAGAAATAATTGGCATAAAGCGACATAACCTTTAATGTGCAGGATGGAGGCAGGAGTGAAGTTGTGCAGCTAGAGGCCGTAGTATTCGAGAAACCCTCGAAGGAACGGATGGATTGGAAATCCGACGCCCCTTATCAGATAGGGGACAAAACACACCCGCTCCCCCCCGAATGGATTGGGGAAATCCTTCACCTGAGTCTCGCCATTAAAGGAGGCCAGCCCTGCTCGAACAGGGACCAGATCCACGGGAGGAAGAAATCCCTGCGTTTGCAACTTTGCCAATTGACTGTGAGACACAGAGCACTTCTCCCACTCACCTTTCTCTTGGCCGTAACGGGAGGAGGAGCTGGGAATGCTAGCCATGTTGGAATGGTTTCTCCAAGCAGTCTCTGGGGATTTTTCTCTGCGTGATGTCGAATGGATCTAAGATCCGACCTCCTTAAATAGGCACTCTTTCCGACCCGGACGGGGTGTTATTTGCAAAAATACCCTAACCTTCCACATTCGCTCGGCACGTGGAAGAAGAAGTTATTAACGCACAGAAGCCGAGGGGAGCAACGTTGAATCAATGGCCGAATACATTGCTTGGAAGTCATCAGAGGAGGAACCTGCCTTGCAATGCCAAATACAATCTGTGTGACAAACAACTCGTTATTGAATACTGGTTCGGGGGCTACTGAGGGAGTCCTGGACTAAGGGGTCCTCGGGTGTCCGGCCTATTATCAATGGGCCGGACTGATGGGCTGTGAAGACATGAAGGCCGAAGACTGTACCCGTGTCCAGATTGGACTCTCCTTGGTTTGGAAGGCAAGCTTGGCGACCAACTAGGAAGATTCCTTCTTATGTAACCAACTCTATATAACCCTAGATCCCCCCGTTGTCTATATAAACCGGAGGGTGTAGTCTGGAAAATAGATACTCATTACCATAGTCATACCGGCTATGTCGGCGTTCTGGGAATAGGGGTCCCCAGACTTGCCTGCCTGCGGCCCGTGGCGTGGCTCAAATGGGGCCCAACACGGCCCATCTTCATCAACACAAACCCAAGACCCTCGCGAGGGGCCAAGCCTTGCGGGGGGGGGGGGGGGACGACACGGAAATTCCTCAGGCACAGCCTTGTCAGGCTAGCTCGCGAGGAGGCGGAGAGATCAAGGCGGGGTACCTCACGAGGTGCCCATGACGCAAGCCATGACGACCAAGGGCGCCAGCTCGCGCAGCGTCCTCCCTTTCCTCTTTGGTGCAAAGGGAGCAAGCGCAGGCGGGAGGATCAAGCAAAGGTACCCATTTCGGTGCAACGAGACCAAGACCAGCTCTGCGACAAGGAGGAAGTCACTATGGAGCCCAAGCCAGCGTCATTACTAGAGCCTTTGGCAGGCGAGGACCAACTTTAGTCAGGATAAGTGTACCAGATGTTCCCCTTCAAAATGGCCAATTGTTGGCGCCCTTCCCGCTCAATATTTGGGAAGAGGCCCAGGGCCTTTGCCTATAAATAGGACTAGCCACCCCCAGGGTAGAGGCATCTAGGAAGATCAGAACATTTAGCAACCCGACAATCAGTTAGCTAGGCATGAGAGAGAGAGCAGGGCGATTGAACTCCTCCTAGCAGTTCATCCCCCAGGCCAAGAACAGACCCTCGTGAGGCGTATCTACCTTGTAGTGTTCATCATCATCAGCCCAAGAGGCAATCCACCACACCACACTGGAGTAGGGTATTACACCGCATCGGTGGCCCGAACCAGTATAAACTATGTGTCTCTTGTGTTGTTCTTTTGGTAGCTTAGATCTTTGCGAGGCGGACGAGTACGGGTAGGTAGGAAGCGTAATCTCTGCGCGCACCCCAGAGTTCGAACCTTAAGGGTCTGCCGGAACCCGAAATCCGATAGGCTAGGCTTCTTGGGTTTAGCCATTACGATCTCGTGGTAGATCAACTCTTGTAATACTCATATTCATCAAGATCAATCAAGCATGAAGTAGGGTATTACCTCCATACAGAGGGCCTGAACCTGGGTAAACATCGTGTCCCCCGTCTCCTGCAACCATCGACCTTATACGCATAGTCAGGGACCCCCTACCGGAGATCCGCCGGTTTTGACACCGACACGGGGGATGAACCTCGTGCTGGGGGAGGAACATCGTCGCGGAGCTGCACTGAGGGCGGCAAGGTACCAGCAGGCGCTGCGGCGATACCACTACCGCAACATCCGCTCCAGGACGCTCGAGGCGGGCGACCTCGTCCTGAGGCGGTCCTCTCCAGGGAAGGGCTGCACAAGCTCTCACCTATGTGGGAGGGCCCGTTCAAGGTCGTCCATGTTTCCAGGCCTGGTGCCGCACGCCTGGAGATGCAGGATGGGGTACCCATCCAGAACGCCTGGAACATCCAGCACCTCCGAAAGTTCTACCCATGAAGCAAGGCCCAGTGCCTGTGAAGAAAGGCCCAGTGCCTATGAAGAAGGCCCAATGCCTATGAAGAATCGCCGCTCGTGACACTCTCACCTAATAATGAGTGGGGCTGCACACGCCCCAGAGTCTCAGGAGTGCCGCCCTCGGGCCTCGGGAGCTCCCTCCCACGCCTAGTGGCGGCACTTAGCTCCGCTCTGGTGAGAAGACTTGAAGACTAGACTAGGTGCCGGACGCTGCTTTTCATTTGCTTTCCATAGTTGGCTCGCCTTCTTTTAATCGAAGTTTGCTTTTGGTGTTCCTTGCTGATTTGGTTTCATCGCCTTTTGCCGCTCTTTCCGACTCTATTTAGCATGTGTTCTCTATCTCGCATACCTCACAAGGGGCTAGGCAGGTGCCCTCGCGAGTGTTTTTCCTTCTCTCTGTCTTCCGTCTGCTTTCTCGCGAGGCACCCTCGTTCGAGCCCACAAGATGGTGCATCCCTCCTAATCCGTGCCCCTCGGGTACCGCGATATGAAGCGCCGCGATATG
Organism: Aegilops umbellulata; assembly: GCA_032464435.1. Classification (NCBI taxonomy): domain Eukaryota; kingdom Viridiplantae; phylum Streptophyta; class Magnoliopsida; order Poales; family Poaceae; genus Aegilops; species Aegilops umbellulata. Next base: position 183,160,664 of record CP136060.1, read on the forward strand.
AAGCGCTGAGTCAAGGCATGGGCGAACGATAAGTTTCCTAGCGAGCTTCCTAACGAATTTTTTGCAGTTCCTAAGCGACCACTAAGACAAGACGGGCACGAGGAAACAAGTGCCTCATAAAGAGGAAGCCACCCTGAAAGCGCCAAGCTAAGTTATCTCTGCACAAAATAGCGACACAACACGAAAACAACAAACATAGCATAATGATCGAGGAATCATAGTTCGATACACGCCCCTCCAGTCCCATACTGGTTTCATTTTTGATGCAGGAAGGAAAGGAAGAACAAAACAAAATCAGCGCTTGCCCCTGCAGCGGTCCACGGGGGCAGGCCCCTTGGCGACGACGCGAGCATAGCCGGATCTCTCCTTGTGCTTCACGGAGGCGCGGCGACGAGACGACCCGCTACCACCTTCGAAGCGAGCGCGGTGGCGTGGTGGCTGGTCGTAGCCGCCGCTGCTGGAGCTGTCACCGAGAGAGGAGCCACCGTAGCTGGATGAGGCGCGGCCGGCAGGCTCGCCCTCGCCCTCGTCGCGGCCGTCGCCGAGGCCGAGCACCTCCTCGCCGTCGTTCACCTCGGGGAAGCACCCGGCGCGGCGATCATCTTCCCCTAACACCTTCACATAGAGGGTCGTGTCACCGTCATACTTGATGTGGAGGGTGCACCGCCTGCCCAGGCCGCGCACGTGGGCGAACGTCTGCCAACCGCGGGCCAGAGCTATGTTGCCCACGAAGGAGACATCGACCAGAACCCAAGAAGCCCGGCTGCAGCAACCGTCCGCCTGCTGCCTGCCACACCCAAGATGCGACCATATCCTAGAGGAACTCGAAGGTCCCACCAAGGATAGAAGCGCATCTTGAAGACGCTTTTGCAAGGTGGATATCATTACATCAACATTACATATTAGTTGGGGATACATACATAAGGCACAAATGCCACAAGAATACATCAACATCATACATGATAGCAACATCCGACTACGGATGAAACATAAACAGAAACTCAAACAATATCCACCCTGCTAGCCCAGGCTGCCGACCTAGAACCTATCCCCTGATCGAAGAAGAAGCAGAAGAAGAACTCCAAAACACGTAAACATCGCTCTCGCGTCATGAGCATCGCATAACCTGTACGTACAACTGTTGTTGTAGTAATCTATGAGCCACGAGGACTTAGCAATCCCATTAACATGGGTATCAAGACTAGCAAAGCTTAATGGGAAAGGAAGGGGTAAAGTGGTGAGGTTGCAGCAACGACTAAGCATTAATGGTGGCTAACTTACGGAACAAGAGCGAGAAGAGGAGCTTAACAGGCGGTCGTCAACTAGTAATGATCAAGAAGTGATCCTGAACTCCTACTTACATCAAACATAACCCAAAAACTGTGTTCTCCTCTCGAACAACCCCGAAAAGAGACAATCACGGTTACACACACGGTTGGTGTATTTTAGAAGAGTTTACACTACTAGGAAAAGGGCTATAGATAGGATTGATACTAATGGCACACCATGGAAGCAGTGCGCCACTACTATATACTAATGGTGCACCTGTTGGTGATGCGCCATTAGTGTGGAAGACACTAATGGCGCACCAGAAACAGGGTGCGCCACTAGTATTATTTTTTTTCCATTTTTCCATACATACTAATGGTGCATCAGGTCGAAGTGCGCCATTACTAGTTCTAACTAGTAATGGCGCACCAAGCAGACAGTGCGCCATTACTGTAATTTTTTATTCTTTTTTTGCAAAACTACTAATGGCGCACCGTTTCACAGTGCGCCATTACTAGTTTAAACTAGTAATGGCGCACTATTACACGGTGCGCCATTAGTATATATATATATATATATATATATATATATATATATATATATATATTTTACTTTTTTGCAAAACTACTAATGGCGCACCACCTGCAGGTGCGCCATTAGTAACCTGGGACCCCAACAAGATATTTTGGACAACCCCACACCTACCCACTCACTTTCCCCACTTCATTCCCTCCACCTCCTTCTCCAAGCTTTCGGCTGCCTCCTCCTCCTCACCTCATTTCCCCCATAGATTCATCAAAATTAAGTGGTGAAATTACCTTTTTTTTGATAGGTAAGTAAGGGGAAAGCTATCTTCATGATGTAGATCTACTTTTTTTCTCCCTAGCTCGCTCCAAAAACATGCACATGCACTTTTTGTGGCCTAGCTAGATCTATGTATGTTTGTGGTGTTGCATGTGTTTGTGGTGTTGCATATATGTTTGTGTTTGAAGGTACCGGTATTTGAAATGCGATAGTTGCCAATATTTTGCTGGAATGTTTTGATTCATTTCCGTTTCGGCGAGAATTTTGGCACTATGCATTCTTTTTGGTCCTATTTTTAGGGAAGGTCATGCCAAATTTTTTCTTGGTTCTAAAATATAGTTTTGCTCTACCCCGCAGGCGACCATGGTCCGCACGATGACTGAAGGCATCGTGAATAGGTTTTTGAACTCTGCGAAGGTCGAGATGCTTCAAAAGAACGAGACAGCGATAAGATGTCTGTGTCGAAGATGCAAGCTGAAGAGCCTTATTGCGGACCCGGATTCCGGGCAGGTGCGGGACCACCTGCTCTTGCGTGGTTTCATGGATGGCTATTGGTGGCAAGGTGATGAAGATGACTATGAAGTCGTCCATGGGGTCGGGCAAGAAATGAGGAAGGGCAACAAGACAAGTACCACCGCGGCGAGGGCGGGCGAGAAGACGAAGAATCTCCAGGATATGATCACGACGGTGATGCTGTACACAGTCATCATGTAGAAGATGTCGTACATGATGATGAGGAAGATCAAGACGAAGGGCATGATCATGAAGATGAAGATGCCGGAGCAGACGACGATGGAGGCTGGGTGCAGGACCCTCATATTCAAGAGCTGCTTCTCAAGCAGACGGATAACGCAAGAGCTGCCGCCCGAGAGAAAGCCAAGCTGGATCAACTGGAGATAGACGCGGTTACTCCATTGTATGAAGGATGCAGGCCCGAGGATACCCGCCTGAAAGTAACGCTCATGGCTCTGGAGATGAAGGTAAAACACAAAATGACCGACGCATGCTTCGTCGAGAACATGTCATTCTGGCACGAACGTCTTCCCAAGGGGAACAAGTGCCCGACCAGTTTCGAGGAGGCGAAGAAAATCGTGTGTCCTCTGGATTTACCGCACGTGAAATACCATGTGTGCATGAACAATTGTATCATTTATCGGGACGAGCACGGGGAGTCTACCATATGTTTGGTGTGCGGCGTCACTCGATACAAGAAGAGGAAGAAAGCTCCTTGAAAATCGGTGTGGTACTTTCTGATCACTCCTCGTCTGCAGCGGTATTTCGCGGACCCTAAGGTAGCAAAGCTCCTGCGTTGGCACGCGGATAGGGAGGAGAAGAAGCGGGAAGATGACGGAAATGATCCGGAGATAAATAAAAAAGACAAGATGCTGAGTCACCCTAAGTATGCGAGCCAGTGGAAAGCGTTGAACTTCGAATACCCAGAATTTGGGAAGGATCCAAGGAACATCGTGCTGGGCGCGAGCACCTATGGAGTCAATCCGTTTGGCAGCCATAGAAGCACACATAGCACCTGGCCTGTGTTTGTGTGGATGTACAACCTTCCCCCTGGTTGTGCATGAAGAGGAAGTACATTCACATGAGTATGCTAATTGAAGGGCCGAAACAACCAGGGAACGACATCAATCTGTATATAGGGCTGCTGAAGGAGGAGCTAGACACGTTGTGGAAAATGCCAGCCAATACGTGGGACGCCGCAGAGAAAGAATATTTCCCTATGAGAGCCGCACTGCTCACGACGGTGCACGACTATCTCGGTTATGGATATCTCGCGGGGCAGGTAGTCGACGGATTTTCTGGATGCGTAAGGTGCATGGATGACACAACGTATCGCCAGCTAGATAGATATTCCAGGTCTTCGAAAACCGTGTTCATGGGACATCGAAGGTGGCTTCGCGACGATGACTCGTGGAGGAAATGCAAGGATCTGTTCGATGGTGAAACCGAACCCCGAAAACGCCCGTGTACGAGGAGCAGCGAGGAAATAGACAAGCTGTTGAAAAATTGGAAAGACTGCCCACTGCCGGGAAAGAAGCAAAAGGCACCAAAGCCGAGAAAGAAGCGAAAGGCGCCAGAGCCGCTGCTGAAGGTATGGAAAACGAGGTCTGTTTTTTGGGACTTGTCGTACTGGAAGATCCACCTTGTGCCTCACAGCCTTGATGTCATGCATATCACGAAGAACGTGTGCGAGAGTCTGCTTGGTACCCTGCTCAACATGCCAGAGAGGACCAAAGATGGGTCGAAAGCAAGGACAGACTTGAAATCAATGGGCATCAGGAAGGAGATTCACGCTAATGATGATGATGATGATGATGATGATGATGATGATGAGGCGAAGCAGGACACAGAAAGTCATCGCAAAGGAAAAAAGGCCAAGAAGACCGGAAATGACTACCCTCCCACGTGCTTCACTCTAAGTCAGGAGGAGATCGAGCAGTTTTTCACCTGCCTCCTACGAGTAAAACTTCCTTACGGTTACGCGGGGAAGATAAGCAGATACCTAGACCCAGCGAAGCAGAAGTTCAGTGGGATGAAGTCTCACGACTGTCACGTGCTGATGACGCAGATACTTCCAATTGCAATCCGTGGGATCATGGACGCGCACGTCCGTGAAACGCTATTTGGCCTATGCAACTTTTTCGACGTAATCTCTCGGAAGTCGATTGGCGTGAGGCAACTCAGAAGGCTACAGGAAGAGATCGTGGTGATAATATGCGAGCTTGAAATGTACTTCCCGCCCGCATTCTTCGACGTTATGGTGCATCTGTTGGTCCATATAGTGGAGGATATCATCCAACTCGGGCCGACGTTCCTGCGTGGCATGATGTCGTTCGAAAGGATGAATGGTGTCATCAAAGGATACGCTCGCAACATGTCACGTCCAGAGGGAAGTATAGCCAGGGGCTTTCTGACCGGAGAGTGCATCTCCTACTGCACGAATTATCTAGGCATCGAGAACCCCGTTGGTCTGCCCGTCAACAGGCACCTCGGCAGGCTCGCTGGATGGGGTCACCGTGAGGGTTGCCGCGAAATGCATGTCGACTTCGAGGGTCGACTCGCCGACTTTGAAAGAGCAAACCTAGTCGCGCTACAACACATAGACGTGGTCGATCCTTGGGTGGTAGAGCACAAAACATTTATTGAGAAGACGTACAATGACCGAGGCCAACAGAGGACGAACAGAGATATACTCAAAGAGCACAACTCATGTTTCACGCGTTGGTTCAAGCGGAAGCTTCTGCCGTACCCTTTACATGAGGATTCTTCCGCGGAAGAACAACTCATATTCGCCTTGTCACAGGGTGCCGAGCACAACCTGATGACCTATGAGGCATATGATATCAACGGCTACACATTCTACACCGAGGACAAGGACATGAAGAGCGATGGTTGTCAAAAGTCCGGGGTAACGTTGGAATCCTACACCGGTAACGACAAGGACAGATACTGCGGAAGGATCGAGAAGATCTGGGAGCTGAGCTACGCTGGAGAGAAGGTCCTGATGTTCCGTGTCAGATGGGCCAAGAGCGTCCTAAAAGAAGACCGGTATTTCACCACCATGGTTTTACCCGAAGCCAAATCCAAGACCGCGGGCGCAAACGTCACCGCGAAAAATGAGCCATGGGTACTGGCTTCCCAAGTGGACCAATGCTTCTTCATTACCGACCCGTCAAAGCCCAGTCGTGTTGTCGTGAGGAGAGGCAAAAGGAAGATCATCGGAATGGATGGAGTAGCCAATGAGCAAGACTTCGACAAGTACGGCGACCCGAAGATCGAACATGACGACCACGATGAAGTAGCAGCACACACCACAAGAAGAAGCAGGACCACCCTACCTAAAGGACGTCCGTTCCATAGAAGAACTCCATTTACGAAAAAGAAGGGCAAGAAGATTGTGAACAGATAGCTAGCTAAGATCGATTGTATTTAAATCGTAGTCTTCATTTCTCGATTGTATTTCATGGGAACTTTTTGATATCATGAATATTTTTAAATTTCATGGGCACTTTTTGAATTCATGAGGACACTTAATCTCGATCCCCCTCCATCTCGATCTCAATTCCCCCTCCATCTCGATCTCGATCCCCCTCCATCTCGATCCCACCCGCACCCTCCCCCGCTAGCTCCACCGCCGCCGCCGACCCACCGCAACCCTCCCCCGCTCCACCGCCGCCGACGAGCACCCGGCCCCCCGCACCCTCCCTCGCTCCACCGCCGCCAACGGGCACCCCCCGCACCCTCCCCCGCTCCACCGCCGCCGCCGATGATATTTTCAAGTAACAAATTTGAACATATTTTTTTAAAAAATTATTACTGTTTTTATAAAAAATATTACTGTTATGATTTAAACAAGTTTGAACATATTTAAACACAAATAAATATAAAAAACAGCATTTAAAATGCATAAAATTTTTTGGGGAGCCTGGGAATCGAACCAAGGACCTCCTGGTGTGTGTGCTGCGTGCTGACCAGTCGAGCTAGTGGGTGGGTTTCGTTGTAGATAGGGTTAGGTTGTAGATATGGCTGGTGGGCTAGATTAAAACAAAATTCTAATGGCGCACCGAGGGGTGGTGCGCCATTAGAATAGTCGTACTTATGGCGCACGAGGGGGTGGTGCGCCATTAGAAAGCTTCCCGCACACTAAATCCCCAATCTCTCTAATCTCTCCCCTGCCTCATCGATCTCACCCGCTGCCCCCGTTCTTCGCCGTCCCCCTCGCCGCCCCGCTCGCCTCCTTCGCCGTCCCCGAGCAGCGTGGCCAGTCCGGACCAGGGAGGAGTGCCCCAACGGGCTGGGAAGCTGCTGCTGCCAAGTGACTCTCGGGCCGGGAGGACCGCCGCCACAGATCGAGGAGGACCGCCACCGTAGATCGAGGACTGCCGCACCGACCAACCTCCTTGCTCACGCCACCCGAACCCGCCCGCCTCTCCCCGACGCTGGCGCTCTAGCCAGCAGGTGATAATCTTCCCGGCGTACCTCCTCCGCCATATTGGGCTTCTTCCCGGTGGTAAGCCCTCGCCTCGTATCCCCCTCTTTCCCCTGGTCGTCTAGGTTTGTTCCATTCGCCCGGCCATGACTGCCGCCACGTCTTCCCTGGCGAGCTCACACCATCTCCGAGGGCACCAGGGTCGTGACCAAGTCACTTCGTCTTAGATTGCCGCTGCCTGAGTCTGTTTAGTCTGGTTTGGTCTGTTCGTGATGCTTTTAGTGATAGATGGAAGTTGCTGAATGATTCCAGAATTGAATTTCTGATGCTTTTTTGTAAACTGGGACTTTGAAAGTAATGATTCATATCTGCTGAGTTGTAATTATCACTATAATCTCTGCCATGCGATTGTTACTTTTAGTAATACACATAGATTCTAGATAGGTGATTGATCCACCCACAAGGGTGTACTTCTAAGTTAGGTGCAGTACCCACCAGATTGTTCAATGGCCCCGTTTAATTGCGTGTTGTCACTGAGCATTGCCGTTGTGATGATCATTAACCTGGTTTGCCAATGCTTTGTTGTCTCATTGGTGGTCACTGAATTTGTGCTGCTCTTGCAACCTGAGATTTTGAAAGCAGCAATACAGCTTCACCTCCTCTTAGGTTTAGTTACTTTGGTTGTTGACTCTAGTTATCTGCAAGTCATTGAAGTACTAGTGCTGGATGGAAGTTGTCCAGTTATCGCTTGGCTCTTTGGTTGTAAGAACTGAATCTGTGATTCTTCTTGTAAACCGAGACTTCAAAAGTAATGAAATTATTTTTGTTGTGATATATAGTTGTTAGTTGTTACTAATCTCTGCCATACAGTTGTGCTCCTTATAGTAGTAGTAATAATAATGTGCAGTAAGATTTTAGACCGATGACCATGGCAGTAGCTGGCATTTTGTTATGATAATTTCAGTATATATCTTACTGTCCTTTGCTGATCTCGTTGTATTTTCAATTCACAAGCAACTCTCTGACGAAGTCTCCTCCAGGTAATATATGTCTCATGCTTTCTAAAGAGTACTAGTATACTGACTAAACTATCCACTTGCTACGCTTAGCTGCTCTGTTGTCTGAATCGTGACACTTTGCCAACTGAAACTTGCCTATCACACTGTCGCTACATTGCTCAACTAAAAACACAAATATTTGTAGTTTTTGCCTGTCATAATGCAACTAAGCATACTAGTCTCAACTAAGCATACTAGTTTTTTGTAGTGAGACAGTAAGATAGTGAGACAGTAAGAAGGAAACTTCCCAGATTATGTAGAAAGAAAATACTTGGTTTGACAGCAAGTACCATGACATGAATCAAAAAACATATACGGTGGGAAAAATAAAATGACAGAAACCTAGGATGTTCTGGTTTGATGTATCTCCACCAGTTTGGGTTGGTGAATGTGGATGATTTTTTTATCCCGTGAACTCATTGTACTGCTACAAGAATTTGGTATCATCATGGTGTAATTTTGTTAATATTCTGGTTTTGTTAGATAGTGGCTACACTAATCTAGAGTGATACAATTTTCCTTCCCATTTGGTATCATCATGTTCAGTGTATACAGTTATAACATCATGTGGGTTTTTTAAGTTTGTGCACAGCTCATGTGGGTTTTAACATCATGTGGGTTGGTGAATGTGGATGATTTTTTTATCCTGTGAACTTGAATGTTGCAATGCTGTTTTCTTCAGAGGCTACTGTCAAAAACTTGAGCTACTGTCTTGCAAAGATGATGATCATCTTGCTAGTTTGCTGGGTTTTGTCTCCGACCATTGTGTCGTGATGAATTTGCAAGTACCCCGGGTTGCCCTTGAGTTTGCCGGAATGTCGATTAACTTCCGTTCCGGCAAATTTGGGTACTCCATATGTCCTATTTTCAGCAAAGGTCATGCTAAAATTTTCCGTGAATTTTAGCATGACTTTGCTAAAAATAGGACATATGGGGTACTTGCGACTAATGCATGGGCTGGGGTATCTTATTACTTAGTTAAGTAGGATCAACTGCCCTGCCATTCTTGCTGCATTAAACCATAGGTGGCAATAGAGCCAAGTGATTAGTGCCAAGTGATTAGGCCCAACCTAGGGTGTCTCGGCATCGATAAACCCTAAATGATGAAAACTTAACTTGGCTGCCCCGGTTGCCTCGGTGTCGATGAGAACCTAAATGATGTACGCTTAGGCTTTTAGGGTGCCTCGGCGTCGACAAACCCTAAATGATGAAAGCTTAGGCTTTTAGGGTGCCTCGGTGTCGACAAACCCTAAATGATGAGACCATGATCTTGCTCCTTGACAATAACCAACTTTTTGACCAAACTTTTTTCCTATTTAGAGCGAAACATGGCCCACAACAATGAGGCCGGTGGTTCGGGCGACAAGAAATTCTGGGAGCTGTCCCAGGAGATGGAGGAACAACCTCACCGCTATGAGGACGTCGCGGAAGACACCAATCCTGATTACACAACCCCTAGTGGCGTCGGGGATGACACCACTGATGGTGCCGCCGAGGATGCCACCACTGATGATGGCGGCGCACACACAGATGGCAGCCAACCGAAGAAGCAAAGGAAGGACCAGCACCCGAATGCGCTCCGCACCCTCAAGGAGGAGTTCACTCAAGTGGACTCCGACGGGAATCCAACGGAGCCCAAACATATAGTCAAGGGGTACTCGGTTCAGCTCGGGTGCATTCTCTGGAGCACCGTCTCGATCAACACCGAGAACCTTAGGCATAAGGACCGAGGGAATTTGCGCAACCTCCTCTTTACGAAGCTGCACGAACGATACAAGTTCCCCGCCGAATTTGAAAACACACGCCTCTCGGGGAATAAAGTGAACAGTGCCGCCCTCACGAAGATGAGCACGGCCCTGTCTACTTGGAGAAGCGCAGTGAAGAGAATGATTGATAAAGGTGATAGTTATGAGAAGATCAAGGCGAAATATCCTTTGATGAGCGAAGATGAGTACAAGGAGTTCAAGATCAAGTGCGAGAGCAGTGCAACCTCCGAAATAAGTCAGTGGGGGAAAGAAATGCGGGAGTTGAACTTAGGGGAACACAAACTCGGTCCCGACGGTTACTGAGTGGCGGAGCCTATATGGGACAAGGAGGACGCGGAGCGTGCCGAGCAAGGCCTACCGCCCCGCTTCGAGAAATACAGCGGTGACAAGCAGACCAGGAACTATGTCAGGGCCCACTACAAGGAGGACCCGATAACAAAGGAGATTACCACGGATCCGAAGACCAGGGCGCTTGAGCTTGTTCTGGTAAGGAATACACCCCCGCGTAATTAGCTCCATATGGTTGCACTCTAATTAATCCCCAATATTTCTAAATGGTTCACGTTCCTTTCGCAGGACACTGAAAGCAGTAGCGCGGGGTCATCTCAGAGCTCCCCTTTCGACACCCCTTTAAATAGGGCGTTGAACGTAATGAAAAACAAGGATAAGCTCACTAAGCCGATGTCAGCTGGTCGTGTGGCCGGCAAAGGCTTGTCCACAAAATGGGGGTCATACTATACCGCTGGTGTGCGGAAGGAGAAAAAGACCAGCTCGGAAAGCTAGACACACGAGGATGAAGAACTCAAGGCACAAGTGGCGCGGATTCCGGAGCTTGTCCAAGAGCAAGTGCAACAACAACTTGGAACGACGCTCAACGCCATGGTGCCTACGTTGATTCGTGGGCTGACGACGTGGATTGCGAGCGGCCAACAGGGGCCTCCTCCAGTTCCCAGCTTCACGGCCAGCAACTCGCACAGTGCGCAGGCGGCGCCATTGGTGTCTCCGGCGGCGGCGCCATTGGTATCTCCAGCAGAGGCGGTATTCGTGTCTCCGGCGCCGGCACGGGCATTGGAGCTTAATGCACCCGGGTGTACGCCGGCCGGCACCTCGCCCGCAAGCACCCCCTCTGTCAGTTGCACGCCCGCCGTTGGCGGTGCCTCGACATTAGCCGAGCTCGACGGCATCACGGTAACTAAGCCTCTCCGCCGATGACTTCATCTCCTTGCCTTTGACTGGGCATCTCTGACGCCCTGTACATGTTTTCGCAGGGCACCGCCAACGTTCCTTGCACTCTTCTGCACTTCGTGGGCGCCGAGTTGGTCGATGTCGCCAAGAGCAGAATCGTTCAACCGGGCAACCTCATGTTCCACGGTAATCCGATGACACCCACAATGTATATGGTTGAAGTGGTTCGGATGCTGCCAGGCTGCGACGAGCTGTTACCTCCGATTTGACCCGCTGGGGCCGACGAAGAAGATGAGATGACCCTCAGCGCCTGCGTAAACTGGCCCCTGCTTTGGCCGAAGAGCCAGATTCGTTTGGGGGCGGGGGACACCACCCCACAGACAAGACCGCCAGTCGTGCCGGTGCCAAGCCATGGCAAGAACGCCGCAACGCTACCAGACCTGCAGGACATCCCTATGGCACAGGATCTGGACAGCCCTATGGCACAGGATCCGTACGACGACGACAACGACGACGATACATTTACCAAAGTTGATAAGTACTTTGCCGAACATGGGTATGCTGACGAGTTCTGCGGGCCTCTTTCTCAAGAACCCAACCAAGACCACCGCGATCTAGCTGGTACGGTGGAGAAATCCAATTGCAACAGCCTCAGATAGATGAGGTGCGGAATATTATCAGCCGCAACATTCTCAAGAAGGCGGTTTGTGAGCAGAACTCGGTCCCATTGCAGGAGATCAAGAAGAAGGGACGGAAACGAAAGACTAACAAGGGCGCGGTGCGAGCTAGCCGGCACCGAGTTCGATCCGTGCTCAGGATGGGCCACCTTCACCTAAGGATATCTCGAGGAGGGTGCATGTGGCGGGTAGGGCGATGCTACCGCCAAATATGCTCAATGCTGCAACCGGTGCTATGCGGAGTCTCCACGACAGTGTTCTTTCTTTGGACAAGCGGCGTCTCAGAGAGAAGGATGTGGCATACCCGATTTTCGTGGCCAAGGTGCCAGAGGGCAAGGGCTTTGTGGATGGCGACATCGGGGGTACGATCGTCCTGCGGTTTGATGACATCTTTGCTATGTTTAACCTTCATCCGCTGCACTACACCTTCGTTCGGCTGTTTTCTCTGAGTATGCAGATGCGGATCATTAGAGACAAGACCCCGGACATCGTGATAGTCGACCCCTTCTACATGCGTGCCAAGCACTTGAGCAGCGCTGGGGACCGCCAAGTTGCGAGTTCACACCTCGAAGGCGTCATTCTGGCAAACGCAGATAAGGATAACTTCCTTGTGCCTTACTTTCTCGAGTAAGTCATCCCTTAACCGCCCCATAACATATGATTTCTTAGATTTCGATCGTTCTTTTTTTTCTAACATTTCGTGTTCTGTACAGTGACACACATTGCACACTCATCCTCTTAAGCCCGAAATATTCCATGCCCACGTATTTAGACCCGAACCGTAACTCCAAGATAGACTACACAAATGTCAAGAAAGTTCTTGATGATGTTCTCCCCGGCTACGCCAATTCTGGAGGCACCTTCACCAGGGCAGTTCGTAAGTACGGCAAGCACATGTTCTCACACAATACGAAGTTCTGCTGCGTCAAGCAGCCGCCTGGCGGTCAGAAGGATGCCTACTACGCCCTCCATCACATGCGGGCGATCGTAAAGGACCATCATCACCTTCTGCTACCAGATAATCTCAAAGATTGGGCCGCGAGCTTGTCAGCAATCTAGGACGCGGACCTCAGACAAGAATTCTTTCGCATCCAGTCGGAGTTTGCGGACATCATCCATCAAGATGTCCTTCATACCTCGGGGCAGTTCTTCCTCAGATATCAACCGTCCAACAGTGAGATAGACAGAACGCTACAAATGTAGGGTGACAACGCCCGCGATTTCATGACCATCACGACAGACAGCGGCTTCACCCACGCTCATGTCCGATGAGTCGAGTCGAAAGTAGTGATGTGTAGTTCTGAAACATTGATTGGCTCATGTTGTAATTAAACTTTAATGAATTCGTATGTCTCTTTGGTTTGGACAGTTGTTCAACTTAGATGTAATCGATGCTATTTATTAGTAGGACCATGAATCGTGCTATTAATGTCTTGCTTTTCTCTTCCAATCCTTTTGTTGCATACTTACATATTACTTATGTATTATCTGTTGTTTGGCTTGTGCATAGAGATGCCGTCGTATGTCGTGTACAAGGGTAAGGTTCCCGGAGTCTACGACGATTGGGAGGAGTGTCGGAGACAGGTTCACCGTTTCAGCGGTAACAGTTACAAAGTGTACACCACTAGGGCGGAGGCCGAATCTAGATACGCCCGCTATCTAGCGGGAGAGAGGAGGGAGCGTTGGAGGAACCGGATGAAGACCAGTTTGATCGCGATGATGCTCATCGTGATGACCGCAGCTCTCTTCTATGTAATGGTAGTTTAGATGATCGATATCGACTTGTAATGTGAAGACAAACTCGATACTCGCGGTCTTGAGACATGTAATGTTTTATCTTTGTTCGATCTTTTGAATCCGGAGACTAATATGATGAATTGTATTCGGAGACTAATCTTCTATTGTATTCGATGAATCTGATGTTGCTGTGTGCTGCTGTCTATATTCTGTCCAATAATATATTTTGTAACCTGTGCAAAAATCAGAAAAGAAAAAAAACAAAAAACCTAATATTCATACTAATGGCGCACCACACAAGACACTAATGGCGCACTGTGATAATCAGACTAATGGCGCATTACCTACTGGTGCGCCATTAGAATGCCAAAGCACATGGGTACATATGGCCCCCTGGGAGGCATTCTAATGGTGCACTGCAGGATATACTAAGGGCGCACTACGTGGTGCGCCATTAGAACACCAGATACTAATGGCGCACCAGTGGTCCGCCATTAGAATTTAATTCTAATGGCGTGATGCCAGTGGCGCACCAGTAGTGCGCCATTAGAAGGCAAACTAGGTGCGCCACTAGCATGCCTTTTCCTAGTAGTGTTACTTCAAGTCTACTACAACCGGATATCAACAAATTCCCATCTGCCACATAACCGCGGACACGGCTTTCGAAAGTTCAAACCCTGCAGGGGTGTCTCAACTTAGCCCATTATAAGCTCTCATGATCAACGAAGGATATTCCTTCTCCCGGGAAGACCCGATCAGTCTTGGAATCCTGGTTACAAGACATTTCGACAATGGTAAAACAAGACCAGCAAAGCTGCCCGAATGTGCTGAAAATCTCGATAGGAGCTGCGCATATCTCGTTCTCAGGGCACATCGGATTGTCCAAACTTCCGGTAGGCGAGCCCAGAGTTGCCCCTGGTGGCCACCGGCGGTTGACAGGTTGGACCAACACTCACGACGAGCACTGGCCCGGGGGGGGGGGGTAAAATAAGATGACCCTCGGGAGCGCGACTCCCTAGGGAAAAAAGGCTAGGTGAGGCAAATGTAAAACCAAGGTTGGGCCTTGCTGGAAGAGTTTTATTCAAGGCGAACTGTCGAGGGGTCCCCATAACACCCAACCGCGTTAGGGACGCAAAATCCGGGAACATAATACCGATATGACGGAAACTAGGGCAGCAAGAGTGGAACAAAACACCAGGCATAAGGCCGAGCCTTCCACCCTTTACCAAGTATATAGATGCATTAATAATATAAGAGGTATTATGATATCCCAACATAGACATAATCCAACATGGAGCAATCTTCATCTTCACCTGCAACTAGCAACGCTATAAGAGGGGTTGAGAAAATGTGGTAACATTGCCAAACAACGCTTTGCTAGGAAGGGTGACAAAGGTTAGAGGTTCATGGCAATTTGGGAGGCTTGATAAGCAAGTGGTAGGCAACGCGACATAGCGATAGCATCGAGGTAACTAGCATAGCAATGATAGTAATGAGATCCAAGGTGATGGTCATCTTGCTTGAAATTCCGCTAGGAAGAAGAACGAGTCCACGAAGAATATGAAGCCACATAGACGAACCAAGCGTAGACGAACGAATCCTCACGATCGCAACGAAACATGAACTAACGAGAAGAAGCACAACCGGAAAGAAGCAAACAACATGGTAAACACACAACACATAACAAGGCATGATGTCCAACCAAGTATGATGCAAGAAAAGGCTACATGAAGCTACTCATGGCAAGGGATGATGCATACAAGAGCAACACAACAAGGCAAGTTTAAATGAGGCCGGAAACAACATATAACAATTCCGGTAAGTCCTCATATGCAAATTTCAAAATTGGTACAGATCTGAACAAACCATATGTTCAAGTTGTTAAACAGAAAGTTAAGATGCACCAAAATGGTCTACACGAAATTCTAGTCAAATTTCATATAAAGTTCATTTAATTCGGAGCTACGGCCTAGAAGATATGAGCAAAACAAGTTAAACAGGCCATTGAAGCAAAAAGCATTCAAACATCAAGCAAACACATTCGAAACCTGGATGCAACAAAGTATCATGAAGCTACATGCAAAACTAAGCAAGTTCCATATATAGCACACTCAAAACGGAGCAACAGTTCAACACATACACATGAAACAAGTTTAAAGGACAAGCTGTCCAAAACAACAACTAGAAATTTTGCAAGCATCAAAACAACATGCTACAATACCACAACATGAAAAATTAATGGCATGGACATGATTCAAAAATGAATCTTAAAAAAACATGAACACTGAGCTATCTCCAGAAACTACTAGAACATGCTCAAAATGACACGGCAAGATTGCAAATAATAACAGTTTCAGCAAGTGTAAAACAGCAACATTATGATAGCATGTTTGCAAGCATGGAACAGAGGCATATGATATCCAAAATTAACAAACATGGCATTTGAACAGAGTACACATAGCATACTTCAAATCATGTAACTAGGGAAACTCCAATAGAGGCATAGATTAATCAATATCAAGCTCATAACATGGCATCAAGAAGTTAACAGAAAAACTAGAACATCATTTAGGCATGTTAATGGCAATGAAAACATATTGCTACATGACATATATGAGGCATCTAAAGGCATGGTATGATAAAGCATAACATGTACAACAAAATATGTCAACTAAGCATCTCCAGATTATGCATGGATTAATTGGTGGCATCAAGATAAGATAGAAACATGATGTAGCAGATTCAGACTAGCAAAACAGTAACAAGTAGTCCACTTCACAAGCTTGATGCACTCACTACAGGGCATATAAAAGTACAAGGCATGGAGATTCTTCACAAACATGTAGACATCATGCTCATAGGGTGCACACACGAAATGCAACGAAAATGACAAATCAGCAAGTTATAACAGTTTCAGCAGTTTAACATCATATAGCACTCTTGTAACGATGATTAGGGCGTCAAGATTAACTCAAATAAGCATGGCACTATGGAACAACGTGAAGATCATCTCACGGTGAACATTTTGGTATATTACACGCACAAAACGGAGCTATATGCACAAACTTATGGCATGACGAACAGTGCATAAGAATGTCAACATATTCGGGGACTTGGAAGAAATTCTCACCCTGGGGGAAAGTGGGACGGAGGGGTCCGGGACGAGTAGATCCGGGCACGCCGTTTGGTTCGCGGGGTTGGTGGATCTGATCCCGGCGATCGGATCCGGCCGGAGTGGTGCTCCGGCGAGCTCCCGCGATCTCCGGCAACGACGGGGACAACGGGGAGGCGCGACCCGCGACGTGGAGGCGGCGGGGCCGGCGAGGGGCGGCGCCGGATGAGGCGCTGGCGGCGACGGGCGGCGGGGCTGGAGGATCTAGGCGGCACGGGGCTGAAGGAGAGCGGCCGCGGGGCGGCGCACGGTGCGGCGGCGGAGCGGGACGCCGGTGAGGTGCCGCGCGTGCCGGACGGCGGGCGGCGCGCGGATCCGACGGGGCATGGGCGTGCGGCTCGGGGCCTAGTCACGGCACGGGGAGAGAGAGGAGGGCGACGTGGTCGGCGGGGATTCGGCGCGGAGGCGGCGGATGCTGAGGTGGCGGCGCGCGATTGGCCGGGCGACGTGGCTGGGCGGCGGTGGACATGTCCGGTGAGGCGTGGACGCGTCCAGCGGCGCGAGGAGGAAGATGGCTAGGGTTTGGACCGAGAATTTAGGGGGGAGGGACTTATTTATAGGTAGAGGGAGCTAGGAGAGTCCAAATGGGGAGCGGTTTTCACCCACATGATCGAGATCGAACGACCGAAAGCATGGAGGGGGTTTTGATGGGCTCATGGGCTGTGGTGAAGGGGTGCTGGGCTGCAAATAGAGAGGGGTTTCGGTTAACTCGGTTAACCGTTATGGCGTCAATGGGCTCCGAATGCGACGAAAATTGAAAGGCAGTCTACCTACTCTAAAACAACACGCACGCCAAGTTGCATCCCATTCCGAGAACATTTAAATGCCACTCACGAGATGAGGTCTGAGAGGTGCAACGGGTGCGTGTGAGAGTGTCGGATCACAAAACGGACAACGGGAGAAAGGATCGGATGCAAGTCTTGAAAAACATGATGATGCAATGCAGATGATGACATGGCAAAGTGTGACACGCAAGCAAATGACATGGCAACGACGGCGAATAACTGGGAGACACTTGGCGCATCGGATCCTGGGTGTTACAACTCTCCTCTACTAACAAGAGATCTCGTCCCGAGATCTTAGGACCGAGACGGAAGGGAACAAGGGATGAGGTGAAATAAGAACAAAAGAGTGAGGATGAACAAAGTTGAGAGCACTGGGTAGGAAAGAGGAACGACGAGAATGCCGAGAATCAAAAGTTCAATGAACCCGATGGACTCTGAAACCACTCCGGTTAGAACAAGATAAGAATGGAATAAGTCTGAAAGAACTTAGGCAGAACTCTGGCTGAAAAAGGAAAGAATAGAACATGAACTTGAGAAGATGGAATGATACTTGACTTGAGGAACAACACAAAACCTCCAGAAGACTTGAAAGAGTGGAATGAGAAGAACGGGGAAGAAGATGACCACTTCTACCATGAATGAAATAGAGAGCATCCTTAGAAGGAAACATTGAACGGAGTTGTTGGAAATTCAACAACAAAAGATTAAGCTTGTTATGAACTTATGGATAACATCTCAAAATTATGAGGTGATAGCCGACCACAAGCGGGAAAAGATTGAATAGCTAAGAGAAAGAAGAAGTGCAAAACTCCACTTCAAAAGAATGCGGAGAAATAATTGCACTTCAAGATACAAGAAGAAAAGATACTTGAGCTTCTCCTACAAGAATCTTGATGAACAATTGAGGAATGAATTAAATCATGAAGAACCACCGTAAGAACTACGGTAACAAATGGATGATGAGATATAATTGAGGGATGAAAAGAAATAATATTAAAGCCTTGCGATGATTCAGATGGAGCTTCACGACGAAACCAGCAAGAAGCTTGGAACTCCAGAAAAGAAAAGATGAACAACTTGGAATCGAGAGATTATTCATGAAGAAAAATCTTCGAAAAGAAGAGATAAATCAACTTGATGAAAGAAGAATAAGACTTTTGTTATGCTCATCCTCCACCAATTAAATTGATGAGAAGCAATGGATTGCATACAACTTATTCACATTGAGAAAAGATTAAGGGAAGATATAGCGCAATACTTAGGAAAAACTTCAAGACCCACCGGTAGGACTGGAAAAAACTAATGAATTGATACGATAACAACAGAAAAGAAATCTTGAACGAACCACCATAAGAATTCAAAATTGAATGACGAAGGAGAATGAATCACCGGGAAGAATTAGAAAAGCACAAAGATACTTGAGGGAATTAAGAGACAAGAGAACGAAGGGATCGCGAACTGATTGAAGAATACTTGAACGAAGGACCAGTACAAATATAGGAATGAACAGAGCTGCAAATTTTGAACGAAGAAATATTCCGAAAAGATGGCCTTCGGATGATCGAGAGAGAAAGCAACTCCTGAAATACTCCGGATGGATGAAAAGAATTGCACGACTAGAAACAATTTGATTGGGTAACATCGATCTAGCACCGCGAATCTCCGGGAGAACGGACAAGATTTAAGAGAAATTCTTCTTCGGTCTTCAAATGTTGAGAATGATGACTAGGAACACCACTAAAATTGTTGAGATACTCTGGGAGAATGAAAGGAGAAAATATTGACCCGAACATAAGGGAATTTGAAAGCGATCTTGGAGAAGGCATCTGACTGATGAAATTCATACTTACGTCAAACTTCAAAAGAACTTCAGAATAACTCCGTAATAATTAGAAGAGTCAGGTAAGATCCTGGGAAAGACCTGTGGGTTAGGGCCCACTGAAAAGAAACACCGTTGGAAGGAATTGAAGAAGAGACGATGCACCGGAATGATTGAAAAGGACTTGAATAAGCTGACAACCTCGAAATAATTGAAAACAAACATGAATCTCCTGAGATGTCTTCATCACTCCGGAATGATTAAACTGGCGAGAGGTGAGCGAGCAAAGAAAGGACTTGAGTCGAGGACATGAATATGGTCAACATTGAAAAAGCTTGAATTGGATCCACCAGAAAGAAAATGCGATGAACAATGATGAACTAGACGAGACTTCACCAGTTGAGACAATTGAGGAAAGACTGAAGATACTCCACACGAATGAAATTGATTGCTCGAATAAAGGCTCAGACTCCGGAATAGAAGGGGTGGGAGGGCGGGAAAAAACACAGGAAACTTGAACGAGGAATCGACGAATAACTTGAAGAGAAAAGTACCGGTTGAAATGATTTAGGGAAGAATGCAAAGACTTCACACGAGTAGAATGGATACTCGATTACAGACTCCGGTTCCGAGAAGAAAAAAGGGTGGGCGGGTGGGGAAAAACAAGGACAACTTTGGACAGGGAAACAACGTCGATTGAAAAGGGCTGAGGATTGATCTCCCAAAGGACAGAGAGGTTTGAATCAATTCGACGAGAATAGCACTGGATGAAAAGAGGATGGACAACGAACAAAAAGTAACCGCACGATCCTATAGAAAACTTTGAAGGGGAAGAGGAGTAGTTCAAAACACCTACGTCAAGATATCTCACCAGAGCGACGAAGGGGCTGAGGAGTAAAAAGAAGTCCTACTCTCCGATATAACTAGACTCCAAAAAGTTTTTATTCTATACTCGACAACGGCCAAACTATACGATCAATCAAGGGGGCTCCTATGGTTGGTCGGAACCTGGCTCTGATACCAACTTGTCACCCAAAAGCGTCTTCATGATGCGCTTCTATCCTTGGTGGGACCTTCGAGTTCCTCTAGGATAGGGTCGCATCTTGGGTCACAGGTCGGCAGCTCGTCGGCAAAGAAGCGGGGAAGCTGGAGCGAGCTGTCGGCCGGATCCTCTGGCCAGACAACGAATCCGGCAGCACCTCAACTGAGTGGAAGCGCGGCCGGGGAGGCTGCGCAACCACGGCGCGTCTCCCTTCATCGACGGGTCTGCCGCGACCGGAGCAACCCTTGCCACGCGCAGCGTCGCCACCCCGGGAGCGGGGGTCCACGGCGGGGGTCGCGGTGTGCTTACGGGGACGGCCGCATCCGTGCTTGGGCACAGGCGAGCCGGGCCCCTCGCGGGGGGGCCTTCCCCTTCTCCGTGGTAGAGAACCTCTTCGACGGCGCCATTGCTACTAGCGGTGGAGCAAGGAGGAAGAAGCAAGCAGACTAGGAAGAGATGGGCAACGGGGGCTCTGCCCCCTCCCCATTTATAGCGGAAGAAGGCCAACCGGCACCTCCCACGATGACAGGTAATGATGGTTTTCCTTGCATGTCGCAAGCACTTGTCAAGTCAGGCAGTTGCCGAGGCAGCGTGGGGAAGCGCAAACGCCCACGTCCAATCAACTGCCATGTGTCAACCAGTGCTGCAGGCTTTTAGGGCACGCGGCGCTCCGTACTTGACCTTTGGCTTCGCCTCGAAGCCAAGCCCGAGCGTGCCTTAGGCCCGGGGGCTATTGTCGGTGTTCTGGTAACGGGGGTCCCCAGACTTGCCTGCGTGCGGCCCACGACGTGGCTGCACTAGCAGGCCTGTACGGCCCATCTTCATCAACTAGTTGTCCCCTTTCAAATTGCCCGTTGTTGGCTCCCTTCCCGCTCAATATTTGGGAAGAGGACCAGGGCCTATATAAATAGGACTAGCCACCACAGTAGGGGGCATAGGATCTGATCTTGAGCCAACTCTTAGCCTCACATCGACCATAAGAACACCTCACCCTCAGGAGGCTGTTCTTCCCTTTGTACTGTTCATCATCAGCCCAAGATACAATCCACCACCACCACACTGGAGTAGGGTATTACACCACAATGATGGCCCGAACTAGTATAAATCTTGTGTCTTTTGTGTTGTGAGTTTGTCGAGTTCGTCCACGTGATCTTAGCAAGCTAGGGTGTGGATCGATAGGAGGGAAAGAACTTCACGCGCACCCCAGAGTTCAAACCTTAAGGGTTTTGCCGAAACCCATGATCCGACACAAACACTTTCAGAGTAGACTTCAGCATCCCGAATACTGCATTATATGCATCGGCTCCAAATCATGTCTTTGGTTAATAGTTGGGTTGCCCAGCTCCTATGTTTGCTAGCTTACGTTCCACTTGTTCGGCTAAGGTAGTAAACGGATAACTACTGCGATTGTGTTTCTGGTTCGCCCGGTCAAGCACATCAGTAGAGAAAGCCAAAAACTGACTTCATGATGCGGTGAGAGCTGGTCAGGAATTCGGCGACTTACTAAATCTCTAGCGATTTCTTCCGTATTGAACGAAGGACTGGCTCTTTCGAGTCACGCGTTTAAGGAATCCAAAGTTTTGATAGCTGCATACGCACCAGGGGCTATTTTATAGTCCCATTGTCACACTCCCATGGCTAGGTGAGAGTGATAAAACCGCATAGTCTGATTGCCTGGTTCGCCGCGCTGCCACCTCCTTTATGGACCTAGACGTTGGGTCAAGTGTTGTCATGTGCTATTCCGAACACCCCCGTAGTATCTGCGTGGGGGCTGAAGCCGATGACTGGTAAACTCTCAAGAATTAAAAACAGCCGCACAGGAGGAAAATACTTTAATATAAAAGGCACAAATATATTACAAAAGCCTTGGTTTATAATACATCGTCCGGGCAGTTCGGATACATTTATTCGAACATGATATCATTCGAGCATTGACCCTCTATCAAACGGGCACCCTCTAGGACATCTTCGAAATAATGCTCCGGCTTGCGGTGGTCCTTACCTCCTGGCGGGCCCTCGACTGCCACGACTGCGGCCTTCATTTTCGCCCAGTGGATCTTGACACGGGCAAAGGCCATCTGCGCACCTTCTATACATGACGACCGCTTGACTGCCTCAATTCGGGGTAGCGCGTCGACGAGTCGCTGCACCAGGCCGAAATAACTGCTTGGAATGGGTTCGGTTGGCCACAGCCGGACTATGCATGTCCCTCATGGCCAATCCGGACATCCGACGCAGCTCGGCCCACTGCGCCATCCGGTCATTCAACAGCGTTGGGCGCTCCTGCATCGCGAACTATGACCAGAATAGCTTCTCCATCGTGTGCCCCTCCTGGGCCTAGAAGAACAGCGCGGTGTCGGCAGCACTCTTCGAAAGATCCGTAAAGGCATCTGGAGCACTCCATAGTCGAGTGAGCAAGGCATACTTCTGATTGCAGAATTTAGTTTGTAAGAGAAAGGGCTTACCAGCCGCTATCAGTTCGGCCTGCTTGATCTCCTCACGCGCTGCTCGAGATTCGGCGCGCGCCTCCTTGGACTCTTGAAGGGCCTTGTCAAGGTTGGTCGCATGGGCTTTATTCTTCTCCTCTAGGGACCCGCACTTTCTGGCGGCATCCTTGAGCGCTTGCTCCACTTCGGTCACCCGCTCCTCGTACTGACGGCGGACAACCTGTTCAGACTTTAAGTCTGCAGCCACTTTATCAGCGGTCGCTTTGTTCATCCTTGCCTGCTCCTTGGCTTGGGCAAGTTCACCCCTGACAGTCTCGACCGCAGCAGCACTGCCTACAACCATACACATAGCAGCACCAGAGCTTCAACTTAGAGGATGCATATCAATATAGGCATGAACGAGATATTCTGAAACATACCTTGCACTTCATCAAACCTCTTGTTGATGCCGACGAGATCCTCATCAGCCAGCCCCGGCTTATGCCTAAGCTCGGATACTTCGGCGGCCTAGGCGGTTGCCGCTAAAAGTGAAGCCTGCTTCCCAACTGTCGGCGTCCTGGGAACGGGGGTCCCCAGACTTGCCTGCCTGCCGCCCACGGCGTGGCTCCACCAGCGGCCCTGTATGTCCCATCTTCACTAGCAAACACTCAAGACCCTCGCGAGGGGCCAAGCCTCACGAGACGGGCGACGCAAGACCTCCTCGAGGGCGGCCTCACCAGGCTGGCTCGCGAGGGATGGAGAGATCAAGGCAAGGGGCACCTCGCGAGGTTCCTGTGACGTAAGCCATGACCACCGGAGCCAGGCGAGCACCACGCGGGCGCCAACGCGCGCAGTGTCCTCGTTTCCTCTTTGGTGCTAAAGAGGCAAGCACAGGCGAGGAGTCTCAAGGCGTCAAGCAAAGGTTTCCATATCGGTGCAACGAGAGCAAGACCAGCAGGACGGCAGGACGGAGGTTACCGTGGAGCCCAAGACGGCGTCACCACTAGAGCCTTTGGTAGGAGAAGACCACATTTAGTAAGGATAACATGTACTAGTTGTCTCCCTTTGAATTTGGCCGTTGTGGCATCCCTTCCTGCCAGCATTTGGGAAGAGGACCAGGGCCTCTATAAATAGGACTAGCCACCACCTTAGGAGGCAACTCATCTTGGATTGGATCCATTCCATCCTCATATCCACAAGCTCACCGAGCACAAGAGCACCTCTCCTCAGGAGGTTGTTCTTCCCCTGTACTAGTTCTTCCTCAGCCCAACAGGCAATCCACCACACCACACTATAGTAGGGTATTACACCACATCGGTGGCCTGAACCAGTATAAACTCTTGTGTCCCTTGTTTTGTGAGTTCGACGCGCTGAGCTTTGAGATCGCGGTGAGGGCGTGAGCTAGGGGGAGGAGAGATCTTCGTGCGCACCCTAGTGTTCGAACCTCAAGTGTTTTGCCGGAACCCGAAATCCGAAATTTAGCGTGCCAGGTAGGGGTGCGCCGAAGCCTTCCTTCCGTCGATCCAAGCTCCGCCACCACCGCGCCTCTCCCCCATGGCCGGTGTTGCTCTTCCGGCTGCGATGACAGATGACCATGGTGGGTCCAGGGGGCTCCGAGCGTTAGCCCCTGCCCTGCGCGGGTGCAGTGGCCACCCAAGTTCAAGCCAGAGATGCCGCCGCGCTATGACGGCACGGCGGACCCATCGGCTTTCCTGCTGGCGTATGAAGAGGCCATCCTGAAGGCTGGGGGAGACGAGAAGGTCATAGCCAACCTACTTCCCATGGCCCTCACTGGTGCACCACGCGCCTGGCTGCTCAACCTCCCAGGATCTATGGTGGCATCTTGAGAGGAGCTGCGCAGCCTCTTCGCTGCGCTCTTCACGGCACTGGCGCCCCTCACTATCGCGGCCCTCCTCTACGGCTCGCAGGCACCGCCCTCGGACCGTCACACCAAGCCGTTCTTTCGCCAGCTCGGCACCGCCTCCACGCGGCAGGGGGCTCCCCCGGGTTGGGCGGCGCCCAAGGCCGACCTGACCTTCGACTCGGGGGATCACCCTGTCACCACCGTCAGCTCGGGCGCGCTCCCAATGCTTTGCACGCCCACCATATGCAGCGTAGCCGTCACCAAGACCCTCATCGACAGCGGTGCCGGCCTCAACGTGCTCTCTGTGGAGGCTTTTAGCCTCCTTCACATCAAGCGAGCGGCTCCGCACCAGCAAGCCCTTCTCTAGGGTCGGTGGCGGCTCCTCCAGCCCCTGGGGCAGATCCGTCTTCCTGCGACCTTCGGCACCTGCGACAACTACCGCACTGAGCTGATTGACTTCGACATCGCTCGTATTGGCCTCCCGTACAATGCCATCCTCGGGTACCCGGCTCTGGCTCAGTTTATGGCGGCAACCCATCCGGCCTGCAACCTCATGAAGATGTCCGGGAGCAAGGACGTCCTCACTGTAGTTGGAGATACCAATGAAGCTCTGGTAGCGCTCAAGCTTGCCCTCAAAACCGCCGCGGCAGCGCGACCGGCTGACGAGGTCACCGCCAGAGTCAAGGAGGCCGCACAAGCTAAGAAGAAGTTTTTGTTCACTCAAGATCGGGCAGAGACCAAGCAGGTGCCGGTCGAGGAAGATGGGTCCTCTGGAGCCACCTTCACCATAGGTGCCAACCTCGACCGGGATCAGGAGGAGGCATTGGTGAAGTTCTTGCGCGCAAACAAGGAAGTATTCGCTTGGGAGCCCAAGCAGCTGGTAGGGGTCCCAAGAGGGGTGATCGAGTATCACATGAGGGTGTGCCCCAATGTGTGCCCTGTGAAGCAGAAGGCGCGGTGACAGTCTACTGAGAAGCAGTCCTTCATCGTCTCGGAAACCCGCAAGCTGGAGGGCAGCAGGTGTCATTCGCGAGGTTCGGTACCCCGAATGGCTGGCGAACCCTGTCATTGTGCCAATGAAAGGCAGGAAGGAGCGCATGTATGTCGACCTCACCAACCTCAACAAGGCATGTCCCCAAGATCCGTTCCCACTTCCATGCATCGACCAGATCGCTGACTCCACCGCCGAGTGCGACCTACTATGCTTCCTGGATGTGTTCTCAGGCTATCATCAGATCAAGATGGCGGTAGAGGATGTGGAGAAGACGGCCTTCATAACCCCGTGCGGGGTGTAGTGCTACACTTGCATGCCGTTCGGGCTGCGCAATGTAGGAGCGACCTTCCAACGGCTGATGCACATCATCCTGGGTCATCAACTTGGGAGGAACGCTGAAGCCTACGTCGACGACATTGTGGTAAAGTCTCGGGAGGCGATAACTTTGATTCAGGACCTGGAGGAGACCTTCACGAGCCTGCGCCAGGTGGACTTGCAGCTCAACCCAGAGTAGAGTGTGTTTGGTGTCTCTTCCGGCAAGCTGTTGGGCTTCCTCGTGTCTCACAGGGGGATCGAGGCCAACCCGGAGAAGGTCATAGCGATCGAAGACATGAGCCCACCACAAACCCTCTAGGAGATGCAGAAGCTTGCCGTATGTGTGACTTCGCTGGGGCGCTTCATATCCAAGCTGGGACAGCGCGCCCTACCATTCTTCAAGCTAATCAAGAAGAAGGGCCCATTTGAGTGGACCCCGGAGGCTGACCAAGCATTTCAAGACCCCAAGAGATACCTGACCAGCCCTCCAGTGATGGTGGCGCCCCGCCCTCTCGAACCCCTGGTGCTTTACCTTGTCGCCCCTCCTTACTCCGCAAGCGCAGCTCTGGTGGTGGTCCGAGAAGAGCGCCAGGCCAAGGATGCGTCGCGCCGAGCCATTCCCCCAGCCGGGGCGACACAAGACCCAGAGGGCACCGTAAGGGCTGTAACAATGCCAACGGATGACCAGGCTCAGCAAGACAGCGCCCTTGGGCCTACAGAGGCCCCAATGAGCGACCAGGCTCCGAGGGTTCCATCGCCTCAGGAGGCGCCTCAACCTCCGACAGATGTAAGCCCCGTCGACGTGCCCGCCCTCGTCGAGCACCCAGTGTATTTCGTCAGCACGGTACTGCGGGATACAAGGGCACGAGACCCCATGCCTCAGAAGCTCTTATTCGCGCTCTTGGTGGCCTCACGTAAGCTACGACACTACTTTCAAGGTCACCCAGTCAATGTCGTCTCGGCCTACCCACTGGAGAGGGAACTTAGGAGCCCCAACACTGCGGGAAGACTCGCCGAGTGGAATATCGAGCTACAGGCATTCCAGCTGGAGTTCAGCACAACCAGGAACATCAAGGGAGCCGCGCTCGCTGACTTCGTGGCAGAATGGATGGACGCCCTGGGGCTTGAATTAGGCAAGGATTGATCCCACTCGCCGGGAAGTGAAGCGCCAGATGGCTGGGTTATGTATTTTGATGGCGCATTTGCACGCTAGAGTGCGGGGCCTGGAGCAGTGGTCATCTCGCCCACTCAGGACAAGCTCTACTACGCCATGCAGCTCTGCTTCCAGCAGGGTGAGAAGGTCTCCAACAACATAGCGGAGTACGAAGGCCTCATAGC
The DNA here is from genome assembly GCA_032464435.1 of Aegilops umbellulata. Lineage (NCBI taxonomy): Eukaryota > Viridiplantae > Streptophyta > Magnoliopsida > Poales > Poaceae > Aegilops > Aegilops umbellulata. The sequence goes on from CP136060.1 coordinate 183,187,857, forward strand.
TGGCATTAAGGCTGCGGTGGCCCTGGGGGTGAAGCGCCTCACCATCAGGGGCGACTCGCAGCTTCTCGTCAACTTCTCCAACAAGGTATACGAGCCGAGGGACGAGCACATGGAGGCATACCTCGCGGAGGTACGCAGAATGGAAAGGCACCTCTTGGGCCTAGAATTGCAGCACGTGCCCCGTGGAACAAACAAGGAGGCCGACGACATCGCCAAGGGAGCATCCAAGCCGTTGGCAGCACCTCCGCTTTCGAGGCCGGCGCTGCCTCGGGAGGAGCTCCCCCATCCACCTGCTTCGGGAGCCCCGGCCTGCGGCCCGACCTCGGGAGCGTGCCTACTCTTGGCGGTCGAGCCTCAGGAGGGGTGCTGGACCAAGGAGTTCAAGGAATACTTGACGCAAGGGACGCTACCGGAGAAAGAGGAGGACGTGGAGCGCAGGCCACGCCGTACTGCATCCATGACGGTGAGTTATACAGAAAGCGGCCGAATGACGTTTCCCTGCGTTGTATCTCCAGGGAACAGGGGAAAGAGTTGCTAGCTGAGATACACGACGGAGACTGCGGGCACCACTCGTCGTCACGAACCCTCATCGGCAAGGCGTTCCACAGCGGGTTCTTCTGGCCTACGGCGCTCAACGACACGATTGAGCTGGTGAAGTCCTGCGAGGCCTGTCAATTCCACGCCAAGCAGATCCATCAGCCAGCTCAGGGCCTCCAGACTATCATGCTCTCATGGCCATTCGCAGTCTGGGGGCTGGATATCTTAGGCCCGTTCCCCCGAGCGCATGGGTGCTACCGCTACCTCTACGTCGCCATCGACAAGTTCACCAAGTGGGTGGAGGTAGAAGCTGTCCGCACCATCCCGGCCGGATCCACGGTCAAGTTCATTAAGGGTCTCGTGAGCCGGTTCGGGGTCCCCAATCGCATTATCACCGACAACGGCTCACAGTTCACTAGCAATCTCTTCAAGACATATTGTGCTAACCATGGAACGCAGATCTGCTACGCTTCGGTGGCACACCCTAGGAGAAATGGTCAAGCCGAACACACCAACGCGGAGGTCCTGAGAGGACTCAAGACCAGGACCTTCCAGAAGAAGCTCGAGGCCTGTGGTAGGGGCAGGCACGCTGAGCTCCAGTCTATGTTGTGGTCCATCCGCACCACCGCCACCAAGCCAACGGGCGAGACCCCATTCTTCCTCGTCTACACAGCAGAAGCAGTTCTCCCTCACGAGGTCATCCATCGCTCCGCGCGGGTCCTGGCGTTTGATGAGATGCAGCAGGACGCCATGTGGAGGAAGGACCTTGTGCTGGGGGAGGAAAGCCGCCGTGAAGCCACGCTTCGAGTGGCAAGATACCAGCAGGCGCTGCGGCGGTATCACTGCCGCAGCATCCGCTCCAGGACGCTCGAGGTGGGTGACCTTGTCCTAAGGTGGGTGTTCTCAAGGGAAGGGATGCATAAGCTTTCACCCATGTGGGAGGGCCCGTTTTAGGGTCGCCCATGTCTCCAGGCCTGGCGTCGCGCGCCTGGAGACGCAGGACGGGGTCCCCATCCGGAACGCCTGGAACAGCCACAACCTCCAGAAGTTCTACCCATGAAGCAAGGCCCAGTGCCTGTGAAGGTCTCCGCTCATGACACTCTCATGTAATAATGAGTGGGGCTATACATGGCTCAGAGTCTCAAGAGTGCCACACTCGGGCCTCGGGGGCTCCCTCCCACGTCCTAGTGGCAGCACTTAGCTCCGCGCTGGTGAGAAGACTAGACTAGGTGCTGGATGCGGCTTTTCATTTGCTTTCCGCAGTTGGCTTGCCCCTCCTTAATGAAAATTTGCTTTCTGGTGTTCCTTGCCGGCTTGGTTCCATTGCCTTCTACCTCCTTTTCTGCCCACGGTTCCTCGTTTTGACCCGTACTCTCCCTTGCATGCCTCACGAGGGGGCTGGACAGGTGCCCTCATGAGCCTTTTTTCCTGTTCTTCGCAAGGCACCCGCGCTTGAGCTCCCAATCTGGCGCACCTCTCTCAATCCGTGTCCCTCGGGTACTGCGATGCAAAGCCCTAGGCTGTGGCCGGCTGCGCCTACGACCAGGGCTCAGAAGAATATGAGTTCCTAGATGCCTCCCAAGCCAAGGAGGCCTCGCCAGGTACTAATAAATGCACGCCTCACGAGGCGGAAACAACTTCGAGCGTGTCAAGCTAAGTTATTCCTACGCACCTACATAAAACGTCGATGCTGCAACATGACACAGGAACGATAAACATATCATAGCAACTAGGAAATCATGGTTCGTTGCACGCCCCTGCGGGGCCCCATACCTTTTTCTCTCTTAATGCAGGAAGAAAAGGAAGAACGAAACAAAAGTGGCGCGCGCTCCCGCGGCAGTTCGCGAGGGTGGGACCATGGCACTCTCCTGGGCTCAGCCAGACCCCTCCTCGTGCTTCACTGGGGCGCGGTGACGAGACGACCCGCTGCCACCGTCGAAGCGGGCACGGCGGCATGTCGGCTGGTCGTAGTTGCCGCTACTGGAGCTGTCGCGGGAAGAAGAGTCGACGTAGCCGGACGAGCCATGGCTGGCGCCGAGGACAAACCTGCCTTCACCCTCGTCACAGCCGTCGCCGAGGCTGAGCACCTCACCACCATCGTTGTCCTCAGGGCAGTACCCGACGCGGCGACCATCTTCCCCAAACACCCTCACGTAGAGGGTCGCGTTGCCGTCGTACTTGAAGTGGAGGGTGCACTGCTGGCACAGGCCACGCGCGGGCAAATGTCTGCCAGCCACGGGCCAAGGCTGTGTTGCCCGCGACGGAGACCTCGACCACGACCCATGAAGCCTTGCTCCAGCAGGCGTCCGCCTGCAGCCAGAGACCGCCTGGACCCATGGCTGGCAGCTCGCCGGCAAGGAACCGCGGGAGCTGAAGTCAGGTGCCAGCCGGGTTCTCTGACCACACGACGAACTCAGGCAGCACCTCCTCCGAGTGAAAGCACGGACAGGGAGGCCGCGCGACCATGGCGTGCCGCCCTTCATCAGCAGGGCTGCTACGACCCGGGTGACTGATATGTCTCCGTCGTATTTATATATTTTTTATTGTTCCATGCCAATATTCTACAACTTTTACATACTTTTGGCAACTTTTTATACTATTTCTGGGACTAACATATTGATCCAGTGCCTAGTGCCAGTTCCTGTTTGTTGCATGTTTTTTGTTTCACAGAAAATCCATATCAAACAGAGTACAAGCGGGATAAAAACTAACGGATTTTTTTCTGGAATATATGTGAATTTTGGGAAGTGGAATCAACGCGAGACGATACCCGAGGGGGCCACGAGGCAGGGGGCGCGGCCCTGACCCTCGTGGACACCCCATAAGGCGGTTGGTGCCCTTCTTTCGCTGCAAGAAAGCCAATATCTAGATAAAAATCTTGTTCAAATTTCAATATAATCGGATTTACGGATCTTCGGGAATATAAGAAACGGTGAAAGGCCAGATCTGGGAACGCAGAAACAGAGAGAGACAGAGAGGCATATCCAATCTCGGAGGGGCTCTCACCCCTCCCTTGCCATGGAAGCCAAGGACCAGAGGGAGAACCCTTCTCCCACCTAGGGAGAAGGCCAAGGAAGAAGGATAAGGAGGGGGGCTCTCTCCCCCTCGCTTCCGGTGGCGCCGGAATGCCGTCGGGACCATCATCGCCACCGTGATCTACACCAACACCTCCGTCATCTTCACCAACATCCTAATCACCTTCCCCCATCTATCTACATTGGTCCACTCTCCCGCAACCCGATGTACCCTCTACTTGAACATGGTGCTTTATGCTTCATATTATTATCCAATGATGTGTTGCCATCCTATGATGTCTAAGTAGATTTTCGTTGTCCTATCGGTAATTGGTGAATTGCTATGATCGGTTTAATTTGCTTGGGGTTATGTTGTTGTCCTTTGGTGCCCATCATATGAGCGCGCGTGTGGATCACACCATAGGGTTAGTTGTATGTTGATAGGACTATGTATTGGAGGGCAATAGTGACAAAAGCTTCAACCTAGCATAGAAATTGATGCATACGGTATTGAAGGGGGACCAATATATCTTAGTCCTATGGTTGGGTTTTACCCTAATGAACGTTAGTAGTTGCGGATGCTTGCTAATACTTCCAATCATAATTGCATAGAATTCCAATTCAGGGATGACATGCTAGCAGTGGCCCCTCCCACATAAAACTTGCTATCGGTCTAGTAAAGTAGTCAATTGCTTAGGGACAATTTGGCAACTCCTACCACCACTTTTCCACACTAGTTATACTAACTTTATTGCTTCTTTACCTAAACAGCCCTAGTTTTTATTTACGTGCTCTTTATATTCTTGCAAACCTATCCAGCAACACCTACAAAGTACTTCTAGTTTCATACTTGTTCTAGGTAAAGCAAACGTTAAGCAACACCTACAAGATATTTTTGCACAAAAGTGATTTAATAACATCACATGACATCTCCAAATTCTGGTGGGATTTTTGAATAAATTTTTGAAGAGGTTGTAGTTCAAATATGGCCATATAGTCAAGGGAAATCATTTTTTTAATAAAATGAAGATCAGTCAAATTAATTATGTAATTAGTTCTACTAATAAAGAAAAGTTTTTCTTGAGAGGTTTAAACAAGTCTAATAACATGTTTGAAAAGTTTTCACTTTGGGGGAAAAACTCCATAATAACAAGAGAGATAAAGGTTCAAAAATTAAAAGGGAGCTCAGAAAATAATAGTTTTAATCTCCTGGCAAGATTTTAATTAATAAAACTTGGTCAAAAAGTTTGGGTGTCACAACACTACCCCCCTAAAGAAAAATCTTGTCCTCGAGATTTGCTAAGGGTTGCTTTGAAAAAAAAAGAACTCTCCGGGATTTTTCGTGAGGGAAGAACGGTTACAATAAAGGAGCGTAAGTCACAACAAAACCATACATATTAGTAGAAGCCAAATAACTTATCCATCGCGCAAGCTCAGGTTATCACACATAAGTCACAATACATAATTAAATGTTGTAACCATGAACACAGCAGCGACGTCTAAAATGGAAACGATAACTGGACGGGGTCCTGCGAGAACGTTTCCGGTACTAAGACACATTCCTCTTCTATCGGGGGAAGGGGTTTAACCAGTCGATGAATGCGTCTCTCTTGGCCGGGCCTCAGTGACCTGCCGATGGCGATCTGAGGATTTAAATCCGCGAGACTCTGGAGATAACCCATCACATGTTGGGTGAAGCGTTCTTGAGCGATGACGTACTGGACCTGGTTGGCTAGGACTGGGTCTTTCTCAATTCGTCCACCGGGAAAAGATGTTACTCCACTGGGTGCTGCAAGACTCGGAAAGTAATAATACCCTCGTTCGCTAGCATAGGGAACCGCGAATCGAAGGCGAGCAAGCGCTTCGCATGCAGCAGCCTCTATGGCCATAAGCGGGGTCGGCATAGATTTCCCCACGAAGGAGATCTCTGTTGGGTCTTGGTTTGAGTTCACGGGAGGGATGTGCACTGCTGCCCAATATCTCGAGGTGGAAGAGGTCATTCTCGATTTGAACAGCTCGTACTGGGGTGGCTGGGTAGCGCCCATGGTACTGCATGTAAAATCCCACAATATCTTGACAAAACTACCCGGGGTTGCATCTGGGGTTCTCAGATGAATGCTGGGGCTCGGCATGGCAAGAAATGGTTGTGAGGGTGGTGCACAAGGTGAGAGATGCTTTGGCAAGGTCACGCGGTGGCCTTTTATAGCACTGGAGCTGGGTCACTTTTACCATGGTGAATGGTAAGGGAACTTCCAGCTCCGCTCCACGGGTCGGAGTCAAGCCACAGATACACATATTTCACCGAGGTGACGTGTTACTGTGGGGGTTATCGGGGGTCTTTGGCAACTGTGCATGGGGTAGAAATGCTGGCATACCCATGCAAGGCTGCAGGGGCTCAACGACAGGCGGCGTTTATTTACAAGGTCACACGGTTACAAACGAGAATACACTGGGACTCGATATTACTCTGGTGACTTAGTCTACCTCGTTTACATCCAAGCGGGCGTGTCTGGTGGATGTTGAGGCTTCTCCACGCGTCTCACCGTCAGAATTAGCTGGAGTGGGTTGAGGGGCTGCAGGCTCGGGGTAGCGATGATGACCATTTCGGGGATTGTTGGCTACAACCCCGTTGGAGTGTGCTCCCAATATGCGATGAAGCACTTCTGGGGTTATTGAAACACCTTGGCCGATGGCTGGGGTAGCTTTCAGGGACTCGATCGGCTGTCCAAACAGCACGACTGGGTTGTCGGTGTTGGGCTCGTCCTCTTCTCTCGCCGGGGCTCGAAGAACCAGCTCTCCACGAGCTGCGATAAGATCAATAGTGACCTGATCGCACAGTTCCTCTAGTGCACTTACGTAGCGCACTAGGTGCAACAATGCAGGATCTGTTTCGTGATCTCCGTTGGCAACTTGGGGTGGTCTACCATACCCTTCACGCCTGGGATAGTAGTGGAACGAGCGACAGTTAACTCTGGGCGACAAGTGCCGGAGATGAATTATAGCTTCTCGAGCGGCTAGTTGGATGGCTTGAGGCTCAAAGGAAGTCGTCCTTCCAGTGAACCTGTAGGGGCGTTTGGGTGCTAGACCCCTACCATAGATATGCACAGTGGCCCAGAATTGACGGCTCTCACCGCTCATGGACCCTTGGTACACAACATATTCTGGGGGCTCTTCTAGCACATAGGCGCGACGGGTGAGGTTTGCGAGTATGGTCGCAAAACCTCCAAGGTTGGTTGTTGTGGTCTCATTGTGCACGACAGGACCAGGCATTGTGGCTCGGTTTAGGATAGCGGCTGTGTTGTGCTGGGTTGGGGTTAGTGTGCCCTTTTTATAGGAAAAAGGGACGGAGTCTTCCTTCGCACGCTTGCGAGAAAGGACTATTTAGGATCCGATCACTAGCGCATGAGCGACAGGCTAGGTTGATAGGTTGGGCACCGACTGCCAAAAGGTGTCGGGTCACTGTGGGGCTATCTTGCATGGGAAGCTTGGCTGGGGTGACCTGACTAGGATAGGATTAGCCAATGGTCAGCCTGGCTCTGATACCAAGTCTGTCACGACCGGTCTTTCCCAGGCATTAATTTCCAGAAAATGGTCGTTGTGCTCACTAGCCCGAGGATTACTGTTAGCTGATGAGGCACCAACTTGATACAGAAATTCCAAGCAAAAGTACAAAACATGTAGTACAAGACCATTGCGGCCTATGAGTACAACAAATGGTTTCTAGTGGTTGACGGCAGAAGCGTTTTGTGGATCACCATGGTTTATGGGACTCCATTTCCCACGGGAACAGCTGACCAGGTTAACTCCTATCTTCGCGAGGCTGCTAACACCGTTGCTTAGGTTCCGAGGCGGTCGTCACAACGCTCCTCTCCAAGCAATCAATCTGGCCAAGACAATAGCCAGGGACAAGCCAGTGAGTACTTTGAATGTACTCGCAAACATTAAGAACACAGGTATAATATAGCCACAAATAATCATGCTTCAAAACATTCTATAATCATTCTGATAACTATGGTGTAAGGTTCATGATGCACGCGAGCATATTATTTAAGTAATTCATGGGTAAACAGTTAAGTAAAGGGAATAACAAATCATGCCACAGTCGGGCGTCTGAGCGACGCCACATACAGGGCTTTAAAAGGAATGCCACAGTCGGGCGTCTGAGCGACACCACATACAGGGCTTTTAAAAGAAATGCCGCAGTCGGGCGTCTGAGCGACACCACATACAGGGCTTTAAAAGAAATGCCACAGTCGGGCGTCTGAGCGACACCACCTACAGGGCTTTAAAAGAAAACACAGTAAATATCCAGGAGGTAGAATCATCACGGGGATATTCGAATAAAACCAATGATATCACAGGTTAGTCAATAATAATAATAATCATGAATAACGCAAGTCTCAAATCATGATCCCAGTTCTGGTTTAACAGTTTCTCCTCCGGAGACCGACACTAAGACCGACACTTGACCCATCCCAGACTGTAATCCTTATCCATGGACATGGCTATTCGAATAGGTTTAATCTCTGCAGAGGGTGTACTCTTTACCCACGAGTAACGGATTCCTTTAGTCCATCGGGACTAATTCCATCTACGGTCTTTTAATTGAAAACACACCTGACTTGCACACACCAGCTTAACTCACCGGTGTCGGGAATCACCCACGACACCTGTCAAGCAAACTCTAAGTGGGGAGGCTACAACCTCGACGTAGCATGGGATCACAAAATTTATACCGCGCGCAAACTAGGGGAGCTACCCCCTCGGCTACAACCGAAACACCCATGCCCCCGGACCAGGTGGCATGCCTACCGGATGCAGCCGGTATGTTCCACCATGGCCTCTCTGTACGGTGTGTGCCAAGACAAGGGTTAACAACTTACTGAACCATACCCTACTTACGGTAGGGACCTGTGGCAGTACGAAACAAGTATGGGGGTTACCGGAACAAGACTCGATCTACGGTCGACTCAGGAGGTAGTAATATTTCCTGCAAGATTAGCCTAACAATGCATATACTTCAACCAACAGATAGAAACACCATACGACATACCCCGTCATGCCATACCGGACACGACCGTCTCGACAGAGGACTAGGGACAAGACCGCGTCTACCCAAGACAGAGGCCTTTCCGGCATTCCTTCCGGTATGCATAAAAAGTGTATGGCGGTGATTTCCATCACAAAACATGTCAACTACATTTGCATGAAATTCACTAATATGCACTAATGAATAGGATCACATACTCACATAAAATGACGCATGCAAGTGTCGGGGTGGTGTGGTCACCGAGCCAAACAACACACACACAAAAATTACACCAGGGTTCAGAATGCTTGCCTTTAGGTCATGGAAAAGAAGGGTGTATCCAAAACATCTTGAAATCTTCAAAAATCCTATTTAAAAGAATATGTATGAATTAACACATACAATCAAAACAGCACAAAAAGTTGTTTTAAATTTTTTTCAAATAAATCTTAAAATAAAGTAGACAATGTTTGAGAGAGGTAGGAAAAAGAATTAAATCATTTGGAGTTGTATTTAAAAAGATACAGCTGGTCAAAGTTTGGTCAAAAATCTGTTATTTGAAAAAACACAGAAAAGAAAACGTTTCGAATATACGTACACGTCGAAGGCGCAATTTTGAAATGCGCTTCCACTTATCCAGCGTGGACTGCGCCTGGGTCACTGACAGTGGGCCCGCCTGGCCCACCAGTCAGGTTTGACCAGTCCACCCCTCCTTCTTCCTCCTTTGCCCGAACGGTGGCGGGGCGACGGCGATCAACGCCGGCGAATGGCTGCTCCCCGCGGGCTCCAGAGAGTTGGGATGGAACCGCAAGACCGGGGCGGTCCTCATGGTGGTCGACGGGTCGGCGGGGGTGGAGGGAGTCGCCGACGGTGAGCTACGTGGCGGAGGAGGCCTCGGGTGCAAAGTGGTTTTGGGGCTGCAGTGGCTCCCGATCGAAATCGAGTAGGGGGAAAGGTTCACGGGAGGGAGAGAGTGTTCCTGGTGGGGAGAGTGGAGAGGGGGAGGCCCTGGTTGCACCGGAATGGCCGGGACCGTAGCGGCGGCTGTGGTTGCCGGAGATGGCGAAGGAGGTCTCCCCGAGTTGATTTGCTGCCAATGGGGTTCCTAGGGAGAGGGTTTGGGACTGCCTGCGTGCGGGGCTGAGCTCGGGGCTCCATATATAGGCGATGGAGGTCGGTTCCGAGGAGGCCGGCGATAAGGATGACGGCGAACCGCCATGCTGTAGCTTGGGCGATGTGGCGGCGACGAGTGCTAGAGGACGAAGTTGTGGATGAGCACGCACTGCTCCAGGTGGCAGGTGGCAAGCGCTGGTGGCTTGGGCGGCGCTGGCTTGTGCAGGAGCGGTCGGGCGGCGGTGGCGGCTAGTGGCTGGCCTGCCGGAGAAGTGGCGAGCGCCGCGGGGTTGGTGGGTGCAGGAGGGGACATTGTGGGCCGGCTGCGGTCGGTCACGTACTGGATTGAGTGCGGGGCGTGACGCGGCGGCTCGGGCGCTCACGGGTGCCAAACGCACGCTCTGGGCGCACCCAGAGCATGCCCGGGACATGCTCGACGAAATGCCAGGGCAGCCTAGAGGTCGCGGTTGAGGCTGGCAACAAATAGGTCTAGTCAAGGGTTAGCAATGGAGCTAAGGGACATGGTGGGTTGGTCGGGGGCTCAATTTCACCAATAAAACTTGAAGTCATGCCAAAACTAGATGTGCACTCAGGGTGTTTGACAAAATGCCAAAGGCACCTAGGTAGATCTTGGAGTGGGAAAAATCTCCAGATCAGTGTCTTTGAGGATGCAAGAGAGGGTGGTGAAGTTGGTTTGCAAAAAGGAGAAACTTGCTAGTGCAAGTTTTGCAAAACTACATTCCCGGACAGGAAGTAAATGGCATCATTTCATGGACCAAAAATGTTCCAAGGAGTGCATGCTCCTGGACTTAGGGTTTTTGCATGGTTGACTACAAGCATGAGAAAGCACAAGATCACTAGAGCAAGAAATAATAGGGTTGCAGTAGAAAACACAAGTCTGGTCCAAAATGAAAAAGAGGTTGGTTCACTCAAATTCTCCAAAGAACAACACTATGTTTTTGCATAAAGTTGGATGGCATGCTACTACTGACATCCCACAATTTTGGTGGAGGCTCTAGGGAAATATTTAACATGGTTGTAGTGCAAAAATGCCCACTGGACCAGAGAAGAAAATTAGGTGTAGAGCTCAATTTATTTCAAGAATAAAAGATATTTTTGCACAAAAGTGATTTAATAACATCACATGACATCTCCAAATTCTGGTGGGATTTTTGAATAAATTTTTGAAGAGGTTGTAGTTCAAATATGGCCATATAGTCAAGGGAAATCATTTTTTTTAATAAAATGAAGATCAGTCAAATTAATTATGTAATTAGTTCTACTAATAAACAAAAAGTTTTTCTTGAGAGGTTTAAACAAGTCCAATAACATGTTTGAAAATTTTTCACTTTGGGGGAAAAACTCCATAATAACAAGAGAGATAAAGGTTCAAAAATTAAAAGGGAGCTCAGAAAATCATAGGTTTAATCTCCTGGCAAGATTTTAATTAATAAAACTTGGTCAAAAAGTTTGGGTGTCACAAATATGAAAGTGTCTTGGCCTAATGCAAGCTAAAACAGGGAGGAAAGTGCTTAACTGAACCAAAGGTTCAAGTGTTAGATCATTTAACATAGCCATTTAAGTGCATCACCTTGTATTTGGTAAACAGCAGGTTTAACTTGTTCTGACATGCATGAAACCAATTCCAATGGATATATTGAATTTTTCTGATCAAATTTCATATATAAATCTTTGCATTTGGAGTAACAGATTAATTTCTATGAATTTTTGAAGTTTGGACTAATTTCTGGAATTTCCTATATAGAAATAATTCCAGTAATTAAATTACCGCGTCAGCACTACGTCAGGATGACGTCAGAGGTCAACGGGGTCGTCCAGGTCAAACTGACCAATGGGTCCCGCATGTCAGTAATTAGTTAAACTAATTAATTTTAATTAAAACTAATCCAGTTAGTTAGCAGAGGGGGCCCCACTTGTCATTGACTCAGAGGAGTCAACCTGGGCCCACCCAGTCCACGTCAGGGGTCAAACCCACAGGTCAACGGGTCAAGGCCTGCCGGCGTTTAGCCGCCGGCGAGGCCAGACGCGGCGGCGTGCTGCGGGATTCGCCCACAGGGCTTCGTTTGCTGCGCGGAGAGCAGCTACGGGCAGCTGGTGCTCGCCCGCATCCAGCCGTGGTGGTGGCTTGGCCGGGGAGTGGCCGGAGCTTCGCCGGCGACGAGGTCAGGCGGAGGCCGAAGCTCGGCCAGCTCGTGCGCGTGGCTGCAGTGGCTTAGGCAATGTGGCACTAGCATCTACGGCCTCTACGTGGCGCGGGGAGTGTGACGGGCACAAGCCCGTGACCAAATAGTCACCGGAGCAACGCCGGCGACGTGGTCAGGCGGCGGCGCGTGCGGGTGAGCTGCGTGTGCTCGCTGTGGTGCACAAGAAGAAGAATGATGAGGATGGGGAGGTGGCTACGCTCACGGCAGTTGCGTTGGAGTTGACGGCGAGGTCGGGGACGAGCCGGAGCAAGCGGGGCGGCGGAGGCGATCTGGTTGGCAGGAGGTTGAAGACGAGCTCGGTGGAGTCGTTTGCCGGCCTCCGGCGGGGCGTGGCTTGGTGGAGCGATCGAGGAGGAGGTGGCGGAGCTGCAGGACACGGTGGAGCAGCACGGGGGCGACGGAGGGCGTGGATTCACGGCGGCGCGGGCACAACAACATCGGCCATGGCGGAGAGGGAGCGAGGGAGAGGGGCAGGGGGTGAATGAGGTGTCCACGGGGTCGGGACGGCGACGTGGAGGTCCCCCAGCGTCCAGGCGCGCGAAACGGCAAGCTGTTGGCGCCGTGGCGAGCTCGCGCTCGCCGGCGTCAGCTCCCTGCCTGCCTGGCGGGGACGAAGCAGCTGGCTGGCGTGGGCCAGCACAGCGTTGGGCCGCCAGGTGGGCCGGCTGGTGGCTGCGGCCAGGTTAGCTTTTTTTCCTATTTGTTTAGTTTCTGTTTTTTTTCTATTATTCTGTAACTTTGTGACATTATTAAAAATACCTAGGCACTTTCTAAAATCCTGGAAATAATTGTGGGCTCTGTTGGGATTATTCCTAACAGCCCTGACTTATTTCCAGAATTATTTGAACATTTAAAATATTTATTAGCATTTAAATGTCCAAAATCAGCATACATATGATTTAATTAAGTGACCTTTTGTTGACCTAGAAAATTGTGCACCTATTTTGCCAGAGGTTCTAACCCAAGACAAAGAGGGTGAACATTTTAGAAGGGCATTTCAGGTTCATTGAAATTATTTTTAGTAAACCCTAGTTGAATTCAGGGGGGTGCTGGGGGTTCTGCCTTCCCCATTTCAAGTTTCTGATGAAAGGTAAATATGATGCACACTCTAATGCATGGTCTAGCTAGGATGTGACAGAGAATTATGAATTCAATTTTGATATTGATGATTTCATTGAGAGAGTCACCGCTGTCCAAGAAGAGACTAATATTTTGCAGGAGTCTATGGAAGAAGAAATTGATGAAACTGTGAGCTCATTGGATGAAAAAAATGATGAGGAGAGCGAAGAACAAAAGGAGGAAGAGCGGATTAGCTACCCATGCCCACCTTCTAATGAGAGTAACTCTTGAACTCATACATTGTTTAATTTCCCTTCGTGCTTACCAAAGGATGATTGCTATGATGATTGTTATGATCCCGTTGATTCTTTTGAAATATCCCTTTTTGATGATGCTTGCTATGCTTGTGGCCAAGATGCCAATATGAATTATGCTTATGGGGATGGACTTGCTATAGTTCCTTACGTTAAATATGAATTTTTTGCTATTGCACCCACACATGATAGTCCTATTATCTTTTTGAATTCTCGCGACTACACTATGTCGGAGAAGTTTGCCCTTATTAAGGATTATATTGATGTGTTGCGTTTCACTACTACAAATGATGATTTTTATAGATATAATATGCATGTGCTTGCTGCTCCTATTTGCAATTATTATGAGAGAGGAACTACATCTCCGCCTCTCCATGTTTCCAATATGATAAAATTGCAAGAAACTATTTATACTATGCATTGGCCTTTACTATGTGTGCATGAATTGTTACTTTATGACATGCCGATGCATAGGAAGAGAGTTAGACTTCTTTGTTGGATGATATATGTTACTTTGTGCTCACTACTAAATTACAAATCTATGTTAATTAAAATTGGCTTTGATATACCTTGGGATCCGGGTGGATCCATTACTTGAGCACTATATGCCTAGCTTAATGGCTGTAAAGAAATCGCTGCCAGGGAGACAACCCGGAAGTTTTAGAGAGTCATTTATTTATGTTGAGTGCTTTTATAAAGTTTAAAAACAAAAAATAAAGAGGGGAACCCAAAACTTTTCAGAAAGGAAAGTGAAAGTGAGAGAGACAAGCATTGTTGAAGTGGGGGAGCTCCTTGAACTTTGTTCATGCTCACAGAAACTTTGTGAATCTTGATTACAAAAACTTTTCAACAGAAATAAGTATCCCCTTGTACAATTCCATTGTATTATAAAAATAATGTGCCAAGGTTTGCCTTTAGGATGTTTAGATTGCTTGCTGGTTTGTGCAGTGCAAAACAGAAACTTTGGCTGTAGTGCGTGATTTTACATTTTGTACTGGAACATCGAATGGTTCTGAAACTTGTTGCACTGTCTTTCTATACAATTTTTTTATTTTTCCTAATTATTTCAAAAAAATGGAGTACCAGAGGTATGGTGAATGTTCAGATTATTACATATTGTCCTGATTAAGACAGATTCTGTTTTTGATGCAAGTTTGCTTGTTTTGATGGAACTCTTGATTTCTAATAGTGGATTAAGCCATGTAAAATTTATATTACAGTAGCTACAATGCAAAAACAAAATATGAATTGGTTTACAACAGTACTTAGAGTATTGATTTGCTTTATTATACTAACGGATCTTACCGAGCTTTCTGTTAAGTTTTGTGTAGATGAAGTGTTCGAAGATCGAGGATGTCTTGATGTGAGGAGAAGGAGGAGGGGCAAGAGCTCAAGCTTGGGGATTCCCAAGGCACCCCAAGTAAATATTCAAGGAGACTCAACCGTCTACCCTTGGGGATACCCCGGAAGGCATCCCATCTTTCTTCAACAAGTATCGTTATGTTTTCGGATTCGTTTCGTTCATGTGATATGTGCAAATCTTGGAGAATCTTTTGCATTCAGTTTTCACTTTTCTTTGATGCACCATGCTGGTATGAGATAGTCCATGGTTGATTTATAGAATGCTTCATGTGCTTCACTTATATCATTTGAAGTTTGGATTGCCTGTTTCTCTTCACATAGAAAACCGCCATTTGTAGAATGCTCTTTTGCTTCACTTCAATTTGTTAGAGTGTGGGCATTTATTTTGTAGAAAGAATTAAACTCTCTTGCTTCACTTATATCTATTTAGAGAGATGACAAGAATTGGTCATTCACATGGTTAGTCATAAAATCCTACATAAAACTCGTAGATCACTGAATATGATATGTTTGATTCCTTGCAATAGTTTTGCGATATAAAGATGGTGATATTAGAGTCATGCCAGCGGGTAGTTCTGGATTGTAGGAATACTTGTGTTGTAGTTTGTGATTCCTGTAGCATACACGTATGGTGAAACGTTATGTAATGAAGTTGGAGCATGAGGTATTTATTGATTGTCTTCCTTATGAGTGGCGGTCAGGGACGAGCGATGGTCTTTTCCTACCAATCTATCCCCCTAGGAGCATGCGCGTGGTACTTTGTTTTGATGACTAATAGATTTTTGCAATAAGTATGTGAGTTCTTTATGACTAATGTTGAGTCCATGGATTATGCGCACTCTTTCCCTTCCATCATTGCTAGCCTCTTCGGTACCGTGCATTGCCCTTTCTCACCTCGAGAGTTGGTGCAAACTTCACCGGTGCATCCAAACCCCGTGATACGATAAGCTCTATCACACATAAGCCTCCTTATATCTTCCTCAAAATAGCCACCATACCTACCTATCATGGCATTTCCATAGCCATTCCGAGATATATTGCCATGCAACTTCCATCATCATCATATACAAGACTTGAGCATTCATTGTCATATTGCTTTGCATGATCGTAAGATAGCTAGCATGATGTTTTCATGGCTTTTCCATTTTTTGATGTCATTGCTACGCTAGATCATTGCACATCCCGGTACACCACCGGAGGCATTCATATAGAGTCATATTTTTGTTCTAGTATCGAGTTGTAATATTGAGTTGTAAGTAAATAGAAGTGTGATGATCATCATTATTAGAGCATTGCCCCTGTGAGGAAAGGATGATGGAGACTATGATTCCCCCACAAGTCGGGATGAGACTCCGGACTTTAAAAAAAATAAAAGAGGCCAAAGAAGCCAAAATAAAAAAAAGGAGGCCAAAGAAGCCCACCAAAATAAAAGAAACAAAAAAATGAGAGAAAAAGAGAGAAGGGGCAATGTTACTATCCTTTTACCACATTTGTGCTTCAGAGTAGCACCATGTTCTTCATATAGAGAGTCTCTTGAGTTATCACTTTCATATACTAGTGGGAATTTTCATTATAGAACTTGGCTTGTATATTCCGATGATGGGCTTCCTCAAATGCCCGAGGTCTTCGTGAGCAAGCAAGTTGGATCCACACCCACTTAGTTTTCAGTTTGAGATTGCATACACTTATAGATCTTAGTGTATCCGTTGCATGGCAATCCCTACTCCTCACATTGACATCAATTGATGGGTATCTCCATAGCCCGTTGATTAGCCGCATCGATGTGAGACTTTCTCCTTTTTGTCTTCTCCACACAACCTCCACCATCATATTCTATTCCACCTATAGTGCCATGTCCATGGCTCACGCTCATGTATTGCATGAAAGTTGAAAAGGTTTGAGAACGTCAAAAGTATGAAACAATTGCTTGGCTTGTCATCGGGGTTGTGCAGGATTTGAATATTTTTGTGTGGTGAAGATGGAGCATAGCCAGACCATATGATTTTGTAGGGATAACTTTCTTTGGCCATGTTATTTTGAAAAGCCATGATTGCTTTATTAGCATGCTTGAAGTATTATTGTCTTAATGTCAAATGATGGACTATTGCTTTGAATCACTCTTGTCTTAATATTCGTGCCATGATTAGATTATGTGATCAATATTATGCTAGGTAGCATTCCACATCAAAAATTATCTTTTTTATCGTTTACCTACTCGAGGACGAGCAGGAATTAAGCTTGGGGATGCTGATACGTGTCCGTCGTATCTATAATTTTTTATTGTTCCATGCCATTATTCTACAACTTTTACATACTTTTGGCAACTTTTTATACTATTTTTGGGACTAACATATTGATCCAGTGTCCATTGCCGGTTCCTGTTTGTTGCATGTTTTTTGTTTCGTAGAAAATCCATATCAAACGGAGTCCAAACGGGATAAAAACTGACGGAGATTTTCTTTGGAATATATGTGAATTTTGGGAAGTGGAATGAATGCGAGACGATATCCGAGGGGGCCACGAGGTAGGGGGCGCGCCCCAGGGGGCAGGCCCACACCAGACCCTCGTGGACACCCTGTAAGGCAGTTGGTGCCCTTCTTTCGCCGCAAGAAAGCAAATATCCGCATAAAAATCGTGTTCAAATTTCAATCCAATTGGATTTACAGATCTCCGAGAATGTAAGAAACAGTGAAAGGCCAGACCTGGGAATGTAGAAACAGAGAGAGACAGAGAGACAGATCCAATCTCGGAGGGGCTCTTGCCCCTCCCATGCCATGGAAGCCATGGACCAAAGGGAGATCCCTTCTCCCACCTAGGGAGAAGGACAAGGAAGAAGGAGAAGGAGGGGGGCTCTCTCCCCCTCGCTTTCGGTGGCTCTGGAACGCCGCCGGGGCCATCATCATCACCGCGATCTACACCAACACCTCTGTCATCTTCACCAACATCTTCGTCACCTTCCCCCATCTATGTACAGCGGTCCACTCTTCCGCAACCCGATGTACCCTCTACTTGAACATGGTGCTTTATGCTTCATATTATTATCCAATGATGTGTTGCCATCCTATGATGTCTGAGTAGATTTTCATTGTCCTATTGGTAATTGGTGAATTGCTATGATCGGTTTAATTTGCTTGTGGTTATGTTGTTGTACTTTGGTGCCCATCATATGAGAGCGCGTGTGGATCACACCATAGGGTTAATTGTTTGTTGATAGGACTATGTATAGGAGGGCAATGGTGACAGAAGCTTCAACCTAGCATAGAAACTGATGCATACGGGATTGAAGGGGGACCAATATATCTTAATGCCATGGTTTGGTTTTACCTTAATGAACGTTAGTAGTTGCGGATGCTTGCTAATAGTTCCAATCATAAGTGAATAGAATTCCAAGTCAGAGATGACATGCTAGCAGTGGCCTCTCCCACATAAAACTTGCTATCGGTCTAGTAAAGTAGTCAATTGCTTAGGGACAATTTGGCAACTCCTACCACCACTTTTCCACACTCGTTATACTAACTTTATTGCTTCTTTACCTAAACAACCCCTAGTTTTTATTTATGTGCTCTTTATATTCTTGCAAACCTATCCAACAACACCTACAAAGTACTTCTAGTTTCATACTTGTTCTAGGTAAAGCGAATGTTAAGCGTGCGTAGAGTTGTATAGGTGGTCGATAGAACTTGAGGGAATATTTGTTCTACCTTTAGCTCCTCGTTGGGTTCGACACTCTTACTTATCGAAAGAGGCTACAATTGATCCCCTATAATTGTGGGTTATCAGCGACTCCCACCATGCGAAGAGACACCGCCGCGGCCGCGAGGGGCCACGGCGGGGGTCGCGGTGTGCTTGCGCGGACGGCCGCGCCCCCTCTTGGGCGGCGGTGAGCTGGGCCCCTCCTGGCGGGCCTTCCCATTCTCTGCGGCCGAGAACCTCTTCGCAGGCGCCATGGGTGTCGCTACTAGCAATGAATCAAGCGAGAACGAGCGAGCAGAGCAGGAAGAGATGAGCGACGGGGTCTCCTCTCTCCTCATTTGAAGAGGGAGAAGGCCAACATGTGATCCCCACGATCACAGGTAATGATGATTTTTCTCTGCATGCAGCAGGGTCTCGTCAAGTCGAGCAGTTGCCGAGGCAGCGTGGGGAAGCGGAGACGCCCACATCCAATCAGTCGCCACGCGTCAAGCGAGGTCGTAGGCTTTTTGGGTCTGCGGCGCTCCGCACTTGCCCCTTGGCTTCGCTTCGAAGCCAAGTCCGAGCCGCCTTGGTCTCGGGGGCTACTGTCGGCGTCCTGGGAATGGGGGTCCCCAGACTTGCCTGCCTGTGGCCCATGGCGTGGCTCCACCATTGGCCCTGTATGGCCCATCTTCACTAGCAAACACTCAAGACCCTCGCGAGGGGCCAAGCCTCGCGAGGCGGACGACGCAAGACCTCCTCGGGGGCGGCCTCACCATGCTAGCTCGCGAGGGGCGGAGAGATCAAGGCAAGGGGCACCTCGCGAGGTTCCTGTGATGTAAGCCATGACGACCGGGGCCAGGCGGGCGCCAGCGTGCAGTGTCCTCGTTTCCTCTTTGGTTCTAAAGAGGCAAGCACAGGCGAGGAATCCTGAGGCATCAGGCAAATGTTTCCATATCAGTGCAACGAGACCAAGTCCAGCAGGACGGCAGGACGGAGGTCACCATGGAGCCCAAGACAGCGTCACCACCAGAGCCTTTGGCAGGTGGAGACCACCTTTAGTAAGGATAACATGTACTAGTTGTCTCCCTTTGAATTTGGTCGTTGTGGCATCCCTTCTCGCCAACATTTCGGAAGAGGACTAGGGCCTCTATAAATAGGAGTAGCCACCACCTTAGGAGGAAACTCATCTTGGATTGGATCCATTGCATCCTCACATCCACAAGCTCACCGAGCACAATAGCACCTCTCCTCAGGAGGCTGTTCTTTCCCTGTACTAGTTGTTCCTCAGCCCAAGAGGCAATCCACCACACCACACTAGAGTAGGGTATTACACCACATCGGTGGCCCGAACGAATATAAACTCTTGTGTCCCTTGTTTTGTGAGTTCGATGCACTGAGCTTTGAGATCGCGGTGATGGTGTGAGCTAGGGGGAGGAGAGATCTTCGTGCGCACCCCAGTGTGCGAACCCGAAATCCGACACCAACATAGAAAAGTACATTATCTCCTGCGAATATTATCGATCCTCTGTTCGCCATTTTTCAAAAGACGAACAGAGTCTCAGGGGCTACTATCTATATACAGGCATATTTTTAATATAAAAAGCAGTCAAGAATATTACATCGCATACCTCGAAGCCTGTTAGCAGGCTAGTGAAGGCTTCATTCAGCCCGCTCTTGGTGGAATGGACCTTTTCAACCACCACACCCATGAGGGTGCGGTGCTCCTCCACGATGGAAGCACGTTGCAGTGCCTCCATCAATGTGTTCGGCGCCTCTGGATTAGTGGAGGTCGCGGCTTGAGTTGGCGCTCCCCCTCCGTTGAAGGGGGTCGCATATTCGGTTCCAGAACCACTTGGGTTTCCGGAACGGTGTTCGGCTGGGGGCCAGACTGGTCAAGGCCTCCGCCGTCAGTCTCCATGGAGATTACTCCCCCCGAGTTCTCGGCAACCAAGGCGTTATCTTCTGGCGCTGTTTCGGTGGCCTCCCGTACCGCTCCGTTGCCCGTAGAGGCCCTTTGGGACAACACTTCGGTGTCATCTGTGGCGATAGGCGGGGAGGCTCGCGGAGGCGACTCGCTCTCCATCATCCCCGGATCCAAAGAATTCCCCTGTGATGATTGTTGGGGAAAATCGCGGGCCGGACTACACCATACAATGTGTCAAATTACAATCATAAAGATTGGGCATATGAAAGGCACCCTCGTATATTTACAATGCAATGAGGGGCTTCGGTCGGTGGCGCCACCCGAGGATGGCTTCAGCATCCGAATCCGAGCCGTCCGGGACAGATATTTTCCCCCTCTTGGGCGCCTCCGCCTCTGGGTTCATAGAGGCCGCCCTTTTCTTCCTCCTCCCCTTAGGGGGAGAATTGCTTTCTTCCTCCTCCTCTTCATCTTCATCTTCCTCATGGGAGGAATGAGTTTCGGTCTCTCCGGACACCGCGTCCGAAGTACCTTTACGGCGGAGACCACCTTTGGCCCCCTTGCTCTTCTTCTTGGCCTTTTTCTCCGACGCCTGATAGGGCGCCGGGACCAACATCCTCATTAACAAAGGATCAGTTGGGTTTTTGGGCAGTGGAGCCGGACACCTGATCCGCTCTGCCTTCTTTGTCCAGCCCTGTTCACAGGATGGAATCCTCTGTGCAACCACTTTGATTGATGAACTAAGTTGAAATCTAGCACTTACCGGGGAGGTCGGATGATTGCAGTCGAGGCCGATGTCCTCGGATGTCTCTGGCCACGACTTTTGAGTCTTGAAGAGCAGCTTCTAGATTGCTTCGTGCATCATGCCAAAGAATCGCTGCAGAGTCCGCGGCCCTTCCAGATTGAACTCCCACATGCGGAGAGGCCGACGTTGGCAGGGAAGGTTCGGCGGATGAGCATCACTTGGATCACGTCAATGAGGCTGGTGCCCTTCTCTATGATACTTTTGATGCGCTTTTGCAGCATCAACAGTGCGTCGAATGATCTCTAGTCCAGACCCTTGTTGGTCCACGATGCAAGCCGCAGCGGGGGTCGGGATCTAAAAGCAGGAGCGGCTGCCCACTTGGTGGTGCGGGGTTCAGTGATGTAGAACCACTCTTGCTGCCATGTCTTGACGGTAGCCACAAAGGCCCCTCTAGGCCAGATAACATTTGTCAGGACCCCGATCCTAAGTCACACCGATCTAGCATGTAACACATCGTATCACTTTGCGGCCTCACGCACGGTATTCCCACGGGTGCCACCTTACCTGGCCCGGGACCGTTTGCGCCTTTTGGCTCACGTATATGATAGTGTCGCTAGCATCCATATGACAAGAACCCGGGCCGACATGGCTAGTCGTGAACCCAAAGCGGCACTAACCCATGGGGACAGGCATACATGAATCAACTTCGAGCATGTCGGTCAAGAGCGTGTGAATCCGGGCTGTAGCACTGGGCTAACAGGACTCCGGTAACCCGAGCTGTAGCAGGCTAGGCAGGACTCCGGATGTCACCGCGTGACATTTCCCTGAAGGGACAGACACAGGAACAAAGTGAAACACATGCCGACCAGTCAAGTGTCCTGAGCAGTAGTGCTGGGCTAGCAGGACTCCGGTGAACCGGGCTGTAGCGGACTACTATGGCTCAAGGAAGCAGTATACTACATTTCCCCATAAGAGAGGCTGCCAAGGATAAACAACTAGTTTGTCGGATCCCACACATAGCAAGCATTTCAATCATACACACAATATGCTCGATATGTGTAAATACAACATGGCATCACAACATAACTCTACGACTCAAAGTATTTATTCATTAGGCTCCGAGGAGCGAGATATTACAAACATGGGTCTCATGACCCAACATTCAGAGCATACAAGTCAAAGCACATGCGGAAGCTTAACATGTCTGAGTACAGACATCTACAAATGAAAAAGGCTGAGAAGCCTGACTATCTACCAGATCCTGCCGAGGGCACAAGATCGTAGCTGAGGTATCAAGCTAAACGTCAAAGTCCACACGGAACTACTAGCGACACTGGCGTCTCTCTGCAAAACATAAAATAGGCAAACGCAAGTACAAATGTACCCAGCAAGACTTACATCAGAACTATCTACATATGCATCGGTATCAATAAAGGGTGTGGTGGAGTTTAACTGCAGCAAGCCAGCTTTTACTCAGTGGCTAACCTAAACTACGACTGCAACTAACTCTTTTGAGGTGGCGCACATGAGTCCACATATTCACCATTTCAATACACCACTATGGATCTGCTCCCGTCTCTCTACGAGAACGCCATCCATAGCACTCATGCTTATCTTGCGCATTTTAGAGTATCCACTTTCACTTGTCTATGAACTATGCAAGGGGTCCAAGTTTCCATATCCGAGGAATCCGGCTATTCGAATAGATGATGTTAACCCTGCAGGGGTGTACTTCTTCACACACGCTCTCGCCACTTACCGCCATGTACACGTCATGTACCTCGGCAACCTTCAAGCGGAAGCCGGGCGAGGGAGTCGGCCACGACCTGACTAACCACACAAGTCTCTCGTCCAGGTTTATCGCCTATTCGGGTTCCATCCGCAAGGAGATCTGGCCGGGGTGTCGCTCACGACCCCAAACGATGTGTACAGGGTTCCAAGCCCACCAAACGGGCGACGCTTGGCATACCCGGCCACGGTGCCTAGTCTGTCCCAAGCCCACCTGTACCGGGTGCCACTTGGTAGACTACTAACACTACCTACAAACACCAGAAACTAGTTGCAACTCCTGGACAGAGATCAAGTTGATTAATAAGTCGAGAGGGGTCGAGTTACCGGAACCCAATGTGTTGTAGTAACTGTTCATGGATCACAAACACAGAACTCAGTTCCTGAGGACGGTTTCAATGAGACAACCCACCATGTAATCCTACATGGCCTCTCACCGCTACCTTTACCAAATCGTATTCACACACTTAGCTCTCAACAGTAGGACATGTTCACCATAGTCCAATTCATTCCCGATGAATCAGACCTGACTCAACTCTAAGCGATAGCAGGCATGACAAACAAGCATGAATGAGTAGGCACATCAGGGCTCAAACAACTCCTACTCATGCTAGTGGGTTTCATCTATTTCCTGTGGCAATGACAGGTCATGCAGAGGAAAGCGGTTCAACTACCGCAGCATGTAACATTGAATCATTGTTGTCCTAATGTAGTAAAAGAGAGCAGGAGCGAGAGAGTGGGATTGTATCGGAATGAACAAGGGGGTTTTGCTTGCCTGGCACTTCTGAAGATAGTATAGCTGTTCGTCGGTGTCATCGAACTCATCGTCGGAACCACGTCTACTGAGAGGGGACAGATACCGGCAAACAAGGAAGAACACGATCAATGCAATGCAACAATATGATGCATGATCATGACATGGAAATATGTTGTGGTTTGAGCTAATGCAACTAGCAGCAGGTTAAATGAAGTTGGTTTGAATCTAAGATTCAAATTCAAACTCCACATGTGGCTATTTAAATGGCATTCATTTGATTTGTCCTAAACAGTAGCTATAAGTTGTTCTAACATGCATGAAGATAGCATAAATGGATAGATTGGATTTTTCTGATAATTTTTCATATATAAATTATTTCATTCTGAGCTATAGATTAATTTCTATGATTTTTTTGAAGTTTACACTATTTTCTGGAATTTCCTATATAAGAATAAATCCAGAAAAGGGTTTACTGCGTCATCCTGGCGTTAGTGTGACGTCAGCAAGTCAACGGGGGCTGGTCCGGGTCAAACCTGACCAGTGGGGTCCACTGGTCAGTGACCCAGTGCAGCCTAGGGTCAATGATAGGTGGGTCCGGTCAACAGACACGTCAGCACCGTCAACTTTGACTTGTGGGGCCACTGTGATTAATTAAAACTAATCATAAATTCAACTATGGTTAATTAAGGCGTGGGGCCCAGTAGTCAGTGAGAGAGGGGTTAGTTAGCCCCGTCATTAGTGCTAATGACGGTCCACGTCAGCGGCCGCCGGGGTTAATCGCCGGTGTCCTCACAGCGCGGCGGCGGCTCGCCGGACGGGCGATTCCGGCCATGAGAGCTCGCGCTCTTAGGCTCTACGGAACTAGCGCGATGAGGCGCTTCATACCATGGTCGTGCCTGGCCGTGGGGTGGTCCGTGATGACGACAACCACGACGACAGCGGGGGCCGGAGCTACGGGCGCATTCCGGCACGGGGCTAGAGTGCGAAATCGAGCACGAGGAAGGAGAGGAAATAGAGGGGAGCTCACGGTGGGTCGACGGGCGTGCTCCGCGGCTCGCGGGAAGACGAACGGCGATGGGGCTCGCGGGAACACGACGTCGATGGCGGCGATTCGATGCGCCCCGGGTTGCGTGGCTCGGCGAGGACGATGAAGGCGTCGAGGCGGAGCACTAGAGCACAACCGCTGGGCGGGGGGGCTGGTGGTCACGGTGGACGGTGTCGGCGCCGACGAGCTCCGCTCGGTCCCGAGAAAGAGAGAGAGCAGAGAGGGGAGTGAGGTCCAGAGGAGAGGGAGAGGGCTAGACAGCGAGGGAAGAGGCAGGGGAGGTCGGGGACGTCTCCTGGCGTCGCGAGAGGGACCAGGGGGAGAGGAAGCAGGAGGTGGCGTCCGGTGCGTGCGTGGGCGACACACCTCTGCCTACTGGCAGAGGTTGAAGACACCGCTTCGGCCTGATGGGCTGGGCCAGCTACAGAGACGGGCCAGGTAAGCGCGCCAGGTAAGTTTCTATCCTTTCTACTTCTTTCTGTTTTTGTTTTCTATTTTTGTTTTTCTGTTTGTTTGATTTGGTTTAACTACCAAATCACTTTATAAACTTCTGAAATTCAATATGTGGACTTAGGGAACTAGTCCAGAGCCACATACAAACTTTCAAAATTATTGGACCCATATTTAATATATAATAAACATAAGTCCAATGCAAATAATTATTAGATTAACTCAAATTCCCAAAATAAATATTTCTGACATTCCAAAAATACTGGTTTGAATTTTACCTCTTGCCAATATTTTCACAGAATAACAGGAACATTTTCTTGGGCTTATTTGAGAAGATTTTAATGTTGATCATTTTTAAAATGTTTCTGAGGCTTTGAAAATTCCCTCAATTAAAATTCCTTGAATTTAAAAAGATGCATTGATGCTCACAAATGCAATTAATTACAAGAAAGATCTAGGGCTGTGACAACTCACCCCCACTAAACAAGAATCTCGTCCCGAGATTCAAGACGTGAGGTAAGAAATCAGAGAGGATACAAAGCTAACACGATCTTCATGATCCAACTGCCCTTCTCGGAGATGTTGATCCACTACATCATATTGATTATGACATCCTTTCCTTCGATAACTTCATCCAACATGGTGAAAAGAGAGCAAGACAACCTCACAAGACTGGATCATCGATCTTAATGAACACAGGATCAACTCACGGAATGAGACGTAGAAACATCCCTTGAGGTGAGACGCAGAACACACATCAGAGATGATGGATGAGAAACATATGACAAAGGTTCAAATTGGTAGGAAACAATTCGACGCTTAAATAGATGGTGAGGGGGGTTTCAAGGTAGTGAGGAGTTAAGTTGCCCACGATGCCATAACGGGACACCTCGGGGAAGGTGACTTGTAGAAATTTTCCCTTAAGTGGCAAAAAGAATTACTTTTGATACATAGATCATTGGAACTCTTTTCACCAACCTGAGGCAATTTACGAACAATTGTTTGACGGAGTTCGGAAAAATGGCATACTCAGATCAGAAAGGAAGCTATGGTTATAGAACAACTCGACAAACGGGAGGCACATCCCAATTGATACCGAGGACATAACCTAGTGACTGAGTGTGCTCTTAGAGACTTGAGCATTTCCATACTCATCAAGGTTTTACCAACATCCGTGCTGAGGATCCTGGCAACACATCATATTACCATGATGACTAGTGATGGATGATGCGGATACAAAAGAAGATAACACCTTCTCAGACTTCCCCTTAGCGAGGCTAAGGAAACAGAATCTAGATGATCGACCGAGAGACATTTAGCACTCCGCTTCTAATGTTCTCCTTGATGTGCTAATGTAACCCATTTATTGATATGGTTTGGTATCTAGAACATCAAGTAAAAGGTCGGACTTCGGGAGCACAAGAATCCATAAGGAACAATTACGGGAGTAAATCCTACGAAATCCTTATGGGGAGGTGGCCAAATTGCTCATTCAAGATACTACAATAATAGATCTTCCGGCTAGGTGTGTCGGCCAGAACATCAACCTTGTCAGGACCTACATCATAGATCTTGGAAAATTTCCAACCATCATATCTGCCCGAGATTCAGATCTGGTTGGTAACAGGAAATTTCAGACAGCATGTCTGGAAAAGAAAATTTGCAACACAATCGGACGAGATGACGTTGCGAGATTCTCGAAAAATGAACTACGATAGCAAGCTCCAAAACATGAGTTGGTTCTGCTACATACATGTGAACACGTTGTCGCAGACAAGCATGACCACATAGTAGTCTTACAACGAAACACTACCGAGTTCTGATTGGGAACCATCATTAATGATATCGAAGTCTCCGCGTGGAAGTCTAAAGTAATGACCTTAGAACAGACTCCTTTATCCTGAACAAATCAATAAGTGGTTTGGTGTGCTATGGATACATATAGAATGAAGGTTGCATGTCTCCAAACCATAGAATACTTTGCACGTATGCATGACTGACTTGGGATGGTTCCGAAGGAAGCAAAAACAAGCTTTCTCGAATTCAGAGCGGCAACTTGCATCGAATGCACATGAATTAGAGGAAGTCTCTTCTTTCATCCAAACATATGCTTCATGAACGGAGCATGAAGGCATTGTTTACAAAATTTCCAATACTAGTGTAATGTTCAACATGATTCATGGGGGAGACAAAATGCTGCTGATGGGCTCAACAACAACTCATCGGAATTTCCATATCATTGGACTTCCACCATCATGTGAACACGGTGATAGCATTGGTCAGACCAAAAGATGTAATGGTGTATGCTCGAGGGATCAACCACGAGTAAGACAACATTACGAACATCGTTGGTTCTGATTTGACTTGACGATAGCCCATACTCAAGTCAAAGTTTTGATAAGGCAATAGATCCAACAACTGATCACGAGGACCAATCGATGGAGATATCATCTTTCTTCAACACACACACAAGATATCCCTTAGTGAAGAACTAAGTCAGGCAAGCTTTTATCTTCCAACTCTCCAAGTTGTTGTTTAGCTTATCGGACTAGCTCAGGGGTATCCAACACGGAATCTTGGAGAATGGGTGGTTTAGAGGAAACC
The DNA here is from genome assembly GCA_032464435.1 of Aegilops umbellulata. Classification (NCBI taxonomy): domain Eukaryota; kingdom Viridiplantae; phylum Streptophyta; class Magnoliopsida; order Poales; family Poaceae; genus Aegilops; species Aegilops umbellulata. The sequence continues at coordinate 183,215,495 of CP136060.1, forward strand.
AACATGATCACGAACTCAGCATAGCGGTCAGGTGACAACCTGGTAATACTTCCGAGAAGATATTCGGAACATCACGAACCACCGGTATGTTACTAAGCCCGAGAACAATCTTGCTTTTCAGGGCAAGATGATATGGTCAAATAAGCAAGGGATTGAATAATCCGAACTCATTGATCAAAGAGCGCACCGGAAATAAGGACTAGGTAGCACGACCAATCTTAGGATGATGATTTAATAACCAACACACTAGGAATGAGAGTATTGTCCATTAACTACCAAGCAACGAGGTTGCTAGGAGTTTTGATTTCACACATCACGATTCACTTGTTGGCATTTCGGTTACAATAACACGGGAACCGAGGAATTAACAATGATGGCAAGAAGTATTACTGCGTCAAGAATTCATAAGAGGTGGTGCAATTCTCATGACACTCTTGATATAAAGATGGTAACACTCCAAGGTAGAGCAGAGCCAAAGATGGATTGGCATTTTGATCCGCGGAATGCAATTGCTTTGAACCAATCCTAGATATGGATGAGGTTCTGGAGTTTGTTTCTCCTAGTCATTCCGGAATAGAATGGCTTGACAGACCACAAGAATAAAAGACATCGATGAACACGGATGCACAACTATTCCTGACTATCAAGTGATAGACTAGGGTCAGAATACAACTGAGGAGGGTCAACTCGAGGAACGTATAACCTTCTGAGTTGTGGAGGCATAGATTAGTATGTCGAACCAAGTTCAACATGTTTCTTCCGGATAACCCATGCAGAAAGGTAGAACTGGCAGATTCACAAGGTAGAATGGAGAACTCATCAAGAGCACTTTGATTGTGATATTTTGGTTCAAAGAACTTCTGCCTTAATGGTTTATGGTATTTGGAAGAAGGAAATACCACGGACCTCGAGGACTGTCACAAGGTTACTAATATCCTAAAGGAACTAGCAACACTATCAACATGAGGTAAGTAGGGTGAATCTCGGTTTCAAGAACCCAGGAATGGAATACCTACTACTAAATGGCATCACGGGATGCTTTCGGGAATGACGGCCAGATTCATCACACTGGGAACACAAAACATGGCTAGATTGCTAGGTGACTCCCTAAAACAACTGGGGTCATAATAATAGCTCCAACCTATACGTCGAGGCAACAGAGTACCTCAACAGACCGATTAGCGTGGTTAAACTAGCCCAAAAGGACATCGGGAACTGGGAGGAAGGATTTGCAAATGCATCAGATTATTTAGAAACCTGGGATGACTCGGACAGCATAACGACTGTAAATGCTCAAAATGATTTGAGACATCCTGCAAAAGGGTGGCATAACCACTCAACATCACCATAACAAGGTTCTGGTTCAACTGACAACATACTAAAAATAGTAGAAACTGAACTGAGGCTTGAATTCAACAATCCTAGGCAACTACGGTTTAGTAACACGTCATCCTGAGAGATAGAAGAGAAGCCTAGTTCTTAACCCCGTAGAAAAGATAAGATGACTCAGATCAGAAGGTCATGAGGATAAGGAGTAAAAATAGCCTTACGTTCCCTTCCACAATCAATTATATAACTAAAGCATTTCTAGACTCGACTTCGACCTGTTTGGCTTGGTAATCCTACAGGCAGTCAGGCTCTGATACCAAAGCTGTCAGGACCCCGATCCTAAGTCACACCGATCTAGCATGTAACACATCATATCACTTTGCGGCCTCACGCATGGTATTCCCACGAGTGCCACCTTACCTAGCCCAGGACCGTTTGCGCCTTTTGGCTCACGTATATGATAGTGTCGCTAGCATCCATATGACAAGAACCCGGGCCGACATGGCTAGTCGTGAACCCAAAGCGGAACTAACCCATGGGGACAGGTATACATGAATCAACTTCGAGCATGTCGGTCAACAGCGTGTGAATCCGGGCTGTAGCACTGGGCTAACAGGACTCCGGTAACCCGGGCTGTAGCAGGCTAGGCAGGACTCCGGATGTCACCGCGTGACATTTCCCTAAAGGGACAGACAAAGGAACGAAGTGAAACACATGCCGGCCAGTCAAGTGTCCTGAGCAGTAGTGCTGGGCTAGCAGGACTCCGGTGAACCGGGCTTTAGCGGACTACTATGGCTCAAGGAAGCACTAGATTACATTTCCCCATAAGAGAGGCTGCCAAGGATAAACAACTAGTTTGTCGGATCCCACACATAGCAAGCATTTCAATCATACACACAATATGCTCGATATGTGTAAATACAACATGGCATCACAACATAACTCTATGACTCAAATTATTTATTCATTAGGCTCCGAGGAGCGAGATATTACAAACATGGGTCTCATGACCCAACATTCAGAGCATACAAGTCAAAGCACATGCGGAAGCTTAACATGTCTGAGCACAGACATCTACAAATGAAAAAGGCTGAGAAGCCTGACTATCTACCAGATCCTGCCGAGGGCACAAGATCGTAGCTGAGGTATCAAGCTAAACGTCGAAGTCCACACGGAACTACTAGCGAGACTAGCGTCTCTCTGCAAAACATAAAATAGGCAAACGTGAGTACAAATGTACCCAGCAAGACTTACATCAGAACTATCTACATATGCATTGGTATCAATAAAGGGTGTGGTGGAGTTTAACTGCAGCAAGCCAGCTTTGACTCAGTGGCTAACCTGAACTACGACTGCAAGTAACTCTTTTGAGGTGGCGCACATGAGTCCACATATTCACCATTTCAATACACCACTATGGATCTGCTCCCGTCTCCCTACGAGAACGCAATCCATAGCACTCACGTTTATCTTGCGCATTTTAGAGTATCCACTTTCACTTGTCTATGAACTATGCAAGGGGTCCAAGTTTCCATATCCGAGGAATCCGGCTATTCGAATAGATGATGTTAACCCTGCAGGGGTGTACTTCTTCACACACGCTCTCGCCACTTACCGCCATGTACACGTCATGTACATCGGCAACCTTCAAGCGGAAGCCGGGCGAGGGAGTCGGCCACGACATGACTAACCACACAAGTCTCTCGTCCAGGTTTATCGCCTATTCGGGTTCCATCCGCAAGGAGATCTGGCCGGGGTGTCGCTCACGACCCCAAACGATGTGTACAGGGTTCCAGCCCACCAAACGGGCGACGCTTGGCATACCCGGCCACGGTGCCTAGTCTGTCCCAAGCCCACCTGTACCGGGTGCCACTTGATAGACTACTAACACTACCTACAAACACCAGAAACTAGTTGCAACTCCTGGACAGAGATCAAGTTGATTAATAAGTCGAGAGGGGTCGAGTTACCGGAACCCAATGTGTGGTAGTAACTGTTCATGGATCACAAACACAGAACTCAGTTCCTGAGGACGGTTTCAATGAGACAACCCACCATGTACTCCTACATGGCCTCTCACCGCTACCTTTACCAAATCGTATTCACACACTTAGCTCTCAGCAGTAGGACATGTTCACCATAGTCCAATTCATTCCCAATGAATTAGACCTGACTCAACTCTAAGCGATAGCAGGCATGTCAAACAAGCATGAATGAGTAGGCACATCAGGTCTCAAACAAGTCCTACTCATGCTAGTGGGTTTCATCTATTTACTGTGGCAATAACAAGTCATGCAGAGGAAAGGGGTTCAACTACCGCAGCATGTAACATTGAATCATTGTTGTCCTAATGCAGTAAAAGAGAGCAGGAGCGAGAGAGTGGAATGAACAAGGGGGTTTTTCTTGCCTGGCACTTCTGAAGATAGTATAGCTCTTCATCGGTGTCATCGAACTCATCGCCGGAACCACGTCTACTGAGAGGGGACAGATACCGGCAAACAAGGAAGAACACAATCAATGCAATGCAACAATATGATGCATGATCATGACATGGAAATATGCTGTGGTTTGAGCTAATGCAACTAGCAGCAGGTTAAACGAAGTTGGTTTGAATCTAAGATTCTAATTCAAACTCCACATGTGGTTATTTAAATGGCATTCATTTGATTTGTCCTAAACAGTATCTATAAGTTGTTCTAACATGCATGAAGGTAGCATAAATGGATAGATTGTATTTTTCTGATAATTTTTCATATATAAATCATTTCATTCTGAGCTATAGATTAATTTCTATGATTTTTTGAAGTTTACACTATTTTCTGGAATTTCATATATAAGAATAAATCCATAAAAGGGTTTACTGCGTCAGCCTGGCGTCGGTGTGACGTCAGCAAGTCAACGGGGGCTGGTCCGGGTCAAACCTGACCAGTGGGGTCCACTGGTCAGTGACCCAGTGCAGCCTAGGGTCAATGACAGGTGGGTCCGGTCAACAGACACGTCATTACCATCAACTTTGACTTGTGGGGCTACTGTGATTAATTAAAACTAATCATAAACTCAACTACGGTTAATTAAGGCATGGGGCCCAGTAGTCAGTGAGAGAGGGGTTAGTTAGCCCCGTCATTAGTGCTTATGACGGTCCACGTCAGCGGCCGCCGGGGTTAGTCGCCGGTGACCTCACAGCGTGGCGGCGGCTCGCCGGACGGGCGATTCCGGCCACGAGAGCTCGCGCTCTTAGGCTCTAGGAACCAGCGCAACGAGGCGCTTCATACCATGGTCGTGCCTGTCCGTGGGGTGGTCCGTGGCGACGACAACCACGACGACGGCGGGGGCCGGTGCTACGGGCGCGTTCCGGCGCGGGGCTAGAGTGCGAAATCGAGCACGAGGAAGGAGAGGAAACAGAGGGGAGCTCACAGCGGGTCGACGGGCGTGCTCCGCGGCTCGCGGGAAGACGAACGGCGATGGGGCGTTGCCAGCGATCTCAAACGGCCGGGGTGGAAGACGACGTCGATGGCGGCGATTCGATGCGCCCCGAGTTGCGTGGCTCGGCGAGGACGATGAAGGCGTCGAGGCGGAGCACTAGAGCACAACCGCTGGGCGGGGGAGGGCTGGTGGTCGCGGTGGATGGTGTCGGCGGCGACGAGCTCCACTCGGTCCCGAGAAAGAGAGAGAGCAGAGAGGGGAGTGAGGTCCAGAGGAGAGGGAGAGGGCTAGACAGCGAGGGAAGAGGCAGGGGAGGTCGGGGACGTCTCCTGGCGTCGCGAGAGGGACCAGGGGAGAGGAAGCAGGAGGTGGCATCCGGTGCATGCGCGGGCGACACGCCTCTGCCTACTGGCAGAGGTTGAAGACGCCGCTTCGGCCTAGTGTGCTGGGCCAGCTACAGAGACGGGCCAGGTAAGCGCGCTAGGTAAGTTTCTATCCTTTCTACTTCTTTCTGGTTTTGTTTTCTATTTTTGTTTTTCTGTTTGTTTGATTTGGTTTAACTACTAAATCACTTTATAAACTTCTGAAATTCAATATGTGGACTTAGGGAACTAGTCCAGAGACACATACAAACTTTCAAAATTATTGGACCCATATTTAATATATAATAAACATAAGTCCAATGCAAATAATTATTAGATTAACTCAAATTCCCAAAATAAATATTTCTGACATTCCAAAAATACTGGTTTGAATTTTACCTCTTGCCAATATTTTCACAGAATAACAGGAACATTTTCTTGGGCTTATTTGAGAAGATTTTAATGTTGATCATTTTTAAAATGTTTCTGAGGCTTTGAAAATTCCCTCAATTCAAATTCCTTGAATTTAAAAAGATGCATGGATGCTCACAAATGCAATTAATTACAAGAAAGATCTAGGGCTGTGACAACATTGGGGAGTTTTCTCAACATGGCGCCGCCACAATCCGTGTGCTGCCCGTCAACCACCTTCGGCTTCACATTGAAAGCCTTGAGCCACAGGCCGAAGTGTTGGGGGATGCAGAGGAATGCCTCACACACGACGATGAATACCGAGATGCGGAGGAAGGAGTTCTGGGCTAGATCATGAAAATATAGCCCGTAATAGAACATGAGACCACGAACAAGGGGGTGGAGGGGAAACCCTAGTCCACGGAGGAAGTGAGGGATGAACACAACCCTCTCACCGGGCTCTGGAGTGGGGATTACTTGCTCTTTTGCAGGGAGCCTGTGTGTGATTTCCGCAGTCAAGCACCTCGCCTCCCAGAGCTCCTTGATGTCCTTCTTCGTCACGGAGGAGGCCATCCACTTGCCTTGAGAGCCAGATCCAGACATGGCTAGAGTGTTTGGCGGTGATGGAAAAGATTGAAGCTTGAGTGCTAGAGCTCGAGGATGGGAAGGCTGAGCAAGAAGAAGGCATGGGGTAAAAAGATGGGTCCTTATCCTCTTATAAAGGAAGTGAATATCAAGCTGAAGGAAATATGCCCTAGAGGCAATAATAAAAATTGTTATTTATATTTCCTTAGATCATGATAAATGTTTATTATTCATGCTAGAATTGTATTAACCGGAAACTTAGTACATGTGTGAATACATAGACAAAACAGAGTGTCCCTAGTATGCCTCTACTTGACTAGCTCGTTAATCAAAGATGGTTATGTTTCCTGACCATAGACATGTGTTGTAATTTGATGAATGGGATCACATCATTAGAGAATGATGTGATGGACAAGACCCATCCTTTAGCTTAGCATTATGATCGTTGAGTTTTATTGCTATTGCTTTCTTCATGACTTATACATGTTCCACTGACTATGAGATTATGCAACTCCCGAATACCGGAGGAACACCTTGTGTGCTATCAAACGTCACAAACATAATTTGGTGATTATAAAGATGCTCTACATGTGTCTCTGAAGGTGTTTGTTGGGTTGGCATAGATCGAGATTAGGATTTGTCACTCCGTGTATCGAATAGGTATCTCTGGGGCTCTCTCGGTAATACTCATCACTATAAGCCTTGCAAGCAATGTGACTAATGAGTTAGTTGCGGGATGAAGTATTACGGAACGAGTAAAGAGACTTGCCGGTAATGGGATTTAATTAGGTATGATGATACCGATGATTGAATCTCGGGCAAGTAACATACCAATGACAAATGGAACAACTTATGTTGTTATGCGGTTTGACCGAGAAAGATCTTCGTAGAATATGTAGGAGCCAATATGAGCATCCAAGTTCTGCTATTGGTTATTGACCAGAGATGTGTCTCGATCATGTCTGTCGGATTTTGGCTTCCGGCAAAACCCTTGAGGTTTGAACACTGGGGTGCGCACGAAGATCTCTCCTCCCTCTAGCACTCACCATCACCGTGATCTCAAGGCTCCGCACGTCAAACTCGTAGAACAAAGGGACATGAGATTTATACTGGTTCAGGCCACCGATGTGGTGTAATACCCTACTCTAGTGTGGTGTGGTGGATTGCCTCTTGGGCTGAGGAAGAATAGTTACAAGGGAAGAATAGCCTCCTGAGGAGAGGTGCTCTTGTGCTTGGTGAGTTTGTGTGGATGAGGATGATCTGAATGGCCTCGGATCCGTTGCCTCCTACTATGGTGGCTAGTCCTAGTTATAGAGGCCCTGGTCCTCTTCCCAAATGCTGGTGGGAAGGGATGCAAGAACGGCCAAATTTGAAGGAAGACAACTATTGCAAGTTATCCTGACTAAATGTGGTCTTCACCTGCCAAAGGCTCTGGTGGTAACGCCCTCCTGGGCTCCACGATGACCTCCGTCCTTCCGTCTTGCTGGTCTTGGTCTCGTTGCATTGATATGGAAACCTTTGCCTGATTCCTCGGGACTCCTCACCTGCGCTTGCCTCTTTAGCACCAAAGAGGAAACGAGAACACTGGGCACGCTCGCGCCCGCCTGGCCCTGGTCGTCATGGCTTGCGTCACAAAAACCTCGCGAGGTGCCCCTTGCCTTGATTTCTCCGCCCCTCGCGAGCCGGCCTAGTGAGGCCACGCCCAAGGAAGGTCTTGCATCGTTCGCCTCGCGAGGGTCTTGAGTGTTTGCTGGTGAAGATCGGCCGTATAGGGCCGCTGGTGGAGCCATGCCGAGGGCCGCTGGCAGGCGAGTCTGGGGACCCAAATTCCCAGGATGCGGATAGTAGCCCCTGGGCCCAAGGCGCCCTCAGACTTGGCTTCGAGGAGAAGCCAAAGGGCAAGTGCGGAGCGCCTCGGGCCCCAACAGTCTGCGGCCTCGGTTGACGCATGGCGATTGATGGGACACGGGCGGCCCCGCTTCCCCAAGCAGCCTTGATATGCGCCTAGCTAGGCCGCCACCGTGACTTACATAGTTATTCCCCCATTGCCGGTGACGTGCCCCTCCAAATCTCCCAACTTTCTGAAATAATAACCTCCTCTTCCAATCTGTCCCAAGCTCGGCCCTCCTTGTTGCCATGGCGCCCCAGCGAACGGAGAAGGGGAAGAAGAAGTCTCAGTCTTCAGCCGGGCCACCCCCGGCCGTTGAACCCGCCATGGGCCGGTCGTTGGTGCTCAACCAGGAAGCCATGGACAAGGTGCGCTCTGCGCTTGCCGCTGACTTCAACGAATGGGGGAGGACGGCGGCCTGGCCTGCATCCCATGCCTCCGTCGACAGGACAACCACCAAAGTCCAATTCTTCATCGACGCCCTGTGGGCTGGACTAGTTCCTCCCTTCTCCGCCTTCTTCAACGTCGTGCTCTCCCACTATCAGATCCATATGTTGCACCTGGATCCCCAATCAGTCTCCCTTCTTGCCATTTTTTGCTTTCGTATGCGAGGCCATGGTGGGCATTCCCCCTTCAGTGGCCCAATTGCGCCATTTCTTCTCACTACACCTGGCTAGCCCTCAGCAGTCCTCGGGATGCTTCAGCTTCCAGGCCGTGGCTGCGCCGGCCGGCTAGAGGATTGATTTTGAGCTTCCACCGTCCACAAGCGAGCTTCGAACACGGTGGGTGTTTGTGGACGTCGGTGTGCTCAGCCCCCTACTCTCGCCCCCTTTGGCGCCTGCCATTCCCAGCTTCGGCTGCGGCCACGAGAAGCTCGCAGACCCCCGCCTTGCCTTCGTCTGGCTCCGGTTGAAGAGGCTGAAAGATCTCGGCGTTACTGCGCCCATGGTGATGAAGGAGTTCCTCCGACATCGGGTCGCCCCACTCCAGCGCCATTCACGGTCGATGTGTGCCCTGTCCAACTGCCAGGATCGCATGAGGCTTCAGGAGTCAGGGCTTCCACCCGAGGTGTAAAGAACGGTGCTCGAGGTCCTGATGAGCGACCCCTCACCAGCCAATATGCCGCAGGAGGGATGTCTTTTGTACTGCTGCTCAAACAGGGTGGAGTTCGTGGGGCAGATGCCCCCTTCTATGAACGGGGGCTACGTCCAGTCGGCCTTGAAGGGCCCCACGAGATCACTTCCTCCGTGGTTCCCCACCTTGCCGCCAGCACTGAACTTACCCCAAGAGTGGATGCAGGGGGGCGAGCACCGCTGGAGGCCGGAGGCGCGGGTGCTGAGGCGTCGACACCGCTCGAGGCTCCCGAGGTGCCATCCTTGGCAGCCCGTGACAATTGCCCTGGGGCGACGGCTGAGGGGGCGATGCGATCCGCTGCTCCTGGGACCGAAGCCCCCGAGGTCTCAGCAAGACATCATGAGGTGGAGCCCGAGGGCTCCCCTCAGCCTAGCACTCCCGAGGTCGTCTCCGCGGGCACCTCACCAGCCGCGCCCTGTGTTGGTTGCCGCGTCCAAGGCTTCGACCGGCTCCGTCTAGACTTCGATGTGCTCCGCAAGAGGAAAGGATCTCCAATCTGCAGCAGTGATGCCTTCCGGCCGTTGAAGCAGAGGAAGTATGTAAGTGCATCTAGTGCCCCTTAGTGATTTTGGTGTATCGAAGACTTATAGGTTAAGAATCTAATGTGTTTATGAGTGTACACAGGTCTATAAGTCTATGAGGAGTTTGATACTTAGAGTGAAAGTCGACCCCTAAAAATGAAGTTCTTCTACTGAAGACTTTGATACACCGAAGACTTTCTGAAGACTTTGAAAGTGAAGAAATTGGTGTGACCTTGAGGACTTGGTATTCATTCGAGGAACATGAAGCGTGAAGACTTTTGTTTTCGTATTTTCATTTTCTCTTTCTTGAGTCATAGGAAACACCGTACTGTTAAAGTCGGTCGAGGAAATACTAAGGAAAAATTTCCATTTGATGCTTAACTCAAATCCTACACCTACCAATCCCTTCGACTGAAGCCATTGGAAATCTCAGACAGTTCAGTCAATTTCTTCAGTGACAGAGACCGAGTTCTTCTGGTCACAGAGGACTTTGTTCTGACTGAGGAGTTAGGAATTCGCCAGTGCGGATTGCCTACACAGTGAGGAACATGATAGACCTGAGGAATTTGTATCTCAAATTTCTGACTGTTGCTGTGCTACGCGCCAGCTGTCCCAAAATATCCTATCCATCCAACGGTCATATCATTGAAGGGCATTTATGTCTTATCATGTCGGGATGCTCCCTAGGCTATAAATAGCCGCCCCCTACAACCACTAGCTGGTTGGCTGCTCCGAGAGAAACTGACACTTGTCATTTAAGAGCAATCCATCCTCAGAGGACTTTGAGCGAAAATCATCAAGTGAGGAAAATCCAAACCCAAACCCAAACACCTACAAACCCAAAGTGATTGAGCATGACTGAAGAGATTGATCCTGCATGGATCCGACGCTTGTTACCTTTGAAGACTGTGCTTCTTCCAGACGGTTAGGCGTCATGGTCTAGAGCATCCAAGAGGAATTGTGGATCACCGAGTGACCGAGTTTGTCAAGGTTCGGAAGTCACCTGAAGACTTACCACGAGTGATTGGACGAGGACTGTGTGTCCTTAGTTCAAGGAGAATACGGTGAGGACTGGGTGTCCCGAGCTGCGTGCTCAGGACTGGGTGTCCGGGACTGTGTGTCCTCCAGTTTAAATACTCAACCGCTCCAACCAGATGTACAACTGAGACAACAGTTGGAACTGGTCTACCAAATCATGGTCTTCACCAAGCTTACTGGTTCCATTTCCTCAACTCTTTCATTTCCTCAGTATTGTGCTGCTCGTTTATCATATCTGTGTTTGAAGACTTTGACTGAAGACTTTCTCAATTTCCTCAGTTCAATTTCTTTAGTCAGTTTGTCTTCATCTTGTGTTATCCTGTGATTACGCTTTTTGTACTCTGTGCTAGTCTTCATTTCATCATGACGACCATGCTTGTGTTCTGCCTTGTTTTCATCTGAGTACTTATTCCACTGCTAGTAGTTCTTCGCTAAGGAATTTCCTCACTAGCAAATTCCTCAGTGAAGAATTTCATAAAAATCGCCTATTCACCCCCCTCTAGTCGATATAACGCACTTTCAATTGGTATCAGAGCAAGGTACTCTCTTGTTCTGTGTGATTTTGGTTTAACCGCCTGGAGTTTTAGTTATGTCGACCGCAGGTATGATCAAGGTCTCTGCTGGGTGTCCTACCTTCGATGGGACGGACTACCCCTACTAGAAGAATAAGATGCGGATGCATCTTGAGGCAATTGATAACGATCTCTGGTATGTTGTGGAAAATGGTGTTCCCTCAGTCACACCTTCTTTGAATGCTGCTGATGTGAAGAGATTCAAGCAACTCGACTCTCAAGCGAAGAATATCATATGTGGCCATCTGAGCAAAGGACAGTATGGAAGAGTGAGTGCTTTGGAGACTGCTAAGCTTATCAGGGATAGGCTGTCCAAAGTAAATGAAGGAGTCTCAACTCAGCGTGACTCTCGAGTTGATGTTCTTCGCAATCTCTTCAACCGCTTCAAAAGACTCGACAATGAAAATGTTCAGCAAACCTTCGATCGCCTCACTGACATCTCAAATGAGCTTCAAGCACTTGGTGCCACTGACATCACCAACCATGAGGTGGTGAAGAAATTGCTGAGATCGCTTGATTCCTCATTTGATACTCTGGCACTGATGATACAAGAGCGTGCTGATTACAAGTCACTTGACCCCGCTGATATCCTCGAGAGGCTAAATACTCATGAGTTCCAGCTTGCTGAAAAGAGAGATCTCTATGGTTCGAGCTATGGCAGATCACGTGCACTGAAGGCCAAGGTAGTATCTCGGTCCGAAGATGAAGACTCTGGTAGCAGCCTTGGCGACCCTGAAGAACTAAGTCATGATCTAGCGCTGCTCGTGAAGAAATTCCAAAAGTTCTCAAGACGAGGTCGCTTTGGAAGACCCTCAAAGAGCAATGATTCCTCATCTAGTGACTACAAGAGAAGGCTTTGTCACAAGTGCAAGAAGCCTGGACACTACATTCGTCCTCAGTGGGAAAAGGAATCAAAGAAGAAGAAATACAAGGATTACAGTTCTGATGATTCGAAGAAAAAGAAGAAATCCTCAAAATCTTCATCATCAAAATCCTCGAAGTCTTCGTCTCACAAGAAGAGCAGCTCCAGGAAGGCTCGGGCATTCATTGGGAAGGAAATGGACTCTAGGCTGAATCTAAAGAAAATGAAGAAGAAGAGGAATCTGATGATTCCGAGTCTGGTGTGGCGAGCCTAGCCCTCGCTACTGCATTTGTCAGCAAGTCTATCTTCACCTCTGAAGAAAGTGATCTCACCAACAAGGCTGATGAAGGCAGTGATGACTACGCTCCCACCTATTGCTTCATGGCAAAAGGTGCCAAGGTACTCAAATATGCCTCCTCTAAATCTAGTGAGGATGAATCTGATGAAAATCTTAAGCCTAGCTACTCTAAACTGGCTAAGATTGATGTGCAACAACAAAAGGCTTTTGAAAAGGTTCAAAACATGCTAGACAAAAGTGATGATATGTTGGGTGAAGAAATGGATCGCACTAAAGCCTTAACTGAAAATCTTCAGAGACTTCAGACCAGGTTTGATAACCTTCAAGGTCATCATAACACTCTCTTATCTGATCATGAGAAGCTTTCTTATGAATATCTTCAAAAGAAGCAAGATCTTGAGAAGCTAAGAGTGAGTTATGAAGATCTTCAAAAGGAGCGCGATTCATTAATTGCTCAACAAATCAGCGCTGCTCAGGAAGAAGTTATTCCTCCATGTTTGAAATGCATTGAACGAGAATCTGATAATTCCTCACCTCAATGTTCAAATGCTTCTAATGTTACAAATTCCTCACCTACCTCTGCTATCACTAATTCCTCATCTGAGGACATTTCTAGTATCACTGACGATGCAGGGCTGGAGGAATTGTACATGACAGGCATGTACAAAAGCCTCAAAGGGCATCAGACTCTTTGTGATGTGCTTAAAAAGCAGATCCTCAACAGGAACCCTAGGAAAGAGGGTATCGCCTTTGAGAGGAAACTCAATGCTGATGGTACATATTGGAAGCCTGAGCAGTACCCCAAAACCTCATGGGTTGCTGCAAAGGGACCTCCAGTTGATCCATCCAATTTATCTGGCTATACATGTGAATCTTCTCATTCTTTTGATGAGTCATTTGACTCCAACTATAAACTGTTCAAAAATCAGAATGGTGAAGTATTTGCTAGATATGTTGGCACTAACTGAAGGAATGGTTCCCCTATGAAGAAAATCTGGGTTCCCAAAAGGTGCCTTGAAAGTCTTCAGGTGAATGTCCTCATGACACCACCTGTGAAGAATAGGAACCCCAGATCAAATTCTTTATATGGATCCAAGTCCTCATACGGACCAAATTCCTCACATGGATCAAAGTCCTCATATGAACATCATCGTGCTAACAAATCTGTTTCGCAGGGAAGAGCCAAGGGCTATGAATATGAGCATTATTCTTCAAATTATTATGTTCATAAGTCCATGAAGAATTTCTCTACTTATTCATATGCTTACCCTAACCACTCTTATGTGAAACGAAATGGTTTGGCCTCTATGCCACCATTCTCATATGGAGCTCGCAGAGCAATGAACTCTTTGCCACCCCTTCAGATGTGGGTGGTGAAGAAAAAGAACTAATCTCTTGTGCAGGGTCAGGTCTCCAGACGTGCTCAAACGTCTGAAGAATTTGCTGGGGACCTGACAATTTGCTTGAAAGGACGCAGGCTAATCATGAAGAAATGAACTTTCATTTCACACGTCCTCCTACTGCTTTATTTGTCTTACTACTTGATGAGATTGATCTGATGAATTGTGATATCATATTCTTCACTGCTAAAGTATATGAGGTTCGTAAGTTGCACTAATTCATTTGCAGGATGATCTACCCAAAGCCACTGAGTGGGTCCTTGATAGTGGATGTACAAATCACATGACTGGTGACAAGAACCTATTGATGGATGCTCCCTTATCATCATCACATCTGAAGCATATCATCTTCGCTGACAAAAGCAAAAGTCAGGTATTGGGTCCAGGTAAGGTTTCCATCACAAAGGATCGACACATGGACAAAGTCATGCTTGTTGAGTCCTTAGCATACAACCTTATGTCTGTCTCAATGCTTTGTGATCTTGATATGGTTGTTGTCTTTGGCAAGTATCGTTGTGTTGTGATTATGGAAGCTGACAATTCGAAAGTCTTCGAAGGCTTTAGGAGAGGAGACTTGTATATTGTTGATTTCTCTGCAGATTCACAACCAGCCGTGTGCCTACTTGCAAAATCTTCAGAAGGATGGCTATGGCATCGACGACTTGGTCATGCAGGCATGAGGAATTTGCACACACTTGCAAAGAAGAAACATGTCATTGGCATTGAAAATGTCAAATTCCTCAAGGATCACTTATGCGGTGCCTGTGAAGCTGGAAAGATGACGAAGGCCAAGCATCCAGCGAAGACTATCATGACCACCACTCGTCCATTTGAATTGCTTCACATGGATCTCTTCGGTCCTAATCATTATTCTTCTGTGTCAAAATGAAGCATCTCAATATGGCTTTGTTATTGTTGATGATTACTCTCGTTACACATGGGTACACCTTGTCTCTTACAAACATGAAGTGCAGGAAGTCTTCAAACGATTTTCCTCGAGGGCTTCAACCAACTTTGGTGTGAAGATCAAGCACATCAGAAGTGACAATGGCACTGAGTTCAAGAATTCGGGTCTCAATGACTATCTTGATGAACTTGGTATTACTCATGAGTTATCTGCTCCTTATATTCCTCAACAGAATGGCGTCGTGGAGCGCAAGAATAGAACTCTTGCTGAGATGGCTCGCAGTATGCTCGATGAGTACAAAACCCCTCGTCTTTTCTGGGTTGATGCAATTGATACTGTGTGCCACATCATCAACAGAGTATATCTTCACAAAATCTTCAAGAAGACTGCCTATGAACTCCTCACTGACAAGAAACCCAATGTGAGTTATTTCAAAGTCTTCGGTGCTAAATGCTGGATTAGAGATCCTCATCACAACTCTAAATTTGCACCGATAGCACATGAAGGGTTTATGCTTGGTTACACAAAGGACTCGCACACCTACAGAGTCTTCAACAATGTTCTTCACAAGATTGTTGAAACTATAGATGTGCGGTTTGATGAAACTAATGGCTCGCAAAGAGAGCACCTACCTTCTGTGTTAGATGAACCAGCACCCGAGGATTCTATCAAGCACAAGGCTACTGAAGATGTCATTCCTACTGAAGAATCTGCTGAAGAATTCATTCCAGAACATGAAGAACGTCGAGCTGATGCACCTGAAGAAAATGTTGAGGAAATTGATGCTGAAGAAAATGCTGATCAAATTCCTCAACGACAACCAGCTCATCCTCGCATTACAAAAGAAGTGCAAGTGGAGAAGATCATCGATGACATTAGAGCACCAGGTCCTCTCACACGCTCAAAATCTTCACATCTATCTAACTTTTGTGGGCACTTTGCTTTTGTCTCTATCACAGAGCCCACTAAGGTAGATGAAGCATTTCTGGAGCCTGAGTGGATTCAGGCCATGCAAGAAGAATTACATCAGTTCAAGCTCAACAACGTCTGGGAACTGGTCAATCGTCCAGATCCTCGCAAGCATAATATCATTGGCACAAAGTGGATCTACCACAACAAGCAAGATGAAAATGGTGTTGTGGTGAGGAATAAGGCACGTCTAGTAGCTCAAGGCTACACACAGGTTGAAGGAGTTGATTTCGATGAAACTTTTGCACCTGTTCCTAGACTTGAGGCTATTCGCATATTACTTGCTTATGCTAACCATCATGATATCATTTATATCAAATGGATGTGAAAAGTGCATTCCTCAATGGTAAGCTTGAGGAAGAAGTATATGTTGCTCAACCCCCAGGTTTTGAAGATCCAAAGAATCCTGACAAAGTCTTCAAACTCAATAAGGCCCTCTATGGCCTCAAGCAAGCCCCACGGGCATGGTATGATACTTTGAAGGAATTCTTCATGAAGAAAGGCTTCACGCCCGGTTCACTCGATCCTACTCTCTTTACTAAATCTTATGATGGTGAACTGTTTGTGTGCCAAATATATGTTGATGATATTAGCTTTGGCTGTACCGACTAACGTTATAGTGATGAATTTGCCTATCTGATGAGTGAAGAATATCAAATGTCTATGATGGGAGAGTTGAAATTCTTCTTAGGTCTTCAAATTCGTCAACAGCGAAATGGCATATTCATATCTCAGGAGAAATACCTCAAGGATGTCCTGAAGAAATTCGGCATGCAAGATTGCAAAGGCATCAAAATTCCTATGCCCACAAATGGTCAACTATGTTCTGATGAAAATGGTATTGACTTCGATCATAAGGTATACCGCTCCATGATTGGCTCTTTATTGTACTTATGTGCATCTAGGCCAGATATAATGCTTAGTGTTTGCATGTGTGCCCGATTTCAAGCTGCACCGAAGGAATCACACCATAAGGCTGTGAAGCATATTCTTCGATATCTAGCTCACGCACCAACACTAGGATTATGGTATCCCAAGGGCTCGGATTTTGATCTCATTGGATATTCCGACTTTGACTATGCTGGTGATCGTGTGGACCGCAAGTCAACATCTGGTACATGTCATTTGCTCGGACGATCTTTGGTCTGTTGGTCCTCAAAGAAACAGAACTATGTATCACTGTCTACTGCTGAAGCTGAGTACATTGCTGTTGGTTCTTGCTGTGCTCAACTGCTATGGATGAAGCAAACACTCAAGGACTATGGCGTCAATGTGAAGAATGTGCCTCTCCTATGTGACAATGAGAGTGCCATCAAGATTGCTCACAACCCAGTTCAGCATTCAAAGACAAAGCACATTCAGATTCGTCATCATTTTCTTCGTGATCATGTGTTGAAGGGCGACATTTCTATTGAGCATGTGAAGACTGAAGAACAGCTAGCCGATATCTTCACTAAGCCCTTGGATGAGAAGAGATTTAGCAAGTTGCGGTGTGAGCTAAATATCTTAGAATCTTTGAATGTACTTTGAAAAGGCACTCATCCTAACACTTATGCAAAATTGATGACTTAGATGTGCAACACATGAAGAAACGTTTTTCTTCAATCAATGAAGAATAACACTCTAAGTGTGAAGAAGTTAATGAAGAATTTGATTCTCAGAACCCTACGGCAATTGTACGCGGTGTCTGAAATCAGCATTCTTATATGGTGGGTCACGCCACCACAAAAGTTGAAAATCTTCAATTTGAGTTTTTTTTGTCAACTTTTGAAATTCCTAAGTTTTTCAAATTCTTCAACTTTTCAGAATCTTCACTGTTTCCGTCGTGTTTCTTCATTGGTTATATATATATATATATATATATATATATATATATATATATATATATATATATATATATATATATATATATATATATATATATATGAGTTTATGTCCTCTACAGCATTCACTTATGGCTATTTCTTCAAGTTGGTGTTTTTCTGCTAAGTGAATGTGATCGGACCCTTCCCCCTCTATGCTATACTCAATCCAATCTATTCACAAATTCTTCATGTGTGTTCTATTTGAAACTCGTTCAAAATCTTCACTGTGTCCTTTTCAGCTGAAGAAATTGTGAACGGAACCTTAAAACTAATCTTATCCAAATTTTCGGTTTTGCCGGTCAAACCGTTCCACATCCCATGATGCATTATTCTACTCACCCACGATCTTACACGATCTCCACTACACTGTACGTGGGTGACACATGTCGTGCGAAGGAGAAGGGTCAGGGGCACGTTCGTCCCAAATCTTCGGGCGAACAGTTTTTCACTGCTACTATATATACCCCCTCACCCCTTCCTCACTTCTTTTACTCCGCTCGATCTCTCTCTCCCACTCGAGCTTCTCAAACACTAGCGCCGCCGCTACTCCATCGTCGCCGGTGAGGAAGAGCTTCACTGCCTTAACCTCGTCGCCGTCGTACTCGCGCCGACCGCAGAAATCTTCACCTCCGCCGCCGCCGTAGACGTCTTCCTCCGCCAAGTTAGGGCATGGAAGATATACACCGACAAACTTCACTGTTTCACCTCTCTGTTCGTCGTGTTCTTCATTCAGGGTAATTAAAAGTTACTTTTACTGCCCTCTTTGATTCAAAGTTTTTCTACAAAATCTTCAAAGGTGTTTTTATTCTCCAAATCTTCACACACAAAACACCTCACATGTCATCTGTTCTTGATTCATTTCCCTAAGCATCATTTTCTTCAAGATTCCTCAATTGTGGGGATCTTTGACCTATACAACTCTGGAACATAAGATAAAGCGCGCTTAGTGAAATTCTTCAAGACTCATCTAGTCAAATTCCTCAAATTTGTTCTTTCTGAAAAACCCTCTGAGAACGCATATGACCTCTCCAAATTCCTCGCAACTATACTCTGTTCACAGGTACACATGTCCGCTGCTGAATCACTAGGTTCTCATCAACTTAACTCATTTGCAGCGTTCCTTGAAGAAAAGTTGCACACTTCTTCAGAGAATTCGATTGTTCAAATTCCTCAACTGAAGAAAATGGCTGACGGTAAAAGGCCACAGAAAGGAGGAAAGAAGCCTGAGGTCATGACTGCCTTTGAAATCCCTGAGGACATCTATGGTGGGTACTGCACACCTCCTGAGGAAGATAAAAAACAGCGCAAGGTGTGCATTCAGAAGATTGAACGGAGATGGGCACGCGAATGGAGGGAATACAGATATGTAACCCCAAAGTATATGAAGAAATTCGCACTGAATCCTCCATGCCCAAGAGCCCCATTGGCACCTGGCCAAGTGGCTGATCCCACTAGTGTTAAACGCGGTGACGACTTCCCTGAGGAATGGGCAAAATGCCAAGCCAAGTTGGCCAAGCAAGCCAGAGAAGGAGTGAGGAAATTCAATCAAGATTCTGCTGCTGCTGCCACTGAGGCCTCTGTCAAGCCGAGGAAATCAATGGCAAAGAATCCCGCTCGAAAGCCAAGTGCTTCGCCAATAGTGCCCTCACGGCCAAGTTCCTCGGCTGCGCCCTCACGTCCAGGCACTTCAATATCTTCAAGGCAAATTCCTCAAGCTGCCCCTGCTCCTCTGAAATCCTCAGCACCTCCTCCAAAGTCCTCAGGTGTTCCGACAAAGTCCTCAGCAGCTGTGCATCATGCCATGTGTCAAAGGACTGCAGGCATCTCTATTGCCTCTGGTGTCTCAGCAAGTTCCTCAGCTGCACCAAGTTCCTTAGCTGGACTGTCTCTGCTGAAGAAAAAGGCAACTGCTGGACGCGGTACTCACCCAAGTCTTAAGAAGAAGCAGGTAGTCTTCAATGTACCATCTGACGAAGATGAAGCTGATGAAGAAGAACTTGCCGAAATCATCAGAGATAGGCAAGCTAAGGCCGCTAGTGCCAAAGGAAGCAATGTGTCGATGCTTATTGATCCAAGGTTGATCCTGGATTTCATTGATCTATGGCACAAAGATCCCAATACACCTGTGCCGGAGATGAACCTCACTCCCGGTCAAAGTCACGTCTTGACTGCTTTCATTCAAGAAGAGAAATGGAAGTATGATAGGGCCAGGCAGATCAAGAAATCGCAGCACAGGAAAGAGAAACTGCTGAGGAAACATGTTGTCACAATGAAACCTGAAGAACTCATCAAGATGCAGGCTGACATAAAAACCCTCAGCGATGAATTTGATGCATACTATGCTGACTAGAAAGGAGCAAAAGTCAGGTTTGTTAAACTTACTGAGAAATTCACAAATGTTGCAGCCCCATCGCAACAAGAAATACCTCAAGTTGAACCTTCAGCACAGCCCACTGAAGAACACGCCAGCACCGCTGATGACTTTCAGGCTGCTGACGAAAATGCGAGTTCCAGGGCTGATGACTCCATCCCAACTGCTGAAGAAATTGCCAGGACATCCACTAGTGGTGCGCCTGAAGAAAATGATGAAGTCAGGGAAACTGCATCAGTTGCGCCTGAGGAAATTCAAACAGACTCCTCAGCTCCACCTGCGCCTACACCTACTCCTATCCTTCCATCTACATCAGATGTGAAGAAGACCAAGGCTGCAGAGCAAGCTGCAGTGAAGAAAAGGAAAGCATCAAGTGCTTCAGAATCTTCAGCTCCACAGAAGATGAAGCCTATGACCAGCTCATATGACAATCCTATCGATGTTGTTCCAATTTCCACCATGCCATCAAAGGACCTTGTTCCTTTTGGTGAAGACTATGAGATCCCAAGCGGATCAGATGAAAAAACTCAATCTGCTGCTTCCTCAGAGCAGATTGATGAAGAAATTGAAGTGGATGGAATCCCATCAACCCCAGTGGTCTCATCACCAATGCCTTAGTTTACTGCTGAAGAGGCTGGTGTTGAAGAATTGGAAGATGAAGACGTGGACATTGGAAGCACAACTCCTTTGATGAATGATGAATTCTGGGAAAGTCAGCATCCCAACTCTCCTCTGTTCATGCCTCTACAACAAATCCCTCATTCCCCTGCACCAACTGTTCCGATGGGCTCTGAAGAAACTCATCCCACTGCATCTGTGCATGAAGAAATTCCAGCCACTAGTGCTGAAGAAACTGCTGCTGCTGAAACTATGACTGCACCTGAGGAGGAACCAGAAATTCCTCAGCCTGAAGAACCTGAGCTCGTGATTCCTGAGGTCGTGATGCAACTCACTAACACTCCTCTGCCAAAGCCAAAGGATCCGTTCTCAAGGAAGCAAAAGTTCAAGGCTGATGATTTCTTTGGTGAGCATGTATTCTTCACAGATTACAATCCATATGACTCTGCTCGCATAAGGAAGAGGCATTTTTGGACTACTAGTCAAGCCAACTTCTATTCCTCAGTGCTGTTCAACAAAGACAAAGTCTTCGATCATATGCACATTCCTCATGTAGACATGGAGTCTCTGCCGTGCTTCGAGCCAGTTCTCAGTGTTCTTCACGACGTTGGGCTACTGAATTTCTGCACTGACATATGTGATTGGAATGAAGAACTAATTCTTCAGTTCTACGCAACGCTGCACATCACAGGCGATTCTGAAGATGTGAATTCATGGGTTCTGGACTGGATGACAGAGAACACTCACTACAAAGCACCAGCATCTGAATTGCTTCGTGCCCTACCACTCAGTCCTCCCCTTGAAGATGCACGTTGTGTCTATAGTGAACCTGAGCTTTCGAATCACTACATGCAAGTTCTGATGAAGCCTTTGAAGCCAGGGCAGGCCCCTCGAACCAATTTCCTCGTCAAGGAATTGTTATATGTGCCTCGGACTGTCTGTCGCATTCTGTCGAAGACAATGAGTCCTATCAAAGGCCACGACTCGAATGATGAAGAAGTCGTTGGCCTCATGAAGAATATGCTTTTCAACCTCTGTCATGGAGTTCCCGTCAACTTCCATGATTTCTTCATGAGGACTCTGGCCAATATTGCCATGTCATCGTTTGAGCTGAAGCATTATGTGCCATGGATTATGAGATTCATCAGGACAAGGTCTTCACTCAACTACAAAGCTGACACTCTGAACCACTGCAGCTACTTGCCTCCAATTGAAGTCCTCAAAAGGACATTTTCCTCAGCTGATGACAAAGGCAAGGCTACTGCTGGGATAGATGAAGGCATTCGTCCATTGGATGGTCAATTTTGCAAGGCTGCATCCTATTCCACCAATGATGACTCTGCCACACATGACTCTGCCGCCAACAATGCCAAGCAAAATCCTCAAGCTACAACACCCAGGGTGATGACTGATCGTGAGTTACTCCTCAGTCTTCATCAGAAGGTTGATCACAATCACAAATGGGTCAAGCGTTAGTTTGGTTCAATTCTTCACAACATAACTGCAACACATAATGCAGTGAAGAAAAACCACTAATACCTCCATGAAACCCTCAACCGCACCTGGGCTGTTCTATCTCAAGTCTACAGCGCTGACGATCTGAAGAAAATGGGTCTCAAAGAAGAGTTTGACTGGTCTGCACCTCCTTCGAAGAAATTCAAGAAGGTCAAAGTTCCTTCTTTGGTGGCAGCTCCTACTCTTCATCACGCGATACTGATGAAAATGAAGATTTGGACGACACAGCGGCAGGCCTTACCTCAACAACTGACCCTGACAACGTTGGCGCTCCTTCATCAACTTGATTATCCTTAGGGGCGTTAGTCCTCAGTTTCGATCATTTTGGTCATTTGATGACAAAGGGGGAGAAATCTGAGTTAGTCTTCAAGCGGGTCAATTATTTGGGCGTTTTTTTTGCTAAGTTACAACTCTCGTTCTTTCGAAACTTTTATTGGATCGAGTTGTAAACTTAAACCCGATGGTGGTATGTTACTTCTGCTACGTTATTCTGTATGCATATTCCTCGTCAATGTTGTTGCACGCATGCTGAACTACATCAGTCACCATATTTCATCATGCATTTCAAATTCTTCATATTATATGTCAAATGCGTGTATGAATTACAACATATAGGGGGAGATCTCCATGATTCATCTCTTCAAGTGTGCATTGCTTCAAAAGCAAATTCCTCACTATGCACAACTTCAGGGGGAGTTCTTCTATATCTTGCAATCAAATTCCTCCGTATCAGCATTTACACTTCATATGTTTATCCCCGTTGAAAACTTAACCTATATTGTCATCAATCACCAAAAATGGGGAGATCGTAAGTGCATCTAGCGCCCCTTAGTGATTTTGGTGTATTGAAGACTTATAGGTTAAGAATCTAATGTGTTTATGAGTGTACACAGATCTATAAGTCTATGAGGAGTTTGATACTTACAGTGAAAGTCGACCCCTAAAAATGAAGTTCTTCGACTGAAGACTTTGATACACCGAAGACTTTCTGAAGACTTTGAAAGTGAAGAAATTGGTGTGACCTTGAAGACTTGGTATTCATTCGAGGAACATGAAGCGTGAAGACTTTTGTTTTCGTAGTTTCATTTTCTCTTTCTTGAGTCATAGGAAACACCGTACTGTTAAAGGGGGTCGACGAAATATGAAGGAAAAATTTCCATTTGATGCTCAACTCAAATCCTACACCTACCAATCCCTTCGAGTGAATCCATTGGAAATCTCAGACAGTTCAGTCAATTTTTCAGTGACAGAGACGCGGTTCTTCTGGTCATTGAGGACTTTGTTCTGACTGAGGAGTTAGGAATTCGCCAGTGCGGATTGCCTACATAGTGAGGAACATGATAGCCCTAAGGAATTTGTATCTCAAATTTCCGACCGTTGTTGTGCTACGCGCCAGCTGTCCCAAAATATCCTATCCATCCAACGGCCATATCATTGAAGGGCATTTATGTCTTATCATGTCGGGCTGCTCCCTAGGCTATAAATAGCTGCCCCCTACAACCACTAGCTGGTTGGCTGCTCCGAGAGAAACTGACACTTGTCATTTAAGAGCAACCCATCCTCTGAGGACTTTGAGCGAAAATCATCAAGTGAGGAAAATCCAAACCCAAACCCAAACACCTACAAACCCAAAGTGATTGAGCATCACTGAAGAGATTGATCCTGCATGGATCCGACGCTTGTTACCTTTGAAGACTGTGCTTCTTCCAGACGGTTAGGCGTCATGGTCTAGTGCATCCAAGAGGAATTCTGGATCACCGAGTGACCGAGTTTGTCAAGGTTCGGAAGTCACCTGAAGACTTACCATGAGTGATTGGACGAGGACTGTGTGTCCTTAGTTCAAGGAGAACACGGTGAGGACTGGGTGTCCCGAGCTGCGTGCTCAGGACTGGGTGTTCGGGGCTGTGTGTCCTCGAGTTTAAATACTCAGCCGCTCCAACCAGATGTACAACTGAGACAGCAGTTGGAACTGGTCTACCAAATCATTGTCTTCACCAAGCTTACTGGTTCCATTTCCGCAACTCTTTCATTTCCTCAGTATTGTGCTGCTCATTTATCATATCTGTGTTTGAAGACTTTGACTGAAGCCTTTCTCAATTTCCTCAGTTCAATTTCTTCAGTCAGTTTGTCTTCATCTTGTGTTATCCTGTGATTACGCTTTTTGTACTCTGTGCTAGTCTTCATTTCATCATGATGACCATGCTTGTGTTCTGCCTTGTTTTCATCTGAGTACTTATTTTGCTGCTAGTAGTTCTTCGCTAAGGAATTTCCTCACTAGCTAATTCCTCAGTGAAGAATTTCAAAAAAATCGCCTATTCACCCCCCCTCTAGTCGATATAACGCACTTTCAAAGTATATCACCATAGACGAGTGAGTACCTTATCTTTGTGATTTCTCGAGTGCTGCCTCCCCTCCTGAATGTGGGTCCTCAGGACCCCTTCTGCTAAGGCGGCGAAGTTTCCCGGGAAGCAACCTCCTCCTGCCTCGAATCCCCCGCTGGCCTTGGACGCCGCAAGCCAGCATGCCGCACCTGGCGCGAGGCCGACCAGAGAGGCAAACACGCTAGCATGGCGCCTCGAGCTCGCGCCTCTTCCATCTCTCCTTCATGGCCTCGCCTGGGGTGCGGCGAGTGTGCCAAGGGCTCCTCCTTTGGTTATGACGGCGGCTGGATGACTTTGATCCTGGCTTCTTCTTCGAGCGACGGGCCTCAACCCATCTAGGCCCCTTCCGAAGCCCAGTCGGTGACCCAGGAGGCGCCAGCCCCCAGCCCCCTACTGAAAGGGGGTGAGCCGCTTCGGATCCCGTCGGCAACCCTTGCTGTGGGGGCGGACCCGGCTGCACGCTTAAGTTTGCGCATGAGCGGAGTGTCATCCGCCACGAGCTCTGTCATGAGGCAATGGGCGCGATGAGCCGGCTCGGCGGAGAACTCGTGGATGTTGGCCGTCGCCTTGAGGCTGAGGGTCTCCGGCTGGTGGAGGGGTTGGCATCAACTGAAGGTGGCTATCAACCTCGGGCGCCTTCAGCATGAACACGCCAATGCGAAGGCCAAGGCATTTCTGGCAGCCTCGCGCGAGGCCAGCGCCCGAGCCTTGGAGGAGGCCAGGTAGGCAGACTGTCGCCGTGCGACAGCCGAGGAGCGCAGGCGGGAGTTCCAGGCCTTGAACGCCTCCTTGGAGCAGCAGGTGGAGGCGCGCAAAGCCGCCTTAGCGTCGATGAAGGGCGCGCCGTCCGACGAGGAGGAGATCTTGAGGCGCGAAGAAGCACTGCTGCTGGAGGCCACGGAGCGCAGCCTCAAGCTCGAGCGGTTGGAGAGGAGGGAGCGCCAGATCGCCCAAGTAGAGGATGCCGTCGGTGCGCGTGAAGCCAAGGCTCAAGAGGAGGTCGACCGCCGGGTGGCAGAGGCTCACGCGGTCCTTGCTGCCGGGTACGACTTGAAGCTGACACTCGTGGAAGCCGAACCTGTGGGCAGGACCACTGCCCTGAAGTCAGCGCTGACTGAAGTGGAACAACATGAGAAAGCCGCCTCGGCCACCCTGACCTCTCTGCAGGCCGAGCTGGCCTCCGCACGTACCGAGCTACTCTCTCTTCAGCAGCGGGTTACCAGCGCCGAATCCTTCACGCAGCAGAGCAGGGAGGAGGCACTTCGCCGGCGGACGCTACTGCGCGAGCATGCTCCCATGCTTCGGGACCTCAGGACGAAGGCCAACCAGACGCTTGGTACCATCTGCGATGAGCATGCCTTCATCCCCACGCCGAGGATTACGCCAGCCATCTCTGCTTCTTCACTGATGTTGTGACGCGCCTGGAGAGCCGTGCTAAGAGGGCTCACGAGCTTGTGGATAAAAAGAGCCGCGGCCTTCTCGGGCGAGCGTTCTCACGCGTCTTCAGCCATCTCCTAAACACCAATCCTGACTTTGACTTTGACGCCGCTATTGCCCCAGTGCCTGAGGCCATGCGGGGCAACCTAGCGCTAGGTGGACGACAAGGTGGACGCTCTGGTTAGGGCCTTTGCTTCTGACGACAACGCGGCGGTGGTTGCGGCAGACGAGGGTGCCGTGGTTAATGACAGTGAAGATAGCATCGATGACGACGCCAGCAGTCTATCCGGGAGCGGTTCGGGAGATGAGGAGGGCGCCATGTCCGACTTAGCGTGTGCTCCCTCGTTTCGAACTTTGGTTCAGTTGAGCTTCAAA
Organism: Aegilops umbellulata; assembly: GCA_032464435.1. NCBI lineage: Eukaryota > Viridiplantae > Streptophyta > Magnoliopsida > Poales > Poaceae > Aegilops > Aegilops umbellulata. The sequence continues at coordinate 183,241,756 of CP136060.1, forward strand.
CTGATTTGGCAGCTGCAGATGTGCATTCCTTTTGAGGGGAGCCCCTCACGAGCTCGCGACGTCTTGGTTTCCTAAGGGGTCCGCCAGTCCACCCGAGAGGGCCTCGCAAGGAGCGAGCGCCAGTAATGGCGAGGTGCACACATAGTGTGTGTGCGCCGCTACCAGCCCCCGCTCGCGAGGTGCTCGGAGGGGGGGGGGGAGATAGCAGACGCAAATCCCAAACTAAACGCAAATCGAGAAACTCACGAAATCAACACAAACGAGAAAGGATCCCCCCATGATTACCAATGGAAAATACAACTTCAAATTCAAGATCAAAGGCTGCAAATCTGAGCTATAGAAAAGAGGTCAAAAGCAAATGGCCACGTCCTGCACCTAGCTAGTCTTCTTGTCTTCTCACCAGTGCGGAGCTAAGTGCTTTCACTGGCTGTGAGCATAGTCATTGGGGGACAGTGTCGATGGCCAGCGCGAAGCATGGTGCTTCCAATAGGACGTGGGCGGGAGCCCCCGAGGCTCGAGGGCGGCACTCCGGAGACTCCGGGGCATGTACAACCCCACTCATTATTACGTGAGAGTGTGACAAGCGGGGACCTCCACAGGCGTGAGCCTTGCTTCATATTGCCAGACGAGGGACCCGCCTTGCGCCAACCTTGACCACCGTTGGGGCGTCCGGAAACCAGGACGATGCCAAGGGGCAAAGCGGACGCTAGCGGTGCCCCCAATGACCACGGGCCCTCTGCCGGGGGGAGGCTCGCCAGTGCCTCCCCGGCAAAGGACCTACATCCGGGCGACGCCTTGCACCGTGCAACGCGGGAAGGGGCCTTGCTCCTGGCTCCTCCCACGCAGCCCCCAGCACGCTTCCCCTGGTGGAAGGGGGGCTGCCGTGCTGGGGCCGTCGTCCACCGCTGTGACCTGATTCACTTGCGACCCATGGTTAGCGTAAGCTTGCTCCTAAGAGATTAGTGGTACCCTGTAGTTGTTGTCACCGTCCTGGTCGGCGAGGTTCCCGGGTAGCTCCTGGAAGGCCTCAACTTACAGCGTCTCCTCTTCACAACCCGGCTCGAGGAACGTGTCGGGGTCATCTTCCAGCGTGTACTCCTGGTCCATCATGCGAGGCACATAGGCCTTGGAGCCTTCGCCCCGGAAACATCGCTGAAGTATCCCGCGCTCCATGTCGCCCGGCCCGGCGCGCCGCTCTAAGGATGGTAGGGCGGCTTCCTGCCGGGACCATAGGGGACAACGCTCACGCCTGCGCCCATCGGGGGAGGCACAGGTGCGGTTGGGTGTCCGGCGCCACTTGTCGCGTCGACGCCGACGAAACCTCCTGGTGCGCCCAGGAGCACGCGGGCGCGACGGGGCCCACCGTGCGGTCCGGCTGCGACCTGAGGTGTAAGAAAGGAGCAGAAAGGCGACGTACCCCTGGCTGCGGCGTCCAACAGCTCAGCAACACGCTCCAGCAGCGCATCTCGGCCACTCCCCATCAGTCGGCATCGCAGCAGCTCCCGCGCCACTGTGAATGTGGCCTTCATGTTCGCCTGTTCCCGCCAGGTGTGCGGCGCCGTTGCCGCAGCGTAGCTTGAGGCCCTTGTGGTGGCCCGCGCGCCGCAGAGTAAGGGTGGACGGCGTCGGACTGCGCCACCCGCGCCCCGCAGCGTTTGGCGGTGCGCGTGCTGCCTGGAGCGCGGGGTTGAGGTATTCTTGGGCGGACGACGCCGCCCGGGCTAGCCAAGCTGCCCAATGGCCGGTGTCGGCCCTCGCGCCGCCGGACATCGGCGCTGCAGAGTGCTAGTGGGTCTGCTTATGGAAGAGAGGCTTTGGCGCACCCTTACCTGGCGCGCCAAATGTTGGATTTAGGGTTCCGGCAAAACCCTTGAGGTTCGAACACTGAGGTGCGCACAAAGATCTCTCCTCCCTCTAGCACTCACCCTCACCGTGATATCAAGGCTCCACACATTGAACTCGCAGAACAAAGGGACACAAGATTTATACTGGTTCGGGCCACTGATGCGGTGTAATACCCTACTCCAGTGTGGTGTGGTGGATTGCCTCTTGGGCTGATGAAGAATAGTTACAAGGGAAGAACAGCCTCTAGAGGAGAGGTGCTCTTGTGCTTGGTGAGTTTGTGTAGATGAGGATGATCTGAACGGCCTCGGATCTGTTGCCTCTTACTGTGGTGACTAGTCCTATTTATAGAGGCCCTGGTCCTCTTCCCAAATGCTAGCGGGAAGGGATGCCACAATGCCAAATTTGAAGGGACACAACTAGTACAAGTTATCCTGACTAAAGGTGGTCTTCACCTGCCAAAGGCTTTGGTGGTGACGCCGTCTTGGGCTCCACGGTGACCTCCATCCTTTCATCCTGCTGGTCTTCGTCTCGTTGCACTGATATGGAAACCTTTGCCTGATTCCTCGGGACTCCTCGCCTGCGCTTGCCTCCTTAGCACCAAATAGGAAACAAGGACACTGGGCACGCTGGCGTCCGCCTAGCCCCAGTCATCATGGCTTCCATCATAGAAACCTGGCAAGCTGCCCCTTGCCTTGATCTCTCCGCCCCTCGCGAGCCGGCCTGGTGAGGCTGCCCCCGAGGAGGTCTTGCCTCGTTCGCCTAGCGAGACTCGGCCCCTCGCGAGGGTCTTGAGTGTTTGCTGGTGAAGATGGATCGTACAGGCCGCTGGTGGAGCCACGTCGTGGGCCGCAGGCAGGCGAGTTTGGGGACCCCCATTCCCAGGACGCCGACAATGTCTACATAGTTCTCGAACCCATAGGGTCCGCGCGCTTAACACTCGATGACGATCGGTATTATCAGTTAATGTGTTTTGATGTACGAAGGTAGTTCGGAGTCTCGGATGAGATCGCGGAAATGACGAGGAGTCTCGAGATGGTCGAGACAGGAAGATTGATATATTGGAAGGTTATATTCAGACACTGGGATAGTTCCGAGGTGTATCGGGTATTTTCCAGAGTGCCGAGGGTTACCGGAACACCCGGGGGGGTTATTGGGCCTCACGGGCCTAGTAGTGGAAGATAGGAGGAAGGCCAAGAGGTGGCGCGCGCCCTCCTACCCCAAACCGAATTGGACTAGGGGGCCCAGCCCCCCTTTCCTTCTCTCCTCCCTCTCCATCCCCCTTCTCCTTGTTGGAATAGGAAAGGGGGGCCGAATCCTACTTGGAGTAGGATTGCGCCCCCTTGGCGCGCCTCCTCCCCTTGGCCGGCCTTCTCCTCCCTCCCCCCTTTATATACGTGGGAGGAGGCACCCCAAAGGCACACCAAAGTTTCTCTTAGCCGTGTGCGGTGCCCCCTCCACAGAAACACATCTCGGTCATATCGTTGCAGTGCTTAGGAGAAGCCCTACGCGAGTAACTTCATCATCACCGTCACCACGCCGTCATGCTGACGGACTCTCCCTCGGCCTCAGCTGGATCTAGAGTTCAAGGGATGTCACTGAGCTGAATGTGTGTAGATCGCGGAGGTGTCGTACATTTGGTACTTGATCGGTTGGATCGCAAAGACGTTCGACTACATCAACGGCGTTACTCAACGCTTCTGCTTTCGGTCTACGAGGGTACGTGGACACACTCTCCCCCCTCGTTGTTATGCTTCTCCTAGATAGAACTTGCGTGATCGTAGGATTTTTTTGAAATACTACGTTCCTCAACAGTGGCATCCGAGCCAGGTCTATGTGTAGATGTTATATGCACGAGTAGAACACAAAGAGTTGTGGGCAATAATAGTCATACTGCTTACCAGCATGTCATACTTTGATTCGGCGGTGTTGTTGGATGAAGCGGCCCAGGCTAACATTACATGACTGCGTTCATGAGACTAGTTCTATCGCCGTGCTTGGCACACAGGTGGCTAGTGGGTGTCTGTTTCTCCAACTTTAGTTGAATTGAGTTTGACTATGCCCGGTCCTTGTTGAAGGTTAAAAGAACACACTTGACAAGAAATCATTGTGGTTTTGATGTGTAGGTAAGAACGGTTCTTGCTAAGCCATAGCAGCCACGTAAAACTTGCAACAACAAAGTAGAGGACGTCTAACTTGTTTCTGCAGGGCTTGCTGCGATGTGATATGGTCAAGACGTGATGATATATAAATTGTTGTATGAGATGATCATGTTTTGTAACAGTTATCGGCAATTGGAAGGAGCCATATGGTTGTCGCTTTATTGTATGAAATGCAATCGCTATGTAATTGCTTTACTTTATCACTAAGCGGTAGCGATAGTCGTAGAAGCAATAGTTGGCGAGACGACAACGATGCTTCGATGGAGATCAAGGTGTCAAGACGGTGACGATGGTGATCATGACGGTGCTTTGGAGATGGAGATCAACGGTACAAGATGATGATGGCCATATCATATCACTTATATTGATTGCATGTGATGTTTATCCTTTATGCATCTTATTTTTCTTAGTATGGCAGTAGCATTATAAGATGATCTCTCACTAAAATTTCAATGTATAAGTGTTCTCCCTGAGTATGCACCATTGCGACAATACTTCGTGATGAGACACCACGTGATGATCGGGTGTGATAAGCTCTATGTTCAAATACAACGGGTGCAAGACAGTTTTGCACACGCGGAATACTCAGGTGAAACTTGACGAGCCTAGCATATGCCGATATGGCCTCGGAACACTAAGACCAAAAGGTCGAGCGTGAATCATATGGTAGATATGATCAACATAGTGATGTTCACCATTGAAAGCTAATCCATCTCACGTGATGATCGGACATGGTTTAGTTGATATGGATCATGTGATCACTTAGATGATTAGAGGGATGTCTATCTAAGTGGGAGTACTTAAGTAATATGATTAATTGAACTTTAATTTATCATGAACTTAGTCCTGATAGTATTTGCATATCTATGTTGTAGATCAATAGCTCACGTATAGTTTCCATGTTTTATTTTTATATGTTCCTAGAGAAAAACTATGTTGAAAGATGATAGTAGCAATGATGCGGACTAGGTCCGTGATTTGAGGATTATCCTCATTACTGCACAGAAGAATTATGTCTTTGATGCACCGCTTGGTGACAGACCTATTGCAGGAGCAGATGCAGACGTTATGAACGTTTGGCAAGCTTGGTATGATAACTACTTGATAATTTAGTGCGCCATGCTTTACGGCTTAGAACCAGGACTTCAAAAATATTTTGAACGCCACGGAGCATATTAGATGTTCCAAGAGCTGAAATTGGTATTTTAGAATCATGCCCGAGTCAAAAGGTATGAGACCTCTGACAAATACTTTACCTACAAGATGGAGGAGAATAGCTCAACCAGTGAGCATGTGCTCAGATTGTCTGAGTACTACAATCGCTTGAATCAAGTGGGAGTTAATCTTCCAGATAAAATAGTGATTGACAGAGTTCTCTAGTCACTATGACCAAGTTACTGGAACTTCGTGATGAACTATAATATGCAAGGGATGACGAAAACAATTCCCGAGCTCTTCGTGATGCTGAAATCAACGAATGTAGAAATCAGGAAAAGCATAAAATGTTGATGGTTGACAAAACCACTAGTTTCAAGTAAAAGTGCAAGGGAAAGAAAGAGAACTTCAAGAAGAATGGAAAGCAAGTTGCCACTCCCATGAAGAAGACCAAAGATAGGCCCAAGCCTGAAACTGAGTGCTTCTACTACAAAGGAAATGGTCACTTGAAGTGGAACTGCCCTAGATACTTGACGAATAAGAAGGATGGCAAAGTGAACAAAGGTATATTTTATATACATGTTATTGATGTGTACTTTACTAGTGTTTATAGCAACCCCTCAGTATTTGATCCTGGTTTAGTTGCTAAGAGTAGTAACTCGAAACGGGAATTGCAAAATAAACAGAGACTAGTTAAGGGTGAGGTGATGATGTTAGTTGGAAGTGATTCCAAGGTTGATAAGATCACCATCTCACACTCCCTTTACCTTCAGGATTAGTGTTGAACCTAAAATAAATGTTACTTGGTGTTTGCGTTGAGCATAAATATGATCGGATCATGTTTATTGCAATATGGTTATTCATTTCAGTGAAGAATAATTGTTGTTCTATTTTCATGAATAAAACCTTATATGGTCATACACTCAATATAAATGGTTTATTGAATCTCGATCATAGTGATACACATATTCATAATATTGAAGCCAAAAGATGCAAAGTTAATAATGATAGTGCATCTTATATGTGGCACTACCGTTTAGGTCATATTGGTGTAAAGCGCATGAAGAAACTCCATGTTGATGGACTTTTGGAATCAGTTGATTATGAATCACTTGATGCTTGCGAACAAAGCCTCATGGGCAAGATGACTAAGACTCCGTTCTCCGGAACAATGGAGCGAGCAACTGACCTATTGGAAATAATACATACTGATGTATGCGGTCCGGTGAGTGTTGAGGCTTGCGGCGGGTATCGTTATTTTCTGACCTTCACGGATGATTTGAGCAGATATGGGTATATTTGCTTGATGAAACATAAGTCTGAAACATTTCAAAAGTTCAAAGAATTTAAGATTGAAGTGGAAAATCATCGTAACAATAAAATAAGGTTTCTACGATCTGATCGTGGAGGTAAATATTTGAGTTATGAGTTTGGTCTTCATTTGAAAAAATGTGGAATAGTTTCGCATCTCACGCCACCTGGAACACCACAGCGTATTGGTGTGTCCGAACATCATAACCGTACTTTATTAGATATGGTGTGATCTATGATGTCTCTTACTAATTTAACACTATTGTTTTGGGGTTATGCATTAGAGACAGCTGCATTCACGTTAAATAGGGCACAATCTAAATCTGTTGAGAAGACACCGTATAAACTATGGTTTGGCAAGAAACCTAAGCTATCATTTCTTAAAGTTTGGGGCTGCGATGCTTATGTGAAAAAGCTTCAACCTGATAAGCTCGAACCCAAATCAGAGATATGTGTCTTCACCGTATACCCAAAGGAGACTGTTGGGTACACCTTCTATCACAGATCCGAAGGCAAGATATTCGTTGCTAAGAATGGATCCTTTCTAGAGAAGGAGTTTATCTCGAAAGAAGTGAGTGGGAGGAAAGTAGAACTTGATGAGGTAATTGTACCTTCTCCTCAATTGGAAAGTGATTCATCACAGAAATCAGTTCCTGTGATTCCTACACCAGTCAGTGAGGAAGCTAATGATGATGATCATGAAACTTCAGATCAAGTTACTACTGAACCTCGTAGGTCAACCAGATTATGGTCCGCACCAGAGTGGTACAGTAATCCTTTATGGAAGTCATGTTAGTAGACCATGACAAACCTACGAACTATGAGGAAGCGATGATGAGCCCAGATTCCGCGAAATGGCTTGAGGCCATGAAATCTGAGATGTGATCCATGTATGAGAACAAAGTGTGGACTATGGTGGACTTGCCCGATGATCGGCAAGCCATTGAGAATAAATGGCTCTTCAAGAGGAAGACAGTCGCTGATAGTAGGGTTACTATCTACAAAGCTCGACTTGTCAAAAAGGGTTTTTGACAAGTTCAAGATATTAACTACGATGAGATTTTCTCACTCGTATCGATGCTTAAAGTCTGTCCGAATCATGTTAGCAATTGCCACATTTTATGAAATCTGACAAATGGATATCAAAACTGCATTCTGTCGGCGTTCTGGGAACGGGGGCCCCAGACTTGCCTACCTGCGGCCTGCGGCGTGGCTCAAGTGGGGGCCCAGCGTGGCCCATCTTCATCAAGCTCAATCTCAAGACCCTCGCGAGGGGCCAAGCCTCGTGGGGCGGACGACAGGAAGCCTCCTCAAGAGCGTCCTCACCAGGCAGGCTCGCAAGGAGGCGGAGAGATCTATGCAAGGGTACCTCGCGAGGATCCCGTGACGCAAGCCATGACAATCAAGGCCAGGCGAGCGCCGGCCTGGGCAGAGTCCTTGTTTCCCCTTTGGTGCAAAGGGGGCAAGCACAGGCCAAGGCATCATGCAAAGGTTACCATTCCGGTGCAACGAGACCAAGACCAGCCGGACGGCCGGACGGAGGTCACCGAGGAGCCCAAGACGGCGTCATCACCAGTGTTTTTGGCAGCCGAAGACCACCTTTGGTCAGGATAACTTGTACTAGATGTTCCCCTTCAAAATGGCCAATTGTTGGTGCACTTCCTGCTCATTATTTGGGAAGAGGCCTAGGGCCTCAATAAATAGAGCTAGCCACCACAGAGTAGAGGCATCTAGAAATCTGGTAGAGACCAAGTAGAACACACCAGCTCAAGAACACCCCTCGCGAGGCTGTTCTTCCTTTGTACTGTTCATCATCAGCCCCAGAGGCAATCCACCACACCACACACTGGAGTAGGGTATTAGACCACAACGATGGCTCGAACCAGTATAAACCTCGTGTCTCTTGTGTTGTTCATCATCTTAGTTCGCACGAGAGGATCGGGCGTAGATCGGTGGGGGAGAGATCTCCGCGCGCACCCCAGTGTTCGAACCTCAAGGGTCTGCCGGAACCCGAAATCCGACATTTGGCGCGCCAGGTAGGGGGAGGTGTGGGAATCTTTCTTCCACTGTTTGCATGTGATCTTCCGTCGTGTCCATGGCTGACGCTCGTCGGGCTCGCGCCGAGCGCCAGGCTGCTCGCGCCACTCGCATCGCCCAGACGGCGCCCGTCGGCGGTCCCCCTCGTCGCTCCCCATTGCCTGCCGCCAACGCCGCCACCGGCCCGGCGGGGAACGAGCAGCAGGCCTCGTCCCAGCATCCTTTGGTGCGGCGGGATGGCCGCACCGCCACCCCGTCGCTGACTCCAGCAAGCTCGTCATCCCACGCCCGTTGCGCCCCCATGGATGCGCACGCCTCACTGCTCTTGGCGCGGGAGCTCCTGCACTACCGCCCCGTCGACGACCTCTACAAGGACTGGCTCACCCGCATCACCGAGCTCGTCAGTGCCGCAGGGGGTTCCACCTTGCTGTCCTTCTCGGTGCCTCGCCCTCCGTTCCGCGCGGGGGGCGAGGATCAGGAGGTGCCTCCGCCACCTCCTCCCCAAGAAGGCGCCTTGGCTGCAAGGCGTGCAGCCCCAGGGCGAGATCCCCCATGCCCGGCGCCTGTGCAGCAAGAGCGGAGCTGCCAAGAGATCCCACGTCCCCGAGAAGGTGCTCGCGCACTCCCCGCGCCGGCGCGCCAAGATCGCGTCCCAGCGCCTCCACGACAAGACCCCGCGCCGCTCCCAGCGGTGGCGCGTGGTGACCCGCAAGAGCAAATCCAGCACCAGCAGAGGGCGCCGGTGGCCACGGCGGGTTGCCTCGCCTTCACCCCCGAGCTGCACGGCATCACATGGCCAGGCAAATTCAAGCCTGACCTCCCTCCTCGCTACGACGGCATGGCGGACCCCGCGGAGTTCCTGCAGCTCTACGAGCTGGGCATCATAGCCGCAAACGGAGACGAAAAGGTCATGGCGAACTAGTTTCCCATGGCGCTCAAGGACGGCGCCCGCACCTGGCTCCTGAACCTGGCTCCCGGCACGATCTCCTCCTGGAGCGGGATGCACACCCGCTTCATCGCCAACTTCCAGGGCACCCGCGACCGGCCCCTGGCCGTGAGCGACCTGCGCCGCATCAAGCAATAGCCAGGGGAAACCCTGCATAAGTACATCCAGCACTTCAACTATGCGCGCCTTGAGATCCCCAAGGTGACTGAGGAAGCTATCATCTCAGCCTTCTCCGACGGCGTGCGCGATGTCAAGATGAAGGAAGAGCTAGCAATCCATGAAGACCTGTGCACATCCCTGGAACTGTTCAACTTGGCGGCCAAGTGCGCCAGGGCTAAGGAAGGGTGTCTCTCCCTCCTCGAGCTCCCGGCAGCCGACCCGGAAGAAAAGAAGCTCAAGGTCAAAGATGTGAAGCGCAAGGGGGCTGTTGTGCTAGTAGCGGAACCAGACACCAAGCGAGGCAGGGATCAGCCTGAGTCATCCAAGGGCGGACGGTACTGCGTGTACCACGACCTCCACACCCACAACACCAACGAATGTCAAGAGCTCAGAGCCGTGCGAGATGGGCGAATCAGCCGACGCCCAGAGCGTAACGACAAGGGCTATGGCCGAGGAGGAGGAAGAGGTGGCGGACAATGGGAAGACCGTGGCCCTCGCCAGGGATGGCGTGACCGCCCTCGCGAGGACCACTGGCAGGACCAACCTCGCGAGGAAGCCTGGAGCGACCAGCCTTGTGAGGACCGCCCGCACGGCAACGCATGCATCCCTCCTCTGCCGCCACCACCAAGGAGGAACGAAGACCAACATCAAGACGATGGGGCTAGGGGCTTCCAGGAGCCGCGCGCAATCGCTTGCATCTTGGGTGGCACCCAGGCCCCAGCATCGCAGCGCATCTTCAAGCAGTTTTCTCGCGAGGTAAATGCAGTCCTCCCAAAGCTTGAGGCCACACGCCCTCTCAGCTGGTCTACGTGCGCTATCACGTTCAGCTCAGCGGATCAGCTCAAGTGCGCGGCAATGGCCGGAGTCCTCCGATGCTTTGCTCCCCAGTCATCAGCAATGTGCAGGTCACCAGGACCCTCATCGATGGCGGCGCAGGACTCAACGTCCTGTCCGTCAAAACGTTCGACAATCTCCAAGTGTCGCACGATCAGCTTCAGCCAACCAAGCCTTTCTCAGGACTCACCGATGGTTCCACTGTTCCAATGGGGCAGGTGCACCTTCCAGTCACCTTCGGACAGCGCAACAACTACCGCACCGAGCTCATCGACTTCGAGTTGCTCACATCTGCCTGCCATACAACGCCATCCTTGGGTACCCAGCCCTAGCCAAGTTTATGGCAGTGACTCACCATGGTTACAATGTCCTCAAGATGCCAGAAAGCGGTGGAGTCATCACCGTCCCCTATGAAGAAAGAGACGTAGTGTGTTCACTTGAAAGTGTGTTCCAAGCCGCAGCAATCGAAGACCCAGATCTCAGGAGCGGGAGGCTTCCCGAGGCGACCCCCAAGAAGAAGAAGACCTCACCTGGCCCAAGCCACAAGGAAGCAGGAACCTCCGAAGGTATCGCGTCAGGATTCGCGCCTGATCAGGGGGCGCCACCCTCTCACGCATAGGAAGGCGCGCCCAGCGGCCTCCTCAGGCAGGGCTCGGGGGCTCTTTCTTGCAGAGCCACCGACTTTGCCGAGGTCGCAAGGGAGGCGCTCGGGCACCACTTGGAGGGGTGCTTTCAAGCACGCTTCCCTCAGGAAGATACAAGTCAAGGAAGACCAAACCCTCAGGAGTTCGTCGCAAGAAACACCCAAGAGCTACAGGAGTCAAGAGTCATGCGCGACAGCGGCCGCTTACCTGCCGCGGCCCCACATCCAGGCGAGCATGGTGGGCTGCGCATCTGCATCGAGGTCCCGGGGCTCAACCGAGCCGCGTCTCAGGAGCGCCTCTAGCCTTCGCGCATCAGGCGTTGTGAGGGGCCACCTCACAGCTACGTTCGCATGCCCTTCGGCCTACTGAGCGCGGTCGCCGCACACCAGCGCCTGTTGAGGAGCATTTTGGAGGCTCAAGAGGTCAGGCACCGCGCGGTCCTAGCGGAGGTGCCGATGGTCCCCGAAGGCCTGCACGAGCCGCCAGAGCCTCCCGAGGCCCCTGGGCCTGTGGGCTCATGAGGGCCGACGTCTTCACCGCGCATCGCTCAGTTCCTCAGCATCACTTCATCTTCAACAACATCAGGTGACATCTTTCAGAGTTCTACTTTCAGCTGGGAGCGCCCACAGGGCCGCACTATTCCCAGGCCGCATGGGTCCGTCCCCGCGGCATGTATCCGTTTTGCTTGTGTTCTTTACTTACCTTCTTGGGGGCGCCTCTCGGGCTGCACCATCCCCATGCCGCTCGGGCCCGACCCAGCGGCGGTAGCTTTTACCTGCGTTTGCTTGAAATTGGATTTCCTCCTATGTGCTTAACATACTTGACCTAATCACCTGCCCAATCGACGCCTATCTGGAGAGCCGCTCGCTCTGGCACGGCGCGTGCGCACGGGTCCGTCCCTGCAGCGTTGATAAACCTGAGTGGTCGAGCTCTGGCCGCGGCAGCCCCGCACGGCGCCACCTCACCAGGCCCTCAGTGCCCTAACCGCTCACTTGGAGTGACCATAGGTTGGTCGGCGGCCATGACGAAAGGCCCTGTTTCTCCTTATTATTGGTGTGCAGGACCTACTCCAGGAGCAACGTTGGGGACATCGTGATCTTTCTCTCCCCCTCCTCGGCATGGACCGCTTGCATGTTAAAAGGGGGGGTACCTGAGCATCGCGACTCATGGGCTCCTTGTAGGATCGGAAGTATGTCTAGAGGGGGTGATTAGACTACTTGACCAAAAAAAAGCTACGCCTTTTCCCAATTTTAGTTCTTGGCAGATTTTAGCAACTTTAGGACAAGTCAAGCAATCATCACACAATTCAAGCAAGCATGCAAAGAGTATATAGGCAGCGGAAAGTAAAGCATGCAACTTGCAAGAATGTAAAGGGAAGGGTTTGGAGAATTCAAACGCTAATGGAGACACGGATGTTTTTACCATGGTTCGGATAGGTGGTGCTATCCTACATCCACGTTAGTGGAGACTTCAACCCACGAAGGGTAACGGTTGCGCGAGTCCACGGAGGGCTCCACCCACGAAGGGTCCACGAAGAAGCAACCTTGTCTATCCCACCATGGCCATCGCCCACGAAGGACTTGCCTCACTAGAGGTAGATCTTCACGAAGTAGGCGATCTCCTTGCCCTTACAAACTCCTTGGTTCAACTCCACAATCTTGTCGGAGGCTCCCAAGTGACACCTAGCCAATCTAGGAGACACCACTCTCCAAGAAGTAACAAATGGTGTGTTGATGATGAACTCCTTGCTCTTGTGCTTCAAATGATAGTCTCCCCAACACTCAACTCTCTCTCACAGGATTTGGTTTTGGTGGAAAGAAGATTTGAGTGGAAAGCAACTTGGGAAAGGCTAGAGATCAAGATTCATATGGTAGGAATGGAATATCTTGGTCTCAACACATGAGTAGGTGGTTCTCTCTCAGCACATATGAATTGGAAGTGTAGGTGTGTTCTGATGGCTCTCTCCGCGAGTGAAGAGGAGGTGGAGGGGTATATATAGCCTCCGCTTAAAATCCAACCGTTACACACAATCTACCAATCTAGGTGGGACCGAATCAATAAACTCGGTCGGACCAAAATGGTAAACCTAGTGACCGTTAGAGATTTTTGGTGGGACTGACATGCATCTCGGTAGGACCGATATGGTTAGGGTTTGGGCATAACGTAATCTCGGTGAGACCGATTTGGTAATTAGCTAACCAGAGAGTTGGTCAGGCAAACTCGGTGGGACCGATTTGCTCTTTCGGTGAGACCGAAAAGTTACAAATGGGAAACAAAGAGTTTGCATTGCAATCTCGGTGGGACTGATCCGCTCTTTCGGTGAGACCGAAAAGTTATGAAAAGGAAACAGAGAGGTTGCAATCCCATCTCAGTGAGACCGAGATCCCTATCGGTAGAACCGATTTGCTAGGGTTTGGCAGTGGCTTATGACATATGAGAAACTCGGTGGCGCCGGATAGAAAGAATCGGTATGACCGAGTTTGGCTTGGGGTTTAGGTCATATGTGGATATGAGAAAGTAGCTGAGGATTTTGGAGCATATCATTAAGCACATAAGGCAAAGAGCTCATTAAGCAACACCTCATCCCTCCTTGATAGTATTGGCTTTTCCTATGGACTCAATGTGATCTTGGATCACTAAAATGTAAAATGAAGAGTCTTGAGCTTTTGAGCTTGAACCAATCCTTTGTCCTTAGTATTTTGAGGGTTCCACTTTCACCATCCATGCCATGCCAATCATTGAGCTTTCCTGAAATAATTGTCTTGGAATTGCATTAGCTCAATGAGCTATATGTTGTTATAAATTACCAAAACCACCTAGGGATAGTTGCACTTTCACTCCTACTAGCTCTCCAGCCCTCACCCCCTGGCCTTGACCCACGGCATCGCGACCTGTCATACCAGCGGCGGCTGAGCTCACTCTATGGCCGGGACCTAAGGACGTAGAGTGCTAAGCGAAGTGCTGGGGAGTGGGAAGAAGCTCGCGAGGGCCTAACCCAGCAGTACCTCGGCCACCGTCTCTCGGGCCGGCGCCTCCCCGAGGAACTACATCAAACGCACAAGATAAGTCGTGCCCTCGCGGGAACTAGACCAACGCAGCGCTAAGTCCCCGCCCTGTGCAACTCTGTCGCGACGACGCTACCTTCCTTTGTCGCCCAGCGGGGATTGCTTGAGTGCTAAAGGGGACCTCCCGAGCATCGCGACTCGTGGGCTCTTACCGGACCTCGGGCCGCTCACCTCCTGGCCTTGACCACGGCATCGCGACCTGGCATACCAGCGATGGCTGAAGCTTGCCTGGGGACTGGGACTTGTCAGCGCAGAGCGCCAAGTCCTTGTGAGGATAGAAAGGGGGAGCTTTGCCGGGACGGGACAAGCACCCCGCACCGGTTCATACTGAGGATATAATATACACAAAAGACACGGCAGACGCCTTACATACCCACGCGGGGTGTTGCTTTGATTCCTCGTAGGGAGCAAAAGTTGATAATCCTAGGGAACGCTACTTGCTAGCACCTCCTCAAGCGACGCCATCATCAGCAGTGGGCTACCCAGCGCCGGCGCCAACCCGATCCAGATCAGTGGCATCGGCGGCCCGATGCAGCTGCCCCACTCCGAGCGCGGCGCGAGCTCGAAGGCTCATAGCTGTCGTCGCTCGTCTCCAGAGTCGCGAGAAGCTCGGGGGAGCCGCTGAAGTCCTCAGCTCATCCACTGCTGCCTGAGGAGCTACTGGAGGGCCGACGAGCGGGCCAGGCCCTCGCCAGTTCGTCGCCCCTGCTGCTTCCCTTGGGGCAGCACTCCAGTCGGCGTCCTTCGGCATCGAAGACCTTGAAGAACATCAGGGAGGTGTCGTCGTATTCGAGATGGATCACGAGGGTGCCATCCGCGCGGCAGACCCGGGCGATCTCACCCCAGCCCCGGGTCATGAAGACCTTACTCGGAGCGACGACCGCTGTCGGGGCGGACCGCGTCCCCCGCGAGCACCTATGGGGCCGGAGCCCCTTTCGTTGTCCGGTGAGGGGGGCGGAGGGAGCACAGAGAGCAGATCGAGGCGAGCACACGGGCGGTTTACCCAGGTTCGGGCCGCGATGCACGCGTAAAACCCTACTCCTGCTTGGTTGTATTGAACTGGGGAGCTCGGGAGCTTGGAGAGCTAGCTGCACCGAGCGTATGGCTGTCTGGATCCCAAATCTCCGAACCTCGGAACCCCCTCTACGTTGCACACGGGCCTCCTTTTATAGCGCAAAGGGGTCACCGACAGGTGTCAATGTAAGACAAAGGGGTAAAAGTGTAAAAGGGGTGGTAGTTGTAACAGTGCGGGAACAGTGGCGCTACAGTGCGGCACAGTGTTATCATACCTACTTCTGACGGTAGGGGACAAGGGCATTAAATGCCCGTCACGGTCGCCCGGACAGCACCGAGGCGGACCGTTAGGTGCGCCACCGCTCGCCACGATGGCGGCTGCATGCCACCGCATACCCCAGGCTGCGCGGTGCCCCGCCACGTGCCCTTGGGGGAAGCCCCGGAGCGACGCGTGGGCGGGCGAGCTGGAGCGCAGTCCTGGGGTGGCGATTTGCCGCGGCAAGTGGCTTGCCGCGGGGGTCGTCTTCCTGTGCCTGATAGCTTGCCGGCTATCAGGCCTTGCCGGGGCGCATCGCACGCCGCGGCGGGCTTCTCTTGTGGTGCCTGGGTTCGGCCTTCCCGACAAGCTCCTCTTGTCGGGGTCTTGATCTTCTGTCTCGTATACTTTGTTCTTGGATGGCATTACATGGGCTCAGTCGTCCCGGCAAGCTCCTCTTGCCGGGGTCTTGTCTTCCTGGCCCGGCAAGCTCCTCTTGCCGGGGGCCTTGTCTTCTTGGCCCGGCAAGCTCCTCTTGCCGGGGGCCTTGTCTTGAATGCTTGGTCTTCTCTTGGCGCTTCCTGGGCGGGCCTTGCCGTAGGGTGCTACAACTGCCCGTGCACAAGTCTGGGGTACTAAGGTACCCCTACTTTAGTACACCGACAGGAGCCCCCGGGCCTGGGCCACACACGGTGCAGAGCGTCGTTGGGCCAGGCCCTAACAGTGCGCGGGCACGCGTGGCCTTGGTCGCGCTGCTCCTTAACTCCGCACCCGTCGCACCTTCCCCAGGCGGCGCGCGCTTATCGCGGCGTCGTGGGGGCGAAACGCCCGTTCCCTCTTTAAGTGGAGGGAGGTGCGGAGGCGCGGCTCGATAAATGAACGGGGGTGAGGCGCGGCTTTCGAGGCGTCCGTTCCCCATAATCACGGGATGGGGGGAGGTCGTCCCACCCGTCGCCTCGGTTCTGCGCGCCCACCACGCGGTCCTCATGCACTCGGAGTCGCGGCGGCGGAGGCAGGGAGTCGGGCCGGCGCGGGTCGATGCAGTGGGTCGGCCCTAGTCGCCTGCCCTTCCTCCGCTTCTATTGGAGGAGCGAAAGGGGGCGACGGAAATCCGCACTCCATCTCCTTCCTCCTTCTGCTTCTGGTTTCCTTCCCCCATCTGTGATGGAGGGGGGGAACCCTGGTTCTTCTTCGGTTGCCGCGAGGGTGTCTGGTAGGCAACGCGCCCCTCCTCCCCTTGCGCCCGCGGCGGCGGAGCCGGTCGTCGGGGGAAGAGGGAGAGGGCGTGGTCGCGGACGAGGTCGTGGACGGGGCCGAGGCGCTCGGGGCGGACGGATCGGTGCGCCGTCCTTGCCTCCGCCAGCGGCTCCGTTCCTTCCCGCGGTCCATCTCGGGGACGACCCCCGTGAGTTCATTATCAGGCTGCGCCGGGCGCCTCGTCGCCGCCTCCGGCTTCCCGCCCCATTCGCGAACGTGTTGGAGGTGGAGCAGCCTGAGATGCTAAACCTGCGCATGAGGGGCTGCGGGATCAGTGGGACGCGAGTCCACGTCGAGTCCCGAGCCCCCGGCGTGGTGTGTCTGGGCCGCGGGTGGAAGACGTTCGCCCGGATCCACAGCTTGACGGAGGGGTTCACCCTCCACTTTAAGCTAGTGGGGGAGGACCTCCTCTCCGTCAAGGCCTTCTGGGGCTTCGGCATCCGGGCCCGGTGCTGCGAAGATAGCTCCTCCGACAGCGAAGGCTCCTCCTCGAGCGAGAGTGACGAGGAGGGGAGCGACAGCGACGATGAGGGGAGCAGCCGCCGGGATGACGGGTCCGACTAGGCGTCGGTCGCAGCTCCGTGCGGCACCGGCGGCCCCATCGACCGCGCCGGGCTCCGTGAGCTCCCCGGGGTCGTCTCCTTGGGCGACTGGCGTAGGGGGGGGCTGCTGAGGAGGACAGAGGGCGGACGTCGAAGGCCGCGAAGTCGGAGTACGGGCCGACTTCGGCAGCTGGCTGACGCTCCGGTGCCTCGTGTTCCAGATGCGCCCCAGACGCCGTCATCACCCTTGCTCTCGGTGACGACCACCGGGGTCTTCTCTTCGGCCCGGCAAGCTCCTCTTGCCGGGGGCTTGATCTCCTCGGGCGGCCGGAGTGGCGAGGCTGGGGAAGAGGAAGAGGCTGGCGGCAAGGCCGCTGCCTCATCTTCCAGCTCTGCCTCCGGCGCCTCCGTCTTCTTCAGCCTCCGGAGACCCCCGGGCGGAGCCCCCGGATCTTCTCTTGGTGCCTTCTGCCACCCGTAGCTCATCTAGGTGCCCCTTTCTTTTATCTCCTTTCCCTGCCGCTGTTAAATATGCCATGGAAACGGCTGGTTAGAGCAGCAGTAAGGCATTTTGTAATATAGCCTTTTATCTTAGGCAATGCATCGCACTGTTATCCCCTCTACTTGACCGGCGCCTTGTTTGTTTCCACCCTACGCTTTCGGGGACTTGCCGGCGTAGGCCTCCGCCTTGCCACGGGCGCCGAGTGCGGGACGTCAGCGACCCGCTGGCGGGGCTACCACCGGCAAGAAACCTCGCCGCGGCTGGTTGCCGCTCACTCAGGTTGTTGAGCAGGCTCAAGGCAAAGTAAGCGGTGCGACTGCGGTCGCAGCACGCTTAGGGTGCCGGGCGAGCTCGAAACAAAGTGAGGACGCTACTCGGGGTGTAGCACACTCAAGTCGTTGAGCGGACTCGAAACGAAATGAGGGCGCAACCAGTCTCGTGCCGGTCCTTCCGCGCTCAGGCCTCTCAACCAAGGCTCGGTCGTTCGAGGGAGATAACTCTTAAACATTGATGGGGCAATTGCTCGAGCTCCGGCAACTTATCTTTTCTTATCGCTTGCCGCCCGGTAGGGTAAAACCTCCTTGGGCAGCATCCAGCCCATCCTGGGGGTAGGCAAAGGCGCAGGGCCTCACGACCCTCCAGAGCTAGGCGTAGCTATGCTTGGGGATCCGCGCCCCTCTCTGCGCCAAGGTTCACATGCAACTGCGGCAAGACTTGGGCAGAGAGGATGGTTGGCGGAAACGGGTTCCGGCAACCGCGCTGGCAAGACTCCTCCCACGGTCGGCGTCAACTCGTTCGGCACCCCGGCGGACGAGGCGCGCCGGGGAACGAGGTCGCCTTTCTCGTGACTTCTGGCGCTAACTTCTGCGGCTACGGGAGCGGCGCAGAGTTCGCTGGAGGCGAATCGTTCGCCCAGCGGCCAGAAGGCGGTCCTCCTCAAGGAGCAGCTGCTTCCTGCCCAGTCTCTGCGCGAGTGGATACTCGAGGAGGGCCGCACACGAGCCCGTGGGAAGGAATGCCAAAGCTTGTCGGGAACCCCCGCTTCAACTGGACAGATCCTCGGATCCGCAGGAGCGGACTGTTCCTCGGTGTTCGGACTGCTGATTTGCTTGCCGGAGCAAGGCTCATCGGGGGCACCTGCTTCGACTGGACGGATCCTGGGATCCGCAGGAGCGGGCTGTCCCCCGGCGTCCGCCTACCTGGCGCGCCAAAGATGTCGGGGCGGACCGCGTCCCCCGCGAGCACCTATGGGGCCGGAGCCCCTTTCGTTGTCCGGTGAGGGGGGCGGAGGGAGCACAGAGAGCAGATCGAGGCGAGCACACGGGCGGTTTACCCAGGTTCGGGCCGCGATGCACGCGTAAAACCCTACTCCTGCTTGGTTGTATTGAACTGGGGAGCTCGGGAGCTTGGAGAGCTAGCTGCACCGAGCGTATGGCTGTCTGGATCCCAAATCTCCGAACCTCGGAACCCCCTCTACGTTGCACACGGGCCTCCTTTTATAGCGCAAAGGGGTCACCGACAGGTGTCAACGTAAGAGAAAGGGGTAAAAGTGTAAAAGGGGTGGTAGTTGTAACAGTGCGGGAACAGTGGCGCTACAGTGCGACACAGTGTTATCATACCTACTTCTGACGGTAGGGGACAAGGGCATTAAATGCCCGTCACGGTCGCCCGGACAGCACCGAGGCGGACCGTTAGGTGCGCCACCGCTCGCCACGATGGCGGCTGCATGCCACCGCATACCCCAGGCTGCGCGGTGCCCCGCCACGTGCCCTTGGGGGAAGCCTCGGAGCGACGCGTGGGCGGGCGAGCTGGAGCGCTGGGGTGGCGATTTGCCGCGGCAAGTGGCTTGCCGCGGGGGTCGTCTTCCTGTGCCTGATAGCTTGCCGGCTATCAGGCCTTGCCGGGGCGCATCGCGCGCCGCGGCGGGCTTCTCTTGTGGTGCCTGGGTTCGGCCTTCCCGACAAGCTCCTCTTGTCGGGGTCTCGATCTTCTGTCTCGTATACTTTGTTCTTGGATGGCATTACATGGGCTCAGTCGTCCCGGCAAGCTCCTCTTGCCGGGGTCTTGTCTTCCTGGCCCGGCAAGCTCCTCTTGCCGGGGGCCTTGTCTTCTTGGCCCGGCAAGCTCCTCTTGCCGGGGGCCTTGTCTTGAATGCTTGGTCTTCTCTTGGCGCTTCCTGGGCGGGCCTTGCCGCAGGGTGCTACAACTGCCCGTGCACAAGTCTGGGGTACTAAGGTACCCCTACTTTAGTACACCGACAACCGCAACCTCCGACCCGGTCGCGGGAGTGTCGCCGTCGACGTGCTACAGCCAGAGCTCCAGAGACCCGCTCGACGGCATCTCGAAAGCAAAGGAGGGAGGAAGACGAATCCAAGAGCTTGGAGGCATGGCGGCATGGAGCACAAACTCGCGAGAGGAGCGCTTGGCATGGACTCCAGGGGGGACGACGCGCACCAACGTGAATCGCCGCCGTCGGCGGCGGCGCTGTCGGTGTTGCTCGGGGCCCTCCTCCCTGGGGCCCACGACGCGGGCGAACAAGGGCAGCGGAAACCCAGGCGACGGCTGCTCGTACCACTGCCTTGACACCTCCTGCAAGGCACCTTCGTCCCGGTTTCCGAGGATTGGTCGTTTCTTCGGCGGAAGGGGGTCAGGACCCTCTCGCGGGGCCTTTCCCTTCTCCTCTGCGGAAAATCGGCGGATCGGAGCCATTGGCGTGAGAAGAAGCAAGGACGAGGAAGAAGAAGAGAAGGAGTTGCAGGAAGGGACGAACTGAAGAAGCTCACGAATCCCCGTATTTGTAGCCGGAGGAGGCCAACCATCGAGCACCACAATCGCAGGTAATCATGACCCATATCTCTGCATGTAGGGACTTGTCAAGTCGTGCAGTCGTCGAGGCATCGTGGGGAAGCGCAGTCGCCCACGTCCAATCAACCGCCACGCGGCGCCCAAGGCCACAGGCTGTTAGGGCCCGCGGCGCTTCACGCTTGCCCCTTCGCTTCTCTGCTAAGCCAAGCCCGCGCGCGCCTTGGGCCCGGGGGCTACTGTCGGCGTTCTAGGAATGGGGGTCCCCAGACTTGCTTGCCTGCGGCCTGCGGCGTGGCTCAAGTGGGGGCCCAGCGCGGCCCATCTTCATCAAGCTCAAGCTCAAGACCCTCACGAGGGGCCAAGCCTCGCGGGGCGGACGACATGAAGCCTCCTCAAGAGTGTCCTCAACAGGCAGGCTCGCGAGGAGGCGGAGAGATCAATGCAAGGGTACCTCGCGAGGATCCCGTGACGCAAGCCATGACGATCAAGGCCAGGCGGGCGCCGGCCTGGGCAGAGTCCTTGTTTCCCCTTTGGTGCAAAGGGGGCAAGCACAGGCCAAGGCATCAGGCAAAGGTTACCATTCCGGTGCAACGAGACCAAGACCAGCCGGGACGGCCGGACGGAGGTCACCGTGGAGCCCAAGACGGTGTAATGACCAGTGCTTTTGGCAGCCAAAGACCACCTTTGGTCAGGATAACTTGTACTAGATGTTCCCCTTCAAAATGGCCAATTGTTGGCACCCTTCCCGCTCATTATTTGGGAAGAGGCCCAGGGCCTCTATAAATAGAGCTAGCCACCACAGAGTAGAGGCATCTAGAAATCTGGTAGAGACCAAGTAGAACACACCAGCTCAAGAACACCCATCGCGAGGCTGTTCTTCCTTTGTACTGTTCATCATCAGCCCCAGAGGCAATCCACCACACCACACACTGGAGTAGGATATTACACCACAACGGTGGCCCGAACCAGTATAAACCTCGTGTCTCTTGTGTTGTTCATCATTTCCATCTTAGTTCGCATGAGAGGATCGGGTGTAGATCGGTAGGGGAGAGATCTCCACGCGCACCCCAGTGTTCGAACCTCAAGGGTCTGCCGGAACCCAAAATCCGATACATTCCTTAATGGATTTATTAAAGAAGAGTTCTATATGATACAACCAGAAGGTTTTGTCAATCCTAAAGACGCTAACAAAATGTGCAAGCTCCAGCGATCCATCTATGGACTGGTGCAAGCATCTCGGAGTTGGAATATACACTTTGATAAGTTGATCAAAGCATATAGTTTTATACAGACTTGTGGTGAAGCCTGTATTTACATGAAAGGGTCTGGGACCACTACAGCCTTTCTGATAAGTATATGTGAATGACATATTGTTGATCGAAAATGATGTAGAATTTTCTGGAAAGCATAAAGGAGTGTTTGAAAGGAGTTTTTCAAAGAAAGACCTTGGTGAAGCTGCTTACATATTGGGCATCAAGATCTATAGAGATAGATCAAGACGCTTGATAAGATTTTTCAATGAGTACATACCTTGACAAGATTTTTGAAGTAGTTCAAAATGGAACAGTCAAAGGAAGATTCTTGCCTGTATTGCAAGGTGTAAAATTGAGTAAGACTCAAAACACGACCACGACAGAAAATAGAAAGAGAATAAAAGTCATTCCCTATGCCTCAGCCATAGGTTCTATAAAGTATGCTATGTTGTGTACCAAACCTATTGTGTACCTTGCCATGAGTTTGGCAAGGGGGTACGATATTGATCCAGGAGTGGATCACTTGATAGCGTTCAAAATTATCCTTAGAAGATAAAGGAGATATTTCTCAGTTATGGAGGTGATAAAGAGTTCGTCGTAAAGAGTTATGTCGATGCAAACTTTTACACCGATCTGGATGACTCTGAGTCTCAATCTGGATACATATTGAAAGTGGGAGCAATTAGCTATAGTAGCTCCATGTAGAGCATTGTAGACATAGAAAATTTGCAAAATACATACGGCTCTGAATGTGACAGGCCCATTGACTAAGCTTCTCTCACAAGCAAAATATGATCAAACCTCAGTACTCTTTGGGTGTTAATCACATAGCGATGTGAACTAGATTATTGACTCTAGTAAAACCCTTTGGGTATTAGTCACATGGCCATGTGAACTAATCACATCGTGATGTGAACTATTGGTGTTAAATCACATGGCAATGTGAACTAGATTATTGACTCTGGTGAAAGTGGGATACTGAAGGAAATATGCCCTAGAGCAGTAACAAAAATGTTATTTATCTTTCCTTAGATCATGATAAATGTTTGTTATTCATGCTAGATTGTATTAACCAGAAACTTAGTACATGTGTGAATACATAGACAAAACAGAGTGTCCCCAATATGCCTCTACTTGACTAGCTCGTTAATCAAAGATGGTTATGTTTCCTGACCATAGACATGTGTTTCCATTTGATGAATAGGATCACATCATTAGAGAATGATATGATGGACAAGACCCATCCGTTAGCTTAGCATTATGATCGTTGAGTTTTATTGCTATTGCTTTCTTCATGACTTATACATGTTCCTATGACTATGAGATTATGCAACTCCCGAATACCAGAGGAACACCTTATGTGCTATCAAACGTCACAACGTAACTGGGTGATTATAAAGATGCTCTATAGGTGTCTCCGAAGGTGTTTGTTGGGTTGGCATAGATCGGGATTAGGATTTGTCACTCCGTGTATCGCATAGGTATCTCTGGGCCCTCTCGGTAATACTCATCACTATAAGCCTTGCAAGCAATGTGACTAATGAGTTAGTTGCGGGATGAAGTATTACAGAACGAGTAAATAGACTTGCCGGTAACGAGATTGAACTAGGTATGATGATACGAACGGTCGAATCTCAGGCCAGTAACATACCGATGACAAAGGGAACAACGTATGTTGTTATGCGGTTTGACCGATAAAGATCTTCGTAGAATATGTAGGAGCCAATATGAGCATCCAGGTTCCGCTATTGGTTATTGAACAGAGATGTGTCTCGGTCATGTCTACATAGTTCTCGAACTCGTAGGGTCCGCACGCTTAACGTTCGATGATGATCGGTATTATGAGTTTATGTGTTTTTACGTATCGAAGGTAGTTCGAAGTCCCGGGTGAGAGCACGGAAATGATGAGGAGTCTCGAAATGGTCGAGACATGAAGACTGATATATTGGAAGTGTTGGAGATATGCCCTAGAGGCAATCATGTATGATGATATTTCCTATGTGTTTATGAATAAAGATAGTCCTTGGACATTATCAATGATGTCTATCAACAAGTACGTGACTTGTTTGTTTTACTATCCATTGTATGATGACTTTCCTAAAAGGTCCCTAGTCGAAAGGGTTGTGCGGACGTGCAGCTAACTAGACTAACATATGACACGGTCGATGGCTTGGTCTCACTAGCCATGGAGCATTGGATGCTAACCGGATAATGTGGACATGGAAGGGTCTGGTCGGATTCACGTAGTCGGATCCAAGTCGAGATAAGGTCCGAGTCGGACAGACTCAATTATGAGACGCAGTGATATGTCATCTGTGAGTATCTAGTACAACATACGTTCTATGTCCTAAGACCTGAGCTGGCGCGTGTACTCGAGATGGTGCCAGACCTGCTTTGGGTCGACCAAACGCTACTCCGTGACTGGGTAGTTGCAAAGGTAGGTTTCGGGCTTGTCCAGACCCATGCTGCGAGACATGGTCGAGCAAGATGGGATTTGCCCCTCCGATCAGGAGAGATATACTCTAGGCCCCTCGTGTGATCCGACCAGGATAAGTATGGCCATGTGACAAGGATTATGACATAATCCAGTTTGTGGTCAGCATCACTGAAATAAGAAAGAGGTCGGGCTTGCACAAGGATGACAGACTCGCCTTGAGCCCGACAACATATATCGTGTAGCAAAAGGAATGGAAGTATGATGTACAGGTTCGCTAACCAGCTTCATAGTCTTCTTGGTGTTTGGCATGCCTTGCTAGAGGCTGCTACCAACCGTGCAGTTCGGAGGTGATCCGAACTGCAACCAAGCCAGCTTGAACCTTAGGGGTCGTGCGCTTAAGGGAAGGAACCTACGAGGTCGGATCCGAAGACATTGGTCGGATGTGATCCGAGCTGTACTCGGATTGTGGCCGAATAGACTTATGGGCTTTAGGGTCCGTGCAAGGCCCAAGTGTTGAGCCTGCGATGGACACCTATATAAAGTGGAGGTGCAGCACACTCATGCGGTTGATCGCTTCGACGTTGCCACTAGGGTTTGCATGTGTTGTGAATAGACACCTCCACTCGCTGCCGGTTGTGTGATCGGACCTAGCAGTCTGCCGCACGACGTTCTTCCTGCACACGCAGATACCGTTAGAGGCGGTGCACCTGCGCTGCTCCGGCAAACCTATATGTGGGAAACGACGACCGGATGTTCAAGGGAGATCGGACGAGGAGGAGACGATCCATGCGGACGCGCTGCCCCAACTCTACTTCCGCTGCACGACACTGCGCATCTAGTGGTAATGAACTGTGATCCATCTCTTGTAGCATGTTCCTGGTTGTTCTGCGCGTAGGTAAATTTTAATTTGCAATCGACGCACCCTATCGTAGATCCCAATAGTGGTATCAGAGCCTCTCTATAGGATTTGGTTTCAGATCATATGCATATTAGATATGTGGAGGCGGCAGATGAGATCTGGCATCGTTTATGAGATCGGTTATGTGCATGGTTGATGAGCTCAACTGCACAAGGGGATCGATGAGGCTATGTTTTCTGTCAATCGAGATCGACGAGGTCGTGACACAACCTACCCCTACTGGTCGGTTATCCGCCATCGGGGTTAATAGTGAAACGTAAATCCGAATCGGATTCACGATGATCGATGAGATCGGTTAGATCAGAAAAATCAGCATGATCGGGGTGCAGATGTGATCTGTGATTTCCAAAAATGTCGGGCGCTGCCCGCACCCGCGAGGGGCGCTGCCCCTTCGAACCCCGTCCGCTAACCGGCTAGCAGGACCGTCATGTGCGTAGCGCCTTGTATTTTGTACACGATCACTCAAACCGGTAGAATGTGATTCTATGTGTAACTTTGTTTTGCAGGTTTGATGTGAATAGTATGGCTCATGTGTATGTGATGCATGCGTGTAAATTTATACATGGCCTGCGTGTCATGTTTGTCAGCCGGCAGGAGCCAAAGT
Source organism: Aegilops umbellulata (assembly GCA_032464435.1). Lineage (NCBI taxonomy): Eukaryota > Viridiplantae > Streptophyta > Magnoliopsida > Poales > Poaceae > Aegilops > Aegilops umbellulata. Next base: position 183,267,500 of record CP136060.1, read on the forward strand.
GCTATCATTATATTGTATAATGACCTGCGTGTCGACTTGTGACTCTATGTAAAATTCATTACTAGTTGTAGTAGTTGGATAATAGAGATCAGGTTGGTGGCTTGGCGTCCCGGTGTGACAAACAAGATGGAGTTCCTAGATGGTCATCGGAGTTAGAGCCGACCTAGAAGAACGTCCATGAAGGAGCCATACTATTTCGCAATATATGTTTATTTGTGATTGTTATGCTTCTTGTTTTCTATGCATGTTAGAATGGTAGAAAGATCCCTCATGAATATCAAGCGAATTGCCATCCCCGATGTTGCACCTTCGCACGTCAAGTACGTCTAGTAGTGGGCTCGTAAAATTGGGGTGCTGCTGGGTGTCCTTGAACTGAAGGGTTCGTGTCGGACATGGACATGCACTGCATTAGGTTAACTTGACGAGGCTATCAAACCGGTTTTGGGCCTTGTGGCAAAGAATGTTGGGAGCCGGGGTATAAAATACCTACCCGACCGACAGGAGTCATATAGAGATACGATTAGCAAGGAGTTGCTTACAGGATAGGCATGTTGTCTAGCAGTGATGCTAAAGCTCACTAGTCGCATGTGCTAGTCGGATCCTGAATCACTGAAAGTTTGCGGAGGGATGGTGACTTCAATGGGAGTATTTTTGTTTAAGGCTAGAATTACTCTACATAAACACATTGCTTAGTGATTGCATATTTTCTATTCTAGATCAATGGCACCACCTGCTCAACCCAACTTTGCATTGAAATCAATTCTGGAAAAGGATAAACTGAATGGAAGAAACTTTACCACCTGGTATAGAAATCTGAGAATTGTTCTCAAGCATGATAAAAAGGAAGATGTTCTAGAGGATCCACTTCCAGAGGAACCTGCCGATAATGCTAGTGCCACAGCTAAGAATGCCTACCAAAAACTCATTAATGAATCAACGGAGATCAGCTGTGTGATGCTGGCTTGTATGGAGCCCGATTTGCAACAGCATTTCGAAAATGTTGAGGCTTACGATATGATAGAGAGTCTAAAGAGGATGTTTCAGACACAGGCTAGGACCGAAAGGTTCAACGTATGGCGATCCTTGATGGATTGCAAGATGAAGGAAGGTGATCCACTGAGCCCACATGTGATCAAAATGATCGGATATGTGCAAGCATTGGATCGGTTGGGCTTCCCGCTCTTGGATGAGCTGGCTATTGATGCAATTCCGGGTTCTCTTTCGCCTAGCTATGGGACGTTCATCTCGAACTATCATATGCACGGCATTGATAAGAAGCTCACTGAATTGCATGGGATGCTCAAAGTGGCATAGCAGGATATTAAGAAAGGCACGCATCAAGTGTTGATGGTGCAGAAATCGGCTAAGTTCAAGAAGAGTTGGTCCAAGAAGAAGGCTAAGGCAAAGGGCACGGAGATGGTCACCTCCGCCGATGCACCAAAGTCTGGACCGGACTCGAAGACCATTTGCTATCATTGCAAGGAGACCGGTCACTAGAAGAGGAACTGTAGCAAGTGGCTTGCAGAGCATGGCAAGAAGGCCGGAAATGCTTCTTCACGCAAAGGTACACTTGTTGCATATGTTATAGACATTTACCTTGCTGACATACCTAGTAGCTCTTGGGTATTTGATACCGGATTGGTTGTTCATATTTGTAACTCGATGCAGGGGCTGGTAAGAACTAGGCGTGTGGCACAAGGGGAGATTGACATCAGGGTCGGCAACAAAGCAAGAGTTGCTGTGTGGGAGGTCGGCACGATGCAGCTCCAGCTTCCTTCTGGATTTATTTTGGAATTGAATAATTGTTATTACATTCTTGCACTTAGTCGGAACATTATTTCTACCTCGTGTTTGATGAGTCAGGGTTATGAATTCAATTTAAAGGACAATGGTTGTTCGTTTTATTTTAATGGTATGTTCCACGGCTATGCACCCATTGTTGATGGGCTATTCATATTGAATCTAGAATAGGAACCGGTCTATAACGTGAATATCAAGAGGCATAAGCCTAATGATATAAATTCGACATACTTCTGGCATTGCCGGCTTGGACACATTAGTCTCAAACGCATGAAGAAGCTCCATGATGATGGGATCCGAACTTCGTCCGACTTCGGGTCGTTCGAGACATGTGAATCATGCTTGCTCGGCAATATGACTAAGTCTCCTTTTGCAAAGAGTTGCGAGAGGGCATCCGAGCTATTGGAGCTTATACACAATGATATGTGTGGTCCAATGAGGACAACTGCCAGAGGTGGCTATCAGTACTTCATGACTTTTACCGACAACTTGAGTAGATATGGATATATCTATTTGATGGGGCACAAGTCGGAAACTTTTGAAAGGTTCAAAGAGTTTCAGAACGAGGTTGAGAATTAGCTTGGCAAGACTATAAAGCTTATAAGATATGATCATGGAGGTGAGTACATGAGCCAGGAGTTTGATGGTCATTTGAAAAGCCGAGGTATAGTACCTCAGCTCACACCTCCGGGTACGCCATAGAGAAACGGCGTGTCAGAATGGAGGAATAGGTCCTTGTTGGACATGGTCCGGTCTATGATGAGCAAATCGGATTTACCCTTGTCATTTTGGGGATACGCTCTAGAAACTGCAGCTTTCACACTTAACAGGGTACTGTCAAAATCCGTAGACAAGACACCACATGAGATGTGGACCGAGAAGAGTCCCAGTTTATCTTTACTAAAAATTTGGGGTTGTGAAGCATTAGTCAAGCGACTTATGTCAGACAAGCTTACACCCAAATCGGATAAGTGCATATTCGTGGGATTTCCGAGGGAAACCTTGGGATATAGCTTCTACAACCGGGAAGAGAACAAAGTGTTTGTTTCTCGGAACGGGGTTTTCCTTAAGAAATAGTTTCTCAGTCGGGAGGCCAGTGGGAGGACGTTCTGACTCGAAGAAATTTGAGGACCACTCGGGGATGGCTCGGCTGATGATGAGATCATACAGGAGTCAGTCAGGATACCCGTAGTGGAAGCGGCACCAGAACCACATAGGTTGGAAAGATTGCACAGAGTGCGCGATGTATTGTTGCTAGAAAGTGACGGGCCGGCCACGTATGCGGAAGCGATGGTGAGCCCAGATTCCGAGGCATGGCTAGAGGCCATGAGATCCGAGTTAAAGTCCATGGATGAGAATCAAGTCTGGGACTTGGTTGATCCGCCGCCTGCCGTAATGGCCATTGGTTGCAACTGGGTCTTTAAGAACAAAACCGATGTGGATGGAAATGTTCAGATCCACAAAGCTCGGCTTGTCACTAAGGGTTATGGACAAGTTCAAGGAATTGACTACAACGAGACTTAATCACCAGTAGCGATGCTGAAGTCGGTGAGGATTGTACTAGCTATAGGTTCATATTTTGATTACGAGATATGGTAGATGGATGTCAAGACAACTTTCTGTCACACCCTGCATTTTGTAACATGTCATTTGCATTAATAAAGCATGAAAATTTGGACCAACAAAAACTTTTGCATTATTTGGCTTTTATTTTGAAGTTGGTTTTCTCTGTGTGGTTTTTCAAGTGCTCTTAATAGTCAACTACTCCACCTTCTATACTTCATCTCCTTATCCCAAACTTCTGTCCAATGATCATGCCATGTGTATAGAGCAATATAGTATTTTCTTACAAAAATAATTTGGCCAAAAAGTATTTTTAAAAATTAGTTTTCCAAAAACCCCTGGATTGAGGTTTGCACTGCAAATACTTAATTAAGGGTAGTAAAAATATTTCCAAAGACATTTTTGACTCCTATTAGATATAGGATACCTAGAAACCACAAAAATATAATTTTGAAAGTTATTTTACTATTTTATTTAAAGGGTTTTTCCTAAGGCCAGAAATGGTCTTAAATAGGTTAAAATAATTTAAAAGCTTTAAAAATATTTGAGAAAAATTAGGGAGACTTAATGGACATATATTTTTTCATATATAGGAGTTTCAACACATGGTTATGATCAAAATATTGGACAAAACCTCCCAAAACCATTTCTGCCCATATCAAGGATTTGAAATATTTCTACAGGAAATATTTTCATAAAAATCCAAGGAAAATCCAGCAAGTCAAAAATGCATATTGTGATCACCTTGCAAAGCCTCATGTCAATTAAAGTCATTTTCGTTCACCAAAATGCCCCAAAACCCTCTCTAACCAACTTTCTCTCCTTAACCCCAACTTTTGTGAGCATGTTCACATGACCAAATGAGGCCACTACACCAAGTGGTGCATCAAGGAGAAGTGATTTGCTCAACTATATCTACACAAGTCTATTTCTGCTCATTTCTAGGGTTTACAAAAGTTGCATTGGCAACTTTGCCCAATTAAGCTCCAAATTGGTGGAAGGCCCTAATTATATGTGTCATTTCACCCTGTGGAGTATCATGGCAATTGGAGTTCATTTTCTTGCCCAAACCATCAACAAACACCTTCTGCCACTTTTCAAAATTTCCCATTTTGACCACTAAAACTATTCTCCTTGAGCTAAGCTTTTTACCACAGCTCCTCCTAGACCCCTTTCTCCTCCAGAAACAATGGCAAGTCCCCAGCTCAATAATTGAGGGGTGAAACCCCCCTCTTTCTCTCTCTGGACAGCCCACTTCTCCCTCTTCCTCACCTCCCTCCTCACTCCAGTGGCCATCCATGGCATCCAATAAACCACCCCACTTCTTTACTCCCTCCTAGACCTGCTAGACACTAGTGGACACGCCCCTGCCCTTTTAAACAATGCCATGGCAGCCAAAGGCACGCTCTGGAGCGCGCTACAGTGCGCTCCCGCACTGTAGCCGCCCCTGCCAATCACCCCCGGCCACCTCGGGCCTCCCCCGCGCGCCTGCCGATGCGCCTCGGCGTCCGCGACACGCTACGCGGTCGGCCCCCTCCTCTCTCCTCCTCCCCGCGCCTCCGCGCTAGCAGACACCGGCCGCCCGAGCGCGCCAATGGCGCGGCTCACACGCGCGCTGCCCTGACGCTTCCCCGCTCTTTCTCTCTCTCCCTCTGGGCGTAGACCACCCCTACAAACGCCCCAGACACGGCGCCCTCTTCCCCCAAGCCCTGCAGCGACGAGCATGAGCTCGCCGGCGCACGAGTCTACGGGACCTCGCCGTTCACCTATTTATAGGCCTCCCCGATCTCTCCTCTCCTCACCACTCGCCCCCTCACTCCCAAAGTCGCTCCCCTGCACCCCCAGTTCCTCCCCAGAGCCACCCGAGCTCGAGATCGAGCTCGAGCTCCGCCGCCTCGGATCGCCGTCGATCTCAGGGTACGGGCTTCCTCCGCCCCTCCTCTCTCTCTATCTGGACTCTCCTCACCTCTCTGATCATTTCCCCTCCATTTACCCTCTCTTTTGCAGCCAGAAACGGTTGGAGCCGTCGACACCCGAAGCTCCTCCGCTGCGGACCTCGTCGCCGGCGAACCCCTGCACCCCGGCGACCAACTCCGGCACCACCCGAACGGCGACACGGCGAGGAGTCCAGCGGTGCCACCAGCTCACCTCGCCGTGCCCGGGAACGTCGCCGGTGAGCTCGCCGCCCCTCTGACCCAGGGTTGACGACGACGGCCGTGGGGCCCGTTTGTCAGCCCCTCGCCCTGACGCCTGGGCCCCGCTCGTCAGGTTTAAACCTGGCGCGCGCGCGTGCACTGGTGCGCTGGGCCGCCTCTCTGCTGGGCCTGCTGCCCTGCGGCTGTTCTGGCCCAGCAGGCACAGTGCCCTTTTTCTTTTTCTTTTTCTGTTTCTGTCATTATTCCAAAAATTTCACAGGATTAAATAATAATCCAAATGCAACAATTCCAATTCCTAAATTCCTAGAATATTGCAACCTATTTAAGGGTGCAACTTTCATTCAAATCCAACCAACTTTCATGTACTGTTCAAATTTAAATTCAAATCTGAGCATTATAATCTCTGTTTGGAAATCCATATCCCACCTTGTATAACTCCAAATCCAAAACTAGGAATTTTCCCCTTCTTAGTTTTTAACCTAGTATTTTACAAAAATGAGTTGACATTTTTCTGAGCACTTTGGTTTTTCTGTTTTATTATTGCCTTATTTTCTCGTTATTATTGTGCGACGATAGATTGCGTTGCGGACGAAGGAGTTGGACCAGAAGACTTTGAAGACCCAGAAGACTTTGCTGAGCCAGGCAAGCAGCCCTTTGACCATGTCTATGAAACCTTTTTTTTGTGCATGTCATATAGCACCTTATCGATGTTGTTTCGGAACCATGATGAGGTGGTAACCCCTTTGATGGGTTGCCTCTGTTGCTTTCTCGTTGATACTTGTATTGTGCATGACCCTACCTCCTTATGAGGGTTATGCCGGTGGGAGTAGATAAGATGCTAAAGTAGTTGCTATGCAAAAAGGGACGGGGATATGCATGGTGATGGAGGCAAAGTATTTTCAAAGGACTTTTCCAAAACCCCATCGGGTGCCACTTATGCCCGAGGGAGATGATGAGTTGGGTAACCACTTGAGGACGAAGTGGTGTACCGAGGCAAGTGTGTGTGTTGTTTTTTTCAAAACGGATTGGTTTAAGTTGCGACCGTTATTCCAACCTTACATGCGCAACCACTCTACCCTTATATGGGAAAGGGCATTATTGATTACCTAGGCTGATACTAGCTTGGAGCCCGCATTACTAGTGACGGGGGAGAGTTGGTGCTCTCTCTCGGGACGGGGTCGTGCCAGGTAGGGCGACCATGACTGTCTTTACAAGGCACCGGATACACTGTTGTGTCCCCTCTCGGATGTTACGATCTCGAGCGAGTCTCGTATGATGTACATCGTGAGGATACGGAACAACGAGTGGACTCCTTGTTAGTGTTGTCTAGGGAAAGGTAGTGATCGGGTGCTTACCCCGGGTACTTGAGGTACCGCGGGACGTGGATGACACGGAAGTTCCCCGGATCTTGTGGGTAAAGTGTGCAACCTCTGCAGAGTGTAAAACTATTCGAATAGCCATGTCCACGGTCAAGGACAGTTGGGTAACCGCTCTTGGGCTACGTCCACATGCTTACAAACTAGTGTGTGTGTTCGGATAATATGAAGAACTACTTGGGTCAAGTCAAGGACTTGAGTTGATTGAGTTGGGTTGGTGCCCTCTCTATTTATGTTGATATCTGTAACCAATCCTCATGGTTACTTAAATTCTCCCGATGCATGTCTTACAAGTTGTTGAACATGTCATTGCACTCAAAACTAGCTTTCCGCAAAAATTTACCTATATCATGCATTGTTGTATCTTGAACCAAAACATGGGTTGCTTGCGAGTACATTCCAAGTACTCATTGGCTTGCCACTGGTTATGTAATTGACCAAGCATGGAAGAACATGAGTTCGGGGAAGAATTCTTTGGAGACGAACATGCGAACTAGGACGCTTCCCAGTCAGAATGCCTGTAGGGTTAAGGCAGATGGCATGGGTTCTACTTACCGACGAAGATTTCGGCTGCTTGTGTTTCATTTGATGTTCAGCCCTTAAGGCTTTACCTATGTAAGACTTGACCATAATGGTCATAATTTGTGTAAGACGATATGTATGGATGTAAGACTCTTGTTATTCAGCTTCTGTGTGTTCAGTGAGCATTGATCTCTGGGATCACTGTACACGTGCATTCGGTGATCACGACTTATGAGTCGGGGTCCCCACACTTTCCTTCATGGAAATTTAACCGAGGACGTGTATATGATACAGCCTGAGGGTTTTGTCGATCCGACTAGCACTAGTAAGGTATGCAAGCTCAAGAGATCCATTTATGGGTTGAGGCAAGCATCTCGGAGCTGTAATATTTGTTTTGATGAGGTCGTCACTGGTTTGGGCTTCATCAAAAGCGAAGAGGACTCTTGTTTATACAAGAAGTTCAGTGGGAGCTCAATAGTGTTTTTTATCTTGTATGTGGATGACGTATTGCTGATCGGAAACGATGTTTCGATGATAAACTCGGTCAAGGAGTCATCGAATGGCAAGTTTTCGATGAAGGACCTGGTGAGGCAGTGTATATTTTAGGCATCAAGATATATAGAGATAGATCGAGGAGGCTACTCGTCTTAAGCCAGAGCACGTACATAGATAAAGTGTTGAAGTGGTTCAACATGAGTGAGGCGAAGAAAGGGTTCTTGCCACTCTCACATGATATAAGGCTAAGCGAGACTCAGAGTCCTTCGACATCTGATGAGCGAAGCAGGATGAGTAGGATTCTGTATGCCTCGGCAATCGGATCCATCTTGTATGCCATGATATGTACAAGGCCAAATGTTTCTTTTGCAATAATCCTGACAAGCAGATACCAGGCCAACCCAGGTGAGAGTCACTGGGCAGCGGTAAAGACTATTTTTAAGTACCTGAGAAGGACTAAAGAGATGTTCCTAGTTTATGGAGGTGAGGAAGAGCTCGTCGTAAGGGGTTATGCCGATGCTAGTTTCCAAACTGACAGAGATGATTGTTGATCATAGTCTGTATTTGTGTACGTCATGAACGGAGGAGCAGTGAGCTGGATGAGTTCCAAGCAAGATACGGTGGCCAATTCTACCACAGAAGCCGAATACATTGCGGCTTGTGAAGTTGCAAAGGAAGGTGTTTGGATCCGAAACTTTTTGGATGATCTTGGTATTTTCCCAGCCTCGGTAAAACCGTTGGACCTTTATTGTGATAATTTTGGTGCCATCGCACAAGCCAAGGAGCCAAGGAATCACCACAAGACCAGACACATAGATGGGAAATATCACCTGATACGAAAGATCATAAAGAATGGTGATGTAGAGTTATGCAAAATTCACTCGGATGCAAATGTTGCAGATCCGTTGACTAAGCCGCTTCCACAACCCAGCCATGAGGGGCACGTTAGAGCTATGGGCATTCGATGTCTATTTGATTGACTCCGTGCAAGTGGGAGACTATTAGAGATATGCCCTAGAGGCAATCATGTATGATAATATTTCCTATGTGTTTATGAATAAAGATAGTCCTTGGACATTATCAATGATGTGTATCAGCAAGTACGTGACTTGTTTGTGGGACTATGTGTTGTATGATAACTGTCCTAAAAGGTCCCTAGTCGGAAGGGTTGTGTGGACGCGCAGCTAACTAGACTAACACATGACACGGTCGATGGCTTGGTCTCACTAACCATGGAGCATTGGATGCTAACCGGCCGGATAATATGGACTTGGAAGGATCTGGTCGGATTCGACATAGTCGGATCCAAGTCGAGATAAGGTCCGAGTCGGACAGACCCAACTATGAGACGCAACTATGTCATCTGTGAGTCTCTAGTACAACATATGTTCTATGTCCTAAGACCTGAGCTGGCGCGTGTACTCGAGATGGTGACAGACCTGCCTTGGGCCGACCAAACGCTACTCCGTGACTGGGTAGTTACAAAGGTAGGTTTCGGGCTTCTCCAGACCCATGCTGTGAGACATGGTCGAGCAAGATGGGATTTGCCCCTCCGATCAGGAGAGATATAGTCTGGGCCCCTCGTGTGATCCCACCAGGATAAGCATGGCCATGTGATAAGGATGATGAGATAATCCAGTTTGTGGTCGGCATCACTGAAATGAGAAAGAGGTCGGTCTTGCACAAGGATGACAGACTCGCCTTGAGCCCAACAACATATATCGTGTCACAAAAGGAATGGAAGTATGATGTACAAGTTCGCTAACCAGCTTCATAGTCTGCTTGGTGTTCAGCATGCCTTGGTAGAGGCCGCTACCAACCATGCAGTTCGGAGGTGATCCGAACTGTGACCAAGCCGTCTTGAACCTAAGGGGTCGCGCGCTTAAGGGGAGGAACCTACGAGGTCGGATCCGAGAACACTGGTGGGATATGATCCGAGCTGTATTTGGATTGTGGCTGAGTAGACTTATGGGCTTTAGGGTCCGTGCGAGGCCCAAGTGTTGAGCCCGCGACGGACGCCTATATATAGTGGAGGTGCATCACACTCATGCGGTTGATCGCTTCGGCATTATCAATAGGGTTTGCATGTGTTGTGAATAGCCACCTCCACTCGCCGCCGGTTGTGTGAACGGACCTAGCAGTCCGCCGCACAATGTTCCTCCTGCACGCGCGGATACCGTTAGAGGCGGTGCACCTACGCCACTCCGGCGAGCCTGTACGTGGGAACGGATGACCGGTTGTTCGTGTGAGATTGGACGAGGTGGAGACGATCCACGCGGACGCGCTGCCCCAACACTACTTCCGCTGCACGGCACTGCGCGTCTAGTGGTAACGAACTGTCATCCATCTCCCGTAGCATGTTCCTGGTTGTTCTACACGTAGGTAAATTTTAATTTGCAGTCGACGCACCCTGCCGTAGGTCCTAACAGGAAGGTTATATTCAGACAATGGAATAGTTTCAAGGTGTATCGGGTATTTTTCGGAGTACTGAGGGGTTACCGGAACCTTTATTGGGCCTCATGGGCCTAGTAGTGGGAGAGAGGAGGAAGGCCAAGAGGTGGCGCCCCGCCCCTACCCCAAACCAAATTGGACTAGGGGGGCTGGCCCCCTTTTCTTCTCTCCTCCCTCTCCTTCCCCCTTCTCCTTGTTGGAATAGGAAAGGGGGGCCGAATCCTAGTTGGAGTAGGACTGCCCCCCTTAGCGCGCCTCCTCCCCTTGGTCGGCCTCCTCCTCCCTCCCCCCTTTATATACGTGGGAGGGGGCACCCCAGAGGCACACCAAAGTTTCTCTTAGCCGTGTGCGGTGCCCCCTCCACAGAAACACACCTCGATCATATCATTGTAGTGCTTAGGCGAAGCCCTGTGCCGATAACTTCATCGTCACGGTCACCATGTCATCGTGCTCACGGAACTCTCCCTAGGCCTCAGTTGGATCTAGAGTTCTAGGGACGTCATCGAGCTGAATGTGTGCAGATCGCGGAGGTGTTGTATGTTCGGTACTTGATTGGTTGGATCGCGAAGACGTTCGACTACATCAACCGCGTTACTTAACGCTTCCGCTTTCGGTCTACCAGGGTATGTGGACACACTCTCCCCACTCGTTGCTATGCTTCTCCTAGATAGATCTTGTGTGATTGTACATTTTTTTGAAATACTACGTTCCCCAATACAAGAGCCCCCTCACGAGCCTTAAAACTTGTCTATTCCCAACGGGTCGTGCAAACGGCATGGTTGGATTACCCAAACCCGTATTGATGAGAATCTCGCAATAAGGGGACATGATCTCTGCTTTGACAAGACATGTCAATGAAGACCGTGCCTCGAAACGCGAAGCGGGAGGCCAAAAAACGGTTCGAAATAATAATAAGGCCAGGCATAACGTCTCGCCGAAAAAGCTGCCAGTGGACATGACTTATTTTGTTTAAGTATTTTGCCCTTGTGGTTCAAGGTTGTAACTGTTATACAGAGCCGGATATGGTTCTCTTGTTCAACAGCTTTGGAGTATTCAGAGGAGGAACCCGCCTTGCAATGTCGAAGACAATTTGCGCGCCGGACACATCATCATTGAAGCCTGGTTCAGGGGCTACTAAGGGAGTCCTGGATTAGGGGGTCCTCGGGCGTCCGGGCTATGTGACATGGGCTGGACTGATGGGCCGTGAAGATAAAAGATAGGAGGCCTTCCCCCGTGTTCGGATGGGACTCTCCTTTGCGTGGATGGCAAGCTTGGCATCCGGATGTGTAGTTTCCTTTCTATGTAAACCGACTCTGTATAACCCTAGGCCCCTCCGTTGTCTATATAAGCTGGAGGGTTTAGTCCGTAGAGACTAAGACAAATCATACATGCTAGACATCTAAGGTTTAGCCATTATGATCTCGATGTAGATCAACTCTTGTAACCCCTGTACTTATCAAAGTCAATCAAGAAGGAAGTAGGGTATTACGTCCATTAAGAGGGCCCGAACCTGGGTAAACATCGTGTCCCCTGCCTCCTGTTACATTCGATCCTCTGGCGCACAGTTCAGGACCCCTACCCGAGATCGGCCGGTTTTGACACCAACAGGCACCTACCAAAGACAAGGGTCTTCAGGCGATGTCTTATGGCAGTGCACGTGCACCTAACATACTAAATTTAGCTTTCACCTTGGAGATGACTGAACTTAATAATTTGTTTGATTTATTTATATGCATGCATTGTAGCCCATAGCACGGACGTTCTACTATAGTATATTTAAGTTCCAACGAAAAGTGAGGTATACCCCATACCTCTTCGACCGACCGGCCCTCGTGTTATTGCATCTACTCATGAGTGTTGACGTTGTGATACACACTCACCTCTATCAATTTATTTATGAAAAATTTGGACAAAACAAAATGACAATAGCATAAAATATTAACAATATGATCTAGAAAAACAATATAAAGCAATCTTGGTAAAAATATTTTTGTAACATTGACACAATGGTAAAGGTAAAGTCGAATAAATTTTACAATGTGAGTGGGGCCCGAAACAGTAGTTCAAATCTCAAACCTGGAAACAATATTTTCTCCCTCCCTCAAGAACTTGAATTCAAGTGCCACCATTTTTTGAAAGAGAGAGAAAACCAATTTTTACCAGCTCGTAACAAAAAGAAACACACTGTTTTTTTGCAAACACACACACACACTGATGATTGTACCATGGCAGTGGCGTACTCGCGGAATGAACTATCTAACAAACCTAGTATACATTTGTAAACAAAGCTAGGCCGGCCAAGATGGTCACCGCGGAACCTGTAGGTACAGAGTTTGATACATGGTTGCACTCCTTTTGCGAAAAAGTGAATCAACCAACGACCGCCACATGATTTAGAACAGATGGAGATAAGTGCGTTCAGATCTGTTACAGATTTGAGAATGTTGGAAAGTTAGATTAGCCTAATAGTTTAAGGTGTAAACTCGGTTGGTCATTTTCTTGTTGTTTATGGCTGTACTGAACCACAGACATTGGTATTTCTTAGGCCTTGGCCGTACCGGGTTCCACAAACTCTATAGTATGGAACTCTGATAATCCCCAAGTGCAAGGAATCATCGTAGAAATTTCCAAAGGTGGAACTGATAAGTATGGAGTGTCGAACCCACAAGGAGCTAAAGGTAAGATCAACATTCTCTCAAGTCCTATCTGCCACTGATACGACTCTACGTACACCGAATGTTTGCTTCCATCTAGAAACGAGAAATAAAAATACGTTGTGGATATGGAGGATAACTTTGCATGATATCGGAGAGCTAAAATATAAAAATAGGTGTTGTTAACATAAAGTTAGAATATATTACTATATATTATAAATAGCGAGTGTGGAATAATGATGGATCGGTGTGCTGAATTATCGTAGGCAATTGTTAACAAGATCGGTAGTCGTTATTGCAATTTTATATGAAGGAGAGGCATAAGCTAACATACTTTCTCTTCTTGGATCATATGCACTTATGATTGGAACTCTAGCAAGCATGTGCGACTACTAAAGATCATTAAGATAAAACCTAACCATAGCATTAAAGTATCAAGTCCCCTTTATCCCATACGCAACAACCCCCTTACTCGGGTTTCAGCTTCTGTCACTCTAGCAACCCACTATAAGCTAATCATGAACATATTGCAACACCGTACAGCGGGAATCCTTCACATGTGCGCGGCACGAAAGGCACCATAGGACAACACTAAATCAAACATACAACGAAAATGAATCTAGATCGTCAATCAACCCAAAAGACAAAATAAATCTACTCAAAACATCATAGGATGGCAACACATCATTGGATCATAATATGTGGCATAAAGCACCATGTTCAAGTAGGGGATTATAGCGGGGTGTGGGAGAGTGGACCGCGTAAAAGAGATGAGGACGATGATGAAGATGGTGATGTTGATGAAGGCGATCACCGCGGCGATGGTTTCCCTGGCAGCACTCCGGCGCCACCGAGAGAGGGGGGAGAGAGTCTTCCCCTTGTGCTTCCTCCTCCATGGCCTCCCCCTAGATGGGGATAGGTTCTCCCTCTGGTCCTTGGCCTCCATGATGATGATGTCCCCCTCCGGGATCCTCCTCCATGGCCTCCAGTGATGATGGCCCCTCCAGCAGGGTGCCAAAGAGGGCCTAGATTGATTTTTCGTGGCTACGGAGGCTTGCGGCATCGGAACTCTCGATCTAGGTTTCTTTCTGGGGGTTCTAGTATTTATAGGAATTTCTGGTGCCGGTCTCACATCAAGGGGGTCCACGAGGCAGTGGCATGGTAAGAGCACCCTCCCGGGGGGTGGGGCGCGCCCCCTACTTTGTCGTCGCCTCGGGACTCTTCTGACCAAACTCTTGTGCTTCGAGGTTCTCTTTTGGTCCATCAAAATCACCGTAAATTTTCAGCCCATCCTGAGAACTTGTATTTCTGCACAAAAACCGAAACCACGGTAGTTCTGCTGAAAGCAGTGTCAGTCCGGGTTAGTTCTAATCAAATCATACCAAAATCATATGAAATAGTTGTAAACATGGCATGAATACTTCATAAATTATAGATACGTTGGAGAAGTATCAGCATCCCCAAGCTTAATTTCTGCTCGTTCTTGAGTAGGTAAATGGTAAAAGAAATAATTTATGAAGTGTGAATGGTAGCATAGTGTATAAGTTTGATCAATGATAGTTCCAAACACTTTTTCTAGAATTATTCTTTATAATAAACAGTAGCTTATCTCATCAAACTTCTCATGATCAAGTAACAAGTTATTCACATGTTAAAGTATAGACCATAAAGTTTCTTGAAAACTAACAAACTAGGCTTTCAGTCACCAAACAATTGCAATTCATCTTATTTTCAGGAAGGGTCTATGTAAGAGCTTTGATTTAGCAAATTCCACATACTCAACTATCATATAGTCTTCCATGATTGCTAACACTCAAAGCATATTTTAGAACAAATAGCATCCGTCAAAAATAGAGGAAGATAGGGGCTTAATATTTCGCCTCCCAACTTATTTATCATATAGATAATTGTCAACAATAATAATTCATGATCAAATATATTTTAATGGCCCTATATGCTTGGATCTTTCCCCACCACATGATTCTTGCCAACTAAAGAATAATTGAGGTTGAAATAAGAAGGAATACTATTGACTTTTGCATAAAAGTAAATACATGAAATAAAAGATTGGACCTTCGCAGAGGGAAGCAGAGGTTGTCATGCGCTTTTTAATTTTGGGTGTGCAAACCCTTAATGCAAAGGAATTTCACATTGTATTGCCATTTGTGATAGCAACCTTTATTATATAGTCCGTCGATTTTATTCCTTTACCATCACAAGTTCGTACAACGCTTATTTTCCCTTACAATAAAAAATCATACATATTTAGGAGCAATTTTTATTGCTTTTTGCACCGATGACAACTTACTTGAAGGATATTATTCAATACATTGGTAGATATGGTGGTGTCGGGGGAAATCTGCCTCCACGAACACCTATGGGGACCGAGCCCCTTTCTGGTTCGGCGGGGGGCGGAGGTCGCGCGAAGAGCGGATCGAGGCGATGCACACAAGGGGTTTACCCAGCTTCGGGCCGCACGGATGCGTAAAACCCTACTGCTCCTTTGTGGTTTGTATTGTGTTCTTGGTCGGGAGCGCTGAGTGCTACAGTACACTCAGGCAACTAATCAGACCGAGCGTGAGTGGCCTCCTTTCTCCCCCTTCCCCTCACGTTGCGCATGGGGCCTCCTTTTATATGCGCAAGGGGTTACCCACAGGTGGCAACGTAGGCGGGGGTAAAACTGGAAAACGCTGTGTTGGGTACAGCTGTTTGCACAGTGCTATCATACCTAACTCTGACGGCAGGGGACAAGGGCATTAAATGCCCGTCTGGGTCGCCCAAACAGTGCAGAAAAGGGACCGTCAGGGGCGCCACCGTTTGCCACGACGGCTACCCTGTCAGCGTTGCTTCGCCACCGCATGCCCCTGGCTGCGCAGCCTCTCGCCACGTACGCCTGGAATGGCCCCAGAGCGACGCGTGGGTGGATGAGCTGGAACGCAGGCGCGGGGTGGTGACTTGCCGCGGCAAGCGCCTTGCCGCGGTTGATGCCTTGTCGCGCCCGGGAGCTTGTTGCTCACCGGTCCTTGCCGGGACGCGTGGCGCGTCGCAGCAAGTCTCTTGTTGTGCTTTGAGCGGCCGTCCCGGCAAGCTCCTCTTGTCGGGGCCTTGCTCTCTTCGGGTGGCCTTCCCGGCAAGCTCCTCCTGCCGGGGCCTTGGCTCAAATACTTTGTTCTTGGATGGCCCAAAAAGGGACCATGGAGAGTTTTGGCGATCGCCTGGCAAGCCTTGCCGCGGGGGACTGCCCGTGCACAAGTTCGGGGTACTAAGGTACCCCTACTTTAGTACACCGACAGGAGCCCCCGGGCCTGGGCCATACACGGTGCCGAGCGCTGTTGGGCCAGGCCCAAAACAGTGCACGGGCACGCGCGACCTGGGTCACGCTGCATCTTCTTCTGTATCCACCACGCCCGCCCCAAACGACACGCGTCGAACGCGGCATCGTGGGGAGAGGCGTGCGTGACATGGGCGGCGTGCGCGGGGCTGAGCCCCGTGGGCATGCGTCACGTCGCAGGTGATTTGTTTATTCGGAAAGGCGAAACACCCCCCCCCCCTTTCCCCCTTATAAGCAGGGGAAACAGCGGTAGTCCGCCCACCCGCCAGTTGCGATTCCTTGGAAATTTCCGCCACTTCCCAAGAGAAGCAGCGTTCCGCCCCTTCCGACGCCACCAGTGCTACCGATGCCGTCGACCTCCCTCCCTGCTTCCGCCATGGCCCCGAAGGGCGACAAGGGGAAAGGAAAGGCCGGGATCAAGAGGATCGAGGGCGACCGTGAGGATTAGGCCGCCCGCCCTTTTCTTTTCTTGTCGCCGCTGGCCGAGTTATGAAAATAATTCATTAGGGCTGCGACAAGCTATCTTGTAATATAAATTTATCTTAGGTAGTGAATGCGCTGTTACTTCCTCTATTCGATTCCCTCCTTTGTATGTTATTGCCCTATGCTTTTAGGGTACTTGCCGGCGTAGGCACACTTGCTGAGTGCGGGACATCAGCAGCCCGCTGGCGGTGCCGTTGCCGGCAAGAAACCTTGTCGTGACTAGCCACGGTTCACTTAAGTTGTTGAGCAGGATCAAAGCGAAATAAGGGCGCAACTGCAGTTGCAGCACACTCAAGTAGCTGAGCGAGCTCGAAACAAAGTAAGGGCGCGAGTCTGGTCGCAACATACTTAAATCATTGAGCGGACTCGAAACGAAGTAAGGGCGCGACTAGCCACGAGCCGGTTCCTCCGCGCACAGGTTTTCCATACAAAGTATGGTCGTTCGAGGAAGATAACCTTAGAATTTTAAAACTTGATTGCTCAAACTTTGGCAACTTAGCTTTTCCGTGGCTCGATGCCCGGCAAGGTCGCTTTCCGGCAAGGCGAAACATGAGGCTCGTCATCGCTTACCGGGGGTCAGTGCTGCACAGAGTGTCAGATAATGCATACAAAGAATAAAGAGCATGAGATTGACAAGATGCGCGGAACACATGAACTCAATCTGTGCACAGGGTCTGCGCCTGGCTCTGTACAAAGGATCACATGCAACAGCGGCAAGACTTTGTACAAGAGGGTGGTTGCCGGACGGGGTCTGACAACCGCGCCTTATGGGCGAAACTTACGAAGATGCCCAACGTTCCAGGAGTTGATCACCGGAGCGGTATCTTCGGTCTCAAGGCGGACAGCGCCAGGCCTAGCGACTTGTTTCACCCGGTAAGGGCCTTCCCACTTCCTCGAAACTTCTGGCACTAAGTTTGCGGCTATAAAAGCAACACAAAGCTTGCTGGTAGCGAGCAGCCCGCACTGCGGCCTGAAGACGGTCCTCCTCGAGGAGCAGCGCGTCATCTCGTCGCAGCTGCTCTTGCTCGAGCTCAGAGTGAGCGAGCACTCGAGGTGGCCCGTATGCGAGGTCCTTGGGGCTAACTGTCCCCGCTCCATGGAATAGAGCGAAAGGTTGCCTGGTCATACCAGGGCTTACCTGCGCCGAGAGGTGTCGGCGTATGTTCGGACGCCGCGGCACCATGAGCTGGTTCGGCGACGCCCGTTCCGCCGCCGGTGCCGTCCCCACCACCGGTTTGCTCCAGGGGCGGTGGGTTCGACGCGGACGGACCAGCCACCTCTGGAGCCTTCTTCTTCGGTGGCATGTCGATGAAGATGATGGACATCTAGCCTGTGCTGACTCCGGATCAGGTTCACACAACCTCGACGCCCCCTACCTGGCGCGCCAAAGGTGTCGGGGGAAATCTGCCTCCACGAACACCTATGGGGACCGAGCCCCTTTCTGGTTCGGCGGGGGGCGGAGGTCGCGCGAAGAGCGGATCGAGGCGATGCACACAAGGGGTTTACCCAGCTTCGGGCCGCACAGATGCGTAAAACCCTACTGCTGCTTTGTGGTTTGTATTGTGTTCTTGTTCGGGAGCGCTGAGTGCTACAGTACACTCAGGCAACTAATCAGACCGAGCGTGAGTGGCCTCCTTTCTCCCCCTTCCCCTCATGTTGCACATGGGGCCTACTTTTATATGCGCAAGGGGTTACCCACAGGTGGCAACGTAGGCGGGGTTAAAACTGAAAAACGCTGTGTTGGGTACAGCTGTTTGCACAGTGCTATCATACCTAACTCTGACGGCAGGGGACAAGGGCATTAAATGCCCGTCTGGGTCGCCCAAACAGTGCAGAAAAGGGACCGTCAGGGGCGCCACCGTTTGCCACGACGGCTACCCTGTCAGCGTTGCTTCGCCACCGCATGCCCCTGGCTGCGCAGCCTCTCGCCACGTACGCCTGGAATGGCCCCAGAGCGACGCGTGGGTGGATGAGCTGGAACGCAGGCGCGGGGTGGTGACTTGCCACGGCAAGCGCCTTGCCGCGGTTGATGCCTTGTCACGCCCGGGAGCTTTTTGCTCACCGGTCCTTGCCGGGACGCGTGGCGCGTCGCAGCAAGTCTCTTGTCGTGCCCTGGTCGGCCTTCCCGGCAAGCTCCTCTTGCCGGGGCCTTGTGCTTCGAGCGGCCGTCCTGGCAAGCTCCTCTTGTCGGGGCCTTGCTCTCTTCGGGTGGCCTTCCCGGCAAGCTCCTCCTGCCGGGGCCTTGGCTCAAATACTTTGTTCTTGGATGGCCCAAAAAGGGACCATGGAGAGTTTTGGCGATCACCTGGCAAGCCTTGCCGCGGGGGACTGCTCGTGCACAAGTTCGGGGTACTAAGGTACCCCTACTTTAGTACACCGACAGGAGCCCCCGGGCCTGGGCCATACACGGTGCCGAGCGCTGTTGGGCCAGGCCCAAAACAGTGCACGGGCACGCGCGGCCTGGGTCACGCTGCATCTTCTTCTGTATCCACCACGCCCGCCCCAAACGACACGCGTCGAACGCGGCATCGTGGGGAGAGGCGTGCGTGACGTGGGCGTCGTCCGCGGGGCTGAGCCCCGTGGGCAAGCGTCACGTCGCAGGTGATTTGTTTATTCGGAAAGGCGAAACGCCCCCCCCCCTTTCCCCCTTATAAGCAGGGGAAACAAGGGCAGTCCGCCCACCCGCCAGTTGCGATTCCTCGAAAATTTCCGCCACTTCCCAAGAGAAGCAGTGTTCCGCCCCTTCCGTCGCCACCAGTGCTACCGATGCCGTCGACCTCCCTCCCTGCTTCCGCCATGGCCCCGAAGGGCGACAAGGGGAAAGGAAAGGCCGGGATCAAGAGGATCGAGGCGACCGTGTGGATTAGGCCGCCCGCCCTTTTCTTTTCTTGTCGCCGCTGCCCGAGTTATGAAAATAATTCATTAGGGCTGCGACAAGCTATCTTGTAATATAACTTTATCTTAGGTAGTGAATGCACTATTACTTCCTCTATTCGATTCCCTCCTTTGTATGTTATTGCCCTACGCTTTTAGGGTACTTGCCGGCGTAGGCACACTTGCTGAGTGCGGGACATCAGCAGCCCGCTGGCGGTGCCGTTGCCGGCAAGAAACCTTGTCGTGACTAGCCGCGGTTCACTTAAGTTGTTGAGCAGGATCAAAGCGAAATAAGGGCGCAACTGCAGTTGCAGCACACTCAAGTAGCTGAGCGATCTCGAAACAAAGTAAGGGCGCGAGTCTGGTCGCAACATACTTAAATCATTGAGCGGACTCGAAACGAAGTAAGGGCGCGACTAGCCACGAGCCGGTTCCTCCGCGCACAGGTTTTCCATACAAAGTATGGTCGTTCGAGGAAGATAACCTTAGAATTTAAAAACTTGATTGCTCAAACTTTGGCAACTTAGCTTTTCCGTGGCTCGATGCCCGGCAAGGTCGCTTTCCGGCAAGGCGAAACATGAGGCTCGTCATCGCTTACCGGGGGTCAGTGCTGCACAGAGTGTCAGATAATGCATGCAAAGAATAAAGAGCATGAGATCGACAAGATGCGCGGAACACATGAACTCAATCTGTGCACAGGGTCTGCGCCTGGCTCTGTACAAAGGATCACATGCAACAGAGGCAAGACTTTGTACAAGAGGGTGGTTGCCGGACGGGGTCCGACAACCGCGCCTTACGGGTGAAACTTACGAAGATGCCCAACGTTCCAGAGGTTGCTCACCGGAGCGGTATCTTCGGTCTCAAGGCGGACAGCGCCAGGCCTAGCGAATTGTTTCACCCGGTAAGGGCATTCCCACTTCCTCAAAACTTCTGGCACTAAGTTTGCGGCTATAAAAGCAGCACAAAGCTTGCTGGTAGCGAGCAGCCCGCACAGCGTCCTGAAGACGGTCCTCCTCGAGGAGCAGCGCGTCATCTCGTCGCAGCTGCTCTTGCTCGAGCTCAGCGTGAGCGAGCACTCGAGGTGGCCCGCATGCGAGGTCCGTGGGGCTAACTGTCCCCGCTCCATGGAATAGAGCGAAAGGTTGCCTGGTCATACCAGGGCTTACCTGCGCCGAGAGGTGTCGGCGTATGTTCGGACGCCGCGGCACCATGAGCTGGTTCGGCGACGCCCGTTCCGCCGCCGGTGCCGTCCCCACCACCCGTTTGCTCCAGGGGCGGTGGGTTCGACGCGGACGGACCAGCCACCTCCGGAGCCTTCTTCTTCGGTGGCATGTCAATGAAGATGATGGAGATCTAGCCTGTGCTGACGCCGGATCAGGTTCACACAACCTCGACGCCCCCTACCTGGCGCGCCAAAGGTGTCGGGGGAAATCTGCCTCCACGAACACCTATGGGGACCGAGCCCCTTTCTGGTTCGGCGGGGGGCGGAGGTCGCGCGAAGAGCGGATCGAGGCGATGCACACAAGGGGTTTACCCAGCTTCGGGCCGCACGGATGCGTAAAACCCTACTGCTGCTTTGTGGTTTGTATTGTGTTCTTGTTCGGGAGCGCTGAGTGCTACAGTGCACTCAGGCAACTAATCAGACCGAGCGTGAGTGGCCTCCTTTCTCCCCCTTCCCCTCACGTTGTGCATGGGGCCTCCTTTTCTATGCGCAAGGGGTTACCCACAGGTGGCAACGTAGGCGGGGGTAAAACTGGAAAACGCTGTGTTGGGTACAACTGTTTGCACAGTGCTATCATACCTAACTCTGACGGCAGGGGACAAGGGCATTAAATGCCCGTCTGGGTCGCCCAAACATTGCAGAAAAGGGACCGTCAGGGGCGCCACCGTTTGCCACGACGGCTACCCTGTCAGCGTTGCTTCGCCACCGCATGCCCCTGGGTGCGCAGCCTCTCGCCACATACGCCTGGAATGGCCCCAGAGCGACGCGTGGGTGGATGAGCTGGAACGCAGGCACGGGGTGGTGACTTGCCGCTGCAAGCGCCTTGCCGCGGTTGATGCCTTGTTGCGCCCGGGAGCTTGTTGCTCACCGGTCCTTGCCGGGACGCGTGGCGCGTCGCAGCAAGTCTCTTGTCGTGCCCTGGTCGGCCTTCCCGGCAAGCTCCTCTTGCCGGGGCCTTGTGCTTCGAGCGGCCGTCCCGGCAAGCTCCTCTTGCCGGGGCCTTGCTCTCTTCGGGTGGCCTTACCGGCAAGCTCCTCCTGCCGGGGCCTTGGCTCAAATACTTTGTTCTTGGATGGCCCAAAAAGGGACCGTGGAGAGTTTTGGCGATCGCCTGGCAAGCCTTGCCGCGGGGTGCTACGACTGCCCGTGCACAAGTTCGGGGTACTAAGGTACCCCTACTTTAGTACACCGACAGGTGGACACTCATGGCAAAAACTGGGTTTAAGGGTTTTTGATGCACAAGTAGTATCTCTACTTAGTACAAAATTTTGTCTAGCAAATTATCCTAAGCAAGCACCACATGTTGGAGGATCCATAACAATATAACTTCTATGCAAATATACCCAATCATAACTCATTATGTTGTATTCCTTGTCCAACTTTAACTAATTTGCTCAAGTTTGAAAATAATTAATGGGGCTCACAGTCATAGAAGATGTCCAAGATAGTATATTTGTATATGAAATCTCTCTTCCTTCAATATTCTTTCATGAATTGTTCGAGTGACCAATGCGGTGTTTGCTAACTTTCAATAAATTTTACCACCTATACTTCTTATATGTGAATTCATTACTCCCCATGGGATAAGAATATGAAGCATATATAATTTCTGTCGGCGTCCTGGGAACGGGGGTCCCCAGACATGCCTGCCTGCGGCCCACGGCGTGGCTCCACTAGCCGCCCTATACGGCCCATCTTCACCAGCAAACACTCAAGACCCTCGCGAGGGGCCGAGCCTCGCGAGGCGGACGACACAAGACCTCCTCGGGGACGGCCTCACTAGGGTGGCTCGCAAGGGTCGGAGACATCAAGGCAAGGGGCACCTCTCGAGGTTCCTGTGACGTAAGCCATGACGACCGGGGCCAGGTGGGCGCCAGCGCGCACAGTCTCCTCGTTTCCTATTTTATGCTAAAGAGGAAAGCGCAAGGGAGGACTCCAAAGGCATCAGGCAAAGGTTTCCATATCAGTGCAACGAGACCAAGACCAGCAGGACGGCAGGACGGAGGTCACTGTGGAGCCCAAGATGGCGTCACCACCAGAGCCTTTGGCAGGCGAACACCACCTTTAGTCAGGATAACTTGTACTAGTTATCTCCCTTCAAATTTGGCCATTGTGGGATCCCTTCCAGCCTAAACATTTGGGAAGAGGACCAGGGCCTCTATAAATAGGGCTAGCCACCACAGTGGGAAGGGACGGACGGGAGCTGAGGGATCATTCGGATCACCAGCCACCACACTAGCTCACCGAGCACAAGAGCACCTCTCCTTAGGACGCTGTTCTTCCCCGGTACTAGTTCTTCATCTGCCCAAGAGGCAATCCACCACACCACACTGGAGTAGGGTATTACACCACATCGATGGCCCGAACCAGTATAGACTCTTGTGGCCCTTGTTCTGTGAGTTCGACGTGCTGAGCCTTGAGATCGCGGTGAGGGTGAGTGCTTGAGGGAGGAGAGATCTTGGTGCTCACCCTAGTATTCGAACCTCAAGGGTTTTGCCAGAACCCGAAATCCGACATTTGGCGTGCCAGGTAGGGGTGGGCCGAAGCTTTCCTTTTACGATCCGCGTTCCATTGCTTCATCGCATCCATGGTGGACACATGTCGAGCCCGCGTTGAGCGTCGGGCCGCCCTCGCCGCCCGTGTCGCTCAGACAACCCCTGTCGGCGAGACTCCCCGTCGTTCCCCGTCACCCGCCGCCAACGTCGCCACCGGTCCGGCGGGAAACAAGCAACAAGCGTCCTTGCTGCACCCCTCGGTGCGGCGGGATGGCCGTATCGCCATTCCGTCGCTGACCCCAGCCGGCTCATCTTCTCATGCTCATCGTGCTCCCACGGACGCGCAGGCCGCGCTGCTCATGGCACGCGAGCTCCTGCGCTACCGCCCGGTCGATAACCTCTATGATGACTGGTTGCACCGCATCACCGAGCTCGTCAGCGCCGCTGGTGGATCCCCCGCGCCCTCCCTCTCGCATCCTCGCCCTCCACCAGCTGCGGGTGACGTAGCTCACGGAGCATCTCCACCACCTCCGCACCAAGATGGTGCTCTGGTCCCAAGGCGCGTGGCCCCCCGACGTGACCCACCGCGTCGTGCACCCGCGCAGAAGAAGGAAGCTGCCAAGAAGTTCCCCGACCGCAAGAGAATGCTCCCGCGCTCCCAGCGCCACCGCAACAAGACCGCGTGCCACCTGCAGTGGCAGCGCGCGAACATCAGGGGAAGGCTCTGCATCAGCAAAGGGCCTCGATGGCCATGGCAGGCTGCCGCGCGTTCACTCCTCAGCTGCGTAGTGTCGTCTAGTCGGGCAAGTTCAAGACGGACCTGCCTCCTCGCTATGACGGCACCCCGACCATGCGGAGTTCTGCAGCACTACGAGCTGAGCATCGAGGTGGCCAACGGCGACGAGAAAGTCATGGCGAACTGGTTCCCGATAGCTCTCAAGGATGGTGCTAGCTCGTGGCTCCTAAACCTGCCCCCGGGCTCAATTTCCTCCTGGGATGAGATGCATGACCGTTTCATCACAAACTTCTAGGGCACTCAAGACTGCCCTCCGGCCGCGAGTGACCTGCGCCGCATCAAGAAGTAGCCAGGAGAGACCTTGTGAAAGTACATCCAGCTCTTCAACAGTGTTCATCTCAAGATCCCCAAGGTGATGGATGAGGCCATCATTTCCTCGTTTTATGATGGCGTCTGCGACGTCAAGACGTAGGAGGAGCTCGCCATCCATGAGGAGTTATGCACGACTCTGGAGCTGTTCAACATGGCGACCAAGTGCGCGAGAGCCGAGGAGGGGCGCCTTTCCCTCCTCGAGCTCCCAGCAACCGACCCGGAGGAGAAGAAAGCCAAGGCCAAGGACATGAAGCTCAAGGGAGTGGTCGTGCTCGCTGCGGAGCCAGATACGAAGCGCGGCCAGCACCATCCCGAGTCGTCCAAAAGCAGTCGCCCATTCTGCGCCTTCCACAACGTACACAGCCACAACACCAACTAGTGTCAAGAGCTTAGAGCCATTCGAGATGGACGCTTCGGTCGATGCCCCGAGCGCAATGACCGGGGCTACGGCCGAGGAGGAGGATGAGGCGAGGACGCTGGGACGATCGCTGCCCCGCCAGGAGTGGCGCGACCGGCATCGCGAGGACCGCTGGTAGGACCAGCCTCGTGAGGGCGCCTAGAGGGATCAACCTCGCGAGGACCGCCCTCAGGGCAATGCCGGTCTTCCTCCACTTCCGCCGCCACCAAGAAGGAACGACGACCACCATCAGGACGAGGGGGCCGAGGGCTTCCAGGAACCGCATGCTATCGCCTGCATCTTGGGTGGAGCTCAGGCCCTAGCATCTCAGCGTAACTTCAAGCAATTTTCTCGCGAGGTGAACGCAGCCCTTCCTAGGCTTGATGCCACGCACCCGCTCAGGTGGTCCAAGTGCGCCATCACTTTCTGCTCAGCGGACCAGCTCAAGTGCACGGCCACTGCTGGCGCCCTCCCGATGCTCTGCTCACCCGTCATCAGCAACGTACAAGTCACCAAGACCCTTCATCAACGGCGGCGCAGGGCTTAACGTCGAGACATTCGATAGCCTTCAAGTGACGTACGGTCAGCTTCAGCCCACCTAGCCCTTCTCAGGAGTGACTGATGGCTCCACCACCCCGATAGGGCAGGTCCGCCTCCATGTCACCTTCGGACAGCGTGACAACTACCGCACCGAGCTCATCGACTTCGACGGTGCCCACATCCGTCTGCCATACAATCCCATCCTTGGGTACCCAGCGCTGGCCAAGTTCATGGCAGTGACCCACCACGGCTACAACGTCCTCAGGATGCCAGGAAGCGGCAGGATCATCACAGTCCCGTGCGAAGAAAGGGATGCGGTGTGTTCCCTCGAGCGCGCCTTCCAAGCCGCAGCAATCAAAGACCCCAACAACCAAGGCACCATATACCCTCCTGAGGCCATCCCCAAGAAGAAGAAGAAGCAACTACTCCGTGCAGGGCCTCAGGGGAGCGACGCCTCTAGCGGTGCCACATCAGGATCGGCGCCCACACCAGGGGCGCCTCCCTCCCTCACATAGGAAGGCGCGCCCGGCGCCCTCGGGCAAGGCTCGGGGGCTCTCTTCTGGAGGTCCTCAGACCTAGCCAACATCACGAGGGAGGCGCTCGGGCACCACGTGGAGGCGTGCTTTGCGGCACGTTTCCCTCGGGAGGACACCGGGGGAGGAGTGCCTGGCGCTCAGGAATTCATCACCAAGACCACTCAGGAGCTGCAGGATGCAACGGCCATGCGCGGTGATCGCCGCCCACCTAGCGCAGCTCCCCATCCAGGCAAGGATGGCGGGCTGCGCATCTGCATCAACATCCCAGGGCTGAGTAGGGACGCATCTCAGGAGAGTTTCTGGCCTTCGCACGTGGGACATTGCGAGGGCCCACCTCACAGCTATGTTCGCATGCCATTCGGCCTGCCGAGCATGGCGGCCGCCTTCCAATGCAACCTGCAGAGCGTCTTGGCGACCCAGGAGGCCAGGCATCACGCGGTCCTGGAGGAAATGGAGACGGTCCTCAAGGAACTACCTGGACCCCCAGAGCCTCCCCAGGCTCAGGGCCCCGGTGGCTCATGAGGAGCAACCCCTTCGCCACGCATCTTCAACTACCCCAACGTCCCTTCGACAACGGAAACAGATGTCATTTTCCAAGTTTATTTAGCTGGGAGCGACCCCCGGGCTGCATCATTCCCAGGGCGCATGGGACTGTCCCTGCGGCATGTATCCTTTTACGCCTTTAGCTTACTCTGCTGAGGGCGCCTCTTGGGCTGCATCATCCCCATGCCGCTCGGGTCCGACCCAGTGGCATGTATCGCTCTTGCATTTAGCTAAGCTAGTTCGCTTTCCATGCATAATATACCTATGGTTATCACCTGCTTGATTATCACCCACCACGGGAGCCGCGCGTCGATCGTTATTCTTCAGGATCCTTTGCATAAGAAGGCTAGGCACGGCGTCTCTGCTCGGGTCCGTCCCTGCAGCGTCGATAAATCCAACGACTAAGCTCTGTCTGGCAGGCCGGTCCCATTCACGTCACCTCCTGGGGTCGTTGGTGCTTGGCCTTCTCATGCGACAACCTTAGGAGATTCATTCGACACAGGTTGCCTAACCATCTAGCAGGACCACCGCAGTCAACAAGAACCAAGACCAGGCGCAACCCGCCTTGAGGTAGGGCCTTGTGAGTCTCGCGCTGGCTCACGAGTGCCCAGACACACCTCGTCTAGCCCTGCCGTGCAAGCCACGTGTCAGGGCGGGGCTGTACATGCCCCGGGGGATCCACTCAGAGGGAGCCCTCACCCACGCACCAATGGAAGCACCATGCTCCGCGCTGGCAATCGACACTACCGAGGAGCGGCTATGCTCGTGCAAGTGCAAAAGTGCTATGCTCCGCGCTGGTGATAAACAACTGAGGGCGGCCCCATGGCCGTATCAACCTCAGGGAGCCGCCGAGCTTAGTGTGTGGCCTCATCGCAACACCACCCCTCAGGAGAGTCGCGCGAGGGAGCTGGGCATGGGGGTTACTCTTGGGTCACGCCCAAGCGTTTGCCACCCCGCCAAGTCCCTCGGGCCTGGTCGTCGCGCGCCCTCCCGAGAGGAGCCTCGGCGAGGGAAAAGGTATGAAGGTTGTTTGAGCATCAAGGGTGACTCCTGAGCATCGCGACTCAGGAGCCTAACTGGCCACGTAGCCCCTCACCCCTTGGTCTCGTCCTGGTGACACTACAAAAAAATACACTTCCGTGATGATACGTGTTTGTCACAGTAGGTCGCGTTTTTGTCATGCATGTACATCCATGACGATTTTATGACAGAATCAAGATAGTCATACCTGTGTTGTCGTAGAAGTGTTCCATGACATTACCAAAGTTATCATCACGGAAGTGTCCACTTCCATGATGATAAATCGCGCGTCACAGAAGTGCTTTCGTCAAGGGTGACCGACACGTGGCATCCACCGTAATGGAACTCCTTAAGCTATCGGGTCGGGTTTTGGATCCGATAACCCGTTAATAGCCCCGACCAATGGGGATTTTCCACGTGTAAAATCATCATTGGCTGGAGGAAACACATGTCGGCTCACTGTTGGGACAGATGTCATCCGCTCATTGGACCGAAGGCGCCTATGATAGGGTGACACATGGCACGGCCCAACAGAGGCCCATTCCTGTGAAAAGGCCAGCCCGTTTGACTTGGTCAAAAGGTGGCGGGCCGGCCCACGGAAAGCCTGTTAACGGCCTGTTCGCATATAGCCCATTTACAGCCCGCTAACCCAGGGCCCGTTACGCCCTATCTGAATGAGGCCCAGTAGCGTCATCCGGGCCGTCCAATATGATTAAGCCCGTTTTAACTTCCGTCCCATGTGTGGCCCATGACTTCTTTGGGCCCATATGAGGACCTTTGTAACTCTTGGCCTATTAACGGCCCGTGGTGAAACTGGCACGTAATGAACAGTGTATCACTTTATACCCATTAACGGCCCGTTATTCCATTGGGTCGTTTCCAGCCCAAGTTATCTTTCGGCCTTCTCAGGGCCCATTGATTCGGCTCATTTGCAGCATTCGGTTACATACGGCCCGTTACTGTCATTTTCTGCTTGTGGGCCAAATTTAGCTCGTCGTTACAGTCGGCCCGTTTGCGGACCGTTAATATGTTGGGCCGTTTTCATGTCAAAAACCCCGTTGGGCTGTTTTTATAGAGTTGTCAAATACGGCCTATTAACGACCCGTTATGGTCCACGAATAGTACGACCCATGATTGGCGAAATGATGATACGCCCCGTAGAAGGCCCATGGATCCTACGGCCCGTATGAGGCCCATGGATAGTACGACCCATAGAAGGCCCATGGATCGTACGACCCGTAGAAGGCCCATGGACCCTACGGCCCATAGAAGGCCCATATAGAAGGCCCATGGATCCTACGGCCGGACGAAGGCCCATGGATCACACGGCCTGCAGGAGGCCCATGGTTACAACAGTCCGTGTGTTGCCACGATTATTTTGGCCTAGTTACCAAAAATAGGCTATTGTGGCCACTAGAAAAAAACAGAAAAAGAATTCCAGTGACTACAAGCAAACAACTAAATAAGACAATAAGGAAATAAATAAGCAAGCAATTAACGCTAGCCTATTACTGCTATTACACATATTACATCCACTAGGCATCAAAGTTCGCCACCAGTGCAAATATAGGGAACAAAGCAGCACATTACATACACTCGCCATCAAAATTGGCCACCAGTGCAAATAAGCGCGGCAGCAAAACAAGAGCATAATTGAAACAACTTTAGAAGAGCTCAAGAAACATTATCCTGGGTATCCACCATGCTGGCAATAAGCTTAGCAAGCTGATTAGCTTTGTCCTGTTTGGCGCTAAAATCCTCCAACGCTTGATGTTGCACCAGAAAGTATGCATCTGAATGCTCCAGGGACTTCCGCAGTCCTTCCGCTTCTTGTCGCAGCACAGCTGATCGATGTCTTTCAGCTTGTAGTTGAGACTCAGGAAACCGAACTGATTCAGACAGTGAGTTTGAATAGCTTGTGCAAGCGGTAGTGGCTAGTAACTCGAACACTAAACCAAGACAGGACTTTGGGGTTGTCTCGCTGTGTTCAAGATAGTCTTCCTTAGCTGTTTTATCAGCTTTGTTGGAGACCAACAAGGATGTGTCACTATCCTGAACCTTATCTACATTACTTCCTTTACCATTGCTTAATAAGGCACTCTTCCCCAATATTCTGCCAGCATTCGAAAAGAAGAAACAAGAAGACACATAACAAGTTTAGCATGTACTAGTATATGAAACTCATTTCGGTGAACCAGTTCATTAGTAAGGTGGACACGATTAAACTACCAAGTCTTCTATTGCCAAGTACTAGTACATAATAAAAGCATCAAAAAAACATATATCTATGTCCTATGGTCACTGCATTGTCTTGCCAAATCAAAATAGAGACACGGTTCAAATCATATCAGTTCAAGACAAAGAAGCAGTGAAAGAATACAAAGCGTGGCAAACTACACGGCACAACAAGATTTCAGATGGGTACCACGGGTCTACATGTACAACAACACTATTGGCTCTGTTGTGATGCTAGTAATGTGCATGATATGAAAGTTAACTGTATACACAGTTGAAATTGAAATCAACAGAGCTATTGATAAGAGCAAACCTGTTAAAGAAACATGCGTGAACATACCTGTTGTGCCATTGGAGTTTTGATTGGATCCTTTAATTTAAAAATAAGATTGTATGAGTAAATACAGTGATACAAGAGCAAAACAATCATAGTTAAAAAAGGCGTGCCTAGGCGCGCCTAGGCTCTAGGCGTTGGCAAAACACATTGCGCATAACTACGCATAACTGTGCATAACTGCGCATAAGCATGCGCTTTGGTCAGTAAAGCGCAAGGCGGTGGCAAAACGCACAATTAACGCCTAGCACTTTTTTGAACTATGATAGAAATGGAATCTTAAATTAGAACAATTGTTCTTCAGGTTTAGGCACTTGTTCTACATGAACAGAGTACAGTAAGACGCAAGAATATAATACTCAAAAATAGAAAATGAGCTCATAGACCTTACCACATTCTTGGTTCGGGACCAGTACAGAACAAGGCGTTCCCAGTCATCGTCCAGTAATGTGTCTCAGGAGAACGTAAGGGAATTTGATGAGTTTCTTTGCCGGTGAAGTACGTTTTCTTCAGGTAATTCCGATACTGCCACCAAGCATTCTTGAAGATAGCAAAGGTATTAGCACAGGTTACCTCATCCTGAGTTCCCAAATTGGTCCTTCTCTATAGAGAAAAATGGGAAAATCATGGAGGTATTATAACCATCATGGAGGTAGGATGTATGGGACGAAGCAAAGTAATTGCCATGAATAACATTACTTACACATAACTCCTGGACAAACACCTGCAACTGGCATTTTCCTTCATCTTCAGTATAATATTTCCAAGATGGGAAGATACACACATACGATTTAACAACATCAAATGCGATAGATGCTAAACTACAACTAGCTGGTTGTGCTTCCTCCACAGGAATGGGCGTACTAATTGGTGGAGTTGGGGTTCGCCGTGATAGTACTGGCCCTTTGGGCACTGGAGCTGCCTTACTAACTGCTCTTGTTTGGGAGCTCTGTGGTGGAGATGGTGCTGTGTCTACAGGAACTAGGTTACTATCGGCTGGGGTTGGGGTTAGATTGGGTGAAGCTGGTTCTCTGTCCATCGCAGTAGGGGTATAATCTATGAGAGTTTGGGTTATGTGTGGTACGGCTGGTTCTTGTGCATGTACAATCGGGGTGCTATCTCCACCAAGAGGTAGCACTGTTTTATTTGAAGATCGTGTTTTTAGTCCGCTAGATACTGGCATCACCCGCTCCAATTCAAATGGTTGATAAACAGGAAACATAGTTGAATGTACAGACATTGTATGAGAGACAGATGCAATAGATAGTGTGGAAAAAAGAGGGCATGAAATAGTTGACATGTATATTGTTTAACTAAAACGGATAGCATGACATAATTTCACATATATGATGTCTATCTAAACTGGATAGCATAGCATAACATAATTCAAAGATATGATGAATAACTAGACAGGATCGCATGACATAATTCACCTACATGTTATCTAAGTAATCAGGATCGCATCATTCAATTCACACATGTGATATATATGATAAACAGAGGCCATTCGATATGATGTCTGAACTAAGAACATGGTGTTGAATATTGTGTATATGATGTCTAAACTATGCAATGCAAGACACCGTATGCATGATATGAGCAGTATAACCGTGCCAAGTTAGAGCATACACCTTAGTGGGGGAATAGGACTGGTCATCTGTTTCTGAATCCATCTTTGAGGAGCTATCGGGACCCAACAAGAGATCTGCTTCGACAGGTAGCACTGTCTGCTCTGAAGGCTTTGTTTTCACTCTAGATTTTTGCATCTCCCACCCACATGGCTGATTCACAGGAAGAGTACTTTAATGTACAAACATTGTCGACAAATGGAAATGTAATGAAGAAAAGGATGGGCAAGATATCATTCAAATATATGATGCCTCGTTAAACAGGATGGCATTGCACATTTCACATATATTATGGCTGGCTAAAAGACATGAGACTGCATAATTCCCATATATGATATAGAAACTAAACAGGTGGCATTACAGAACATGTCTAAACTAAGTAGATGACATATATGATGTCAAACGTAGGCACTGCAAGGCAACGTATGCATGATATGACTAACACTATCATGCCAAGGTAGAGCAAACACTTTGGGGGGTAAATAGGAGTGGTCAGCGGCGTCATGGAGTGATGTCTGCATGACATTGTATTGCTGCGCAAAACACTTCTCTTTTTCTCTACATGTTCAGCATGACTGTGTACAATATCTGACATGCATACGAAAAAATATGGTGAGATTATGTAAGGAGAGCATGCAGAAATTTAGAGTGATGGTAACAACCAGTGGATCGACGTTTTTCCGTTGAACCAAAACAGCCCTAATGGATCGACGTGAATGTATAGTAATAAGTGATGCAACAAGTGTACAACCTCTCTGCCGTAGCCGTGTCGACCTCAGCATCATTGGGTTGGTCGCTGAAGCAGTTGAGACAGAGGTGGCTGTCGGAGGTGTGGAGGAAGATCTGAGGAATCTGTAGATGGCGTCCAGGGCACTTCTCTGTTGTGATCGATCGCTCTATCGTTGGAGCAGCTCCGATGAGCCGTAAGATGTCAAGGCTGAAGCAGCACAAGACAGACATCGTCAATCTCAAGTGGGATTCTAATAGCATCTCCAATAGATGATGTAAAATGGATGTAAAATTAACATCACCAAAAACCAACTGACTACAACAGATGAGGTAAAAACTGTTGACTCTGAACTTAACTGTCGAAACTGAAATTTACTGTGGAATCTGAATGCTACTGTCGAAACTGAATGCAATGGTAGCAGAGAGGCACTTGACATGTAGTTTAGTGAGGGCATGCAGTTCATCTTCAACCTACACCCCCCTGAGCCGCCAGCCACCACCGGCCCCAGCGCCACCTCGCCGCCCCGAAACAACTCGCCACCGCCGCCCCAGCCAGCCCTCTAGGCCCCCAGCCCCCCACCCTGAACCCTAAGATAGATAGTGGGGTACCTCTCCGGCGAGCCCCCGTCCCTGCTGCGGGTGGTTCTTCCTTAACTCCGGCGAGCCCCCCAACCCCTGAAAATTGACTGACCCAAAAGTCGATTCAGTCGACTGAAGTGTGGCTTAATCTAAGCAGAGCAACAACATGAGTGAGGGGGAGAGCAGCAGCAACAGCTGGGCCAGCGAGCGATCGAGCGAGAGCCGCAGCAGCAGTAGCAGATCCGGCTGGTATGGACACCGCCGCCGAAGGGGCCTCGCACTGGGGGAGAGCCGCCGTGGAGATGTCGCCCGTGGCGCCAGCTTCAAGGTAGCCGCTCCATGGGGGTGCGGGATGGAGCACCGTTGGCGCCGGGAGGTCGAGTTAAGGAGAAGGTGCGATGCGATGAGTGTACAACCTCTTTGGTGGCGCCGAGTAGGCCTCGGCTTCGTCCGAGGAGTCGGTGAGGATGCTGCCATTTTGGTGGAGCAGGTTAAGGCGGCGCTGTGGGGATGGAGGAGCCGCGATAGACGAGGTGATCGTCGAAGCAGCTCCTTGGAGGTGGAGGACAGGGCGGCTGAACCGGCGGGACAGCAAGATGGATGACAGATCCTCATCCAGGGAGGTGGACAAGGGAAGTCGAGCTGTTGCGGTGGATGACGTCGTCGGGGAAGAGGCTCCGGCTGGGCAGCGGTGACGCAGCGGACGGAGGAGGGTGGGGTTTCGCGGCTGGAGCGGAGAGGTTATGTCGGCCTGGGATTTCGAATGGCAAAAAGGGGGCAATGGGAGGGGGTGAAGCATGACTTAGGGACGCGCTTGTCCAAAATGTAGGGTGTGTTACAAAAGTACCCCCCACCGATTTGAACTAGTGGCCCTTTCGGCTCAGGGTTAGAAGGGGGATTTCGCATGTCGGGATTTGGCAGCTGGAGGGAGTTTTCGCGTGCGTTGTAATTTCGGGATAGCAAGGCACAAGTTGTGAAGGCGCCAGTTTTGGGAGCACGATATCTGAATTTTCGGGATATAACAAGACGCGGGTTGAATTTTAGGGACAAGCCTAACGTGTATTAATATTGTACTTGTACGTACCAAATCAATTCGCACTTCCCTCAGCCAAAAAGAAAACAAAAAATAAAACTATTCACACCACACAAAGAGAGAGTCTTGCTCCATTTTACTATTCAAATGCTATTCAAAGCTACTCCCTCCTTCCATCTATATAGGGCCTAATGCGTTTTTTCGTGCTAACTTTGACCAAATATTAGAGCAATGATATATGACATGCAAGTTACACAAAGCACATCGTTAAATTCGTCTGTGAAAGTTTCTTTCAATGATATAATTTTCACATTGTGCATGTCATGTACTATTGATCTTGTCAATAGTCAAAGGCGGTCTTAAAAATCTCATTACGCCCTATATAGATGGAAGGAGGGAGTATGAATCCATGTTATGTCCGACTAAAGTTTTTCGCTTGCTGTATAATGCATGTAACCTACTCATACCAACATTTTAGTGGATTCCAAATGTCTATACTACCACTGCAATTCGAACTAAATTTGAATTCGTTTCTATATTTCAATAAGAATCTACAATCATGATTGTTGCCAACTTCAACCATCATAGTTTCCTTGCTATCCGCCAGATATAAATCGGACGGTCTATAATGCAGGACGGCAGGCACACCATCATCAACAACTCCGTTTTTATAAGAGTATAGATAAAATATATTAGATGTAGTATAACATGTTCATAACCACACCATGTGTATCACCGTTATATATATTCACACATGCGTCGGTTTGAAACACTATGATAAATTCTTCAAATATCCGAATTCACTTTTTATAATGAAGTATATTGTCGGATCACGGGTTCCGGCAGACCCTTAAGGTTCGAACTCTGGGGTGCGCGCGGAGATTATGCCCCCTACCTCTCCGTCTCGCAAGGGTCTAAAACTACAGAAAGAACATCGCAAGAGACACAGAGTTTATACTGGTTCGGGCCACCGATGTGGTGTAATACCCTACTCCAGTGTGGTGGTTGGATTGCCTCTTGGGTTGATGATGATGAACAGTACAAGGGAGAACAACCTCGCGAGGGTCTGCTCTTGGCTAGGGGGATGAACTGCTAGGAGGAGTTCAATCGCCCTTCTCTCTCTCTCTCTACTTGCTCTATGCATGCTCTGAATGCTCGATCGTCGATCCGGTGTGCCTGATTGCCAGACACCGAATGTGAATGCCCCTACCCTGGGAGCGGCTAGTCCTATTTATAGGCGAAGGCCCTGGGCCTCTTCCCAAATACTGAGCGGGAAGGGCACCAACAATTGGCCAATTTGAAGGGGAACATCTGGTACACTTATCCTGACTAAAGTTGGTCCTCGCCTGCCAAAGGCCCTGTGGTGACACCGTTCTGGGCTCCACGATGACCTCCTTCCCACCGTTGGACTGGTCTTGGTCTCGTTGCACCGAAATGGGTGCCTGCGCTTGCCCCCTTTGCACCAAAGAGGAAAAGGGGGACGTTGCGCGGGCTGGCGCCCGCTTGGCACCCTCGATCGTCATGGCTTGCGTCATGGGCACCTCTCGAGGTACCCCGCCTTGATCTCTCCGCCTCCTCGTGAGCCAGCCTGAGGAGGCTGCGCCTGAGGAAGCGCCGTGTCATCCGCCACGCGAGGCTTAGCCCCTCGCGAGGGTCTTGAGTCTCGTGTTGATGAAGATGGGCCGCGTTGGGCCCCCATTCGAGCCACGCCGCAGGCTGCAGGCAGGCAAGTTTGGGGACCCCCGTTCCCAGAACACCGACAGTAGCCCCCGGGCCCAAGGCGTGCATGGACTTGGCCGTGCCGAGGGGCGAAAGGGCAAGGGCGAAGCGCCGCGGGCCCTAACAGCCTGCGGCCTTGGGCGCCGCGTGGCGGTTGATTGGACGTGGGCGTCTCCGCTTCCCCACGACGCCTCGACGATCGCGCTGATTGGACAAGTCCCTGCATGCAAATCGTGTCATGATTACCTGTGATCGTGGAGGCCGACGGTTGACCTCCGCCGGCTATAAGTACGGCACCGCGCGTGCCCATCTAGTCCATCTTTTCTTGTTTTCTCCTTTGCCCCAATTCTTGCTCCGTCTTGCCGTGATGGCTCCGATTCGCCGGTTCTCTGCAACGGAGAAGGGAAAAGCTCCTTGAGAGGGACCAGACCCGCTCCCGCCGAAGAAGCGGCCTGTCTTTCGCAGCCGAGACGAGGAAGACCGCCTGGCGGTGATGAGGCCTTGGTACGAGCGGCCTCCGCTAGGGTTCCCGCTTCCCCTGTACGCTCACGCCGAGGGCCTTGGAAGAGGAGATGCCGATCCCCTCGGCCAGCGCAGTCGCCGGCGCCGGAGGGTCATGAAGGTGTTGGTCGTTCCTCCTAGGGTCCACGCCGAGGGCTCCTCCCGCGAGCTCGTGCTCCATGCCGCCATGCCTCCGCGAACTTGGATTCGCTTCCCTTCCTTCTTCGCCTCCGTCTTCCCGCAGGGAAGACTCCTGGAGTTATGGCTGCAGCACGCCGACTGAAGCACCCCCGCGACCGAGGCAGAAGTCGCGGTCCTTGCCTTGGGTGAGGTCTTCATGACTCGCGGCTGGGGCGAGATCGCTCGGGGTTGCAGAGCAAGGGGCGCCCTCACGATCCACCTGGAGTACGATGGCGCTTCGGTGATGTTCTTCAAGGTCTTCGACGTGAGCGGGCGCCGGCTGGAGTGCTGCCTCGGGGGAGGCGGCCAGGAACTTGCTATGGCGACGGCTGGGCCCGCCGACCGCCCCCTGGACAGCTCCACAAGCGATGGGAGCGCCGGAGGATCCAGCGACCCCAGCGAGGTCTTCGCGACTCCGGAGACGAGCGACGACAGCTACGAGCCCGCGAGCCAGCGCCGCTCCCGGAGCAGGGCGAGCTCACTCGGCCATCGCCGACTCTGATCTGGATGGGGTTGGCGCCGGTGCTCAACGGCCCACCGTTGATGATGGCGTCTTTTGCTGGGGCACGTGAAGTTAGCGTCCTTTGGGACCTATTTCTTGCAAGGAGTCATACTGCGCCCAATGGGGGCTTGTAAGGTGTCTGTGATCCTTTTGTTAATATATGACCTTTGCTACGGAACTGTGCGAGTCGTCAATTCCGTCGTAGCTTAGTCCTCCCTTTCATACCTCGCGAGGGCTTGGTGCTCTGCGTCGACAGGTCCCAGTCCCAAGGCGGCGTCAGCCGTCGCTGGTATGCCAGGTCGCGATGCCGTGGCCAAGGCCAGGAGGTGAGCGACCCGGGGTCCGGTAAGAGCCCCTGAGTCGCGATGCTCAGGAGGTCCCCTTTGGCGCCCATGCAGCCGTCGCTTGGTGAGAAAGGGAAACAACGTCGCTAGTACGGAATTGCGTTAGGTGCGGGGGTAGTGCCACGGTAGCCAGTGCTTTGGGTGGTGACTTATCTGGAGAATCGGGGATCGCCCCCAGCGCATCGTCGGGTCCGTAGGGTAGTTAGAACGGAGTTGCTCGACGTGGTCCTCGCGCGCCCCTTCTCCCTCGCCTTTGCTCCCCTTTCTGCTCTACGTCCTCGGGTCCCGGCCCTCGAGCTGGTCTCAGCCGTCGCTGGTATGCCAGGTCGCGATGCAGTGGACAAGGACAGAGGGTGAGGGCTGGAGAGCCAGTAAGAGCCCTCAGTCGCGATGCTCAGGCGCCCCCCCTTTAACGTGCAAGCGGTTCGCGTGGGCGAGGGTGAAGGGGACTCCGTGAGGGCCTCGGCTAGCGCAATTCCCTCCAAGGATCCCGCAGACTCATCACAGAAAGAAGAAGGGGCTGCCATGACAGTTATTAGTCGATCGTTAGTCGCTCAAGAGCTCGCAGGCTAGGGCCGGTGAGGTGTATCTGGGCACCCGTGAGCCAGCGCGGGATTCACGAGGCCCTACCTCTAGGCGGGTTGCGCCTGGCACTGGGCCGTATCTTGAGATGTGTTCCTGCAAAATTTTGTTAGATGCCGGCAATCTACGTCCTCGGGTCCCGGCCCTCGAGCTTGTCTCAGCCGTCGCTGGTATGCCATGTCGCGATGCCGTGGACAAGGCCAGAGGGTGAGGGCTGGAGAGCCAGTAAGAGCCCTAAGTCGCGATGCTCAGGCACCCCCCCACTTTAACGTGCAAGTGGTCGACATGGAGAAGAAGAAGAGATACATGCCGCGGGGCTAGCCCGAGCGGCTTGGGGATGATGCAGCCCGAGGGGCGCCCCCAACAAGGCAATCTAACGACCGAAAAATAAAAAGGGATACACGCCGCAGGGACGGACCCACACGGCCTGGGAGTGATGCAACCCTGGGAGGGCGCTCCCAGCTGGGAATGAAACTTGAAAGATGTGACCTGCAGATGTCGACGGCGAAGTGGCGTTGGTGCAGCAGACTCGGTGGGCTGCGGAAGCTGATCCTCATGAGCCCCCAGGCCCTGGGGCGTCGGGAGGCTCCGAAGGCACTGGTGGCTCCTCGCGAGCTGTCTCCATCTCCGCCAGGGCCGCGGAACGCCTGTCTTCCTGAGCCTCCATGATGCTCCTCATGAGGCGCTGGTACGCCACAGCCATGTTCGGCAAGCCGTAAGGCATGCGAACATAGCTGTGGGGTGGACCCCCGCAGCGCCCCGCTTGCGAGGACCAGAGGCGCTCTGTCGTGGCGATCTGATTGAGCCCTGGTATGTCGACGCAGACGCGCAACCCTCCATCCTCGCCTGGATGTGGAGCCACAGCTGGTGGACGACGGCAACCTCTCATGATCCTTGACTCCTGCAGTTCCTG
Organism: Aegilops umbellulata; assembly: GCA_032464435.1. Taxonomy (NCBI): domain Eukaryota; kingdom Viridiplantae; phylum Streptophyta; class Magnoliopsida; order Poales; family Poaceae; genus Aegilops; species Aegilops umbellulata. Next base: position 183,306,345 of record CP136060.1, read on the forward strand.
CACGGCCTTGTTAACGAACTCCTGCTAGTCTGGCCTTCCTTGCCTGTCTCCTTCTCGAGGGAAACATGCTTCGAAACACGCCTCCATATGGTGCCCAAGCACCTCCCTTGTGACCCTGGCTAGGTCGTGGCCCTCCAGGTGAGAGCCCCCGAGCCCTGCCTGAGGAGGGCGTCGGGCGCGCTTTCCTATGCGATGGAAGGAGGGCCCCCTTGGGCAGGCACGGGCCCTAAGGGCCTGCCTCCTGAGGGGCTGAACCTGACGACGTATTCTTCTTCTTGGGGGTGGTCTCGGCAAGCCTCCTGCTTCCGCGATCTGGGTCTTCTAGTGACGTGGCCCGAAAGGCTCGCTCCAGCGAACACACTGCATCCTTCTCTTCACATGGCACCGTGATGACGCCGCCACTTCCTGGAATCTTGAGGACATTGTATGCGTGGTGAGTCACGGCCATGAACTTGGCCAGCGCTGGGTACCCGAGGATGGCGTTGTACGGCAGGCGGATGTGGGCGACGTCAAAGTCGATGAGCTCGGTGCGGTAGTTGCTGCGGGCCCCGAAGGTGACAGGGAGGCGGACCTGCCCGATCGGGATTGTGGAACCGTCGGTGACTCCGGAGAAAGGCTTGGTTGGCTGAAGCTGGTCATATGGCACTTGGAGGTTGTTGAATGTTTCCACGGGCAGAACGTTGAGCCCTGCTCCACCACCGATGAGGGTCCTTGTTACCAGTACGTTGCTGATCACTGGGGAGCAAAGCATCGGGAGGACCCCGGCTGTGGCCGTGCACTTGAGCTGATCTGCTGAGCTGAACGTGACGGCGCATGCCGACCACCTGAGGGGGCGCGTTGCTTCGAGCTTGGGGAGGACTGCATTCACTTCACGGGCAAACTTCTTGAAGATGCAGTGAGAGGCTGGGGCTTGAGCTCCGCCCAGGATGCAGGCGATTCCGCGCGGCTCTTGGAAGCCCCTAGCCCCCTCGTCCTGATGGCGGTCTTCGTTCCTCCTCGGCTGAGGAGGCAACGAAGGGAGGCCTGCGTTGCCGTGAGGGCGATCCTCACGAGGCTGATCCCTCCAGTCCCCCTTGCGAGGCAGGTCCCGCCAGCGGTCCTCGCGAGGTTGGTCGCGCCACCCTTGGCGCGGGACGTGATCTTCCCAGCGTCCCGGGTTTCTTCCTCCTCCTTGGCCGTAGCCCCGGTCAGCATGGTGAGGGCGACGGCCGATCCTTCCTTCTTGCACGGCACGGAGTTCTTGACATTCATTGGTGTTGTGGGTGTGGAGGTCGTGGTACACACAGTACCGGCTGCCCCTGGAGGATTCGGGCAGGTCCTTGCCCCGCTTGGTGTCCGGTTCTGCCGCGAGTACGGCAGCCCCCTTGCGCTTCATGTCCTTGGCCTTGGGCTTCTTCTCTTCTGGGTCTGCGGCGGGCAGCTCGAGGAGGGAGGGACGTCCCTCCTCAGCCCTGGCGCACTTGGTCGCCAAGTTGAACAGCTCCAGGGAGGTGCAGAGGTATTCATGCATCGCCAGCTCCTCCTTCATCTTGACGTCGCGCATGCCATTGGAGAAGGCCGAGATGATGGCTTCCTCGGACACCTTGGGGATCTTGAGGCGCGCACTGTTGAAGCGCTGGATGTACTTTTGTAGGGTCTCCCTAGGTTGCTGCTTGATGCGGCACATGTCGCTCACGGCGGGCGGCCGGTCGCGAGTGCCTTGGAAGTTGGCGATGAAGCGGGTGCGCATCTGGTCCCAGGAGGAGATCGTGCCTGTAGCCAGATTCAGGAGCCAGGTGCGGGCTCCTTCCTTCAGCGCCATGGGGAACCAGTTCGCCATGACCTTTTCGTCCCCGCTGGCGGCTTTGTAGAGCTGGAGGAACTCTGCGGGAACAGTCGTAGCGAGGAGGCAGGTCTGGCTTGAACTTGCCGGGCCACGCGACGCTGCGCAGCTCGGTGGTGTAGGCGCGGCAGAGTTATGTTTCGTACTTACATTAAATAAAGAGTTTTGTTTCGTACTTACACAATTTAAAACGATTGTTATGGAGAGAATAAGAAAACCACTCCACTATATATTAGTCGTATACACGAAAGTACTGTATGGACGCAGCTTCATTGACTTAGTGCACCTGCCTTTGGATTTATGACAGGTGGGCCCGAAATGTGGCTGGCTCACCTGTCATATAGCCAAAAGAAGGTGCATTGAAGGCACCAGAGCTCAGTCCGTACTACAGTAGTATATATATAAGCGGGAGCCTCACCGCTTGTTCGCTAGGGTTTGCACTCTCCACACGCTCGCCGCACTACATATATGTTACATGCTGGAGGCTCAACGCTCATTTTCTAGGGTTTGCTATATTCACAGTCTCTCACCCTCTCTTCACCAGATCTAAACAAGACTGCATTGGCCTCTTGTCTCTCTCTCCCCCTTCACAGCTAGTGAAGGAGGCATCTGTATCCCGTCGCATCGGGAAGGGGAGGAGGTGCAGCGTTCACTGCAATCCACTGCCGGCTGCGATATTCACTTTCACCCAGCGCCTGTGCGGGAGGGCCACTGACCCCTTCTTCCTCGCTGTTGTACGTAGTGTGGGCAGATCCGGCCTCCCGCTGCACGCCTTGCCACATCCCGATGACCCTAAGCTATAAGTTTCTTTGAAACAGTCATTGCTCTAGCTGCATGTGGATCTTTTTATATCTGTAGTCGAATCTAGGTCTTGGTTCAAAGAGTAAAGAAGGGTGCGGCGGGCTAGAGCAAGAATCTAGGACGTGGTTCAATGAGGAAAGGAGGGGCGGAAAGTAGTATAGACTGGCTATCCAGCCGCTTTGTAGGTCGAAAAGGGAAAAAGGGGGTAACCTGGTACACACATCTATAAGGAACCGATCTCTTTGTTGAAAAGGGAAACAAGCTAGGGGTTGGGTAGTTTGTGCAGGACTAGATTTGCTGCCCTCACATAGGAAGAAGGTTCAAAGAGAACAAATATGGGACCAGCGCATATATGTTGCTTGGCTACATACTCTACATCACCCATTTATACGTGTGGACGCACATGGTGCTGGCATGTCCCATACAACTATTTTGCTGTTGTTAATCTAAGAATGCCGCCGGAAAATTGAAGCAATGCCACTGTTAAAAGTAAATTACATTTTTAACGAATGTTGTTTCAAGAGAATGTCTCTGCTAATATGAATCAATGCAACCATTTTAGAAATGCTACTGTCCTTCTTTGTTTTCCATCCAAGATAAGTTAGATGCATCTTTCTGTCACCGTTTGTTTCATCCTCCTTTATCGGCAAGTAATTGTTTCCTTTTTTGCCTCTGCTAAAACAGGGGTATCGACTCAACTTGTTGCTATTGCGACATTTTGCTTCGCTACTTGAAACACTTGTGTTTTAAGAGTGTTTTGTGCAGTTCAACTTGAATGTCATACCGGTGACTTTGCTTAATTTTGGTGGAACTGCACAAAGGAGATCGAGATTTGTTTCCAGTCTTCGTGGCGAGTTGTTTCAAATCTTGGTCTCAACCACATGATGTGCAGTGTGCTTTGAGATGTTGTGCTACTTGTCTTGGTACTGTTTTAAATAAATGTTGAATTGAAGCTATTGTATTGTTGTCTTTTCCCATTAAGTAGTGAACAAAAATGGGACCAACGCAGACATGATGCTTGTTGCTTTAGTACAACAAATTCAGCATCACCCCCTTTATAAGCCAGTAATTGATGCCACTCTCATAATTAACTACTGAATCTTATTTCAAAACTGCAACACTTGTTAGGGATAGGCGGGATTACCATTTTTGTGGCCGCATGTTTCATCCTCCTTTATTTGCCAGTAATTGATTCCTTTTTTGCCTCTGTTTAAACAGGGATATCTATTCAACTTGTTGCTATTGCGACATGTTGCTTCGCTACGCGAAACACTTTGCTTGATTTCAGTGCAACTGCACAAAACGAGATTGGATTTCCTATTCGTGTTGGCAGATTCGTATTTTATCTTGTCCGTCTCATGAAAGGTCAGTACAGGCCTCCATCCACATGACTGTGCAGTGTGCTTTGAGATGTTGTGCTACTTGTATTGGTACTGTTTTAAATAAATGTTGAATTGAAGCTATTGTATTGCTGTCTTTTCCCATTAAGTAGTGAACAAAAATGGGACCAAACCAGACATGATGCTTGTTGCTTTGTTACAACAAACTCTGCATCACCCCCTTTATAACTAGATGGAAGCACATACTGTTGATGCACCCACTCTCCCCTGGAACTGTTTATGCTTTTCGTTAATCTAATGCCGCGGGTAAAATTAAGCAAAGCCACTCTCAGAATTAATAAACTACTCAATCTTAGTTCAAAACTGCAACACTTGTTAGGAATGGTACTATCCTGCTTTGTAGTTCTTTCTACATGTTTGACCAAGGTATTGTTAAGATAATGTCTCTGTTAAAATGAATCAGTTGCATTGTTTTAGGAATGGTACTTTTCTGCTTTGTCATTCTTTATACATGTTGAAACAAGGCATTGCTAAGATAATGTCTTAGTCAATATGAATGAATCACACTGATGGAGAATTGCTACTCTCCTGCTTTGTTTCCCATTAAGATAAAGAAGATCAGTATATGCTTTTCTTCTGGGAGTACAAGTCATCAACCGTTATTTCTCAGTAATTGTTTCCCTTATACCTATTGTTGCTCACAGGGATATCAAAATTAAAGCTCGGTTTTATTCCGACTTCGATTTTAGTTGAACTGCACGAAAGGAGCCAATGTGTCCAAGGCAAACTACTGCATTACTGGGTCCAGTTGGTCGTTCCACTTTGCAGAAATAAGCAGTCACTGTTTGCGCTACATTACAGAAGGCATGACCGAGAAGCTTTACAGAGTATTATTAGACATCGGTGACATGACTAGTCTGCAGAGACCATTGGCAATTTAACAACATGTGGAGTGCCCTTGGCAAAAAGTGCCCAAACAAGTACAAGAAGCTACGACAGGAATCCACGATCATAGGCATTACATATTTTGAATGGGAAAAGCTTGTCAAAGTTTAATCATTGATGTTAGTAAGAAGACGTTAGCTTAATATATTGGAATTGGAAAACCTTGTCAAAATTTGCTCATTGATGTTAGCCAGAAGACATGCATTTGATATTTTTGAGTGGGACGCCCTTGTTGTGAGCAGCGTCGAGTGTTTTTTCCTATTCCTGTGTTCAGTTTAGAAGTAAATAGTTACAATACTGAGATATTCTTGTGTTAAGAGTCTGTTCTGAATATTGTCTTTGTAATGTCAGGCCTTGTGTTTTATTGCAAAGTTGAGCTTGGAATGTTGTGGCATGCGGCATCACGAGTTGTTCACCGTGCCTCCTGAGAATAATGCTTCGTATTGTTTTGCATGTCAATCTAATGCCAGTGATTTGCTTGTTAAGAAGATCATCCTCTTATGTTGTTTCCATGCTTAATAAGTTCATCATCTGATGTTTCATTCATAGCCTAAACGACAAGTCGGGTAGGTTAGACGTGAAACCACATGATCTTCCGACCAACTCATGATATTAGGTCGTGATTGGATCATCGTTTTCCAACCAAAACCGCTTGTAAAACTAAAGCTTGTAAATTAAAGCAGATGGTCTCGAGCGAAGGCGCTTGGTTGGTCGATTTCGACTAGTAAAATATTGGAAGTACTTCACACACGATAAAAACGCTGAACGACACTCGGGCGATTGCTAATCCAGCCGTTAGCTGTTGTTTCAGCCTTGCCCATGGATGGCATGATACGCACGTCGTGCATGTATTGTCTGGTAATGTCGTCCATATAGCAGTGCTCGTAAAATATACACGGGTCTCTCAAATTACACGCGTAACCCAACGGTTTTACTTACAGACCTCGGGCCCTCGGTTTCATTACGCCTGTATTTTACGCGTTGTTTCTGATGACGAGTAGATTACACTTGTATATTAATACAAGTTTGAAATAAACCAGAGCTCCCAAGCGCGGCCTTACCGTTTCATGCCGTCTCAGTTTATCAAAGGTGCTCATAGGTGTCCGATGATCCTGGCTTCCTGAATGAGTAGCGGGCGCTGTATCAGACCATCCTTAGGGCCCGCGAGGCCCTCTCCGTTGTCATTCGAGTTGTTGCGCTCGCCGTGGCGCCGAGGATTGTTAACATCATCAACGAACATGAGGATTCAGGAGATGACTTTATTTTGACTTGATGACACTAGGGACCCACTAGGGCCATAGCCGTACGTACGCAAGTGCCTCCTTATTATGTACAACTATATTTTTTTTGCTTTCTCCTGGTTTCCTGACATCACGATCCCACACCATTGTCAACCTATGTAGTCAATATAAACGAGAGAATTGCACAAGGTGCGGCCGACAGCTCGGACCAAGTAGCTCGAGCAGTATTTGTGTTTTTGGGGCGTGAGCACTGCAGAGTTTTTCTTGGCGATGATTTCGTTGTTGTTCAGAGGAGAGCAGGGTATTAACTGGGCGGGCTGTGGCCCGTCTAGCCCAGGCCAGATATCCAGCCCAGATACTAATCTTTTCATGATGAAAATGGCTAGCCCAGCTATACGTCTTTTTGAGGAATACTCAGGCAAGTTCAACTTGTTATTCTCCACCCCGCTGGGCTACAAATCTTTCCTAGGAGGGATGCATCAGGCTTAATAGGAAAATGGGCTTTAAAAAATAATAAATGGGATGTAATTATAAAAACTTGGCAGTAACTATAAAAAATGCACCAAACACGAAATTAGTTTATAAAATATTATTTATGTATTTTGAAAATCTTAAATTTTCATTGTTGCGCGCGCAATGTTTTGTTGGATTTTTACGTAATACAAATTTATATTTAATCTGACTAGAAATTTCGGGATAAAAATATTTCGGATCCCATCAAAATGTGGGAAATTTTATTGAATTCTGTCTTCAACGGTTGGTTGAAATTATTAATCATTGTCCTAGCTAGAAAATGGGTTGTACTTTTACCAAACTGTAAATGGGTTGTCGTAAATTCCATTAGAATTCAAAAATGGGCTATACATTCTTACAAAACTCAAATGGGCTATAAGTTCTCTGTCACACACTTGTGGGCCTACTAAGTGACGCGTCCCCTAAAACAATAAGTTGACGCGTATGCAAGGCTTTGTAAACTTATTATAGTCAACACACGGTTCTAGCAGCAGTGGCCGCTGGATGTCTATCCAACGGATGTCGTGCTTCTTATTCAATCTCGGATATTCTTAGCTTCGGCCGCCCAAAAATGATTCCTCCCCCTGACATCTAGGGCGCATCGTTTCGGAGGCTGACCTGTGGGCCTGCTAAGTTAGAGCGTACCTAGGGCTTTGTCAACTTAGTCAATATAAACGATTCCAGCTTCAGTGACCGTACGATGTCCATCCAACGGCCGTAGTGCTTCTTCAACTCTGGTCTTCTTGGTCCAGCCGCCCAAAGCAGTGTCGGTCGTGCCGCCTTCTCCTGCCTCCTATGGCCGGCTGTGCTGCCGCGGAGGCCTCACCGCCCCCATACTACTCCCACCGCTGGCCAGGCCATCCCTCCACTCACCCACACCCCCTGTTATTCTGCGGCGACGGCAGCCTCACACCGCAGCCGAACCAGTGAACCCTCATACTCCTCTCCACGCGGGCTTCCACTGCTGCGTCTTTCCCGGCTCCGCGTCGTCCCCTTCCTAGGCCTCGCCGTCGTCCACCGCCCTGGTGCTCTCAGCGCGGCATGGTCAACGTGGTCAACGACCGACTTCCATCGGAAGAGTACTGTACGTGGAGAGGCTGACAGCTGGGTCCAAGGCGGCCGCAAGGAAGTGCCTCCTTATTACGCGCAGAATAATTATTCCTCCACCTGACAGCGGGCACCCACCGGACGGGCCACCTTATTTCGCGAAAAAATGTTTCCCCCCTGACTGCTGGGACCTACCGGACGGGCCACCATATTTTGCGAAAAAACGTTCCCCCTGTTGTCAGCTCGGACCCACCGGAAGTGCCTCCTTATTACGCACAAAAAATGAATACTCCCCCTGCTAGCTGGGACCCACCTTGGTGGGAGGCTGACTTGTGGGCCTACAAAGTTGATGGGACGGAGGGCTTTGTCAACTTAGTCAATATGAACGATTCTAGCTCCAGTGACCGTACGATGTCCATCCAACGGCCGTAGTGCCTCTTCAACCTCTTGTCTTCTTGCTCCAGCCGCCCAAAGCAGCGCCGGTCGTGCCGCCTGCTCCTGCCTCCTGTGGCCGGCTGTGCTGCCGCGGAGGCCTCATCGCCCCTACTATTCCCACCGCTGGCCAGGCCCTGCGGCGAAGGCAGCCTCACACCGCAGCCGAACGAGTGAACCCTCATACTCCTCTCCGCGTGGGCATCCACTGCCGCGTCTCCACCGGCTCCGCGTCGTCCCCTTCCTAGGCCTCGCCGTCGTCCACCGCCCTGGTGCTCTCGGCGCAGCGTGGTCAACGTGGTCATGGAACGACTTCCATCGGATGTGGACTGTACGTGGAGAGGCTGACAGTTGGGTCCACGGCGGCAGCAAGGAAGTGCCTCCTTATTACGCGGAAAATAATGATTCCTCCACTTGATAGCAGGGACCCACCGGACGGGCCACCATATTTCATGAAAAAAATGTTTCCCCCCTGACTGTTGGGACCCACCAGCTACACCTTCGCAGGCAAGGAAGTGCGTCCAGGCAAAAAAACGATTCGCCCACCTGACTGCTGGGACCCACCAACTACATCTTTGCACGCAATGAATTGCGTCCGGGCAAAAAAACGATTCGCCCCCTGACTGCTGGGACCACCAGCTACATCTTCGCAGGCAAGGAAGTGCCCGATAGTCGGGACCCACCTGGTCGAAGCGTACGTAGCGTTGTCATTCTGGTCGCGAACGTGTACGTACATATATACTAGTCGATGTAGAGGTACGCACGTGTCGTAGTAGAGGCGCGTATGTGTCGTAGTAGAGGGGCGCACGTAGCATGTACATGTACGTACAACGGCCAGGGTGCAAGAAAGAAAATACGGCCACATACATACATACGGGCAAGGTCTCGAATGCCTACTCGTGCATACGTACGGCGAGGGCTCGTGTACATGGCTGGGTCGGAACGGAGAAACAACGTCGTCATCGTGTTCATGGGGAGGCAACGGAATGCGTCGTGTTCATGGGGAGGCAACGGAATGCGTCGTGTTGAAGGGGAGGGGTGTGGCGTACCGCAAAACGGAGGAAACAGACCTCCTACGGTCGAAACGGGGGTCTTGTTGATCAGGAGGGGTGTGGCGTACCGCAAAACGGAGGAAACAGACCTCCTACGGTCGAAACGGGGGTCCTGTTGATCGGGAGGGCGTGGCGTACCGCAAAACGGACGAAACAGACCTCCTACGGTCGAAACGGGGGTCATGTTGATCGGGAGGGTGTGGCGTACCGCAAAACGGACGAAACGGGGGTCCTGTTGATCGGGAGGGGTGTGGCGTACTGCAAAACGGACGAAACGGACCTCCTACGGTCGAAACGGGGGTCCTGTTCATCGGGAGGGGTGTGGCGTACCGCAAAACAGGACTCCATGGGATACTGTTCATCTCCACCATCGACCTCCTCCAGCCTCCACGGGCTACCGTCGACCTCCTCCAGCCTCAACGGGCTCCTGTTCATCCAGCCTCCACAGCGCACTACTCCACCGGCTACTGTTCAACCACCCCTCCACGGGCACCCCTCCATCGTCTACTGTTCATCCAGCGCTCCACACCACGGGGTCCTGTTCAACCACCCTCCACGGGCACCTCTCCACCGTCTACCGTTCATCCAGCCCTCCACACCACGGGGTCCTGTTCATCCAGAGGCAACGCCACCGCTCACTGTTCATCCAACCTCCCCCCCGCAACGCTCACTGTTCATCCAATCGATCGGCTTCAGTTAGCAGCAGTAGCGAAGGAATCGCTCGATCGGGTTCAGTTAACAGCCATTGATCGATCGCTCGGGTTCAGTAACGCGTAGCCTGCAGTGCAATCGCTCGGGTTCAGTTAGAGCCCAACGCCTCGCTCGGGTTCAGTTAGAGCCAACGCCTCGCACACACGTGCGTATGTGTACGAGAGAAACGCGCATCGCTCGGCCCCCGACCTCCCACCGTAACCGGCAACTCCCCGAAATTTTCCTTGCCTCGCTTCTACCACGGTTTTTTCCATCATGGACGGCCCAAAGAATTTCATGCAACTGCGTCTCCGGCCCACCCTGGACGAAAAGCCCATTTCTATCATGATTTTTTGTCATAGAAGTAGGATCCCACCACATCTATGATGATACTGGGTTTTGTCACAATTATCGTCATAGAAGTGTCATATGTATGACACAAAAAAATTTCGTTCGGCCCAAAATGTCATGGATGTGTCTTTTTTTGTAGTGTGATCCGGACGACCCAACGGCGGCTAAGGTATGCGCGGGGTCGGGCCTTGCAGACGTAGAACACTAGACCTATTCCTGCGTCGACTTTCCGTAAGTTGTTTGCGCGTCAAGGGGGACTCCTGAGCATCGCGACTTAGGAGCCTTACTGGCCACATAGCCCCTCACCCCTTGGTCTCGTCCTGGTGATCCGGACAACCCAACGGCGGCTGAGGTATGCGCGGGGTCGGGCCCTGCCGACGTAGAACGTAAAGCAAATGGGAAGGAAATCGCAAAATCTCAAGCAAATATTACAAGACATATTATTCTCCCGATACCAAACGCAAGTTTAAACGGCTCCATGAGGCATGGTGCATATTGCAGAAGCTAAACAGGAAAGGAGCCGCCAGCAAGTCATCTCGTCATCCCCGGACGCCGCTGTCGCCCACAAGGGATGCTTCTTCCATAGCAGCATTGCCCTCACCTGCACCACCCGCTGGAGTTGCAGGATCAGCAGCACCGCCAGTTGAGGGCGCTGGATCAAAGGCGCGGAACCTCTTCAGCAGGGCCTCCACCTGACCCTTCACGGCTTCGGCAACAGCTGTGCAGTGCACAGCATCCACGGGCTCCAGCAGCTCGTCAAGGTGGGCGGCAGGATCGCGAAGATTGAGGTGGCTGAAGACGCGCGTCAACGCAGCTGAGGAAAGAATGCGGGCTTCTCTCTCTGCCAAGGGGTTGATACCGCTCACGACTTCCTCAAGCGTCGCGACCAGATAAGGAAGCAGCTGGGTGGGGCCCTCGTCGTCGGTAGCCAGCGGGCTCCTCCAAGCCCTTCTCGTAGAGTGACCGCAGTGCCTTGTGAGACCTCTCCTCGAGGGACTTGAAGGCCACGCGGTCTTCGGCCAGGACCTGTGCCTTAGCGTCAAGCTCGGCTTTCTCCGCTTCCATCTTCCGCTTCAGCTTTTCCACCCGGCTGCGCTCCGTGGTCTGTGCCTTCCCCAACTGCTCCAGCTCGGCGTCATGACCCCTGATGGCGTCCTCCCGGGCCTTCATCTTCTCCTCCTCCGCCTTGCGGCCTCGCGCCTCGGTCGCTCGCTCATTGCGCATTGTCGCCAGCTCGGCCTCCAGCGACTGGCAGCGATCTTGGGCGGCTCCGGCATCCTTCGGCGTAGCTTTGCGGGCAGCCATAGCTTGGGCGACAGCCTGCTTGTCCTTCTCAGAGTCCACTGCAGCCTGGCTTAGTGCCGCCCGGACGGCCACGTCATAGTGGAGCCAGCCAGAGATCAGCTCCAGGCGCCCGGCCACCAGGCGACGGTCGGTGCCTTGAAGCTCCTCCCGCAGCAAGGTCAGTACAGAAAGAGTGCGCTGCAGGACGTTGGGGGAGGCGGAAGGATCCGGGGTCAGCAGAGCGGCAGAGGAAGGAAGAGGCAACATCATCGCGATGGCCTGGGAGGCTGAGGGCCCTTGAGGTTTGGGGACCTCAGCAGCCGAGCCGGACGCCGGTGCCCCTGGTGCCAGCGGGGCCTTGGGGGCTGCCTCCTCCAAAGGACGCTCCCCCAAGTTTCGAGAGGATGATTGGGTCGGGGAAGCATGAGCACCGCAACTGCCCTTCCCTGTGGAGGAGGGTGCGGCCGCTGCAGGCGATTTGGTCCCAAGCAGTACCGCCACATCCTCCTTCCTCCTCTTCACCGCGGGAGTCGGCCTAGTCAAGCAACGGAAAGCGTCAAGGATCAGCAGCAGAAGAAGGAACAAGGCAAGACAAGAATACTTACTGGTCCACCGCGGCGTAGTCCCTCTGCTTCCTGAGCTTGAAGCCTAAGAGCCTCGCAGCCTGAGGCACGAGTGTCGGAGTAATCGACCACGGGTACCCCGAGGACGGCAAGACTATATTTCAAGACATCGGGGCTAGCAAAGCCCCTCAGTCCGACTGCACGGCCGCTCCCGCCGGCTCCCCGTCCGACTGCTTCTTCCTGGCCGGCTGCCGACTGCCACTGCCGAATGCGCCAACCAGCCGGCTGCCGACTACGCCAACCAGCCGGCTGCCGACTGCAGCCCGATCCGACATCGACAAGACACCGACGAGACGGATGTACCCGAGCACTATTCACGTGTCATCTCAGCCATCATGTATAGTGTCGCTTGTCCCCTGGCACTATTTATGAAGTGACCCAGGGGACAAGGTTGACACCCACCATGCCTTTGCCCATGCCACTAGCTAGCTAGCTACCATGCCTACATGGCTTACATCCTAAGCTAACTCCCACTATATATATGAGCATCCATCCATCCATCCAGGATGGACTCACACTCTCACGCCACACTCATTTGGCCACAAGGCCACTCACAGCCAAAAGCCATGGCCATACATGGCCGGCCACTAGCATACCTCATATAGGCATATACCAGATCAGATGCATTTGGCACAGATCCCAGATACAGCTCCATGAGCAACTCTGTACCAGATATACCAGATACACTCAGACATGCAGCAGTAGGAGTATTATCTCTCCGGAGAGCTCCGAAGCTGGGTAAACCACCGCGTGCTACTCGCATACCCGCTCCCGAGCCTATCAGCAGCAGTCTTACCCACACACTAAGCCCTTGTGGCATCTATCGACTCGCAAAGCCCCCCGTGAGAAATACCAGACAGTTGGCGCCCACCATGGGGTGGTACTACTACTATGCTACCACGCTGCTGCTGGTTTCGCAGTCCGGGCGGGACCATTTTCACCTTCACCGCCGCGGCGTCGCGCCGTCTCTCAAGTAGCGGTCGGGGGCTCGACGTCGACACGCCCCCGGAGTGGCCGCGAGGGGCAGCGCGTCCTCGCCGTCGGCCTCACCATCTTCGTCGTCACCGTCGTCTCTCCGGTAGCGCTCGGGGGCCCAACATCGACATGCCCCCAGAGCGGCCGCGAGGGGCGGCGCGTCCTCACCGTCGGCCACTTCGTCACCACCGTTGCGACGCCGGCCGTCCATCCGCGCGCGCGCCGCGCGCGGTGCCTTGCTTCGGTCGGCCGCATCCGTGCGGGTGTCGTGCCGCGTCGCTCGCATCCGCTTCCCTCCGCGTTGTGCCCTGCTCCGGCCGAAACGCCCGTTTACCATTGCATATACCATCTATGCAAGCTAGCTAGAGCAAGTCAAATAATGGTCAAACCATTAGCCAGATAATAGCCAGATACTCCTCGTACATTGCCCGTACTCAAGTCAGACATCATCACCATCGCTCCACCCAGCGCTCTGTCCGCTATTCTACCCCCGGCTCGTCTCCTAGTACGGCCATGCCACCAAGCTCCCTTGCCCGGGCCGCGCGGCGTCCGTGCCTCTGCGCCCCTCTCACACGCCCGTGGCCCCTGTCGCCAACTCCCTCGCCACTGCGCCGGCTGCTGTCCCGCGCCCCTCTCGCAAGCTGCCCCCGCCCAGCTGGGCTCCTCCTCCTCGGGTACTGCTGCCCTACTCCGCGCCGGAGCGCCGCCCCTGGCGCGGGCTCCGCCAAGCCTCATCCAGCTCCTGCGCCCCACCACGCTCGCGGGCCGCGCTCCTGGCCGCATGCAACGCCGTCGCCGCCTAGCGCCTCCCTGCGTCACGCGGGGGCTGCCTGCTTGCATCGCGCGCCTCCTCAGCATCGCCCGAGCTGCTGTCGGCCGCGTCGTCCACTCGCGCCCCGAGCTCGGCCTCCCGTCGCCGGCGCCGCTTGGCCCGCTTCCGGCCTCTCCGCGCCGGCTCCTGCCCGCCGGGTGCTCCGCGCCGGGCCCTGTGCGCCGGCTCCGGCTTCCCGCACCCGGCCGGCCACCTCCCGCGCGACGGCTTCCCCCGTATCCCGGACTCCTACGTCCGCGTTAAGGCCGACTCCCGCGCACCTCTGCATCGCGCCGAGGACCGCGCGCGCCTCTCCATCGCCGCGTCGAAGACCACGCGACGTCTTCCCGCCCCGGCCAGCTCCTTCCGCGTCCGCGAGCCCGGCCTGGGCCGGCTCTAAGTCGCCTCTGGCCGGCTCCAACCCCGGCTCCCCGGGCGGCCGGCTCCGCCCATGACCCGGTCGGGCCTACCGCCTGCCGTCTCCACTCAGCCACCCTGCCGCTTGCTGGCCCCGCCCGCATCCCGGCTGGCCGGCTCGCCGCCCCCGTGCCGGCTCCGCCCGCACTTCTCCTGCGTCCCGGGTAGCTCCTCCGGGCCCCGCCTCTGCTTCCTGCGGCCCCCGCGCGCGGGTGCCCTCTGCTTCGCACTCGCCTCTGCCACTTCTACGCCCGACTGCGTGTCCCCATCGCTCCTTCTCCAACAGGCCGGCCTCGAACCCCTGCGCCGCCTCTACCCCGAGCCCGGCCGCATCCGGCTCCTTCGCCGACTGCGCCTCACCGCGTCGGCTGCCGCCCCGCTGCACCACTCGACCCGCGCTGACCACCGACTCCGGATCCAGCTGCAGCGGCTGCCGCTGCGCCAGGCCGACTCAGTCGGTGGCCGCCTGTGTTGGAGTTAAACCCGACGTGGTGTTTCTCCCGTACGTGTGTACGCAGGTGTCCGGATAGGATACGTGACAGTCACCTAATAGGATTGCATGTACGTAGCTGAATAGGACTAGTAATAGCCATCGACTCGGTTTGATGCAATCTAGTCTAGGTTCTATATATACATGTAAGACCCCTTGTAAACTTGTACCGATCAGAGTTGAAGCAATAAAGTAATCACCGGGCACGAGACGTGCCCGTGGCTATCAATCCAAAGTATTGCATGCTTGCGTGACTAGCTATTATCAGAATCGATCAAGCCGATTGGTAGCTAGCTTGGTTAGCTACGTACGTAGGTGTTCCGCGGAATAATCAATCGGGTGTGCTGCTTTTGCCGTGTACGTGCACCGGCCAGTGGCAGGATTGATTGGGAGCGGTTCAGTGGTCAGCATTGTTCATCATCGTCGTTCGTCATCGGCCGTCGCCGGAAAGTACTCGGCGTCAGGCCTGGGCCAACAATTGGTATCTAGAGCAAGGTTGATCTTCTAGTAACGGAGGATCATGGCGGACGACGAAAGGAACAAGCAGCTGGCGGATTACTCCGGTGCGGCTAAAGTAATTGCTGCTCCGCGAGTTCGTCGTATCCACGGTTTGATCGCGAGAACTTCGGGGTCTGGAAGGCCCTCATGGAGTGTGGTCTCCGCGCCAACGAGCTATAGGACGCGGTGGATCCAGGAGGTGACGCGTTTAAGAAGGAGGGAGCCGAGCACCGGAAGGATCGGCAGGCGGCGTCGGCGATTTACTCGGTGATGCCGATGGATGTCCTCCAGCACCTAATCGCCAAAGCAACGGCGAAGGAGGTGTGGGATACGCTGAAGCTCATGTTCGAGGGACACACACGTGTCAAGCAAGCCAATCTCCAAACTCTCCTAAGGAACTACGAGACTTTGGTCATGGGCGACGATGAGTCCGTCGATGCGTTCGCTTCACGGGTGGCTACTCTCGTCAATCGGATCCGTGCGCTTGGAGAAAACCTCACGGAGGCCTCAGTTGTCCGGCGGTTCTTGCGCGTGGCCCCTCCCCGGTACCTGCAAATTGTCACGGCGATCGAGCAGTGCGTCGATCTCGCGACTCTCTCCATCGACGACCTTGTCGGACGGTACAAGGCTCATGATGAGCGTATGCGGTACAGTCTTGGGGACGGGAGGAACGACGAGCTTGTGATGCTCACAAAGGCGCAGTGGATCGCCCTTGAAAAGCAAGGCGGGTCCAAGAGCAGCAGCAAGAAGAAGGAAAAGCAGCGTTCGGCGAGAAAGAACTTCGCTGACTCGGACGACGACTCAGATAATGAGGTTGCACCACTACCGAGGAGAAAGTTTAACATAAAAAAAGTGAGGTGTTATAACTGCGGCCTCCTTGGTCACTTCAAGGCTGACTGCGAGGAAGCACCGAAGCAGAAGGCGCTCATTGCCCAGCAAGGAGATGATGGTGACATGATGTTGATGTGTAAACTGGTGGACGAGGAGGATCCCGACTCTCAAGCGTTGACTAAAGAAATTGTCGAACTTGCGGAAGAAAAAGTTTGCCATCATGATCGTGGTTCGGAAACCTGTGTCGAAGCTACAGATGCGGGGAGTGATTCCGAAACTTATGTCAGTGCTATGGACGTAAGTGCCAACTTTGCTGGAGCGGATGCGGCGATAGCTGCGTGTGCGCGGCCATGGAGAAGCAGTCTGTGTGCGACGCGTCGGAGAGAGGCCAGTTGCGGCCGAAAGCGCAGTTCAGAAAATCTGAAATTGGGCAAAGACGTGGCGTCAGAAGTCCACGACACAAGGCGTCTCGATGTGGTCGTGTCAAAAGATCACAAGGCAAGTCGAGATGTGCGGCGAGTTCTGCTCGGACATGACGATGGTGGCATCTACATGGCAGCAGGAAGCGTGGTAGATAGCGTGAGTGTCATGTCAGAAGATAACGAGGTGAGCCCGGGCATGTCGGATGCTGTAGCTCATGCGACTAGCGGTGGCCTCGTGCAGCGTGCCCAACGTCCGAAAGAAAGTGGCGCTTGTCCAGGAAGGCATGAGCAGGCGACAACCGCAAGGGGTGACACGATGCAGCAAAGCCAGTGTCCTGAAGAAAGGGACGTTCTATCAGGAGGTTCCACGGCAACCGCGTCACCCGTGCGTGGTAGCACGATCCACGCGAACGCAAGTAGCTTCCTGCGTGGGTGCTCACCGCCATGTGGTGGAGGCCAAATGCATGGGCCAGGAGTGGTGGTTCCACATGGACGCCTACCTACGGGAGCTGCACAAGGCCTAGCTTTTGGAGGCAGGCCAGAATGTTGCAGCCCCTGCACCGTCGTAGGCTCTCTGAGAAGAAGTTTTGGATCGCCAGAATCGCCAGAAAATGAAACTTTGGCAAGTTTAGAAGTAAGTGTGTCTTTTTCGACAACACACGAACGACGCATGTTGGACATCTCTTCAGAGCAAGCGCTTCAACAAAATTCGGTGAAGATGAATAGTAAAAGGCAACGACGTTTGCACATCGAGGAACCAAAAAATTTTGAAGACGCAAATATGGAGGAATGTTAGCGCCATGCTATGGATAAAGGGTTTGACAACAAAGTATGGGAGCTTGTGGATCTTCCCAACAATGAAAAAGTCATGGATCTCAAGTGGGAATTCAAGGTCAAGAAAGATTTTGAAGGGTGCATGAAGCACAAAGCGATGCTAGTGGCCAAAGGATACATGCAAGAGAAAAGTATGGACTTCGAAGAAGTGTTCGTTCTCATTGCAAAGATGGAGTCGGTGAGATTACTCATCGCTCTCGCGGCTCAGGAATCATGGAAGATACATCACATGGATGTAAACTCCGCGTTTTTGAATGGCGAGATAGAAGGAGATGTGTATGTGAATCAACCACCGGGTTTCATCAAAGAGGGAGAAGAGCACAAGGTACTGAAGTTTCGAAAAATCTTGTATGGGCTGTGGCAAGGACCTCGGGAGTGGAATGTCAAACTTGATCGGACATTGATTTCTCTTGGATTTGAGAAAGCCCCACTAGAGCATACGATGTACAAGAGAGGTGAAGGAAGGGATCGTCTACTAATTGGCATCTACGTCGACGACCTATTGATAACTGGAGCAGATGAAGAAGTGATTGCAAAGTTCAAGCTACAGCTGAAAGAGCTTTTCAAGATGGATGATCTAGGTCTTTTGAGCTACTACCCCGCGATAGAGGTAAAACAAAAGATGAAGGGGATCACATTATGCCAGGAGGCATACACAAGAAAGGTACTTGAAAGCTATGGCATGAAAGATTGCAATCCAATTGACACTCCAATGAAACCTCGTCTTGAGCTGAGTAAGAAGAGCAAAGCACCCCTAGTTAATGCAATAGAGTATATTTCTGGTACCGTTGTGGGGTGTCAAGTTGTGTGGCTAGGAAGGCTGCATGGTGATCTCATGGATCGAGATCAGAAACAAGTGGTGCTCAATGTTGACAGTGAGTCTATAATTTTTCTACGCGAGGATCTAGTGCGGCATGATAGGAGCAAGCACATTGATACGATGTATCACTACATGAAGGACGGCGTGGAAGAAGGAAAGATGGAGGTCAACTACAATCGCACTGATGATCAGCTGGCGGACATCCTAACCAAGGCTTTGGATCGAGAGAAGTTCTTGGGGATGCGAAGAAGGATCGGCGTCGGAGCGGTGACGTGACGACGTCGTGTTTAGGGGGGTGATTGTTGGAGTTAAACCCGACGTGGTGTTTCTCCCGTATGTGTGTACGCAGGTGTCCGGATAGGATACGTGACAGTCACCTAATAGGATTGCATGTACGTAGCTGAATAGGACTAGTAATAGCCATCGACTCGGTTTGATGCAATCTAGTCTAGGTTCTATATATACATGTAAGACCCCTTGTAAACTTGTGCCGATCAGAGTTGAAGCAATAAAGTAATCACCGGGCACGAGACGTGCCCGTGGCTATCAATCCAAAGTATTGCGTGCTTGCGTGACTAGCTATTATCAGAATCGATCAAGCCGATTGGTAGCTAGCTTGGTTAGCTACGTACGTAGGTGTTCCGCGGAATAATCAATCGGGTGTGCTGCTTTTGCCGTGTACGTGCACCGGCCAGTGGCAGGATTGATTGGGAGCGGTTCAGTGGTCAGCATTGTTCATCATCGTCGTTCGTTGTCGGCCGTCACCGGAAAGTACTCGGTGTCAGGCCTGGGCCAACAGCCTGCTCGCCGCTGTAGCCGGACCCGGCCGTGTCCATGCTGTTGCCGGCTCCGCGCCGTTCGACCTCCGCCTACGCCGCCCTGCGGCTCCGCGACCCCACGCCTGCGCCGGTCCGCCCGGGGTCGCCTGCCCTGCGCGCCTCCTCTACAGACGCGCCCCGCCTGCCGTCTCGCCCAGCCGACTGGTGCCACGCGCGGCCCGGCCGGCTCCCGCGTTGGCCGACTCCCCGGCCACCCAGCCGGTCCGGCTGCCTGGCGACTACGTGCTCCCGCACGCCTTCCGTTGCTCGGTTGCTACGGCCGGCTTCCCAAGAGAAAAAAGAAACGTGAGGTCGGTTCATGAGAAAGTAAGGAAGAATAAGAGGCCGGTTGTCCAAGTCAACGGCCGACTACCTGTCGTCGGCTTGCTGAGAAAAGAAAAGAAAAAGAGAGAGAGAGAGAGAGAAGTCGGCTGGGAAGATAGAAAAAAGAAAGTCCGACTACCTAGTCGGATGAAAAAAGGGGCGTGCGTCCGGCTGCCCTTAGCCGGCTCACAAGAAAAAGAAGCGTCCGGCTACCAACAGCCGGACAAAGAGAAGAAGAAAAAAGCATCAGCCTCAGCAAAGAAGACAAACTAGTTGCCGGGAGATCCGGCCCGACTGCTCAGCAGTCGGCCAGAATCTCGGGGGCTACACCCAGCGGGTGCGCTGACGCGCCCCCGCGAGAGAGAAGACAAAGTAGTCGCCGGGACATCCGGCCCGACTGCTCAGCAGTCGGCCCAAATCTCGGGGGCTACACCCAGCGGGTGCGCTGACCCGCCCCGCGAAGAAGAAGACAAAGTAGTTGCCGGAAGATCCGGCCCGACTGCTCAGCAGTCGGCCCAAATCTCGGGGGTTACACCCAGCGGGTGCGCTGGCGCACCCCCACGAAGATTGCAGACAAGAGAAGAGTTCTGTCCGGCTCCCCCAGCCGGCAGAAAAGAAGAAAAATGGCGTTGCAAGACGCCTCGCCGCCTAGCCGGTCGAGCCTGACCGGCCAGAACCCCCCTTCGAGCACCCGGGGGCTCGAAGGCTACACCCAGCGGGTGCGCCGACGCGCTCCGCGAGCGCTGAGTCGCGCCGGTTGTTTTCGACGACCGCGACAACACAAAAATCAGTGTGAGCTCCTCGCCCGTATATTTTTGCACTAAGCAAGCACGGATAACCCCGAGCGATGCTCGGGGAACTATCTCCGCATTTCATTACAGTTGCATCACTGTTCGCTCCGATGTCAGCCAGAGTTCGCCCGGGGGCTGGCCGCTTGGCCTGAGACATTAGTTCCCGCAGACGGCTTAGTACCATGCGAGGTACCAAAGGCCCACTCTTAGTCACAGACCGCAGAGCGGCTGTCAGACTAGCAAGAGTGAACGCTGGAGGCCACCCACGCGAAAAACGTCAGGGAAGAAAAACGTTCGGCTGACCCGACCGTTTCCTTTACAAGTATCTACTCGGTTGAATCTGCTCCTAGAATCTGAGTACTGTACACTCCACTTCGCGGCCCACTCTTTGCCACAGACCGCAGAGCGGCTGTCCGGCAAGCAAGAGCACAAGCCAAAAAGCGGAGGGAACACAAAAAAGATTAAGGGGGCTCGGACGAAACCGAGTTGGCACCCTCCGCATAAAACTTGCAATGCTAAAAGCAAACATTTGATATATCCGCATGGACTAACTTTGTCTTTTTTCATGATCCTTTTCATGAACACTTGCCAAAAAACCTCCGCCCAACTTTGCCAAGTTGCCCGGAGGCTTGGGGGCTACTGTCGGAGTAATCGACCACGGGTACCCCGAGGACGGCAAGACTATATTTCAAGACATCGGGGATAGCAAAGCCCCTCAGTCCGACTGCCCGGCCGCTCCTGCCGGCTTCCCGTCCGACTACTTCTTCCCGGCCGGCTGCCGACTGCCACTGCCGACTGCGCCAACCAGCCGGTTGCCGACTACAGCCCGACCCGACATCGACAAGACACCGACGAGACGGATGTACCCGACCACTATTCACGCGTCATCTCAGCCATCATGTATAGTGTTGCTTGTCCCCTGGCACTATTTATGAAGTGACCCAGGGGACAAGGTTGACACCCACCATGCCTTTGCCCATGCCACTAGCTAGCTAGCTACCATGCCTACATGGCTTACATCCTAAGCTAACTCCCACTATATATATGAGCATCCATCCATCCATCCAGGATGGACTCACACTCTCACGCCACACTCATTTGGCCACAAGGCCACTCACAGCCAAAAGCCATGGCCATACATGGCCGGCCACTAGCATGCCTCATATAGGCATATACCAGATCAGATGCATTTGGCACTGGTCCCAGATACAGCTCCAGGAGCAACTCTGTACCAGATATACCAGATACACTCAGACATGCAGCAGTAGGAGTATTATCTCTCCGGAGAGCTCCGAAGCTGGGTAAACCACCGCGTGCTACTCGCATACCCGCTCCCGGGCCTATCAGCAGCAGTCTTACCCACACACTAAGCCCTTGTGGCATCTATCGACTCGCAAAGCCCCCTGTGAGAAATACCACGACAACGAGCGCAAGGGCTCTAGGCGCAGAAGAGGGGGCAGCAGGCAAGTTAGAAGCAGCTTCAGGCAGCATCAGAACAGGGGCGTCGTCTCGGGAGACCAAGGCCGACCTTCCTCTCGTTGGAATCTCGACCGGAGACCTCCTTCAGGTACTGACCTTGGACCTCGAGGAGCCCCCTGCAGTACTCAGCTCCCTCCTTTCCAGGGGGACGTCGTCCTCGTCATTATCATCAGGAATGGTGCAGAGGATGTCGGCCTTGCGCATAGGAGAGGTCTCTCCCTCCCCCTTGCGGGTAGCTTCCGAGACGCGCTACTCCTCCTCTTCCTCCTCCTCCCCCTCGTGAGACTCGTCGGAGGACACGTCCACCGGGGCCGTCGTTGCTGGAGCACTCGAGGGCGCAGGTGGCACAAGCTAGCGCACGTCAAAGACGAGCATGCCGGCGGCGACCTCTGCCCCGCCTGGGTGGCGGAACAAGGGAACAAAGCAATCAGGCGGGTACCCCTGGTCGTTCCCAACCAAGGAGCAAAGAGTCGAGCGCAATTCCTCATCAGAAAGGGGCTCCGGGCGCAGGCGGAGGTCGTCCCCTTCGTCTCCAAGCTTCCACAGTGGGCGCGGGCGCGCTTGGAGGGGAGCCACACACTGTGCCATGAATTCTTTGGCGATCATGGCCCCCGTCGCTTCGCTGTCCTCGAGTTGCCAGGCCTCAGGTCGGCGATCATCCTCTCCAACACCTGCGTCGCCCGAGGGTCGGTGAGCTTCGTGCGAAGCCATCCCTCTTGGGACATAGCCATCTCTGTCGGCAGCACCAGCCGGGGGTGGGAGCACTTGGCATCCATCAGGACCCACTTGCTCCTGAAGCCCTCGGCCTTCTTCCCGGTGTTCGAGATGGCATTGGTCTTGTTGGCCGCAACAAAGCCAACACTCCCGGAGCGGTAGCCCTCCTTGATCCGGAGGAAGAAGAAGTGGTGCAGCAGCGCCACCCAAGGCATCACACCGACATATGCCTCACAGTAGAAGGCGAAGATCGACAAGAGGAGGACGGAACTGGGATGAAGATGGAGGGCATGGATCTTATAATGGCTGAGGACAGAGTAGAAGAAGTCGGAGAAAGGGGGAACCAACCCGGCGACGATGCTGCTCATTAAGAAGGGGTAGAAAGTGTTGCCAGAGGCCTCAGGCTCGGCGGAGCCAGCCTGGAGCATAGTATTCCTCTTCTCTTCACCCTCCGTCGTCATCGGGCACACCGAGGAAAGGTTCTTCTCCGACATGCTCGGCGCGTCGCGCGCGGGCTCGTACTAGGATGGCGGAGGAGTAGCCCGAGCTTTCTTGGGCGCCATCGACGACAAGCTGTAAGGAGGATCTGGGCGGATCTGGAGTCTCTGGAAGCGAAGGGAAAGAAAGGGGATCTGGAGCAAGATGAAGGAAGGCAATGAAGGCAAATACAGCCCGCGTGTAACGCCCCGGATTCGATGTGCCAGGTGTCCGTCAGTTATTTGTCGTCGTTGCCATGTCATGTGCTTGCGTGTTGCACTTTGCCATGTCATCATCTGCATTTCATATCATGTCGTCATGTACATTGCATTTGCATACGTGTTCGTCTCATGCATCCGAGCATTTTCCCCGTTGTCCGTTTTGCAATCCGGCACTCCTATGTCCTCCGACGCCCCCTTTTACCTCTTTTCGTGAGTGGGTGTTAAACTTTCTCGGAATGGACCGAGGTTTGCCAAGCGGCCTTGGTATAGCACGGGTAGACCGTCTGTCAAGTTTCGTGCCATTCAGAGGTCGTTTGATACTCCAATGGTTAACCGAGGAACCGATAAGGCCTCGTGTGTGTTGCAGCCCAATACATCTCCAAAGTGGCCCAAAACCCACATAAACCCCTTCCATCATCTCGGTCGTTCGATCACGATCGCGTGGACGAAAACCGCACCTCTTTTGGAGTCTCCTAACTCCCTCTACCTATAAATATGTGTCTTCCCCGAAAATCTCGTGGATGAAACCCTAGCTCCTCCTACCTTGCGCCACCGGACTGAATATCCCCGCGTCGGACATGTCCGCCCCGCCGCGCCGGACCACTCCGGCCTCGCCACGTCGCCGCCACCGTCCTCTCTCTCCTCCAGCCCCGCCGCCGGCCCGCGCGGCCCGGATCAGGCCCGTGGGGCCCATCTCGTCGACGCCGCCTGCCCGCGCCTTCCCCGCAGCCGCGCCTCTCGCCGGCGCGTCGCTCGCCGTCGCCGGATCCCCCGCGCCGCCGCCTCGGGCGCCCCGCGCCACCGCCGTTTCCCGTCGTCGTTCGCCGGCGCGGCCCCATTCGCCGTCGTGTCCCTTCGTGCTCGCCGGAGCAGCATCGAGCTCCACCAGCGACGCGCCCCGGCCGTGCCACTCGTCGTCCGGACCTCGCCGGTCTCGTCTTGCTCCGCCCCACCTCGCCGCCATGGACCCGCTCAAGCTTGCCGGAGTTGCGAGCTCGTCGGAGAGCTCCGCCGCCCGGATCTGGTGAGGGTGGACCAGATCCACCACTCCCCCGAACTAAACGCGTCCCGGATCTCGTCATCCCGCTCCGTCCGATCCCCTTGACTTTCTCGGAGAGGTTGAATTTCCACCAAGTCCCAGTAATTTTATGCATACTTCATCGCATCATAACGTTGCATATGCTGCTCCGACTCGTGCGTGTAGCATATCAAAATGTTCGCCTCGATGAGTACTTCATTTCTTCTCATAGCATCATTTTCATTTGAGCTCATCTTGATGCACGAAATGCTGTTGGAAGAGGGCTATGTGATGTTAGTTTCAGATCTGTTTCAGCTTTTGCACTTTTGTCATTTTTGCCATAATTAATGTGTGCATCCTATGATCTCGATCCCTACATGAGTTTTGAAGTATGCCATGCCATTTTTACAGGGGTGTATGCCATGTGTTTTTTTTTATCTTTTTGGTGACTAGAACAAGCATGCAAAGTA
This sequence comes from Aegilops umbellulata, assembly GCA_032464435.1. Taxonomy (NCBI): domain Eukaryota; kingdom Viridiplantae; phylum Streptophyta; class Magnoliopsida; order Poales; family Poaceae; genus Aegilops; species Aegilops umbellulata. The sequence goes on from CP136060.1 coordinate 183,330,896, forward strand.
GCTTACTCAATGTTGCTGATTTCAGAGAGTTAGTTTTTCACCAAGTCTTTGCTCTGCTGATATTGTTATGCCATGTATTCATGTTGCTAGAGAGAGATCCATGCCTCTTTTGAGTATGTTCAGTAAGGATGATTTGGACATATGGTCGTGATCTATCCATCCATGCCTCTGTTTGCATTTATAGAGTGCTTTAGGATGTGTTAATCTTGCTGTACTTTTGCTATAAAATGTTCCTGGCAGATTATTTACATGTTATTCAATTTTGCCATGGTTGTTGTTAGTGATCCATGCATTCTATGAACTTGATATTGCCATTCTTAGCTTCATGAACATGTCTTATTTTTGGTGCGATGCTTATCTTGCCATGCAATGCCTTGTGATGAGTGAATCGAGCTCGCAAAGGTGCCTTCATGCTTCTGTTTTGGCCATGCTCCAGTTTTTCACTAAGTCTGAATCTATAACGAAACTTGCTATGTGTACATGGTCGCCATCATATCTTCTGTGCCCTTTTGGCTCATAGTCAGTAAGAGACTCTTGTTTTATGCTTTGAGTAGATTCATGACATGCTCTAGTTTGACATGATAGCTTGCTGTAACATGTTGTTTTATAGCTCTAAACATTGCAACCTGATGTTATTTCTGCCATGTCCTGTGAATTCTGCTAAGTCTGTGAACCTGTTATTATTTGCAATCTTGCCATGTCCTTTTGAGCATGTTCTATTAGTTTATGGAGATAGCTCAGTGTTCATGTTTTGTCAAGCTTTACCTGTACATCATGCCCATGCCTTTTGTTTCCATTTTGAGTTCCTGTAGAATGTTGTTTAGATGTTTGTAAGATGCCTAGTTGCTGTTTTGGCCAGCAAACCCTTTAAACTCATATGGTGTGTATGTGTTGTACCGTTGCTCCGTTTTGAGTGTGCTCTACATGAAACTTGCTTAGTTTTGCATGTAGTTTCATGTTACCTTGTAGCATCCATGTTTTGATGTGTTTTCTTGATGTTTGAATGTACATGCATCAATGCCATGTTTACCTTGTTTTGCTCATATCTTTTAGGCCGTAGCTCCGAATCTAATGAACTTTATATGTGACTTGACTAGAATTTTGTGCAGATCATTTTGGTGCATTTTAACTTGCTGTTTAACAACTTGAACATAAGGTTTATTCAGATCTGGACCGATTTCTAAATTTGCATATGAGGACTTACCGGAAGTGTTCTATGTTGTTTCCGGCCTCATTTAAACTTGCTTTGATGTGTTGCTCTCGTATGCATCATCTCTTGCCATGAGTAGCTTCATGTAGCCTTGTCATGCATCATACTTGGTTGAGCATCATGCCTTGTTCATGTGTGGTGTGTTTACCATGTTGTGTGCTTCTTCTCGATAGTTCCCATTTCGTTGCGATCGTGAGGATTCGTTCGTCTACGCTTGGTTCATCTTCGTGGCTTCGTCTTCTTCATGGACTCGTTCTTCTTCCTTGCTAGATTTCAGGCAAGATGACCGTCACCTTGGATCTCATTACTATCATTTCTATGCTAGTTGCTTTGTTATTTCGCTATGCTGCGTTACCTACCACTTGCTGCTCAAGCCTCCCAAATTTCCATGAACCTCTAACCTTTGTCACCCTTCTACCGTTGTTTGGCTATGTTACCGCTTTTGCTCACCCCTCTTATAGCATTGCTAGTTGCAGGTGAAGATGAAGATTGCTCCATGTTGGATTACGTTTATGTTGGGATATCACAGTATCTCTTATATTATTAATGCATCTATATACTTGGTAAAGGGTGGAAGGCTCGGCCTTATGCCTGGTGTTTTGTTCCACTCTTGCCGCCCTAGTTTCCTTCATATCGGTATTATGTTCCTGGATTTTGCGTCCCTAACGCGGTTGGGTGATTTATGGGACCCCCTTGACAGTTCGCTTTGAATAAGACTCCTCCAGCAAGGCCCAACATTGGTTTTACCATTTGCCTCACCTATGCCCTTTTATTTCCCTTGGGTTTCTGGAGCCCGAGGGTCATCTTTATTTGAGCCCCCCGGGCTAGTTCTCCTTCGAGTGCTGGTCCAAACCGAGCGATGTCTGGCGCCCCCTGGGCAATCAGGGTCTATGCCAACCCGACATCTGGCTCATCCGGTGTGCCCTGAGAACGAGATATGTGCAGCTCCTATCGGGATTTGTTGGCACATCCGGGCGGCTTTGCTGGTCTTGTTTTACCATTGTCGAAATGTCTTGTAAACGGGATTCCGAGACTGATCGGGTCTTCCCGAGAGAAGGAATATCCTTCGTTGATCGCGAGAGCTTATAATGGGCTAAGTTGGGACACCCCTGCAGGGTTTGAACTTTCGAAAGCCGTGCCCACGGCTATGTGGCAGATGGAAATTTGTTGATATCCGGTTGTAGTAAACTTAAAGTAAACTCTCCTAAAATACACCAACCATGTGTGTAACCGTGATGGTCTCTTTTCGGGGTTGTTCGAGAGGAGAACACGGTTTCTGGGTTATGTCTGATGTAAGTAGGAGTTCAGGATCACGTCTTGATCATTACTAGTTGACGACCGCTTGCTTTGCTTCTCTTCTCGCTCTTGTTCCGTAAGTTAGCCACCATACATGCTTAGCCGCTGCTGCAACCTCCCCACTTTACCCCTTCCTAACCCATTAAGCTTTGCTAGTCTTGATACCCATGGTAATGGGATTGCTGAGTCCTCGTGGCTTACAGAGTACTACAACACCAGTTGCAGGTACAGGTTATGCGATTCTCATGACGCGAGAGCGATGTTTACCTGTGTTGGAGTTCTTCTTCTGCTTCTTCGATCAGGGGATAGGTTCCAGGTCGGCAACCTGGGCTAGCAGGGTGGATATTGTTTGAGTTTCTGTTTATGTTTCATCCGTAGCCGGATGTTGATCTTGTATATGATGTATTCTTGTATTCATGTGACATTGTATGTCTTGGTTGTATCCCCACTATTATGTAATGTTGATGTAATGATATCCACCTTGCAAAAGCGTCTTCAAGATGCGCTTCTATCCTTGGTGGGACCTTCGAGTTCCTTTAGGATAGGATCGCATCTTGGGCATGACACCACGCCAGTCTTTTGTCAGTCGGGCAGTTGCCGAGGCAGCATGGGGAAGCGGAGACGCCCATGTCCAATCAATCACCACGCGTCAAGCGAGGCCGTAGGCTGTTGGGGCCCGCGGCACTCCGCACTTGCCCCTTGGCTTCGCCTCAAAGCTAAGTCCGAGCGCACCTTGGGCCCGGGGGCTACTGTCGGCGTCCTGGGAACGGGGGTCCCCAGACTTGCCTGCCTGCGGCCCATGGTGTGGCTCCACCAGCGGCCCTGTACGGCCCATCTTCACATAAAACACTCAAGACCCTTGCAAGGGGCCGAGCCTCGCGAGGCGGACAACGCAAGACCTCCTCGGGGGCGGCCTCACCAGGCTGGCTCACGAGGGGCGGAGAGATCAAGGCAATGGGCACCTCGCGAGGTTCCTGTGACGTAAGCCATGACGACCGAGGCTAGGCGGGCACTAGGCGGGCGCCAGCGCATAGTGTCCTCATTTCTTCTTTGATGCTAAAGAGGCAAGCGTAGGCGAGGAGTCCCGAGGCATCAGGCAAAGGTTTCCATATCAGTGCAACGAGACCAAGACCAGCAGGACGGCAGGACGGAGGTCACTGTGGAGCCCAAGAAGGCATCACCACCAAAGCCTTTCGCAGGCGAAGACCACCTTTAGTCAGGATAACTTGTACTAGTTTCCTCCCTTCAAATTTGGTCGTTGTGGGATCCCTTCCCACCTAAACATTTGGGAAGAGGACCAGGGCCTCTATGAATAGGGCTAGCCACCACAGTGGGAAGGGACGGATGGGAGCTGAGGGATCATTCGGATCACTAGCCACCACACTAGCTCACCGAGCACAAGAGCACCTCTCCTCAAGAGGTTGTTCTTCCCCTGTACTAGTTCTTCCTCAGCCCAAGAGGCAATCCAGCACACCACACTGGAGTAGGGTTTTACATCACATCGGTGGCCCGAACCAGTATAAACTCTCGTGTCCCTTGTTCTATGAGTTCTACGTGCAGAGCCTTGAGATCGCGGTGAGGGTGAGTGCTAGAGGGAGGAGAGATCTTCGTGCGCACCCCAGTGTTCGAACCTCAAGGGTTTTGTCGGAATCCGAAATCCGACAATTTTAGATTTATGATATTCAATTCATTCAACCATTTACTCAAGGGATATAAGTGAAGCACGAGTGTAAATGATAAAACTACTCTAGAAGGATATAAGTGAAGATCAATGAATAGTCAAATACTTAAATAGCTATGTGAGGACTCTCTCTCATTCAAGATTTCAGATCCAATAATTTTATTCAAATAGCAAGTAAAATGAAAATATGCTCCAAGCAAAACACGTATCATGTCACGAATAAAAACATAGCTCCGAGTAAGGTATACCAATATTTTTTAAGACGAAAGAGGGGATGCCTTCCGGGGCATCCCCAAGCTTAGGCGCTTGAGTCTTCCTTGAATATTACCTTGGGTTTCCTTGGGTATCCCCAAGCTTAAGGTATTTCCACTCCTTATTCTCCTCATATCGATATCTCATCCAAAACTTGAAAACTTCAATCACAGAAAACTTAATGGAACTTCATGAGATGGGTTAGTATGATAAAGAGGAAATCATTCACTTTGGTACTGTCAAGATAAGATTCATAATTGTTCTCACACAATGCCTACTGTACCATATCATTTCTACAATTTATATTGAGCAATATAAGCCACAGAAACTAGAAAACAAGCAAACTATGCATTGAAAATAGAATCTGTCAAAAAACAGAACAGTCTATAATGATCTGAACAACAACCATACATCTGATACTTCAAAAATTCTGAAAATTTAGTACAACGTGGGGAATTTTTATATCAATCTTGTGCAAAAAATTAGAATTTTATCATGTTCCAGTGAATTTAAACAATTCTGTGACTCGAAGCAAAAGTTCATGTTTTTGCACAGAATCAAGTCAACTATCGTCCACACTACCCCAAAGGCTTTACTTGGCACTTTATTGAAATAAAAACTACAAAACATGATTACTGCAGTAGCTTAATCATGTGAACACACAAAAACAGTAGGGGTAAATATTGGGTTGTCTCCCAACAAGCGCTTTTCTTTAATGCCTTTTTAGCTAGGCATGATATTTTAATGATACTCTTCCAAGCCCAATTTCGATGATAGTCTTATTCATACTCCAAAAGATATAAGTTAAGTTCATGGAGCATTCTACAATTAATATAGATTTACCAACATCCAAGCTCAAAATATATAAGTGAAGCACACGAGAGAGAGAATTATCTCATTTCACGATTCGGAGCCGCCGCCACCTCCTGTTCTTCATCGGGAGGCCAGATCCGGAGTCCGTTTGGATCTCCAGAGAGGGGATCTTCGATCTTCGTCATCACCAACCCTTCTCCATTGCCAATTCCATGATGCTCCCCACCGGTAGTGAGTAATTCCTTCGTAGGCTCGCCGGTCGGTGAGGAGTTGGATGAGATTCATCATGTAATCGAGTTAGTTTTGTTAGGGCTTGATCCCTAGTATCCATTATATTCTGGGATCAATGTCGCTATGACTTTGCCATGCTTAATGCTTGTCACTTTGGGCCCGGCTGCCATTATTTCAGATCTGAAACGTTTATGTTATCACCATTATATCTATGTTCTAGATCCGATCTTGCAAGTTATAGTCACCTACTACGTGTTATGATCCGGCAACCCCGGAGTAACAATAGTCGGTACACTTCCTGGTGATGACCGTGGTTTGAGGAGTTCATCTATTCACTATGTGTTAATGCTTTGTTCCGGTTCTCCATTAAAAGGAGGCCTTAATATCCCTTAGTTTCCAATGGGTCCCCACTGCCACAGGAGGGTAGGCCAGAAGATGTCATGCAAGTTCTTTCCATGAGCACGTATGACTATTTACGGAATACATGCCTACATTATATTTATGAACTGGAGCTAGTACCATATCGCCCTAGGTTATGACTATTATATGATGAATATCATCCAACGAATTCACCGATCCAGTGCCTACGAATTTCTCTTATATTGTTTCTACTAAGTTACTATTGCTACTGTTACTGTTGCACTTGCTACAAAATCATTGCTATCACTGCTACCATTACTATTGCTGTTGCTAGTACTATCAAAACTATCACACAACATTGCTACTAATCACTTTGCTGCAGATAATTAATCCCCAGGTGTGATTGAATTGACAACTCAATTGCTAATACTTGCAAATATTCTTTGGCTCCCCTTATGTTGAATCAATAAATTTGGGCTGAATACTCTACCCTCGAAAACTGTTGCGATCCCCTATACTTGTGGGTTATCAAGACCTTTTTTCTAGCGCCGTTGCCGGGGAACATAGCTATATTTGCTGAGTCACTTGGGATTATTATCAAATTATCACTATGAAGAATCTGAAGGATGCTAAGACTTATATTTTTTCCTCCAAGACGAGGGGAGGTAAGGACTTGACATCTAGCTCTATACTATATCCACCTTCTGTTATAAGTAAACTTGCAACCCCACCACATGATATTAATCCTGATATGTCACAAGTTACTGATGATGCTACTTCTGCTATGAATGATATTTATGATGATGCTAGTACCTTGCTTGATGATAATGTGCCACTAGGTGAATTTCTTGATGAACAACTTGTTAGAACTAAAGCTTTTGAGAATGCTGAAACTGACGAAATTGTTGAAACTGATGAAGAGCTTGAAACTGAAAATCTTGAAACACCTATTAGAACTAGTTCTCCTAGATATGAATTGCCAAAGGTACCGGAAGGTTATGCTATGGATGAGGAGACAACCAGAGACGTAATTGCCTGCAATGATAGAGATGATCTTAAGAAATCATTATGCAAACTAAAAGAAAAATCTTTGACTGCTAGTATGAAAGGTGGTCCTAAGTTTACTACTTCACCTATCTTTGTTGATGATAAGGATTATGAATTCTCTGTTGATCCAGATTTAATTACTTTGGTTGAATCTGATCCCTTCCATGGTTATGAAACTGAAATTGTTGTGGCACATCTTACTAAGTTGAATGACATCACTACAAAAAAAGACACTTCCGTGATGATACGTGTTTATCACAGTAGGTCACGTTTTCTGTCATGCATGTACATCCATGACAAATTTATGACAGAATCAAGATAGTCATTCCTGTGCTGTCGTAGAAGTGTTCTATGACATTACCAAAATTATCATCACGGAAGTGTAAACTTCCATGACGATAAATCACGCGTCATAGAAGTTTTGGATCCATGGTATCCACCGTAACGGGTCATCGTTAAGCTATCGGGTCCAGTTTTGGATCCAATAACCCGTTAACAGCCCGGACCAATGGGAATTTTCCACGCGTAAAATTCTCATTGGCCGGAGGAAACACGTGTCAGCTCAACGTTCGGACGGATGTCATACACTCATTGGACAGGAGGCGCCTATGATACGTCGACACGTGGCACGACCCAACAGAGGCCCATTCCGGTGGAAAGGCCGGCTTGTTTGACTTGGTCAAAAGGTAACCGGCTGGCCCACGGAAAGCATGTTTACGGCCTGTTCGTATATAGCCCATTTACGGCCCGCTTACTACCCGCCCATTACGGCCTATCGGAATTAAGCCCAATAGCTTCATCTGGGTTGTCCAATATGATTCCAGTCCGTTGTAACTTCCGGCCCATGTATGGCCCATGATGTCTTTCGGCCCATATGAGGCCCTTTGTAACTCTCGGCCCATTAAAGGCCCGAGATGAAACTGGCCCATAATGAATAGTGTATCGCTTTATACCCATTAACGGCCCATTATTCCGTCGGCGTTTCCAGCTCGTGTTAACTTTCGGCCTTCTAAGGGCCCATTTATTCTTCCGCTCATTTCCAGAATTTGTTTAGATACGGTCTGTTACTGGCATGTTCTGTTAGTGGGCCAAATACAGCCTGTGGTTACATTCGGCCCGTTTGTGGCCCGTTAACCCGTTGGGCTATTTTCATAGCATTATCAAATACGGCCTTCTAACGGCCTGTTATGGTCCACGAATAGTACGGCCCATGTTTGGCGACAGTCCGTGTGTTGCCATGATTATTGTGGCCTAGTTACCAAAACTAGGTTATTGTGGCCACTAAAAAAACGCGGAAAAAGAACTGCAGTGACTACAAGCAAACAACTAAACAAGACAATAAGGAAATAAATAAGAAAGCAACTAACGCTAGCCTATTACAGCTATTGCACATATTACATCCACTGGGCATCAAAGTTCGCCACCAGTGCAAATATAGGGAACAAAGCAGCATATTACATACACTGGCCGTCAAAATTGGCCACCAGTGCAAACAAACACAGTAGCAAAACAAGTCCATAACTGAAACAACTTCAGAAGAGCTCAAGAAACATTATCCTGGGTATCCAACATGCTGGCAATAAGCTTAGCAAGCTTATTAGCTTTGTCCTGTTTGGCGCTAAAATCCTCCAACGCTTGCTGTTGCACCAGAAAGTATGCATCTGAATGCTCCAGGGACTTCTGTAGTCCCTCTGCTTCTTGTCGCAGCACAGCTGATCGATGTCTTTCAGCTTGTAGTTGAGACTTAAGAAACCGAACCTATTCAGACAGTGAGTTTGAATAGCTTGTGTAAGTGGTAGTGGCCAGTAACTCGAACAGTAAACCAAGACAGGTCTTTGGGGTTGCCTCACTGTCTTCAAGATAGTTTTCCTAGCTGTTTTATCAGATTTGTTGGAGACCAACAAGGATGTCTCACGATCCTGAACCTTATCTGCATTACTTCCTTTATCATTGCTTAATAAGGCACTCTTCCCCAATATTCTGTCAGCATTCTAAAAGAAGAAACAAGCAGACACATAACAGGTTTAGCATGTACTAGTATATGAAACTCATTTCGGTGAACCAGGTCATCAGTAAGGTGGACAAGATTAAACTACTAAGTCTTCTATTGCCCAGTATTACATTATAAAAGCATCAAACAAACATATATCTATGTCCTATGGTCACTGCATTGTCTTGCCAAATCAAAATAGAGACACAGTTCAAATCATATCAGTTCAAGAGAAAGCAGCACTGAAAGAATAGAAAGCGTGGGAAACTAAATGGCACAACAAGATTTCAGATGGGTACCACGGGTCTACATGTACAACAACACTATTGGCCCTGTTACGATGCTAGTAATGTGCATGATATGAGAAGTCAACTGTATACACAATTGAAATTGAAATTAACAGAGCTATTTATAAGAGCAAACCTGTTAAAGAAACATGCGTAAACATACCTGTTGTGCCATTGGAGTTTCCATTGGATAGTTCAATTTAAAAATAAGTTTGTATGAGTAAGTACAGTGATACAAGAGCAAAGCAATATGCACGATAGCAATGGAATCTTAAGTGAGAACAGTTGTTCTTCAGGTTTAAGCACTTGTTCTACATGAACAGAGTACAGTAAGACGCAAGCATATAGTACTTAAAATAAAATGAGCTCATAGACCTTACCACATTCTTGGTACGGGACCAGTAAAGAACAAGGCGTTCCCAGTCATCGTCCAGTAAATGTGCATCAGGAGAACGTAAGGGAATTTGATGAGTTTCTTTGCCAGTGAAGTAAGTTTTCTTCAGGTAATTCCAATACTGCCACCAAGCATTCTTGAAGAAAGCAGAGGTATTAGCACGGGTTACCTCATCCTGAGTTTCCAAATCAGTCCTTCTCTATAGAGAAAAATGGGAAAATTTGCATTATTATAACCATCATGGAGGTAGAATGTATGGGACAAAGCAAAGTAATTGCCATGAATAACATCACTTACACATAACTCCTGGACAAACACCTGCAACTGGCATTTTCCTTCATCTTCAGTATAGTATTTCCATGATGGGAAGATACACACATAGGATTTAACAACATTAAATGAGATAGATACTAAACTATGAATGGCTGATTGTGCTTCCTCCACAGGAATAGGTGTACTAACTGGTGAAGTTGGGGTTCGCCGTGGTAGTACTGGCACTTTGGGCACTAGAGCTGCCTTACTAACTGCTCTTGTTTGGGAGCTCTTTGGTGGATATGGTGTTGTGTCAACAGGAACCGGGTTACTATCTGCTAGGGTTGGGGTTAGATTGGGTGAAGCTGGTTCTCTGTCCATCGCAGTAGGGGTAAAATTTGCGAGAGTCTTGGTTATGTGTGGTAGGGCTGGTTCTCATGCATGTACAATCGGGGTGCTATCTCCACCAAGAGGTAGCAGTGTTTTATTTGAAGACCGTGTTTTTACTCCGCTAGATACTACCATCACCTGCTCCAATTCAAATGGCTGATAAACAGGAAACATAATTACAAACATTGTATGAGTGACAGATGCAATAGATAGTGTGGAAAAAAGAGGGCACTCAATAATTGACATGTATATTGTTTAACTAAAATGGATAGCATGACATAATTTCACATATATGATGTCTATCTAAACTGGATATGATAGCATAACATAATTTGAAGATATGATTACTAAACAAATAGGATCACATGACATAATTCACATACATGTTATCTAAGTAACCAGGATCGCATGATTTAATTCACATATGTGATTTATATGCTAAGCAGAGGACATTCACATATATGATGTCTGAACTAAGAACATGGTGTTGAATATTGTGTATATGATGTCTAAACTATGCAATGCAAGACACCATATGCATGATATGAGCAGTAGAACCATGCCAAGTTAGAGCATACACCTCGGTATGGGAATAGGACTGGTCATCTGTCTCTGAATCCATCTCTGAGGAGCTATCGGGGCCAAGCAAGAGATCTGCTTCGACAGGTAGCACTGTCTGCTCTGAAGGCCTTGTTTTCACTCTAGATTTTTCCATCACCCACTCAAATGGCTGATTCACAGGAAGAGTAGTTTAATGTACAAACATTGTCGACAAATGGAAATTGAATGAAGAAAAGGATGGGCTAGATATCATGCAAATATATGATGCCTGGTTAAACAGGATGGCATTGCATAATTCCCATACATGATACTGAAACTAAATAGGTGGCATTACAGAACATGTCTAAACTAAGAAGATGACATATATGATGTCAAAAGTAGGCACTGCAAGGCAACATATGCATGATATGACTAACATCATCATGCCAAGTTAGAGCAAACACCTTGGGGGGTAAATAAGAGTGGTTAGCTGCGTCTGAATCCGCCTCAGAACAGATATCTTCCTCTGGATTACAGTCTGGAGAGGGGCAGGGTTTGCCATTGAACCTACCATGGAGCGATGTCTGCATGACATTGTATTGCCGCGCAAAACTCTTCTCTTTTTCTCTACATGTTCAACATGATTATGTACAATATCTGACATGCATACAAAAAAATATAGTGAGATTATGTAAGGAGAGCATGCAGAAATCTAGAGTAATGGTAACTATCTAGAGTAATGATAAACAACTAGTGGATGGATCCAAAAATAATGATAGCAGGCTGATGGTTGTTTTAACTTGATAAAAAATCAGATGATGATTGCTTTACTATTTGTTTCCCACCCAATATGAACAACCTAGGCATACCCTAGGTGAACCAGATATTAGACAAAGATACTATTCATTGTTGCCTCAATATGTGCCCCACAACTAATTTAGAACTCAAGTTTGAACATCAATTTGGACCTAACTTGGATTCTAAGAGGTGAACAGGACAATAAAGTAGCAGGTAATATTAAGCAATGCATAACATAAGCAGAAACAAAAGAGTGCGGCCTCTCTTGTGGACCCGTGTACTCCTCAGGTTCATCTGCTGAGTCGATGATGGTGATGCCATTGCGGTGGGTGCCGGCGGCAGGGAAGGAGATCTGAGGCGGCGAAAGACGGTCAGGAATCGTGATGTCTGGTTTGGTGGATGCTTCTGTCGATGACACAGCTTAGGTGAGGTGGATGATATGACTAAGAAGATGACATATATGATGTCAAAAGTAGGCACTGCAAGGCAACATATGCATGATATGACTAACATCATCATGCCAAATTAGAGCAAACACATTGGGGGTAAATAAGAGTGGTTAGCTGCGTCTGAATCCGCCTTAGAATAGATATCTTCCTCTGGATTACAATCTAGAGAGGGGGGAGGGTTTGCCATTGAACCTACCATGGAGCGATGTCTACATGACATTGTATTGTCGCGCAAAACTCTTCTCTTTTTCTCTACATGTTCAGCATGACTATGTACAATATCTGACATGCATACAAAAAAATAGTGAGATTATGTAAGGAGAGCATGCAGAAATCTAGAGTAATGGTAACTATCTAGAGTAATTGTAACAACCAGTGGATGGATCCAAAATAATGATAGCAGGCTGATGGTTGCTTTAACTTGATAAAATATCAGATGATGATTGCTTTACTATTTGTTTCCCACCCAATATGAACAACATAGGCATACCCTAGGTGAACCCGATATTAGACAGAGATACTATTCATTGATGCATCGATATGTGCCCCACAACTAATTTAGAACTCAAGTTTGAACATCAATTTGGACCCGTCTTGGATTCTAAGAGGTGAACAGGACAATAAAGTAGCAGGTAATATTAAGCAATGCATAACATAAGCAGAAACAAAAGAGAGCGGCCTCTCTTGTGGACCCGTGTACTCCTCAGGTTCATCTGCTGAGTCGATGATGGTGATGCCGTTGCGGTGGGTGCCGGCGGTAGGGAAGGAGATCTGAGGCGGCGAAAGACGGTCAGGGATCGTGATGTCTGGTTTGGTGGATGCTTCTGTTGATGGAGCAGCTCAGGTGAGGTGGATGACGTCGTGGTATGAGCAGGACAAACCACACAAAGTTTCCTTTGACACCTACCTGTAACTGAAGTAATTCTGTAAGGGCTCATTTGTCTTGCGTGATTCTAAAAGCGCAGGGATAGGAGGAAAAACACCGGAATAGGATAGGAATGCACATGGGAAACAGAGCATTTGTGAACACAGGATTTCTGTCAACTTGGGTGTTTGGTTCACAGCAAAAGGAGGAGCAGAGGAATGCAAAGAAACATGGCCAAAATAAAGTGAAACCATATGAAAGCGTGTACAGTTAGAATGTTATTCTGCCACTAATGCACTTGGTCTTGTTTTCATGCATAGGATTTTGAAAAGTAGGTCCGAGTGGATGTTTTGCTCCATTCCTTTCAACAAAATGCATGAATAATTGAATAGTAGAGTGCCATAGGAAAATTTCCTATTGCTATGTTTTTCCGTTGAACCACAATAGCCCTAATGAATCGACATGAATGTAGTGTAATAAGTAATGCGACAAGTGTACAACCTATTTATTGTAGCCATGTCGACCTCAACATCATTGGGTTGGTCGCTGAAGAAGTTGAGGCAGAGGTGGCTGTCAGAGGTGTGGAGGAAGATCTGAGGAATTTGTAGACGGCGTCTAGGGCACTGATCTATTGTGATGGATCGTTCCGTCCTTGGAGCAGCTCCGGTGAGCACAAGACAGGCATCGTTAATCTCAAGTGGGATTCTAATGGCATCTCCAATAAATGATGTAAAATGCATTACCAAAAAGTGATAGATGTAAAATTTACATCACCAAAAACCACCTGACTACAATAGATGAGGTAAAAACTGTTGACTCTGAACTTAACTGTCGAAACTGAAATTTACTGTGGAATCTGAATGTTACTGTCGAAACTTCACGCAATGGTAGCAGAGAGGCACTTCACATGGGATAGTTTAGGGATGGACTGCAATTCATCTTCAACCTGCACCCCCTTGAGCAGCCCGCCACCACCAGTCGAACCCCACGCCGTCTCGCCGCCCCGAAACAACTCCCCATCGCCGGTCCGCCGCCGCCTCGCCACCCCAAAACAACTCCCCACCGACAGTCCACCGCCGCCTCGCCGCCTCGAAACAAATCCACACCCTCGGTCTGCCACCGCCCCGACCAGCCCTCTAGCCCCCCCCCCCCCCCGCGCCAAGCTTTTTCTATGTCGATCCCCATGCTACCGCCCCCCCCCCCCCCACCGATGGCGAGCAGCACCTCACCCAGAACCCTAAGACAGATAGTGGGGTACCTCTCTGGCGAGCCCCTCTCCCCGTTGAGGCTGGTTCTTTCTTAACTCTGGGGAGACCCACCACCCCCTGAAAATCGACTGACCCAAAAGTCGATTTAGTCGACTGAAGTGTAGCTAAACCGGAGCAGAGCAGCAGCACGAGCGAGGGGGAGAGTAGCAACACGAGCGAGCGAGCGAGAGCCGGAGCACCAGCAGCAGCACGAGCGAGCGAGAGCCCGGGCAGCAGCAGCACGAGCGAGCGAGCAAGCGAGAGCCGGAGCAGCAACAACTAAGCGAGTGAGCGGGGGAGCGAGAGCCGGAGCAGCAGCAGCGCGAGCGATCGAGCGACAGCTGGAGCAGTAGTAGCAGATCCGGTTGGTATGGACGCCGCCGCCGAAGGGGCCTCACACTAGGGAGAGCCGCCATGGAGATGTCTCCCGCGGCGCAGGCTTCGAGGTAGCCGCTCCATGGGGGTGGGGGATGGAGCACCGTCGGTGCCGGGAGGTCGAGTTAAGGAGAAGGTGCGATGCGATGAGTGTACAACCTCTTTGGTGGTGCCGAGTAGGCCTCGGCTCCGTCTGAGGAGTCGGTGAGGATGCTGCGGTTCCGGTGGAGCGGGTTAAGGCGGCGCTGTGGGGATGGAGCAGCCGCAATAGACAAGGCGATCATCAAAGCATCTCCTTGGAGGTGGAGGACGGGGCGGCTAAACCGGCGGGATGACGGGATGGACGACGGATCCTCATCCGGGGAGGCGGATGAGGGACGTCGAGCTATTGCGGTGGACGATGTCTTCGGGGAAGAGGCTCCGGCTGGGCAGCGGTGAGGTGGTAGACAAAGGAGGGTGGGGTTTCATGGCTGGAGCGGAGAGGTTATGGCGGCCAGATTTTGAATGGCGAAAAGGAGGCGATGGGAGGGGAACCATGACTTAGGGACGCGCTTGTCCAAAATGTAGGGTGTGTTACAAAAGTACCCCCACCGATTTGAACTAGCGGCCCTTTCGACTCAGGGTTAGAAGGGGGATTTCGTGTGTCGGGATTTGGCAGCTGGAGGAAGTTTTCGCACGCGTTGTAATTTCAGGATAGCAAGGCGCGGGTTGTGAAGGTGCCAGTTTTGGGAGCACGATATCAGAATTTTCTGGATATAACAAGGCGCGGGTTGAATTTTAGGGACAAGTCTAACGTGTAATATTGTACTTGTACGTACCAAATCAATTCGCACTTCCCTCAACGAAAAAAAAACGAAAAAATAAAAACTATTCACACCACACAAAGAGAGAGTCTTGTCCCGTCTACACAAAGAGAGAGTATGAATCCATGTTATGTCCAATTAAAGTTTTTCGCTGGCTATATAATGCATGTAACCGACTCATACCCACATTTTAGTGCATTCCAAATGTTTATACTACCGCTGCAATTCGAACTGAATTTGAATTCGTTTCTCTATTTCAATAAGAATCTACAATCATGATTGTTGCCAACTTCAACCATCATTCGTGTATTACCTTAACAACACACCACATGATTACTATAGAGATAGATATGAACTATGTGTACTATATGAACTCAAGTTCAATCTTTTGAATACACTTGATGTTGATTCCAAATAATAGTAAATTTGATGTACCAACTATATATTCATAATCTAAACCATGTTCCATACGTACACCGTGTTTATCACACAAAGTATAGTGCCCCACCCCCTATATTATGACAAGTATTTAGCCCTGAGCTGCAAAAGCCACACATTAGCCCAAATTATAATCAATGTTCTATATATTATATGTAGTACTAGCAAGATGCCCATGCGTTCCACGGAACATCAACATGATCAAGGGGAGGCCTTATTTGCAAATATGGAGAGGGGTGTGGGTATCCTTTTTCAAAATTGCCATAGTTTCCTTCCTATCCGTCAGATATAAATTAGATGGCCTATATTGCAGGATGGCAGGCACACCATCATCAACAACTCTGTTTTTTATAAGAGTAGAGATAAAATATATTATATGTAGTATAACATGTTCATAACCACACCATGTGTATCAATGTTATATATATTCACGCATGCATCGGTTTAAAACACTATGATAAATTCTTCAAATATCTGAATTCGCTTTTTATAATGAATTATGATCTCTATTCGTCTTTTACACCCACACAATCCTCTTATCTTTGTAGCTAGCGCTAACTTTCTCTCTGCATGCACACCCCCGCATCCCTATCACCCTCCCTGAGCATTCTAGAGCTCCATCGCGCAAATTCGTCTTTTCACTTTAGGTCGTTCACCCACGGTGTGTCTAGGCCCCCCAGTTCCTTCTTTACGGCACACATCGATCGATATGCCTCTCTAACCAGGTGTGCCTACCACAAACACAAGCTTCCCCTCTTCTCTTCTCACCGTCCATGCCTCACTCCCACCACTCTTTTCATCGATCTCGTACTCGCACACTCCTTCCCCCTTGATATAGTATGCCTATCGCACCACCTCTTTATACATCCCTCTCTCTCTATCCTTCTCCCCTGGCCTTATTTGCTTCTAACACATACATGCATGTATACCGATCGATCTCCCTACATATACCTAGGTCGACTTTAACTATTTTACCCCCACCCATCGATCGACGTACCTCACAAGTTATGTATCTCCTTTCTCTAACAGAGGACGATTGATCTTCCTATGTAGTTATGTCTGCTTACCATAGCCATATCGGCCCCCCTCATCATTCGTGCATGCCTCCTGACCCGTCTCTCACACGCACGCACACATACATGCAATCCCCTCTCTTATTGATATTGCAGGTGTGCCCTCTGTTTGTCTAGCAAGCCTCTCCCACCATTTGTTAGAAGCAACTCCACTACCACCTCCTCCAGCACTCTAGCTCTGTCTCTCTCCCAACCTTATTGCTCTCCTACCCATATGCATGGATGCCGATCGATCTCCCGTAATACATAAGGTATGCCTCTCTCCTCCTCCACACATATACCAGCCATTGTACCTCTATAGTTAATAAGCCCCCCCCCCCCACCACACACCGATAGTCGAGCGCTGTAGGTAGGTATCCATGCCAGAGAGACAAACTGCACCTATCCCCTCTCATGTTCCAGTAGGGCAGCCACCCTATATCTTTGATGTGGGCACACACAAATTCGATGGCACTCTTTATCGATCGCGCGCGCACACACACACATCATCATCCCTCTCTTTGATTCTATGGATACCTCAAGCCGATGATACCTCCACTCTCTTCTTGTGATCGCCCTCTCTATATATATGATATATCCAGGACTCTATTTTCACACACATTGCATATGTTACTTTTTTTATTGACACCCCCCCCCCAAAAAACACACTCATGAACCCACACACTATATCTCTCTACGTTTGTATCTCTCTCACACAACCCCACATAGGTGGTGTACATACACAAAGATAATAGGTGCACGTACTCACGCTTCGTGCCCAGCGCGGGTACACGGTGGAGCTCATTTCTGTACGAAATGGCAGCCCACGTGCTAATTTGAACGCGTGTAGCGGTTGTTTACCTATGGAGGTCGTGTACCACGCGTGCCGAAACAAAGTTCGACTTGATGCGTTCGCGTGTTATTTTTAAATTAAGTTATATCGCTCAATGGCACGTACACAGAATATAAAATGATTTTTATGGAGAAAAAGTTAGTCCGCTCCACTATATACAATGGAGCCTGCCTGCCTGGGTTTGTCTCTCTTCAGAGTATCTCACACAAGGCGGCGGTGGCCTCTCTCTCTCTCTCTCACCGTTGGTCACTGATCCGGACGCATCCCGTCCGCTGTCGGCAAGGGAGGATGTGCATTGTTTCTTCGTTCGATGGCGCTGAGGCAGCACGTCCTGATCTACGGTACCTGCCGTTCTCTCTGACCAAGCTCCGACGTGGTAGGGCCTATGCCACCTGCTTGCTACCGCAGTATGGGCAGATCCCACCCGCCGCCGCTCACCTAGTTACATCCCGACGACCCCTAGGTATCCCCTCCGGCCTTGCTCCACTGCCCGTCTTCCCACGTCGCTGCATGTGGAAAATCTTGCATGTGGATCTAACATAGTTCTTTGCCCAAAATGTAGCTCATCCAGTGTACTTTCCATATTGCAATCTCGTCCTCACACCGTTTTAGACAAACACAACCAGGTTGTTATATTCCCTTAGGACATGGAATATGCTTCTTTTTTGTCGTCGCATGTGTCATCAACTATTATTGGCCAGTAATTGTTTCCTTTCTACCTCTTTTTTGCAAACAGGGCTATCCATTTCACCTCGTTGCTATTGCGACCTTTTGGTGAACTGCACAAATCACTTTTTTCTTAAGAGTGATTTGTGCAGTTGTACTAAAATGTCACATGGGCAATGTCTACATTTCAGTGCGACTGCACAAAGGGAGATTGGTTTTGCTAAATCCTCCTCATCCAACTCCGATCCTAATCTTCTCCAACTATTTTCTTAATCTTCTCCAACTAGTTAGTCATAAGAGAGACTACAAAGGTGACCGGCTTCTATTTGTGTGTTTATTGTTTCATCAGCAACCCTCTATTATCGTAATCACACTTAACATCTTTGGAACAGGGACTCTCAGATCTATTTTAGTGGAACTGCACAAAATGATCGGAATGTTGCATGCTCCAGGCAGCTACTTTTTTCCCAACATGCCTTGTTGATTTAGACAGAGCTGGGGGGGGGACGTTCCTGCCAATGAAAGCATGGATCCATTTTAATTTAACACCTTCTCACAACTTTGTCTTCAGTTGTGACGTAAATATTAGCTCTGATCTACTAATCATTGAGATGCATTAGAAAGGAAGTTAGTTTTTTATTGTTTCTGAAAGAGCATCGCACTACTAGGAAAAGGCCTACTAATGGCGCACCAGTTTTGCCTACTAATGGCGCATCACTGGTGCGCCATTAGTATCACGCCGCTAGTATTTATTACTAATAGTGCACCACTGGTGCGCCATTAGTATCTGGTATACTAATGGCGCACCGCCAGTGCGCCATTAGTATAAAACACCATGCGCCATTTGTATGCCTCCCAGGGGCCATATTTAACCATGTGCTTTGGCATACTAATGGCGCACTGCGGTGGATGCACCATTAGTATACTTGGCATACTAATGGCGCACTGTTTGGTGATGCGCCATTAGTATACTTTGGCATACTAATGGCGCACTCTGTGGTGATGCGCCATTAGTATGAATATTAGGTTTTATTTTTATTTTACTTTTCTGATTTTTGCACAGGTTACAAAATATATTATTTGATAGAATATAGACAATAGCACACAACAACAGCAGATTCATCAAATACAATAGAAGATTAGTCTCCTAATACAATTCATCATATTAGTCTCCGAATTCAAAAGACCGAACAAAGATAAAACATTACAAGTCTCAAGACCGCGAGTATCGAGTTTGTCTTCACATTACAAGTCGATATCGATCATCTAAACTACCATCACATAGAAGAGAGCTGCGGTCATCACGATGAGCATCATCACGATGAAACTGGTCTTCATCCGGTTCCTCCAACGCTCCCTCCTCTCTCCCGCTAGATAGCGGGCGTATCTAGATTCCGCCTCCGCTCTAGTGGTGTACCCTTTGTAACTGTTACCGCTGAAACGGTGAACCTGTCTCCGACACTCCTCCCAGTCGTCGTAGACTCCGGGAACCTTACCCTTGTACACGACATACGACGACATCTCTATGCACAAGCCAAACAATAGACAATACATACATAAGCAATATGTAAGTATGCAACAAAAGGATCGGAAGAGAAAAGCAAGACATTAATAGCACGATTCATGGTCCTACTAATAAATAGCATCGATTACATCTAAGTTGAACAACTGTCCAAACCAAAGAGACATACGAATTCATTAAAGTTTAATTACAACATGAGCCAATCAATGTTTTAGAACTACACATCACTACTTTCGACTCGACTCATCGGACAGGAGCGTTTCATCTATCTCACGGTTGGACAGTTGATATCTGAGGAAGAACTGCCCCGAGGTATGAAGGACATCTTGATGGATGATGTCCGCAAACTCCGACTGGATGCGAAAGAATTCTTGTCTGAGGTCCGCGTCCTGGATTGCCAACAAGCTCGCGGCCCAATCTTTGAGATTATCTGGTAGCAGAAGGTGATGATGGTCCCTTACGATCGCCCACATGTGATGGAGGGCGTAGTAGGCATCCTTCTGACCGCCAGGCGGCTGCTTGACGCAGCAGAACTTCGTATTGTGTGAGAACATGTGCTTGATGTACTGACGAACTACCCTGGTGAAGGTGCCTCCAGATTTGGCGTAGCCGGGGAGAACATCATCAAGAACTTTCTTGACATTTGTGTAGTCTATCTTGGAGTTACGGTCCGGGTCTAAATACATGGCCATGGAATATTTCGGGCTTAAGAGGATGAGTGTGCAATGTGTGTCACTGCACAGAACACGGAATGTTAGAAAAAAAAGAACGGTCGAAATCTAAGAAATCATATGTTACGGGGCGGTTAAGGGATGACTTACTCTGGAAAGTAAGGCACAAGGAAGTTATCCTTATCTGTGTTTGCCAGAATGATGCCTTCGAGGTGTGAACTCGCAACTTGGCAGTCCCCACCACTGCTCAAGTGCTTGGCACGCATGTAGAAGGGGTCGACTATCACGATGTCCAGGGTCTTGTCTCTAATGATCCGCATCTCCATACTCAGCGAAAATAGTCGAACGAAGGTGTAGTGCAGCGGATGAAGGTTAAACATAGAAAGATGTCATCAAACCGTAGGACGATCGTACCCCCAATGTCACCATCCACAAAGCCCTTGCCCTCTGGCACCTTGGCCACGAAAACCGGGTATGCCACATCCTTCTCTCGGAGACGCCGCTTCTCCAAAGAAAGAACACTGTCGTGCAGACTCCGCATAGCACCGGTTGCAGCATTGAGCATATTTGGCGGTACCATCACCCTACCCGCCACATGCACCCTCCTCGAGATATCCTTAGGTAAAGGTGGCATATCCTGAGCACGGATCGAACTCGGTGCCGGCTAGCTCGCACCGGCGCCCTTGTTAGTCTTTCGTTTCCGTCCCTTCTTCTTGATCTCCTGTAATGGGACCGAGTTCTGCTCACAGACCGCCTTCTTGAGCGTGTTGGGGCTAATAATATTTCGCACCTCGGCTATCTGAGGCTCGGTGAAGGTGGGAGCTGGAGGCGTGTCCTGAGAACTGAACGCCAGACGACGCCTGTTGCAATTGGATTTCTCCGCCGTACCAGCTAGATCGCGGTCGTCTTGGTTGGGTTCTTGAGAAAGAGGAACGCAGAACTCGTCAGCGTACCCATGTTCGGCAAAGTACTTATCAACTTTGGTAAATGTGCCGTCGTCGTTGTCGTCGCCGTTCGGATCCTGTGCCATAGGGCTGTCCGGATCATGTGCCATAGAGATGTCCGGCAGGTCCGGTAGCGTTGCGGCGTTCTTGCCATGGCTTGGCGCCGGCACGACTGGCGGTCTTGTCTGTGGGGTGGTGTCCCCCGCCCCCAAACGAATCTGGATCTTCGGCCAAAGCAGGGGCCAGTTTACGCAAGCGCTGAGGGTCATCTCATCTTCTTCGTCGGCCCTAGCGGGTCTAATCGGAGGCAACAGCTCGTCGCAGCCTGGCAGCACCCGAACCACTTCAAACCTATACATTGTGGGTGGCATCAGATTACCGTGGAACATGGGGTTGCCCGGTTGAATGATTCTGCCCTTGGCGACATCGACCAACTCGGCGCCCACGAAGTGCAGGAGAGTGCAAGGAACATCGGCGGCGCCCTGCGAAAAGATGTAGGGCGTCAGGGATGCCCAGTCAAAGGCAAGGAGATGAAGTCATCGGCCGAGAGGCTTAGTTATCGTGATGCCGTCAAGCTCGGCTAATGTCGAGGCACCGCCAATGGCGGGCGTGCAATTGACGGAGGGGCAGCTTGCTGGCGAGGTGCTGGCCGGCGTAAACCCGGGTGCAGTAAGCTCCAATGCCCGTGCCGGCGCCGGAGACACGAATACCGCCTCCGCCGGAGACACCAATGGCACCGCCGGAGACACCAATGGCGCCGCCTGCGCGCTGTGCGAGTTGCTGGCCGTGAAGCTAGGAACCGGGGGAGGTAACTGTTGGCCGCCCGCAATCCACGTCGTCAGCCGATGAATCAATGTAGGCACCATGGCGTTGAGCGTCGTTCCAAGTTGTTGTTGCACTTGCTCTTGGACAAGCTCCGGAATCCGCGCCACTTGTGCCTTGAGTACTTCAACCTCGCGCGACTGGCTTTCCAAGCTGGTCTTTTTCTCCTTTCGCCCACCAGCGGTATAGTATGACGACCATTTTGTAGACAAGCCTTTGCCGGCCACACGACCAGCTGACGTCGGCTTATTGAGCTTATCCCTATTTTTCATTACGTTCAGCGCCCTATTCAAAGGGGTGTCGAAAGGGGAGCTCTGAGATGACCCCGCGCTACTGCTTTCTTTGTCCTGCGGAAGGAACGTGAACCACTTAGAAATATTGGGGATTAATTAGAATGCAACCATATGGAGCTAATTACGCGGGGGTGTATTCCTTACCAGAACTTGCTCGAGCGCCCTGATCTTCGGATCCGTGGTAAGCTCCTTTGTTACCGGGTCCTCCTTGTACCGGGCCCTGAGGAAGTTCCTGGTCTGCTTGTCACGGTATTTCTCAAAGTGGGGCGGTAGGCCTTGCTCGGCATGCTCTGCGTCCTCCTTGTCCCATATAGGCTCCGCCACTCTGTAACCGCCGGGACCGAGTTGGTGGACCCCTAAGTTCAACTTCCGCATTTATTTGCCCCACTGACCTGATTCGGAGGTTGCGCTGCTGTCGCACTTGATCTTGAACTCCTTGTACTCATCTTCGCTCATCAAAGGATATTTCGCCTTGATCTTTTCATAACTACCACCTTTGTCAATCATTGCCTTCACCGTGCTTCTCCCAGTAGACAGGGACGTGCTCATCCTTGTGAGGGCAGTACTGTTCACTTTATTCCCTGAGAGGCGTGTGTTTGCAAACTCAGCGGGGAACTTGTATCGTTCATGCAGCTTCGTGAAGAGGAGGCTGCGCAAATTCCCGTGGTCCTTATGCCTTAGGTTCTTGGTGTTGATCGAGACGGTGCTCCGGAGAATGCACCCGAGCTGAACCGAGTACCCCTTGACTACTTGTTTGGGCGCCGTCGGATTCCCGTCGGAGTCAACTTCAGTAAATTCCTCCCTAACGATGCCGAGCACGCTCGGGCGCCGGTCCTTCCGTTGCCTCTTCGGTTGGCTGCCATCTGTGTGTGCGCCGCCATCATCAGTGGTGGCATCCTCGGCGGCACCATCAGTGGTGTCATCCCCGACGCCACTAGTGGTTGTGTAGTCAGGATCGGTGTCTTCCGCGGCGTGCTCATAGCGGTGAGGTTCGACCTCCAACTCCTGGGACAGATCCCAGAATTGCTTGCCGCCCGAACCGCCGGCCTCATCGTTGTGGGCCATGTTTCGCTCTAAATAGGAAAAAAGTTTGGTCAAAAAGTTGGTTATTGTCAAGGAACAAGATCATGGTCTCATCATTTAGGGTTTGTCGACACCGAGGCATCCTAAAAGCTAAGCTTTTATCATTTAGGGTTTGTCGACGCCGAGGCACCCTAAAAGCCTAAGCGTACATCATTTAGGTTCTCATCAACACCGAGGCACCCTAAAAGCCAAGGTTTCATCATTTAGGGTTTGTCGACGCGGAGGCACCCTAAATGCTAAGTTAAGTTTTCATCATTTAGGGTTTATCGATGCCGAGGCACCCTAGGTTGGGCCTAATCACTTGGCACTAATCACTTGGCTCTATTGCCACCTATGTTGGGTTTATCATCTAGGGTTTATCGATGCTGAGGAGAATTCTAAGTTGGGCCCAATCACTTGGCTCTATTGCCACCTATGGTTTAATGCAGCAAGAATAAAGGGGCAGTTGATCCTACTTAATTAAGTACTAAGATACCCCGGCCCATGCATTAGTAGCAAGTACCTCATATGTCCGATTTTTAGCAAAGTCATGCTAAAATTCACGGGAAATTTCATCTCGGCCTTCGCAGAGCTCAAAAACCTATTCACGATGCCTTCGGTCATCGTGCGGACCATGGTCGCCTGCGTGGTAGAGCAAAACGATATTTTAGAACCAAGAAAAAATTTGGCATGACCTTCCCTAAAAATAGGACCAAAAAGAATGCATAGTGCCAAAATTCTCGCCGAAACGGAAATGAATCAACATTCCGGCAAAATATTGGCAACTATCGCATTTCAAATACCGGTACCTGCAAACACAAACATATATGCAACACCACAAACACATGCAACACCACAAACATACATAGATCTAGCTAGGCCACAAAAGTGCATGTGCACGTTGTTGGAGCGAGCTAGGGAGAAAAAAAGTAGATCTACATCATGAAGATAGCTTTCCCCTTACTTACCTATCAAAAAAAGGTAATTTCACCACTTAATTTTGATGAATCTATGGTGGAAAAGAGGTGAGGAGGAGGAGGCAGCCGAAAGCTTGGAGAAGGAGGTGGAGGGAATGAAGTGGGGAAAGTGAGTGGGTAGGTGTGGCTGTCCAAAATATCTTGTTGGGGTCCCAGGTTACTATTGGCGCACCACCTACGAATGCGCCATTAGTAACCCTGGTTACTAATGGCGCACCTGCTGGTGGTGCGCCATTAGTAGTTTTGCAGAAAAGTAAAAAAAAAATCTATATACTAATGGCGCACTTTTACAGGGTGCGCCATTAGTAGTTTAAACTAGTAATGGCGCACTGTGAGGCGGTGCGCCATTAGTAGTTTTGCAAAAAAAGAATAAAAAAATTCAGTACTGGCGCACTCCCTGTACGGTGCGCCATTACTAGTTAGAACTAGTAATGGCGCACTTCGGTAGGATGCGCCATTACTAGTTAGAACTAGTAATGGCGCACTTCGGTAGGATGCGCCATTAGTATGTATGTAAAAATGAAAAAAATTTATCACTAGTGGCGCACCTATTTTCTGATGCGCCATTAGTGTCTTCCACACTAATGGCGCATCACCAACTGGTGCGCCATTAGTATATAGTAGTGGCGCACTACCTCCCTGGTGCGCCATTGGTGTCAATCCTATCTATAGCCCTTTTCCTAGTAGTGTTGATGGCAAGACACACAAAACAAAAGCTGAAAGCTCAGAGCATTGTACAATTTCATGTCGCTGGAAAATTATTTGTATAGTACGTCAATTATGTAAACAAATGTTGGAATCTTGATAGCATTGCTAGAAGCCTCTTCAGCATCCGGGTCCATGTGCCATGCACCAAATTATACTTCCTCCATTCCTAAATATTTATCTTTTTACAAATTTCAAATGGACATATTTTAGAGTGTAGATTCACTTAGTTTGCTTCGTATGTAGTCACTCGTTGAAATCTCAAGAAAGACAAATTCTCCATAGTATATTTAAGAACGGAGGGAGTAGTGCACAACCGCATGGGAGACTCAGCCCGGTTGTTGCGCCACACTAATAGTGAGTAGTAATGAGTTTTCAAATCATAAGCCCCACCTTTCCCACTGTAAGTTGCTCGGAAGAAGCAACCATCAATACGCTCTAAAGTCTCTCTGGTGGTGGAAATGCATGGAGAGAAATGCATCAGAATGAAGCGCGCCCTGTAAACTGTGACGGATCACCGTTTCTGTTTTGAATACACTTGTAAAAAATAAACACTTGTGCACGTTGTTTCAATTCCGGCTGGAATTTGCACAGCGGCCAGTAACTTATAGGTGTAAGTTATACGCCTCCGTATTGAAATACAACCATTCCAAGCATGGCCTGAAGGTGCAAAACCAAGTACGCGTATGGCCAATCGGTCAATGCACTTCCTCTTGGCATATCACTGACATGTGGGACCTGTTAGCGTTCTGCGAACGGGGGTCCCTAGACTTGCCTGCCTGCGGCCTGCGGCGTGGCTTAAAGGGGGGCCCAGCACGGCCCATCTTCATCAACACGAGACTCAAGACCCTCGCGAGGGGCCAAGCCTCGCGAGGCGGACAACACGGAGCTTCCTCAGGCGCTGCCTCGTCAGGCTGGCTCACGAGGAGGCGGAGAGATCAAGGCGGGGTACCTCATGAGGTGCCCATGACGACCAAGGGTGCCAGGCGGGCGCCAGCCCGCGCAGTGTCTCCCTTTCCTCTTTGGTGCAAAGGGGGCAAGCGCAGGCGAGAGGATGAAGCAAAGTCATTCATTTCGGTGCAACGAGACCAAGACCAGTCTAACGGTGGGAAGGAGGTCATCGTGGATCCCAGAACGGTGTCACCACAGAGCCTTTGGCAGGCGAGGACCAACTTTAGTCAGGATAAGTGTACCAGATGTTCCCCTTCAAAATGGCCAATTGTTGGCGCCCTTCCCGCTCAATATTTGGGAAGAGGCCCAGGGCCTTTGCCCATAAATAGGACTAGCCACCCCCAGAGTAAGGGGATCGGATCATCAGGCAACCAGTTAGAAAGACTCAGGCAACAGAGAGAGAGAGAGAGAGAGAGAGAGAGAGAGAGAGAGAGAGAGAGAAGGGCGGCTGAACTCCTCCTAGCAGTTCATCGTCCTTGCTAAGAGCAGACCCTCGCGAGGCTGTTCTTCCTTGTATTGTTCTTCATCATCAGCCCAAGAGGCAATCCACCCATCACAAACTAGAGTAGGGTATTACACCACAATGGTGGCCCGAACTAGTATAAACCTTGTGTCTCTTGTGATGTTCTTTCTGTAGTTTAGATCTTTGCGAGACGGAGAGGTAGAGGGCGAAGTCTCCGCGCGCACCCCAGAGTTCGAACCTCAAGGGTCTGTCAGAACCCGAAATCCGACATTTGGCGCTCCAGGTAGGGGTGCGCCGGAATTTGTCTTCCACCGCTCCGCTCTCCTCCGACCGTCGCGTCCATGTCCGACGCACGTCGGGCCCGCGCCGAGCGCCGGGCCGCCATCGCTTCCCGCGTCGCCCAGACGGCTCCCGTCGGCGGGCGTCCTCGTCGTTCCCCGTCGCCCACCATCAACGCCGCCACCGGCCCTGCGGGGAATGAGCAGCAAGCATCGTCTCAGCACCCGTCCGTGCGGCAAGACGGCCGCACCGCCACTCCATCGCTCACACCAGCTGGTTCTTCGTCCCGCGCTTTCCACGCACCCTTGGAGGCTTGAGCTGCGCTCATTGCGGCAAACGAGCTCCTGCGCTACCGTCCCGTCGACGACGTCTACGAAGAGTGGCTTGACTGCGTCGCCGAGCTCGTCCGCGCTGCAGGGGGCTCTCCCGCGCCGTCCGTTCCGATGCGTCGCCCCCCGCCCCGCGCAGGCAACGAAGCTCCGGGGGCGTACCAGCCGCCTCCTCTTCAAGAAGACGCGATGGCTCCAAGGCGCGCGGCCCCTGGCCGGAACCCGCTCCATCAGGCACCGGCGCAGCAAGAGCGGAGCTGCCAAGAAGTCCCTCGTCCACAAGAAGCTGCCCGGGCGCTCCCTGCTCCGGCACGTCGCGACCCTGCTCCCGCTCCCGTGCGTCAAGACCCCGCGCTGCTCCCAGCCACAGTGCATGGGGACCCGCAAGACCAAGCTCTCCCTTCACCAAAGCCTCCCGTGGCCACCGCAGGCTACCGTGCCTACACCACCGAGCTGCGTAGCGTCGCGTGGCCCGGCAAGTTCAAGCCAGACCTGCCTCCTCGCTACGACGGCACGACCGACCCTTCAGAGTTCCTCTAGCTCTATGAGCTGGGCATCGAGGCTGCCAGCGGGGATGAAAAGGTCATGGCGAACTGGTTCCCCACGGCGCTCAAGGAAGGATCTCGCACCTGGCTCCTAAATCTGGCTCCTGGAACAATCTCTTCCTGGGACCAGATGCGCACCCGCTTCATCGCCAACTTCCAAGGTACTCGCGACCGGCCACCTGCCGTGAGCGTCATGCGCTGCATCAAGCAACAACCCGGAGAGACCCTGCAAAAGTACATCCAGCACTTCAATAGTGC
This sequence comes from Aegilops umbellulata, assembly GCA_032464435.1. Taxonomy (NCBI): domain Eukaryota; kingdom Viridiplantae; phylum Streptophyta; class Magnoliopsida; order Poales; family Poaceae; genus Aegilops; species Aegilops umbellulata. Next base: position 183,359,006 of record CP136060.1, read on the forward strand.
GCGCCTCAAGATCCCCAAGGTGTCCGAGGAGGCCATCATCTCAGCCTTCTCCGACGGTGTGCGCGACGTCAAGATGAAGGAGGAGCTGGCGATGCATGAAGACCTGTGCACCTCCCTGGAGCTGTTCAACTTGGCGACCAAGTGCGCCAGGGCTGAGGAAGGACGTCTCTCCCTCCTCGAGCTGCCAGCCGTGGACCCGAAAGAGAAGAAGACCAAGGCCAAGGACATGAAGCGCAAGGGGGCTACCGTGCTCGTGGCAGAACCGGACACCAAGCGGGGCAAGGATCTGCCTGAATCCTCCAGGGGCAGCCGGTACTGTGTGTACCACGACCTCCACACCCACAACACCAACGAATTCCAGGAACTCCGCGCCGTGCGAGAAGGAAGGATCGGTCGTCGTCCTGACCGTGCTGACCGGGGCTACGGCCGAGGAGGAGGAAGAAACGCAGGACACTGGGAAGACTGCGGCCCACGCCAAGGGTGGCATGATCAACCTCACGAGGACCGCTGGCGGGACTTGCCTCGCGAGGGGGACTGGCGTGATCAGCCTCGCGAGGATCGCCCACAAGGCAACGCAGGACTCCCTCCACTGCCGCCTCAGCCAAGGAGGAACGAGGACCGCCATCAAGGCGAGGGGGCTGGGGGCTTCCAGCAGCCACGCGCGATCGCCTGCATCCTGGGCGGAGCTCAAGCCCCAGCCTCCCAACGCATCTTCAAGCAGTTTGCCCGCAAAGTGAATTCAGTCGTCCCCAAGCTTGAAGCAACGTGCCCTCTTAGGTGGTCGGCGTGCGCCATCACGTTCAGCTCAGCGGATCAGCTCAAGTGCTCGGCCACAGCCGGAGTCCTCCCGATGCTTTGCTCCCCAGTCATCAGCAACGTACTGGTCACCAGGACCCTCATCGATGGTGGGGCAGGGCTCAACGTCCTGTCCGTGGAAACGTTCAACAATCTCCAGGTGCCCTATGACCAGCTTCAGCCGACCAAGCCTTTCTCCGGAGTCACCGACGGCTCCACGGTCCCGATTGGGCAGGTCCGCCTCCCTGTCACCTTCGGGGCAAGCAACAACTACCGCACCGAGCTCATCGACTTCGACGTCGCCCACATCCGCCTGCCGTACAACGCCATCCTCGGGTACCCGGCGCTAGCCAAGTTCATGGTCGTAACTCACCGTGGCTACAACGTCCTCAAGATGCCAGGAAGTGGCGGAGTCATCACGGTGCCATGTGAAGAGAAGGATGCAGTGTGTTCCCTGGAGCGAGCCTTTCAGGCCGCGTCACTGGAAGACCCGGATCACGGAAGCAGGAGGCTTCCCGAGACCACCCCCAAGAAGAAGAAGGCATCGTCTGGACCGACCCCTCAGGAGGTGGGCCCCTCAGGGCCCGCATCTGCCCAAGGGGAACCTCCTTTCATCGCATAGGAAAGCGCGCCCGGCGCCCTCCTCAGGCAGGGCTCGGGGGCTCTCCCCTGGAGGGCCACCAACCTGGCCGAGGTCATGAGGGAGGCGCTTGGGCACCACGTGGAGGCGTGTTTCGAAGCACGCTTCCCTCAAGAAGGAGCAAGGCAAGGAAGGTCAGACCAGCAGGAGTTCGTCAACAAGGCCGTTCAAGAACTACAGGAGTCAAGAATCATGAGAGGTTGCCGCCGTCTACCGGTTGTAGCCCCCCATCTAGGCGAGGATGGTGGGCTGCGCGTCTGCATCGACGTACCAGGGCTCAATCAGGTCGCCACGATGGAGCGCCTTTGGCCCTCGCAAGTGGGGCGTTGTGAAGGTCCTCCCCACAGCTACGTTCACATGCCTTACGGCTTGCCGGGCGCGGCTGCTACGTACCAGCGCCTCATGAGGGGCATCATGGAGGCTCAGGAAGACGGGCGTTCCGCAGCCTTGGCGGAGATGGAGATGATTCGCGAGGAGCCACCAGTGCCTCCGGAGCCTCCCGAGGCCCCTGGGCCTGGGGGCTCGTGAGGATCGGCTTCCGCAGCTCGCCGAGTCTGCTGCACCAACACCACTTCGTCCTCGACATCTTTAAGTGACGTCTTTCGAGTTTCGTTTCCAGCTGGGAGCGCTCACCCTGAGCTGCATTATTCCCAGGCCGTGTGGGTCCGTCCCTGTGGCGTGTATCCCTTTTATTTCAAGTTGTTAGCTTGCTTTGTTGGGGGCGCCCCTCGGGCTGCATCATCCCCAAGTCGCTCGGGCCAGGCCCAGCGGCATGTATCTCCTTTGCGTTTATTTCTGGTTATGCATTCGCCCATCATGCTTGATTACTTGATGCCTGTCCATGGCACCTCTTCTTCTCCATGTCGACCACTTGCATGTTAAAGGGGGGGTGCCTGAGCATCGCGACTCAGGGCTCTTACTGGCTCTCCAGCCCTCACCCTCTGGCCTTGTCCACGGCATCGCGACCTGGCATACCAGTGACGGCTGAGACAAGCTCGAGGGCCGGGACCCGAGGACGTAGAGTGCCGGCATCTAACCAAACTTGCAGGAACACATCACAAGATAAGGCCCAGTGCCAGGCGCGACCCGCCTAGAGGTAGGGCCCCGTGAGTCCCGCGTTGGCTCACGGGTGCCCAGATACACCTCACCTAGACCTACCGTGCCGGCCACGTGTTAGGGCGGGGCTGTACACGCCCCGGGGGCTCCTCCCGGAGGGGAGCCCCCTCCCACGTACCAGTGGAAGCACCATGCTCCGCGCTGGCTGACGACACTGTCGAGGAGCGGCTATGCCCGTACACATACGGAAGCGCTATGCTCCGCGCTGGTGATAAACAACTGAGGGTGGCCCCCGGGCCGCATCAACCTCAGGGAGCCCAAAGCTCAGTGTCTGGCCTCATCGCAACGCCTCCCCTCGGGAGCGCCGCGCGAGGGGGCTAGGCACGGGGGCTGCGCCTGGGTCACGCCCAGACGTACGCCACCCAGCCAGGCCCCTCGGGCCTGGTTCGTCACGCGTCTCTCCCCGAGTGGAGCCAAGGTATGAAGGCCGTTTGAGCGTCAAGGGGGACTCCTGAGCATCGCGACTCAGGAGCCTAACTGGTCCGAAAGGCTAGCGCTGGGTGAGGTACGCGCGGGGCCGGGCTCTGCAGACGTAGAAAGGCACAACCACCTACAATTTGTTGTTCGCCCGTCAAGGGGGATTCCTGAGCATCGCGACTCAGGAGCCTAACTGGTCCCGTAGCCCCTCACTCCCTAGTTCTGAAAGGCTAGCGCTGGGTGAGGTACGCGCGGGGCCAGGCTCTGCAGACGTAGAACAGAAGATCCACCCGCATCACACCTCCCTACTTCTTGTTCGTGCGCCAAGAGGGACTCCTGAGCATCGCGACTCAGGAGCCTAACTTGTCACGTAGCCCCTCACTCCTTTGGTCCCGTCCTGGTTTCCAATCGGGGCTAATGCTGGGTGAGGTACGCGCGAGGCCGGGCTCCGCCGGCATAGAACACAAGCAAGTAGGGAGGAAAAGCAGAAAGTTCAAGGAATTCAAAAGCAAATATTAAAGTCCATATTGTCGTCTCAATACCAAACGCAAGTTTAAACGCCTCCCCGAGGCATGATACATGTGCAGGGATCAAAGGCGAGAGAGAAGGGGCACGCGAGGACCTCGCCAGGCGATTCCGCTCCTGCCGACGCGCGGACCCAACGACACACCAGGAATAATCCCCAATTATCAAGATAAGTCACCTCTTGGAAGCACCGGCCACCGTAGCGCTACCCCCGCACCTAGTGCAATTCCGTATCGGCGACGCCGCTCTCCTTTCTCGCCGAGCGACGGCTGCTTGGGCGCCAAAGGGGACCTCCTGAGCATCGCGACTCAGGGGCTCTTACCGGACCCCGGGTCGCTCACCTCCTAGCCTTGACCACGGCATCGCGACCTGGCATACCAGCGACGGCTGACGCCGCCTTGGGACTGGGACCTGTCGACGCAGAGCACCAAGCCCACGCGAGGTTAGAAAGGGAGAACTGAGCTAAGACGGAATCGGCAACTCGCACAGCCTTACAGCAAGGGTTATATATTAACAAACAGGATCACAGGCACCTTACAAGCCACCATGGGGCGCATTTTGATTCCTCGCAGGGAACGGATCCAAAGGAATGCTAACTACGTGCACCGCCGCAAAAGACGCCATCATCAACAGTGGGCCGGCAAGCACCGACGCCAACCCCATCCAGATCAGAGTCGGCGATGGCCAGCCGAGCCCGCCCTGCTCCAGGAGCGGCGCTGGCTCGTGGGCTCGTAGCTGTCGTCGCTCGTCTCCGGAGTCGCGAAAGTCTCGCTGGAGTCGCTGGATCCTCCGGTGCCTCCGCCGCCTGCGGAGCTGCCAAGGGAGCGGTCGACGGGCCTAGCCCTCACCATGGCAAGGTCCTGGCCGCCTCTCCCGGGGCAACACCCCAGCCGGCGCCCGTTCGCGTCGAAGACTTTGAAGAACATCACCGAAGCGCCATCATACTCCAGGTGGATCGTGAGGGTGCCCCTTGCTCTGCAACCCCGGGCGATCTCGCCCCAGCCTCGAGTCATGAAGACCTCGCCCGAAGCAACGATCGCGATCTCTGCCTCGGTCGCGGGGGTGCTGCAGCCGGCGTGCTGCAGCCATAACTCTAGGAGTCTTCCCTATGGAATGACGGAGGCGAAGAAGGAAGGAAAGTGAATCCAAGATCGAGGGGGCATGGCGGCGTGGAGCACGAACTCGCGGGAGGAGCCCTCGGCATGGACTCCAGGGGGAACAACCCACACCTTCGTGACCCGTCGGCGCCGGCGACGGCGCTGACCGCGGGTGTCGGCATTGACCCCTTCAAGACCCTCGACATGGGCATACAAGGGAAGCGGGAACCCCGACGGAGGCCGCTCGCACCAAGGCCTCGACACCACCTGACGGCCTTCCTCGTCCCGGCCGCGAAGGGCAGGCCGTTTCTTTGGCGGGAGCGGGTCTGGTTCCTCTCGAGGAGCCTTCCCCTTCTCCGCTGCGGAAAACCGGCGAATCGGAGCCATCACAGCAAGGCAGAGCAACGATCGGGAGGAAGGAGAAGCAAGGAGAGATTGACTGGAAGAGCACGCGCGGTGTCGTACTTATAGCCGGCGAAGGCCAACCGTCGGCCTCCATGATCACAGGTAATCATGACACGATCTGCATGCAGGGACTTGTCCAATCCACGTGACCACCGAGGCGTCGTGGGGAAGCGGAGACGCACACGTCCAATCAACCGCCACGCGGCGCCCAAGGCCGCAGGCTGTTAGGGCCCGCGGCGCTTCGCCCTTGCCCTTTCGCCTCTCAGCACGGCCAAGTCCGGGCGCGCCTTGGGCCCGAGGGCTACTGTCGGCGTTCTGGGAACGGGGGTCCCCAGACTTGCCTGCCTGCGGCCTGCGGCGTGTCTTAAAGGGGGGGCCCAGCACGGCCCATCTTCATCAACACGAGACTCAAGACCCTCGCGAGGGGCCAAGCCTCACGGGGCGGACGACACGGAGCTTCCTTAGGCGCGGCCTCGTCAAGCTGGCTCACGAGGAGGCGGAGAGATCAAGGCGGGGTACCTCATGAGGTGCCCATGACGCAAGCCATGACGACCAAGGGTGCCAGGCGGGCGCCAGCCCGCGCAGTGTCTCCCTTTCCTCTTTGGTGCAAAGGGGGCAAGCGCAGGTGAGAGGATCAAGCAAAGGCATCCATTTCGGTGCAACGAGACCAAGACCAGTCCAACGGTGGGAAGGAGGTCATCGTGGAGCCCAGAACGGCATCACCACAGAGCCTTTGGCAGGCGAGGACCAACTTTAGTAAGGATAAGTGTACCAGATGTTCCCCTTCAAAATGGCCAATTGTTGGCGCCCTTCCCGCTCAATATTTGGGAAGAGGCCGAGGGCCTTTGCCCATAAATAGGACTAGCCACCCCCAGGGTAAGGGGATCGGATCATCAGGCAACCAGTTAGAAAGACTCAGGCAACAATGAGAGAGAGAGAGAGAAGGGCGGCTGAACTCCTCCTAGCAGTTCATCGTCCTTGCTAAGAGCAGACCCTCGCGAGGCTATTCTTCCTTGTATTGTTCTTCATCATCAGCCCAAGAGGCAATCCACCCACCACAAACTAGAGTAGGGTATTACACCACAATGGTAGCCCGAACTAGTATAAACCTTGTGTCTCTTGTGCTGTTCTTTCTGTAGTTTAGATCTTTGCGAGACGGAGAGGTAGAGGGCGAAGTCTCCGCGCGCACCCCAGAGTTTGAACCTCAAGGGTCTGCCGGAACCCGAAATCCGACAGGACCGGAGTGTGAGCAAACCAATCTCAATTGACGGCAAAATGGCCAACCCGCCGTTCCTTGAGAGAGCCGAGGAGCGAGAACACACAGACGGGCTCGCACGGAGGCCAAGATATATTCGAGCATGGTTGATCGATATCATCATTACATGTTCGATGTTTTTAACACTACCATTGGGCTGCCATTTTCTGCCCTTCTCGCGAATAAATGCGTACTTTATCAGAGATTAAAATAAAATAAGAGTACAGACGCTCCACCATGCGGCTCCAGAAGTAGTACTACTCATACAACTATAAACCTTGCGCTTGGCTCTTCGCCTCTTCATGAAGTCGAACAATGATGGTACTCCGCATGTTGGGTACTACAGTGTATGCATGTGGCAATCTGACACCAAATGAACTGCTGCATGTCCACCGCCTGTGCGAGGGTAGGTTGCATTAGTCAAAGGGCGTAAGCGAGCTTCACCTTGTCCTGCAAGCTTCTCCTCGCTCTGCGAGTTGACTGAACACACCAAAAAGTAGTGCTAGTCCATACTCCCTCCTTTCCGGTTAATATGGCTTAATCTTTTTTGTGGGTAAATGAGAGAGCTTTATTCATATATAAGCATTCTTAGGATGATTATCCAAAAGACTGGTCACTAGGAAGCGAGGTACCCCGCAAAAAAGAAGAAGGAAGCGAGGTGTTTGATCAAGCCAACTCTTGGCCACATTCAAAGTGCAGCAAGCACGGTTCGCACAAAGATGCGCCACAAGGTTTGCTGACCTGTTTACATGTTGAATAACAAAAAAGAAGGAAATATTACTGAGCGCTCCTATTTGTAAAAGGATCTAAACCAGAATTAAGTGAGAATTGTGGCGAGTGTTCCATGCAATTAACTTCCATTATCACATGCGAGAACCCTCGAAGAGAACCAAATGTGTTGAAGATTGCTTTATCACATTTTTAAAATAAAATAAGAGTGCAGACACTCCTCCATCCGGTTCCTAGTATAGTATAGTACATATCTCTATAGTAGTAGTACTAGTACTAGTAAACTTTGCGCTTGGCTGTTCGCCTCTTCGGGAAGTCAAACAATAATACCAGTACTAGTATAGTGTATGCTTCTGGCAACCTGACACCGAATTAACTGTTGCACATCAACCTGACACCTAAGTGAGGGAGAGCTTGCATTAGTCGAAACTTTCTCCATGTCCTGCAAGCCACCGCGCGCAAGCTTCTCCCGTCCTGGAAGCTTCTCCTCATTCGGCAAGTTGACGGGACACAACAAAGAAATGCTAGTCCATACTGCCTCCTTTCCGGTTAATATGGCTTAATTTCAAACGAGATAAATACACTATCTGTCACTGTATATTTGTAAAATTACAGGCAGTGGACTTCATAATATGCTCATTGCGCTCAATATATATATTTTCCAGTGTTTATACGGTCACTAGCTCACCCTGGCTGAGTATGTGTGTGCATGCACGTGTAGGTTGAGCACTTGAGCGTGACCGTATGTGTTCCCTCGTGCGCTCGGACATGCATGCATTAGGGTGTCGCGCGCGTTTTTGCGTCCATGTGTACATGTGACTATTGCATGCATGCACGAGGTTGTAGTCCCTTACATTCACATGTTCATAAGTCAATGCTTTGTCAAAATTTTGCATGCAAGGTTTAATCATTCATTCTTCACGCATGCATTCCCGATATTAATACGTTGATAAAGACAATTTCTTGAGGAAAACGAACCCATGAATTGAGTACAAAGGGGACCAATAAGCCAGGACGAAGGGAGTACCAGTAGTGAACCAGAAGGAGGGAGTAGGTACTAGTAGTATAGTACTACGTAACAACATGCAGTAACAAAATTACTCTATGCGCATCCTGTCTACTCACGCGTCATGCAAAAAAATAGAGATAAGTCCAAGTGAGACTCAGGAACGGTCATACGTGTAGGGGGAGTACGTGTAGGGGCCACTAAGGAGCAGTCAAATCACATAGTAAGTTAGTGGGAAGAAGCAACCATCATTTCACTCTTCAATGACACGTACGCAATATAAAATAGTTGATATGGAGAGAAAAAGAAAACCACTATATATACACTAGCAGGAGCCTAAGCTACAAGCCTGCTTGCTTGGCTTGCTCTCTTCACAAGCATAGAACGACGGTGGCCACACCGCTGGTCACATATCTGGCCTGATCCCGCCGCTGGGGGAAGGGAACAATGTTCTGCGTAGACGCGGTCGACATCGGCGAGGGAGAAAACCCACAGTCGATGCGTCCCACTCGGGGGTCTACGCGGTATGGGCTGATGTCGCATCCCAACCGCCCTTCTAGCTACAGCCCGACGTCCTAGGTAGTACATCTTCCTTTTGGAGCCGGCTTGCTCCACTACCGCAGCTCCACACGTAGCTCCATCTCCATGTCGATCTTTCTCTACTTCTACCAGCTTCTATTTGTGATGAGTTTATGTCTCATGAACTAGTGCCAGTATGTAGCGACCCGACCCGAATGGGACAAGTCTCTGTGCTTACGTGTCATCCCTGGATCGGTATGCTGACACACACAGTACTCGAAGGATTTATAACAGAGGTAAATCACATGTATAAAGTAACGTAAATACTATTACCTCAATCCAATATAGCGGAAGCAACAAGGTTATGGATTCCCATCAACACCAACGACAAAGTTGAGTGTAGAAATCGTAACCCTAATGTATCACTTACTCGTCATAAGAAACCTGCAACATGAGACGTTGCAGCCCAAAACGGGTCAGTACATTGAATGTACTAGCAAATTCACACCATAGAGAAAATGATGAACAATGGCTATCACTACATGCATATATGGCTGGTGGAAAAGCTCTATGGTTATAAGGTTTTTGCGAAAAGCCAATTTTTCCCTACTGCAAAGCAATAATTTTATTTAACTATCATGGTGGTTGTTAAACATTGAGAATGGTTGACAGCATTCTCAATCCCAATTAAAAGTAATCATTAACACCCAACAAATTATTTAAAAGTAACGTGATGAGATCAACAGGATAATCCAAGAACTAGATACTCAAGACGCCATAACCGGGGACACGGCTAATCATGATTAGTTTGTACACTCTGCAGAGGTTTGCGCACTTTTCCCCACAAGACTCGATCGCCTCCGTTTGCTTTCTCGCACTACAGGGTGTTTGAGAAACGGATGACCGAGACATAGTCTTTCAGAAGCACTAGCACCTTACGTTGTGATAGATCGTACCAACCTACAACCCCTACATCAGCTAGTCTACCACTGTAAGAGTTCGCACGACTTAGTCAACTATGCTAGAGCCCATAATGGCTTGTGGCTGCACACGGAAGTTTCTAGTATGAATAATCTCATGATCCCTTTGAGCCTGGGTGGCGGACCACAGGATGATCACACGGTATATCCCCGGGATCTCCTAGGACAACACTGGTACATCCCCAGGTGTCCGGGCAAGTCCACTGGTCTATCCCCAGGGTGCCCCTAGCAATCCACCCAGATGTGTATTTAAGTTGCCACCTTAAGTAAACCATTAATTAATAATCTCACATCTGTCATGAATACTCTCAAAACCCAATCCACGTCTATGAGCATAGCATAGCAGTATAAGCATAACTTAATAGTAACTCCCAAGGTTTGAATGCAGGGCAATAGGTTCCTACCTCATCAACTACTTCCCAATACCCACATGTTATCAATCCTACTCATGCAATGTTTGAGGGTTGAAACTAATGCATAAAACTGGGTATGAAAAGGGATATCATCAAAGTGTGAACTTGCCTGCAATGTTGCTGAAGATGAATCGCACTCAAAACTCTTGATAGATCTACTCGTCACACTCTGGTCAATCTATCGTAAGCAAGCAATAGTAACCGCACATAAGCAATCACTCAAAAGATCAGAAAGATCGAAGAAGATGATTCGGAAAACATCAAAACCAAGCAAATAACTCTTGCAACATAAAAAAATTTCTAACAGTACCAAAATTATGTGAATTTGGCCTTATCAGAAAGTTTAGGTCAAGAGCTTCGATTAGCAAAAAGAATCAACTAAAACGGAGTTGTAAAACTCAAGTTATGAACAAAAGAAGATTCAAATTCAAATCTGCTTGAAATCATATTTTAAATTTTCAAAAACATGTTTAAGTTGTTTTACTGGATAGAGGAGATCATAACGAAGAAGTGGGCTTTGGTTTCGTCTAATTTGGATGAACGAGTAAAAAGTTATGGCTATTTGAAAAATCAGGGCCAAGCTGTTTTACGGAAGAAAAATAGCTACGGCTAAGGTCCAATGTATAAATACGTAGACTAATTGATAATCTAATTATTCTATCGTATTAGTCTAGAAAATAATAAACTACGGAGGTAAAAAAAAGAAAAAAAAGAAAGAAATATACCTTTATAAGGCAGAGAAAAGATGACTTCGGGGAGAGAAGACAATTCCCAAAAGTCGCGCCGGAGAGGAGAAAAATATTTTTCTTTAAAGAATCTAGTCAAACCAAAATATTGATTTAACCTGAATCGGATGATTTTTGGAGGCTCTATGGATCTATATTTATTGATGGAGAAGAGGCTTAGGGGTCAAAGGCTAGGCAATGTGGGACTAAACATAGACGTAATTAAACGAGACAGAGGAGAAAAAAGACGGATGGGCCTAAAGGCCTTCGGCCGGCCGCGCGCACGCTGCGGCTGCAGTTTTTTTTAACAAAATCAGCCTAAGAAAAAAAAGACTGGCTAGGCCTGGCCAATAGGATAAAGAAAAAAAATAGGGCGCCCGCTGGTACTATGATGCGCATGTGGGCGACAGTTAGTTTCAGGCGTGCGCGTAGTTTTTTTTAAACAGAATGCGATAAACTGAAAAAAAAAAAACTTTATATACCATATTATATATCAAAATTTTCAGAAAAAGAATTTTACAAGATGAACATTTTCCTAGCATTAAATAATATTCACACAAATTCAGATAATTCAAAGAGTGCCACTGGTCTAATAAAATCCAATAAAAATCATTTTAAAAATATCAAAATGATTTCAAATTTATTTCTCTCCAATTTTCGGTTGTAGGGAATCATGTTACCCTAATTTCCATATATTTTATTTTTGGAGAAAAATAATTTTAATAAACTCAAATAAATCCAAATTGAAAATAAATTCAAAAGAACTTTGAATTTAATTCTTTGAAACTCCCAACTCATATTTTATATAATTTGAAGAAGTCATTTTATCTTCTCTCATGAAAATCATTGAGCTGCATGAAGTTTATGAATTGAAATATTTCCAAATGAAATTCAATTATTTTCAAATACCCTTTCATTTAATTTAAATGGAAGAAGTCATATCATCTTCGCTCAAGGGTTTTGTACTTGAAAAGAATTTGAATTCATGGAGGTCAGAAAGCAAATATGAAAGTTTGGGAAAGTCCTTTTATTCCCTCTCATTTAACTTTCAAAAAGTTTTGAATTCACTCACTTTTAGACAATCAATCAAACAATCAATCAAATCTATCTATTTATTATAACATTCCAAAATTTAGAATTTTGGGATGTTACACAGTACTATTATTCTAATCACACTTCTTCAATATCTTTGCATCAGGGATGCTCAGCTCGATTTTAGTGCAGTTGCACAAAAGCATCGTATGATCCGAGGATGCCAGCCATCATTACTTTGGTAGGTTCTACCTAGCCAGGAAATTAAATCATGTTTAGGGTTTAACTCGTAGTGACCCCATTAGTAGTTTTTCTTTTGTACATGCTCTCACAACTTTTGTCTTTAATTGTGAAGTAAATATTGGCTATGATATGTGAATCATTGAGATGCATCAGCATGCGTGTTAGTTTTCCTTTGTATTTAATGGAATGTTGTAATGGGGCAACCTTGGAGTAGGAATGAAAATGGAGTGGAAAGTTTCCGTTTTTCCAGAGAAAAAATGGAAACGGAGAGAATCCAACGTTTCGTTTCATTGGATCACGCCATCGAGCAAAACCAATGTTTAAATCACGTTTGTCGCGTTCGTATCTCACCCTCCTCCACGGCTCGACCCCGCACGGTCGCTCGGCATGCCACTCACCACAAACCGAGTATACAATAACTTTCTCGCCTGCTTGTCGATGGATCGCGCCATGGAGTACTAACACTACTGCAAGAGATTGACGAGTTGGGGGAGGACAGCTAGCTGTAGCACGGACTCCCAAGAACTTTTTACATGCATGTTGTTGACGGCTATTGCGACCTTTGAATGCGGAGCAGTCGCGTGCACCGGGAAGCGGCGCGTGCGACGCTCTCTCGGCCAGCGCGCCGCTTCAATGTCGGCGCCAGTGATAGGTCGCATCCGCTCTGGCCCGGCATGAATGCGGCACTGACCGTTTCAGGTGGGAAACACGCGCGGGTGATGAAGAGGGTTCGGGTTGGTCAGGAGCGGGCGTGGCAGCGGTCCGGACGCCCGCAGACAAGAGATGTTGTACATTTATATTGCTTCTTATATAATTAACAACATAAATAATGTGCCAGTTGGACAAATATGATTGGAGATGGAGATGGAGATGGAATTTTACGTAAACACGATTATGCATGTCTATATCTTTTTGTTTTTTTGTGGGAACAAACTTGTACTACTCACGTAGCCAGGCTACACTCGGAGTTACAAAGTTCGACAATGCCATCAGGGCCTGAACCTGGCAACCAGTGATACAGCCACTAGTCCTACCATAATGAGCTAAAGTATGACTGACAATTTTGTTGTTTCGTCGAACATGAGCAATACAAGTATTTCGGAGTGCCATGAGCGATCTAATCTCACGCACCAAAAAACCAAACCGAGATCTATCAAGATCTTCATTCCTAATCCTCACCATATTTGTAGCTTCAAGGCAGTCGGTCTCGATATTGATATTTGGAGCTTAGACTCCCCATGTACTTTATTATATTAATATAATTTACCGTAGAAATACGGTGTGTGGGTCAAAAAAATTACTCCACTGCAATGCAAGCGACAAACCCTCTTTGATGGCTAACAATTCTACTTCCAGTGCGTTCGCGCAATAACACAAGCTTCTATGTGAAGATAAAATTATAGCACCCCCATGATCCCTTAGTATCATGCCTGTACCAGCAGTTCCATTCTCTCGCAAGAAGGAACCATCCGTATTCAGTTTTACCCAGGCATCCTTAGATGCATGTCTATGTCTATGTGTGTGTGTGCAACGACTCTTGCGACCTGGAAGCAGGGGCGTGTTTTTGATCAAGTTTTCTTTCTTGGTACGTTAAAAAATTGTCTGCCAGTTTTTGTTTCTTTTTTCCGGGAACACGCGTATTCTATTTAAAACCACTGCTATGGAGAGATTTTTTTACTCCGTTGTATATATAGCCTCTTGTTTGATAGGGTTTCTCGCGTCTCGCTCTCTCACCCTCTCCATATCAAAACAAGATGATAGTGTCCACTCTATCTCTCTCCTCACCGGTGGTCACAGATCCGGCCGAATCCCATCCGCCGCGGGAGGTGAGGAGGTGCAGCGTTGATGTTGTCGCCATCGGCGATGGAGGAAGCTGATGCGCACCGTCCTCTCGGAGCCGGCGCTGGCGCGGACGAAGGTCCTCCGCGCCCTTGTTCACTACCGTCGTGTGGGCAGGTCCTACCCGCCCGCCTAAGCGACATCTCGCCCACCTGAGGTATAACTTCTTGTACTGGTCCAGCTCCCCAGGTCACTGCATGCGTGTTTTCTTCTATGTGACTACTCCCGAGCTCCCCATGTATAGTAGCTCGGGTTCGTCGGCTGGTCCAACATCACCTACTATTATAGAGGGCATGCCACTCGAAAATTTGTCCTGATTTATGCCTCGGTAGAGGTATACAAGTTGTTTCGACAAAAAGTACATGGTTGTGCGGTCATTGTCCATATGCTCCTATTGGTGCTGCTAATCTAATACTATCACTGGTTAAATGAAGAAATGCTTTTTTTCTCGGGTATCCTGGTTTAGTTCCCATCAAGATAATTATGATGCTTCTATTTGTTGGTGTGCTTTTCATTAATTCTTATTAACAATTGAGATGTCATTGTTAATCTTGTACCACTGCCAAAACAAACTAACAACACTATATCCCTTTTTTATATTTTTGCAAACAATGATGCGTATCTCCATACCCGAGCATGTCTTCCTCAATTTTAGTGGAACTGCACAAAATTGGATGGCCATTGTTGTTCCGCCTCACTGTCCTCTGCCACGTGGTTCTTCCTTCCTCGAGCTTGATTAATGAGAAGAAATAGACCACAGTGAGGATTTGTCCAACTTCATAGGTTCCTCACCCAAACTTGATGCCAAATGGATGATGCATCACCATGATGACCTATCGATGCTCTTGGTTGCGCCTCATGGTTGCGTCAGCTGGTGAAGCTGATCGATTTTCCACAAAAAACAAGTTGTCTTCCATCAGTGCTCTTTGCTTGTTACCCACAAAGATGATATCCTTCATCAATTCACCTTGGTTGCATTGGAGACGCAGTCATCTTTCACGTTGGAGCAATTTTATCACACAATCGGCTATGAACCAAATGTTTCCTCGAAGAAGGATCGACGTTGGTACTACAAGCATAAGTTTTGTATTGATTTCTAAGCCTTCTCACAACTTTATTTTCAGCTCCCCTGTAATTTTATTTGTCCAGCTATTAACTTTGATTAAAAAAATGGTGTCGACTAAAAACCTGGATGGACGTAGTGGCCCTCCATTTTTATTTACTCTGCATATTAGATTTGACCAAAGTCAAACTTTGTAAAGTTTGACCAAGTTTAGGCCGAACACAACAAACCATAATTATTGAGAGAGGGCAAATTGTACCTACTCTCAAACCTTTCTGATAATTGAAATTTAAATTCTTTATTTTTACACACTCTCACACGTTTCCGATAATTTGGCGCATGTGTGGTTGTTCACTTAAGGGAGGGTATTGTACCACACGTGAAGGACAGGAAAGTGCGACCAGGACACGTGGATCGTTAGTTCATCGGAAGCAGTAGTTTTCTTCACCGGTACGTTAAATAAAGAGCTTTGTTTCGTACTTACACAATTTAAAACGATTGTTATGGAGAGAATAAGAAAACCACTCCATTATATATTAGTAGTATACACGAGTACTATATGGACGCAGCTTCATTGACTTAGTGCACCCGCCTTTGGGTGTATGACAGGTGGGCCCAAAATGTGGCTGGCCCACCTGTCATACAGCCAAAGGCAGGTGCAGTTAAGGCACCAGAGCTCAGTCCATAATACAGTATATATGTAGTACACTATATAAGCTAGAGCCTCAGTGCTTGTTTGCTAGGGTTTACACTCTCGCCGCACTACATATATATACACGCTGGAGGCTCAGCGTTTCTTTGCTAGGGTTTGCTATATTCACAGTCTCTCACCCTCTTCACCAGATCTAAACAAGACTGTGTTTTGGCCTCTGTCTCTCTCACCCCCCCCCCACAGCTGGTGAAGGAGGCGTTCGGATCCCGTCACACCGGGAAGGGGAGGAGGTGCAGCGTTCACTCTATCGCCTTCGCCGAGGGAGGCAAACCACTGTTGGCTGCGCTTTTCTATTTCACCCAGCGCCTGTGCGGGAGGGCCACCGACCCCTTCTTCCTTGCTGTCGTACGTAGTGTGGGTAGATCCGGTCTCCCGCCGCACGCCTTGCCACATCCCGACAACCCTAAGGTATAAGTTTCTTTGAAACCTTCATTGCTCTAGCTGCATGCAGATCTTTTTTGATTATGTAGTCGAATCTAGGTCTTGGTTCAAAGAGGAAAGAAGGGTGCGGTGGGGTGGAGCATGAATCTACGACGTGGTTTAATGACGAAAGGAGGGAGGGAAAGTAGTATAGACTAGCTATCCAACCGCTCTGTTGGTCAAAAAGGGAAAAAGTGGGTAACCCAGTACACACATCTGTAACATACCGATCTCTTTGTTGAAAAGGGAAAGAAACTGGGGGGGCGGGTAGTTTGTGCAGGACAAGATTTGATGCCCTCACATAGGAAAAAGTTTCAAAGAGAACAAATATGGGACCAATGCAGATATGATGCTTGGCTACATACTCTGCATCACCCATTTATACGTGTGGACGCACATGGTGCTGCCATGTCCCATGTCCCATGTCATGTCCCATACAACTATTTTGCTACTGTTAATCTAAGAATGCTGGTGGAAAATTGAAGCAATGCCACTGTTAAAAGTAAATTACATTCTTAACGAATGTTGTTTTAAGAGATTGTCTCTGTTAATATGAATCAATGTAACCATTTTAGAAATGCTACTGTCCTACTTTGTTTTCCATCAAGATAAGTTAAATGCATCTTTTGTCGCCGTTTGTTTCATCCTCCTTTATTGGCTAGTAATTGTTTCCTTTTTTGCCTCTGTTAAAACAGGGATATCTATTCAACTTGTTGCCTAGCAAACTTTAAACGTCACACCGGCGACTTTGCTTGTTTTCAGTGCAACTACACAAAACGAGATTGGATTTCCTATTCGTGTTGGCAGATTCGTAGGTGATCTTGTGAGCATCATGACAGGTTAGTACTTGATACGTCTCCAATGTATCTATAATTATTTATTGTTCCATGCTATTATATTATCTGTTTTGGATGTTTAATTGGCTTTATTATATACTTCTATATTATTCTTGGGACTAACCTATTAAACGAAGGCCCAGTGCAAATTGATGTTTTTTTGCCTATTTCAGTGTTTCGCAAAGAAGGAATATCAAACGGAATCCGAACGGAATGAAACCTTCGGGAGAGTTATTTTTGGAACAAACGTGATCCAGGGGACTTGGAGTGGACGTCAAGAAAGAAGCGAGGAGGCCACGAGGCAGGGAGTCGCGCCTGCCCCTCCTGGGTGCGCCACCCACCCTCGTGGGCCCCTCGCAGCTCCACCGACCTACTTCTTCCTCCTATATATATATCCATATACCCCAAAAACATCCAGGAGCACCAGAAACCCTATTTCCACCGCCGCAACCTTATGTACCCGTGAGATCCCATCTTGGGGCCTTTTCCGGCTCTCTGCTGGAGGGGGAATCGATCACGGAGAGCTTCTACATCAACACCATGGCCTCTCCGATGATGTGTGAGTAGTTTACCACAGACCTTCGGGTCCATAGTTATTAGCTAAATGGCTTCTTATCTCTCTATGGATCTCAATACAAAGTTCTCCTCGGTCTTCTTGGAGATCTATTCGATGTAATTCTTTTTGCGGTGTGTTTGTCGAGATCCGATGAATTGTGGGTTTATGATCAAGATTATCTATGAACAATATTTGAATCTCCTCTGAATTCTTTTATGTATGATTTAATATCTTTGCAAGTCTCTTTGAATTATCGGTTTGGTTTGGCCTACTAGATTGATCTTTCTTGCAATGGGAGAAGTGCTTGGCTTTGGGGTCAATCTTGCGTTGCTCGACCCAGTGACAGCAGGGGAAACAACATGTATTGTATTGTTGCCATAGAGGATAAAAAGATGGGGTTTATGTCATATTGCTTGAGTTTATCCCTCTACATCATGTCATCTTGCCTAAAGCGTTACTTTGTTCTTATGAACTTAATACTCTAGATGCATGCTAGATAGCGGTCGATGTGCGGAGTAATAGTAGTAGATGCAGAATCGTTTCGGTCTACTTGTCACGGACGTGATGCCTATATACATGATCATGCCTAGATATTCTCATAACTATGCACTTTTCTATCAATTGCTCGATAGTAAATTGTCACCCACCGTAATACTTATGCTATCTTGAGAGAAGCCACTAGTGAAACCTCTGGCCATCGGGTCTATTCTCCATCATATAAGTTTCCAATCTATTTTACTTTGCAATCTTTACTTTCAATCTATATCATAAAAATACCAGAAATATTTATCTTATTATCTCTATGAGATCTCACTTTTGCAAGTGGCCGTGAAGGGATTGACAACCCCTTTATCGTGTTGGTTGCAAGGTTCTTATTTGTTTGTGTAGGTACGAGGCGACTTGCGTGTAGTCCCCTACTGGATTGATACCTTGGTTCTCAAAAACTGAGGGATATACTTACGCTACTTTGCTGCATCACCCTCTGCTCTTCAAGGGAAAAACCAAGCAGTGCTCAAGAGGTAGCAAGAAGGATTTCTGGTGCCATTGCCGGGGAGATCTACACCGAGTCAAGTCAAGCCAAGACATACCAAGTACCCATCACAAACTCTTATCCCTCGCATTACATTATTTGCCATTTGCCTCTCATTTTCCTCTCCCCACTTCACCCTTGCCGCTTTATTCGCCCTCTTTTTCCATTCGCCTCTTATTTGGCATAGAATTTGCAATGGTCAGAATAGATCTACTAGGAAGCAATCTACTTCTGTTCTTCTTCACAATTTTTATGTAGGCATCACTCCTTGGAACAGATATATTCTTGATACCATTACCGGAGGGAATTTCTTGGGTAGCCATACTTTTGATTCTTATAATGCTATGATAGATTTGTTTGGCCCACCACCTCTTTTGGTTAATGGAGCTATTTTAACTTTGGAACACGTGATGCAAAGGCTTGAAATTATTGAAAATAAAGTTGCCACTGTAGAGTTGATTGAAAATTTGGATAAAAAGATCCACAACCAAATTATCCAATATAGATCTAAGGTAGGAGTTACTCTGAATTTTTTAAAGAAAAGGAACCTATAGTTAACGAAAGAATAGATCAAGATTCCACAAGAATTGGTAAACTTGAGGATATTATTACCAACTTAGGTTCTGCCTTTTCATCCGTGAAAAATACTCCAAATCCTCCTACTACCAAAGTTGCCAAATTAATGTACGTTCCTAAAAATAAGGGTGAATCTTCTAGTAAGGAAAATGCGGATCTCAAATCAATAAGTGTTCACCCCAACTTTTTCGCTATCATTAAGGAACGGTTTGTTACAAATGAATTTCTTGATTTCTTGCCTAGGGGTTTTATTATCAATAAAAAGAATGAAACTCCTAAGGGTTATAAGTGTTCTATTAAAGAATTGCCAACTAAAGACGGTAATACCTAGATCTATTCTTGCCTTTATGTCTAGCTAGGGGCGTTAAACGGTAGCGCTTGTTGGGAGGCAACCCAATTTTATTTTTGTTTCTTGCTTTTTGGTTCTGTTTAGCAATAAATATTTGATCTAGCCTCTGGTTAGATGTGTTTTTTTGTTTTAATTAGTGTTTGTGCCAAGTAAAACCTATAGGATCTTCTTGGATGATAGTTCTTTGATCTTGCTGAAAAAGTCAGAAACTTTCTGCTCACGAAAACAATTGTTAAAAATCACCAGAACGTGATAAAATACTGATTCGAATTGAAGTAGATAAATAAACAAATTATCTAGGCCTTCCTATTTTGGTATATTTTTCTGAGTTACAGAAGTTTGCGTTAGATACAGATTACTACAGACTGTTCTGTTTTTGACAGATTCTGTTTTTGTGTGTTGTTTGCTTATTTTGATGAATCTATGGCTAGTATCGGAGGGTATGAACCATAGAGAAGTTGGAATACAGTAGGTTTAACACCAATATAAATAAAGAATGAGTTCATTACAGTACCTTTAAGTGGTGGTTTGTTTTCTTTCACTAACGGAGCTCATGAGCTTTTCTGTTGAGTTTTGTGTTGTGAAGTTTTCAAGTTTTGGGTAAATATTTGATGGATTATGGAATAAGGAGTGGCAAGAGACTAAGATTGGGGATGCCCAAGGCACCCCAAGGTGAAATTCAAGGATAACCAAAACCCTAAGCTTGGGGATGCCCCGGAAGGCATCCCCTCTTTCGTCTTTGTCCATGGGTAACTTTACTTGATGCTATATTTTTATTCACCACATGATATGTGTTTTGCTTGGAGCATCTTGTATGATTTGAGTATTTTCTTTTTAGTTTACACAATCATCCTTGCTGTAACACCTTTTAGAGGGACACACATGAATCGGAATTTATTAGAATACTCTATGTGCTTCACTTATATCTTTTGAGCTAGAGAATTTTGCTCTAGTGCTTCGCTTATATCTTTTTAGAGCACGGTGGTGGTTTTATTTTATAGAAATTATTGATCTCTCATGTTTCACTTATATTATTTTGAGAGTCCTTTAGAACAGCATGGTAATTTGCTTCGGCTATAAAATTAGTCCTAAAATGATAGGCATCCAAGATAGGTATAATAAAAACTTTCATAAAGAGTGCATTGAATACTATGAGAAGTTTGATACTTGATGATTGTTTTGAGATATGGAGATGGTAATATTAAAGTTGTGCTAGTTGAGTAATTGTGAATTTGAGAAATACTTGTGTTGAAGTTTGCAAGTCCCGTAGCATGCACGTATGGTAACCGTTGTGTGACAAATTTGAAAAATGAGGTGTTCTTTGATTGTCATCCTTATGAGTGGTGGTCGGGGATGAGTGATGGTCTTTTCCTACCAATCTATCCCCCTAGAAGCATGCGTGTAGTGCTTGGTTTTTGATGACTTGTAGATTTTTGCAATAAGTATGTGAGTTCTTTATGACTAATGTTGAGTCCATGGATTATACGCACTCTCACCTTTCCATCATTGCTAGCCTCTTCGGTACCGTGCATTGCCCTTCCTCCCCTTAAGAGTTGGTGCAAACTTTGCCGGTGCATCCACACTCCATGATATGATACGCTCTATCACACATAAACCTCCTTATATCTTCCTCAAAACAGCCACCATACCTACCTATTATGGCATTTCCATAGCCATTCCGAGATATATTGCCATGCAACTTTCCACCGTTTCATTTATTATGACATGCTTCATCATTGTGATATTTCTTTGCATGATCATGTAGTTGACATTGTATTTGTGGCAAAGCCACCATGCAGAACTTATCATACATGTCACTCTTGATTCATTGCCCATCCCGGTACACCGCCGGAGGCATTCAGATAGAGTCATATTTTGTTCTAGTATTGAGTTGTAATCATTGAGTTGTAAATAAATACAAGTGTGATGATCATCATTAATAGAGCATTGTCCCAAATAAAAAAAGGTCCAAAAAAGAGAAAAGAAATAAAAAGGGACAATGCTACTATCCTTTTTTTCCACACTTCTGCTTCAAAGTAGCACTATGATCTTCACGATAGAGAGTCTCTTGTTTTGTCACTTTCGTATACTAGTGGGAAAATTTCTTTATAGAACTTGGCTTGTATATTCCAACAATGGGCTTCCTCAAATGCCCTAGGTCTTTGTGAGCAAGCAAGTTGGATGCACACCCCCTTAGTTTATTTTGTTGAGCTTTCATACATTTATAGCTCTAGTGCATCTGTTGCATGGCAATCCCTACTCCTTGCATTGACATCAATTGATAGGCATCTCCCTAGCCCGCTGACTAGCCATGTCAATGTGAGACTTTCTGCTTTTTTGTCTTCTCCACATAACCCCCATCATCATATTCTATTCCACCCATAGTGCTATATCCATGGCTCATGCTCATGTATTGCGTGAAGGTTGAAAAAGTTTGAGATTACTAAAGTATGAAACAATTGCTTGGCTTGTTATCGGGGTTGTGCATGGTGAGAGCATTCTTGTGTGACGAAAATGGAGCATGACCAAACTATATGATTTTGTAGGGTTGAACTTTCTTTGACCATGTTATTTTGAGAAGACATAATTGCTTAGTTCGTATGCTTGAAGTATTATTATTTTTATGCTAATATTAAACTTTTGTCTTGAATCTTTCGGATCTGAACATTCATGCCACAATAAAGAAAATTACATTGAGAATTATGTTAGGTAGCATTCCACATCAAAAATTATGTTTTTATCATTTACCTACTCGAGGATGGGCTGGAATTAAGCTTAGGGATGTTTGATACGTCTCCAATGTATCTATAATTTTTTATTGTTCCATGCTATTATATTATCTGTTTTGGATGTTTAATGGGCTTTATATACACTTTTATACTATTTTTGGGACTAACCTATTAACCGAAGGCCCAATGCAAATTGCTGTTTTTTTTGCCTATTTCAGTGTTTCGCAGAAAAGGAATATCAAACGGAAGCCAAATGGAATGAAACCTTCGGGAGAGTTATTTTTGGAACAAACGTGATCCAGGGGACTTGGAGTGGAAGTCAAGAAAGAAGCGAGGAGGCCACGAGGCAGGGAGGCGCGCCTGCCCCCCTGGGTGCGCCCCCCCCCCCCCCACCCTCGTGGGCCCCTTGCAGCTCCACCGACCTGCTTCTTCCTCCTATATATATCCATATACCCCGAAAACATCTAGGAGAACCACGAAACCCTATTTGCACCGCGGCAACCTTCTGTACCTGTGAGATACCATCTTGGGGCCTTTTCCGGTGCTCCGCTGGAGGGGGAATCGATCACGGAGGGCTTCTACATCAACAACATGGCCTCTCTGATGATGTGTGAGTAGTTTACCACAGACCTTCGGGTCCATAGTTATTAGCTAGATGGATTCTTCTCTCTCTTTGGATCTCAATACAAAGTTCTCCGCGATCTTCTTGGAGATCTATTCGATGTAATTATTTTTTGCGGTGTGTTTGTCGAGTCCGATGAATTGTGGGTTTATGATCAAGATTATCTATGAACAATGTTTGAATCTCCTCTGAATTCTTTTATGTATGATTTAATATCTTTGCAAGTCTCTTCGAATTATCAGTTTGGTTTGGCCTACTAGATTAATCTTTCTTGCAATGGGAGAAGTGCTTGGCTTTGGGTTCAATCTTGCGTTGCTCGATCCCAGTGACAGCAGGGGAAACGACACGTATTGTATTGTTGCCATCGAGGATAAAAAGATCGGGTTTATATCGTATTGCTTGAGTTTATCCCTCTACATCATGTCATCTTGCCTAATGCGTTACTCTGTACTTATGAACTTAATACTCTAGATGCATGCTGGATAGCGGTCGATGTGTGGAGTAATAGTAGTAGATGCAGAATCGTTTATGTTTACTTGTCACGGACGTGATGCCTATATACATGATCATGCCTAGATATTCTCATAACTATGCACTTTTCTGTCAATTGCTCGACAGTAATTTGTTCACCCACCGTAATACTTATGCTATCTTGAGAGAAGCCACTAGTGAAACCTATGGACCTCGGGTCTATTCTCCATCAAATACCAAATATATTTATCTTATTATCTCTATCAAATCTCACTTTTGCAAGTGGCCGTGAAGGGATTGACAACCCCTTTATCGCGTTGGTTGCAAGGTTCTTATTTGTTTGTGTAGGTACGAGGCGGCTTGCGTGTAGTCTCCTACTGGGTTGATACCTTGGTTCTCAAAAACTGAGGGAAATACTTACGCTACTTTATTGCATCACCCTTTCCTCTTCAAGGGAAAAACCAACGCAGTGCTCAAGAGGCAGTAGTACTTGCCTTCATCCACATGATCGTGCAGTGTGTTTTGAGATGTTGTGCTACTTGTATTGGTACTATTTTAAATAAATGTTAAATTGAAGCTATTGTATTGCTCTCTTTTACCATTAAGTAGTGAAGAAAAATGGTACCAACCCAGACATGATGCTTGTTGCTTTGTTACAACAAAATTTGCATCACCCCCTTTATAAGTGGATGGAAGCACATGGTGTTGTTTCGCCCACTCTCCCCTAGAACTGTTTATGCTTTTCTTAATCTAATGCCAATGGTAAAATTAAGCAATGCCACTCTCTGAATTAACTACTGAACTATTTTAAGAGAATTTCTCTGTTAATATGAATCAATGCAACCGTTTTTGAAATGCTACTGTCCTATACTTTGTTTTCCATCAAAATAAGGTATATGCTTCTTTTTGTGGCTGCATGTTTCATCCTCCTTTATTGGCAGTAATTGTTTCCTTTTTTGCCTTTGTTAAATCAGGGATATCTATTCAACTTGTTGCTATGGCAAACTTAAATGTCACACCAGTGACTTTGCTTGATTTCAGTGCAACTGCACAAAACGAGATTGGATTTCCTATTCGTGTTGGCAGATTCATACGTGATCTTGTGTGCGTCATGACAGGTTGGTACTTGCCTGCATCCACATGACCGTGCAGTGTGTTTTGAGATGTTGTGCTACTTGTAATGGTACCGTTTTTAATAAATGTTGAATTGAAGCTATTGTATTGTTGTCTTTTCCCATTAAGTAGTGAACAAAAATGGGACCAACCGAGACATGATGCGTGTTGCTTTTGTACAACAAACTCTACATCACCCCCTTTATAACTTGATGGAAGCACATGTTGTTGTTGCACCCACTCTCCCTGGAACTGTTTATGTTTTTTGTTAATCTAATGACGCTGGTAAAATTAAACAATGCCACTCTCAGAATTAAGGGACAATTAGATTTATGCCCCTAGTTGTGTCCCACTCGTCTGTTTTACCCCTAATTCCCAAAAGTCACCAGTTCTGTCCAAATCACTTTGCTCCTCTTATGCTTTTGCCCTTTGACCGTTTGACCGTCTGTTTGAAAACTTCATAACTAATTCATACTAAATCAGAAAAATGCAAATAAGATACCAAAATTTTCAGAAAAACATCACCTATATGTCAGTGTCATTTGCATTCATGAAAAAAGTGTTGGAAAGTGCCCATCCGAGTTTTAGCACTTACGCTACCACCATGAATAGTAAAATCTAAAAAAGTTCAAAAAAATTCAAAAATAATTTTGTGGCAAAGAATGACAAATGATTTAAGTGCCTGCCAAGTTTCATCAGGGAATAACATTCGTGGGTGCTGCAGCAAAAAAACAATCAACACTCCAAAATAGATTATTTTTTTGCCACGACTTCCATGAATGTCCTTCCCTAATGAAACTTGCCAAGCACTTAGAACACTTGTCATTCTTTTCCACCACATTTTTTTGAATTTTTTTAGAGTTTACTATTCATGGTGGTATCAAAAGAGCTAAAACTCGGATGTGCACTTTCCAACACTTTTTTCATGAATGCAAATGACACTGACATATATGATGTTTTTCTGAACATTTTGGTATCTTATTTGCATTTTTTGATTTTGTATGAATTAGTTATAAAGTTTTCAAACTGACGGTCAAACGATCAAAGGGTAAAAGCATAAGAGGATCAAAGTGACTTGGACAGAACCAGTGACTTTTGGGAATTAGGGGTAAAACAGACGAGTGGGACACAACTAGGGGCATAAATCTAATTATCCCCAGAATTAACTACTGAATCTTAGTTCAAAACTACAACACTTGTTAGGGATTGGCGGGATTACCATTTTTGGGGCTGCATGTTTCATCCTCCTTTATTGGCCAGTAATTGATTCCTTTTTTGCCTCTGTTAAAACAGGGATATATATTCAACTTGTTGCTATTGCGACATTTTTCTTCGCTTAACTTTGGTGGAACTGCACAAAATGAGAACGGATTTCCATATATGTGTTGAGATCTCTTTTAGATCTTCCTCGGGAGTTGTTTCAAATATTGGTCTTGAAAGGTCAGTACCTACTTTCCTCAGAATTAACTACTAAATCTTAGTTCAAAACTACAACACTTGTTAGGGATCGGCGGGAGTACCATTTCTGTTAGGGATCGGCCGGAGTACATGTTTAAGAAATGTATTTTCAGATAATGTCTCTGTTATTATATATCAGTTACAGTGTTTTACAAATGGTACTATCCTACTTTGTAGTTCTTTCTACATGTTTAACCAAGGTATTGTTAAGATAATGTCTCTGTTAAAATGAATTAGTCGCATTGTTTTAGGAATGATACTTTTCTTCTTTGTCATTCTTTATACATGTTGAAAAAATGCATGTTAATAATGTCTTAGTTAATATGAATGAATCACACTGATTGAGAATTGCTACTCTCCTGCTTTGTTTCCCATTAAGACAAGGTAGATCAGTAGATGTTTTTCTTCTGGGCGTACAAGTCATCAA
Organism: Aegilops umbellulata; assembly: GCA_032464435.1. Classification (NCBI taxonomy): domain Eukaryota; kingdom Viridiplantae; phylum Streptophyta; class Magnoliopsida; order Poales; family Poaceae; genus Aegilops; species Aegilops umbellulata. The sequence goes on from CP136060.1 coordinate 183,385,104, forward strand.
CAGTTATTTCTCAGTAATTGTTTCCCTTATACCTATTTTTGCTTACAGGGATATCAAAATTAAAGCTCAGTTTTATTCCGACTTTGATTTTAGTTGAAATCCACAAAAGGAGCCAATGTGTCTAAGGCAAACTGCTGCATTAGTGGGTCCAGTTGGTCTTACCACTTTGCAGAAAGAAGTAGTCACTGTTTGCGCTACATTACATAAGGAATGATCAAGAAGTTTTACAGAGTGTTAGTAGACGCTGGTGACATGAGTAGTCTGCGGAGAGCATAGGAAACTCTACAACACAAGGAGTGCACTGGGCAAAAAGTGCCCAAACAAGTACAAGAAGCTAGGACAGGACTCCAAATCTGTCAATGTCATTCTAAGAAACAATGATGGGGCATCTGGGTATGGTGATATGTTTACCGTACTTTCAGTTTGTTAGTCCACCGATTGGTGGGTTGACACTAGGGCCAATATTCATGTGTGTGCTGCCGTGTCTTTGTTTTCTTGCAGCATATAAATACGATATCCACAGGGATGCTCAGCTTGATTTTAGTGGAACTGCACAAAATGTCCAGATGGTTTGTGTCCTCCATAATACTTCATCATGTACAATACATCGAATGGTTCTCTAATCATTCGTCATCACCTTGAGCCACCGGACTATATGTTTGAATGGTGCTGCCAGCGTCGGCCATTAAGAAGGATAAGAAGAAAGACAAAAGAGAGAGATGGCTGCTTTACTTGCGGTTCGGAGGAACACTGGGCAAACAAGTGCCCAAACAAGTACCAAGAAGCCAGCACAGGACTCCAAGTCTACCAATGTCACTCTAAGCAACAATGATGGGGCATCTGGGTATGGTAATCTATTTACCATACTTTCACTTTGTTAGTCCACCGATTGGTGGGTTGACACTGGGGCCAATATTCATGTGTGTGATGATGTGTCTTTGTTTTCTGGCAGCATATAAATACGAAATCCATAGGGATGCTCAGCCAGATTTTAGTGGAACTTCACAAAATGTTCAGATGGTTCGTGTTCTCCATAATACTTCACCATGCACAATACATCGAATGGTTTTCTAATCATTCGTCGTCACCTTGAGCCACCGGACTATCAGATGACAAACCCTGCCTGTTCCACAATCATAGGCATTACATATTTTGAATGGGAAAAGCTTGTCAAAGTTTAATCATTGATGTTAGGAAGAAGACATTAGTTTAGTATATTGGAATTGGAAAACCTTGTCAATTTTTGCTCATTGATGTTAGCCAGAAGACATGCATTTGATATTTTTGAGTGGGACGCCCTTTGCTGTGAGCAACGTCGATCATTTTTTCCTATTCCTGTCTTCAGTTCAGAAGTAAATATTTACTCTGCAGAGATGCATAGTCACATGAATGTTGACTTATGTAAGGTATTTTAAGAGTTTGTTCTGAATGTTTTCTATGTAATTCCAGGCCTTGTGAGTTTGATTGCAAAGTTGAGCTTGGAATGTTGTGGCATGCGGCATCACGAGCTGTTCACCGTGCCTCCTGGGAATATTGCTTCATATTGTTTTGCATGTTGACATAATGCCCGTGATTTGCAAGTTAAGAAGATCATCCTCTTCTATTGTTTCTGTGCTTAAGAAGTTCATTGTCTTATGTTTCATTCATAGCCTATACAACAACTCGGGTAGGTTAGAGGTGAAACCATATGATCTTCCGACAAACTCATCATCTTAGGCCGTGATTGAGTCGTTGTTTTCCAACCAAAACCGCTTGTAAATAAAAGCAGATGGTCTCGGGCGAAGCGCTTGGTTGGTCGATTTCGACTAGTAAAATATAAACTGGTCTCTCAAATTACACGCGTAACCCGCTGGTTTTACTTACAGGCCTCGGGCCCTTGGTTTCATTACGCCTGTATTTTACGCGTTGTTTCTGATGACGAGTAAATTACACTTGTATCTAAATACAGGTGTGAAATAAACCAGAGCTCCCAAGCGCGGCCTTACCGTTTCATGCCGTCTAAGTCTCTCGAAGGTGCTCATAGGTGTCCGATGATCCTGGCTTCCTGAGCAGCGGACGTTGTATCAGACCATCTGTAGGGCCCGCGAGGCCCTCTCCGTCGTCCTTCAAGTTGTTGCGCTCGCCGTGGTGCCGAGCATTGTCAACATGGTGAACGAACATGAGGATTCAGGAGATGACTTTATTTTGACTGGATGACAGTAGGGACCCACTAGGGCCATAGTCGTACGTACGCAAGTGCCTCTATATTTTTTTGCTTCCTCCTGGTTTCCTGACATCACGGTCCCACACCATTGTCAACCTATGTAGTCAATAAACGAGAGAATTGCACAAGGAACAGCCGACAGTTTGGACCAAGCAACTCGAGTAGTATTTGTGTTTTTGAGGTGTGAGCACTGCAGAGTTTTTCTTGAGTGATGTTTTCGTTGTTGTTCAGAGGAGAGCAGGGTATTAACTGGGCAGGTTGTGGCCCTTCTAGCCCAGGCCAGTTATCCAACCCAGATATTAATTTTTTCAAGCTGAAAATGGCTATCCCAGCTCTACTTTTTTCGGAATACCCACGCAAGGTCAACTTGTTATTCTCCACCCCGCTGGGCAGCAAATCTTTCCAAGGAGGGATGCATTAGTCTTAACAGGAAAATGGGATTTAATAAATATTAAATGGGATGTAATTATAAAAACAGGGCAGTAACTATAAAAAATGCACCAAACACATAATTAGTTTATAAAATATTATTTTTGGAATTTGAAATTTTTTAATTTCATTAATTGTTGCGCGCGCAATGTTTCGTTGGATTTTTACGTAATACAAATTTATATTGAAATTGTATTTAATCTGACTAGAAATTTTGGGATAAAAATATTTTGTATCCCATCAAAATGTGGGATTTTTTTTGAATTCTGTTTTGAATGGTTGGTTGAAATTATTAATCGTTGTCTGATAACCCACAAGTATAGGGGATCGCAACAGCTTTCGAGGGTAGAGTATTCAACCCAAATTTATTGATTTGAGACAAGGGGAGCCAAAGAATATTCTCAAGTATTAGCAGTTGAGTTGTCAATTCAACCACACCTGGAAACTTAATATCTGCAGCGAAGTGTTTAGTAGCAAAGTAATATGATAGTGGTGGTAACGGCAACAAAAGTAAAGGAAGCAAAAGTAATATTTTTGGTGTTTTGTAGTGATTGTAACAGCAGCAACGGGAAAGTAAATAAGTGTAAACCAGTATATGGAAAGCTCGTAGGCATCGGATCAGTAATGGATAATTATGCCGGATGTGGTTCATCATGTAACAGTCATAACATAGGGTGACACAGAACTAGTTCCAATTCATCAATGTAATGTAGGCATGTATTCCGAATATAGTCATACGTGCTTATGGAAAAGAACTTGCATGACATCTTTTGTCCTACCCTCCCTTGGCAGCGGGGTCCTATTGGAAACTAAGGGACATTAAGGCCTCCTTTTAATAGAGAACCGGAACAAAGAATTATCACATAGTGAATACATGAACTCCTCAAACTATGGTCATCACCGGGAGTGGTCCCGATTATTGTCACTTCGGGGTTGCCGGATCATAACACATAGTAGGTGACTATAGACGTGCAAGATAGGATCAAGAACTCACATATATTCATGGAAACATAATATGTTCAGATCTGAAATCATGGCACTCGGGTCGTAGTGACAAGCATTAAGCATAGCAAAGTCATAGCAACATCAATCTCAGAACATAATGGATACTAGGGATCAAACCCTAACAAAACTAACTCGATTACATGGTAAATCTCATCCAACCCATCACCGTCCAGCAAGCCTATGATGGAATTACTCACGCACGGCGGTGAGCATCATGAAATTGGTGATGGAGGATGGTTGATGATGACGATGGCGACGAATCCCCCTCTCCGGAGCCCCGAACGGACTCCAGATCAGCCCTCCCAGGAGGTTTTAGGGCTTGGCGGCGGCTCCGTATCATAAAACGCAATGATTTCTTCTCTCTGATTTTTTTCTCCACGAAAGCCAATATATAGAGTTGGAGTTGGCGTCGGAAGGTGTCGAGGGGGCCCACGAGGTAGGGGGCGCGCCCCCCACCCTCGTGGACAGGGTGTGGGCCCCCTGGTCTTCATCTCTAGCAAGGATTTATTATTATTTATTGTAAGGTATTCCGTGGAGTTTCAGGTCATTCCGAGATATTTTGTTTTCTGCACATAAAACAACATCATGGCAATTCTGCTGAAAACAACGTCAGTCCGGGTTAGTTCCATTCAAATCATACAAGTTAGAGTCCAACAAGGGAAAAAGTGTTTGGAAAAGTAGATACGATGGAGACGTATCATTGTCCTTGCTAGAAAATGGGATGTACTTTTAACATACTGTAAATGGCTTGTAGTAAATTCCATTAGAATCCAAAAATGGGTAATACATTCTTTCAAATCGCAGATGGGATATAAGTTCTCTGCCACACACTTGTGGGCCTACTAAGTTGACGCGTCCCCTAAAAAAGTAAGTTGACGTGTATGCAAGGCTTTGTCAACTTATAGTCAACACATGGTTCAAGCAGCAGTGGTCGTTGGATGTCCATCCAACGGATGTCGTGCTTCTTCTTCAGTCTCGGATATTCTAGCTTCCGCCGCCCAAAAAATGATTCCTACCCCTGACATCTCGGGCGCACCATTTTGGAGGCTGACCTGTGGGCCTACTAAGTTGACGCGTACCAAGGGCTTTGCCAACTTAGTCATTATAAACGATTCTAGCTGCAGTGACCGTACGATGTCCATCCAATGGCCGTCGTGCTTCTTCAACCTCTGTTCTTCTTGCTCCAGCCGCCCAAAGTAGCACCGGTCGTTCCGCCTGCTCCTGCCTCCCATGGCCGGTTGTGCTGCCGCAGAGGCCTCACCGCCCCCTACTACTACCACCGCTGGCCAGGCCATCCCTCTACTCACCCACACCCCCTGTTATTCTGCGGCGACGGCAGCCTCGCATCATAGCTGAACCAGTGAACCCTCGTACTCCTCTCGGCGCGGGCACCCACTGCTGCGTCTTCCCCGGCTCCACGTCGTCCCCTTCCTAGGCCTCGCCATCGTCCATCGCCCTGGTGCTCTCGGCGCGGCGTGGTCAACATGGTGAACGAACGACATCCATCGGACGTGGACTGTACGTGGAGAGGCTGGCAGCTGGGTCCACGGCCGCACACAAGGAAATGCCTCCTTATTACGCGCAAAATAATGATTCCTCCACCTGACATCTGGGACCAACCGAAAGGGCCTCTGTATTTCGCGAAAAAAATGTTCCCGCCGCTGACAGCTCGGACCCACCAGCTATATCTTCACACGCAAGGAAGTGCTTCCTTATTACGCACACAAAAATTAATACCTCCCCTGCTAGCTGGGACCCACCATATGGGAGGCTGACTTGTGGGCCTACTAAGATGACGGGGATGGAGGGCTTTGTCAACTTAGTAAATATGAATGATTCTAGCTCCAGTGACCGTACGATGTCCATCCAACGGCCGTAGTGCTTCTTCAACCTCTAGTCTTCTTGCTCCAGCTGCCCAAACAAGCGTCGGCCGTGCCGCCTGCTCCTGCCTCCTGTGTCCGGCTGTGCTGCAACCGCTGGCCATGCCATCCCTCTATAATCACCCACACATCCTGTTATTCTCCGGCGATGGCAAACTCACACCGCAGCCGAAGCAGTCAACCCATGTACTCCCCTCCACGTGAGCATCCACTGTCGCGTCTTCCCCGGCTCCACGTCGTCCCCTTCCTAGGCCTCACCGTCGTCCACCGCCCTGGTGCTCTCGACGCGGCGCGGTCAATGTGCTCAACGAACGATTTCCATCGGAAGAGTACTGTACATGGAGAGGCTCACAGTTGGGTCCACGGACGCAGCAAGGAAATGCCTCCTTATTACGCGCAAAATAATGATTCCTTCACCTGACAGCAAGGACCAACCAGACGGGCCACCGTATTTTGCGAAAAAAACGTTTCCCCCCTGACTGCTGGGGCCCGGCAGCTACATCTTCATACGCAAGGAAGTGCGTCCATATTACGGTGGAAAATGATTCGCCCCCCTGACTGCTGGGACCCACCAGCTACATCTTCGCACGCAAGGAAGTGCCTGACAGTCGGGACCCACCCAGTCGAAGCGTATGTAGCGTTGTCATTCTGGTCGCGAAGTGTACGTACATACTGGTCGATTGGTCTGTCTGCAGGCTGCAACGATGAACCATGGCCGTGTAAGGAAGAGCACGTGTCTTAGTATAGGCGTGCACGTGTCGTAGTAGAGGCACGCACATAGCATGTACATGTACGTACAACGGCCAGGGTGCAAGAAAGTAAATACGGCCACGTACGTACATACGGACGGGGTCTTGAACGCCTACTCGCGCATACATACGGACAGGGATCGTGTACATGGCTGGGTCAGAACGGAGAAGTTGCGCCGTCGTCGTGATCATGGGGAGCCAACCGGCTGGGTCAGAAGAGAATGCGTCGTCGTGTTCATCGGGAGCCAACCGGCTTGGATGGAACAGCCAATGGAAATGAGGCCTGGCGTACTGCAGAACGGAGGAAATGGCCTTGTGTTCGACCGGCCATGGTCGAAACGGGATCCTGTTCATCGGGAGGGGTCTGGCGTACCGCAAAACGGAGGAAACGGACCTCCTACGGTCGAAATGGGGTCCTGTTGACCGGGAGGGGTGTGTTGTACCGCAAAACGGAGGAAACGGACTTGTGTTGGAGCGCTACGGTCAAAACGGTGGTCCTGTTCGTCGGGAGGGGTGTGGCGTACCGCAAAACGGGACTCCACGGGATACTGTTCATCTCCACCGTCGACCTCCTCCAGCCTCCATGGGCTAATGTTCATCCACCGTCGACCTCCTCCAGCCTCCACCTGCGATTGTTTATCCACGGGCTCCTGTTCATCCAGCCTCCACTGGCTACTGTTCAGCCAACCCTCTCCACGGGGTCCTGTTCAACCACCCCTCCACGGGCTACTGTTCATCCAGCCCTCCACCGGCTCCTGTTCAACCAGCCCTCCAGCGGCTACTGTTCAACCAGCCCTCCACGGGGTCCTGTTCATCCAGCCCTCCACGGGGTCCTGGTCATCCACCGGCTCGATCGACCGGGGTACTGTTCATCCAGCGACAACAGCCTCTACTACCACAGGTTCCTGTTCATCCAACCCCGACCGGGAACTGTTCATCCAAACCCCCCAACAACGCTCACTGTTCATCCATAGGCAGCATCGATCGGCTTCAGTTAGCAGCAGTAGTGAAGGAATCGCTCGATCAGGTTCAGTTAACAGCCATGATCGATCGCTCAGGTTCAGTAACGCGTAGCCTGCAGTGCAATCGCTCGGGTTCAGTTAGAGCCCAATGCCTCGCTCGAGTTCAGTTAGAGCGCAACGCCTCGCACACACGCACGTACGTATGAGAGAAACGTGCATCGCTCGGCCCCCGACCACCCACCGTAACCAGGAACTCCCCGATATTTTTCTCGCCCTCGCTTCTACCACGGTTTTTTCCGTCATGGACGGCCCAAAGAATGTCATGCAGTTGCGTCTCCGTCCCGCCCAGGACGAAAAGCCCATTTTCTGTCATGATTTTCTGTCATAGAAGTAGGAGCCCACCACATAAATGATGATGCCGGGTTTTGTCACAATTATCGTCATAGAAGTGTCATAAGTATGATAGAAAAAAATTCATTTGGCCCAAAATGTCATAGATGTGTCTTTTTTTTGTAGTGCATAGCCACCCTTTTTCCTCATGATGAGAAAATCCGCTACTATTATATTCTCAAACCTTTTTTGTTCTCATTAAACTGTGATGCTAAGACTTGGTATAATACTCTTGCTCTTGGTTGTGTGCGTAGTCCCCAGGATATGATTTATTACTTCTCTGAAAAATATTTTCCTGCTCATAAGAAACAAGTTGCCTTGCCTGAAATATTTAACTTTGTGCAAATTGAAGAAGTGAGTCTCCCACAAGCTTGGGGGAGGCTTCTCCAATTACTGAATGCTTTGCCTGATCATCTTGTCAAGAAAAATGAAATACTTGATATCTTCTATAATGGACTAACCGATGCTTCTAGGGATTTCCTAGATACTTGTGCTGGTTGTGTTTTTAGAGAACGAACTATTGGACAAGTTAAAGAATTATTGAATAACATATTGAAGAATTATGATGATTGGACTCTTCCTGAACCACCGATTAAACCTACTCCGAAAAAGAGGGGTATCTTATATCTCAGTCCTGAAGATATGCAAGAGGCAAAGAAATCTATGAAGGAAAAAGGTATTAAAGCTGAGGACGTTAAAAATTTACCTCCTATTGAAGAAATACATGTGCTTGATACACCACCACCTAAGGTGGTAGAGGTAAATTCTTAAATGAAATTCAATGGCAGTGACAATCCTTATAATATGCATCCTAGTCAATGCCTTTATGAGTTTGATAATTACATTAGAAATCAAGATCACTTCAATGCAAATGTTATGAAACAACTGAAATACAATTCTCATATGATTGCTCACTTGAGTGACTAGTTATTTAGAATTACCAATTGATACGTCCCTTTTGCATCATGCTTTTATATTAATATTTATTGCATTATTGGCTATTATTACACGTTATATCAGAATACTTATGCCTTTTCTCTCTTATTTTATAAGGCTTACATGAAGAGGGAGAATGCCGGCAGCTGGAATTCTGGATTGGAAAAGGAGCAAATATTAGAGACCTATTCCGCACAACTCCCAAAGTCTTGAAACTTCACGGAGAATTATTTTGGAATATATAAAAAATATTGGGAGAAGAAAGCACCAGAGGGGGGCCACCAACCATCCACAAGGGTGGGGGCACGCCCTACCCCCGGGGCATGCCCCCTGCCTTGTGGGCCACCTGGCAGGCCCCCGATGCCCATCTTCTGCTATATGGTGTGTTTTGACCTGGAAAAAATCAGAAAGAAGCTTTCGGGACGAAGCGCCGCCGTCTCGAGGCGGAACATGGGCAAAACCTATCTAGGGCTTCGGCGGAGCTGTTTTCTAAGATACACGAGGAGACCACAAGGGTCGAGGGCGTGCCCTACCCCCCGGGCGCGCCCCCTGCCTTGTGGCCACCTCGTGTGCCCTCCGGACATCGTTTTCTTGCACAACACTTCTTTTGGTCGATGAAAATTCATTATATAATCTCCCGAAGGTTTTGACCACCATACCAAGACAATATCTCATGTTTTTGTTTTGAGTCGTTTTGTAGTAGATTTAGAGCAAGATGTCTTCACAAGAGTCGGTCAGGGAGAGTCGTGTATCTCACCCGACGTCGGGCTCAAGAGCATACAGCGAAGCTGACCACTTCAGGAAATCAACAAAGGAAGAGATGGAGGCTGACTTGAAAAGGGTGGGTGCCATGGAGGAGGATCAAGAAGTTACCTCTTGTCTTCAAACTAGATTCATGTTGGAGGAACTTCAGAGCTCGGCAATACACAATTCGGTCATTCCTCCCAATGCTAGATTTCTCTCTTATGAAAATATGAAAAAGAGTGTTGTTTTTTCTCCCACGGCTATGAAACATCCATGGGTGAATGGAGCTCTAGCCGTCATGGGTAAACTTCGCAAGGAAGTAATGGATCTTAAGCAACAAAATAATAAGCTCGAGGAAGTGAATCGCATCCTAAGGGGCATCATGCCAAGAATATAACATCACCACCTCCGAAGAAAGAGACGTAGATACATGGGTATGGGCACTCCCCTTGGCAACTGCCAAGCTTAAGAGAGGTGCCCCGGTATCGTATCACCATCACACTTTTACCTTTATCGTTTTCCTTATTTCGATCCTTTTGGTTATATCTTGATCTAGTAGAATAAAGTTTTTAGTATGATCTAGCTTTGAGTTTTGTTTTGATCTCTATCTATGTAATCGAGTCTGTGAGTTATATATAATAAAGAGTAGTTTTGAGTTGAGGGCTTTGCTTCCTTGGTATGATCTTGAGGGAATTAAATAAAACAAAGGAATAAAAAGAAATAAAAACATCATATGTTGATCTTATGGAAAGTAATGACTTCACATATAAAGAGTATGATGAATAAAAGTTGTTGAGAGTTGACAAACATAGTTTTGTTCATTGTTGCAATTAATAGGAAGTAATAAATAAAAAGAGGGTACACATATAAATATACTATCTTGGACATCTTTGTAATTGTGAGCACTCATTAAAATATGACATGCCAAAAAGTTGATGTTGGACAAGGAAGACAACATAATGGGTTATGTTTTCTTATTTCCGAATAGAAGTTATATTGTCATGGATCCTCCAACATGTTGAGCTTGCTTTTCTCTCTTATGCCAGCCAAATTCTTTGCACCAAGTAGAGATACTACTTGTGCTTCCAAACATCCCTTAAACCAGTTTTTTCATGAGAGTCAACCATACCTACCTATGGATTGAGTAAGATCCTTCAAGTAAGTTGTCATCGGTGCAAGCAATAAAACTTGCTCTCTAAATATGTATGATCTATTAGTGTGAAGAAAATAAGCTTTATACGAACTTGTGATATGGAAGAAATAAAAGCGACACACTCCATAATAAAGTTCTTTATCACAAGCGGCAATATAAAGTGACATTCTTTTGCATTAAGATTTTGTGCATCAAACCATAAAAGCGCATGACAACCTCTGCCTCCCTCTGCGAAGGGCCTATCTTGTACTTTTATCTTCTACCCTTACAAGAGTCATGGTGATCATCACCTTTCCTTTTTATACTTTTTATTTTGGCAAGCACTATGTGTTGGAGAGATCTATATATATATATATATATATATATATATATATATATATATATATATATATATATATATATATATATGTCGGGGCGGACGGGCGTCCCCCCGCGAGCACCTATGGGGCCGGAGCCCCTTTCGTTGTCCGGAGGGGGGGGCGGAGGGAGCGCGGAGAGCAGATCGAAGCGGGCACACGGGCGATTTACCCAGGTTCGGGCCGCGATGGACGCGTAAAACCCTACTCCTGCTTGGTTGTATTGAACTGGGGAGCTCGGGAGCTTGGGGAGCTAGCTGCACCGAGCGTATGGCTGTCTGGGTGCCGATTCTCCGAACCCCCGGAACCCGGAACCTCCCCTACGTCGCACACGGGCCTCCTTTTATAGCGCAAAGGGGTCACCGACAGGTGTCAACGTAGGAGAAAGGGGTAAAAGTGTAAAAGGGGTGGTAGCTGTAATAGTGCGGGAACGGTGGCGCTACAGTGCGGCACAGTGTTATCATACCTACTTCTGACGGTAGGGGACAAGGGCATTAAATGCCCGTCGCGGTCGCCCGGACAGCACCGAGGCGGACCGTTAGGTGCGCCACCGTTCGCCACGATGGCGGCTGCATGCCACCGCATGCCCCAGGCTGCGCGGTGCCTCGCCACGTGCCCTCGGGGGAAGCCCCGGAGCGACGCGTGGCGGGCGAGCTGGAGCGCAGCCTTGAGGTGGCGATCTTGCCGCGGCAAGTGGCTTGCCGCGGGGGTCGTCTTCCTGTGCCTGATAGCGTGCCAGCTATCAGGCCTTGCCGGGGCGCTTGGCGCGCCACGGCGGGCTTCTCTTGTGATGCCTGGGTTCGGCCTTCCCGACAAGCTCCTCTTGTCGGGGCTCGATCTTCTGTCTCGTTATACTTTGTTCTTGGATGGCCTTACATGGGCGCAGTCGTCCCGGCAAGCTCCTCTTGCCGGGGTCTTGTCTTCTCGGCCCGGCAAGCTCCTCTTGCCGGGGGCCTTGTCTTCTTGACCCGGCAAGCTCCTCTTGCCGGGGGCCTTGTCTTGAATGCTTGGTCTTCTCTTGGCGCTTCCGGGGCGGGCCTTGTCGCAGGGTGCTACAACTGCCCGTGCACAAGTCTGGGGTACTAAGGTACCCCTACTTTAGTACACCGACAGGAGCCCCCGGGCCTGGGCCACACATGGTGCCGAGCGTTGTTGGGCCAGGCCCTAACGGTGCACGGGCACGCATGGCCTTGGTCGCGCTGCTCCTTAACTCCGCATCCGCCGCGCCTTCCCCAGGCGGCGCGCGCTTACCGCGGCGTCGTGGGGGCGAAAACGCCCGTTCCCTCTTTAAGTGGAAGGAGGTGCGGAGGCGCGGCTCAATAAATGAACCGTGGTGGGGCGCGGTTTTCGAGGCGCCCGTTCCCCATAGTCACGGGACGGGGATAGGTCGTCCCACCCGTCGCCTCGGTTCTGTGCGCCCACCACGCGGTCCTCATGCACTCGGAGTCGCGGCGGCGGAGGCAGGGAGTCGGGCCGGCGCGGGCCGATGCAGTGGGTCGGCCCCAGTCGCCTGCCCTTCCTCCGCTTCTATTGGAGGAGCGGGGCGGCCGCGGTCCCACTCCGCTCCTTTATAAGGAGCGAGAGGGGGCGACGGAAATACGCACTCCATCTCCTTCCTCCTTCTGCTTCTGGTTTCCTTCCCCCATCTGCGATGGAGGGGGGGAACCCTGGTTCTTCTTCGATTGCCGCGAGGGTGTCTGCTCGGCAACGCGCCCCTCCTCCCCTTGCGCCCGCGGCGGCGGAGCCGATCGTCGGGGGAAGAGGGAGAGGGCGAGGTCGCGGACGAGGTCGTGGACGGGGCCGAGGCGCTCGGGGCGGACGGATCGGTGCGCCGCCCTCGCCCCTGCCAGCGGCTCCGTTCCTTCCTGCGGTCCATCTCGGGGACGACCCCTGTGAGTTCATTATCAGGCTGCGCCGGGCGCCTCGTCGCCACCTCCGGCTCCCCGCTCCATTCGCGAACGTGTTGGAGGTGGAGCAGCCCGAGACGCTAAACCTGCGCATGAGGGGCTGCGGGATCAGCGGGACGCGAGTCCACGTCGAGTCCCGAGCCCCCAGCGTGGTGTGTCTGGGCCGCGGGTGGAAGACGTTCGCCCGGATACACAGCTTGACGGAGGGGTTCACCCTCCACTTCAAGCTAGTGGGGGAGGACCTCCTCTCCGTCAAGGCCTTCTGGGGCTTCGGTATCCGGGCCCGGTGCTGCGAAGATAGCTCCTCCGACAGCGAAGGCTCCTCCTCGAGCGAGAGTGATGGGGAGGGGAGCGACAACGACGACGAGGGGAGCCGCCGCCGGGATGACGGGTACGACTAGGCGTCGGTCGCAGCTCCGGGTGGCGCCGGCGGCCCCATCGACCGCGCCGGGCTCCGTGAACTCCCCGGGGTCGTCTCCTTGGGCGACTGGCGTAGGGGGGGGCTGCTGAGGCGGACGTCGAAGGCCGCGAAGTCGGAGTACGGGCCGACTTCGACAGCTGGCTGACGCTCCGGCGCCTCGTGTTCCAGATGCGCCCCAGACGCCGTCATCACCCTTGCTCTCGGTGACGACCACCGAGGTCTTCTCTTTGGCCCGGCAAGCTCCTCTTGCCGGGGGGGCTTGATTTCCTCGGGCGGCCGGAGTGGCGAGGCTGCGGAAGAGGAAGAGGCTGGCGGCACGGCCGCTGCCTCATCTTCCAGCTCTGCCTCCGGCGCCTCCGTCTTCTTCAGCCTCCGGAGACCCCCGGGCGGAGCCCCCGGATCTTCTCTTGGTGCCTTCTGCCACCCGTAGCTCATCTAGGCGCCCCTTTCGCCCTCTTCGCCTACTTGCCCTACCTCCTGGGGAGAGAGACAAGAAAGGGATTACGGGCACCTTATCTTTTTTTAGCTCGTAAGCCTTCGGGCCTTAGTTGCGTTTAAGCCTTGTAATCCCTCTTTTCATGTTTTTCATTCTCTCTGAACTGTACCTGAGTGGAATGTTTTTAATGAAAAGGGGATGTTTGCCGGATCATTTGTCTCGCGGGTGGAAACCGCGGTAAGGAACGAATCCTTTACATCGTTAAGATAGACAGTTCTCGCCCGGCAACAGCCCCAGCCGCCCCCCCCCCCCCCGCACTGCTCGACCTTTCTCACGCCCTTGGCGGAGGCGGGGAGCAGGCGGGTTCCGGCCCCTCGCTTCCCTCCCTCTTGCTGCCGCGGCTGCTATCGAAACGGGCCCCAGGAACGCGCTCTGGGGCTTGCCGCTAAGAGAGCACGGTAGCTTTCCAGGAGGAAAGGAGGCTTTCAAATCCCACAGTCCATAAGAGAATGCATGATGAGGGATGCAAAAACTTATCTGAGGTTGCAGCCCCCGGCGACTCTGGCTCGCCGGGGCGTAGGTGTTGGCTCGTCCTTCTCCTCTTCCTTGTCCTTGAGCGGCCCGGCAAGGACATTCAATTCCTGCGAGCCAAAGGGAAAGGACGGGAAAAAGACGCGGACTCGACCTCTAAGTTAGGGGTTAGCGACAGTTAGGAACTGACAACCCTAACCAAGGACGAGACTCTGACTCAGCATGCATGCTAAAATCTAGGGCGCCAGCGCTTCTCTTTTTTCGGCCAGGGGCTTCGCCTGGCTTTGTACGAGGGCTTAAATGCAACATCGGCAAGGCCTGCACAAACCGGTGGTTGCCGGAGCGGATCACGGCAACCGCGCCTTATGGGAGAGACTTGCGAAGATGCTCTATGCTCCCAGGAGTTGCTCACTGGTAGGCCCTCTTCGGTCTTGAGGCGGGCAGCGCCGGGCCTCGCGACTCGTCTCACCCGATAAGGGCCTTCCTGCTTCGGCGTCGACTTGTTATAATTCTTGGCCGACTGAACGTGCCAGAGAACAAGGTCGCCTAACAGGGCAACTTTATCTGGCGCCAGGGGCTTCGCCTGGCTTTGTACAAGGGGTTACATGCAGCAGCGGCAAGGCCTGTAGAAACCGGTGGTTGCCGGAGCGGATCACGGCAACCGCGCCTAGTGGGCGGAACTTGCGAAGATGCTCTATGTTCCCAGGAGTTGCTCACTGGTAGGCCCTCTTCGGTCTTGAGGCGGACAGCGCCGGGCCTCGCGACTCGTTCCACCCAACAAGGGCCTTCCTGCTTCGGCGTCAACTTGTTATAATTCTTGGCCGACTGAACGTGCCAGAGAACAAGGTCGCCTAACAGGGCAACTTGATCTGGTGCCAGGGGCTTCGCCTGGCTTTGTACAAGGGGTTACATGCAACAGCGGCAAGGCCTGTACAAACCGATGGTTGCCGGAACGGGTCACGGCAACCGCGCCTTATGGGTGAAACTTGCGAAGATGCTCTATGTTCCAGGAGTTGCTCACTGGTACGCCTTCTTCGGTCTCGAGGCGGACAGCGCCGGGCCTCGTGACTTGCCTCACCCGATAAGGTCCTTCCCACTTCGGCGTCAACTTGTTGGAATTCTTGGCCGACTGAGTTCGCCGAAGAACAAGGTCGCCCTCCTCGAGACTCCTGGCCTTGACCTTGCGGCTATGGTAGCGACGCAAGGCTTGCTGGTACCGAGCAGCTCGTACCGCAGCCTGGAGACGTCCTTCCTCAAGGAGCAGCGCGTCATCTCGGCGCAGCCGCTCTTGCTCGAGCTCGTCATAAGCGAGCACCCGAGGAGATCCGTATACGAGTTCCGTGGGGATAACCGCTTCCGCTCCATAGACTAGAGCAAAAGGTGTCTGTCCGGTGGCTCGGCTTGGTGTCGTCCTGATTGACCAAAGAGCCGCCGGCAGCTCCTCAATCCAATTTCTCCCGCACTTGTGCAGCCTGTCGAAGGTCCTGGTCTTGAGTCCGCGCAGCACTTCAGCGTTGGCCCTTTCCGCTTGACCGTTGCTCCTGGGGTGAGCAACTGAAGCGAAACAGACCTTGGCGCCGAGATCCTGGGCGTATTGCATGAAGGCGCGACTTGTAAATTGCGTCCCATTGTCGGTGATGACTCTGTTGGGGACTCCGAAACGGCAGACGATCGACCGGAAGAACTTGACTGCTGACTGCGCGGTCACCTTCCTCACTGGCTCCACTTCCGGCCACTTCGTGAACTTGTCGATTGCAACGTACAAGTACTCGAAGCCCCCGACAGCTCGGGGAAAGGGGCCGAGGATATCGAGCCCCCAGACCGAGAAGGGCCAGGACAAAGGGATTGTTTGGAGAGCTTGAGCTGGCTGGTGAATCTGTTTTGCATGGAACTGGCACGCTTCACACTTGGTTACTAGTGCAGTTGCATCTTGGAGGGCTTCTTGCCAGAAGAATCCTTGCCGGAAGGCTTTCCCGACAAGTGCTCTTGCACCGATGTGATGGCCGCATATGCCTCCGTGTATCTCTGCCAACAGCTTCTGTCCGTCTTCCCTGGAGATGCACTTCAATCTGACACCGTTGAGTCTCCTTCTGTACAGCTCGTTGTCCACGAACTGGTACATACTTGACTGCCTGGTGATCTTCTCCACCTCTTCTGGGTCGTCGGGAAGTTCTCCAGTTTGCAGAAAACGGACGATCTGCCGTGCCCATGCCGGAGCCCGGGGCTCGACGGCAAGGGCTAAAGGCATGAAGGCCGCTGCGGGGACCCCGGCTTCTACGGCAAGAACCTCTGGTTCAGCCGGGGCCGGTGATCCCTCGGCAAGCTTGCCGGGGCAAAGCTTGTCGGGAACCTCTGCTTCCACTGGACGGACCCTCGGACCCGCAGGAGCGGACTGTTCCTCAGCGTTCGGATCGCTGATCCGCTCGCCGGAGCAAGGCTCATCGGGGACACCTGCTTCGACTGGACGGATCCTCGGATCCGCAGGAGCGGGCTGTCCCTCGGAGTTCAGGCTGCTGATCAGCTCGCTGGAGCGAGGCTTACCGGGGACACCAGCTTCGACTGGACGGATCCTGGGATCCGCAGGAGCGGGCTGTCCCCCGGCGTTCTGGTTGTTGATCTTGGGGACCTTGGCGGCGGTCTCAGGGAGGTCCGCCTGCGAGTAGTCGCCGGAGACCAACTTCCTTTTCTTGGACTGCCCAACTGATGGTGTAATGGATGGTTGAGTCAGCTTGAGCAAGAAGGTCCCTGGTTCCACAGGTAACTTCAGCGAAGCACACTTCGAAAGGCCGTCTGCTATCTCATTCTGAGCTCTCGCGACGTGCTCCATTTGCAGCCCTTCAAAGTGTTCTTCCAGCTTCCTCACTTCATCGACGTAAGCTTCCATCAGAGGGCTCTGGTAGCTCTTGTTGACTTGCCGGACCACCAGTTGAGAATCTCCCCGCACGATCAGCTTTCTGATCCCAAGTTCGGCCGCAATCCTGAGGCCGGCGAGCAAGCCTTCATACTCAGCAGTATTGTTGGTAGCTTGCTCTCTTGGGAAGTGCATCTGGATAACGTACTTGAGGTGCTCTCCGGTGGGCGCGATGAGTACCACGCCAGCACCGGCGCCTTGCAGCGAAAAGGCACCATCGAAGTACATTACCCACTCGCTTGTTGCTCCTTGTACGGGAGCGCTTGTTTCTTGGCCTTCTCCATCTGGCGTCGGGGTCCACTCAGCTATGAATTCTGCCAAAGCTCGGCTCTGTATGGTTGAAGTACTTTCAAACTTGAGCCCAAAGCTCGACAGCTCCAGTGCCCACTCGACGATCCTGCCCGTTGCCTCTGGATTGTGCAATATCCTCTTCAGCGGAAAGCGAGTGACTACTGTTATCTCATGCGCTTGGAAGTAATGGCGCAGCTTTCTCGAGGCCATGAGGAGGCCGAAAAGCAATTTCTGCACCCCGGAGTATCTTGATCTAGCCCCCTGCAAGAGGGAACTTACAAAATACACCGGGCGCTGCACCATCTTCTTCCGCGCTCCATCCTGTTCCTGCGCAGGGTGGCTCTTGTCGGGGCCAGAGCTTGCGGGAGCAGCCCCCCGCTCGTCGCTGGACTCGCTTGTAGGTGGTATAGGCTCCTCGTCGGCCTCCCTCTCCGCCACTAACGCAGCACTAACCACCTGGTTGGTTGCCGCTAGGTATAGCAACAACTTCTCCTGTGGTCTAGGTGCGACAAGTATTGGAGTGGAGGATAGGTACCTTTTCAAATCTTGCAG
This sequence comes from Aegilops umbellulata, assembly GCA_032464435.1. Taxonomy (NCBI): domain Eukaryota; kingdom Viridiplantae; phylum Streptophyta; class Magnoliopsida; order Poales; family Poaceae; genus Aegilops; species Aegilops umbellulata. The sequence goes on from CP136060.1 coordinate 183,402,960, forward strand.
CGCCGCCTCCGCTTCTGGAGTCCACCGCATGGGACCTGCCTTCTTCAAGATTTTAAAGAAAGGCAGGGCGCGTTCTGCAGACCTTGAAATGAATCGAGTGAGGGCGGCCACACAACCTGCAAGCTTTCTGACATCCTTGACGCGCTTTGGGGCTTCGACCTGCTCGATGGCTTTGATCTTGTCGGGATTAGCTTCAATCCCCCTCTGTGCCACAAAGAACCCGAGAAGCTTGCCGGAGGGGACTCCGAAAACGCACTTCTCGGGGTTCAGCTTGAGCTGTATCTTGCGCAAGTTCTGAAATGTCTCTTCCAGATCTTGGACCAGGGTTTCCTTGCTCCTGCTCTTCACCACGATGTCATCCATGTAGGCCTCCACGTTCCTATGGATCTGCGGCTCGAAGGCAGAGTGCACTACCCTTGCAAACGTTGATCCCGCATTCTTCAGTCCAAACGGCATGCGTATGAAGCAATAGGTGCCGCACGGAGTGATAAATGCGGTCTTCTCTTCATCTTCCTTGGCCATAAAGACTTGGTGGTATCCTGAATATGCATCAAGAAAAGAGAGTAGCTCACATCCGGCAGTGGAGTCAACAATCTGGTCTATGCGCGGCAAGGGAAATGGATCTTTGGGGCATGCTTTATTCACGTCGGTGAAGTCTATGCACAGTCTCCACTTCCCATTGGCTTTGCGCACGACGACCGGATTGGCCAGCCACGTTGGATGGATCACACCTCTCACTAGGCCTGCTGCCTCTAGCTTCTTGATCTCTTCGCTGATGAATTCCTGGCGCTCCACGGCTTGCTTTCTTACTTTCTGCTTGACGGGTCGCGCGTGAGGACAGACAGCGAGTTTGTGCTCAATCACCCTCCTGGGAACACCGGGGATGTCGGACGGTTGCCATGCAAACACGTCGTCATTCGCCCGCAGGAAGGCGACGAGCGCGCTTTCCTATTTGCTGTCAAGCGTGGCACTGATGGTGAAGGTACCGCCAGTGCCGTCCTCCTTGGCGGACACCTTCTTGGTTGCCGGGGGAGCGGTCATTCCCTTCCTGTACTTGCCGGCGGAGCTCGATGGAACGTCCTCGACGGCGGCGCAGCACTCCGAAGAGGTGCGGTTGCCGGAGTGGGCCCCAGAGCACTTACCGGGCTTGGTCTTTGTCTTCTTCCCCCCGGGGGCTTCAGCGGCAAGTGTGTCCTTCTCTGCCGCGGCTGCTACGTCCCGGTAGATCTTGTCGGCGCAGATAAGCGCGTCCTTTTTGTCGCCATGGACAGTGATGACGCTTATCGGCCCCGGCATCTTGAGTACGTTGTAGGCGTGGTGGGAAGCCGCCATGAACTTGGCGAGAGCGGGACGGCCGAGGATCCCATTGTATGGTAACGGGATATCGGCGACGTCGAACGTGATACGCTCAGTCCTGAAGTTAAGCTCGCCGCCAAAGGTCACCGGCAGAGTAATCTTCCCCTTGGGCTTGCTCCTCCCCGGGTTGATTCCTTGGAAGGATCCGGTCTCTTCGAGCTCGCCGTCTGGGATCTGGAGTTTCTTGATCACAGCGGAGGAGATCAAGTTCAGCCCGGCCCCGCCGTCTACCAACATTTTGGTGACCTTGAGGTTGCGGATGGTGGGTGAGACCAGCATCGGCAAGCACCCGACCGCGGTTGTGCGGTCGGGGTGATCCTCAAGATCGAAAATGATGGGCGTGCTGGACCATTTGAGGAGCCTGCGCGACTCCACGGGCGGCTCTGCTGCGTTCACCTCTCGCGCCCACCGCTTAAGCTGGCGGTGGGAGGTGTGCAGAGAGGCGCCGCCGTCAACGCATAGGACCTCCGTGGCCTTCTGGAACTCCTGCTCGCTGTTATCTTCGTCTTCCACGTCTTCGTCGTCGTCCTCTTCATCCTCGTCGCGGCCCCGGGGAGGCCGATCGCCTTGCCGCTGCTTGGCCTTGCCGCGGCGTCCTCCCCGGCCGACGGGCGGCCGCTTCTTGCTTGGTTCGCCTCCCCCACCCTGGGCCTTCCCCTTGTCGCGCCTCTCGTACTCGGCCTTCTGCTGCACGACGAGGTACTCGACGCTTTTGCAGTTGGAGAGATCGTGGCCCTTGGTGCGGTGGATCTTGCAGTATTGCTTGTCGGAGCCGTCCTGCTTGTCGGCTGCCGCCACGGGGGCAGGCTCCTTGCCGGAGCCGCCAGCCTGCGTTTGCTTGGCGGGAGCCTCCTTGCCGGACCCCTCGACGGCAAGCACCTCTTTCCTATTCTTCCTCCTATTATTCCGCCGCTGGCTCCTCTTCGCCGGGGCGGCGTCGTCACTATCGCTTTCTCCTGCGCCAGCATCCTCCCCGGGGAGTTTCCTCCCCTCCTCCGCGCGCGCGCACTTGTCAGCCAAGGCATATAGCTCGCTGACGTCCCGGATCTTGGTCATGGCCATCTCTTCACGCATGCGGCGGTTACGCACGTTCTGGTGGAACGCGCTGATAACCGCGGCAGGGTGAACGTCGGGGATGTTGCGATGCACGCGGCTGAAACGCTGGATGTACTTGCGCAGGGGTTCTCCTTCCTTCTGGGCTAGGATGTGGAGGTCGCTATCCTGGCCATGAGGTTTGTGGCCGCCTGTGAAGGCGCCAACAAACTGATGGCAAAGATCCGCCCAGGAAGAAATGGAGCCTTCCGGCAAGTGCATAAGCCACGAACGAACGTTCGGCTTAAGCACGAGCGGGAAGTAGTTCGCCAATATCCTCTCGTCGCGCCCCCCGGCAGCTTGTACAGCGATTGTGTAGATGCTGAGAAACTCCGAGGGGTGCGTCCTGCCGTCGTACTTCTCCGGTACGTCGGGCTTGAAGTTCTTCGTGCTGGGCCACCGGACGCGTCGCAGCTCGCGGGTGAACGCAGGGCAACCTGCCGCGTACGGTAAGTCACCTGGTTCACCGGGCGCGTACGCGTCGACAGCGTCCCCAGCCCGCTGGTCTGATCGTCGCCGAGTTTCTCGGCGGCGCTCAATCCTTGTTCGAGCGTCTTCTTGCTGTCGCTCGTCGAGGACTTGGCGCTGGTCCCGGCGAGTCCGCGGGTCCGACGACGCTGTGGAGCCGTCGTCGGCGTTGTTCCAGCGGGGCGGCGTCTTCTGCTTCTGCGCCGGGGAGTGCATGGTGGTCGCACCTCCGGCGGTCTTGTCGCCGTCGGCCTTCGTCTTCTCGACCTGCCGGGGCCGCGAGGTCGCCGGCTGCTGCGGCGTGTCGTTGTTGGCGAAGGCGATCAGGCTCTGGATGGTGGCCCTCCAGCTTTCGGCCTTGCCAGCCGCTGGAGGGTAGTCGAGGAGCAGTTGCGCTCTCGCAAGCGCTTCTGCCGGAGTGGAGGGGAGCGGGGGCGAGTGGCGCGAGGAGCGGGATGCGCTCGGACTCCTAACAATGTTAGAAAGAGCGGGGTCCCTCCCCGGCGCCTTCGCCTTGCCCGTGTCCGGACGGGGGCCCGTGGCGTCCCGCGAACCTCCTGTTTGCCCTTGTTCCAGCAAGCGGATGCCACCTCCCGTGGCATGGCGCTGCTGGGTCGTCGTTTGAAGGGACGGATGCGGCGCGTCCTCGGAGGCCGAGGCTCGGTCGTCCGCCCTGTTCTTGGATTTGGTGGCACCGCGAGTGTTCTCGCCGGTGGCCACCCCTCCGACGGCGTCTCCCCCGCCCACCGTTGGCTCCGGTAGCGGTGGGAGCGACGCGGACGGGCCCGCGGCCTCCGAAGCCTTCTTCTTCGGGGCCATGGTGTCGATGAAGCTAGCGAGTTCGGAGAAGCTGACGAAGAGCGCGCTCGCGTGAACGCAGGATCTGATCCGCACAACCTCGACGCAGACCCCTACCTGGCGCGCCAAAGATGTCGGGGCGGACGGGCGTCCCCCCCGCGAGCACCTATGGGGCCGGAGCCCCTTTCGTTGTCCGGAGGGGGGGGCGGAGGGAGCGCGGAGAGCAGATCGAAGCGGGCACACGGGCGATTTACCCAGGTTCGGGCCGCGATGGACGCGTAAAACCCTACTCCTGCTTGGTTGTATTGAACTGGGGAGCTCGGGAGCTTGGGGAGCTAGCTGCACCGAGCGTATGGCTGTCTGGGTGCCGATTCTCCGAACCCCCGGAACCCGGAACCTCCCCTACGTCGCACACGGGCCTCCTTTTATAGCGCAAAGGGGTCACCGACAGGTGTCAACGTAGGAGAAAGGGGTAAAAGTGTAAAAGGGGTGGTAGCTGTAATAGTGCGGGAACGGTGGCGCTACAGTGCGGCACAGTGTTATCATACCTACTTCTGACGGTAGGGGACAAGGGCATTAAATGCCCGTCGCGGTCGCCCGGACAGCACCGAGGCGGACCGTTAGGTGCGCCACCGTTCGCCACGATGGCGGCTGCATGCCACCGCATGCCCCAGGCTGCGCGGTGCCTCGCCACGTGCCCTCGGGGGAAGCCCCGGAGCGACGCGTGGCGGGCGAGCTGGAGCGCAGCCTTGAGGTGGCGATCTTGCCGCGGCAAGTGGCTTGCCGCGGGGGTCGTCTTCCTGTGCCTGATAGCGTGCCAGCTATCAGGCCTTGCCGGGGCGCTTGGCGCGCCACGGCGGGCTTCTCTTGTGATGCCTGGGTTCGGCCTTCCCGACAAGCTCCTCTTGTCGGGGGCTCGATCTTCTGTCTCGTTATACTTTGTTCTTGGATGGCCTTACATGGGCGCAGTCGTCCCGGCAAGCTCCTCTTGCCGGGGTCTTGTCTTCTCGGCCCGGCAAGCTCCTCTTGCCGGGGGCCTTGTCTTCTTGACCCGGCAAGCTCCTCTTGCCGGGGGCCTTGTCTTGAATGCTTGGTATTCTCTTGGCGCTTCCGGGGCGGGCCTTGTCGCAGGGTGCTACAACTGCCCGTGCACAAGTCTGGGGTACTAAGGTACCCCTACTTTAGTACACCGACAATATATATCCACTCGCATGTAGGTTATCATAAAGTATTATTGTTGACATTACCCTTGAGGTAAAAGGTTGGGAGGCGAAACTATAAGCCCCTATCTCTCTCTGTGTCCGACTGAAACTTTGTACCCATAAGTATCGCATGAGTGTTAGCAATTGTGAAAGACTAAATGATAGTTGAGTATGTGGACTGCTACCTCTTGAGCTTGCGTTGGTTTTTTCCTTGAAGAGGAAAGGGTGATGCACAGTTTTGAGAACCAAGGTATCAATCCAGTAGGAGACAATGCACAAGCCACCGAATACCTGCACAAACAAACACCAACCTTGCACCCAACGCGATAAAGGGGTTGTCCATCCCTTCACGGTTATTTGCAACGTGAGATCTGATAAAGATGGATAAACAACAAAGTAATATTTTTTGGTATTTTTGGTTGATGGAACGGAAAGTAAAAGATTGCAAGGAAAATAAATAGGAAACTAGAATTGTAGATCGGAAACTTATATGATGGAAAATAGACCCGGGGGCCATAGGTTTCACTAGAGGCTTCTCTTAAGATAGAAAATATTACGGTGGGTGAAGAAATTACTGTCGAAAAATTGATAGAAACGTGCAAAGTTATGAAGATATCTAAGGCAATAATCATGAATATAGGCATCACGTATGTGTCAAGTAGACCAAAACGATTCTACATCTACTACTATTACTCCACACATCGACCGCTATCCAGCATGCATCTAGAGTATTAAGTTCATAAAGAACGGAGTAACGATTTAAGCAAGATGACATGATGTAGAGGAATTAACTCAAGCAATATGATGAAAACCCCATCTTTTTATCCTCGATGGCAACAATGCAATACGTCCCTTGCTACCCCTACTATCACTGGGAAAGGACACCGCAAGATTGAACCCAAAGCTAAGCACTTCTCCCATTGCAAGAAAAACCAATCTAGTTGGCCAAAACAAATCGATAGTTCGAAAAGACTTGCAACTATATCAAATCATGCATATAGGAATTCAGAGGAGATTCAAATAATATTCATAGGTAAGTTGATCATAAATCCACAATTCATCGAATCTCATCAAACACACCGCAAAAGAGTATTACATCGAATAGATCTCCAAGAATATCGAGGAGAGCTTTGTATTGAGAATCAAAGAGAGAGAAGAATCCATCTAGCTACTAGCTATGGACCCGTAGGTCTGAGGTAAACTACTCACGCTTCATCGGAGAGGCAATGGTGTTGATGTAGAAGCCCTCCGTGATCGAATCCACCTTTGGCAGGATGCCGGAAAAGGCCCCAAGATGGGATCTCATGGGTACAGAAGGTTGCGGCGGTGGAAAAGTGGTTTTGTGGCTCCCCTGGAAGTTTTTGGGGTATATGTGTATACATAGGAGGAAGATCTAGGTCAGGGGGTCACCAAGGGGCCCACAAGGTTGGGGGCGCGCCCTCCACCCTTGTGGCCGCCTCGTGGCTCTTCTGACTTGCACTCCAAGTCTCCTGGGTGTCTTCTGGTCCAAGAAAAATCATCTCGAAATTTTTATTCCGTTTGGGCTCCGTTTGGTATTCCTTTTGTGCGAAACTCTAAAACAAGGAAAAAACAGAAACTGGCACTGGGCTCTAGGTTAATAGGTTAGTCCCAAAAACGTCTAAAATAGCATATTAATGCATATAAAGCATCCAAAATAGACAATATAATAGCATGGAACAATCAAAAAGTATAGATACGTTGGAGATGTATCAAGCATCCCCAAGCTTAATTCCTGCTCCTCCTCTAGTAGGTAAATGATAAAAACATAAATTTTGATGTGGAATGCTACCTAACATATTTATCCATGTAATTCTCTTTATTGTGGCATGAATGTTCAGATCCGTAAGATTCAAAACAAAAGTTTAATATTGACATAAAAACAATAATACTTCAAGCATGCTAACAAAATAATTATGTCTTCTCAAAATAACATGGCCAAAGAAAGCTTATCCCTACAAAATCACATAATCTGGCTATGCTCCATCTTCATCACACAAAATACTCAAATCCTGCATGACCCCGATGACAAGCCAAGCAATTGTTCCATACTTTTGACATTCTCAAACCTTTTCAACTTTCACGCAATACATGAGCATGAGCCATGGACATAGCACTATAGGTGGAATAGACGGTGTTTGTGGAGAAGACAAAAAAGAAGGAGATAGTCTCACAGCAACTAAGTGTATCAACGGGCTATGGAGATGCCCATTAATAGATATCAATGTGAGTGGGTAGGGATTTCCATGCAACGGATGCACTAGTGCTATAAGTTTATGAAAGCACAAAAAGGAAATCTAAGTGGGTGTGCATCCAACTTGCTTGCTCATGAAGACGTAGGGTGTTTGAGGAAGCCCATCGTTGGAATATACAAGCCAAGTTCTATAATGAGAAATTCCCACTAGTATATGAAAGTGATAACATAAGAGACTCTCTATCATGAAGATCATGGTGCTACTTTGAAGCACAAGTGTGGCAAAAAGGATAGTAACATTGTCCCTTCTCTCTTTTTCTCTCTTTTTTTTTCTTTTTCTCTCTTATTTTTATTTCTCTTTTTTTTCTTTTTTTTGGCCTTCTCTTTTTTTATTTGGCCTTTCTCTCCTTTTTTATTTCCTCACATGGGACAATGCTCTAATAATGAAAATCATCACACTTCTATTAACTAACAACTCAAGAATTACCACTCGATACTAGAACAAAAATATGACTCTATGTGAATGCCTCCGGCGGTGTACCGGGATGTGCAATGAATCAAGAGCGACATGTACAAAAAATATGATTAACGGTGGCTTTGCCACAAATACGATGTCAACTACATGATCATGCAAAGCAATATGACAATAATGATGTATGTTATAATAAACGGAACGGTGGAAAGTTGCATGGCAGTATATCTCGAAATGGCTATGTAAATGACATGATAGGTAGGTATGGTGGCTTTTTTGAGGAAGGATATGTGGTGGGTTTATGGTACCGGCGGAAGTTGCGTGGTACTAGAGAGGCTAGCAATGGCGGAAAGGTGAGAGTGTGTATAATCCATGGACTCAACATTAGTCATAAAGAACTCACATACTTATTGCAAAAATCTATTAGTCATCAAAACAAAGTACTACGCGCATGCTCCTAGGGGGTAGATTGGTAGGAAAAGACCATCGCTCGTCCGCGACCGCCACTCATAAGGAAGACAATCAAAAAACATCTCATGCTCCAACTTCGTTACATAACGGTTCACCATGCGTGCATGCTATGGGACTCACAAACCATAACACAAGTATTTCTCAAATTCACAACTACTTACTAGCATGACTCTAATATCAACATCTTCATATCTCAAAACAATCATAAGGAATCAAACTTCTCATAGTATTCAATGCACTTTATATGAATTTTTTTATTATATCCCTCTTGGATGCCTATCATATTAGGATAATTTTATAACCAAAGCAAATTACCATGATATTCTAAATACTCTCAAAATAATATAAGTGAAGTACAAGAGTTCATCAATTTCTATAAATCAAAACCACCACCGTGCTCTAAAAAGATACTCCCTCCGTTCCAGAATATAAGGTGTATTGGTTTCCGTGCAAGTCAACCATTAGATTGTTTGACCAAGATTATAGAATAAAATAACAACATCTGGCATACCTAATAGATAAAATGTGAAACTACTTTTCATGATGGATCAAATGATATTAATTTCGTATTCTGGATATTGATGTATTTTTCTAAAAACTCGGTCAAACATGCACTCGTTTGACTTTAAAAAAAACAAATACACCTTACATACAGGAATGGAGGGAGTATAAGTGAAGCACTAGAGCAAAATTGCCTAGCTCAAAAGATATAAGTGAAGCACATAGAGTATTCTAATAAATCATGATTCATGCGTGTCTCTCTCAAAAGGTGTGTACAACAAGGATGATTGTGGCAAACTAAAAATCAAAGACTCAAATAATATAAGACGCTCCAAGCAAAACACATATCATGTGGTGAATAAAAATATGGCCTCAAGTAAAGTTACCGATATACGAAGACGAAAGAGGGGATGCCTTCCCGGGGCATCCCCAATCTTAGGCTTTTTGACATCCTTGAATATTACCTTGGGGTGCCTTGTGCATCCCCAAGCTTAGGCTCTTTCCACTCCTTATTCCATAGTCCGTCAAATCCTTACCCAAAACTTGAAAACTTCACAACACAAAACTCAACAGAAAATCTCGTAAGCTCTGTTAGTATAAGAAAATAAATCACCACTTTTGGTACTGTTGTGAACTCATTCTTTATTTATACTGGTGTAATATCTACTATATTCCCAATTTTCCATGGTTCATACCCCCCCTCTGATACTAGCCATAGATGCATCAAAATAAGCAAATAACACGCGAAAAACAGAATCTGTCAAAAACAGAACATCCTGTAGTAATCTGACTAGTTCGCATACTTTTGAACTCCAAAAACCCTGAAAAATTAGGACGTCCTAGGAAATTTGTATATCAATCTACTGTATACAATTCAGGATTTTATCACGCTTCTGTGATTTTAAATAATTCTAGGACTGAGCGCAAAGTTTCTGTTTTTTTAGCAAGATCAAATCAACTATCACCGTAAGCTATCCCAAAGGTCTTACATGGCACAAACACTAACTAAAACACAAAACCACATCTAACCAGAGGCTAGATGATATACTTATTGCAAAACAGGACGTAAAACTCAAGAACAAAAATAAAATTGGGTTGCCTCCCAACAAGCGCTATTGTTTAACGCCCTTAGCTAGGCATAAAATACGAATAGATCTAAGTATTATCATCTTTGGCTTTTATCTTTTAAATGGAATTATGCACGAATCTGGAAGGCTCCTTGCGTTTCCCTTCATATTTGGAATTTTTTAGATCTAGAGCAACCAACCGCTTATTGCAAACAGTAATCAACATATTCATGCGATGAAGGTTTCCGCTAACATTTTTAATAGGTTCAAGAGATTTTTGCAAAAAATTTGTTACTTCGCATAATTTCTCAAAAACTTGGGCCCCTTCTTGAGTAATGTAATCCCTTTTGTGGGGGTAGTATTCCTATTATTCCCTCTATAATTTCATATGCAATGCTGGGATCAATTTCAATAAAAATTCCTTTAGCAGCAAAATCCAAGAGTTGCCTATGGGACATGCTTAGCCCAACATAAAAATTACGAAGTAAGATCTTGAAATTACTCTCAATAGTGCAATTACGATAGGATTCCATCATCCTATACCAAGCATCTTTCAAATTTTCTACTTGTCTTTGTTTGAAGTGAAGAACTTCAAAGTCAGGAGACAAAGGAAGGGGAAAAGGACTAGCCATAGGAGTGAGATAAGCACAAGAAGAAGACGGATGGAAGAGGGGCGAAGAAAAGGCGAATCTTTTCAAAATCGTTTAGGAAGTGGGGGAGAGGAAAACGAGAGGCGAATGGTCAATAATGTAATGCGAGGGATGAGAGTTTATGATGGGTACTTGGTATGTCTCAGCTTGGCGTAGATCTCCCCGGCAACGGCGCCAGAAATCCTTCTTGCTACCTCTTGAGCTTGCATTGGTTTTCCCCTGCAAGAGCAAAGGGTGATGCAGCAAAGTAGCGTAAGTATTTCCCTCAGTTTTGAGAACCAAGGTATCAATCCAGTAGGAGACAATGCGCAAGCCACCGAATACCTGCACAAACAAACACCAACCTTGCACCCAACGCGATTAAGGGGTTGTCAATCCCTTCACGATTATTTGCAACATGAGATCTGATAAAGATGGATAAACGGAAAAGTAATATTTTTGGTTTATGGAATAGAAAGTAAAAGATTGCGAAGGAAGTAAATAGGAAACTAGAATTGTAGACCCGAAACTTATATGATGGAAAATAGACCCAGGGGCCATAGGTTTCACTAGAGGCTTCTCTTAAGATAGAAAATTTTACGGTGGGTGAACAAATTACTATCGAGCAATTGACAGAAAAGCGCAAAGTTATGACGATACCTACTACTATTACTCCGCACATCGACAGCTATCCAGCATGCATCTAGAGTATTAAGTTCATAAAGAACAGAGTAATGCTTTAAGCAAGATGACATGATGTAGAGGAATTAACTCAAGCAATATGATGAAAACCCCATCTTTTTATCCTCGATGGCAACAATACAATACGTACCTTGCTGCCCCTACTGTCATTGGGAAAGGACACCACAAGGTTGAACCCAAAGCTAAGCACTTCTCCCATTGCAAGAAAAACCAATCTAGTTGGCCAAACCAAATCGATTGTTCGAACAGACTTGCAAAGATATCAAATCATGCATATAAGAATTCAGAGCAGATTCAAATAATATTCATAGATAAGTTGATCATAAATCGACAATTCATCGGGTCTCAGCAAACACACCGCAAAAGAGTATTACATCAAATAGATCTCCAAGAACATCGAGGAGAACTTTGAATTGAGAATCAAAGAGAGAGAAGAAGCCATCTAGCTACTAGCTATGGACCCGTAGGTCTGAGGTAAACTACTCACGCTTCATCGGAGAGGCAATGGTGTTGATGTAGAAGCCCTCCATGATCGAATCCACCTTCGGCAGGATGCCGGAAAAGGCCCCAAGATGGGATCTCATGCGTACAAAAGGTTGCGGCGGTGGAAAAGTGGTTTTGTGGCTCCCCTGGAAGTTTTTGGGGTATATGTGTATACATAGGAGGAAGATCTAGGTCAGGGGGTCACCAAGGGGCCCACAAGGTTGGGGGCGCACCCTCCACCCTTGTGGCCGCCTCGTGGCTCTTCTGACTTGCACTCCAAGTCTCCTGGGTGTCTTCTGGTCCAAGAAAAATCATCGCGAAATTTTTATTCCGTTTGGACTCCGTTTGGTATTCCTTTTGTGCGAAACTCTAAAACAAGGAAAAAACAGAAACTGGCACTGGGCTCTAGGTTAATAGGTGAGTCCCAAAAATCATATAAAATAGCATATTAATGCATATAAAACATCCAAAACAGATAATTTAATAGCATGGAACAATCTAAAATTATAGATATGTTGGAGACGTATCATGGACTTGCTAAAAAGCTCTTATATTAACTCTTTCTGATGTTATGATAAATTGCAATTGCTTTAATGACTGAGATCATAGTTTGTTAGTTTTCAATGAAGTTTCTGATTCATGCTTTACCTTGTGAATGAATTGTTACTTTAGCATAATAAATTGTATGGCACTATATGTTGTTGTTCTAAAGATGATCATGATGCCCTCATGTCCGTATTTTATTTTATCGACACCTCTATCTCCAAACATGTGGACGTACTTTTTGATTTTGGCTTTCACTTGAGCACAAGCGAGGTGTAAGCTTGGGGGAGTTGATATGTCCATTTTGCATCATGCTTTTATATTGATACTTATTGCATTATGGGTTGTTATTACATGTTATATCACAATACTTATGCCTTTTCTCTCTTATTTAATAAGGTTTACATGAAGAGGGAGAATGCAGGCAGCTAGAATTCTGGACTGGAAAAGGAGCAAATATTAGAGACCCGTTCTACACAACTCCAAAAGTCATGAAACTTCACGGAGAATTATTTTGGAATATATAAAAAAATATTGCGCGAAGGAAGCACCAGAGGGGGGCCCACCAGCCATCCACAAGGGTGAGGGCGCGCCCTACCCCCTGGGCATGCCCCTGCCTTGTGGGCCACCTGGCAGGCCCCCGATGCCCATCTTCTGCTATATGGTGTGTTTTGACCTGGAAAAAAATCAGAAAGAAGCTTTTGGGATGAAGCGCCGCCCTCTCGAGGCGAAACTTGGGCATAACCAATCTAGGGCTCCGGCGGAGCTGTTCTGCCAGGGAAACTTCCCTCCGGGAGGGGGAAATTAAAGCCATCGTCATCACCAACGATCCTCTCATTGGGAGGTAGTCAATCTCCATCAACATGTTCACCAGCACCATCTCCTCTCAAACCCTAGTTCATCTATTGTATCTGATCTTTGTATCAAAACCTCCGATTGGTACCTGTGGGTTGCTAGTAGTGTTGATTACTCCTTGTAGTTGTCGCTAGTTGGTTTATTCAGTGGAAGATCATATGTTGAGATCCTTAATGATAATTAATACTCCTCTGATTATGAACATGAATATGCTTTGTGAGTAATTACGTTTGTTCTTGAGGACATGGGAGAAGTCTTGTTATAAGTAATCATGTGAATTTGGTATTCGTTCGATATTTTGATGAGATGTATGTTGTCTCTCCTCTAGTGGTGTTATGTGAATGTCGACTACATGACACGTCACCATGATTTGGGCCTAGGGGAAGGCATTGGGAAGTAATAAGTAGATGATGGGTTGCTAGAGTGACAGAAGCTTAAACCCTAGTTTATGCATTGCTTCGTAAGGGGATGATTTGGATCCATATGTTTCATGCTATGGTTAGATTTATCTTAATTCTTCTTTCATAGTTGCAGATGCTTGCGAGAGGTGTTAATCATAAGTGGGAGGCTTGTCCAAGGAAGGGTGGCACCCAAGCACCAGTCCTCCCACATATCAAATTATCAAACTAACGAACGCTAATCGTATGACCATGATGAAAACTAACTTGACAACAATTCCCATGTGTCCTCGGGAGTGCTTTGCTTCATATAAAGAGTGTGTCCAGGCTTGTCCTTTGCTACAAAAAGGATTGGGCCACCTTGTTGCACCTTAGTTACTTTTGTTACTTATTACCCGTTACGAATTATCTTATCACACAATTATCTGTCACCGATAATTTTAGTGCTTGCAGAGAATACCTTGCTGAAACCCGCTTGTCATTTCCTTCTGCTCCTTGTTGGGTTCGACACTCTTACTTATCGAAAGGACTACGATAGATCCCCTATACTTGTGGGTCATCACCAATGATGTTAGAGGGGTAGGAAAAACATGACTCTATGGTTCAAAATCAATTACAACAAGTTGCTAAATCTCAAAGAGATTTGCTTGATGAATGAACAATAATATCAATGATCATGTTGTTAGAGTAATGACTAGAGGAGGTAGAATGACTCAGGAAGCACTTTATCCTGAGGGACACCCAAAAAGAATTGAACAAGACTCTCAAAGAATTAACACTGATGCACCTAGTCCTTCTAAAAAGAAAAGGAAGAAGAAGAATGATAGGACTTTGCGTGCCTCTAGTGAACCTGAAATTGAAAAACCTCCTGATAATGATAATGAAGTTTCTATCTCTGATGCTGAAACTCAATCTGGTAGTGATCGCTCACCTTCTCATAATGAAAAATATAATGATGAGGTTCATGAAGACACTCAAACAAATAATAAAGAACCAGACAATGACGTTGAGATAGAACCAGCGGTTGATCTTGATAACCCACAACCCAAGAATAAAAGGTATGATAAAACAGACTTTGTTGCTAGAAAACATGGGAAGGAAAGAGAACCGTGGGTTCAAAAAACTATGCCCTTTCCACCTAAGTCAACTAAAAAGAAGGATGATGATGAATTTGAACGCTTTGCTGAAATGATTATTTCAGTCTTTTTGCGTACTCGCTTGACTGATATCCTAAAAATGCCTCCTTATGCAAAGTACATGAAAGACAGCATCACCAACAAGAGAAAAATACCGGAAGCTGAAATCTCCACCATGCTTGCTAATTATACTTTTAAGGATGGAATACCTAAAAAACTTGGAGATCTGGGAATCCCCACCATACCTTTCTCCATCAAAAGAAACTATGTGAAAACTGCTTTATGTGATTTAGGAGCTGGTGTTAGTGTTATGACTTTCTCTTTATATAAAAGACTTGATTTGAATAAACTCACACCTACTAAAATATATTTGCAAATGGCTGAAAAATCAATTGCCATACCTATTGGTATTTGTGAGGATGTGCCCGTTGTTGTTGCTAATGTTACTATCTTAACTGACTTTGTTATACTTGAGATGCCCGAGGACGACAACATGTCGATTATCCTTGGTAGACCCTTTTTTAATACTATAGGGGCTGTTATTGATAGCAATAAAAGCAAGGTCACTTTCCATATCAATGGTAATGAACATACGGTGCACTTTCCGAAGAAAAAATTCCAAGTGAACGGTATTAATGTCATTGAAAAATCTTTGACAATCACTATTAGAAGTTTTCAACTACCTCTACCTACTGCAAAAAAAATAAATATGAAATGCTTATTGTTGGGGACATTCATGTCCCCGTTGAGGTAACTTAGTGATTTACGAAAGTTCTTCGTTTTCATGCTAATCGAAAGTGGTTGCTAATAAGACTTGATCAACCTTATTAATGGATCATTTTTTAGAGGTATGAAGTTGATGAATTTAGTAAGCACTACCTTCTGTCCCAACCTTTTGTTTTTTGTTTTGTTAGTTAAATAAAATAAAATGCCATGTTTTGTCTGTTTTCTGAATTTCCTGTGCAATAAAAAATGATCCAAAATGAAAGTTCTCATAATGCTCTAAAAATTTAATACGATTCTTTTCTGAATATTTAAGAACTTTTTATGCAAATAACATCATAGGAGGGTGCACCAGGTGGGCACAACCCACCTGGCCGTGCTAGCACCCCCAGGCGCGCCCTGGTGGGTTGTGGGCCCCTCACTTATCTCCTCATCCCACATCATCACCTACCTCCAAAAAAATCACCATTGCTCTCTCTCTCTCTCGTGTTCTTGCTCTCAAACCCGCGGATTTTGATCTCTTTGCTCGAAGCTTCGTTTCCGAAACTGTTTCGGGGTTTGTTGCTCGGTATCTTGACTCCTCCATTGATCCAATTAGTTTTTGATTTAGTGGTTTATATTTTGAATAATTAGTTACTCTTGGTGTTATTGTAGATGATCTGGCATGTTGAGTTCTTAGAGTTCTGAGTAGTTTGAATGCTTAATATGGCCTCTATGCAACCCTATGAGTAGTTGCTATCAATCTTGTGAAGTTTTGTTAACAAACTTTTGTGACCCAAAATTTTCTAGAAAATTGTACGCGAATATGATGAACCTCTTCGGAAGGAGTTCTTCGAGGAGGAGGTCTTTGGAGGCATCTTCTAGTAGCAGCTCCGCTCGTCGGTCTTATGTTGAACCAAGTGAAACTTCCATACGAGATGCCACCACTAAGTCATGCTTATGGCCATGCAACGATTATATGGTGCGTGTTGGCATTAAGGAAGAATTTGAGCAATATGTTCACAATGCCGAGCTCGGTCCCTACATTTCAAATAAGTGCAACCAACACCTCAACATCACTGAATCATTTACCAAAGGATTTAAATTCCATCCTTGTGAGTCTAGGGTGTTATTTAAACAAAGATTTCCCTATTGCTGCAAAATCCCATTGTCGGGTTCGCTTGAAGAACCACCAAGATCTGAGACTGACATATTCTTGACTCGTCTTTGCTATGGTGAGACTAGGGGAGTGACGCAAGGTAGAATATCATTTTCCCTCAATCCAGTACTTCACATTATTTAATGGAAAATGCATTGTAGGCAAACAAGATTGTAGTACACTTTGTGCTCCAGAATTGAGCCTCATACGCACCGCTCTCACAAGTGACAAAGTTATAACCTTGGAGCGATTGTTGCATGCAGGTTGCAACATAGCGCTGGTAGTGGATACTTTTATGGTGGAATTTATGCCACACGCTTAGCAAAAGAACTGGGTGTTTCACCTTGGCCTTACGACCCTATTTTACCCATGTAGTACTTAGACTTTGATGCTATGAAACGTCATAAGATCCTTAGTGGTGAACCCCATGATTTCACTTATAACCTATTGTTTAATAAAAAAGTCCGTTTTGGACACATATTTGCCTGCACATGCTCTCTTTGATGTTCATATTAAGGGAAGATATTATGTTCTTGAGAGCGAGGCCCGAGCACATAACGCGGCGGTCGTGGCTGCACGGCGGGCTGAGGCATCTGCACCTAGAGCCTCCGTGAGCTATCACTCCGACCACTATGCAGGCTACTAACTGATTACCAAGTTAGGCCAAAAGCCTAAGATTGGGGGAGTATGTATTTCCACCGACATTACATTCATGTTCACACATTTTCATTCCAGTTGTCGGTGCCCATACTCTTTCATTGTATTATCCATGCTAGATTCATGTTTCCGCCTTCTTCTTGTGTGTTTGAAAAACTTTAAGAAAATCCAAAAATATTTCTTGCTTCTTTTCGGTTTTTCTTCCTACTTTAATTGTTGTAGTACTAAAAAGAAAACACAAAAAGATTTCATTGTTCTTCTTTTACTTGCTGGGAGCTTTCCCGTGTAAATAGTTTTTATCGTTTTTGCTTTCCTTTCTATTTGCTTGTCCACGAAAAAACCAAAAACTCCAAAAATATTTCAGTGTGTTTCTCTGAATTTCTTTTATTTTTATGGAGTCGTACCGAGGAGAAGACCACGATGAAAATGTTGAGTGGCTCTCACATGCATTATTGTTGATCTAACAAAGAGGCCATATTACTTTGTCTTCTCCTATTGAATAAAATGTTTGCAGATTCTGGCTTAGTCCACGGCACTCTTGCACTATTATTATTTCACAATCATTCGGTCGTGCAAGTGAAAGGCAATAATGACGATATTTGATGAACTGGTTGTGGCAGAGAGAAACGGGTATGAATTCAACTTGTTCTATTTTTGTAAATATGTTTAACCTAGTATCCATGATTCAGCCTATTATGATTAAACATGTTTGCAATGACAATTAGAGATTCTAGTTTCTCATGCCATGCTTAAGTAGCTAGGAGTGGATAAAGATTTATCTTGGATGCCAACATTGCGTTAAAATGATTGTGATGTAGTATGATGATATCGTATCCTCCTCTGAATGTTCGAGTGGCTTGACTTGGCACATGTTCATGCATGTAGTTGAATCAAAACCAACATAGCCTCTATGATATTTATGTTCATGGTGTTCATATCCTACTCATGCTAGTATCCAATGTTACTTATGCATAATGCATGTTCATGATCGTTTTCGCTCTCTAGCTGGTCGCTTCTCAACCTATTTGCTAGCCTTCACCTATACTAAGTGGGAATTCTGCTTGTGCATCAAAACCTGAAACCCAAGTTATTCCAAATGAGTCCACCATACCTACCTATATACGGTATTATCCTGTCGACCTAAGTAAATTTGCATGTGCCACCTCTAAAAATTCAAACAAATATCCTTTTTGTGTGTCTGGATTGTTCATAGAGCGACATGAGGTAGTCAATATCTTCCATGCTAAGTGGGTTATTCTCATGATGAGTGTTTATTCACTCGTCCTTGCACGAGAGGGAGGTAATAGGGATTCCTAGTCCCGAATCCAAATTGCAATTAATTAAACAAAACTCCCCCAGGACTGTTGTTGGTATAGACGGTACCCGTTGTTTCGGACAAGCCGTGGAATGTGGTTGTTGGTGGGTGAGGGAGTCCTGGATTAGGGGGTGTCCGGGTAGCCGGACTATACCTTCGCCGGACTCCTGGACTATGAAGATACAAGATTGAAGACTTCGTCCCGTGTCCGGATGGGACTTTCCTTGGCGTGGAAGGCAAGCTTGGCGATGCGGTTATTCAAGATCTCCTACCATTATAACCGACTCTGTGTAACCCTAACCCTATCCGGTGTCTATATAAACCGGAGGGTTGTAGTCCGTAGGACAATCATCTTCATACACAATCATACCATAGGCTAGCTTCTAGGGTTTAGCCTCCTTGATCTCGTGGTAGATCTACTCTTGTACTACCCATATCATCAATATTAATCAAGCAGGAGTAGGGTATTACCTCCATCGAGAGGGCCCGAACCTGGGTAAAAACATCATGTCCCTTGTCTCCTGTTACCATCCGGCCAGGACGCACAGTTCGGGACCCCCTACCCGAGATCCGCCGGTTTTGACACCGACATTGGTGCTTTCATTGAGAGTTCCTCTGTGTCGTCACAATTAGGAAGGATGCCTCTTCCCGTCTTTATAGACGGCGCCATTACTAAGGGAGCCTTGGCTGTCGGCCAAACCCTCCGGCTAGGTGGTTTTCTCATGACCGCCTGTTCGGCCGTTGCGCCGACGGTGACCTCTCGGGTCATGGAAAGCAACCTTCACGTCAGCTCGGAGCTTGTCGAGCAGCTGGGTCCGATGGAGCTCTCTTCCGTAAACGAGCTCTTGGATCGCATGGCCGCCCTGGGGGTCGCTACGGATTACGACCAGGTTGGGCTTAAACCCGATCTAAGAGAAATTAACTCTCCCCAAGTCACCCACCACGTTGCCGTGGTAGAGGTGCAGTACGGCGACCCTTCGTCTATTTTAAGGACTAGCTACATCCTAATTCCCGACCCCTCCAAGCCGGATACCCGCGGAGGGGAGGATATAACTCAAGACCCGAGCTTAGAATCAGGCAACGGGCTAGATTCATTGGACAACATCCAAGACTCCAAACTTCAGAGTTCGAAAGCTCTTCGGCCTCCGAATCTTAGATTGGGCGAGGTTTCAGATTCAACGCCCCCCACCCGCCCGAACATAAGCAATCTTTCCCAAATCAGGCAAAAGCCCGAGGAAACAGTACATCATTACTGGGCCAGATTCCTCCTGGTTATGAACAGGATAAAGGATTGCCGCGAGGGAGATGCAATTTCAATCTTTTGCAGTAATTGCACGGACGAGGGAATACTTAACGCCATAAGTCGTCGTGATATTACATGCTTCGCTGACTTGGCGTCCATAGTACAAAAGTACTGTGCGATGGAAAGCGCCTGGAAAACCGAAATAAAATTTTGGGATAATCCGGCCTTGAATAGCAATCCCGTCCGAAATAAGAGGGTGCATCATAGTAAGACACCCGGATTAAATATCAAAAAGACAAGACCCTCTACAGGGCATGGAACCGTACTGGAAAGGTGGCTTGATGGACCCTGTAGAATTCACAGTATAGAGGATGCCACACCAACTCACAGCCTTAGAGCATGTTGGATACTCTGGCAGGTGGTCAAAATTGGCAAGGACCTCCTAATTTCGGAGGCCGCAGAAAGCCAGCCCGAGGACACCAGTACCGTTCTCACAATCTTCGAGACTTTCGCATCAAATAACATGCGAAAAAGAACACTCCGTAGCCTCGCCGAAGTCTATCAAGTAGCAACAATAAACCCATGGAGCGACACGGCTATCACCTTCAATGCAAGTGATGAACCTAAATTCCAAACAGCCCGAGCACCAGCCGCATTGGTCCTCAGTCCCATAGTGGACGGCTTTCGCCTCACCAAGGTACTCATGGATGGAGGCAGCGGATTGAACCTCATTTACGAGGAAACCCTCCAAAAAATGGATATAGACTGGAACCGCATCAAGCGAAGCAGCACAACCTTTAGAGGAATAATCCCTAGTCGGGAAGCGCGCTGCACAGGAAAAATCACACTAGATGTGGTGTTCGGTATGCCGGATAATTACAGGTCCGAAGAGGTCACGTTCCAGGTGGCCCCGTTCAATAGCGGATACCACGCTATACTAGGGCGGGAGGCATTTACAATCTTCCAAGCAATACCCCATTACGGGTACATGAAGCTCAAGATGCCCGGGCCGAATGGAATTATCACTCTCGCTACTGATCTGGACACAGCACTCCGCGCCGAAAACAAGACGGCCACATTGGCCCTTGAGGCACTATCCGAAGCGTTAGCGGCTGAAGAACTGACTGCGCTGCGCTCCACGGTTAATAGGGATGATGTGATACTCGATAAGAGATCAAAGTCCACATCCTTCAAGCCAGCAGACGAAATAGTAAAATTCCAGGTCCATCCAACGGACCCCAATAAAACAGCTTCCATCGGGGCACGACTGAACCCTGATGTAGATGCCCTGCGAGAGTTCCTACAAGAGAACTAGGACATTTTCGCCTGGCACCCTTCAGACATGCCAGGAATCCCACGCAGGCTGGCCGAACACAGCTTAAATATCCTGAAAGGATTCAAACCTGTTAAACAAGCCCTTCGGCGTTTTTCTGAACCGAAGAGACATGCTATGGGAGAGGAGCTAGCCAAGTTATTGGAGTCCGGATTCATTAGAGACATAAAACATCCGGACTGGCTAGCAAACCTGGTGATGGTACCAAAGAAGGACAAATCATGGCGCCTGTGTGTCGATTTTAAAGACCTTAACAAGGCCTGCCCAAAGGATCCCTTCCCCCTCCCCCGTATCGATCAAATTATCGACGCCACCGCAGGACACGATTCGTTGTGTTTCCTCGACGCATACTCCGGTTACCATCAAATCAAGATGGCAAAATCAGACCAAGCCGCAACAGCATTCATCACACCATACGGCCCATTCTGCTTCAACACAATGCCCTTCGGGCTGAAAAACGCCGGCGCAACATATCAGCGCATGATACAGACATGTCTGGCAAACCAGGTCAGCAAAACAGTGGAGGCGTATGTGGACGATGTGGTCGTTAAATCAAAACACGTGGAATCTCTAGTAGACGACTTGAGGCTTACATTCGATAACCTCTGAAAATACGACATCAAGCTCAACCCGGAGAAATGCGTTTTCGGCGTTCCAGCCGGAAAGCTCTTGGGCTTCATTGTATCCAATAGAGGAATTGAAGCAAATCCAGCAAAGATCCGAGCTTTGTCACAATTGGATGTCCCAAAGGACCTCAAACAAATACAGAAATTAACCAGATGCGTGGCGGCTCTAAGCCGCTTCATCTCCCACTTGGGAGAAAAGGCACTGCCCCATTATCGCCTCCTTCGGCGAACCGAACACTTCGAGTGGACGGATACCACCACGGCCGGACTCGATGAAATAAAAGCCATATTGGCAACAAACCCAGTCCTGGACGCGCCAAACACCGGCGAGCCAATGCTATTGTACATCGCGACAACCCATCAAGTTGTCAACGCAGTGCTCGTCGTCGAGCGGGAAACGGACGGACACAAATTCCCCCTTCAAAGGCCGGTATACTACGTGTCCACTGTCCTCACCCCATGCAAATCACGGTACCCGCATTATCAAAAGATTGCATACGCGGTATTCATGGCATCCCGGAAGCTACGACACTACTTTCAAGAGTGTTCGATTACAGTAGCCTCGGAAGTACCACTCAATGACATTATCAACAACCGCGGTGCAACGGGCCGGATCACAAAATGGGCCATTGAGCTCCTCCCGTTCGATATAACCTATAAGCCACGGCGAGCTATCAAATCGCAAGTTTTGGCCGACTTCGTCGCAGAATGGACGGAGGCCGAACTCCCTAAAGAGTACGGCACATACTCAAACTGGATCATGCATTTCGAAGGCTCCAAAATGTTGGCTGGACTAGAGGCTGGCGTCGTTTTGACGTCCCCCTACAGGAGACACAGTCCAATATGTACTCCAAATTATGTACACGGACTCCAACAATGCAGTCGAATACGAGGCCCTTCTACATGGTCTCCGGATGGCAGTATCCATGGGCATTCAACGCCTAGAGGTATGCGGGGATTCGAACCTCGCGATATCCCAAATAAATGGCGACTTCGACGCCAAGGATCCAAAAATGGCAGCTTACCGCAATGCTGTCCTAAAAATGTCAGCCCAGTTCGAAGGGCTAGAGTTTCACCATATAGCCCGAGAAAATAATCAAGCAGCGGATGTCCTGGCACGCATTGGAGCAAAACGCGATGCAGTCCCCCCCAACATCTTTTTGGAAAGATTGTTCAAGCCATCCGTAGCATGGGAGGGGGAACCCGCATATAACAGTCCGGAGCAAGCCACACCACTCGACGCCGAACAATCTGACATAATTGGAGGCTCTGCCAACGAAATCACACCCTCAGCCCACGTAATAATGGCGGTTATCGCCCTGTGGACAGAACCATTCCTAGCCTACCTTACTAGGCAGGAACTCCCAGAGGACCAAAACGAGGCTCGCTGTATAGTGCGGCGATCTAAAGCCTATAAAGTCCACGAGGGAGAGCTTTATAAGAAAAGCACTACCGGAGTCCTTCAAAGGTGCATCTCCGAAGAGGAAGGGCAGAACCTTCTGGCTGAAATTCATGCCGGACTCGGTGGTCATCACGCTGCTGCTCGGTCCCTTGTTAGCAAGGCTTTCCATACAGGCTTTTATTGGCCGACGGCCCGGGCAAACGCTAAGGACATAGTCCAACGATGCGTTGGTTGCCAACTTTTTGCCAACCAAAGCCATATGCCACCCACCGCACTCCAAACTATCCCCATCACCTGGCCCTTTGCGGTCTGGGGGCTTGACATGGTCGGACCCCTCAAAGGGGGGACCCATAAGAAAAAAATACTTACAGGTCATGGTGGACAAGTTCACCAAATGGATAGAAGCCAAGCCTGTTAAAACGGCCGAATCCGGACCGGTGATAGACTTCATATCCGGGGTAGTACACCGTTACGGCGTCCCCCACAACATCATAACCGATAATGGTACAAACTTTACAGCCGACGAGGTAACACTCTGGTGCAAAAACATGGGCATTAAGCTCGATTATGCTTCCGTCTATCACCCACAAACCAACGGCCAGGTCGAACGTGCAAATGGTCTTATCATGAGCGGCATTAAACCCAGACTAGTGCGGTCCCTAAAGGAATATAACACGCACTGGGTAGAGGAGCTCAACTCTGTACTCTGGGGGCTGCGGACCACGCCGAATCGTACCACTGGATACACACCATTCTTTATGGTGTACGGCACAGAGGCAGTTCTGCCCTGTGACATAATTCATGACTCACCTCGAGTGCGTATGTACAAAGAAAGAGAAGCCGAGCTCGATCGGCAGGACAACTTGGACGCCTTGGAGGAGGAGCGCGACGTGGCAAAAGCCCGTTCTGCATTCTATCAACAGCAGGCTCGAAGATATCAAAGTAGAGAAGTACGGGCCAAAAATTACAATATTGGCGAACTAGTTCTACGCCTGCCGGATAAGAAAAAGGACAAACTCAAGCCCAAGTGGGAAGGTCCATTCATAATCGACCAAGTCCTGACTGGTGGAGCGTATCGCCTGCGAGATGCGTCGGATAACCGACTCGAGCCGAACCCATGGAACGCCACCCGTCTTTGAAGGTTCTATGCCTAGCACCGGATTCTGTGTTCGTCTCCTTCCTCTGTCCATTTTTTACATTTTTCTGTCTTCTATTTCTCCTCTTCTCCTCCTTTTCTTTTTATAGCCCTTAAAGGCTCATCAAGTGATGCGCCACTCGTGCTCATTAAACCTGGGGGCTTCTTTAACAGAAGCTTATTTATACGGGCTTCACGCCCATCACATGTGTTAAACTTCCGCATGTACCTTTTTTCTTCACCATTATATGCATCGATATGACTTAAGTTTTGGCCAAGCTGGGATGCTTGGCTCCTGTGCTTACCCCTACGTTCTCGATTGTTCGGCTAGGTGGTAAAGGGAGCACCTCTGCGATTGTTACTGCCGGGTCAGCCGGATGTGTACCTCAGACTGGGTGAAGCCGAAAGCTAGCTTTCTTAAGGGAATATTCGGTCGGTGAAATAAAAGATGATCTCTTTAATAATTTTATGCGCCCCCAGATGCTTTTTCTGCGTCTTTTTACGCAATCCGGACATGCACTTTAGGGCATGCCTCCCCAGCGAAAGGAACCCTTAACGGAACTATTCTCTCTGGAAGATGTTTCTTACTAACCATGTAATATAACATAACTAGTTGGGCACTTGTCTGATAAAGCACTAATGACCCATACGCTTGGTCTCCACGCATACCCCGGTTCTTATACAACCGTTGCGGTATTCGGACACACTCCAGACTGTCAGGTCCCGAGGTTGAAGCGAAAAGGTCGGCAAAGACAAACGATCTACAATCCGGCTAGAAGGCATTACACATGTCATTTCAAACTTACATAGTCATTCTGACTGACCGTATTCCTCTTCTATACCTTCTAATAGGCTGTCTAATTTACAGTCCTGCTGGGAATACTTTGCGGCCAACTCTACTTGGCCGTATACTAAGCTTACAGGGATCTCCTTCCCGTCAGGCCCCACTGGTCCGACCTCGGCCATGTGGTTTGGGTCAGACCTCGTAAAACGGGTCTTCACCATGGCCCTGGCCTCCCTAGCGCCTTGTCGGCACGCCGATATCTTCCACAACCGGAAGCGCCGCCGAGCTCCCTTCAGCTTCTCCGCAAGCTCTCCAAGGCCCTCGGGCATGGAGTGGGCAGGCCATAAGGCTTGGGCAATGCCTCGCATCACCTGCTGAATTCGCTCGTGCAGTTGCAGGAGTTCGGGAAGAAGGTCACCCGTAGAACCGGGCATCTCCTCTGCAGGACTACCTGTGAGCATACCTACAGACATTACTCTGTTAGTCGACTTCCTCGCCGAACTCTTTTTTCAAAGTTCGTTCAAGCACTTACTAAATATGTCGCGTCGAAGCCGCTGATTCTCCTTCGTGGAGTCCGATAGCTGGCCACAAATGTCTTTAAGTTTGACGTCCAGCTTGGTGCTGGCATCCTGAAGGTCATTCTTCTCTCGCCTTACCTTTGTCAACGTACACTCACCGGCCTTTAGCCGGCGTAAGAGTTGTTGCTTTTCCGGATCGAATCCGGCGCCATCTGCAATATGACTTGTCAGATTTGCACCCAAACCGCACAACACTAATCTTTCGAAGTGTATCTTACCTGAGGGGGTCCCTTTGGGCTCCCCTGTTTCGGCCAGTGTGGCCTCTAGTTGGGCCTTGCACTTTTCCAGCTCCTGGGACAGTACGGTGTTCTTCTCTGTAAGAACCTGCATATTAAATGATCCTTAAATCAGTTACTTTAACTTTTTCAAGTCTCAGGGGCTACTGGTATATATATATATTTGACCAAAATTTTCTTACCTGTATGTCTTTTACATACTGCTCCGTGGCTCTGGCTAAACCACTTTGAGCAGCACGGAGGTACGCATCTCCCGAATTAAAGGCATTTAAAGCCTCTTGGGAGAAACAAGCGTCGCGTAGAACTGTCTGGCGACGCCTGTGGTTCATGATACTCTCCACTTCAGAATTTGTGGCAGACAGCCTGTCCGCATCCTCTGTCGGAGGAGCGTCTGGTTCGCACCTAGTGCTCGCCTCCGCCTCCTGGCCAAACGTTGGAGCCTGGCTGGTGGAGGCGCGATTGGCAACCTCTCCGCATATAGTCCGGCGAGGTCTCTTCGCCCTAAAGACAGCACGAATGTTAATATGCCCTGACAGAATAACACCAGGGAAACAGAGGGTGCGCTATACCTTTGCTCCGGCATCTCAGTCCGGACTACATTCCTTTTGGCCCCAAGGGGCCCTGCGGCCCCTCTTTGGCCAGCCGCCGCAGGTTCGGCCTCCCGCCTCGGAAATCTCCCCTGCAAAACACGGTTGTCGTTAGAAACGCCGGAATACATGAGAATTGAATCTCTCTCAGGGGAATGAAAACTCCGGTTTCTGTCACCTGGGAGGCCGGGATTGACCCAGGGTAATCAGCCGTAATGGCTACCAAGGTATTGTCCTTGCTTAATTGATGGAACACCCCGGCGATAAGCTCCACCGATATGTCCGGATCCTCTTCGGAGTCCGGATCGAGGGACCGTTCTGGGTCCTCGGGCTGTGGAGGGCGGCTGTTTATATTCTTTACTTCCTGTCGCAGTTCCTGCATCGAAGTCGTTAGACTACATATCTAACCGTGGGAGTATAAAACAAGCGGGCAAGCGCAATTGTTCACTTACACAACTTGGAGGTTCGTACATAGTGAATCCGGCCCGCGGATTGACGCGGAGGAATTCCTCCTTTTCTCCCTTGTACAAAGAGGATAAAATCTTTATTAGAGCGGCAGCTGAGGCTGGCCCCTTACGACCGTAACGGGTGGCGTCATCCTCCCCGTTGAAATCCCACATGGGGTGGCCTCTATATTGAAGTGGCTGCACCCCCACATAATGCATGCGGCCATGACTCCAATCATGGTTAGTCCGGAATGAGCCAACAGTCTTATCCGGCCCATCAGTTAAAGGACGTCTCTGTCACTTTCTCTCTGAGAGCTCCGCGGGCGCCAGCTCAAGCGTTTCTTCAATGGAGCACTGTTGAACTCGGGTTGACCGATCCGGATAGGGTCCGGTAGCGGGACGTCATCTATGTAAAACCATTCCGAAGGCCAGTCCTCGGACGCCTTCTTTGGGGTTCCGGATAAGTATCCGGTCCCGGCGATGCGCCATACTTCGGCTCCGCCCACTTGATATATAGACCCCTCTTGAGAACGGGGCACTAGGCAGAATAACCTCTTCCACGGCGCGAAATGAGCCTCAACACCTAAAAATAGCTCGCAAAGGGTGACGAAACCCGCAATATGCAATATGGAGGCGGGCATGAGATTGTGCAGCTGGAGGCCGTAGAACTCCAGGAGCCCATGGAGAAATGGGTGAATTGGAAATCCCATTCCCCTTATTAGGTAGGGGACGAGGCACACCCGCTCTCCTTTAGAGGGATTGGGGGTGCTCTCCGCTTGTTTTCCGCCATTGTAGGTGGCGAGACCGGCTCGGACCGGGACCATGTATGCCTGAGGGAGAAATCCCTTGGCTTGAAGCGACACTAACTCGCTATGAGGGATGGTGCAACTCTCCCAGTCCCCAGGTTTAGGACCGGAGGGGCGAGGAGAGGAGCTGCGACGGCTGGCCATGTTGGAATGGACCTTTGCTGGGAGCGCTCCGATGATAACTCGCGGAGAGGAGAAGATGTGGTTTGGATCTGAATCCTCATCCCGTTAAATAGGAGGCTCATTTGTATGGCCAGGGGTGTGGATGTAAAAACACTCCAGCTTTTCGCATTCGTTTAACACGTGGAAGACAGCCATTATTGGGCGTGGAAGCCGAGGAGTGCTACATTACAAAAATCGGATATTATTCCTACAGGTACACGGGATTTGGAGGAGGAACCTGCCTTGCAATGCCGAAGACAATCTGCGCGCCGGACTCGTCGTCATTGAAGCCTGGTTCGGGCGCTACTGAGGGAGTCCTGAATTAGGGGGTGTCCGGGTAGCCGGACTATACCTTCGCCGGACTCCTGGACTATGAAGATACAAGATTGAAGACTTCATCCCGTGTCCGGATGGGACTTTCCTTGGCGTGGAAGGCAAGCTTGGCGATGCGGATATTCAAGATCTCCTACCATTATAACCGACTCTGTGTAACCCTAACCCTATCCGGTGTCTATATAAACCGGAGGGTTGTAGTCCGTAGGACAATCATCTTCATACACAATCATACCATAGGCAAGCTTCTAGGGTTTAGCCTCCTTGATCTCGTGGTAGATCTACTCTTGTACTACTCATATCGTCAATATTAATCAAGCAGGAGTAGGGTATTACCTCCATCGAGAGGGCCCGAACCTGGGTAAAAATGGGTAAAAACATCGTGTCCCTTGTCTCATGTTACCATCCGGCCTTGACGCACAGTTCGGGACCCCCTACCCGAGATCCGCCGGTTTTGACACCAACAGTGGGGGTGGAGTAAACCTTTATTTTTATCCCTTGGGAACCGCCACTAATGTGTTTAGCATGGAAGACACCGATAACTAATGGTCACGAAGTAAACAAGAAGGGTGCATTTCTCAAAATTGCATTTACCTCTGTTTTAAAAACTTGAGCTCTGGAAAGCGCCTGGAAGGCCCGTACGAGGTAATGAAGGCCGTTGTGGCCTGATCGAATTCCTTCTCCCATGTCACTTTGCAAATTTGGCACACATAGTACAGAAGTACTGCGCAATGGAAAGCGCCTGGAAAGCCCAGACAGCTCGGTGGGAACCACCAGCCTTTAAGCCACCCACCGGTCGGGCAAAAAGGATGCAATCTCACACGGCACATGAACATCACTCTACGGAAAAGAAAATTAAGCCCTTAACGGGACATAGAACTGTCCTTGATGAATGGCTCGACAAGCCTTGTCAGATACACATGATGCCGAATTCCGAACCAGCACATAGCCTTCGGGCATGTTGGATACTCCGGCAGGTGGCTAAGAGCGGTAGGCCATCCTCACCAACACCACCCTAGAGAAGTACTCCTCGGAGGATAACAATCTCAATGTATTTATAGTCTTTGAGACCTTTTCTTCAAATAATCGGCACAAAAGGGTGCTCCGCGACCTCGCCAAAGTTAACCAAGTAGCCGCAATAAATCCTTGGAACGACATGGCAATAACTTTCAATGATACTGACGAACCATGGGCCCGATCAGTCCGAGCACCAGCCACTTTAGTTCTAAACCCAATTGTGGACGGCTTTCGGCTCACTAAAGTGCTCATGGATGGTGGCAGCGGATGGAACCTCATTTATGAGGAAACGCTCGACAAAATGCAAATGGACAAGAGCCGCATCGAGCAGAGCAGTACAACCTTCTGAGGCATTATTCCCAGTCGAGAAGCGCGATGTTCAGGAAAAATTAAACTTGATCTGGTATTCGGCACGCCGGAGAACTACAGGTCTGAAGAGTTAATCTTCTAGGTGGCACCTTTCAACAGCGGATATCATGCACTGTTGGGGCAAGATGCATTCACACGCTTTCAAGCCATACCTCATTACGGGTACATGATACGTCTCCAACGTATCTATAATTTTTGATTGCTCCATGCTATGTCATCTACAGTTTTGGGCAATATTGGGCTTTATTATCCACTTTTATATTATTTTTGGGACTAACCTATTAACAGGAGGCCCAGCCCAGATTTGTTGTTTTTTGCCTATTTCAGTGTTTCGAAGAAAAGGGATATCAAACGGAGTCGAAACGGAACGAAATCAACTGGAGAAGTTATTTTTGGAAGGAAAGCTACCGGATGGACTTGGACCCCACGTCAGGAGCCAAGGGAGGTGCTCACGAGGGTGGGGGGCGTGCCCACCCCCCTAGGGCGCACACCCCTGCCTCGTGGGGCCCCCGAAGCTCCACCGACGTACTTACTGCACCCATATATACCTACGTACCCTAAAACTTCCAGAACAGAGATTAGATCGCGAGTTCCGCCGCCGCAAGCCTCTGTATCCACCAAAAGTCAATCGGGACCTGTTCCGTCACCCTGCCGGAGGGGGAATCCCTCACCGGTGGCCATCTTCATCATCCCGACGCTCTCCATGACGAGGAGGGAGTAGTCCACCCTCGGGGCTGAGGGTATGTACCAGTAGCTATGTGTTTGATCTCTCTCTCTCTCTCTCTCTCTCTCTCTCTCTCTCTCTCTCTCTCTCTCGTGTTCTTGATTTGGCACGATGTTGATGTATCGCGATCTTTGATATTATAGTTGGATCTTATGTTTCTTCTCCCCCTCTTATCTCTTGTAATGGATTGAGTTTTCCCTTCGAAGTAATCTTATCGGATTGAGTCTTTATTGATTTGAGAACACTTGATGTATGTCTTGCCGTGCGTATCTGTGGTGACAATGGGATATCACGTGATTCACTTGATGTATGTTTTGGTGATCAACTTGCGGGTTCCGCCCATGAACCTATGCATAGGGGTTGGCACACGTTTTCGTCGTGATTCTCCGGTAGAAACTTTTGGGCACTCTTTGAAGTACTTTGTGTTGGTTGAATAGATGAATCTAAGATTGTGTGATGCATATCGTATAATCATACCCACGGATACTTGAGGTGACATTGGAGTATCTAGGTGACATTAGGGTTTTGGTTGATTTGTGTCTTAAGGTGTTATTCTAGTACAAACTCTAGGGCTGTTTGTGACACTTATAGGAATAGCCCAACGGATTGATTGGAAAGAATAACTTTGAGGTGGTTTCGTACCCTACCATAATCTCTTTGTTTGTTCTCCGCTATTAGTGTCTTTGGAGTGACTCTTTGTTGCATGTTGAGGGATAGTTATATGATCCAACTATGTTATTATTGTTGAGAGGACTTGCACTAGTGAAAGTATGAACCCTAGGCCTTGTTTCCTAGCATTGCAATACCGTTTACGCTCACTTTTACCACTTGTTACCTTGTTGTTTTTATATTTTCAGTTTACAAAAACCTATATCTACCATCCATATTGCACTTGTATCACCATCTCTTCACCGAACTAGTGCACCTATACAATTTACTATTGTATTGGGTGTGTTGGAGACACAAGAGACTTTTTGTTATTTGGTTGCAGGGTTGTTTGAGAGAGACCATCTTCATCCTACGCCTCCCACGGATTGATAAACCTTAGGTCATCCACTTGAGGGAAATTTGCTACTGTCCTACAAACCTCTGCACTTGGAGGCCCAACAACGTCTACAAGAAGAAGGTTGTGTAGTAGACATCAGTACATGAAGCTCAAAATGCTCGGGCCCAACGGAGTTATCACTATCACCAGTGATTCGGACATAGCACTCCGCGCCGTAAACGAAACCGCATCCTTGGCCCTCGAGGCACAATCTGCGGCCCTTGCGGCCGAGAAGCTCACCGCTCTGCGTTCCATAGTGGATAGAGACGACGTAATCCTCGATAAATGGCCTAAATCCACTTCTTTCAAGCCATTAGACGAAATAGTGAAATTCCAAGTCCACCCGACGGATCCTAATAAAAAAGCATCCATCGGAGCACAGCTGGATCCGACGGTCGACGCCGCCCTAAGAGCATTCCTGCACGAGAACTGGGACAACTTTGCCTGGCGCCCTTTGGATATGCCAGGAATCCCACGTAGACTAGCCGAACATAGCCTCAACATAATAATGGGGTTCAAGCCAGTCAAGCAAACGCTGCAGCGATTTTCTGAACCCAAGCGACAAGCTGTGGGGGAGGAGCTAGCCAAACTACTTGAAGCCGGGTTTATTCGAGAGATAAAATACTCGGATTTGCTAGCAAACCTAGTCATGGTACCAAAGAAGGAAAAATCCTGGCGCCTTTGTGTCGATTTTAAAGACCTCAATAAAGCTTGCCCCAAGGACCCCTTCCCACTTCCCCGCATTGACCAAATCATTGATGCAACTGCAGGACATGATTCACTGTGTTTCCTTGACGCATACTCTGGATACCATCAAATTAAGATGAAGGAATCCGATCAGGCCACAACAACATTCAGTACCCCGTACGAGCCTTTCTGCTTCAACACTATGCCTTAAGGACTCAGAAACGCCGGTGCCACTTATCAACGCATGATTCAAACATGCCTGGAAAAACAAATTGGCAAGACGGTGGAAGCATATGTAGATGATGTAGTCATCAAAACTGAACATGTCAAATCATTGGTGGATGACTTACGTCTTACATTCGATAAACCTTCAAACATATGACATACGGATCAATCTGGAAAAATGCGTTTTCGGTGTTCCGGCCGGAAAGCTGCTCGGGTTCATTGTTTCCAATAGTGGAATCGAAGCAAACCCGGCCAAAATCCGAGCCTTGTCATAGTTGGCAATACCAACAGACCTAAAGCAGGTCCAAAAACTAGTTGGGTGCGTGGCAACCTTGAGCCGCTTTATCTCCACATTGGGAGATAAGGCGCTGCCGCTATATCGCCTGCTTCGACGTACCGACCACTTTGAGTGGACGGACGTGGCAATAGCCTGGTTGGAACAAATAAAAACTCTTCTAGCAAACAACCCAATCCTTGCCGCACCTAACATCGGCGAACCTATGCTACTGTACATATCTGCAACTCACTAGGTGGTGAGCGCAGTACTTGTCGTTGAACGAGAGGAAGAGGGACATAAATTCCCACTCCAAAAACCCGTATACTACGTATCGGCGGTTCTCACACCATGCAAATCCCTATACCCGCACTATCAAAAGATAGCATATGCAGTTTTTATGGCATCTCAGAAGCTGCGACAGTACTTTCAAGAGTGCTCGGTCACGGTGGCCTCCGAGGTACCACTCAATGACATCATAAACAATCGAGACGCCACCCGCCGCATTGCAAAATGGGCCATCGAGCTCCTACCATTTGAAATAACGTACAAACCACGCCGAGCTATTAAATCTTAGGTGTTGGCCGACTTTGTCGCCGAATGGACGGAAGCCAAACTCCCTAAAGAGTACGACACATACTCCAACTGGGTGATGTACTTTGACGGCTCCAAAATGTTAGCCGGCTTGGGGGCGGTATCATCCTAACATCCCCTACAGGGGACACAGTCCGTTATGTATTACAAATCATGTATACGGACTCCAATAACGCAGCCGAATATGAGGCACTACTGCATGGTCTCCGGATGGCTGTTCTATGGGCATACAACGCCTCGAGGTGTGCGGGGATTCAAACCTCGCAATATCCCAAATAAATGGAGAATTCGATGCAAAAGATCCAAAGATGGCAGCTTACCGCAATGTCATACTAAAAATATCAGCTCGGTTCGAGGGGCTCGAGTTTCATCATGTCGCCCAAGACAGTAACCAAGCAGCGGACATCCTTGCTCAAATGGGCGCTAAACCCTGTCCCTCCTAAGACCTTCGTGGAAAGTCTCTTTAAGCCATCCGTGGTATGGCTAGACATGGTCGGACCTCTTAAAGGGGGAAGCCATAAGAAGAAATACTTACTGGTCATGGTTGATAAATTCACTAAGTGGATAGAAGCAAAACCAGTAAAAACGGCTGAAGCTGGACCGGTGATTGATTTTATCTCCAGTATCATACACTGTTACGGTGTCCCACATAGCATTATTACTGACAATGGCTCTAACTTCACAACCGATGAGGTGAAAAATTGGTGTGCTAATCTAGGTGTTAACTCGATTATGCCTCCGTATATTAGCCCCAAACAAACCATCAAGTTGAGCGGGCCAATGGCCTGATAATGAGCGGCATTAAACCCAGACTTGTGCCATCCTTAAAGGAATCGGATAAACACTGGGTCGAGGAGCTCGACTTCGTACTCTGGGGTCTGCGGACCACACCCAATCGCACGAGCGGATACACACAGTTCTTCATGGTGTACGGCACATAGGCTGTCCTGCCCTACGATATTATTCATGACTCACCACGAGTGCGCATGTACGAGGAGAGAGAGGCCGAGCTCAATCGGCAAGATGACTTAGATGGCCTGGAGGAGGAGCACGATGTTGCAAAAGCCCGTCCGCATTCTACCAACAACAAGCTCGAAGATACCAAAGCAGAGAAGTGCGGGCGAAGACTTATAATGTCGGTGAACTCGTTCTACGCCTACCAGAGAAGAAAAAGGAGAAGTTCAAGCCCAAATGGGAGGGTCCCTTCATTATAGATGAAGTTCTCACTGGAGGATCCTATCGCCTTCGCAATGCATCGGACAATCGCTTAGAGCCGAACCCATGGAACATTGCCAGACTCCGAAGATTCTACGCCTAAGTCCGGACACATTGTTCGTTACCTTTTTCTCCTTTTTTCCCCTTTTTTACTTTTTATTTTCGTTTCTTTTACAACTTCTAGCGTGTGTTCGGGTAAGTCGCACACTTGAGGGGTATACATCCTTAAATGTACACACCCCACCATAACTGGGGGCTTCCTTCAAATGAAGCTTATTATTATTTCGAGCATAAATCTCACCACATATATTTGTATTGTTTGCTCGTATACGTCCTGTCTTTGCCATCATATGCACCACTATGACTTAAGTTTTTGCCAAGCTGGATTGCCTGGCTCATGTGCTTATGCCCTACATTCCCGCTTGTTCGGCTAGGGCATAAAGGGAGCACCTCTGCGATTGTTACAACCGGGTCAGCCGGACATGTACGTCAGACGGGTGAAGCCGAAGGCTAGCATTCTTAAGGGAATAATTGGTCGGCGGACAACAACGAACTGCCATCGTTGCAATATAAACTATCAAAATACAAAGACTCCTATGATTCTTTTGCATCATGGTTTAGGCACGCATAAATAATGCATGCTGGCCCAGGGAGAGGAACCCTTAACGGAACTATTATCTCTGGAAGATGTTTCTTACATTCAAAAGTAATATAACATAGCTCCCGGAATATAGTTTGTCTGTTCACGCACTATGGCCGGATTGCCTAGTTTCCGAACATAATTGGTGTTTCCCACAGGTATAGTATTCAGAAACACTCCAAACCCTTGGGTTTCAAAGGTCGAAGCGGGGGGTCTGCCCACTACAAAAAAAGACACATCCGTGACATTTTGGGCCAAACAAATTTTTTTCTGTCATACATATGACACTTCTATGATGATAATTGTGACAAAACCCGGTATCATAATAGATGTGGTGGGCTCCTACTTCTATGACAAAAAATCATGATAGAAAATGGGCTTTTCATCTTGGGCGGGCCGGAGACGCAGCTGCATGACATTCTTTGGGCCGTCCATGACGGAAAAAATCGTGGTAGAAGCGAGGGGGGGGGGAATTTCGGGGAGTTCCCGGTTACGGTGGGAGGTCGGGGGCCGAGCAATGCACGTTTCTCTCGTACACGTACGCGCGTGTGTGCGAGGCGTTGGCTCTAACTGAACCCGAGCGAGGCGTTGGGCTCTAACTGAACCCAAGCGAGGCGTTGGGCTCTAACTGAACCCAAGCGATTACACTGCAGGCTACGCGTTACTGAACCCGAGCAATCGATCGATGGTTGTTAACTGAACCCGATCGATCGATTCCTTCGCTACTGCTGCTAACTGAAGCCGATCGATTGGATGAACAGTCAGCGTTGTGGGGGGGGGGGGTCGGATGAACAGTGAGCGATGGCGTTGCCTCTGGATGAACAGGACCCCATGGTGTGGAGGGCTGGATGAATTGTAGACAGTGGAGGGGTGCCCGTGGAGGGGTGGTTGAACAGGACCCCGTGGTGTGGAGGGATGGATGAACAGTAGACGGTGGAGGGGTGGTTGAACAGTAGCCGGTGGAGTAGCGCGCGGTGGAGGCTGGATGTATAGGAGCCCGTGGAGGCTGGAGGAGGTCGATGGTAGCCCGTGGAGGCTGGAGGAGGTCGACGGTAGCCCGTGGAGGCTGGAGGAGGTCGACGGTGGAGATGAACAGTATCCCGTGGAGTCCCATTTTGCGGTACGCCACACCCCTCCCGATGAATAGGACCCCCGTTTCGACCGTATAGGAGGTCAGTTTCGTCCGTTTTGCGGTACGCCACACCCCTCCCGATCAACAGGACCCCCGTTTCGACCATAGGAGGTCCGTTTCTTCCGTTTTCTACACGCCACACCCATCCCGATCAACAGGACCCCCGTTTCGACCGTAGGAGGTCCGTTTCCTCCGATCTGCGGTACGCCAGGCCTCGTTTCCATCGCATGTTCCGTCCAAACCCTCCCGATGAACACGACCGCGCATTCCGTTCTGACCCAGCCGGTTGGCTCCCACGCGTTCCGTTGCCTCCCAATGAACACGACGCCTTCCGTTGCCTCCCGATGAACACGACGCATTCCGTTGCCTCCCCATGAACACGACACATTCCGATGCCTCCCCATGAACACGACGACGACGCTGTTTCTCCGTTCCGACCCAGCCATGTACACGAGCCCTCGCTGTACGTATGCACGAGTAGGCATTCAAGACCCCGCCCGTATGTACACATACGTGACCGCTGTACGTACGTGTACATGCTACGTGCGCGCCTCTACATCCACCAGTATATATGTACATACACGTTCGCGACCAGAATGACAACGCTACGTACGCTTCGACCAGGTGGGTCCCGACTATCAGGCACTTCCTTGCGTGCGAAGATGTAGCTGGTGGGTCCCAGCAGTCAGGGGGGCGAATCGTTTTTTTTTGCCCGGACACATTTCCTTGCGTGCGAAGATGTAGCTGGTGGGTCCCAACAGTCAGGGGGCGAATTGTTTTTTTGCCTGGACGCACTTCCTTGCATGCGAAGATGTAGCTGGTGGGTCCCAGCAGTCAGGGGGAAACATTTTTTTCGCGAAATACAGTGGCCCGTCGGGTGGGTCCCAGCTGTCAGGTGGAGGAATCATTATTTTCCGTGTAATAAGGAGGCACTTCCTTGTTGCGGCCGTGGACCCAGCTGTCAGCCTCTCCACGTACAGTCCACGTCCGATGGAAGTCATTCCTTGACCATGTTGACCACGCCGCGCCGAGAGCACCAGGGCGGTGGACGACGGCGAGGCCTAGGAAGGGGATGGCGCGGAGCTGGGGAAGACGCGGAGCGGAAGCCCGCGCGGAGAGGAGTACGAGGGTTCACTGGTTCGGCTGCGGTGTGAGGCTGCAGTCGCCGCAGGGCCTGGCCAATGGTGGGAATAGTAGGGGGCGGTGAGGCCTCCGCGGCAGCACATCCGGCCACGGGAGGCAGGAGCATGCGGCACGACCGGCGTTGCTTTGGGCGGCTGGAGCAAGAAGACCAGAGGTTGAAGAAGCACTACGGCCGTTGGATGGACATCGTAAGGTCACTGGAGCTAGAAGCGTTTATATTGACTAAGTTGACAAATCCCTCCGTCCCCATCAACTTAGTAGGCCCACAAGTCAGCCTCCCACCAAGGTGGGTCCCAGCTAGCACGGGCCATTCATTTTTTTGTGCGTAATAAGGAGGCACTTCCGGTGGGTCCGAGCTGATAGCAGGGGGAACGTTTTTTTCGTGAAATACGGTGGCCCGTCGGGTGGGTCCCAGCAGTCAGGGGCAAATGTTTTTTTCACAAAATACTGGTGGGCGTCCGGTGGGTCCCTGCTATCAGGTGGTGGAATAATTATTTTCTGTGTGATAAGGAGGCACTTCCTTGCGGCTGCCGTGGACCAAGCTGTCAGCCTCTCCACGTACAGTATTCTTCCGATGGAATTCGGTCATTGACCACGCCGCGCCGAGAGCACCACGGCGGTGGACGACGGCGAGGCCTAGGAAGGGGACGACGCGGAGCCGGGGAAGACGCGGCAGTGGATGCCCACGCGAAGAGGAGTACGAGGGTTCACTGGTTCGGCTGCGCTGCCGTCCCCGCAGAATAACAGGGGGTGTGGGTGAGTGGAGTGGAGGGATGGCCTGGCCAGCAGTGGGAGTAGGATGGGGGCGGTGAGGCCTCCGCTGCAGCACAGCCGGCCACGGGAGGCAGGAGCAGGCGGCACGACCGGTGCTGCTTTGGGCGGCTGGAGCAAGAAGACCAGAGGTTGAAGAAGCACTACGGCCGTTGGATGGACATCGTACGGTCAGTCGAGCTAGAATCGTGCATATTGACTAAGTTGACAAAGCCCTTCATCCCCGTCAACTTAGTAGGCCCACTATACTGGGTCCCAGCTAGCAGGGGCAGTATTCATTTTTTTGTGCGGAATAAGGAGGCACTTCCTTGTGTGCGAAGATATAGCTGGTGGGTCCGAGCTGTCAGCGGCGGTAACGTTTTTTCGCGAAATACAGAGGCCCTTTCGGTTGGTCCCAGATGTCAGGTGGAGGAATCATTATTTTGCGCGTAATA
Source organism: Aegilops umbellulata (assembly GCA_032464435.1). Taxonomy (NCBI): domain Eukaryota; kingdom Viridiplantae; phylum Streptophyta; class Magnoliopsida; order Poales; family Poaceae; genus Aegilops; species Aegilops umbellulata. The sequence goes on from CP136060.1 coordinate 183,441,119, forward strand.
AGGAGGCATTTCCTTGCGTGCGGCCATGGACCCAGCTGTCAGCCTCTCCACGTACAGTCCACTTCAGATGCATGTCGGTCGTTGACCACGTTGACCACGCCACGCCGAGAGCACCAGGGCGATGGACGACGGTGAGGCCTAGGAAGGGAACGACATGGAGGCAGGGAAGACTCGGCAGTTGTTTTTGTTTCCCACGCGGATGGGAGTACGACTGTATGAGGGTTTACTGGTTCGTCTGTCGTCGCCGGAGAATAACAGCAGGTGTGGGTGAGTAGAGGGATGGCTAGGCCAGCGATGAGAGTATGATGGGGCGGTGAGGCTGTCGGCATTCTGGGAACAGGGGTCCCCAGACTTGCCTGCCTGCGGCCTGCGGCGTGGCTCAAAGCGGGGCCCAGCACGGCCCATCTTCATCAACAGAGACCCAAGACCCTCGCGAGGGGCCAAGCCTCGCGGGGCGGACGACAGGGAGCTTCCTCAGGCACGGCCTCATCAGGCTGGCTCGCGAGGAGGCGGAGAGATCAAGGTGGGGTACCTCACGAGGTGCCCGTGACGCAAGCCATGACGACCAAGGGCGCCAGGCGGGCGCCAGCCCGCGCAGTGTCCTCCTTTCCTCTTTGGTGCAAAGGGAGCAAGCGCAGGCGAGAGCATCAAGCAAAGGCACCCGTTTCGGTGCAACGAGACCAAGACCAGCCCAACGGCAGGGAGGAAGTCATTGTGGAGCCCAAGCCAGCGTCACCACCAGAGCCTTTGGCAGGCGAGGACCAACTTTAGTCAGGATAAGTGTACCAGATGTTCCCCTTCAAAATGGCCAATTGTTGGCGCCCTTCCCGCTCAATATTTGGGAAGAGGCCCAGGGCCATTGCCTATAAATAAGACTAGCCACCCCCTGGGTAGAGGCAATCGGCCAATCCAGAAACAAGCTGGGATCGGATCGAGTAGCTTCACACAAAGAGAGAGAGAGAGCGAAGGGTGACTGAACTCCTCCTAGTAGTTCATCGCCCCAGCCAAGAACAGACCCTCGCGAGGCTGTTCTTCCTTGTATTGCTCATCAGCATCAGCCCAAGAGGCAATCCACCACACCACAGACTAGAGTAGGGTATTACACCACAATGGTGGCCCGAACTAGTATAAACCCTGTGTCTCTTGTGATGTTCTTTCCATAGCTTAGATCTTAGCGAGGCGGTGGGGTGCAGGTAGGTAGAAGGCGAAATCTCCGCGCGCACCCCATTGTTCGAACCTCAAGGGTCTGCCGGAACCCGAAATCCGACATTTGGCGCGCCACGTAGGGGTGCGCCGGAATTCGTCTTCCACCGCCCCGTTCTCCTCCGACCATCGCGTCCATGTCTAACGCTCGTCAGGCCCGCGCCCAGCGCCGAGCCGCTCTCGCTTCCCGCGTCGCCCAGACGGCTCCTGTCGGCGGGCGTCCTCGCTGTTCCCCGTCACCTGCCGTCAACGCCGCCTCTGGCCCGGCGGGAAACGAGCAGCAAGCGTCGTCTCAGCATCCGTCCGTGCGGCAAGACGACCGCACCGCTACTCCCTCGCTCACCCTAGCTGGTTCTTCGTCCCGTGCGCTCCGCGCACCCATGGAGGCTCGAGCTGCGCTCATCGCGGCAAACGAGCTCCTGCGCTACCGTCCCGTCGACGACGTCTACGAAGAATGGCTCGACCGCGTCGCCGAGCTCGTCCGCGCCGCAGGGGGCTCTCCTGCACCGTCCTTTCCGCTGCACCGCACCGCGCCCTGCGCGGGCGACAAAGCTCCGGGGGCGCCCCAGTCGCCTCCTCTTCAAGAAGGCGCCCTGGCTCCAAGGTGCGTGGCCCCTGGGCGGAACCCGCTCCGTCAGGTGCCAGCGCGGCAAGAGCAGAGCTGCCAAGAAGTCCCTCGCCCGCAAGAAGCTGCCCGGGCGCTCCCTCCTCCAGCACGTCGCGACCATGCTCCTGCTCCCGCACGTCAAGACCCTGCGCTGCTCCCAGCTGCAGCGCATGGGGACCTGCAAGACCAAGCTCTCCGTCACCCAAGGCCTCCCGTGGCCACGGCAGGCTGCCATGCCTTCACCACCGAGCTACGCAGCGTCACGTGGCTCGGCAAGTTCAAGCCAGACCTGCCTCCTCGTTACGACGGCACGGCCGACCCTGCGGAGTTCCTCCAGCTCTATGAGCTGGGCATCAAAGCCGCCAACGGAGATGAGAAGGTCATGGCGAACTGGTTTCCCATGGCGCTCAAGGACGGGGCCCGCACCTGGCTCCTAAACCTGGCTCTAGGCACGATCTCCTCCTAGGACGAGATGCGCACCCGCTTCATCGCCAACTTCCAAGGTACTCGCGGCCGGCCACCCGCCGTGAGCGACATGTGCCGCATCAAGCAACAACCCGGAGAGACCCTGCAGAAGTACATCCAGCGCTTCAACAACGCAGACCTCAAGATTCCCAAGGTGACCGAGGAGGCCATCATCTCAGCCTTCTCCGACGGCGTGCGCAACGTCAAGATGAAGGAGGAGCTGGCGATGCATGAAGACCTGTGCACTTCCTTGGAGCTGTTCAACTTGGCGACCAAGTGCGCCAGGGCTGAGGAAGGGCATCTCTCCCTCCTCGAGCTGCCTGCCGCAGACCCAGAAGAGAAGAAGCTCAAGGCCAAGGATGTGAAGCGCAAGGGGGCTGCCGTGCTCGCGGTAGAACCAGACACCAAGCGGGGCAGAGATCAGCACGAGTCTTCCAAGGGCAGCCGGTATTGTGTGTACCACGACCTCCACACCCACAACACCAACGAATGTCAAGAGCTCCGAGCCGTGCGAGAAGGAAGGATCGGCAGTCGTCCCAACCGCGGTGACCAGGGCTACGGTCGAGGAGGAGGAAGGAACGCAGGACGCTGGGAAGACCGCGGCCCGCGCCAAGGGTGGCGCGATCGACCTCGCGAGGATCGCTGGCAAGACCCGCCTCGCGAGGGAGACTGGAGGGATCAGCCTCGCGAGGATCGCCCGCAAGGTAACGCAGGCCTCCCTCCGTTGCCGCCGCAGCCAAGGAGAAACGAGGACCACCATCAGGACGAGGGGGCTGGGGGCTTCCAGGAGCCGCGCGCGATCGCCTGCATCCTGGGCGGGGCTCAAGCCCCAGCCTCTCAGCGCATCTTCAAGCAGTTCGCCCGCGAAGTAAATGCAGTCCTCCCCAAGCTCGACGCCACGCGCCCTCTCAGGTGGTCGCCGTGCGCCATCACGTTCAGCTCAGCGAATCAGCTCAAGTGTGCGGCCACAGCTGGAGTCCTCCCGATGCTTTGTTCCCCAATCATCAGCAATGTGCTGGTCACCAGGACCCTCATCGATGGCGGGGCAGGGCTCAACGTCCTGTCCGTGGAAACATTCAACAATCTCCGAGTGCCCTACAAGCAGCTTCAGCCAACCAAGCCTTTCTCCGGAGTCACCGACGGCTCCACGGTCCCGATTGGGCAGGTCCGCCTCCCTGTCACCTTCGGGGCACGCGACAAGTACCGCACCGAGCTCATCGACTTCGACGTCGCTCACATTCGCCTGCCGTACAACGCCATCCTTGGGTACCCAGCGCTGGCCAAGTTCATGGACGTAACTCACCACGGCTACAACGTCCTCAAGATGCCAGGAAGTGGCGGAGTCATCACGGTGCCCTGTGAAGAGAAGGACGCGGTGTGTTCCCTGGAACGAGCCTTTCAGGCCGCATCACTGGAAGACCCGGATCGCGGAAGCAGGAGGTTTCCCGAGACCACCCCCAAGAAGAAGAAGACATCGTCCAGCCCGACCCCTCAGGAGGCAGGCCCCTCAGGGCCCGCGCCTGCCTAGGGGGAACCTCCTTCCATCGCATAGGAAAGCGCGCCCGGCGCCCTCCTCAGGCAGGGCTCGGGGGCTCTCCCCTGGAGGGCCACCGACCTAGCTCAGGTCATGAGGGAGGCGCTTGGGCACCACATGGAGGCGTGTTTCGAAGCATGTTTCCCTCAAGAAGGAGTAAGGCAAGGAGGGCCAGACCCTCAGGAGTTCGTCAGCAAGGCCATTCACGAGCTACAGGAGTCAGGAGTCATGAGAGGCGGCCGCCGCCTACCAGCTATGGCTCCCCATCCAGGCAAGGATGGTGGGCTGCGCGTCTGCATCGACATACCAGGGCTCAATCGAGTCGCCTCTTTGGAGCGCCTCTGGCCCTCGCGAGTGGGGCGCTGCGAAGGTCCTCCCCACAGCTACATTCACATGCCTTACAGCTTGCCGAACGCGGCTGCCACGTACCAGCGCCTCATGAGGGGCATCACGGAGGCTCAAGAGGCCAGGCGTTCCGCAGCCTTGGCGGAGATGGAGAAGGTCCGCGAGGAGCCACCAGCGCCTCCGGAGCCTCCCGAGGCCCCTAGGCCTGGGGGCTCGTGAGGATCGGCTTCCGCAGCCCACCGAGTCTGCTACACCAACACTCATTCGTCCTCAACATCATCAGGTGACATCTTTCAAGTTTCATTTCCAGCTAGGAGCGCCCCCCAGGGCTGCATTATTCCCAGGCCGCGTGGGTTCGTCCCTGCGGTAAGTATCCCTTTTATTTCATGTTGTTAGCTTACTTTGTTGGGGGCGCCCCTCGGGCTGCATCATCCCCAAGTCGCTCGGGCCTGACCCAGTGATGTCCGCCTTCCCAGCATCTATTTGAATAAATCCACTCCTTCGCGGATAATGTGTTTGACCTAGTTGCCCGCTCAACTGACGCCAACTGACGGAGTTGCTCCCAAAACGGCACGACGCTTGCGCATGGGTCTGTCCCTGCAACGCCGACAAACCTGAATGGCTGAGCTCTGGCCGCGGCAGCCCCGCATGGCGCCACCTCGTCAAGCCTTCAGTGCCTCATCGCCCCTCGGAAGCAACCAACGGCTGACTGTCAATTGTCATGGCAACCCCTCGTTCTTTCTATGATGGGTCTATAGTATCTCCTAAAGGAGCTGCGTCAGGCGAGGCCCTTGCGGTGCCTCCTTCACTCTCATCCACGCGAACCGCTTGCATGTTAAAGGGGGGTGCCTGAGCATCGCGACTCAGGGCTCCTACTGGCTCTCCAGCCCTCACCCTCTGGCCTTGTCCACGGCATCGCGACCTGGCATACCAGCGACAGCTGAGACTCGCTCGAGGGCCGGGACCCGAGGACGTAGAGCAGAAAGGGGAGCAAAGGCGAGAGGGGAGGGACACGCGAGGACCTCGCCGAGCAACCTCACGCCTGCCGATGCACGGACCCGGCGACACACCAGGGAGCGGTCCCTGATTCTCGAGATAAGTCACCACCTGGAAGCACCAGCTACCATGGCACCGTCCCCGCACCTAATGCAATCCCGTGTTAGCGACGCCGCTCTCCTTTCTCACCGAACGACGGCTGCTTGAGCGCCAAAGGGGACCTCCTGAGCATCGCGACTCAGGGGCTCTTACCGGACCCCGGGTCGCTCACCTCCTGGCCTTGACCACGGCATCGCGACCTGGCATACCAGCGACGGCTGAAGCCGCCTGGGACTAGGACCTGTCGGCGCAGAGCACCAAGCCCTCGTGAGGTTCGAAAGGGAGAACTAAGCTAAGACGGAATGAGCAACTCGCACAATTCTACGACAAGGGTTATATTAACAAACAGGATCACAGGCACCTTACAAGCCCCCACGGGACGCGTCTTTGATTCCTCGCAGGGAACAGATCCTAAAAGGACGCTAACTACACGCGCCTCTGCAAAAGACGCCATCATCAACAGTGGGTCGTCAAGCACCGGCGCCAACCCCATCCAGATCAGAGTCGGCGACGGCCTGGCGAGCCCGCCCTGCTCCAGGAGCGGCGCCGGCTCGGGGGCTCGTAGCTGTCGTCACTCGTCTCCGGAGTCGCAAAGAGCTCGCCGGAGTCGCTGGATCCTCCGACGCCTCCGCCGCCTGAGGAGCCGCCAAGGGAGCGGTCGGCGGGCCCAGTCCTCACCGTAGCAAGGTCCCGACCACCTCTCCCGGGGCAGCACTCCAGCCGGCGCCCGTTCGCATCGAAGACCTTGAAGAACATCACCAAAGCACCGTCGTACTCCAAGTGGATCGCGAAGGCGCCTCTTGTCCTGCAAACCCGGGCGATTTCGCACCAGCCTCGAGTCATGAAGACCTCGCCCGGGGCAATGACCGTGACCTCTTTCTCGGTCGCGAGGGTGCTGCAGCCGATGTGCCGCAGCCAAAGCTCCAGGAGTTCTCCCTGCGGGATGATGGAGACGAAGAAGGGAGGAAGGAGAATCCAAGACTGAGGAGGCATGGTGGCGTGGAGCACGAACTCTCGGGAGGAGCCCTTGGTGTGGACCCCAGGGGGGACGACCCACACCTTCATGACCCGTCGGCGCCGACGGCGGGGCCCCCGTGGCGATCGGCATCGACTCCTTCGGAGCCCTCAATGTGGGCGTACAAGGGAAGCGGGAACCCCGGTGGTGGCCGCTCGCACCAGGGCCCCGACACCACCTGATGGGCCTCCTTGTCGCGGCGGCAGAGGGTGGGCCGTTTCTTCGGCGGGAGCGGGTCTGGTTCCTCTCGGGGAGCCTTTCCCTTCTCTGCCGCCGAGAACCGGCGGATCGGAGCCATCGCAGCAAGATGGAGCAAGGACCGGGAAGAAGGAGAAGCAAGAAGAGATGGACTGTAAGGGCGCGTGCCGTTCCATACTTATGGCCGGGGAAGGCCAACTGCCGACCTCCACGATCGCAGGTAATCATGACCCGCTTTGCATGCAGGGACTTGTCCAATCCGTGCAGTTGCCGAGGCGTCGTGGGGAAGTGGAGACGCCCACGTCCAATCAACCGCCACGCGGCGCCCAAGGCCGCAGGCTGTTAGGGCCCACGGCGCTTCGCCCTTGCCCTTTCGCCTCCTAGCACGGCCATGTCCGGGCGCGCCTTGGGCCCGGGGGCTATTGTCGGCGTTCTGGGAACGGGGGTCCCCAGACTTGCCTACCTGCGGCCTGCGGCGTGGCTCAAAGGGGGGCCCAGCACGGCCCATCTTCATCAACATAGACCCAAGACCCTCGCGAGGGGCCAAGCCTCGCGGGGCGGACGACACGGAGCTTCCTCAGGCACGGCCTCATCAGGCTGGCTCGCGAGGAGGCGGAGAGATCAAGGCGGGGTACCTCACGAGGTGCCCGTGACGCAAGCCATGATGACCAAGGGCACCAGGCGGGCGCCAGCCCGCGCAGTGTCCTCCTTTCCTCTTTGGTGCAAAGGGAGCAAGCGCAGGCGAGAGCATCAAGCAAAGGCACCCGTTTCGGTGCAACGAGACCAAGACCAGCCCAACGGCAGGGAGGAAGTCATTGTGGAGCCCAAGCCAGCGTCACCACCAGAGCCTTTGGCAGGCAAGGACCAACTTTAGTCAGGATAAGTGTACCAGATGTTCCCCTTCAAAATGGCCAATTGTTGCCGCCCTTCCCGCTCAATATTTGGGAAGAGGCCCAGGGCCTTTGCCTATAAATAGGACTAGCCACCCCCAGGGTAGAGGAAATCGGCCAATCCAGAAACAAGCTGGGATCGGATCGAGTAGCTTCACACAGAGAGAGAGAAGGGTGACTGAACTCCTCCTAGCAGTTCATCGCCCCAGCCAAGAACAGACCCTCGCGAGGCTGTTCTTCCTTGTATTGCTCATCATCATCAGCCCAAGAGGCAATCCACCACACCACAAACTAGAGTAGGGTATTACACCACAATGGTGGCCCGAACTAGTATAAACCCTGTGTCTCTTGTGTTGTTCTTTCCATAGCTTAGATCTTAGCGAGGCGGTGGAGTGCAGGTAGGTAGAAGGCGAAATCTCCGCGCGCACCCCAGTGTTCGAACCTCAAGGGTCTGCCAGAACCCGAAATCCAACAGAGGCCTGCGCGACAGCACAGCCGGCCGCGGGGAGGAGGGAGTAGGCAGTCCCTCCGGCGCTTGTTTGAGCGACTGGAGCAGGAAGAGCAGAGATTGAAGAAGCACGACGGCTGTTGGATGGACATCCAACAGTATACAAGCCATCTGTGGAAAGCCTCAAATTTGTGGAAAATAGCATACAGCCCATCTGCCAATATTTCAAATAATTTACAGCCCATTTGCTAATTCTTACGGGTTTTTTTGGAGCCCATATTCTTTTTGTTAGCATTACAGCCCATATTGTGGCCATGGTTAAAAAATTATATGAAATTTTGCATATGTCGGTGCGGTCTGAACTGTTTTTAATCCCGAAATTTCGAGTCACATTCAGACTGATTTTAAAAATAAATGTATGTCAATATGAAGTCCAATAAATTGTCCAGGCATAAAACAATGCAATTTAAAATCTCGAAATGAAAAAAAGATATTTGAAACTAATTTCCGGTTTGATGTGTTTTAAAAATATACAGCCCATTTCTCATTACTGATAGGCCATTTTCTCGGCCAGCCGAATGAAGCTCTCCTCGTCTTGAAAGATTTGGAGCCCAATAGGCCTCATAAAGCGACTTACTTGACAAATCACAAAAAAACTGGGCTAGCCATTTTCAAAAACAAAAAAAAACTACTGGGCTGGTCTGTGGTAAACATAAAAGAAAAGGTTGTCTAGACAGGCTAGAGTGTCCCGCACAGCCCAGTTGACACTTTGCTTCCGTCTCAGAAACAAATTAGATAAATGCCACTCCAATTATGGCGATTCATAAAAATGCCACTGCAATTTCCAAACTTTGAAAAATGCCACTGCAATTTTTGCAAAATTTGAAAAACGCCACTCCAAACTTTGAAAAATGCCACTAGAAATGGCATTTTTTAAGTTTGGAAATTGCAATGGCATTTCTCAGATACACCAGATTTGGAGTGGCTTTTATCAAATTAACCCAAAACAAAAATGACTGGGCGAGCTGTTGGGTCCCTGGTGTCAGCCGCTCGTTGTGCAATTCTCTTGTTTATTGACTACGTTGACAATGGCATGGGACCCAGATTTCAGAAATCCACTAGGAGGAGCCATTTTTTCATTGGCTTGAAATAAGGAGGCACTTGCTTGCGTACTGCCATGACCTTGGAGGGTCCCTGTTGTCATCCTCTCCACGTACAATCATCTCCTGATTGTGTACGCGTCAATTTGCTAGGCCCACAAGTCAGCCTCTAAACCCGTGGAGGACAAATACAACCCATTTAAAAAAATAAAGCCCATTCCATACGTTCAAACAGAAAGTTCAACATTTAGAGCAAAGTAACAGGTCTGATCCACATATAGAGTACTGAACTTCCACGTTGACAACCATCATAGCCAAGTTAACTATCTACTCCCACTAATACTCTAGTAGCGTACAAGTACTAACTTACTCTTAGCTAACTAGACGATGCTGGCCGCCATCTGTGGTACACGCTAAACGCCGGCACCGGCATCGTGCGCCTCGCCTCGGACTTGCAAGAGGTGCGATAGGGCGCGTTGCTCGCGCGTGTTGGCCCTTTCCATGCCAGCGTAGTCCACCGAAGCTTCGGCTTCCAAGCGGGAAACCCACTTGACGAGCTGGTAGTAAAAATCGGCGTCGCGAATGCGTGCGTGCCCGACAGCCTCCAGGGCTATTTGCCGGGCGCCGACCTCCACGTAGTCGACCTAGTTGCGGGAGCTCTGCTCGCGACTCAGAGCGTCGGTGCGTTGATGCTCCATGTCCCGCTGGCGGCGCAAATCGGTGATACGCTGCTCCTCTGCCAGGCGGTCGCGCTCCAACAACTCCTGCTCCTCCGCCATGCGGTCGCGCTCCAACAACTCCTCGATCTCCGCATCGCCATCTAAAGACAGATAGAATGCCTCCTCCCTCCGTCTGCCTTCCGGTGAAAGCCCGAACACTAGTTCCGGCGGTGACCGCCTCCGGCGTCGCCTACCGCGGATGGGCGGGGGCATGGGGGACGTGGCGAGCAACCGTCGGGCCGGTGGGGGCTTATGAGGATATGGCGAGTTGGGTCACGGTGGCACCGGAGAAGGCCGGGAAACAGTACTTATAGGCGGAAGGTAGCGCGACGGTCATCGGAATTTAATGCATAATGGCTTAGCACGTCAGCTTGCCGTGGAAAACTAGAGAAACTTAAATTATGACTGTACCGTCCCGTCTGGGTCGCACGCTGGCATGGCGGTCAAACGAGTGCACTCGAATCATCTCCCTCCTTGTCAATAATGATTCCATGGATTTAAAAAGCCCGCAACAATTAAAGCGTATATTTTTTTGCATCAGTTAGATGCCTTAATTACGGCCGGCTACATGCAGGCACTCAGAATCGCTCGCAGGCAGTACGCGAAGCAGCATGCAATGAGTCACAGCTGAGGGCACGCATGCAGCCACTTAAATCGCTGGAATTAATTAGGCTTAAACTTCTGCATGTCGTTAATTATTGCCATGCCTTGGTCTTGCTGCTTTGCTCGCGGGACTAATAAACCCAGACGGAGGGAGTACCTTGGTTGGTGAGAGGTTTGAACTAAGCCCTGCAAACCGGAAAGGAGGTACTAGTACGTGCGTGATCCGCTATTTATTCATGTAGGATCGAGTAGGTCGTTTCTTGAATTGAGCCCTGCAAATCAGAAAGGAGGTAGTACGTGCATGATTCGCTATTTATCCGTGTAGGATCGATAGTGTAGCTTGTCAGTTTCTTCATAGGTACGCATTTTTATTCAAAAAACTGCCACTTCACATCTTGCGTCGCAAATAAAACTGCCAGGAGCGCATTTGTAGGCTAGCTAGTGATCGATCAGTAACTTGTAAACACTGAGCGAACAGAAATAAGTAACTGTTAATGCATCTCAATGATTCACAGATCATATACAAATATGTAGCTCCAAAAGCAAAGATCAGCCACTTCGGATCTTGCGTCGCAACTAAAACTAACTAGTACGATTCCCATACATAAGATCAACATGTTAATGCATCTCAATGATTCATAGATCATATACAAATATGTAGCTCCAAAAGCAAAGATCTAGAAAAAACATATGTTATTCCTACTAACATGGATGCTTCTCTTGGCCAACATTCAGTACAGACTGAAAGACAAATTTTTTTGTGAAGTCTACAATTCCTCTTGCAAACGTAAGTGGTTTCACCAATAGCTGGAACCATGAGAATGAACCACACATGATGGAGGAACATCCACTGCAATATGATTTGGTCTTCTCTCGATCACACCGCGAGACTATTTTCAGAATACAAACTTTAACTTAGGCAAAATGGTGCCCATTGTATAATCAGACCAAAGCAATGAAGCACCTAGTGTTGGACAATAAATAGTACAGTACTACTTTTCTGCAGTCCATGAAGTGACTATCCAATCTTTCTGTGTCTATTTTCAAATGGCACTGCATGCAGTGACTATACTATTCTCTTGTGCAGTTCAACCAAAATTGCGGACACTTTGTTTGTTTGCCAAATAGCAACGGGCAGACATCTCTGTCTGCACAAATATCAAGCAGCTAGTAAACATATACCACACCTTGTATTTTCGGTTTAAACATGTCTCTTCCGCTTAGCATTTGTCAAGTTCTGCACTAGACAATCTGATACAGTTATGTTTTGCCCTGGACAATTTCATACTGAATTGATTTGCTGGTTCGGAGCAGAAATACAGCGCCTATTCTTCATCAGACCAAGGATATCCATGTTCGCAGTGATGGAAGAGGTGAAATCGATACAACCGAAATTGAGCATCCAATCATTGAATCCTGTCCTGCACCTCCAATGTAGGTCCACCCTGCCAATAAATTCACATGCAAACCACTAGTATTACTATCTAATGACAGTACAAAAAGAGTAGCAAGATAGTAGCAAACCATGTACCTTCGTAATGAACAGCTCATAGTGCCACCAATTGGATATAAAGGTTTGGAAAACAACATGCTCCTAATGTTGAACCAGTTGGACTTTTTGTGCAGTTCCACTAAAATCGAGCATCCCTATTTGCATAGATATTGAAAGTGTGATTACTCTAAAAGTGGCACTAGTTGAAGCATAGACTCATTCCAATTTCTTAATGGTAAAAGGTAGCAAGACTGCTTCTAACCACCTGTTTGAAGGAATAAATAAAGCAACAGCGGCTGATGTCAGGAAGGCATACATAGTTTTTTCTGAAAAACTGAGCCATTCCTGATCTTTCCTCTTCTTTTAAGCAAATTTTGTGCAGTTCTACTAAAATAAAATGCCACCACCGCCTTGACAATTCAGTGACATTGTACAAAAGGAAATGACTTAACATTACATCATGATGTCAGGTATGTAGTCGACAGGCATTAGAGACAAATATACATACCTCCTCCGATAACATAATGAACATTAATTTTAACAAAGGTGTGACTAGCTTTACCAGGATAATTTGAGTGAACTCTACACCCTTTGTTCCTTAATATAAGAAGTTTTTGCGGTTCAATTTAAAGTACCCAAACTTCTAGTATTTAGAAAAACAGGTAGTAGTTTTCTTGAGCACATATCTGGGAAAGCTTGCCACACTTTATGTATGTCCATACGCTAATGCAACACCATTCAAATACTACAAATATACACTAATCCAGTGGCTAGTGCAACAGTAGGGTAGTTAGTTTATTACAGGGTACAGTACAATGATTTTACTGAACGGATTTCAATAAACTCTAGCACTGGAAGGTTTCTATAAGAATTAACAATACAAAATGTAAAGGTATCAAGTTTCAGCATTGGTATACTAGCTTTGCATGACCATTAAACCAAATACAAAAGTCTGAAGGTAACTAGCATTATTAACTAATGACAGTATAAAAAAATTGCGGACCATGTACCTCCAAGGTAAATATCATTTCGAACTCGGGGGGGACCTTAAAAATTGCTATCCCAATCTTGATAATCGATCAAACATAAAAACTTGATCGAACGAATCAAGAGAACAACCGGAGGAGGAGGTGCCCACTCTTGACCTTTCCTCTTGTCTTCATAATTCTCTGTGCAGTTTAACCAAAATAAAATGACATCAGTGCCTTGGCATTTTGGTGACACTGTACAAAAAAATTAACTTATCTCATGAAAATGAGGTATGTAATCTATAAGCATTAACAGTGCAAAAATCTGAAGGTAGTAACAAGTTCCATCGCTGGTATACTGGCTATGCAACAACATTAGAATGCCTTTGCTGAAAAATATTTAATACATCCATAATCAACAACTAACCCTGAAATAATCTAGTGACATTAAATGGCATTGCTTAAATTTATCGGTGGCATTAGACTGAGAGTGGCATTTGTTAAATGTGGCATCACTTTAGCAGTAGCATTGCTTGACTTGACAGCTGGCGTTATATTAACAGCAAATAAAGTGGCAATAAGAGCATGGGAGGCCCATTCGAATAGTGGGCGCACCAGTATGATGTACCTCCACGGACGCAGAGTGGTGAGGGAGGTATGGTTGCCCAGAGCAACAAATATCCAGGCATCATATGTGGATTACGTCCCATTTTTGTTCTCTTTAGCCACCTTTTTCCTATGCGAGGACAACAAACCGATTGACCTGGTCATTCTATATTGCGTTGTCATGCCTTTCTACCCTTCTTCAACCAAGAGACACGAGACTCGTTCCTTAGCTACTGATTTTCCCCTTTTCAACCTAGATGCGGGTTCGATGCCTACTCTCTTGGATAGTACAGTCTCCCTTCCTTTCCTTATTCAACCCAGACATGGATTAGTCTGCATGAAGTAGGGTTTCCTTTAATAGTGCAAATTATGGTTTTCGTTTGCGTGGCCAGCGGAGCAGAGGATAGCAAATTGGGAAGATGGTGGAGTGGAAAAAGATCCACATGTAACGACTAGAACAAGGTTATGGTTCGAAAAGAGGTAGCATACCTGAGGGTCGGCGGGAAGTGGCTTCGCTCGTGGTCGTCATCCTCCGCACACACTACGGCAGCGAGCTTGGGGACGGAGGTCATCCCGCGCGGGCGCTAGGTCTGAGAGGACGGCCTTGTCGTCAGTGCATGACCTCGCTCACCGACGACGAGTGCGTCAACGTTGCACGTCCTTTTCTTCCCCGGCGGATCTGTGACCATCGGTGAGGAGGGAGAGAGGGGCCGTCCTTTTTAGATCTGGAGAGAGGGTGGTAATGTGAGAAGCAAGTGGGCATCCCTTAGCAAGAAAGCGCTAAAGCTCCAGCCTATATATCTTTTCTATACTACTAGTACAAGAGGTGGAGTAGTGGTAGAGTAGTTTATATTTTATCTGCGTACAGTACCAGTTAGTCGTGCTTCAAAACTAATGGGCACACCATTAAAAAAAATAAAGGTCGATAACTAATGTGGCACCTCGGGACAACGCGGCCAGATCGCATTTTGCACGAGAAATTACACACCATGTTTCGTTGACATGTGGTCTCGTTCCAACATATCAGTGAGACGACAGCGAGTAGTAGGAGTATTTCTGAACGGACCTGTAGGACGGAGCGCCTCTTCGTGAACCGTGGCAAACTCGCAACCATCCACCGACTCTTCGCCTTTCCCTCTCGATTTGGAACTGCTGTCGCATGCTCTTCCTCTCCCTCCTCCATTTTCCTTCAGCCCTTCACCCATTCTTTTGCCATTGTTCGATCGTCTTATCCATGGAGGGAACAGGCCGGAAACGACCCCGTTATTCTTGCCCCGATCTGAAAGATGACGTGGTGGAGGAACTCATTGATCGGTGTGATGTCATCACCTCGGCTAGCATGGCAGGTTCGTTCAAGCCCATTCTCGACTCAACTAATAACATCATTACAAGGAACCCAAGAGTCAAGGAGCGGTTTGATCTACCCTATCTTCTTCACCATGACCCTAATGACTGGTGCCGGCACGACGGAGGCCTCGCCCTATGCAAGTTGATGCCACTTGATAATGATACGTATGATGTTAAGATGCCATCGCTTGAGGGCAAGGCTTGGGCGGGCGCAAATGGAGATTGGGTTGTTTACATTGGGTCCAACTGCAAGTGGGAACTTGTGAATGTGTACACTCGTGACCGGGTTCCACTTCCAAAAATCTCAGCAGACTGCCTAAAGGTTGAGCACACCGGTATTGTATGCATGTTCAAATACAATCATGGTGACTGTCTTCTATGGAAGATAGCAATTTGTCGAGTTCCCAACTGCTCTTGGAATTACAACAACTATGAAGTTGTTGCTATCTTCGACAAGCTTGTTGTCGTCCTTGGTGGTTTGACTCGATGGATATTGCTCAAAAATCTGTTTCTGTACACGGATGAGTACTGTGATGCAATTCAATACGAGGGCCTTGTGTTTGCTGCCACCACTCATGGCACTATTTTTGCATGGGATCCTCGTAGTTTCGGTACATTTTTCTTCCACCGTAATTATAATTGTTTCATCCACATGCATGCGGGTTAGCAAGTTTCCCTTTACTAATTAACCTTCTTCTTGTGTTTCCAAGGTCCTGTGAACATCCCACCACCTATACTTGAAAATTTTTATAACCAAGGGGGAGATGACGATGGTGATGATCACGAGCATGAGGACGAGCAGCGCCCATATACACTGCGGTGCCTGGCGACTAATTCCGATGGATCACCTCTTCTTGTGTGTATACAGCCCACTGATGATGTTACTGCTAAGGAAGCAGGTGTAGTCTCCCATGGTCGCACTCTTCGGACCTATTCCAACACCCGTTGCATGGTATTCGGGATGGATACTAGTGTGCTAGCGCCAACTCCTTCTCCCTGGTACAGAATTGGTAGTCTTGGAGAAAACTCGCTCTTCCTTGGACAAAACTATCCGATGATGGTGAAAGGCGATCCAACTGCTGTTGACACAACATTACTAGTACCATTTATGAGAAGCAATTGTGTCTATACCTTGGACATTTGGGTGGTTCCCTACCCTGGTACTGATATAGTAGGCCGCTTCAGCCTGGATGATCAATCCTGCGTTGGTCTCCAGATCGACAATGGATGGCCCATCCCAGAGAATCACTTGTGGTTCAAAGCAAGCGTTTCCAACGCCGAGGAATGGTTAAGTTGAAGTTCATTTCATTGCTTGTTATTTGTTGTGTGGTGAAAAATTTAGTATTTATAATGTATCCTCGTTCTCGATGTGGGTTGATGACCTGTTGTATGTAATAAAATGATATGTCTGTGATAAACTTACTAAATTTATGAATGGCTTTCGAGTCGCTTCTCTGAGTGAGTGGTGCGACGAGGCAAAAAACTATTTTGCGAATACATAATTGTACGTGCATTGCAACAGGTTATCGGATGAGGCCAATCAACAATAGTAGTACACTATTTGTACTAGCTTCACATGCTTCGCGCGTCGGGCGGGTGTTTTTACTGTAGCCATATGTTAATGTGTTCATTGTACGTAACCAGCACCTCGAATCCTCGATACTAGTACTATATAGTAGGAGTAAGTAGTAGGAGTAGTAGGGTGGCACGGGCCAGAACAAGCATTCACGTCCAGGAGTACGGCACACGCCACCACCACGACATCCATCTGACGCCATATTATTTCTTGGAGTCCGTGCTAGAGCAATCTCTTCAACCTCGTCGTTTCTCTAACTTCAGCCATCGCACGGCGGGCGAGGTGGGGGTTTGCCGATAGTCGGTTTCCTTAACTGCGGTCCCACTTGTAAGGCCAACTCCAACGCACGACCCCAAAAGGACCTCCGTTTTGCACGAACTCCAACGATAATTTTGACTAGAAAAGCAAGACCAAAGAAAACAAGAACCACATGAATACATTTTACTACTCCTGTAAGTTGGATTAGTGCCTTCTTGATGCATTCATTGTTGATCTGTGGAGGCTCGATCTTGCATGCTTCTTTCTTCTTCGAGTGTAAAGAAGTAGACGTTGCTTCCTCGAATCTAGTCTCATGTCTAGCCTCTATTCTAGTAGGAGTATCAACAAGTGCATTAATCTCATCTCTAGCCTCTGTGCTAGCTAAAAGTGATAGAACATCTACTAAATTGTGCTCTATCAATAGATGGATGTACTCTTCTTCCCAATACAAAAACTTGCATCCATTCTACTCCCTCTGCTGCACAATACATGCCTTCTATTTGTCAAAATATATATGTATCTAGACATGTTTTAGTATATAGGTACATCCATTTTTGGACAAATGTAAGTCAAGTATTTTGGAACGGAGGGAGTACACAATAAAAAATTTAAGTTAGCACAACTAGTCTAATCCGATAGCACAACCAAAGATTTGGTCGGGTTCTTCCTCCTTTTGCCGACATGTGGGACATCCAGCATCCAGGTCGTGTCATGAAAGAAAATAGAGTGGTAGTTGAAGCCACGAGATGTGCATCTTGGGTAAACCGTAAATAGAATCTTACTACTCTTGAGTAACTCCAAAAGCGGCCACCGAAGATCTTTATTGGATTTGTTTTTCATCACCAGCATGTCGAGGTGAAAGATGTGCAGGTTCAGTGGGTCCTCCTGCGTTTTCACTAACATGTGGGGCCGCATGTGAGCAAACAGACGATGGGCTCCGCACGTCCGCTGGCTGGCTGAGAAGAGAGATAGAGGAGGGTTGAGCACGGACTACAGGAGATTTGTTCTACGTACCTCGATATAGGCTCGATATGGTGGGGTGGCATGGGCCATAACTAGCATTCACGTCTAGCAGTACGGCACACGCCACCCACACGAGTCCCATTCGACACCAATTTTCTTGGAGTCCATGCTACAGCCATCTCTTCTCCCTCCTGTTTTCTCAGCCATCGCGTGGTGGGCGGGGTGGGGGTTTGCTGATAGTCGGTTTGCTCAACTGCGGTCCCACTTGTAAGTGAAAATGCAACACCGCACGCATTCCCGCTTGAGCGGCGTGCCGGACCAACCGTGTGGGGGTGCGACGCGAACACGACAGGCTTTTCCTTTTGAACTCGTCACTTGTAAATTTTGTTTTTGCTCCATGGCGCGACCGATAGATAGAAAATAACGATTTTGCCTAGAGTAATGAGAAGTTTGGCTCTGGCGCCGTTCATGCATGGAGTACGTACGAAAATTATGAAGTTGATGCGAAAGGTAAGATAATTACTGTAGTATCATATACTACTACATGGATTTGACGGAAAGATAAAAATACATACGGATCCATCAACGACATCCTCACGCCCTAGTGCGTCGGGTCACCAACCGACGTGTGAGGAGCAGCGGCGTTGTCGGCGAGCTCAACGTGCTTCTGAACAGTGCCGTCCAAGGTTGCCCTGCGGTCCAAGAAGGCCAGCGTCCTATCGTCCTCCTCTTGCATGTAGTAGTCCTTGTGGACGATTTGCGCGTAGACGTGGGTGATTATGTCGATGGTGTCTTGCTGCGCCAGGCGCTGCGCGGCGAGCGCGACCTCGAGGTGGACATTCTCCGGCGCGACGGCGGCCAGTCGCAGGGCCACCAGTTTGTCGAAGAGGTTGTCACCATAGTGGCCGTTGAGGGTGGCGGGCATCGCAGAGCCTGGGCACGTCGGCTGGAGGCTTACGTCAAAGTCGTCCGCAAGCTTCTTGACGATGGTGAACTTGTCGAGGAAACCGACGAGGACCTCGTCGAACAAGGAGATGAAGGTGTCGTCCAAGCGTCCCCTCGCCCTGGTGGCCTCAAGCAATACTACCTAGAGACGTTCCTCGGTGCCGGGCCGCAGGCGGGTGTCGTGGACCATCTGGCACAGCCGGCTGATGCTCGCGCTCATCGCCTCCATGGGTCTAGCTTAGCTTCTAGTCAACTGATCTTGCGATTCGAGTGATCACTCTTTCCCTTGGTTAGCGTGCGTAGGATTTCGTACTACTCCTTGGCCCTCTACTCACCTGCCTTTGGCTGTATGATAGGTGGGCCAGCCACCCCTGGGCCCACGTGTCATTCACCCAAAGGCAGTTGTTGTAAGTCAATGAAGTTGCGTCCCCCTCCGTGCCGGTGCAGTATAGTCATCTCACCGGACCTCTAGTTGGGGCCAAACGAGAGAAGTTTGATGTTTACTAGTTTATTGGTCCCCTTTGCATTTTGCGCCAAGTTTTGACCTTTGATTTAACTAATAAAATATTAATGCATGTAAACAAAAATGTTGTGTAAGTCACCTTACGGAAACCAAATAATCCCAAAATACTTAGGCACGGTGCATTAACTCCCTCCTTGTTTCTTATTTCGTGACATATCAACCAATGAGAGATGTGGGTCGTGCATGCTTTCAATGACTTGAAACTACCAAACATGACATGCAGTGTTTAGTTCATTGCATGTAATCCTATTAGTACTCTAGTTAGAAAAAAACATTAAGTTCTCTCGCCGATAGGAATAAAACACCATGTATTTATTTACAGAGGGAGTAGTACATTTTTTGTGAATTGCATTACTAGATATTGCTAGTCAAATACTAAAATCCAGATGGACGTGGTAGTACTCCTAAATCCAGACGGTGGTGCTACTAGTACTAGTAGTAGTACTACCAATGTAGTAGTAGGAGTACTAGCACTGTACTACCCGTTGGTTAAATTATTACGTGCTGCTCCTCACAGTGAAGTGACAAGACCCTGCGCCGGAGATGACACCAGAGTATAGGCGCCATGTTCGGCATACCATAGTCAGCCTCACCATCTGCAGTCACTATCATCATGGCTGTAGACCTAGTCTGCTTACAACTAGCCCTGTTCGACATAATTTCCCGTGCGTAGATGCCCGTGCATTGCACGGAACACCAAGATTGGGGGTGGACAGCTCCGGCAACGGCCATCGCGCCAGATTATTCCACGGCCTTCTAGATGTGGTGGGGAGGAGATAAGGCTGGTTGTGAGAGACAAGGAGTTGTTTGTAAATAGAGAACAAGTGCGGGCATCTTTTTGCAAAAATGGAGAAGCTTGGTTTGTATGCGTCAGATCTAGATCCGACGACTATTGGTGAAAGATGGGAGGCACAACATCATCACCAACTCAGGACCTGTTTGATTTGCAGGATTTTGAAAATGCAGGAATAGGACACGGCAATATTACAAGTTTCAAACTGATATTACAAATGTTAGGAGTAATGATGCACCTACGAAGAGGGAATTACTAGGAAGTTTACGTAAGAACTTTCGTTACTTTAGGTGGATGCAGCATTATCGTACAAACTAAAATCCACCGCCCTGACAAGTCACTAATGGGCAAATAAGTTTTCGAGTCTTTGGCCACTTGATATTATATGAGAGTCCAAACTCTGTTGCATTCACATCGTGCTGGCTCTATTCTGCTTCTCCAATTAAATCCCTCTACATGTAATTGAGGATGCATCATTGACCGTTCAACGTCTCGGGAACCGCTACCCTCTCCCTCCTTGGCATTCAAGCACCTATGGACCCGTCGACGACGAGGTGCCTATGGTGACTTTGTAAATTTCAAGATGATAGTGTCATGCGTGTGTGCGTTCATATGGGTGAGTGTATGCACGTGTATATGAGCGCTTGCGTCTGTACTGTGTAAAAAACGTAAATGCGTGTCAAAAAGAGACAAGTCAGTATACTCAATATTGTGCACCTCGGAGAGGAAATCGATAGAATTAGTACGTATTTACTTACGGTGCAGATTCACTCATTTTGCTCCATATGTACTCCGTCTCGGTGTAGTCTAGTCACTTGTTGAAATCTCTAGAAGGGCAAATACTCATTTCTGGTTTACAGGGCTATACTAGCAAGTAGTTGTATGTACTAGTACAATAGTGGGCTCACATAGCAATTTTGTCTCATGCAAGAGCCTGGCTATATGCGTGCTCCAATGTTTGCAACTGCAACATTCGGTTTGCGCTTGGCTCTTCACCTGTTCGAGAAGACGAACAATGATGTTACTACTACTGCTTCTACAGTGTCGAATCCACTACTACATGTCTGTCCACCGTGAGCGGGGTGGATAGCTTGTTGTAGAAGTACTAGAACTAAGCAAAAGCATGTCCTCGTTTGCGAGCAACCGCGTGCATGGGTGAGGGAGAAGGCGTGTAGTAAAATCAAGCTTCTCCTCGTTGTACGAGTTGACGCAACACATCATAGCACTGGCCCCACATGCTTGCCTCTAAACTTGGCTGAAAGACCCGCAGTGTACAATATATTTGCTGCAACCTCTAACATTTACCCACCACAAATTAAAATATATGTGGCCATATGCATCATTCTGATGCAGAGGCCGGGGAGTCCCCCCTTCTTGAAAAAAAAACAAATTAAAATATATATTCCTGTCTTGACCAGAGGAGCGTGCAAACTACAATCACCAGGGTGTCAGGTAGGGCCAGAAGACTATTTTAATTATTTTTTTAAAACTTAGAGACGGCCACATAGCATGGAGCCGACCCCAACGATTTTAAGCTTACAGGCACGGTACACCCTATCCTAGACTACTCTACACATGAAACTGCCACACGAGCGTCCGGGCTGCGCTTGGCTCTTCGCCTGTTTGGGAAGTCGAACAATGATGGAGTACTACTGCACTGGAGGAGTACTACAGTACGCTTCTGGCCATCTGACACCGATTGAACTGCTGCATGTCCACCGCGTGCGGGAGGGAGAGCGTGTAGCGAAAGCTTCTCCTAGTCTTGCCAGCCACCACGCTCATGGGCGAGGGAGGGACGCTCTTGCCTTTGCGTGTATGATAGGTGGGCCCGACAGGTGTGTGGTTAACCTGTCATACAGCCAAAGGCAGGTGCAGTTAAGTCCGCGAGGGAGAGGATAATCAAACTTCTCGTTGATGTACGAGTTGACGCGGCACATCAAAGCACTGCACTCGATATATTTCAATAATTTGCGTTTACCGATGCATTAATTACAACGCATGCATGCATGCTGTGACTCTCCTTTTGATACTTGCATGTGTTGATTTAATGCACCTTGAAGTAGTATAAAATATGTGATGGTAAAGCTTTGTAATACCCCGGCCCAAGTCGAGATATGGTTGTGCATGAGGAGGGCGAGATCATGCAGACCGAACAGGACCCGACGATGGAGCTCTCTAAGGTCTCGATGGACCTCACCGTGCTCCACTGCCCCTTGTGCCTCCGCCCCTTGACGAGAATGACATGCTCCGCAACGAGCGCCAAAGGCTGGTGGAGGAATCCGTGGATGTTCTCAAGCAGCGTCTTGAGGACACGAAAGAGCTCATCGCCGCTCGCCGCGGAGACTAGTTCCCGCGGCCTGC
Source organism: Aegilops umbellulata (assembly GCA_032464435.1). NCBI lineage: Eukaryota > Viridiplantae > Streptophyta > Magnoliopsida > Poales > Poaceae > Aegilops > Aegilops umbellulata. The sequence continues at coordinate 183,463,173 of CP136060.1, forward strand.
AGCAACGCATCAAGAAAGTAGAGATCAGCGAGCCAGATCCTTGTCTTCCTTCTTCTTTTGCCCTTGTGTATTTCGGGCGTAGCTGCATGTGGCTTTTTTAATTATCTTTCTAATTTTGTAAGACAATTAATCGTCCTTATCTTTCTATGGAAGATCAATGTTGCGAGGCTGGAATGAAGAAAACTCTTGCTGTGGCGACCCTGGCGTTGTTGTTCTTCTAGTTGCTGCTGGGCTTCCTTCAGTTTCCTGGTTTCTTTTGATGTAATAATCGGTTTAGGATGTGGATTGTGTCGTCGGTTGTGAAATGTTGGGTTCTAGCACGGATGTTTGGCCTTTGTTGGCCTCTTGGGATGTTGCGATTTCAATCTGGTAGCTTTTAGTCCTTCGTGTTAGGCTGGAGTTGTGCTGAACTTCTTGTGAATTGTGGTGGTTTTCAGTAATGAAAATCAGAAGGGGCAAGCCCTTCTTTGATCAAAAAAAAATAATCGTCCGTATATATTCATCAGTCTTGCTATAAATCGCAGTAGATGCTATATAGGTCCGTCGGATCTTACATCAAGATCCGTGCTTTCAGATTTTCTTTTTTCTCTCTTAAATCTCAGTCGAGTGAGACATAGCCACGCCATTAAACAGAGGCTCGGGCGCCATTAATGGAGACCTTGGGAGAGAGGTGGACGGCAGATGGAGGTCAAAGGGCTCTCCTCACGATAAGCACGCGCAGGGGTCTGATCGCACGCCTCTCGTACTCAAATAGCTACCCTGCACGGCGCCTCCTAGCTAATAAAAAATGGGGACGCGTGGCGGCACGTAAATGGTACTAGTAGGTAGAACGCCCACGGTTTCAATAATACACCCTCCTTTCCGGTTTATAAGTCTTATCTCAATTTTTTTGTTTTTCCAATTTAGAGGGCTCATCTCCATCTCATTTTAGTTTCTAATGGGCATTAAATCTTTGCGTGCAAGAATTAGAAAGTAACACACCAATGCATGTAATGTTCCTACTCATCTAGTGGCCAAGCATGCATGCACTGTAATTAATTCAAATTAATGCATGAGTTTAATTGGGATAGTTTTGTAAAGTACGAGATACATTCCTCCACTCACAAAATGCCTTGGTTGATGAGATTTGAGATTTGAGCCCTATGAACCGGAATGGAGGGAGTACTTGTGTTTCCGATTGTAACGTGACAACACTTGTTCCAAAATGACTTTGTTGATTGTTAATGTGTGCGCCTTCGCAAATCGGACTGCAAATTTACCACGGCATGTTGGTGCCATGTCATGGCACCAAGCCAAGTTTCATTATTTTCACGCGTGTTTTGGATTTACAGGAATTAAAAAACTAAGTTTCTCAATGTTTCCAACCCAGCCACGACGCCCAGAATTTTGAATTTCATTCCCATTTCTTGCATGGAACCTAGAAATTTACCCGAGGACGCACATGTGATTTTTCAACCAACTTTGGTGCACTGGAACATGTGCTTGTATTTCAATTTTGAATTATGCACACGAAGGTGACACGTTCCCTCCCAGAACCACGAGCCTTCTTGAGAGAAGCTCCGATTTGCAAGAAGCTTATACCAAAATATGTTCCTATTCGGCCAATTTGTTTTAACCACGGCATGGTACTACCATTACATGACACCATGCCAAGTTTCATGATTTTAGAACCAAGTTTCTCAATGTTCTCGACCGAGCCACGATGCCCAGATGTTTGAACTTTATTCTCAGTTTTTGCATGGGACCTACTCCCTCCTTCCATATATATAGGGCCTAATGTGTTTTTCAAGACAGCCTTTGACTATTGACAAGATTAATAGCACATGAGATGTATACTATGAAAATTATATTATTGGAAGCTCCTTTGACATACAAATTTGAAGGTATGCTTTGTGTAAGTTGCATGCCATATATTATTGCTCTAACGTTTGGTCAAAGTTAGCCTCGAAATACGCATTAGGACCTATATAGATGGAAGGAGGGAGTAGAAATTCACCCGAGGACACAAATGTGATTTTTCAACCAACTTTGGTGCACGGGAGCATGTGCTTGTAGTTCAAATTTGAATTATGCACATTAAATGACCAAAAACTCAATTAATGTGTAAATAAGGCCAAATGAAGCCAGAATAATTCCAAAATTTAACAGGGCACTTATGTAGTTCTATGTTGCCTTTGTAAATAAACTCAAGGGGGACAACGTATATCGTTTCGCACTCAAAGGTGGCACGTTCCCTCTCAGAACCACGAGCCTTCTTGAGAGAAGCTTTGGTTTACAGGAAGCTTATACCAAAATCTGTTCCTATTCGGCCAAATTTTTTAGCACAACATGGTAGTACCATGACATGACATCCATGCCAAGTTTCATGATTTTCAGACGTGTTTTGGATTTACAAGAATTTTAAAACCAAGTTTCTCAATGTTCTCGGCCGAGCCACGATGCCCAGATGTTTTAATTTTATTCTCATTTCTTGCATGGGACCTAGAAATTCACCCGAGGACACAAATGTGATTTTTCAACCAACTTTGGTGCACGAGAGCATGTGCTTGTAGTTCAAATTTGACTTATGCACATTAAATGACCAGAAACTCAATTAATGTATAAGAAACGACATACGAACCCGGAATAATTCCAAAATTTAACAGGTCACTAATGTAGTTCTATGTTGCCTTTGTTAATAAACTCAAGGGGGGCAGCGTATATCGTTTCACACTCCAAGGTGGCACGTTCCCTCTTAGAACCACGAGCTTCCAAATCGGCCCAATTTTTTTACCACAACATGTTAGTGCCATGACATGACACCATGCCAAGTTTCATGATTTCCAGGCGAGTTTTGGATTTACATGAATTTAAAATCAAAGTTTCTCGATGTTCTCGGCCGAGTCATGACGTCGAGATGTTTGAATTTCATTCTCATTTCTTCCATGGGACCTAGAAATTCAACCAAGGACACACATGTGATTTTTCAACCCACTTTGGTGCACCGGAGCATGTGCATGCAATTCATATTTAGATTATGCACATTAAAAGTCCAGAAACTCAATTAATGTATAAAAAGGCCAAATGAACCCGAAATAATTCCAAAATTTAACAAGGCACTCATATAGTTCTATGTTGCCTCTGTAAATAAAATCAGGGGGAGGCAGCGTATATCGTTTCGCACACAAAGGTGACACGTTCCCTCTCGGAACCACGAGACTTGTTGAGAGAATCTCCGGTTTTGCAAGAGGCTTATACCAAAACTTGTCCCAATTCAGCCAAAAATTATACGTATGAAAACAGGGTTTAGATTATCCCAAACATCTCGCTACCTAGACCAATAATGTACTATGATTTGAATTCAACATAAAATGGATACAGATATTTGAATTGGAGAGCGTATGTTACATGTAGTTCATAGTGAAATATGATTACTGCTATATGTATGTTTTTTGTTATCAAGATAAAATTTAAATTATTGTATAACTTGACAACAATCGTATTCAAATAAGGAAAATTGATTCAAATTTAGTCCATATGGTAGACGACAATATATATGTTCACATGGTGGAGTAAAATGTTCATATATGATGGAAGATCAAAATGTACGACTACATCAATTATAAACCGCAAGGTCACCTAACGATATATTCGAATTCAACATAACCTAGATTCAAAAATTGAAATTCGAGATCATGGCATCTGTAATCATATAAAAAGGGACATTACTCTTTCTTTGGTGGGAATTGATTTGTTTTTTGTTGTTGTTGAGGGAAGTGCGAATCGATTTGGTACCGTGCAGGGTAATCTTGTTCTCCCGATTTTTTTTAACATTTTTCTTGTAGTTTTTTCAATGGAATCTATAGCAATATAGTAAAAGGGAACATGACTCTCTTGTGTCTTGTATGAATTGTTTTTTTACACGTTAAGTTTGTTATGTCGAACAAGGAATCCATACCTTGTTATCCCAAAATTTTCAAGCTCGGGTATCTTTTGTCTCACCTGCTTTGAAACTCCCGCTTCTTCAACCCGCGTCGCGCCTTGTTATCCCGAAATTTGGACACGCACGAGAACTCCCTCCTCATCCGAAATCGCTCCCGCAACCCAGACACGCGAGAGAACTCCCTCCTCATCCGAAATCGCTCCCGCAACCCAGACACGCGAGATCCCCCTTCTACCCCTCAGCCAAAAATGAATCTCCATGTCGCGGTGTCAAAACCGGTGGGGGTACGCTGGTAACTTACCCTACATTTCGGACAAGCGCGTCCCTAAGCTTGGCTCCCCCCTCCCCCTTCGCCCCCCCCCCCCCCCATTCGTACACCGAGGCCGCCAAATCCTGCGAAATCCCACGCTCCTCCGTTGGCCTCCCGACCGCCGCCCAGCCGGAGACTCTTCCGCGACTACGTCATTGTCGGTGTCAAAACCGGCGGATCTCGGGTAGGGGGTCCCGAACTGTGCGTCTAGGCGGATGGTAACAGGAGACAAGGGACACAATGTTTTACCCAGGTTCGGGCCCTCTTGATGGAGGTAAAACCCTACGCCCTTCTTGGTTAATATTGATGATATGGGTAGTACAAGAGTAGATCTACCACGAGATCAAGGAGGCTAAACCCTAGAAGCTAGCCTATGGTATGATTGTTGTATGTTGGAGTTGTTCTACGGACTAAAACCCTCCGGTTTATATAGACACCGGATAGGGTTAGGGTTACACAAAGTCGGTTACAATGATAGGAGATCTAAATATCCGCATCGCCAAGCTTGCCTTCCACGCCAAGGAAAGTCCCCTCCGGACACGGGACGAAGTCTTGAATCTTGTATCTTCATAGTCCTGGAGTCCGGCTGAAGGTATAGTTCGGATGGCCGGACACCCCCTAATCCCGGACTCCCTCAGTAGCCCCCATACCAGGCTTCAATGACGACGAGTCCGGCGCGCAGATTATCTTCGGCATTGCAAGGCGGATTCTTCTCCAAATTCTGTGTACCTGTTGAATAATGTCCGGTATGTGTAATGTAGCGCTCCTCGGCTCCTTCGCCCAATAATGGCGGCCTTCCACGTGTCGAACGAATACGAAAAGTCTGGGTGTTTTTACATTCACATCCCTGGTCGCGTAAATGAGCCGCCTATTTAAAGAGATGGGGATTCAGATCCAAACCACACCTTCTCCCTCTCGCGAGTAATCATCAGAGCGCATCTAGCAAAGGTCCATTCCAACATGGCCAACTATCGCAACTCCTCCTCTCGCCCTTCCAGCCCGAGGCCTGGAGACTGGGAGAGGTGCTCCATCCCGCATAGCAAGCTAGTGTCGCTTCAGACCAAGGGATTCCTCCCTCCGGCCTATATGGTTCCGGTTCGAGCCGGACTCGCCACCTATAATGGCGGAGAGCAAGCGGAGAGCACCCCCAATCCCTCCAAAGGAGAGCGGGTATGCCTCGTCCCTTATTTAATAAGAGGACTTGGATTTCCAATTCATCCGTTTCTCCGGGGGCTTCTGAAGTTCTACGGCCTCCAGCTGCACAATCTCACGCCCGCCTCTATACTGCATATCGCGGGCTTCGTTGCTCTTTGCGAGCTGTTCTTGGGAGTTGAGGATCATTTCACGCTGTGGAAGAGGCTATTCTGCCTGGTGCCCCGTTCTCAGGAGGGGGCAATATATCAAGTGGGCGGAGCCGAAGTATGGCGCATCGCCGGGACCGGATACCTATCCAGAACCCCGAAGAAGGCGTCCGAGGACTGGCCTTCAGAATGGTTTTATATGGAGGATGTCCCGCTGCCGGATCCTATCCGGATCGGCCTCCCTGAATTTAATAATGCTCCCTTAAAGAAACGCCTAAGCTGGCGTCCGCGGAGCCCTCAGCGGGAAAGTGATAGGGACGTCCTTTACCTGATGGGACGGATAAGACTACTGGCTCATTCCGGACTAACCATGATTGGAGTCATGGCCGCATGCATTATGCGGGGGGTGCAACCACTTCAGTATAGAGGCCACCCCATGTGGGATTTTAACGGGGAAGATGACGCCACCCGTTACGGTCGTAAGGGGCCGAACTCGGCTGCCGCTCTGATAAAGATGCTGTCCTCTTTGTACAAGGGAGAAGAGGAGGAATTCCTCCGCGTCAACCCTCAGGGTGGATTTACTGTGTACAACCCTCCGAGTTGGGTAAGTGGACAATTTTGCTCACCCATCCGTCTCACATTCCCATGATTAAATATGTAGTCTAATGACTTCAACGCAGGAACTGCGTCAGGAAGTAAAGGATATGACCAGCCGTCCTCCACAGCCCGAGGATCCAGAGCGGTCCCTTAATCCGGACTCCGAAGAAGATCCGAACATAGTTGTGGAGCTAATTAACGGGGTATTTCATCAGCTAAGCAAGGATGATATCTTGGCGGCCATTACGGCCGATTACCCAGGGTTAATCCCGGCCTCCCAGGTAATAGAGACCGGAGTCTCATCACTTTGGGAAGGAATCCATCCTCACACATTTCAGTTTCCCTGACAACAACCGTGTTTTGCAGGGGAGGTTTCCGAGGCGGGAGGCCGAGCCTGCGGCTAGCCAACGAGGGGCTGCAGGACCCCGTGGGGTAAAAAGAATGTAGTCCGGACTGAGACACCAGCGCAAAGGTATAGCGCACTATCTTCCTCCCTGGTGTTGTTCTTTCAGGGCATATTAACGCTCGTATTCTCTTCAGGATGAAGAGACCTCGCCGGACTATATCCGGAGAGGTTGCCAATCGCGCCTCCACCAGCCAGGCTCCAAAGCCTGGTCCGGAAGCGGAGGCGAACACAAGGCGCGCACCGGACGCTCCTTCGACAGAGGATGTGGACAGGCTGTCTGCCACCAATTCCGAGGTGGAGAGTGCCATGAACCACAGGCGTCGCCGGATGGTTCTTCGCGACGCTTGTTTCTCCCAGGAGGCCTTGGATGCCTTTAACTCGGGAGATGCGTACCTCCGTGCCGCTCAAAATGGCTTAGCCAGAGCCACAGAGCAATATGTAAAAGACATACAGGTAAGAAAATTTCTGGTAAATATATATATATATACCAGTAGCCCCCAAGACTTGAAACAGTTAGAATAAATGATTTAAGGATCATATGTTTATGCAGGCTCTTACAGAAAAGAATACCGTACTGTCCCAGGAGCTTGAAGAGTGCAAAGCCCAACTGGAGGCCGCACTAGCCGTGGCAAGGGAGCCCAAGGAGACCCCCACTGGTAATATACGCTTCGAAAGATAAATATTTTGCGAAGTGCGGCATGGGTGCAAATCTGACGAATCATTTTGCGGATGGCGCCGGACTGGATCCGGAAAAAAACAACTTCTGCGCCAGTTAGAGACTGGGGAGAGCGTGCTGACAAAGGTGAGGCAGGAGAAGAATGATCTTCAGGATGCCATCACCAAGCTGGGAGTTGAACTAAAAGATGTTCGTGCCCAGCTGTCGGACTCCACTAAGGAGAATCAACGGCTTCGACGCGGCATATATAGTAAGTGCTTAAACGAACTTCTGAAAAAAGAAGGAGTTTGGCGAGGAAGTCAAATGATAGAGTTATGTCTGTAGGTATGCTGACAGGTCGTCCTGCAGAGGAGATGCCCGGTTCAATGGGCGACCTTCTTCCCGAGCTCTCGCAGCTGCACGAGCGAGTTCGGCAGGCGATGCAAGGAGTTGCCCAAGCCTTATGGCCATCCCTCCCCAGGCTCGAGGGCCTTGGAGAGCTTGCAGAGAAGCTAAAGGGAGCGCGGCGGCGCTTCCGGTTGTGGAAGATATCGGCCTGCCGCCAAGGTGCGAGGGAGGCCTGGGCCATGGTAAAGATGCGGTACACAAAGGCTGACCCCAACCACATGGCCGAGGTCGGACCTGTAGGACCTGATGGGAAGGAGATCCCTGTTAGCTTAGTATACGGCCAAGTAGAATTGGCCGCAAAGTATTCCCAGCAGGACTGTAAATTAGACAGCCTGTTAGATGGTATTGAAGAGGAATACAATCAGTCAGAGTGACTATGTAATTTTTAAATGACATGTGTAATGCCTTCTAGCCGGATTGTAGATCGTTTGTCGTTGCCGACCTTTTCGCTTCGACCTCGGGACCTGACGGTCCGGAGTGTGTCCGAATACCCCATCGGTTATGTAAGAACCGGGGTATGCATGGAGACCAGGCGTAGGGGTCATTAGTGCTTTATCAGACAAGTGCCCAACTAGTTATGTTATATTACATTGTTAGTAAGAAACATCTTCCAGAGAGAATAGTTCCGTTAGGGGTTCCTTTCGCTGGGAGGCATGCCCTAAAGTGCATGTCCGGACTGCAAACACAGGAAAAGCATCTGGGGGCATATATATAAATAAGTAAAAAAGGTCATCTTTAGTTCACCGACCGAATATTCCCTTAAGAACGCTAGCTTTCGGCTTCACCCAGTCTGAGGTACACATCCGGCTGACCCGGCAGTAACAATCGCAGAGGTGCTCCCTTTACCGCCTAGCCGAACAATCGGGAACGTAGGGGTAAGCACAGGAGCCAGGCAACCCAGCTTGGCCAAAACTTAAGTCATATGATGCATATAATGGTGAAGAAAAGGTACATGCGGAAGTTTGACACATGTTTTGGGCGTGAAGCCCGTATGAATAAGCTTCTGTTTAAAGAAGCCCCCAGGTATAGTGAGCGCGAGTAGCGCGTCACTTTGTTGAGCCTTTAATGGCTATAAAAGAGAAAAAATAAAAGAAGGGGTGGAAGGAGAGAAATGTAAGACAGAAAATGTAAAAAATGGACAGAGGAAGGAGACGAACACAGAGTCCGGCGCTAGGCGTAGAATCTTCGGAGACGGGCTGCGTTCCATGGGTTTGGCTCGAGTCGGTTATCCGAGGCATCTCGCAGGCGGTACGCTCCATCGGTCAGGACTTGGTCAATTATGAAGGGACCTTCCCACTTGGGCTTGAGCTTGTCCTTTTTCTTGTCCGGCAGCCGTAGAACTAATTCGCCAACGTTGTAATTTTTGGCCCGCACTTCTCTGCTTTGATATCTTCGATCCTGCTGTTGATAGAATGCGGAACGGGCTTTTGCCATGTCGCGCTCCTCCTCCAAGGCGTCCAGACTGTCCTGCCGATCGAGCTCGGCTTCTCTTTCTTCGTACATGCGCACCCGAGGTGAGTCATGAATTATGTCGCAAGGCAGAACTGCCTCTGCGTCGTACACCAAAAAGAATGGTGTGTATCCGGTGGTGCGATTCGGCGTGGTCCGCAGCCCCCAGAGTACGGAGTCAAGCTCCTCTACCCAGTGAGTGTTAGATTCCTTTAGGGACCGCACTAATCTGGGTTTGATGCCGCTCATGATAAGACCATTTCACGCTCGACCTGGCCGTTAGTTTGTGGGTGATAGACGGAGGCATAATCAAGCTTAATGCCCATGTTTTTGCACCAGAGTTTTACCTCGTCGGTTGTAAAGTTTGTGCCGTTATCAGTGATGATGCTGTGGGGGACGCCGTAACGGTGTACGACCCCGGATATAAAGTCTATCACCGGTCCGGATTCGGCCGTCTTAACAGGCTTGGCTTCTATCCATTTGGTGAACTTATCCACCATGACCAGTAAGTATTTTTTCTTGTTAGTTCCCCCTTTAAGGGGTCCAACCATGTCAAGCCCCCAGACCGCGAAGGGCCAAGTGATGGGGATAGTTTGGAGGGCGGTAGGTGGCATATGGCTTTGGTTTGCAAAGAGCTGGCAACCGACGCATCGTTGGACCAGGTCCTGAGCGTCTGCCCAGGCCGTCGGCCAATAGAAACCTGTACGGAAAGCTTTGCTTACAAGGGACCGAGCTGCGGCATGATGACCACCGAGTCCGGCATGAATTTCAGCCAGCAAGTTCCGCCCTTCCTCTTCGGAGATCCACCTTTGAAGTACTCCGGTAGTGCTTTTCTTATAAAGCTCTCCCTCATGGACTTTATAGGCCTTGGATCGCCGCACTATGCAGTGTGCCTCATTTTGGTCCTCCGGGAGCTCCTGCCTATTAAGGTAGGCTAGGAATGGTTCTGTCCACGGGGCGATGACGGCCATTATGATGTGGGCGGAAGTTGTAATTTCATTGGCAGGGCCGCCGATTATGTTAGATTGTTCGGTGCCGGACAGTGTGGATTGGTCCGGGCTGTCATTACCAGGCTCCCCTTCCCATACTACGGATGGCTTGAACAGCCTTTCCAGGAAGACGTTGGGGGGGATTGCATCGCGTTTTGCACCGATGCGTGCCAGGATGTCTGTTGCCTGATTGTTTTCCCGGGCTATGTGGTGAAATTCGAGCCCCTCGAACCGGGATGACATTTTTAAGACGGCGTTGCGGTACGCTGCCATTTTTGGATCCTTGGCATCGAAGTCTCCATTTATTTGGGATATCGCGAGGTTCGAATCCCCGCACACTTCCAGGCATTGAATGCCCATGGATACTGCCATGCGGAGACCGTGTAAAAGGGCCTCATATTCGGCAGCATTGTTGGAGTCCGTGTACATAATCTGGAGTACATATTGAACTGTATCTCCTGTGGGGGATGTCAAAATGACACCAGCCCCTAGTCCGGCCAACATTTTGGAGCCGTCGAAATGCATGATCCAGTTTGAGTATGTGCCATACTCTTTAGGGAGTTCGGCCTCCGTCCATTCTGCGATGAAGTCAGCCAAAACTTGCGACTTGATAGCTCGCCGTGGCTTATAAGTTATGTCGAACGGGAGGAGCTCCATGGCCCATTTTGCAATCTGGCCCGTTGCGTCGCGGTTGTTTATAATATCGTTGAGTGGTACTTCCGATGCTACTGTGATTGAACACTCTTGAAAGTAGTGCCGTAGCTTCCGGGATACCATGAATACCGCGTATGCAATTTTTTGGTAATGTGGGTACCGTGATTTGCATGGAGTGAGGACAGTGGACACATAGTAAACCGGCTTTTGAAGGGGGAATTTGTGTCCGTCCGTTTCCCACTCAACGACGAGTACTGCGCTGACAACTTGATGGGTTGCTGCAATGTACAATATCATTGGTTCGTCGATGTTTGGCGCGGCCAGGACTGGGTTTGTTGCCAATATGGCTTTTATTTCGTCGAGTCCGGCCGTGGCGGCATCCGTCCACTCGAAGTGTTCGGTGCGCCGAAGGAGGCGATAGAGGGGTAGTGCATTTTCTCCCAAGCGGGAGATGAAGTGGCTTAGAGCTGCCACGCATCCGGTTAATTTTTGTATTTGTTTGAGGTCCTTTGGGATATCCAATTGTGACAAAGCTCGGATCTTGGCTGGATTTGCTTCGATTCCTCTACCGGATACAATGAAGCCCAAGAGCTTTCCGGCTGGAACGCCGAAAACGCATTTTTCCAGGTTTAGCTTGATGTCATATGTTCGGCGATTATCGAATGTAAGCCTCAAGTCGTCTACTAGAGATTCGACATGTTTTGTTTTTACGACCACATCATCCACGTATGCCTCCACTGTTTTGCCGATCTGGTTTGCCAGACATGTCTGAATCCTGCGCTGATATGTTGCGCCGGCGTTTTTGAGCCCAAAAGGCATTGTGTTAAAGCAGAATGGGTTGTATGGGGTGATGAATGCCATTGCGGCTTGGTCTGACTCGGCCATATTGATTTGATGGTAGCCGGAGTATGCGTTGAGGAAACACAACTAATCGTGTCCTGCTGTGGCGTCGATAATTTGATCGATGCGGGGGAGGGGGAAGGGATCCTTTGGGCAAGCCTTGTTAAGGTCTTTAAAATCAACACACAGGCGCCAGGATTTGTCCTTCTTTGGTACCATCACCAAGTTTGCTAGCCAGTCCGGATGTTTTATATCTCTGATGAATCCGGCCTTCAGTAGCTTGGCTAGCTCCTCTCCCATAGCCTGTCTCTTGGGTTCAGAGAAACACCGAAGTGCTTGTTTGACAGGTTTGAATCCTTTTAGGATATTTAAGCTGTGTTCGGCCAGCCTGCGTGGGATTCTTGGCATGTCTGAAGGGTGCCAGGCGAAAATGTCCCAGTTCTCGCGTAGGAACTCTCGCAGTGCGGCGTCTACATCAGGGTTTAATCGTGCCCCGATGGGAGCTGTTCTATTGGGGTCCATCGGATGGACCTGGAATTTGACTATTTCATCCGCTGGTTTAAAGGAGATGGACTTGGATCTTTTGTCGAGTATCACATCGTCCCTGTTTACCGTGGAGCGCAGCGTAGTCAGTTCCTCAGCCGCTAGGGCTTCGGACAGTGCCTCGAGGGCCAGTGCGGCTGTCTTGTTTTTGGCGCGGAGGGCTATGTCCGGATCACTGGCGAGAGTGATGATTCCGTTTGGCCCGGGCATCTTGAGCTTCATGTACCCGTAATGGGGTATTGCTTGGAAGATTGTAAACACTTCCCGCCCTAGCAGAGCATGGTATCCGCTACTGAATGGGGCCACCTGGAATGTGACTTCTTCGGACCTGTAATTATCCGGCGTGCCGAACACCACGTCTAGTGTGATTTTTCCTGTACAGCGCACTTCCTGACTGGGGATTATTCCTCTAAAGGTTGTGCTGCTTCGCTCAATGCGGTTCCAGTCTATTTCCATTTTTTGGAGGGTTTCCTCATAAATGAGGTTCAATCCGCTGCCTCCGTCCATGAGTACCTTGGTGAGGCGAAAGTCGTCCACTATTGGACTGAGGACCAATGCGGCTGGTGCTCGGGCTATTCGGAATTTAGGTTCATCACTGGCATTAAAACTAATAGCCGTGTCACTCCAAGGGTTTACTGTTGCTACTTGATAGACTTCAGCGAGGCTGCGGAGTGTTCTTTTTCGCATATTATTTGATGTGAAAGTCTTGAAGATTGTTAAGACTGTACTGGAGTCCCTGAGATGGCTTTCTGCGGACTCCGGAATTAGGAGATCTTCGCCCCTTTTGGCCACCTGCCGGAGTATCCAACATGCTCTAAGGCTGTGAGTTGGTGTGGCGTCCTCTGTACTGTGAACTTTACAGGGTCCATTAAGCCATCCCTCCAGTACGGTTCCATGCCCTGTAGAGGGTTTTGGTTTTTTGGTTTTTAACCCGGGTGTCTGATGATGATGCACCCTTTTATTTCGGACGAGGCTTCTATTCAGGGCCGGATTATCCCAAAATTTAATTTTAGTTTTCCAGGCGCTTTCCATCGCACAGTACTTTTGTACTATGGACGCCAAGTCAGCGAAGCGTGTAATATCACGACGACCTATGGCGTTGAGGATTCCCTTGTCCGTGCAATTATTGCAGAAGATTGAGATTGTGTCTTCCTCGCGGCAGTCCTTTATCCTGTTCATAACCAGGAGGAACCTTGCCCAGTAATGATGTACTGTTTCTTTAGGCTTTTGCCTGATTTGGGATAGATCGCTTATGTTAGGGTGGGTGGGTGGAATTACATCCACAACCTCACCCAATCTGAGACTCAGAGGCCAAGGAGTTTCCGAACTCTGAAGTTTGGATTCTTGGATGTTGTCCGGTGACTCTAACTCGTTGCCTGATTCTAAGTTCAGGTCTTGAATTACATCCTCCCCTCCGTGGATATCCGGCTTGGAGGGATCGGGAATCCGGACATAGCTAGTCCTTAGGGTAGATGAAGGGTCGCTGCACTGTGCCTCTACTACGGCAACATGATGGGTGACTTGGGGAGAATTAATCTCTCTTAGATCGGGTTTAAGCCCAACCTGGTCATAATCCATAGTGACCCCCAAGGCGGCGATGCGATCCAAGAGCTCGTTTACGGAAGAGAGCTCCATTGGATCCAACTGCTCGGCGAGTTCCGAGCTGATGTGAAGGTTGCTTTTGGTAACCCGAGAAGTCACCGTCGGCGCAACGGCCGAACAAGCGGTCATAAGAAAACCACCAAGCCAGAGAGTTTGGCCGACAGCCAAGGCTCCCTTAGTAACGGCGCCATCTTTAAAGACGGGAAGAGGCATCCTTCCTGATTGCGACGGCACAGAGGAACTCTCAATGAAAGCACCAATGTCGGTGTCAAAACCGGCGGATCTCGGGTAGGGGGTCCCGAACTATGCGTCTAGGCGGATGGTAACAGGAGACAAGGGACACAATGTTTTACCCAGGTTCGGGACCTCTTGATGGAGGTAAGACCCTACGTCCTGCTTGGTTAATATTGATGATATGGGTAGTACAAGAGTAGATCTACCACGAGAGCAAGGAGGCTAAACCCTAGAAGCTAGCCTATGGTATGATTGTTGTATGTTGGAGTTGTTCTACGGACTAAAACCCTCCGGTTTATATAGACACCGGATAGGGTTAGGGTTTCACAAAGTTGGTTACAATGATAGGAGATCTAAATATCCGCATGGCCAAGCTTGCCTTCCACGCCAAGGAAAGTCCCCTCCGGACACGGGACGAAGTCTTCAATCTTGTATCTTCATAGTCCTGGAGTCCGGCTGAAGGTATAGTTCGGATGGCCGGACACCCCCTAATCCCGGACTCCCTCAGTCGTCCACCGCAACAGCTCGTCGTCCCTCATCCACCGCACCGGATGAGGATCGGTTGTCGATCTCGTCGTCCCGCCGGATCACCCGCCCCGTCCTCCACCTCCAAGGATCTGCCCCGACATTCGCCTCGTCTATCGTGCCACCTCAATCCCCACAGCGCCGTCTTGACCTGCCCCACCGGAACCGCAGCACCCTCACCAATTCCTCCGATGAAGCCGAGGCCAACTCGGCGCCACCAAGGAGATTCTACACTCACCACTGCATTTTATCTATTCGATCTCACGGGGCTGCCGGTGCTCAATACCGAGCAGACATGGTGTGTCTCCATCGATAGCCCGTCGCCGGCCACATCATCCACGGTGTCTCTCCCCCATGTCGTTGCTTCCTCGGTGGTGACTTCCACAACGGCACTAGCTGCAGCTGCTCCGGCTCTCACTCGCGCTGCGGCTCTGTTCTTGCTATCGGTCGCGTTGTTGCACTGCTCCTGCTTTCGTTCGTGCTGCTGCTCTGCTCTTGCTCTCGCTTGCGCTGCTGCTGCTGCACGACCTCCGACAGCTATAGGAGTTGCTACTTTAGCACTCGCTCGCGGTGCTACTACACGACTTGCTCTCTGCTAGTGCGTTCCCTGCTCGAGCGTGTGCTGATTTAGATCACTACTTCTCTGCTACTAGTGCTCGAACGCCCTAAACATCTATTGCAATGCTCTGTTACTAGTTCAATCAGTTTCGACAGTAAAATTCAGTTTTGATTGTGAAGTTCATTTTCTTCAGTTAAGTTTAGAGTGAACAGTACTTACAGCTTCTGTCGGAGCGGCCGTGGCGCGGTTGATGCGTTTTACATCTAGCACTTTTTGGTGATGTATTTTACATCATCTATTGCAGATGATATTAGGGTCCCACTTCAGATTAACATTGTCTGTCTTGTCATGCTTCAGCCTCGTCGCCGTACACCTTAGCGGAGCTGCTCCAACGACAGAACCATCCATCACAGCAGAGCAGTACCCTCGGCGCCGTTTCCAGAGGCATCGGATCTTCTTCCCCGCCTCCGACAGTCACACCAGCATCATCACCATCCTCCACGTCCAACCCAATGATGCTGAGGGCCACAAGGCTATGCCAAAGAGGTTGTACACTCGTCGCATCACTTTGTTTCTCCATTCCTTTGTTCTTCCAATTCATGTGAGCCAAACACCCAGGTTGACTGAAAACCTATGTTTCCAAATGCTCTTGTTTTGCACGTGCATTCCTATCCTATTCCTGTGTTTTTCCTGTCCCTGCGTTTATAGAATCCTCCAATTCTAAGGAGCCCTTAAAGATTTACTTCATTTTCAGATAGGCGTCAAAGAAAGCTCTGTGTGTTATGTCCTGCTCCTGTCGTGCCGTCATCCACCCCACCTGAGGTGCACCATCGAAAGAAGCGTTCACTGCAGCAGAGATCCCCCCTGCAGACTTCCTTTCGCCACCTCAGATCATCTTCCCTGTTGCCAACAGCCACGCCAACTGCATTACCATCATCGACTGAGCAGATGAACCTGAGGACTACACAGTTCCGGAAGAGAGGTCGCAGTCTTTCATGTTTGCTTACGTTATACATCGGTTATTATTGAAGGAAATATGCCCTAGAGGCAATAATAAAGTTATTATTTATTTCCTTATATCATGATAAATGTTTATTATTCATGCTAGAATTGTATTAACTGGAAACATAATACATGTGTGAATACATAGACAAACAGAGTGTCACTAGTATGCCTCTACTTGACTAGCTCATTGATCAAAGATGGTTATGTTTCCTAGCCATGAACAAAGAGTTGTTATTTGATTAACGAGATCACATCATTAGTTGAATGATCTGATTGACATGACCCATTCCATTAGCATAGCACCCGATCGTTTAGTATGTTGCTATTGCTTTTATCCATGACTTATACATGTTCCTTCAACTATGAGAATATGCAACTCCCATTTAACGTAGGGACACTTTGTGTGCTACCAAACGTCACAACGTAACTGGGTGATTATAAAGGTGCTCTACAAGTGTCTCCGAAGGTACATGTTGAGTTGGCATATTTCGAGATTAGGATTTGTCACTCCGATTGTCGGAGAGGTATCTCAGGGCCTTCTCGGTAATGCACATCACATAAGCCTTGCAAGCATTGCAACCAATGAGTTAGTTGCGAGATGATGTATTACGGAACGAGAAAAGAGACTTGCCGGTAACGAGATTGAACTAGGTATTGGATACCGACGATCGAATCTCGGGCAAGTAACATACCGATGACAAAGGGAACAAACGTATGTTGTTATGCGGTCTGACCGATAAAGATCTTCGTAGAATATGTAGGAGCCAATATGGGCATCCAGGTCCCGCTATTGGTTATTGACTGGAGACGTGTCTCGGTCATGTCTACATTGTTCTCGAACCCGTAGGGTCCGCACGCTTAAGGTTTCGATGACAGTTATATTATGAGTTTATGAGTTTTGATGTACCGAAGGAGTTCGGAGTCCCGGATGAGATCGGGGACATGACGAGGAGTCTCGAAATGGTCGAGACGTAAAGATCGATATATTGGACGACTATATTCGGACATCGGAAGGGTTCTGAGTGATTCGGGTATTTTCGGAAGTACCGGGGAGTTACGGGATTACGGGAGAAGTAATGGGCCTTGATGGGCTTTAGTGGGAAGAGAAAAAGGCTGCTGCGCCCCCCCTCCCCTTTGGTCCGAATTGGACTAGGGAAAAGGGGGCCGGCCACCTCTCCTTCTCCTCCTATTCCTTCTCCCTTCCTCCCCTTTTGGTGGACTCCTACTAGGACTTGGAGTCCTAGTAGGACTCCATATGCTGGCCGCACCTTTTGCCTTGGCCGGCCTCCTCCTCCTCCATCCTTTATATACAGGGGCAGGGGGCACCCCAAAGACACACAAGTTGATCTACGGATCGTTCCTTAGCCGTGTGCGGTGCCCCCTTCCACCAAATTCCACCTCGATTATATCGTTGCAGTGCTTAGGCGAAGCCCTGCGCCGGTAACACATCAAGATCGTCACCACGCCGTCGTGCTGACGGAACTCTTCCTCGACGCTTTGCTGGATCGGAGCCCGGGGATCGTCATCGAGCTGAACGTGTGCCAAGAACTCGGAGGTGCCGGAGTAACGGTGCTGTGATTGGTTGGATCGCGAGGAGAACGTACGACTACTTCCTCTACGTACGACTACTTCCTCTACGTTGTGTCAACGCTTCCGCTTCGGTCTACGAGGGTACGTAGACAAACACTCTCCCCTCTCGTTGCTATGCATCACCATGATCTTGCGTGTGCGTAGGAAAATTTTGAAATTACTACGTTCCCCAACAGTGGCATCCGAGCCTAGGTTTTTATGGTTTGATGTTATTTGCACGAGTAGAACACAAGTGAGTTGTGGACGATACAAGTCATACTGCCTACCAGCATGTCATACTTTGGTTCAGCGGTATTGTTGGACGAGACGATCCGGACCAACCTTACGCGTACGCTTACGCGAGACCGGTTCCCTCGACGTGCTTTGCACATAGATGGCTTGCGGAAGACTGTCTCTCCAACTTTAGTTGAACCGAGTGTGGCTACGCCCGGTCCTTGAGAAGGTTAAAACGGAGTCTATTTGACAAACCATCGTTGTGGTTTTGATGCGTAGGTAAGATGAGTTCTTGCTTAAAGCCCGTAGCAGCCACGTAAAACTTGCAACAACAAAGTAGAGGACGTCTAACTTGTTTTTGCAGGGCATGTTGTGATGTGATATGGTCAAGACATGATGCTAAATTTTATTGTATGAGATGATCATGTTTTGTAACCGAGTTATCGGCAACTGGCAGGAGCCATATGGTTGTCGCTTTATTGTATGCAATGCAATCGCGATGTAATGCTTTACTTTATTACTAAGCGATAGTGATAGTCGTGGAAGCATAAGATTGGCGAGACGACAACGATGCTACGATGGAGATCAAGGTGTCGCGCCGGTGACGATGGTGATCATGACGGTGCTGCTCACAAGCACAAGATGATGATGGCCATATCATATCACTTATATTGATTGCATGTGATGTTTATCTTTTATGCATCTTATCTTGCTTTGTTTGACGGTAGCATTATAAGATGATCTCTCACTAAATTATCAAGAAGTGTTCTCCCTGAGTATGCACCGTTGCGAAAGTTCTTCGTGCTGAGACACCACGTGATGATCGGGTGTGATAGGCTCTACGTTCAAATACAACGGGTGCAAAACAGTTGCACACGCGGAATACTCAGGTTTAACTTGACGAGCCTAGCATATACAGATATGGCCTCGGAACACGGAGACCGAAAGGTCGAGCGTGAATCATATAGTAGATATGATCAACATAGTGATGTTCACCATTGAAACTACTCCATCTCACGTGATGATCGGACATGGTTTAGTTGATTTGGATCACGTGATCACTTAGAGGATTAGAGGGATGTCTATCTAAGTGGGAGTTCTTAAGTAATATGATTAATTGAACATTAATTTATCATGAACTTAGTCCTGGTAGTATTAGCATATCTATGTTGTAGATCAATAGCTCGCATTGTTGCTTCCCTGTGTTTATTTTGATATGTTCCTAGAGAAAATTGTGTTGAAAAATGTTAGTAGCAATGATGCGGATTGGATCCGTAATCTGAGGTTTATCCTCATTGCTGCACAGAAGAATTTTGTCCTTGATGCACCGCTAGGTGACGGACCTTTTGCAGGAGCAGATGCAGACGTTATGAACGTTTTGCTAGCTCAATATGATGACTACTTAATAGTTTAGTGCACCATGCTTAACGGCTTAAGAATCGGGACTTCAAAGATGTTTTGAACGTCATGGACCATACAAGATGTTCCAGGAGTTGAAGTTAATATTTCAAGCAAATACCCGAGTTGAGAGATATGAAGTCTCCAACAAGTTCTATAGCTAAAAGATGGAGGAGAATCGCTCAACTAGTGAGCATGTGCTCAGATTGTCTGGGTACTACAATCGCTTGAATCAAGTGGGAGTTAATCTTCCAGATAAGATAGTGATTGACAGAATTCTCTAGTCACCATCACCAAGTTAGTAGAACTTCGTGATGAACTATAATATGCAAGGGATAACGGAAAATATTCCCAAGCTCTTCGCGATGCTAAAATCGACGAAGGTAGAAATCAAAGAAAAACATCAAGTGTTGATGGTTGACAAGATCACTAGTTTCAAGAAAAGGGCAAAAGGAAAGAAGGGGAACTTCAAGAAGAACGGCAAGCAAGTTGCTGCTCAAGTGAAAAAGCCCAAGTCTAGTCCTAAGCCTAAGACTAAGTGCTTCTACTGCAAAGAGACTGGTCACTGGAAGCGGAACTACCCCAAGTGATTGGCGGATAAGAAGGATGGCAAAGTGAACATAAGTATATTTGATATACGTGTTATTGATGTGTACTTTACTAGTGTTCATAGCAACCCCTCAGTATTTGGTACTAGTTCAGTTGCTAAAATTTAGTAACTCGAAACGGGAGTTGCAGAATGAACAAAGACTAGTTAAAGGGCAAGGTGACGATGTGTGTTGGAAGTGGTTCCAAGATTGATATGATCATCATCACACACTACCTATACTTTTGGGATTAGTGTTGAAACTAAATAAGTGTTATTTGGTGTTTGCGTTGAGCATGAATATGATTTGATCATGTTAATTGCAATACAGTTATTCATTTAAAGTTAGAGAACAATTGTTGTTCTGTTTACATGAATAAAACCTTCTATGGTCATACACACCAATGAAAATAGTTCATTGGATCTCGATCGTAGTGATACACATATTCATAATATTGAAACCAAAAAGATGCGAAGTTAATAATGATAGTGCAACCTATTTGTGGCACTGCCGTTTAGGTCATATTGGTGTAAAGCGCATGAAGAAACTCCATGCTGATGGGATTTTGGAATCACTTGATTATGAATCACTTGATGCTTGCGAACCATGCCTCTTGGGCAAGATGACTAAAACGCCGTTCTCCGGAACAATGGAGCAAGCAACAGATTTGTTGGAAATCATACATACTGATGTATGTGGTCCGATGAATATTAAGGCTCGCGACAAGTATCATTATTTTCAGAACTTCACAGATGATTTAAGCAGATATGGGTATATCTACTTAATGAAACATAAGTCTGAAACGTTTGAAAAGTTCAAAGAATTTCAGAGTGAAGTGGATAATCATCGTAACAAGAAAATAAAAAGTTTCTACGATATGATCGCAGAGGTAAAATATTTGAGTTACGAGTTTTGGCCTTCAGTTAAAAACCGTGTGGAATAGTTTCACAAATTCATGCCACCTGGAACACCACAGCATAATGGTGTGTCTGAACGTCATAACCGTACTTTATTGGATATAGTACAATCTATGATGTTTCTTACCAATATCGTTTTGGGATCATGCATTAGAGACAGCTGCATTCACGTTAAAAGGGGCACCATCTAAATCCGTTGAGACGACACCGTATGAACTATGGTTTAGCAATAAACCTAAGCTGTCGTTTCTTAAAGTTTGGGGCTGCGATGCTTATATGAAAAAGCTTCAACCTGATAAGCTCGAACCCAAATCGGAGAAATGTGTCTTCATAGGATATCCAAAGGAAACTGTTGGATACACCTTCTATCACAGATCCGAAGGCAAGACTTTTGTTGCTAAGTTCGGAAACTTTCTAGAGAAAGAGTTTCTTTCGAAAGAAGTGAGTGGGAGGAAAGTAGAACTTAATAAGGTAATTGTACCTTCTCCCTTATTGGAAAGTAGTTCATCACAGAAAACTGTTCCTGTGACTACTACACCAATTAGTGAGGAAGCTAATGATGATGATCATGTAACTTCAAGATCAAGTTACTACCAAATCTCGTAAGTAAACCAGAGTGAGATCCGCACCAGAGTGGTACGGTAATCCTGTTCTGGAAGTCATGTTACTAGACCATGACGAACTTGCGAACTATGAGGAAGCGATGATGAGCCCAGATTCCGCAAAATGGTTAGAGGCCATGAAATCTGAGATATGATCCATGTATGAGAACAAAGTATGGACTTTGATGGATTTGCCCAATGATCGGCAAGCCAAAGAAAATAAATGGATCTTGAAGAGGAAGACAGACACTGATAGTAGTGTTACTATCTACAAAGCTAGAATTGTCGCAAAAGGTTTTCGACAAATTCAAGGTGTTGACTACGATGAGAGTTTCTCACTCGTATCTATGCTTAAGTCTGTCCGAATCATGTTAGCAATTGCCGCATTTTATGAAATCTGGCAAATGGATAAACAAAACTGCATTCCTTAATGGAGAGTTGTATATGATACAACCAGAAGGTTTTGTCGACCATAAAGGTGCTAATAAAGTGAGCAAGCTCCAGCGATCCATCGATGGACTGGTGCAAGCATCTCGGAGTTGGAATATACGCTTTGATGAGTTGATCAAAGCATATAGTTTTATACAGACTTGCGGTGAAGCCTGTATCTACAAGAAAGTGAGTGGGAGCACTACAGCATTTCTGATAAGTATATGTAAATGACATATTATTGATCAGAAATAATGTAGAATTATTCTGTAAAGCATAAAGGAGTATTTGAAAGGAGTTTTTCGAAGAAGGACCTCGGTGAAGCTGCTTACATATTGAGCATGAAGATCTATAGAGATAGATCAAGACGCTTGATAAGTTTTTCAATAAGTACATACCTTGAAAAATTTTTGAAGTAGTTCAAAATGGAACAGTCAAAGAAAGAGTTCTTGCCTGTATTACAAGGTGTGAAATTGAGTAAGACTCAAAGCCCGACCACGGCAGAAGATAGAAAGAGAATGAAAGTCATTCCCTATGCCTCAGCCATAGGTTCTATAAAGTATGCCATGCTGTATACCAGACCTATTGTATACCCTACCCTGAGATTGGCACGGGAGTACAATAGTGATCTAGGAGTAGATCACTGAACGGCGGTCAAAATTATCCTTAGTGGAATAAGGATATGTTTCTCGATTATGGAGGTGACAAAAAGGTTCGTCGTAAAAGGTTACGTCGATGCAAGCTTTGACACTAATCTGGATGACTCTAAGTCTCAATCTAGATACATATTGAAAGTGGGAGCAATTAGCTAAAGTAGCTCCGTGCAAAGCATTATAGACATAGAAAATTGCAAAATACATAACGGATCTGAATGTTGCAGATCCGTTGACTAAACTTCTCTCACAAGTCACACTATAGTACTCTTTGGGTGTTAATCACATAGCAATGTGAACTAGATTACTGAATCTAGTAAACCCTTTGGGTGTTGGTCACATATCGATGTGAACTATTGCTGATAAATCACATGGCGATGTGAACTAGATTATTGACTCTAGTGCAAGTGGGAGACTGAAGGAAATATGCCCTAGAGGCAATAATAAAGTTATTATTTATTTCCTTATATCATGATAAATGTTTATTATTCATGCTAGAATTGTATTAACTGGAAACATAATACATGTGTGAATACATAGACAAACAGAGTGTCACTAGTATGCCTCTACTTGACTAGCTCATTGATCAAAGATGGTTATGTTTCCTAGCCATGAACAAAGAGTTGTTATTTGATTAACGAGATCACATCATTAGTTGAATGATCTGATTGACATGACCCATTCCATTAGCATAGCACCCGATCGTTTAGTATGTTGCTATTGCTTTTATCCATGACTTATACATGTTCCTTCAACTATGAGAATATGCAACTCCCATTTAACGTAGGGACACTTTGTGTGCTACCAAACGTCACAACGTAACTGGGTGATTATAAAGGTGCTCTACAAGTGTCTCCGAAGGTACATGTTGAGTTGGCATATTTCGAGATTAGGATTTGTCACTCCGATTGTCGGAGAGGTATCGCAGGGCCTTCTCGGTAATGCACATCACATAAGCCTTGCAAGCATTGCAACCAATGAGTTAGTTGCGAGATGATGTATTACGGAACGAGAAAAGAGACTTGCCGGTAACGAGATTGAACTAGGTATTGGATACCGACGATCGAATCTCGGGCAAGTAACATACCGATGACAAAGGGAACAAACGTATGTTGTTATGCGGTCTGACCGATAAAGATCTTCGTAGAATATGTAGGAGCCAATATGGGCATCCAGGTCCCGCTATTGGTTATTGACTGGAGACGTGTCTCGGTCATGTCTACATTGTTCTCGAACCCGTAGGGTCCGCACGCTTAAGGTTTCGATGACAGTTATATTATGAGTTTATGAGTTTTGATGTACCGAAGGAGTTCGGAGTCCCGGATGAGATCGGGGACATGACGAGGAGTCTCGAAATGGTCGAGACGTAAAGATCGATATATTGGACGACTATATTCGGACATCGGAAGGGTTCTGAGTGATTCGGGTATTTTCGGGAGTACCGGAGAGTTACGGGATTACGGGAGAAGTAATGGGCCTTGATGGGCTTTAGTGGGAAGAGAAAAAGGCTGCTGCGCCCCCCCTCCCCTTTGGTCCAAATTGGACTAGGGAAAAGGGGGCCGGCCACCTCTCCTTCTCCTCCTATTCCTTCTCCCTTCCTCCCCTTTTGGTGGACTCCTACTAGGACTTGGAGTCCTAGTAGGACTCCATATGTTGGCCGCACCTTTTGCCTTGGCCGGCCTCCTCCTCCTCCATCCTTTATATACAGGGGCAGGGGGCACCCCAAAGACACACAAGTTGATCTACGGATCGTTCCTTAGCCGTGTGCGGTGCCCCCTTCCACCAAATTCCACCTCGATTATATCGTTGCAGTGCTTAGGCGAAGCCCTGCGCCGGTAACACATCAAGATCGTCACCACGCCGTCGTGCTGACAGAACTCTTCCTCGACGCTTTGCTGGATCGGAGCCCGGGGATCGTCATCGAGCTGAACGTGTGCCAAGAACTCGGAGGTGCCGGAGTAACGGTGCTGTGATCGGTTGGATCGCGAGGAGAACGTACGACTACTTCCTCTACGTACGACTACTTCCTCTATGTTGTGTCAACGCTTCCGCTTCGGTCTACGAGGGTACGTAGACAAACACTCTCCCCTCTCGTTGCTATGCATCACCATGATCTTGCGTGTGCGTAGGAAAATTTTGAAATTACTACGTTCCCCAACAAT
The DNA here is from genome assembly GCA_032464435.1 of Aegilops umbellulata. Classification (NCBI taxonomy): domain Eukaryota; kingdom Viridiplantae; phylum Streptophyta; class Magnoliopsida; order Poales; family Poaceae; genus Aegilops; species Aegilops umbellulata. The sequence goes on from CP136060.1 coordinate 183,487,723, forward strand.
TATTACCTGCTACTTTATCGTTCAATCTTGAGTTTTGAATTGCCCATGGGTCTCATATCCAGCCAGCAACGAATAGTATCTGTCTACTATCTGGTTCATCTGGGGTCTTCTATGTGGTTCATGTTGGGTGGGCAACAAACAATAGATGATCCATTGTCTATCTTTTTAAAATGAAGCTATAATCTACCTGCTATCATTAGTTTTGGATCCATCCACTCGTTTGCCACCATCAGTCTTGGTTTTTGCATGCACCCCTTAGGCCTTACAAAATCTAACTTTTTTTTATTATGCATGTCAAATATTGTACACAATCGTACTGAACATGTAGAGAAAAAGAGAAGACTGTTGCGTGCGAATATAATGTCATGCAGACGCTGCTCCATGGTGGGCGAAGTGCCCCCCTCCTGCATTTCCAGATTGTATTCCAGAGGAAGATAACTGTTCAGATGGATATTCAGAAGGAGCCGACCATGCCTGTTTACCAACTGAGGTGTTTGCTCTAACCTGGCATGCTGGTGTTGGTCATATCATGCATATGGCGCCTTGCATTGCTTACATTATACATCTTATATGTCATCAGCTTAGTTTAGATTTGCTTTGTGTGAATGCCACCTGGTTGGTTTCTATATCATACTCCCACCATTCCTAAATATTTGTATTTTTAGAGATTTCAATAAGTGACTACATACGGAACAAAATGAGTGAATCTACACTCTAAAATATGTCTATATACATCCGTATGTGGTAGTCCATTTGAAATCTCTAAAAAGACAAATATTTAGGAACGGAGGGAGTATATGGGAATTATGCAATGCCATCTTCTTTAGCCAGGCATCATATACGTGAATCATGCAATGTCGTCCTGTTTAGCCAGTCATCGTATATGTGAATTGTATCGTGCCATATTTTTTTCCATAATGTATTCCATTTGTCAACAATGTTTATACATTCATCTACTCTTCCTGTGCACCAGCCATTTGAGTCAGTCATGGGAAAATCTGGAGTGAAAACAAGCTCTTCTGAGCACTCAGTGCTACCTGTCGATGCAGATTTCTTGCTGGTTACCGATAGCTCCTCAGAGGAGGATTCAGAGAGAGATGACCAGTCGTATCCCCCCCCCCCCGAGGTGCATGCTCTAACTTGGCTGGGTTATATTGCTCATATCATGCATATGGTGTCTTGCATTGCCATGCATTCTGCTTAGATTAGACATGTTTTATGTGAATGCCTCCTGTTTGCTTTCTATATCAGATATGTGAATTATGCAATGCCATGTTTTTCAGCCAGTTATCATATATGTGAATTATGCACCGCCATGGAGCCAGGCATCATATATGTGAATTATCTCATGCCATCTTTTTTTTCATTATGTATTCCATTTGTCGACAATCTGTGTATATTGAACTACTCTTCATGTGTATCAGCCATTTGAGCCAGTTATGGAAAAATCTAGAGTGAAAACAAGGTCTTCGGAGCAGGCAATGATACCTGTTGAAGCATATATCTCGATGGTTACAGGGAGCTCCTCAAAGGAGGATTCAGAGACAGATGAGCAGTCCTATATCCCACCTGAGGTGTATGCTCTAAGTTGCAATGTTTATATTTCTCATATGATGCATATGGTGTCTTTCATTGCTTAGTTTAGACATCATATGCACAATATTGAATTCTATCTGCTTAGTTTAGAGATCATACACGCGAGTGCCAGCTGCTTAGTATATGAATCAATTATGTCAATTATATCATGCCATCATGTATACTTAGACAACATGTATGTGAATTATTTCATCCCAACCTATTTTAGAAAGACATCATATAGTTTTGTCATGTCATCCTGTTTAGGTACTCATCATATGTTGAATTATGCCATTATATCCTGTTAAGTTATCCATCATATATCTGAAAATGTGTCATGCTATCCTGTTTAGTTAGGCATCATATATGTGAAATTGTGTCCTGCTGTCCTGTTTGGTTGGACAACATATATGTGAATTACCACATATGTCTATCATACAATGTATGTACGTTCAATTTCTTTTCTTGTTTATCAGCCATTTGAATAGGAGGGGGTGATGGCAGTATCTAAGGGAGCAAAAACCCGTTCTTCACAAAAGACAGTGCTACCCGTCGATGCAGATAGAACCATGGTTGTACTGGCCCACAAACTAGCCCCACCACACATAATCGAGACTCTTCCAGATTGCACACTTACACCATTGGGCACAGAACCAGCTACAACCCATCTAACCGCAACCCCAGCGGATAGTAACCCACTTATAGTTGACAAAGCACCATGTCCACCACAGAGTACCCCCACACAAGCAGTTTGTAAAGCTACTGCAGTGCCCAAAGCATGAAGACCACCACAGCTAAACCAAACTCCACGTTTAAAGCAGAAGAGCAACTGTTCTTAGGTCAGATTTCGTAGCTATGGTACATACTCCTTTGCTGTTGCATCACTGTATTTACTCATACCAACTACTTTCGAATTTGAAGGATCCAATTGAAACTCCAATGGCGCAACAGGTATGTTTTAAACCTATTTCTTTAACTGGATTGTTGTTCTAACTTCTTACTCTATGTTGATTTCAGTTTAAGTTGTATAAACAGTTAAGTTCTCATGTGATGCACATTACAAGTGCTGCCAATGTTGTGTAGTTTCTCACACTTATATTCTGTCTATGTTGATGTGTCTTAAAAATATATGAGTTGAACTGTGTCTCTATCTTGATTAGGGAACATAAACTAGAATGATATGGACAATACAGTGGCCATAGTACATAGATATATGTTTGTTTCATGCTGTTATCCTGTCCACCTTACTACTGAACCGGTTTACCAAAATGAGTTTCGTATACTACAAGCTAAACCTGTGATGTGTCTGCTTGTTTCTCTTGTAGTATGCAAACAGAATATTGGAGAAGAGCACCCCACTATGCAATGGTAGAGAAAGTAATGCAGATAAGGTTCAAGATAGTGAGACAACCCTGTTGGTCTCCAATAAAGGTGACAAAAACGATCTTGTAGACAGTGAGAAAACCCCACAGTCCTGCGTTGATGTAGTGTTCGAGTTACTGGCCAGTACCGCTGGCACAAGCTCTTCGAACTCGCTGCCTAAATCACTTCAGCTTCTTCAGTCTCAGCTACAAGCTGAAAGGCATCAGTCAGCTGTGATGCGGCAAGAAGTCGAAGGACTGAGGAAGTCCCTGCATAATTCAGATGCGTACTTTCTTGTGCAACAGCAAGCGCTGGAGGATTTAAGCGCCAAACAAGAGAAAGTTAATAAGCTTGCTAAGCATCTTGCCAGCATTATGGGTACCCAGGATATTGTTTCTTGAACTCTTCTGAAGTGGTTTCAGTTCTGGACTTGTTTTGCTGTGGCGTTTATATGCTGCTTTGTTCCCTATATTTTCACTGGTGGCGAACTTTGATGCCGAGTGGATGTAATATGTGTAATAGCCGTGATAGCCTAGCATAAGTTGCTTGCTTATTTATTTCCTTGTTGTCTTGTTTATTTGTTTGCTTGTAGTCAGTGCGGTTCTTTTTTCGCGGTTTGCTAGTGGCTGCAATAACCTATTTTTTAAAACTAGGCCACAATAACCATGGGCTAATATTTACTGTAGTGACACTGGGCCTCCTACGGGCCATAGAAACAGTGGGCCTTCTAGGGCCGTAGAAACAGTAGGCCTTCTATGGGCCATAGAAACAATGGGCCTTCTACGGGCCGTAGAAACAATGGGCCTTCTACGGGTCGTATCATCAATGGGCCAATAACAGGCCGCATTATGGTCGTAAACGGGCTAGAGTTGGAATCATCCGTTCATGGGCCGACCATAATGGGCCATCATTAATAGGCCGTATTTGATGATGCTATGAAAACGGCCCAACGTATTAACGGACTACAACCGGGCCGACTGTAACCACTGGCTGAATTTGGCCCACAAGCAGAAAATGACAGTAATGGGCCGTAAGTAAACTAATGCTGGAAATGAGCCCAAGAAAAAATGGGCTCTGAGAAGTCCGAAAGATAACATGGGCTGGAAACGGCCCAACGGAATAACGGGCCGTTAATGCGTATAAAGTGATACACTGTTCATTACGGGCCAGTTTCACCACGGGCCGCTAATGGGTGTAAAGTGATACACTGTTCATTACGGGCCAGTTTCACCACGGGCCGTTAATAGGCCAAGAGTTACATAGGGCCTCATATGGGCCGAAAGACGTCATGGGCCATAAATGGGCCAGAAGTGAAAACAGGCTGGAATCATATTGGATGGCCCAGATGACGCTACTGGGCCTAATTCGGATATGGCGTAACGGGCCTTGGGTTAGCGGGTTGTAAATGGGCTATATGCGAACAGGCCATTAACAGGCTTTCCATGGGCCGGCCCGCCACCTTTTAACCAAGTCAAACGGGCTGGCCTTTTCACAGGAATGGGCCTCTGCTGGGTCATGCCACATGTCGACGTATCATAGGCTCCTTCTGTCCAATGAGTGGATGACATCTGTCCCAACGATGAGCCGTCACATGTTTCCTCCAGCCAATGATGATTTTACACGTGAAAAATCCCCATTGGTCGGGGCTGTTAACGGGTTAACGGATCCAAAACCCGACCCGATAGCTTAACGGCGTTCCGTTATGGTGGATGCCACGTGTCGGTCCCCCTTGACAAAAGCACTTCTGTGACGTGCGATTTATCGTCATGGAAGTGCACACTTCCGTGATGATAATTTTGGTAATGTCATGGAACACTTCTACGACAGCACAGGTATGACTATCTTGATTCTGTCATAAAATCGTCATGGATGTACATGCATGACAAAAAACGCGACCTACTATGACAAACACGTATCATCACGGAAGTGTTTTTTTTGTAGTGGTCATGACAATCTTTTACAATTCGGTACGAGACAAGTTTGATGATAAAGTGTATTGTTACATGAAATCACACGCCTACTCTTTATCTATGCCATCTATCAGGCTGTCCATTTTACAATCCTGCTGTGAGAACTTGGCGGTTATGTTTACTTGATAGTACTCCAAGCTAACCTGAATTTCTTGTCCGTCCGGTCCCCGAGGTCCGACCAGTGCCATATGATTCGGATCAAGTCCGGTATACCACGTTTTCACCATGGCCCGGGCCTCTCGTGCACCCTCTCGACATGTTTATGCCTTCCACAACTCAAAACAAAGACGAGATCCTTTGAATAGCTCCGTGAGCTCCCCCATCAGTCCTGGAGGAGAATCGGATGGCCGTAAAGCCTTATCCATGTTCCTCATTGCCTACCGAGCTCGCTCGTGCACTTTGGATAGCTCTTACAGCAAATCGCCTTGAAATCTGGACACTTCTCCTTCAGGCCGCCCAGTTGACAAACCTACAGGAACAAATCTCGTAAAAATTCTCCATCAAGGGATATTATGAAAGTTAGGTTCAAGGACATACTAAATATGCCGCCTTTTAGCTTTCGGTTCTCCTTCAAGGCGTCCGACAGTTGGGCTCTTACGTCCTTTAGCTCCTCGGCTTGCTTGATGTTGGCATCCTGTAGTTTGTTCTTCTCATTAATGGTCCATGTTAGTACACGTTGACCAGCAGCTTCTTGCCCTTTGGCATGTTACTTGTCCGCCTGAGCAGCCTTTAGCCTCTCATCCAACTGATCTGCCGATCCTGCTGTTGTAAACAAAACAATGAATATTCAAAAATCCTTGTCAGCACAGAATCGTATTTTCCGGACACTGTTGTGCTTACCATCCAAAGCCTTCTTGGATTTCTTCAAATTTTCCAGTTCTGTGGTGGCAACAGTTACCTTGGTCCGACATTCTTCAAGTTCCTGAGACAGCATGTTATTTTTTGCCGTGAGTACCTGATAACATTAAACGACCCCTAAATCAGTTGGGTCAACTGCATCAAGTCTCGGGGGCTACTGGCATATGATTATTGAATCCACACTAAGTTCTCACCCCCATATCTTTTGAAAGTTGGTGAGTGGCTTCGGCAAGTCCATCCCGAGCAGCTCGGATATATGCATCCGCTGAGCTGAGGGCATTGACTGCCTCTTCGGTGAAACTTGGGTCACGCATGGTGTCTTTCCTCTGCCGATGATTCATTGCGCTCTCCACTTCGGAATTGGTGATGGATACATTATCCGAATCCTCTTGGAGACAGTCCGGCATTTTACCCGTATCAACCCTAGTCCTTATGGAAGGGTCCGAGGCCGGATTGGTCGATGCACGGCTGGCAAGGTCCCCAGATATAGTCCGATGTATGCTCTTCCTACAAAATGGCCCAACGGAACACGTCACAATTCGGCATGTCCGTCGGGTGCGTGTTAAAAACTATACCTCTTTGGTGAAGGTGGGGCCTTGGTAGTATCACCGTTGGCCTTTCTTTTCCAAGACTCGCCCTGTGCAGGTGTCGCCTTCTTAGAAGACACCTTTGATACAGCTCGGCGAGACGAGCGCCGCCCCTTCGGAGCATGAGACAGTGCGGTGGGTGAGGCGCAATGGGAAAACTCTTTTGGAGGAGACGTCTCCTGGGTACTTACATGGGAGGAGGGGAGAAGGCCGGGGTATTCGGCTATAATAGCCACTTCCATGCCATCGTAGCTTGTCTGATAAAAGACTCCCTCCTTGAGTTCTGTAAATATATCCGGATCTTCTTCATATCCGGGATCCAGGTCTCAAACATGGTCCTCTGGCTGCGGAGCGGGGCTATAGATCCCCTCGACAACCTTTCTCCATTCCTATTAAAAGTAGATGGCTTAAGATTAGCATAAACTTTGGAAAAGGTTGAGTAAGGCCAATAATCGAAAAGCTCACCCAGGGCATACATGGAAAAGCCTTCCCGACATGTCAAACTAGCGAAGTCTGCCTTCTTCCCTTTGTACAGGTCAGCTAAGATGGTGGCCAGGGCGGCAAAATTGTTTGGACCTTAGCGCAGACAACGAGACGCATCGTCCTCCCCATTATAATTCCACATGGGAAGACATCTAGAATGGAGCGGCTGAACGCATCAGGTTATGGGAATTGTCATTACCTCAATAATAGACAGCTCAAAATTGGCAAGTACTCTCATCTTGCTTGCTAGTCTCGAAATCTCCGCACTATCTTCTTCTTTGAGGCTTCGGGGACGCCAGCTGGCGTGCTTCTTTAAAGGAGCACTGGAGAATTTGGGAAGACCATGCCAGATTGAGTCCGGAAGAATGACGTCTTCAATATAAAACCACTCCGAGGGCCACTCTTCGGATGCCTTCTTTGGAGTGCCGGATAGGTATCCAGTCCCGGCTATGCGCCATACTTCGGCGCCGCCCACCTCGAATATATATCCCTTTTGGGAGAGAGGGACGAGGCAAAAAAAATTCCGCCATAGCTCGAAATGAGCCTCGCAGCCTAGGAACAGCTCGCAAAGAGCAACGAAGCCCGCGATATGCAGGATGAGCCCGGCGTCAGATTGTGCACTTGCAGGTCGTAATACTTCAGTAGACCTCTGAGGAAAGGATGAATAGGAAATCCTATGCCTCTCAAGAGGATGGAAACAAAGCACACCCGCTCCACTTTAGAAGGATTGGGGAAATTCTCCACCAGGCCTTCGCCGTCGATGGAAGTTAATCCAGCCCGAACGGAGATTAGATCCGTGGGAGGAAGGTACCCCTGCGTCTAAAGTTTTCTCAGATGGGCGTGTGTCGGTGTACTAAAGTAGGGGTACCTCAGTACCCCGAACTTGTGCACGGGCAGTAGTAGCGTCCCGCGGCAAGGCCGGCCAGGGGAGCGACAAGAGTCTCCACGGCCCTTTCTGGGCCGGACGAAGGCCAAGTGATCGAGCCTAGAAGACCAAGCCCCGGCAAGAGGAGCTTGCAGGGCCGAGAAGGCGAGCCCCGGCAAGAGGAGCTTGCCGGGCCAAGGCGACAAGGCCCCGGCAAGAGGAGCTTGCCGGGACGACCAAGCCGAAGCACCAAGGCCCCGGCGGGAGGAGCTCGCCGGGGCGGCCAAGCCAAGGCACCTCAAGAGAAGCCCGCCGCGGCGCTCCGCGCGCCTCGGCAAGGCCTGACGAGCGGCAAGCTCTCAGGTGCGGCAAGACAACCGCCGCGGCAAGCCACTTGCCGCGGCAAACCACCACCTCAGGCATGCGCTCCAGCTCACCTGCCCACGCGTCACTCTGGAGCTTCCCCGGAGACACGTGGCGGGGCGCCGCGCAACCTGGGGCGCGCATGGCATGCGACGTTGGCGGAGTCGCCCCCGTGGCCAGCGGAGGCGCCCCTAACGGTCCGCCTCAGCACTGTTCAGGCGATCCAGACAGGCATTTAATGCCTTTGTCCCCCGTCGTCAGAGTTAGGTGCGATAGCACTGTGCGGCCACTGTTCGCACAGTTCCTTGCCATTTTTACCCTCACCTGCGTCGCTACCTGTGGGAAACCCCTTAGCATATAAAAGGAGGCCCATGCGTACGTAGAGGGGGATCCAGACCCGGAGAGAGAGATCGAACCCTAGAGGAGAACAGAAAACCAGGAGGACACTCAGTAGACCCTCGTCTACGTCCTGCTCCAGCTTACTGTAGCTTCTTGCGCTACAGAGCAAGAACTCCAATCAACCAAACATGCAGCAGTAGGGTTTTACGCATCCATGCGGCCCGAAGCTGGGTAAAATCTTTGTGTGTGTGTGTCGTCTCGATCTGCTCTTTGTGCAACCTCCGCCCCCCGCCGAACCGACAAGGGGCTCCGTCCCCATAGGTGCTCGTGGAGGCAGACATCCCCCGACATCTCTGGCGCGCCAGGTAGGGGGGTGCGTCGAGGTTGTGTGAATCAGATCCGGCGTCCGCGCGAGCCAGACTCTCTTCGTTTGCGCCAGCATGGCGCCGAAGAAGAAAGCTCCGGAGGTGACCGGTCCGTCCGCGTCGAACCCACCGCCCATGGAGCAGACGGGTGGTGGGGAGGACGCCGGCGGAAGAACGGACGCGGTCGAACCAGTTCTTGGTCCCGCGACGTCCGAGCTTGCCCCGCGTCCCTCTCAGGAGGCGCGAAACCAGCAGCGTCATGGTACCCATGGTACCATACGCTCGCTGGACCCGGGCCGCGCTGGCGGGTCCCAAGGCGCTCAGGACCAGCATGCGACCTAGCGTGCCGGAACGAGCGTTGCGCGACTGCCTGGACCGGGTGCTGCTCCTTCTAACATGGTTAGGAGTTCGAGCACATCCCGCTCCTCGCGCCGTTCGCCGCCTCTGCCCGCCACCCCAGCGGAAGCTCTCGCGCGAGCTCAGCTGCTCCTAGACTACCCTCCAACGGCAGACAAACTCGATGACTGGAGGGCAACCATCTAGAGCCTCATCGGTTTCGCCAACGGCGACACTCCGTGGCAGCACAGCGCGTCGCAGCCGCGGCCAGTCACCCAGGCGAGAACCGATGGCGCCAAGAATGGCGGGGGTGCGACCACCGTGCACTCCCCGCCCCAGAAGCCGCGGTCGCCGACTCGCCGGGCTCACCTCGACAACGACTCCATCGCGTCGTCGAACCCGCGAACTCGCCGCGACCAACACCAAGTCCTTCATGAACGAAGGGAAGAAGACGCTCGAACCCGCATCGAGCGCAGAAGAGAGGCGCGTTGTCAATCAGACCAGCGCGTCGAGCCCACTGGAAACATGCCCGCACCGGGGGAACCAGGCGAACTGCCATATTCGGTAGGTTGCCCCGCGTTCACCCGCGAGCTGCGGCAAGTCCAGTGGCCCAGCACGAAGAACTTCAAGCCCGACGTGCCCGAGAAGTACGACGGCAAGTCGCATCCGTCTGAGTTCCTGAGCATCTACACCATTGCGGTGCAGGCTTCCGGGGGACGGGACGATAAGATCCTCGCCAACTACTTCCCGCTGGTACTCAAGCCCAACGTCAGATCCTGGCTCATGCACTTGCCGGACGGCCCCATCTCCTCCTGGCCAGATCTATGCCATCAGTTCGTTGGCGCCTTCACGGGCGGCCACAAACCCCATGGGCAAGCGATCTTCATCTGCTTGTTCAGAAGGAGGGGGAGCCTTTGCGCAAGTTCATCCAGAGGTTCAGCCGTGTGCACTACAACATCCCAGACGTCCACCCCGCCGCGGTGATCAGCGCGTTCCATCAGAACGTGCGCAACCGTAGGATGAGGGAAGAGATGGCGATGTGCAAAATCAAGGAGGTCAGCGAGCTTTACGCCCTGTCCGACAAGTGTGCACGCGCTGAGGAGGGGAGGAAGCTCCCCAGAGAAAGTGTCGGAGAAGGAGAATCCGACAGCGAAGGTGCCGCCCCGGCAAGGAGAGGCCGGCGGCGGAACGGCAAAAAGAAGAAAAACCCAGAGGTACTGGTTGTCGAGAAGTCCGGCAGCGAGGGCTCCGCCAAGAAAGCCCAGGCGGGAGGCCCCGGCAAGGAGGTTGTCGGGTGCGCCAACTGCCGGGCGGTGGCGGCTGCCGATAAGCGGGACGGTACCGACAAGAAGTACTGCAAGATGTTGGGGAACGTAGTAATTTCAAAAAAATTCCTACGCACACGCAAGATCATGGTGATGCATAGCAACGAGAGGGGAGAGTGTTGTCTACGTACCCTCGTAGACCGAAGCGGAAGCGTTGACACAACATAGAGGAAGTAGTCATACGTTCTCCTCGCGATCCAACCGATCACAGCACCGTTACTCCGGCACCTCCGAGTTCTTGGCACACGTTCAGCTCGATGACGATCCCCGGGCTCCGATCCAGCAAAGCGTCGAGGAAGAGTTCCGTCAGCACGACGGCGTGGTGACGATCTTGATGTGTTACCGGCGCAGGGCTTCGCCTAAGCACTGCAACGATATGATCGAGGTGGAATTTGGTGGAAGGGGGCACCGCACACGGCTAAGGAAAGATCTCAATGATCAATTGTGTGTCTCTGGGGTGCCCCCTGCCCCCGTATATAAAGGAGCCAAGGGGGAGGGGCTGGCCGGCTAAGCCTGGCGCGCCAGAGAGTCCTACTCCCTCTGGGAGTAGGATTCCCCCCCCCCCCAATCCTAGTTGGACTAGGATTCTCCAAGGGGGAGAGAGAGAGAGAGGGGGCGCCCACCTCTCCTAGTCCTAATAGGACTAGGGGAAGGGGGGAAGGCGCGCAGCCCCTAGGGCAGCCCTCTCACCTCTCCTCCAAGGCCCATGTTGGCCCATTATGCCCCCGGGGGGTTCCGGTAACCCTCCCGGTATTCCGGTAAAATCCTGATTTCACCTGGAATGCATCCAATGTCCAAACATAGGCTTCCAATATATCATTCTTTACGTCTCGACCATTTCGAGACTCCTCGTCATGTCCGTGATCACATCCGGGACTCCGAACTCCTTCGGTACATCAAAATGCATAAACTCATAATAACTGTCATCGTAACGTTAAGCGTGCGGACCCTACGGTTCGAGAACAATGTAGACATGACCGAGACACGTCTCCGGTCAATAACCAACAGCGGGACCTGGATGCCCATATTGGCTCCTACATATTCTACGAAGATCTTTATCGGTCAGACCGCATAACAACATACGTTGTTCCCTTTGTCATCGGTATGTTACTTGCCCGAGATTCGATCGTCGGTATCCAATACCTAGTTCAATCTCGTTACTGGCAAGTCTCTTTACTCGTTCTGTAATACATCATCTCGCAACTAACTCATTGGTTGCAATGCTTGCAAGGCTTTATGTGATGTGCATTACCGAGAAGGCCCTGAGATACCTCTCCGACAATCGGAGTGACAAATCCTAATCTCGAAATACGCCAACCCAATATGTACCTTCGGAGACACCTGTAGAGCACCTTTATAATCACCCAGTTACGTTGTGACGTTTGGTAGCACACAAAGTGTTCCTACGGTAAATGGGGTTTGCATAATCTCATAGTTAAAGGAACATGTATAAGTCATGGATAAAAGCAATAGCAACACACTAAACGATCGGGTGCTATGCTAATGGAATGGGTCATGTCAATCAGATCATTCAACTAATGATGTGATCTCGTTAATCAAATAACAACTCTTTGTTCATGGCTAGGAAACATAACCATCTTTGATTAATGAGCTAGTCAAGTAGAGGCATACTAGTGACACTCTGTTTTGTCTATGTATTCACACATGTATTATGTTTCCAGTTAATACAATTCTAGCATGAATAATAAACATTTATCATGATATAAGGAAATAAATAATAACTTTATTATTGCCTCTAGGGCATATTTCCTTCAGTCTCCCACTTGCACTAGAGTCAATAATCTAGATTACAAAGTAATGATTCTAACACCCATGGAGTTTTGGTGCTGATCATGTTTTGCTCGTGGAAGAGGCTTAGTCAACGGGTCTGCAACATTCAGATCCGTATGTATTTTGCGAATTCTATGTCTACAATACTCCGCACAGAGCTACTCTAGCTAATTGCTCCCACTTTCAATATGTATCTAGATTGAGACTTAGAGTCATCTAGATTAGTGTCAAAACTTGCATCGACGTAACCTTTTACGACGAACCTTTTTGTCACATCCATAATCGAGAAACATATCCTTATTTTACTAAGGATAATTTAGACCGATGTCCAGTGATCTACTTCCTAGATCACTATTGTACTCCCTTGCTTTACATAGTGTAGGGTATACAATAGATCTGGTACATAGCATGGCATACTTTATAGAATCTATGGCTGAGGCATAGGAAATGACTTTCATTCTTTTTCTATCATCTGCCGTGGTCGGGCTTTGAGTCTTACTCAATTTCACACCTTGTAATACAGGCAAGAACTCTTTCTTTGACTGTTCCATTTTGAACTACTTCAAAATCTTTTCAAGGTATGTACTTATTGAAAAACTTATCAAGCGTCTTGATCTATCTCTATAGATCTTGATGCTCAATATGTAAGCAGCTTCACCAAGGTCCTTCTTCGAAAAAACTCCTTTCAAATACTCCTTTATGCTTCACAGAATAATTCTACATTATTTCCGATCAATAATATGTCATTTACATATACTTATCAGAAATGCTGTAGTGCTCCTACTCACTTTCTTGTAAATACAGGCTTCACCGCAAGTCTGTATAAAACTATATGCTTTGATCACACTATCAAAGCGTTTATTCCAACTCCGAGAGGCTTGCACCAGTCCATAAATGGATCGCTGGAGCTTGCACACTTTGTTAGCTCCCTTTGGATCGACAAAACCTTCTGGTTGCATCATATACAACTCTTCTTTAATAAATCTATTAAGGAATGCAGTTTTGTTTATCCATTTGCCAGATTTCATAAAATGCGGCAATTGCTAACATGATTCGAACAGACTTTAAGCATAGATACGAGTGAGAAACTCTCATCGTAGTCAACACCTTGAACTTGTCGAAAACCTTTTGCGACAATTCTAGCTTTGTAGATAGTAACACTACTGTCAGTGTCCGTCATCCTCTTGAAGATCCATTTATTTTCTATGGCTTGCCGATCATCGGGCAAATCCATCAAAGTCCATACTTTGTTCTCATACATGGATCATATCTCAGATTTCATGGTCTCTAACCATTTCGCGGAATCTGGGCTCATCATCGCTTCCTCATAGTTCGCAAGTTCATCATGGTCTAGTAACATGATTTCCAGAACAGGATTACCGTACCACTCTGGTGCGGATCTCACTCTGTTTTACCTACAAGATTCGGTAGTAACTTGATCTGAAGTTACATGATCATCATCATTAGCTTCCTCACTAATTGGTGTAGTAGTCACAGGAACAGATTTCTGTGATGAACTACTTTCCAATAAGGAAGAAGGTACAATTACCTTATCAAGTTCTACTTTCCTCCCACTCACTTCTTTCGAGAGAAACTCTTTGTCTAGAAAGTTTCCGAACTTAGCAACAAAAGTCTTGCATTCGGATCTGTGATAGAAGGTGTACCCAACAGTCTCCTTTGGGTATCCTATGAAGACACATTTCTCCGATTTGGGTTTGAGCTTATCAGGATGAAATTTTTCACATAAGCATCGCAACCCCAAACTTTAAGAAACGACAACTTTGGTTTCTTGCCAAACCACAGTTCATTTTGTGTCGTCTCAACGGACTTTAGATGGTGCCCCTTTTAACGTGAATGCAGCTGTCTCTAATGCATGATCCCAAAAACGATAGTGGTAGATCGGTAAGATACATCATAGATTGTACTATATCTAATAAAGTACGGTTATGACGTTCGGACGCACCATTATGCTGCGGTGTTCCAGGTGGCATGAGTTTGTGAAACTATTCCACATTGTTTTAATTGAAGACCAAACTCGTAACTCAAATATTCGTCTCTGCGATCAGATCGTAGAAACTTTATTTTCTTGTCACGATGATTTTCCACTTCACTCTGAAATTCTTTGAAGTTTTCAAATGTTTCAGACTTATGTTTCATCAAGTAGATATACCCATATCTGCTCAAATCATCTGTGAAAGTCAGAAAATAATGATATTTTGTCGCGAGCCTTAATATTCATCGGACCACATACATCAGTATGTATGATTTCCAACAATTCTGTTGCTTGCTTCATTGTTCCGGAGAACGGCGTTTTAGTCATCTTGCCTATGAGGCATGGTTCGCAAGCATCAAGTGATTCATAATCAAGTGATTCCAAAATCCCATCAGCATGGAGTTTCTTCATGCGCTTTACACCAATATGACCTAAACTGCAGTGCCACAAATAAGTTGCACTATCATTATTAACTTTGCATCTTTTGGCTTCAATATTATGAATATGTGTATCACTATGATCGAGATCCAACAAACCATTTCGTTGGTGTGTATAACCATAGAAGGTTTTATTCATGTAACAGAACAACAATTTATTCTCTTACTTTAAATGAATAGCCGTATTGCAATAAACATGATCAAATCCTATTCATGCTCAACGCAAACACCAAATAACACTTATTTAGTTTCAACACTAATCCCGAAAGTATAGGGAGTGTGTGATGATGATCATATCAATCTTGGAACCACTTCCAACACACATCGTCACCTTGCCCTTTAACTAGTCATTGTTCATTCTGCAACTCCCGTTTCGAGTTACTAATCTTAGCAACTTGAACTAGTACCAAATACTGAGGGGTTGCTATGAACACTAGCAAAGTACACATCAATAACATGTATATCAAATATACTTATGTTCACTTTGCCATCCTTCTTATCCGCCAATCACTTGGGGTAGTTCCGCTTCCAGTGACCAGTCCCTTTGCAGTAGAAGCACTTAGTCTCAGGCTTAGGACCAGACTTGGGCTTTCTCACTTGAGCAGCAACTTGCTTGCCGTTCTTCTTGAAGTTCCCCTTCTTTCCTTTTTCCCCTTTTTGAAACTAGTGATCTTGTCAACCATCAACACTTGATGTTTTTCTTTGATTTCTACCTTCGCCGATTTTAGCATTGCGAAGAGCTTGGGAATATTTTCCGTTATCCCTTGCATATTATAGTTCATCACGAAGTTCTACTAACTTGGTGATGGTGACTAGAGAATTCTGTCAATCACTATCTTATCTGGAAGATTAACTCCCACTTGATTCAAGCGATTGTAGTACCCAGACAATCTGAGCACATGCTCACTAGTTGAGCGATTCTCCTCCATCTTTTAGCTATAGAACTTGTTGGAGACTTCATATCTCTCAACTCGGGTATTTGCTTGAAATATTAACTTCAACTCCTGGAACATCTCGTACGGTCCATGACGTTCAAAACATCTTTGAAGTCCCGATTCTTAAGCCGTTAAGCATGGTGCACTAAACTATTAAGTAGTCATCATATTGAGTCTAGCAAAACGTTCATAACGTCTGCATCTGCTCCTGCAAAAGGTCCGTCACCTAGCGGTGCATCAAGGACAAAATTCTTCTGTGCAGCAATGAGGATAAACCTCAGATTACGGATCCAATCCGTATCATTGCTACTAACATTTTTCAACACAATTTTCTCTAGGAACATATCAAAATAAACACAGGGAAGCAACAATGCGAGCTATTGATCTACAACATAGATATGCTAATACTACCAGGACTAATGTTCATGATAATATTAAAGTTCAATTAATCATATTACTTAAGAACTCCCACTTAGATAGACATCCCTTTAATCTTCTAAGTGATCATGTGATCCAAATCAACTAAACCATGTCCGATCATCACGTGAGATGGAGTAGTTTCAATGGTGAACATCACTATGTTGATCATATCTACTATATGATTCACGCTCGACCTTTCGGTCTCTGTGTTCCGAGGCCATATCTGTTATATGCTAGGCTCGTCAAGTTAAACCTGAGTATTCCGCGTGTGCAACTGTTTTGCACCCGTTGTATTTGAACGTAGAGCCTATCACACCAGATCATCACGTGGTGTCTCAGCACGAAGAACTTTCGCAACGGTGCATACTCAGGGAGAACACTTCTTGATAATTTAGTGAGAGATCATCTTATAATGCTACCGTCAATCAAAGCAAGATAAGATGCATAAAAGGATAAACGTCACATGCAATCAATATAAGTGATATGATATGGCCATCATCATCTTGTGCTTGTGATCTCCATCTTCGAAGCACCGTCATGATCACCATCATCACCGGCGCGACACCTTGATCTTCATCGCAGCATCGTTGTCGTCTCGCCAATCTTATGCTTCTACGACTATCACTACCGCTTAGCAATAAAGTAAAGCATTACATCGCGATTGCATTGCATACAATAAAGCGACAACCATATGGCTCCTGCCAGTTGCCGATAACTCGGTTACAAAACATGATCATCTCATACAATAAAATTTAGCATCACGTCTTGACCATATCACATCACAACATGCCCTACAAAAACAAGTTAGACGTCCTCTACTTTGTTGTTGCAAGTTTTACGTGGCTGCTACGGGCTTTAAGCAAGAACTCATCTTACCTACGCATCAAAACCACAACGATAGTTTGTCAAATAGACTCCGTTTTAACCTTCTCAAGGACCGGGCGTAGCCACACTCGGTTCAACTAAAGTTGGAGAGACAGTCTTCCGCAAGCCATCTATGTGCAAGGCACGTCGAGGGAACCGGTCTCGCGTAAGCGTACGCGTAAGGTTGGTCCGGATCGTCTCGTCCAACAATACCGCTGAACCAAAGTATGACATGCTGGTAGGCAGTATGACTTGTATCGTCCACAACTCACTTGTGTTCTACTCGTGCAAATAACATCAAACCATAAAACCTAGGCTCTGATACCACTGTTGGGGAACGTAGTAATTTCAAAAAATTTCCTACGCACACGCAAGATCATGGTGATGCATAGCAACGAGAGGGGAGAGTGTTGTCTACGTACCCTCGTAGACCGAAGCGGAAGCGTTGACACAACGTAGAGGAAGTAGTCGTACGTTCTCCCTCGCGATCCAACCGATCACAGCACCGTTACTCCGGCACCTCCGAGATCTTGGCACACGTTCAGCTCGATGACGATCCCCGGGCTCCGATCCAGCAAAGCGTCGAGGAAGAGTTCCGTCAGCACGACGGCGTGGTGACGATCTTGATATGTTACCGGCGCAGGGCTTCGCCTAAGCACTGCAACGATATGATCGAGGTGGAATTTGGTGGAAGGGGGCATCGCACACGGCTAAGGAAAGATCTCAATGATCAATTGTGTGTCTCTGGGGTGCCCCCTGCCCCCGTATATAAAGGAGCCAAGGGGGAGGGGCTGGCCGGCCAAGCCTGGCGCGCCAGAGAGTCCTACTCCCTCTGGGAGTAGGATTCCCCCCCCCCCAATCCTAGTTGGACTAGGATTCTCCAAGGGGGAGAGAGAGAGAGGGGGGCGCCCACCTCTCCTAGTCCTAATAGGACTAGGGGAAGGGGGGGAGGCGCGCAGCCCCTAGGGCAGCCCTCTCACCTCTCCTCCAAGGCCCATGTTGGCCCATTATGCCCCCGGGGGGTTCCGGTAACCCTCCCGGTATTCCGGTAAAATCCTGATTTCACCTGGAATGCATCCGATGTCCAAACATAGGCTTCCAATATATCATTCTTTACGTCTCGACCATTTCGAGACTCCTCGTCATGTCCGTGATCACATCCGGGACTCCGAACTCCTTCGGTACATCAAAATGCATAAACTCATAATAACTGTCATCGTAACGTTAAGCGTGCGGACCCTACGGTTCGAGAACAATGTAGACATGACCGAGACACGTCTCCGGTCAATAACCAACAGTGGGACCTGGATGCCCATATTGGCTCCTACATATTCTACGAAGATCTTTATCGGTCAGACCGCATAACAACATACGTTGTTCCCTTTGTCATCGGTATGTTACTTGCCCGAGATTCGATCGTCGGTATCCAATACCTAGTTCAATCTCGTTACTGGCAAGTCTCTTTACTCGTTCTGTAATACATCATCTCGCAACTAACTCATTGGTTGCAATGCTTGCAAGGCTTTATGTGATGTGCATTACCGAGAAGGCCCTGAGATACCTCTCCGACAATCGGAGTGACAAATCCTAATCTCGAAATACGCCAACCCAATATGTACCTTCGGAGACACCTGTAGAGCACCTTTATAATCACCCAGTTACGTTGTGACGTTTGGTAGCACACAAAGTGTTCCTACGGTAAATGGGGTTTGCATAATCTCATAGTTAAAGGAACATGTATAAGTCATGGATAAAAGCAATAGCAACACACTAAACGATCGGGTGCTATGCTAATGGAATGGGTCATGTCAATCAGATCATTCAACTAATGATGTGATCTCGTTAATCAAATAACAACTCTTTGTTCATGGCTAGGAAACATAACCATCTTTGATTAATGAGCTAGTCAAGTAGAGGCATACTAGTGACACTCTGTTTTGTCTATGTATTCACACATGTATTATGTTTCCAGTTAATACAATTCTAGCATGAATAATAAACATTTATCATGATATAAGGAAATAAATAATAACTTTATTGTTGCCTCTAGGGCATATTTCCTTCACAAGATCCACCACACCAGGGGCCACGACCTCCAGAGTTGCAAGCAAGTCGAGCGGCTCGTCGACCTGCAGAAGGTCGAGTATGCACGACGCGACAAGGAGAGAGCCCAAGAAGGCGGCGGGGGATCCGGCACGAAGCGTCCCGGCCCGGGGGAGCGCTGCGGCAAGGACAAGCAGCGGCAAGCAGACAGACCTCCTCGGGGACGCGACAAGAGCGAAGACGATGATGACGACGAAGACATGGAAGACCCCGAGACCAGCGAGCAGGAGTTTCAGGAAGCCACTGAGGTCTTGTGTGTGGACGGCGGTGCCTCCCTACACGCTTCCCACCACCAGCTTAAACGGTGGGTGCGGGAGGTCAATGCAGCGGAGCCACCCGTCGAGTCACGGAGACCCCTGAGATGGTCCAGCACGCCAATCATCTTCGACATTGAGGACCACCCTGATCGCACAACCACGGTCGGGTGCTTGCCGATGTTGGTTTCCCCAACGATCCGCAACCTCAAGGTCACTAAGATGCTAGTTGACGGCGGGGCCGGCTTGAATCTGATCTCCTCTGCTGTTTTCCGGAGACGCCAAGTTGCCGACAGCGAGCTCGAAGAAACCGGCACATTCCAAGGAATCAACCCGGGAAGGAGCAAGCCGAAGGGAAAGATCACGCTGCCGGTAACATTTGGCAGCGAGCTGAATTTCAGAACTGAGTGGGTCACCTTCGACGTCGCCGACTTTCCGCTGCCCTACAACGGGATCCTCGGCCGACCGGCGCTCGCCAAATTCATGGCGGCCTCTCACTACGCGTACAATATGCTCAAGATGCCTGGCCCGATAAGCGTCATTTCTGTCCCCGGCGACAAGAAGGATGCCCTTATCTACGCCGACCAAATATACCGGGACGCAACAGCAGCAACGGCCCGCGGCTCGCTTGCCGCTGGAGCTTCCGGGGGAAAGAAGAAGTCTGGCAAGTGCTCTGGCGCCCACTCCGGCAAGCGCGCCTCTTCAGAGTGTTGCGCTGCCGTCGAGGACGTGCCATCGAGCCCCGCCGGCATGAAGAAGAAGTCCGGCAAGTGCTCTGGCGCCCACTCCGGCAAGCGCGCCTCTTCGGAGTGCTGCGCTGCCGTCGAGGACGTGCCATCGAGCCCCGCCGGCATGAAGAAGAAGTCCGGCAAGTGCTCTGGCGCCCACTCCGGCAAGCGCGCCTCTTCGGAGTGCCGCGCTGCCGTCAAGGACGTGCCATCAAGCCCCGCCGGCATGAAGAAGAAGTCCGGCAAGTGCTCTGGCGCCCACTCCGGCAAGCGCGCCTCTTCGGAGTGCTGCGCTGCCGTCGAGGACGTGCCATCGAGCCCCGCCGGCATGAAGAAGAAGTCCGGCAAGTGCTCTGGCGCCCACTCCGGCAAGCGCGCCTCTTCGGAGTGCTGCGCTTCCGTCGAGGACGTGCCATCGAGCCCCGCCGGCAAGAAGGCCAAGCCCGGCGAACGCTCTGGTGCCCACTCCGGCAAGCGCGCCTCTTCGGAGTGCTGCGCTGCTGTTGAGGACGCACCACCGAGCCCCGCCGACGAACACAAGGAAACGACGGCTGCTTCGCCAGCGACCAAGAAGGTGCCCGCCAAGGAGGACGGCACTGGTGGTACCTTCACCATCAGTGCCACTCTCGACCCCAAATAGGAAGGCGCGCTAGTTGCTTTCCTGCGGGCGAATGTCGATGTGTTTGCCTGGCAACCATCTGACATCCCCGGCGTTCCCAGGGAAGTGATTGAGCACCACCTCGCCGTCTGTCCTCATGCGCGGCCCATCAACCAAAAGGTCGGGAAACAAGCGGTGGAGCGCCAAGAGTTCATCGCGGAGGAGATCAGGAAGTTGGAAGCGGCAGGCCTCGTCAGAGGCGTGCTCCATCCGACGTGGTTGGCCAATCCTGTTGTCGTGCGCAAGGCAAACGGGAAGTGGAGGCTTTGCATCGATTTCACCGATGTCAACAGAGCTTGCCTAAAGATCCGTTTCCCTTGTCGCGCATCGACCAGATTGTTGACTCCACGGCCGGATGCGACCTGCTTTCATTCCTTGACGCCTACTCCGGGTACCACCAGATCTTCATGGCTGAAGAAGACGAAGAGAAGACTGCGTTCATCACTCCATGCGGCACGTACTGTTTTGTGCGGATGCCTTTTGGACTGAAGAACGCAGGCTCGACGTTCGCGAGGGTTGTCCACACTGCTTTCGAGCCACAGATCCACAGAAATGTGGAGGCCTACATGGACGACATTGTGGTCAAGAGCAGGGACAAGGCAACCTTGGTTCAAGACTTGGAAGAGACCTTTGCGAACTTGCGCAAGATCAGCCTCAAGCTCAACTCCGAGAAGTGCGTGTTCGGAGTCCCCTCCGGCAAACTTCTCGGGTTCTTCGTGTCTCAGCGTGGGATCGAAGCCAACCCCGACAAGATCAAGGCCATCGAGCAGATTGAAGCACCAACGCGTGTCAAGGACGTGCGAAGACTTGCCGGCTGCGTGGCGGCTCTCAGCAGGTTTATTTCCAGGTCTGCGGAACGCGCCCTGCCGTTTTTCAAAATCTTGAAAAAGGCAGGTCCAGTAAAATGGACTCCGGAAGCGGAGGCTGCGCTACAAGACTTGAAGAAATACCTGTCCTCCGCTCCTATACTTGTCGCGCCTAGACCGCAAGAGAAGTTGCTGCTCTACCTAGCGGCAACCAATCAAGTGGCTAGTGCTGCGTTAGTTGCGGAGAGGGAAGCTGATGACGAGCCAGCAACCACGGCAAGCGCGTCCGACGGCAAGCAGGGAGCTTCCCCGACAAGCTCTGGCCCCGACAAAGGCGGATCCGCGCAAGCGCAGGGGGAAGTGCAGAGGAAGAGGATGGTGCAGCGCCCAGTTTACTTCGTCAGTTCCCTCCTGCAGGGGGCTAGGTCGAGGTACTCTGGTGTGCAGAAATTGCTCTTCGGCCTCCTCATGGCCTCGAGGAAGCTGCGCCATTACTTCCAAGCACACGAGATCACAGTGGTCACTCGCTTTCCGCTTAAGAGGATACTGCAGAATCCCGAAGCAACAGGCAGGATTGTCGAGTGGGCACTAGAACTGTCAAGCTTTGGCCTCAAGTTCGAGAGCACATCGACCATCCAGAGTAGAGCATTGGCAGAGTTCATAGCAGAGTGGACGCCGACACCGGACGAAGAAATTCCAGAGACGAGCATCCCGGGCAAGGAAGCAACCAAAGAGTGGCTGATGTACTTTGATGGTGCCTTTTCACTGGAAGGCGCCGGTGCCGGCGTGCTGCTCATCGCGCCCATCGGAGAGCACCTCAAGTACGTCGTCCAGATGCACTTTCCCAAGGAGCAAGCAACCAACAATACAGCAGAGTATGAAGGTTTGCTCGCCGGTCTCAGGATCGCGGCGGAACTTGGGATCAAGAAGCTCATTGTTAGGGGTGACTCGCAGCTCGTCGTCCGCCAAGTGAACAAGGATTACCAGTGCCTGTTGATGGAAGCTTACGTTGATGAAGTGAGGAAGCTGGAAGAGCGCTTTGACGGCCTGCAAATGGAATACGTTCCAAGAGCAGAGAACGACATCGCCGACGGCCTGTCAAAATGCGCCGCACTAAAGCTACCTGTGGAACCAGGGACTTTTGTGCTTAAGCTGACTCAGCCATCCGTGACACCATCGACTGGGCCAAGCAAGAAGAGGAAATCGGTCTCCGGCGACTATCTCCCGGCAGAGCTTCCCGAAGCCGCCGCCAAGAGAGTCCCCGAGATCGACGCCAAAAGTGCTGAGGAGCTGCCCGCTCCGGCAAGCCCCAGGGTTTGTCCCGACGAAGCAGGCGCTCCCGGCAAGCCACGCCCCGGCAAGCTTGTCGGGGAACGTCAAGCTCCGGCTGAGCCCCACGTCCTCGCCGTAGAAGCTGATGTTCCCGCGGCCGCCGACATGCCTCTAGTCCTCGTCGTCGAGCCACAGGCTCCGACATGGGCACAGCAGATCGTCCGTTTCCTCCAGACAGGAGAACTTCCCGAAGAACAAGAAGAAGCTGAAAGAGTAGCCCGGCAGTCCAGTATGTACCAGTTCATTGACAACGCACTGTACAGAAGAGGACGCAACGGGGTGAAATTGAAGTGCATCCACCGGGAAGACGGACAGAAGCTGTTGGCGGAGATACACGGAGGCATATGTGGACACCACATTGGCGCCAGAGCGCTTGCCGGAAAGGCGTTCCGGCAAGGCTTCTTCTGGCCCACAGCCCTCCAGGATGCAACTGCACAAGTAACCAAGTGTGAAGCGTGCCAGTTCCATTCCAAGAAGATACACCAGCCAGCTCAAGCTCTCCAGACGATCCCTTTATCCTGGCCCTTCTCGGTCTGGGGGCTCGATATCCTCGGCCCCTTCCCCCGATCCGTCGGGGGCTTTGAGTACTTGTTCGTTGCAATCGACAAGTTCACAAAGTGGCCAGAAGTGGAACCGGTGAGAAAGGTGACCGCCCAGTCCGCGATCAAATTCTTCAGGTCGATTGTTTGCCGCTTCGGGATCCCCAACAGGATCATCACCGACAACGGTACGCAGTTCACAAGCCACGCTTTCATGCAGAACACCCAAGATCTCGGCACCAAGGTCTGCTTCGCTTCTGTTGCTCATCCTCGGAGCAACGGTCAAGCGGAAAGGGCCAACGCCGAGGTACTGCGCGGGCTCAAGACCAGAAGTTTTGACAAGCTGCTCAAGCGCGGACGGAACTGGATCGAGGAGCTGCCGGCGGTTCTTTGGTCAGTCAGAACAACGCCAAATCGAGCCACCGGCCAGACACCATTTGCCCTAGTCTATGGAGCAGAAGCAGTTACCCCCACGGAACTCGTATACGGGTCACCTCGAGTGCTCGCTTATGATGAGCTTGAGCAAGAGCGGTCGCGTGAAGATGACGCACTGCTCCTCGAGGAAGATCGTCTCCAGGCCGCTGTGCGATCCGCTTGCTACCAGCAAGCTCTGCGTCGCTATCATAGCCGCAAAGTTAAGGCCAGGAGCCTCGAGGAAGGCGACCTTGTTCTTCGGCGCGTTCAGTCGGCCAAGATACACAACAAGTTGACGCCAAAGTGGGAAGGCCCTTACCGGGTGAAACGAGTCACGAGGCCCGGCGCCGTCCGCCTCGAGACCGAAGATGGTACTCCGGTGAGCAATTCCTGGAACATTGAGCATCTTCGCAAGTTTTACCCGTAAGGCGCGGTTGTCGGACCCTGTCCGGCAACCAACTCTTTGTACAAAAGTCTTGCCGCAGACGCATGTAATCCTTTGTACAAAGCCAGGCGCAGACCCTGGCCGCAATGACGCGCTGGGGCCCCCCAAGTTTTAGCATGCATGCTGAGTCGAAGTCTCGTCCTTGGTTAGGGTTGATAGTGCCTAACAGTCGCTAACCCCTAACTTAGAGGTCGAGTCGGCGTCCTTTTCCCGTCCTTTCCCTTTGGCTCGCCGGAGTTGCATGCCCTTGCCGAGCTGCTCAAGGACGAAGAAGGGGAGAAGGACGAGCCAGCGCCCGCCTCCCAGCAAGCCAGAGATGCCGGGGGCTGCAACCTCAGATAAGTCTTTACATCCCTTATCATGCATTCTCTCGTGAGCTGCGGAACGTGAAAACCTTGCTTCCTCCTAAAAAGCTGTCGTGCTCTCTTAAGCGGCAAACCCCGGAGCGCGTTCCCGGGGCCCGCTTCGGATAGTAGCCGCGGCGGCAAGGGGAGGAAGCGAGGGGCCAGAACCCGCCTTCTCCCTCCCTCCGCCAAGAGCGTGAGGAGGGCCAAGGGGCGCGGGGGACGGCAGGGTCCGTTGCCGGGCGGGAAGTGTCTATCTTAACGGTGCAAAGGGTACGCCCCTTGCCGCGAGATGTACCCGCGAGACAAATGATCTGGCAAACGTTCCCTTTTTCATTAAAAACATTCCACTCAGGTACAGCTCAGAGAGAACGAAAAACATGAAAAATGGGATTACAAGATTTAAATGCAACTAAGGCTCGAGGGCTTACAAGATAAAAAGAGATAAGGTGCCCGTAATCCCTTTCTTGTCTCTCTCCTCAGGAGGTAGGGCAAGGAGGCGAGAAGGGCAAAAGGGGCGCCTAGACGAGCTACGGGTGGCAGAAGGCGCCAAGAGAGCATCCGGGGCTCCGCCCCGGGGCTCCAGAGGCCGGATGGAGACGGCGGCGCCGGAGGCAGAGCTCGAGAAGGAGGCTGCAGGACGTCAACACGCTGTCGAGGGCATCTAGCCCTCGTACTCCGAGTTGACGGCCTTGCCGCCAGCCTCTTCTGCAGCCTAGCCACTCCAGCTGCCCGAGAAGACGAAGCCCCGGCAAGAGGAGCTTGCCGGGCCGGAGAGAAGACCCCGGTGGTCGTCGCCGCGAGCAAGGGTGGTGACGGCGTCTGGGGCGAGGTTGGAAGACGAGGCAGCGGCCTCGCCGCCCGCCCTCTTCCTCTTCCGCATCCTCCCTACGCCAGCCGCCCAAGGAGACGACCCCGGGGAGTTCACGGCGCCAGCGACGCGGACGATGGGGGCCGCCGGTGCCACACGGAGCTGCGACGGGCACCTAGTCGGACCCGTCATCCCGGCGGCCGCTCCCCTCGTCGTCGCTGTCACTCCCCTCCTTGCCACTCTCGCTCGAGGAGGAGCCTTCGCTATCGGAGGAGCTATCCACGCAGCACCGGGCCCGGGTGCCGAGGTCCCCGAAGACCTTGATGGAGAGGAGATCGCCCTCTATCAGCTTGAAGTGGAGGGTGAACCTCGCTGCCAAGCTGTGGATCCGGGCGAACGTCTTCCACCCGCGGCCAAGGCACACCATGTCGGGGGCTCGGGATTCGACGCGGACTCGCGTCCCGCTGATCCCGCAGCCCCTCATGCGCAGTCTCAGCGTCTCGTGTTGTTCCGCCTCCAAGACGTCCGCGAAAGGAGCCGGGAGGCGGAGGCGACGGCGAGGCGCCCGGCGCAGCCTGATGATGAACTCGCAGGGGTCGTCCCCGAGATGAACCGCCGGGGGAAACGGAGCCGCCGGCGTCCGTCCTGCCCGCCTCGAGCGCCTCGGCCCCATCCACGGCCTCGTCCATGACCTCGCCCCCTCCCCCTTCCCCTTACGGTTGGCTCCGCCGCCGCGAGTGCAAGGGGAGGAGGGGCTCGCTGCCTGGCGGCAACCCTTGCCGCCACCGAAGAAGGACCAGGGTTCCCTTTCTCCATGACAGTTGGGGAGAGGGGACCAGGGATCTAAGAGAAGGAAGAAGGAAGGAGTGCGGACCCCCGTCATCCCCTTCCGCTCCTTATAAAGGGGCGGAGTGGGGGCTCGACCGCCCCGCCCGACCAATCGAAGCAGAGGAAGGGCAGGCGACGGGGCCGACCCTCTACTTCGACCCGCATCGGCCCGGCTTCCTGCTTCCACCACCGCAACCACAAGCGCATGGAGGACGCATGGCGGGCAAGCAGGGCCGAGGCGACAGATGAAGCGACCTCTCCTCCCCACTCGAAAGTGGGGCGGACGTTTCGCCTTTCCAGATAAAGGAGTCGTGCCCGACGTGACGCATGCCTGCGGGCCTCAAGCCCCGCGCACGCCACCCACGTCATGCACGTCTCGCACGCCTCGCCCCCCCACGACGCCGCGATAAGCGCGCGCCACTTGGGGAGGGCGCGACGAGCACGGAGTTAAGGAGCAGCGCAACCCAGGCCACGCGTGCCCGTGCACTGTTAGGGCCTGGCCCAACAACACTCGGCACCGTGTATGGCCCAGACCCGGGGGCTCCTATCGGTGTACTAAAGTAGGGGTACCTCAGTACCCCGAACTTGTGCACAGGCAGTAGTAGCGTCCCGCGGCAAGGCCGGCCAGGGGAGTGACAAGAGTCTCCACGGCCCTTTCTGGGCCGAACGAAGGCCAAGTGATCGAGCCTAGAAGACCAAGCCCCGGCAAGAGGAGCTTGCCGGGCCGAGAAGGCGAGCCCCGGCAAGAGGAGCTTGCCGGGCCAAGGCGACAAGGCCCCGGCAAGAGGAGCTTGCCGGGACGACCAAGCCGAAGCACCAAGGCCCCGGCGGGAGGAGCTCGCCGGGGCGGCCAAGCCAAGGCACCCCAAGAGAAGCCCGCCGCGGCGCTCCACGCGCCTCGGCAAGGCCTGACGAGCGGCAAGCTCTTAGGTGCGGCAAGACAACCGCCGCGGCAAGCCACTTGCCGCGGCAAACCACCACCTCAGGCATGCACTCCAGCTCACCTGCCCACGCGTCACTCTAGAGCTTCCCCGGAGACACGTGGCGGGGCGCCGCGCAACTTGGGGCGCGCATGGCATGCGACGTTGGCGGAGCCGCCCCCGTGGCCAGCGGAGGCGCCCCTAACGGTCCGCCTCAGCACTGTTCAGGCGATCCAGACGGGCATTTAATGCCTTTGTCCCCCGTCGTCAGAGTTAGGTGCGATAGCACTGTGCGGCCACTGTTCGTACAGTTCCTTGCCATTTTTACCCTCACCTGCGTCGCTACCTGTGGGAAACCCCTTAGCATATAAAAGGAGGCCCATGCGTACGTAGAGGGGGATCCAGACCCGGAGAGAGAGATCGAACCCTAGAGGAGAACAGAAAACCAGGAGGACGCTCAGTAGACCCTCGTCTACGTCCTGCTCTAGCTTACTGTAGCTTCTTGCGCTACAGAGCAAGAACTCCAATCAACCAGACATGCAGCAGTAGGGTTTTACGCATCCATGCGGCCCGAAGCTGGGTAAAATATTTGTGTGTGTGTCTGTCGCCTCGATCTGCTCTTTGTGCAACCTCCGCCCCCCGCCGAACCGACAAGGGGCTCCGTCCCCATAGGTGCTCGTGGAGGCAGATATCCCCCGACAGCGTGGGATACCGAACAACATTCCCAATCGCCTTTTTGAGGGCCGTTGGGACATGAGGAAGAGCTAGGAGCGCTGGCCATGTTTGGGCAATTTCCTATGGCAAGTTCTAAGGATTTCTGTGTGGTGTGGAATGGTCTCTGAGATCTAATCTCTTTAAATAGGCGCCTTTCCCGCTTGGTTGAGGGGTTATTTTTAAAAACACCTAGACTTTTCACATTCGTTTGACACATGGAAGCTGAGGCGACGGCAGTAAAGAAATGTTATTTAATGTGCAGCCGAACTATCGTCAATCCAAAGTTCAACGGAGACCCCGCCTTGCAAAGCCGAAGACATAAAGCCGGATACTACGTCGTCATTGAAGGCAAGTTCGGGGGCTACTGAGGGAGTCCTGGATTAAGGGGTCCTCGGATGGTCGAGCTACGTGACATGGGCCGGACTAATGGGCCGCTAAGATACAAGATAGAAGGCTTCCCCCCGTGTCCGAATGGGACTCTCCTTGGCGTGAATAGCAAGCTTAGCGGCTAGTCGTATAGTTTCCTTTCTCTGTAAACCGACTTTGTACAACTCTGGGCCCCTTCGGTGTCTATATAAATAGGAGGGTTTAGTCCGTAGAGGCAATCACAATCATACAAGATAGACATCTAGGGTTTAGCGATTACGATCTCGAGGTAGATCAACTCTTGTAACCCCTATACTCATCAAAGTCAATCAAGCAGGAAGTAGGGTATTACCTCCATTAAGAGGGCCCGAACCTGGGTAAACATCATGTCCCCCGCCTCCTGTTACCTTTGATCCACCGACGCACGGTTTGGGACCCCCTACCCGAGATCGGCCAGTTTTGGCACCGACAGACCACTGCAAATCACTGCTTCCCTCTACGAAGGGACTATCTATTTACTTTAATGTTGTGTCATCACCTTCTCAAATAAGCGCTAGAACCTGATAGCACTATTGTCATCCTCATGCATTGTGTGTAGCTAATGTTGGGTGCATCATGACTAGATCTTTTCTACCATGAATTAAAATGTTTAGTCACTGCTTGAACTTTGGAGGTGCACTGCATTTATGTTTTGCGGTCTCAGAAAGGGCAAGCGAGATACCACTATTGTCATATTATATCATGGTTGTTTTGACAAAGTGTTGTCATTTGAGATATCCTATTATTGCTCGCTAGTTGATTATGCCATTGATATGAGTTAGTATAATTTTTAAGAGTTATTGTCGACATGGTTAGTCATGATTTTGGCTAAAATCCTAGGTGCTACTTAAGCTTATTTATGTAAACAAGAGCAAAAGAGTTCGTAAAAGTTTTTCTTTTTCACTTTAAGTTTATCAACTGAATTGACTGAGGACAAGCAAAAGTTTAAGCTTGGGGGAGTTGATATGTCTTTGTCGTATCTACTTTTCCGAACGCTTTTCCTCTTGTTCTGGACTCTAACTTGCATGATTTGAATGAAACTAACCCAGACTAACGCTATTTTCATCAAAACTACCATGGTGTTGTTTTTGTGCAGAAATAAAAGTTCTCCGATTGGAACGAAACTTTGCGAGGTTTTTTTGTTCAATAAAAGAGAATTTCTGGAGCCAAGAACCACCGAAGGGGGGCACCTGGGCGCGCCCCCCTCCCAGCACGCCTAGGTGGGTTGTCCCCACCTAGTGGCCCCACGGGCCTCAACCCTGATACTATAAAATCACATATTTGGAGAAAAAATCAGAGAGAGAGAGAGAATTATCGCGTTTCACGAAACGGAGCCACTGCCACCTCCTGTTCTTCATTGGGGGATCTTCGATCTTCTTCATCAACAACCCTTCTCCATCGCCAATTCCATGATGCTCCCCACCGGGAGTGAATAATTCCTTCGTACGCTCGCTAGTCGGTGAGGAGTTGGATGAGGTTCATCATGTAATCGAGTTAGTTTTGTTAGGGCTTGATCCCTAGTATCCATTATGTTCTGAGATTGATGTTGCTATGACTTTGCCATGCTTAATGCTTGTCACTTTAGGCCCGGGTGCCATGATTTCAAATCTGAACCGTTTATGTTATCACCATTATATCTATGTTCTAGATCCGATCTTGCAAGTGGTAGTCACCTACTACATGTTATGATCCGGCAACCCAGGAGTGACAATAGTCGGGAAACTTCTTGGTGATGACCGTAGTTTGAGGAGTTCATGTATTCACTATCTGTTAATGCTTTGTTCTGGTTCTTGAAAACCCACATGTGTAGGGGGATCGTTTGTAGCCTTCTTTGATAAATAAGAGTGTTGAACCCAACGAGGAGCTAAAGGTAGAACAAATATTCCCTCAAGTTCTATCGACCACCAATACAACTCTACGCACACTTGACACTTGCTCTACCTAAAAAAAGTATGAAACTATTTTGCAAGAATAAAACTATGAGTACTTTGCGAGAATAAAACTACGAATAAATTGCAAGGTAATAAAAGTGGATAGCTTTTGTCAACAAGAAAGTCATTTGTCCCTAGGCAATCGATAACAAGTACCGGTAATCATTCTTGTAATTCTATATGAGGGAGAGGCATGAGCTAACATACTATCTCTACTTGGATCAAATGCACTTATGATTGGACCCCTAGCAAGCATCCGCAACTACTGAAGATCATTAAGGTCGTGAAACCCGACTATAGCATTAAGTATCAAGTCCCCTTTATCCCATACGCAACAACCCATTTACTCGGGTTTAAGCTTCTGTCACTCTCGCAACCCACCATAAGAAAATCATGAACGTATTGGAACACCCTACAGCCGGGACCCCTCACGTTTGCGCGAGATAGAGGGCACCGTAGGACAGCGCCATAAATAAAATATACAATCATACCAACCAAGATCAGATTAACCCATAGGACAAAACGGATATACTCAAACATCATAGGATAACCATAGATCATCGGGAAATACTATATGGAGTTGAGCACCATGTTTAAGTAGAGATTACAGCAGGGAAGAGAGGTGTTACACTGCTGCATAGAGGGGAAGAAAGTTGGGTTGACGGTAGCAAGATTGTTGATGTAGATCGTCGTCACGATCCTTGCCCCGACGACACTCCGGCGGCATCGGGAGAGAGGGGGAGAGAGCTCCCCTCCTTCTTCTTCTTCCTTGGCCTCCCCCCTAGATGGGAGGAGAGTTCCCCCTCTGGTCCATGGCCTCCATGGCGGCGGAGGGGCGGGAGCCCCTCCGAGATTGGATCTCCCTCTCTGTTCTCTTCTGTTTCACGCTCCCCAGATCTGGCCTTCACAGTTTCTTAAATCCCCGGAGATCCGTAATTCCAATTGCGCTGAATTTTTTTTACACTATTTTTTCCATAAATTATCTTTCTTGCGCCAAAAGAAGGGACCCAGCCGACCTACAAGGAGAGCACAAGACATCACCATGCGCCTGGGGCGCGCCCTGGTGGATTGTGGGCATTGTGGGCCCCCGTTTGCGTTGATTCCACCTCACAAAATCACATATATTCCAAAATAATTCTCCGTAAATTTTATCGCGTTTGGACTTCGTTTGATATGGATTTTCTGCGAAACAAAAAACATGCAAAAATAGGAACTGGCACTGGGCACTAGATCAATAGGTTAGTCCAATAAATCATATAAAAAGTTACCAAAAATATGTGAAAGTTATATAACATTGGCATGAAATAATCAAAAATTATAGATACGATGGAGATGTATCAGCATCCCCAAGCTTAATTCCTGCTCGTCCTCGAGTAGGTAAATGATTAAAAAGATAATTTTTGATGTGGATTGCTACCTACCATAAACTTGATAATATATCTAGTCATGGCATGAATATTAAGACATAATTGATTGAAAGCAATAGTCTATAATTTGACATAAAGACATCAATACTCAGACATCCCAACAAACAATCATGTATTCCAAAATATCAGTGCTAAAGAAAGCCATCCCTACAAAATCATATAGTCTTGTCATGCTCTGTCTTCTTAACACAAAGTATTTATCATGCACAACCCCGATGACAAGCCGAGCAATTGGTTCATACTTTTTAACGCGCTTCAGCTTTTTCAACCCTCACGCAATACATGAGTGCAAGCCATGGATATAGCACTACGGGTGGAATAGAGTATGATGATAGGGGTAAATATAGAGAAGACAAAAAAAGTAAGAAAGTCTCACATCGACGCAGCTAACCAATGGGCTATGGGGTTGCTCATCAATTGATATCAAGGTGCGGAGTAGGGATTGCCATGCAACGAATGCACTAAGGGCTATAAGTGTATGAAAGCTCAATATGAAACTAAGTGGGTGTGCATCTAATCCTATAATGAAAAATTCCCACTAGTATATGAAAGTGACAACACAGGAGACTCTCCAAATGAAAAACATGGTGCTACTTTGAAGCACAAGTTTGGAACTAGCATGCCCCTTCTCTCTTTTTTTTCTTTTTTTCTTTCTTTCTTTTCTTTTTTCTTCTTCTTCTTTTTATATTTTTTCTCTCATTGTCCGGAGTCTCATCCCGACTTGTGGGGGAATCATAGTCTCCATCATCCTTTCCTCACTGGGGCAACGCTCTAATAATGAAAATTGATGATCATCACACTTCTATTTACTTACAACTCACAAGAAATAAAAATTACAAATCGATACCATTGACAAAGTATGACTCTATATGAATGACTCTGGAAATGTACCAGGATGTGCAATGATGTAGCATAACATGTATGAAAAATGATGAACGATGGCTGAGCCACAACTACTATGTCAGCTATGTGATCATGCAAAGCAATATGCCAATGAATGCTCAAGTCATCAAAACGGAAGCGGTGGAAGTTGCATGGCAACATATCTCGGAATGGCTATGGAAGGGCCATAATAGGTAGGTATGGTGGCTGTTTTGAGGAAGATATAATAAGGCTTATGTGTGATAGAGCGTATCATATCACGGGGTTTGGATGCACCTGCAAAGTTTGCACCGACTCTCGAGGTGAGAAAGGACAATGCACGGTACCATAGAGGCTAGCAAATTGCGAAAAGGTAAGAGTGCGTATAATCCATGAACTCACATTAGTCATAAAGAACTCATATACTTATTGCAAAAGTTTATTAGCCCTCGAAGCAAAGTACTACTACGCATGCCCCAAGGGGGATAGATTGGTAGGGAAAGACCATCGCTCATCCCCGACCGCCACTCATAAGGAATAAAATCAATAATAAATCATGCTCCAACTTCATAGCATAACGAGAGACTATACGTGCATGCTTCGGGAATCACAAACCTTAACACCAATATTCTTACTAACCACAACCATTTACTAGTACCTCCCACATATTCCATCTCTATATCACAACCATTTACTAGTACCTCCCACATATTCCATCTCTATATCACAAAACTATTGCAAGGAATCAAACATGTCATATTCAATGATCCACAAGTTTTATGTAGGATTTGATGACTAACCATGCAAATGACCAATTCCTTTTGACTCTCTAAATAGATATAAGTGAAGCATGAGAGTTTAATTCTTTCTACAAAAGATCATGCTCTAATAAATATAAGTGAAGCAAAAGAGCATTCTCCGGATAACGGTTTTCTATGTGAAGAGAAATAGGCAATCCAAACTTCAAATGATATAAGTGAAGCACATGAAGCATTCTATAAAGCCATACTCAAAAGATATAAATGGAGTGCAATGAGCATTGTATAAATCAACCATGGACTATCTCATACCAGCATGGTGCATTAAAGAAAAGTGAAAAATAAACACAAAAGACGCTCCAAGATTTACACATATCACGTGAACAAAATGAAGACGAAAACATACCGATACTTGTTGGAGAAAGATGGGATGCCTTCTGGGGCATCCCCAAGCTTAGACACTTGAGTCTCCTTGAATATTTACCTAGGGTGCCTTGGGCATCCCCAAGCTTGAGCTCTTGCCTCTCCTCCTTCTCCTCATATCGATACCTCCTCGATATTTGATCACTTCATCCACAAAAAACTCAACAGAAAGCTCGTTAAGATCCGTTAGTATAATAAAGCAAATCGCTACTCTAAGTACTGTTGCAAACCAATTCATATTTTGTTTTTTGCATTTTAGCTACTTTAATATAAATTTTTCATGGCTTATTCCACTGATACAATCGGCAGTTTCATCAAAACAAGCAAAACAATGCAATAAAAACAGAATCTATCTTAAACAGGATAGTTTGTAGTAATCTGAACCTTCACCATACTTCTGGTACTCCAAAAATTCTGAAAAAATTAGGACAAAATAAAAAACATTGTACAGAAAGACTGTGCAAAAAGTTTTAGAAACTTTCGAGATTCTAGTAAAAAGGTAAAATCGCGCACTACAGCCAAAGTTTTTGTTTTTGCACCGCACATACCAACAAGCAATCTACTCATCCTAAAGGCATGTCTTGGCACATTATTTTTATAATACAATGGAATTGTACAAGGGGATAATTATTTTTGCGAGAATTTTCATGAACAGTTCTACATTGTTTCCATGAGCATGAACACAAGTGTTCAAGGTCGACCCTCACTTCTCCAATGCATAACTTCCAATCGCTTCTCTTTTGTGAAAAAGTTTTTTAAGTTCCCCTCTATATTTTTTGTTTTTAAACTTTATAAAAGCACTCACAGAAATAAATGACTCTCTAAAACTTCCGGGTTGTCTCCCTGGCAGCGCTTTCTTTAAATCCATTAAGCTAGGCGTAAAGTGCTCAAGTAATGAATCCACCCGGGTCCCAAGGTATATCAAAGCCAATTTTAATTAACAATAAGTTGGAATTTAGTAATGAGCACAAAGCAACATATATCATGCAATGACGAAGTCTAAGTCTCTTCTTATGCATCGGCATGTCATACAAGAACAATTCATGCATATCAAGTAAAGGTCAATGCATAGTATAAGCAATTTCTTGCAATTATATCGTGTTGGAAACATCGAGAGGCGGAGATGTAGTTCCCCTCTCATAATAATTGCAAGTAGGAGCAGCAAGCACTTGCATATTATATTCATCAAAATCATCATGTGTAGTAGCAAAATGCAACTCATCAACGTAATCCTTAATAAGAGCAAACTTCTCCGATATAGTGTAGTTTGGAGAATTCAAAAAGATAATAGGACTATCATACGTGGGTGCAATAGCAACTATTTCATTCTTAACATAAGGAACTATAGCAAGTTCATATCCATAAGCATAATCCATATTGGCATCATGGCCACAAGCATAGAAAGCATCAATTTCATCAAAAAGGGATATTTCAAAAGAATCAACGGGATCATAGCAATTATCATAGCATTCATTCTTCCGTAAGAACGAAGGGAAATTAAACAACGTATGAGTTCAAGAGTTACTCTCATTAGAAGGTGGGCACGGGTAGATCCGCTCTTCCTCCTTTTGTTCTTCGCTCTCCTCATCATCCTTTTCATCCAATGAGCTCATAGTTTCATAATTTTCTTCTTCCATAGACTCCTGCAAAATATTACTCTCTTCTTGGACAGCGGAGACTTTCTCAATAAATTCATCAATATCGGAATTGTATTTACAATTATCATAGCAATATTTAAGGATAGCAAAATTTTCAGGTCTATAAACTGAATCATCAAAATCTTCAAACTTTTCAAACAAAGGTTCAATTTCATAAGCACCCTTAAAAGCAACAAATTATTCTATTGGTTCCACATCATAGTAATCATATATACCATTAGCATAAGAAGCCAATGTTTCATTATCATTAAATTAGCATGAAAAGGGAAGATGTTGAGAGTTCATCCTAGAGCAACAAGTATAATCAAATCTCAAGCATAGCTCCCGAGCATACCAGTGCAACATATGAATTTGATCCCATAACAATTTCCCTTTATGAGTCAAGCGATAATACCTAAAGTATTCACGTTGATCCGACATTACTCCCATTATATAGTCGAATGGGGTTTTCTCAGGATTATCAAAGTAGTGTTTAATATTTTTCACATAACGAGCATAGAGGGTTTTAGGAGGTTCCCCATCTCCATGAGTAGCAAGTAGAACTAATTTTTTTGGTGTTTCGTGTTCCATATCCATAACTAAAGATAGAGAACAACTTAGAACAGAAAATAAAAACTACTTAGTGATAGAGCAAACAAGCACACACGAGAATATTCACCCACGCTATTGCTCCCCCGACAACGGCGCCAGAAAAAGGTCTTGATAACCCACAAGTGTAGGGGATTGTTTGTAGACTTCTTTGATAAATAAGAGTGTTTAACCCAACGAGGAGCTAAAGGTAGAACAAATATTCCCTCAAGTTCCATCGACCACCGATACAACTCTACGCACACTTGACATTTGCTTTACCTAAAACAAGTATGAAACTATTTTGCAAGAATAAAACTATGAATAAATTGCAAGGTAATAAAAGTGGATAGCTTTTGTCAACAAGAAAGTCATTTGTCCCTAGGAAATCGATAGCAAGTACCAGTAATCATTCTTGTAATTCTATATGAGGGAGAGGCACGAGCTAACATACTTTCTCTACTTGGATCATATGCACTTATGATTGGACCCCTAGAAAGCATACGCAACTACTAAAGATCATTAAGGTCGTGAAACCCAACCATAGAATTAAGTATCAAGTCCCCTCCATCTCATACGCAACAACCCACTTACTCGGGTTTAAGCTTTTGTCACTCTCGCAACCACCATAAGCAAATCATGAACGTATTGCAACACCCTACAGCGGGGACCCCTCACGTTTGCGCGAGACCGAGGGCACCGTAGGACAGCACCATAAATAAAATATACAATCATACCAACCAAGATAACGATTAACCCATAGGACAAAACGGATCTACTCAAACATCATAGGATAACCATAGATCATTGGGAAATAATATATGGAGTTCAGCACCATATTTAAGTAGAGATTATAGCAATGAAGAGAGGTGTTACACCGGTGCATAGAGGGGGAGAAAGTTGGTGTTGACGGTAGCAAAATTGTTGATGTAGATCGCCGTCACGATCCTTGCCCCGGCGGCACTCCGGCGCCACCGGGAGAGAGGGGGAGAGAGCCCCCCTCCTTCTTCTTCTAACTTGGCCTCCCCTAGATGGGAGGAGAGTTCCCCCTTTGGTCCATGTCCTCCTTGGCGGCGGAGGGGCGGGAGCCCCTCCGAGATTGGATCTCCCTCTCTGTTCTCTTCTATTTCGCGATTCCCAGATCTGGCTCTTCACGGTTTCTTAAATTCCTGGACATCAGTAACTCCGATTGCGCTGAAATTTTTACAGGATTTTTTCCCATAAATTATCTTTCTTGCGCCAGAAGAAGGGACCCAACCGACCTACGAGGTGAGCACAAGACATCACCACGCGCCTGGGGCCTGGGGCGCGTCCTCGTGGGTTGTGGGCACTATGGGCCCCCATTTGCATTGATTCCACCTCCCAAAAATCACATATATTCCCAAATAATTCTCCGTAAATTTTTATTGTGTTTGGACTTCATTTGATATGGATTTTCTGTGAAACAAAAAACATGCAAAAAAACAGGAACTGGCACTGGGCACTGGATCAATAAGTTAGTCCATTAAATCATATAAAAAGTTGCAAAAGATATTGTCGGTGTACAAAAGTAGGGGCCTTTCTATACCCCTTTACTTGTGCACGGGCAGTCGTAACCACACCTGCGGCCATGCTTGGCGGGGCAGAGGAACGAAAGGTACGAGACTGCCAAGGCAACACTCAAGCCAAAGGCATGAAGAGCGAAGGGGCAAGATGGGCTTCCCCCGGCAACACCCTTGTCGGGGCGGCCTACATAGCCTTGGCAAGAGCCTTGCTGGGGCGACTTGCCCACACCAGCGAGGCCGCCACCCTTGAGCCTGAGAGTTCTGACACCATTGACAACATCAAGACCAAGGCTCTAGGGGCGCCTGCATGGTGTCATGAAGATCTTTGTCAAGACCAAAGGCCTGCGAGTCTAGATAAGAACCAGAAGACGTAGACCCCCGGCAAGATCCTTGCCGGGGACGGCCGAAGACCCCGGCAGGATCCTTGCCGGGGATGCCCGCGAGACCCTGCCATGGCTAGACCCGCACCCACCAGCGTTGCGCTGCCTCGCGGATGTTCCGACGGGGTAACCAGTCCACCAACTAGTCAAGCACCTGCGTGGTGGCATGCAGATCTTCGTGAAGACCCTATCACTGCACCAGCACAGCAACCAACCAGCCAGCATGGAGCTGCATGCCTCGTCAGCCTTGACGCGAGTCGAAGCAAGGCGAGGCGGCGACAAACGGGACGAGCTCTGCTCCCCCCCCCCCCCGATAAAGCAAGAGGGCACGTAGGCAGCACTCTAAATGCGTTTGTCCTACGGTGTCTGACGATAAACTTGTACACTATTGATGCTTTCCACCTCATGTGTGCCACTGTGGCGACCCCTTTGACATATAAAAGGAGGCCCGGGGCGTACTGTGGAAGGATTCGGACTTTTTGGACTGGGCACGGATAGTAGCTAGTCCAAGAACGGAAGAACACCAAATAAACACAGACAAGCAGGACTAGGGTTTTACGCATCGTTTGCGGCCCGAACCTGGGTAAAAAATCCCCTCACGCTGATCGCTAGACCTGCCCTTTGCGCAGCTCCACGCCCCCGCCAACCGTAGAAGGGATTCCCGGGGATCCCATAGGTGTCGTTTCCCCAACATCTTTGGCGCGCCAGGTAGGGGGTGCTGAGGCTGTGAAAATCTGGTCTAAAAGTTAGCGCATCGACTTCATCATCGCCATGGCCCCCAAGAAGAAGGGGATCATAGCGATCGGATCATCTGGAGCTGGACCGGCTGTACCAGCGAGGGCAGGCGATGGGGCAGCCGCGGATGGTGGTGGAGGCGTGGCTCGCGAGCATCCACGACACTCCGGCAATCGGAGCCAGGAGAGCGGCGTCGTTCGTGTCCAAGACGACGAGCCACATGCCGCTGGGTCCAGGGCGGGGCCATGCTGCCCACGGGTGACGCGGCAACCTCCAGGATGCCCCAGCCGGCGCCCATTCCGCGGTCTTCCCAGGCTGCACATGGCGAGCAACGCCGCGATGTCGGTGCCCCGGGAGCCACTGCGAGAAAAGCCCTTTGCGTCACTCCCGAGATGAACCGGGCCAGCATGCGCACTCGGACGCTGGCGGAAATGGCGCACGACCACAAGACCATGATAGAGCTCCTTCTAACATGGTTAGAAGTCGGAGCGCGTCACGGTCCACGCAGCTTTCGCCGCCACACATGCCAGCGGAAGCATTGGCGCACGTGCAACTGCTCCTCGACTTCCCTCCTGCTGCGGAGAAGCTCGACGAGTGGAGAGCCACCATTCGGAGCCTCATCAGCTTCGCCAATAAAGATGAACCGCGACTAGCGGGACCCTCGTGCCGGCGCTCTGTCGAGCCGGTGCACGCCGGTGGTGGAAGGACTGGAGATGCTGCGACCACGGTGCACTCTCCTCCCCCACGCCAGCAACCGCAGCCGCCGGCTCGTCGGGCGATGCTTGTGACAATGTTTCCACAGCGTCATCCGACCCGCGAGCCCGCTGCGACCAACGTCAAGTTCTTCGGGAGCGAGCCCAGGAAGATGCTCGGACCACCATCGAGCAGTGGCGGGAAGCGCGCCATCAGTCAGACCGGTGTGCGGGGCCCATTATGGACCGCCCAGCGCTGGGGGGTTCCGGTGACCTACCTTATGAGGTGGGTTGTCCAGCCTTTACCCGTGAGCAACGGCAGTTCCAGTGGCCCACCCATCGCACATTCAAGCCTGAGGTCCGAGAAAAGTACAACGGCAAGACTCACCCGTCGGAGTTCCTCAGCATCTACACTATCGCGATGCAAGCTGCCAGGGCTCGCGATGACAAGGTGCTTGCCATCTACTTCCCGCTGGACTTAAGCCCAACGTCATGTCATGGTTGATGCACCTGCCAGTGGATTCCATTTCTTCTTGGTTGGATATGTGCCACGAGTTTGTTGGCGCCTTTACCGGAGGCCACCAAGCTCCTGGCCAGGAAAGTGATTTGCATGTCATCCCCCAGAAGGACGGCAAAACCCTGCATAAGTACATACAAAGGTTCCGACAAGCCGGGGGGCTCCGACAAGCAGTACTGCAAGATCCACTGCACCAAGGGCCATGACCTCCAGAATTGCCGGTAGGTTGAGCTGCCTGTAGAGAAGCAGAAAGCTGAGTATGAGAGGCGCGATAAGGAGAAGGGCCGGGATGGTGCTGAGGCGTCCGGCAAGAAGCGTGACGGTCGAGGAGGTCGCCGCGACAAAGATAATCAACCATAGAGGCCTGCTCGGGGCCGTGACAAGAAGGAGGGAGACGATGATCATGATGAGGATGACGAATCTGACAAGCACGAGTTCTAGAAAGCTACGGAGGCCATGTGCGTCGACGGTGGCGCCTCGTTGCACACCTCTCACCGCCAACTGAAGCAGTGGGCGCGTGAAGTCACTACGGTGGAGCCATCGTTCGATGCCCAGAGGCTACTGAAGTGGTCCAGCACACCTATGATTTTTGACACCGAGGATCACCCTGATGACACAACTACGGTCGGGTGTTTGCCGTTGTTGGTTTCACCAACAATACGCAACCTCGAGGTGATGAAAGTGCTAGTTGATGGTGGGGCCGGTCTGAACTTGATCTCGCCCGCCATGATCGAGAGGCTACAAATCCCCGATGGAGATCTCGAGGAGACGGGCACATTTCAAGGGGTCAACTCGGGGAGGAGTCAGCCGAAGGGTAAGATCACGTTGCCCGTTACATTTGGGGGCGAGCTGAACCATAGGACAA